>CAJOBZ010000062.1:1263750-2527500 GCA_905332375.1 Pieris macdunnoughi
TTCGTCTAAGGACGTACGCCTTAGATGTGATCATGTGTGATGGATTTCTAATAGCATGAAAGTTCAACGTAACTTGTGACTTGGTTGTTAGCGGTATAGATGATATGCCAGTAATTTTTCCGCTGATTGAAGTGCGCTCGAGATTAAGCAGTTGAGCTGCCGCTTCAGTAACAAAGTTTGATTGCGAGCACGGATCAATCAGTGCTCTCAAGACTATAGTGTCGCCGTTCCTCAACTTAACTGCAATTCGTGCAGTTGCCAATATTACTTTTTCACTGTCGCTGTCAACCTCAGCTTTGTAAACGACGGTTGATGTGGTTTGGCTTGTTTCAGGTGTACTGGATGTTGCTGCATCGCTTTCTGGCACTGATGTGAACTTGTTAGGGTTTGTGAAGTGCAGCAGAGTGTGATGTCGTCGACATTTTCTTCAATTAGTGCTCTGCCAACACGCATTAACGGAGTGACCCTTTACAAGGCAATTAAAACAAATGCCATTCTTCTTAATAAAATCGTGACGTTGAGGAACATCTAATGCGGCGAATTCTTTACAATGACAAATATAATGGTTTTGTGAGCAATAAGTGCATTCGCTGTTTACTTCTGTGACAAATGATTTCATATTTGTGGGTTTTTGGGTTGTATAATTGTTAACTAAGTCCTTTTTCTGCGGTTGGTCTTTTTTGTGAGTAACATTTACCATCTCCATAGAACGAAAACGATTTTCTAAAAATAATGATAAAATGGTAAAGTACGATGATTGCATCCCAGGTGGAGGTATCCACGCTGAGATTATCAAGAGAATTCAAACATTCCTTCGTAGTATCTAAAATTTCCTTTAAGCTTTTAAAACATTCTGTGATCATCTTCTTTTGATTTAAAAGGCGGCTAATTATTGTAGTGACAATCATACGTTTGTTATTGTATCTACTCTCAAGTGTGCTCCAAGCCTTATCGTAATTAGCCTCCGTGAGTGCAAAATGTTTTAGAAGTTGTTCAGCCTCTCCCGATA
This sequence comes from Pieris macdunnoughi, assembly GCA_905332375.1. Lineage (NCBI taxonomy): Eukaryota > Metazoa > Arthropoda > Insecta > Lepidoptera > Pieridae > Pieris > Pieris macdunnoughi. The sequence continues at coordinate 1,264,760 of CAJOBZ010000062.1, forward strand.
AACTAGTTTTTAAATAATGATGTTTTTCAATTGTTGTTAGATGCACGTTGTCATGTACGAGAGCCTTAAACAAATCTTTAAAACTTGTCCAGTCGTTATAATTGAAGGTTGACCTTGACTTTTCGAAAATTCCAACAAATAATCCAACTCGCAGAAATAAGTACTTAGCCTTTTAAGTTGTTTTTTGCACTTATTACACTTTCTAATCCGGTTCAAGAAGGACCAACATGTTTAAAACTATACTTTTAACCCAAAAAACTTTATTAAAGAAAAAACACAAGAAAATAATTTTGATAATCACTAACGTCAAATCTGATTTTTATTTTTAATTTTCTTATCTAACCTCCTTTTACTGTTATTCTTAAAAATAGGTTGTTAAGTCAACTAGTTGAAAGAATGTAACCAGATTTGAAGCTTTTTACATTAAACAATTATAATAATAAATTTATTAAGCAAGATGCGTGGAAGTGCGTCTGTGAAAGTTTGCATCAGAGTTCATAATCGTAATAAATGGATGAACCCAGAATCTTCTTTTTCTTTTATATCTATTTAACAATAACAGCAGTGCAATAATCTTTTTGCGATCCATCTTACGCTTCCTAAAAACACGTCCAGTACGGCTGACTACGAAGGAATGGTCTCCCTACCAAATGGTTTGCCGCACGAAATCGTATCGCAGAAATTCGCATCGCAAATTCCTGCGATACGAATTCGCATCGCATCGCATCGCAGTTTTGTGTGGGAGCCCTTAGATATAAAGTCCATTGGCACAACCGGGGATCGAACCTAGGGCTTCAGAGAGGAGAGTCACGCCCTTAAGTTACTATGATAAGACTGCCCTAAGTTGCTCTTGCGATTAGAAAAATACGGTAAACAGATAGTGACCAAAATAATAAAACTACAATTTATATGGAAATGGTCACGTGACTACGCTAATGTCATTCTCAAACAAATTCCTTTGCGTTCATATCGTAAAGTGATTTTGTCTCAAGCGTAGTATATATATAGAGCAGTGTTGGCCTAGTGGCTTCAGCATCTTTCACATAGGTTCGATTCCCGGCTGTGCACCAATGGACTTTCTATGTGCGCATTTAACATTCGCTCGAACGGTGAAGGAAAACATCGTGAGGAAACCTGCATGCCTTAGACCTAAAAAGTCGAAGTGTTCAGTTCAGGCAGAAGAGGCTGATCACCTACTTGACTATTAGATTGACATACGATCATGAAAGTGATACAGAATTCTGAGGCCCAGACCTAAAAAGATTGTAGCGCCACTGATTTATTTATTTTATACTATATATACCTAGAGTCAAAAAAAAAATACTAGAAAAGAAACAAATATAGCTAGGCCGCTAATAACTCCGTGTGGATTCTATATACGTTCGTTTTCGAATCAGACATTTGTTCAGCAGCTGAAAATGTACTATAATATTTCTTAGGATATCATGATCATGACATATCATGTATCAAAATACTCGTATCCACAAGAATTATGCTGGTACAATATACTGTAAAACATTAAAAAATTATCGTACAATCTATATATATAACAAATAAGTGATACATGTATCTTATGTTCCATAATAAACATATATTTTTTAAACAAGCGGACAGAAAGCTCAATGCTCATCTGGTGTTAAGTGATACCGCACATGAACACTCAATGCCAAAGGGCTTACGAGTGTGTTGCCGGCCTATCAGGAATTGATAACATTGTATACAGTTTACCAAAAAATTTAAATAATCCAACATGTACGGGTTATTGTACGGTTCCTCACTGAAATATTGAGTAAAACAAACAAGAAAATCGACATGAGTGACGACAAATATTGTTTTTTATTGAACAGGGGCAAACGGGCAGGAGGCTCACCTGATGTTAAGTGATACTGCCGCCTATGGATACTCTCAATGCCAGAGGGCTCGCGGGTGCGTTGCCGGCCTTTTGAGAATTCTAACACGGCTTACCCTCATAAACTGCGAACAAGGCGAATTGGTAGCGACGCTAGAGTGCGACGGCGAGAACGGGTTGAAGGGCGGGAAGTTGGGCATCACGTTCGTCAGACTCGGGATGTTGTAGCTCTCCGGGATTTCGGCGTTCAGAGACGCCTCGCGCTTGCCCAGGAGCTCGCGACGGGCTTCGTAGATGTCGGCTGGAAGATCACAGATGGCGCTTTAAGCAATTCTATTCAAGAAGCTTCTTTTTTAATTTAAAACATATGCCTTTTTTGTTTTTTAAATCATTTATTATTAAATGTTAGTATTATTAGAGTTTATTGAACGTGTAGATCAATATCGTTTCATAAGATATCCGAAAGTCTCTCGAATTTCTTAAAAGTTGGGGAGTTCTCAATACATGTATTATAACAATAATGATAATTTATTTGCATGAATACGGTACAAAAATATTATGGTGGTACAATTTAAACTTCGCAAACTGTAACACAATTATTTTTTCACATTTCACATAATTAAAAGGTAGAATTTTACATAGTAGTTACGTATAACATTACATTATCAATCGTAGCCAATTCTTATATTATTTTATCACTACATCATCACATTATTAAAATAAATTATTACATTAATAATTAATTAATTATTGTATTAATTATAATGTTACTCTCAAATAATCGTTAATAAAATAATCAAACGTGCACTTTTTAGTTTTTATTCTTCATCTGTCCTTTATTAGTTTAGCTTTTTTTCTTAATAACTATATGTACTTAATATAGACTAACGAAAGGTAGATAAGATTATATTACATATAAACTACCTTATCTAATTTAATACATTTTTTCTTTCTATTATCACAGTGGTTGCCTGGAAAAGATCGCTCGAAAGCAATAAGGCCGCCAGTTGCCCTGCCCTCCTTTTCATTTCATTATGTTCAATTTTTTTTTTTTATATTGTAATGCAACGAAGTGTTAATAAATAAATAACGAAAATATTTACACTGGTATTTAAGTGAAAGAGAGGCGTAATATGATGTTAAGTAAAAAAAAAAATATTACTTACCAGCACATCTCTCAATTCCCTTGATGACGATAGAAGCAATCCCTTGCTTGAGCTTCCTACGCACACTGATGTAGACGTTGAACTTATTCATCAGATCCGTGACGTTATCGTTTTCGAATCGTTGCGACATATCGTCTGGGACATCGAATATCACCACCAGGGGGAGGCTTCCCTGTAAGAAAATATAAACAGAAAACAATTATTAGGTACTTAAGTTCTTTAGGCGCATGAGGGTAAATTTTTTACAGATGCAACGCAATAATAATAATATTAACGTCACGAAGATGTGCAGCATTTTTGTCAAAGAAAGGGAGAGCGATTGAGACTGATTGAGAGAGAGTGAGAAAGGGCGAACGTAGCATCACGCACAGTGCCATGGAGCGAGAGGTGGGAGAGAGCTAAAGTGAGAAAGAGAGAGAGAGTAAGGGATCGAGAAAAAATACACGCTATTGGTTGATGTTGTTGAGTACATATTAGAACTTTAGATGGCAATTCTGTCGCATAACGTCTTGTAGGTACAGTAAATGCAGATTTTTTATTTATATATATTTTTATTATCATTAGCACGTTTACATTGTGAAAACAGTATGAATATAGATATACAAATAATTTACAAAAAAAAGTTTAACTTCTGACATGTGTACTTTGTCTTAGTACTGTTGTACCGACAAGTGAGGTTTAAAGAAGGGATTCTAGTCGGATTAAATTATAAATATTCTTACCAATTATTTCACAATATTTCCAAAATTGTACAGCTTTAATATTTTGTAATTTAGACGTACGCATTCTGATATTTTACAAAGAATACTGACTTTCTGATCCGTTATCATTGAGAGAGATGTTATCTTATTTGGTATAAGATTAAAAATTTAGGTCAAATTTTAAGCTGTATACTGTATGTGTTGTAGAGGAATTGTAGAATTGGGAATGAAAAAAAATTACTTTACATGTATTGAGGAGCAAGATGTAATAGTTACAAACATTTTGTAAAAGATCTTAGCGAAATAAAAGAGTGACGGAGAGATTTATGCCACTTCTCGACTGTTCCATGCCCTTGATTTGAGAACTGGCAGTAAATGTAAATTTAGAAGCTCGAGAATTTAGAAATTTATATTTATATATATGAAATTCTCGTGTCACAATGTTCGTTCCCATACTACTCCGAAACGGCTCGACCGATTATGCAATTTTTATGCATATCCCGTAAGTCTGAGAATCGGCTACTATTTATCTTTCAAACCCTTAGGTGATAAGGAGTTTTTTTATTTTTAGAAAATTTTTATTGTTTTTTATTTTTTTTTATGATACAACATACAAAAATACATACAACCCTTAATTTTCACCCTTCTACGATCAACCCCTATTTTTTATTATAGCGTAATATCTGCCGCCGCTGTTACCGCGTTACCGCGTTTAAGGGTATGATGCCATCGCACTAATTTGTAACGATGACAGGTGTCCCTACACACCTAGCATTAATTATGAAATGATAATGCCACTTAAAAACTGGAGGGTAGACATACTTAGGCACTTAAATTATAAAAAAGGGTAGACTAAAAAACTCACCACCAACTGCTGTCTAGCGGCGTACACATTTTGTATAGCCCCAGTGATGGTGACACAACTCTTGCGCAATGCGGGTATATTCGGATCTTCAGCGTCGGGAAACATTATTTGTGCGCCTGTTGTACGCATGATCACTTTCAACTGTTCAGACGACCGGCCCACCACCACCGGGTGGTGCATTGGTGATATCTCCAACGTCATTTGGACATGGGTTTGTTTCTGCGTAGCATGAAAATAGGTTAAGAATTTGATTATGCATTTAAAATTATGAGGGTAGACACAAATTAAAATTGAGGGTAGACAAAAAAAAACAGTGGAGTTAAATCCCTCAGATTTCTGTATCTGTTTTGTAATCATTTGTTTCGTTATATAGGCAAGTAGTGCTGCCTATTGCGCCTGACATTATGGGTCTAAAGGCATGCCGGTTTCTCAATATTTTTCTTCACCGTACGAGCGAGTGTTAGGTGCGCATATAGATAGAAAGGTCATTGGTGCACAGCCGGGTTTCGAAACTACGACCTCAGGGATGAGATAACACTCTGAAACCACAAAGCCCAAGACTGCTTTTGGAAAATGGTTTCGTTTTAAATCTAAAAGCAAATATGTCAAAATCCAATAATAAGAAAAATCATATAATAATATAGATGTGAAACATCACCAAAATTTATTTTTGATAACAAAAACTCATAAATTTTATTGTTAGGGCATTATGAACCCATACAAAATACCTTGTATCCTTGATTGCGTGAAACAAAATAACGCCTTATGAAAAATTTAAGCAAGTTTGTTTATCAAAGTTTTTGCCTTTGACATTAATCAATTCATAATTTTTTTTAAATAATATAAAACTACTCTCTTATACAAATTATATACTGAGTAGCCGAAAATTTAAAATTGAAAATATATTTTATATATGTACCAGTAGAACATGCATCTGCAAATATATGAAACTTATGTACTTTTCTCAAGATTCAAACTTGTACTTTTCTTACTTGATATTGTAAATAACGCAAATTGTATGTGCATATTATTATATGTTTTATTAGTTTATTTACGACCATTAAAAATTACAGCTAAGTTGTATGACAGTGGAACATATAAAATTGTATGTCCTCCATACAGTAGACTTTAAATAATTCACAGTAATTTTTAAAAATGTTATAGGAGACAAACGGGCAGGAGACTCACCTGTAAGTGATACCGCCCATGGACGCAAGCGCGTTGCCGGCCTTTTATGAATTGGTACGTTTTTGTCTTGAAGGACCTTAAGTCCAACTGGTTCGAAAATAACATAGAGGTGGCGCGAGGCAGAAATTGCCTTAAAAAACGCTCAGTTGTGCGTCGCACGTCGAGGTGATAAGTGGTATTTTGTATTAAGTAGAAATATACTTACTGCATGTTGTCCACACATGTAATTGAGCAGCAGAGTGGTAGCCTCCATGGTGGCCTGCACTTCCCATTGGACTCCCTTAACCACGACGAGATTCGCGTGTAATTTGGGACGGTTGCGAATCATCACCTATATAATTATGCTTATTATTATGGGGTCATGCTGCTGATGTCGAAACTATTTTCATCCTGCGGAAGAGTGCTATTCGTGCAATCTATAATTTAAAATGTAGGGAATCTGTGAGAGATAAATTCAAGGACATTGATATACTTACTTTCCCTCGCAATATATTTATGAAAATATTATGTATGAATAGAAAAATAGTGATAAGTTTACTAGAATAGAACATACGCACAATGTTAATACTTGGGACAAAGGCAGGCTGTAATTTCCCCGTAGACTATCTAAAGTTAGAAATTCTTTTTTTGGGAAAAGGGATACTGTTCTTTAATAAAATAAATTTAAGAAATGTACATTGTATTGTTTATTGACATAACTAACACACATTTAATAATAAAACAATTTTTAACCGGATTGAAGTTATGCATTTACATCTAAAATTTATGAAAAATAATTGTAATAAAAACTTCAATCCGGTAAAAAATTGTTTTATTATTAAGAAATGTATTAAAGAAATGCTGAGTAAAAAAGCTTACTATAAAGTTAACGATTATCTAGTTGATAAAAGGGCCTGGGACTAGTGCTAGACAGGCTACTTCTAATTAATTTGCGATATTTGTTTTAATCTCAGTGTTGTTTGATGATTTGCTATTATTCTGTCTAATACATGTAGATTTTTGGATTCAATGTTTTCGTTCACCGTACAACCGAGTGTTAGATACACATATAGAACAAAATCACAATATAATAAACGGATTATCAAGAACTGAATTAATTACTACCTAACAAATCTAATAAAAACATAATCGACATAGTCAGAAAGTCCATTGGTTGGGGATCGAACCTACAATCTCAAGGACAAGTCGCACGCTAAACACTATCATATAAGTCATGAATATTAATTAAAAAAAGATACAATTACTGTATAATAATGCAATTAAGAAACAATAGATAATAAAACTATTATAGAAATATAAACTAACTTGAACATTAAATTTGTCCTGTATCTGCTGGACGTAGGGCGAGGTGATCTCTGGAAGTGGGTTCGAAGCCGCTACAACTGGCAGCTCGAATGTGAAGATCAGTGGGGTTAGAGCCTGGAAAAGAAGAAATATGACACCAGCATACACATTTTTCTACGTATTTTAGACATAGACATTACATTTATTACTAACAAAAACACACACACACAACAAAAATATAATGAGAGATAACAACACTTCGTTTTAAGTGTGTGCTGTGGTTATAATTGGCCCTGGCTCAGCATTATGCTGAGGAGCAGAATGTTCCACAGCGCTGGTCATTCTGCCAGAGTCGACAGCAGCTAGTTTGCGTCTCAGTCGAAAAAAAAGAAAAAGAATGTAATAATAATAATATTAGTAAAAGTTGGTAGTGTAAGTAATGAAGTCTTGTGTAAGAAAAAGTGTAGTAATAGTAGTATTATTTAATATAATTAAATTAAATGTTAAAAATAAGAATAATTGTTAAGAAATACATAAATAAATATTTTTGGGCGGATTAAATACTAGATTTCGTGGGATTTTGGTTGTGTACTTTATAACTGCGACTAAAATTTGGTTTAGCTACTATTTAAACAGACACCTTTCTACAACTGAGACAAGAACTTAACGAAGTTCAATCCAGTTTTATTTTTAGTCTTCTGTTGTTTTTTATTTTTATTTTGTGGTTGCTTGTTTAACTTTTTCCCTTGGTAGCTTTAAAGCAAAATTTGTGATTTATTTATTTCTTAATCCTACAGCTAACATAAATTATATATAATAACAAACAGTTACACTGAAAATATAGCCAGAGATGGAATACATAATACATTTTACTACAAAAAGGTTCAAAAATTTACAAAATCAAACAAACAAATAAAAATTATTCAACACATTCAACTAAGTAATACCTAATTTGGCTGTGATGTGTGATGGTGCAAAAGTGAGGGTAAGTACGTGAAGGTGTTAGGTTTGTATGTACCATATTCCGCGATGGCTTAAACAATAAACAAGTCAAGGCTTAATATTGGTCGTTGTATGTCCGGGCTGCGCGATATAAAACTTAATTTTAAGTTAATTTTTGCATAGTTAGTGTTAATGTGAGTAACAAAGCACGATTACGAGTCTGGTAGGCAGGAACAAGGAAGGGCAATTTTTCTAGAAGGGAGCTGCAAATAATTTTATTTGAGATGTTGTCATGTAGTAGCAATAAATCATATTGTTTTCGTCGAGAGTCTAAAGTATTAATTTTAAAATGTTCACACGCGTCTTTTTATGTTTTAAACTTATTGTAGATCTTATAAGAGATACATTTTATGAAGTCTTTTTGGATCTTTTCAATTTTTTTCTTTGTGTACAGTGTAACTAGGTACCTATATAATATTTTCTTGTATAATTTCATGCATACACGTTGTTTTAGAAATTATAAATACATAATTGTATAAAAAAAGTCTGTAATTAAAATTAAATAAATGCTACCCTAGTTATCTTTATGCCTAGTCTTTTCGCGAACACGTTCGTTCATTGATGACCCTGATGCTGCATCATAAGCGTCTTAAATGCGTAACTCTAATTAATTCTCGGACAGTGCAGTGTTTTCTTTATGTTTCACTGGTACGCTGTCACGCTAATTGCGTACTCGAGTCGATTACGTTATGCTTTATGAACGAAAATATAAACTGATGTCAGAAAAATACAAAAACCGTTCTAAGGCACAATTACCGGCGTAGATACCACTAGAATCCATTTTGTACCAATCTGGGTTTTCACTTGAACTACTGAGAGAGGAAATGTTAATCTACTTTGCACTAAATGTAAAGTAGACTGCCTGAAAAGTGTTTCATGAAGCATGCCCTGATGTCTGAGTGCACGAACAGCACGCAGTAGTTACGCTACTTGACTGTTATCTCAGTTCTTCCCCAGAACTGGATATATTGGGAAGACTGAGAGATAAATGTAAGATTTTATTTTTTAAATAGTAATAAAATTTATTAGTACTTTAGTACTATATTACTAGCTGACCCAGCAAACTTTGTTTTGCCATGTATATTATTTTTAGGAAACGGTTTTTTAATTCAATTAAATGACTATCTACAATAATAAAAATAGGGGTTGATCTTAGAGGCGTGAAAATTAGGGGTTGTATGTATTTTTGTATGCTGTATCATAAAAAAATAAAAACAAAAAGTTTTGTCCAAAAAATAAAAATTTTGGGTTGGGATCACCCTTAACATTTAGGGGGATGAAAAATAGATGTTGTCCGATTCTCAGACTTCCTGAATATGCATAAAAAAATTCATAAGAATGGGTAGAGCCCATTCGGAAGAGTATGGGAACGAACATTGTGACACGAGAATTTTACATAAGTCGAGATTATTGTTAGTCATTTATGCTGGAAATAAATAAATATTATACCAATAAAACCAGCCACAGATACCATCGAGGGTGTACTAAAATTACGTATTCTATAAAAGAGAACTTACCCGAACCCTGGCGCGTGCTCGCTCAACCCTCTCCATGTCACCAGCGATGGACACCTGGTTGCTCTTCTCCACTGCGCTGGTCCTGTTCGAATCCGGAAAATGGATGTGGCACCCTGTCTCCTCCATTACACGCTTTATTGTGAGACCGCCCTATAATGAAATATTTATTATTGAAAGCAATTACAATTATTGGAAGAGGTACCGAATAAAACTTAAATTCATTAAATTATTTTCATTTGTCTGTGAGCGTTTTATATCACTGATATTTATAGTAATTATATTAATTAGTCTTTTCATTCGAAAACTTTGTAAGATAATGTAGGTATAATGGTTATTAAATGGTTCGGTTACAATGGTTCCTCCATATGGGTAATGTTCGATATCATGAGAAGAAAAATGTATACATATTATATGTATTAGTTAATAATTAGTCAACAATCATCGCACACTTAAAGCCATAAGTGACACTTAGGTTTACGAACTCTTCAATAAGTCAAGTTAGTTAATCCAGCGTCGCAAACCCACTATCCCTAATGTTATCTTTGTTATAAGCTCATGACGTTTTTATTTATTTTCACATCAATTTTCTGTCTAGCTACTACTAATGCGTTAGAACGACACAATATTACCTACAGCGATTATCTTACATTTAAAAAACATAAAAATCAGCAAGCAACTCTTGTGAAAACAGCCAGTGTACAAACAAATAGGTCTACCTCGATAGACATTCTATTTATTATATAAGTGGCGCCAAAACAATTAAAGCCAGTTGACACCCAGCTTCAAAATGTTGCATTTAACATAATATATCTGAACATATCTACAACAACCGAACTTCGCGTGATAAATTTTTCTTGGTTGACTTTTCGAATTCGAATGTGAATGAAGATAGCTACTCTCCCTGACATCGAACAACCGAATTGAAGTTAGCTGCGTTAACACCATCTATGAATTTACGATTAATTTATCAATGGCTAGTTTGCTATAGCTAGTTGTCTTTATGTATCTATTGTTATATATCCTACACCTGTAATATATATCTCCAAGCATAGCAAGGCGAGAGCACCTAAGGTCAGATACAAAGGGCATGTGGGTCGCCATTGAAGTATCTTGTAAATCCGTATCACCTCGACGTCCGTCGTTCCACAACTGCCCACTGAAGTATTTCCGAACCAATTCGACTAAGAGTCCTTCAAAACAAGAGGGTAAGGAGCTTTCGAGCCTTCTGGCAATGTGAGTGTCCATGGGTGGCTGTATCACTTAACATCAGATGAGCCCGTTTGCCTCCTATTACATAAAAAAAAGAAAGAAAATCATTTTCGGACCCACCCACATTAGAATCCTGCCTTATGGCATCATGTTCTGCAGCTTTTAGACGCGCTAAAAGTCACAGGTACATACTAGTAATAATTCCGTTAGTAACTAGCGTATCGTGTGACCTCAAGCCCTCATTAAAACAAAATGTATATTAAAATCTAATGCCCGCATTACATCTTGTCGCATTACTGTCTAATGGCCGAGTGAATTTTAAATTCATATAACTGTCATTTATGACACCTTTAATACAAATACGTTTTAGTTTTTATGACCATATTGGGTTCCTTCTTCGTTTAAACTAATCCATCAAGATTTTATGTTATTTTATTTCAAATAATTCGTTCGTTCTTTTGAAATAATTCTACTGAAATTTTGATTAAGGCAGTGACGGATAGAATCAAATATATTGTCCTGTAAAATAAAATCTAAATGTACTTACTCTTGATTTTTTTTACTCTATTTTTCAAGAGAAACTTCTTTAGGCGCATGAGGGTAAAATTTTTACGCATGAAACGGCATAATAATAATATTGACGTGACGAAAATGTGCAGCGTTTTTTGTAAAAGAAAAGGGAGAGACCGATTGAGAGTGAGAAGTTAAAATTAAAATTGCGTAAAGAGAATTTATGAAATATTAGTATTTTATATTTTATGCAAAATAATTTATTGAAATCTCAAATAACGAATTGTCAATAAAAATGCCAAGTGTTTTTTATCGAAAAAATAAATTTAAAAAATTAAATGTATAATTTCTATTAATTCGACACTTAATATTTTAATGACAATTAAATTCCTAACATATCCTTTTCCCTCCCTCTAAGTCTCGAAAATCTAGCTTTAGATTTGTATAAATATGAACAAGACTGAAAAATTAGTTTGCCAAAGAAGTTTCACTTCTGACATGTGTAGGGTAGGGCGGGGCTAGTTGAGCAATTTTTCACTTGCTTGGATATAGCTCCTCAATGATAAGTCTCAATGAGTTGTTATGTGTCCTGATGGATTAGTAATTTATCCCTTAACAAAAGTGTCCATAGTATTTTTTTGTAACAAGTCCAATATAATAGCTACAGATGTTTAAATGCAGAAAGTCAAGTATGCTCAATGTACCCCATAGGTGGGGTAAGTTGAGCAAGGGTATGGGGCAAGTTGAGCACTAAGAATGTCTAGGCCAAACCATGGGTTCTATGTTAACTTGAGATGAAATAAAATATGTGTTAGACAGTCAGCTTTTTATTTATAGTCTTTTATTGACAGAACAACAAAATTTAAAGAAATTTTCTTTGTATAATTAACCGAAACTAGAATCAACAAAACATGAGCATCCATATCTATCCATTACTTCCGATAATTTCTAAAAAAAGATTACCAAGGCTGGTGGGTTCTGGTTTCTGTATGGATAGCTACGATTTTTTTGTTTTTAAAACATCATCAACCATTCTTTTCCGGAAATCTTTTTTGCAATTCAGCTTGGTGGAATTTCAGCACACTCTTAGGCAAGGCGACGGACGTCTTTTGGAGAAAAATGCCATTTGCAGCAAGAATTTTTTCAACAGTTCTCTTGTGAGAGAGGATATACTTCCCTCGGTGTTGTATAGCCCATAAATCATCACCTTCATTTAATTTATTTAAAAGTCAACCAATACCGAATTCTTTAGCGGCGGTATTCACACTTTTTCCCTCATCGTGGACAGCCTTTGCAGCATTATTTAAGTATTCAGTAGTGTAAGAACATCTTGTAGTCTTCCTCTTGTAAGTCCGCATCCAAACAAAAAATATAAGATTCATTACTCATCAGTTGTTTAAGTCGTAGAGTTAGTTGAGCTATAGTTGCTCAACTTACCCCAACCCGGAATTTTAAAAGAAAAGTAGGATTGTAAATAAATGCCTTGAATTAGACCCAAAACCTATTTACAAATCAAAAATACAATAATCCTCTGAAAGATTAACACTCTCCTGATTGAAAACAGAGAACATTTGACAAAGACAGACGAAAACTTGCGATAAACAATGTTTTTACTTTTTGGTCACAAAATAAACAAAACGCCGTGACACTTCACTCACTCGTCGAGCTGCCACTAGCTATCGTGCGATGATTACCTCTCCTACCACTCCTTCTTTTCGCTATTTGATACTCCCGCGTAAGGTGAATAGTTTCCGAGATATTTCGATTGCCCAACTTGCCCCTATGCTCAACTAGCCCCGCTCTACCCTACTTTGTACGCACACAAATTTTTTATTTTTTAATACAAAGCACCCTTAAATAATACTCTATCAGGCATTTCTGTGGCTGGGAAGCTAGGCAGCAGGGGAGTGTCAAGCTTAGGTAAGCTTGGCGTCTCCCGCCGGGGCCCGGGCGACAGCTACTCCGGAAATATCCTCAAGATAATTATGGGCAAGTCGGACGGAGCCTGCTGGCCGGCGCCGGCGGGACCCGCGCGGCGTTGCGCTGTTCGACTTACATGACATATTTGATTATTTTATTATTAACACCGTTTTAAGTTAATCTGCTTCTTTGATTGGTTATCAATTATCTCAACTACCACAAACAGATATTCGGGGAATAGAAAATCTTGTGTTATATTTTATCCAAGAAATAAGAGAAGAAGACAGTTTCGAAGGTGGACGAAATAAAAGCCGTAACCGGGAAAATATGGACAAGGAAAGCTCAGAACAGAGCAGAGTGGAAAGAGCTGGAGAAGGCCTTTGCCAAAGTTGGGCAAACAGATGAGTTATCGGTGTCACCGACTAGCTAGAGTCACTAGTTTAAGATTAAATTTATGCAAAATTATGTCTGAATAAAGGCTGATACATATTATATTATTAATCTTGCGAGGGGACTGATGGCTGGCCATGCGTCATACTCGTGAACGGGTGCTACTTGTGGTGACTTGAATTCGTGTATGATGGTGATGGTTATGTTAGTTGTTTCGACTGTATTTGCGTGTTGTTCCCACGAGAATGTAAGTGCGTGCTCCTATTTCCCCATGCCTCCTCCTGATAGAGGACAAATCTTTCTTCTTAATTTATTTTATTATTATTATTTACTTAGGATGTCATGTGGAATATGGTGTAATGGTTGCAGCTCCTTACAAACATTGTGTAAAACAAAAAGAGTGGCGAAGTGTTTATTGCCAGTTCTTCTCTTCCGTTCAACGCCCTTGATTTGATAAAATTAGAAGCATTTCATATATATTTATTTTTTGACGTTCATAAGTGTACATTTTGTTACCTATATGAATAAATGATTTTTTATTTTTGGGTTTTATATACAAATTGGCTAATCCTGAACCTGCTGACAATTTTACTTAAAATATTTAGGTATTAATGTGAATATTGCATGCATATGAGCGATCTCCAAGTCATAGTAAGCCAAGGAGCAATTTATCAGGATAAAATTTACATTATAAGGTTTTTAAATCAATGCACACCTGTCATTGTCATGCAAAAACCCATTGCCTTGTTGTTCGTTGCTGCAATGTCATAAATCACAAACACTAAACGAAACACAAGTGCGGGTTATGAATTAATCTTTCAACAAACAAAACAATGGCGCTACAACTTTTAGAAGTGAAACTTCTTTAGGCGCATGAGGGTAATTTTTTACGGAAACGTCACGAAAATGTGCAGCGTTTTTGTCGAAGAAAAGGGAGAGAGTGATTGAGACCGATTAAGAGATAGTGAGAAGGGCGAATTACCTTATAGAAATTCTATTTAAAAATTAAATGTATAAGTTGTATTAATCTTCGATACTTAATATTTTAACGACAATTAGATTCCTAACATACCTTTTTCTCTTCCCCTTAGTCTCAGAAATCTAAAGTTTTAGATTTGTATAAATATGAACAAGACTTAAAAAATAGTTTGCTAAAGAAGTTTTCATTATTACGGTTAAACCCTAAAATTCGAATTAATTATAATGAGCAGGAATTTTCCAAATTCCGTCTGCAAAAAGTTCTAGGAGTTCAGGCACCTCTCATCCAAATTCTTAGAAATTATAACGGATTAAACAGTACTAATCCGGAACTGGAAATATTCGGTAGTGGGCTGATCAATTTTAAAGAATCCGCTCCATTATCTGCCGTTTCACTAGTATTTTTTTTTAGCTTAACTGTACTTAAAAAATTACTAGTCTTTGTTTTTGTAACATTTATGTTTATTAAAGTTGTCATAATATATGTATTTTAGATAAAAGAGCTTGTAACATAAACTGTAGATATAGCGTTATGTATGATGTGGTAAACAAGAAATAAATAAATATATCTAGAACCCTGGACGCTAGCGTTTTACGCTATATCCGTTAAGCTAAGATGATATATATTGTATATCTTTGCGAGTGTCTTACCTTTCCGATGATATGCGAATGGTCTGTGTAGCTGACATCGATTTTCATTGTAACACGGTTACTCTGAAATATGAAAGATATATCTTAATATATATATTTCTTCTGTGCGTGTGTATGTGACTGAACTCCTCTCAAACGACTGGACAGATTTTGATGAAATTTTTTGTGTGTGTTCAAGGGGATCTGGGAATGGTTTAGATTCACAAATCAGCCCGGCAGATGGCACTGCAGTCGGTACTTTCATACTTTGCTTAATATCCTAATCGCTTTAAATATCATGCAGGACAACGTCTGTGGGGTCCACTAGTATCAATATATTTATTAAACAATATAATTTTGTACTAATAAAATGTTTAATATTTACTACAAATTTAAAGTATGACGACCATCTTTATATTTCGCATTCAATCTATGTAACGATATAATATAGATGAAAGATATATTTATTTTATGTATGAAACAAAAAAAAGGCAAAAATTACTGGTCAGACCTCAAAAAAATTTATCCTTGGAATGTAACAGATGTTTTAATTTATAAATCCAAAACAATTTCAGGCAATTTCTAGTTAATTAATTAAGATTAATTTTAAGCACTTTGTTGTTATTTATTTATTTTATGTATTACTCATTTGGAGAGGCTTCGAAGAGAGAAATAATTTAAGATGCCATTAAAAACTAAATGTTATAAATCGACGCGCAGGAGCAAGCATTTGGCATTCATTTAGCATATAATTTATCCTTAATATGAAAGGCTAAATATTTGAGAAAGGACACGATACTATTTAGTATTCAATATAAGCATTTAATACTTAAATTGCCGTGCCAATTGTATGTCCCTTCAACCTTGATTTTCTTACAAAAACCATGTCATCGGTACAGGTAAGGTTAGCGAGCGAAGGGCGTGTTTAATATTTAATTTATTGATAAAAACTCTTTGTAATTAAAATTAAAATAATACAATTACAGTATTCGCATATGACGTACATAAAGTATACCTTTACATAAAATTGGCTTAAAACTTCTACGAGATACAAAACTTATATAGTATTACTCACTCTAGTGTCTAGTAACTGCATTATTTTCTCTCTTGCCAGCTTCACATCTTCAGACAGACCAGATATTCTCACGTGCGGGTCTAAAATTAATACTTTCTATAAATAACTTCACTATAAAAAAATGAATAAACACTTGTAATTAAAATTTACCTAAAAGATCTTTAAAATTATTATCACGCAGGTGTGTTAAAATACTATACACGATTTCATCATTATTATTTAGTAAAACCATCTTAAATTAATACTGTAAACACTTCATTAATTAAATAAATCATGATATTAACAAAGAAAATTAAAATTCATTTCAATTTCATTCGTTCCGAACGACGCGCGAACGTGAAATACTCAAAATATCCAAAAAAAATAATAATTCTCAAAATGTAACCGCCTAGTTGGCGCCGGGTATAGACATTTTGGCGCCTATATTAACGTTTCATTTCACGCCAATTAAAACTTAAAAAAAAAAATATGTATAAACTATTTAAAAATATTGTATTATAGGAAAATATAGCGAAATTAGTCGTATAAATTGATATTTTAATATATAAATGTCTATAAATTACACGTTTTTAACGGAAATATTTGAATTTCAAGCGATATTATACCGAAGACAATAATATAACCGTTCCAATTATTTGAATTTTTAAACTTTGAAAGCGTACTTATTAGAAAATATAATATTTTAACGGTTTTTTATTTAAATTTTGTTTGGGTGTAAGTTGTATAGGTAAATAATTCGTTTTAGTGCATGTGTAATCAAAAAATCCTTAAGAAACCGTTTAGCCAGTTCTGGATTCTTAGTAAAACAGTAATTATTTTAGCTTAACAGACACAGTAGGCTGATCGCCTGCTGGTTTCTCCAATTTTACGCATATTACCTTTTTTTGATCTAGCTCCAATTTTAAGGCGAGCAGGCCAGTTGATCACAGTACGGGTCTCATCCATAACCTAAAATAATAATATTTTATTATACTTAGATTAAGATTAATGTAAATTAAAAATGTACGGCAATAATAATGGGAGGGCAGCTGGGGCTACAGCCCCGGGGCCTTCACAAAGGGGGGGCCACAATAGACTTGGAAAAATAAATTGTTTTAAATTCTCGACTGAAAAAAAAATGGTTCATTTTATTTGGAAGATAATTTGGGCCTAAGGGGACTCCACTCCTTTGTTGCTCCGAGGCCTCCAGACCTCAAAATCTGGCCCTGGATAAAAATATAACTTACCTTTTGAAAGAACGCCTGCGCAGTTTGAGACACATCCAGATTATCTAAACATAATAATAATATTTAAAACTTTATATCGCATCGCATAAATAATAATAATTATTATTTTTTTACTTAGGTAGACCGTAGCTACATATGTATAGATATTAAAATATAAAACACTAATACTTAAGATTGGTACAAATTTCTTTTCTCCTTTCCTTTTCTGGTAATTCTTACCACGAACCAGGATCAAACCATGCTAGCCTTACTTTGCTATTCTGGATTATTGGAATCTAAATCCATTCATATTAAACATACCAGCAAGCATACCCTCCAAACGCCGTCTGTCGACTCGAAATCGCTCTTGATGAACATCCTCAGCATTCGCCAGCCCCAATATCAAAGCGACATTCTGTAGGTCTTCGGCTGACGTCACGGAATTACTTGTTCCACTTTCAGAAGCCTACGAAAACGAAAATAATAAACAGCCTATACAGTGTAATATTTTTTTATTGATTAAAAATATAGATACAGGCCACTGGTAACCAGTGTCTGAAAAAAAAATATCTTTTAAAAAGTGTGACGTCAGCGTTGATAGAAATACGAAAACATTGTAGTAATTTAATAATATTAAAAAAAATCGGAAGAATGATCAAAATGGCGTGGCCCAATTTCAGGCATGGTTAATCACGAACAAAATAATCTTACTTTACATGAATCGGACTACTTTACGAAACCATCTTCAATTAGTTTTATCAAAATTTCATAATATATTACTTAATTTAAAGAGGTTTTACCTCACTTACTGAGTCCTTGTCGGCATTTCTTAGTTCAGACACGTGCGTTTTTACATTTAAAAAATTACTAGATTCCATTTTTATACATAAGGGATGAAATAATATATCAACTTATTTAAACTGTCATAAAATAAATAACTTGCACAATGAATAATTTAAAATGGCTAAAATAACGTTAATATAAGATTAAAATTAAAACAGCTTTACTACGCCCCAACTTGTGCCCAACTATTAAAATCATCATGGCTTCCAAATTGAGAAAATTATATGCTTTATGAGGGTAGTTGAAAAAAATATTTGTGCATTTAATAAAATGTAAGGTACTAATTATGTTTTGAAATTTGATCGTTTTTTTTATTCAGGTTAGGAGTATTTATAAAATTATAATTAATTGTAGATTGCTTATTAATTTATAATATTCATTTAAACCACGCATGAAAAAGTAATTTAAAAAACTGTTATTATGTCATTTAGTCTGTAGCTTAATTTTCTTATTAACTTTATATTTCTATATAAAGTTAAATGGTCTGGTGGTATATATGCTGTGGAGGCCCGTCTCGTAACAGCCAATAGGAACGCTGAACCGTCGCGCCATCGGTAATATTCGCAAAGATAAGCGCCACTAAAAATAATTTCAGGAAACACAAACTCCACAATTACTCGTATTATGCCACGTTTTATTATCTTAGAATGTTGTATACGTACTAGTACTTAGTACATAAATTTATCATTTTTGAACTAACAGTGCGTCAAATTATAAAGTTTTACATTACTGCAAATAAAAAAGAATGTAAAATGAAGTCTGTGGTTGCTGTCGCTTGCCGTTGCTAGACTCGTAGCAGACTATCAAAATTGTTTATAATAAGCTTTTCGTTATAGTAATAAATATATATTTAACCTTATACATGCTTATGAATGAAACAATTATTAAACAGGAATGTACGTCTACGGACTACGGAATATATTTCATTGGCCAGACATTGAAAAGTATTTTGAGAATGCGAATACGATTTTATAGAATCGTCGCGTGAGGGCGCATTAGTCGGGTTTCTGCGCTTGTCGGAGACGGGTGCGCGCTTATTTCAATTCGCGTTTCGATTAATTACTTTAAGCTTGATATTTATTACTAAAAACTTTACTTAAGGTTTATTTTAAGTTGTAATTTTGTGTATTTTTAAGTTTTGTGAATTTATTTAAGTGTTTTAAATTACCGGTGAGTAATTTAAGTCTTCCTAACTTTCCCTGACTACATTTTTTACCGTAAAATTATCAATAAGTGTCTCTTGTCCACAAGAAACTTTAATTAAAGAATTTTAGTATTTTTATAACTTAGATTTAGGCCTTTTTTAAACAATTAGTGACTTAAAAATTACGTCTTAGTTATTTTCACATCATTTCTGGAATAGTATTATGCAATTTAATTTGTAAAATCAAACTTTAGATTTAAATACTTAAAGGCTAAAATTGTTTGTAATACCGAACAGCTGTCGAAAGCACCGAGCTATCAAAATGAGGGTGACTACGGCACATAAAAAAGATTAAGAACTTATTTGAACAGTGAATTAACGTAATTCTCAGTCTTGAATTACAGTTTGTTGCAACCTAAAATTATAAGGTTGAAAAACAACGTGAAGATGTAGAACTAATATTTTTTTCTATTGAATACATCTATTTAAGAACACAATTAGGTTGATTTAGTATATTAGTATGTCCTATTTTGTTTTTTTTATGCTATACAGCTGAAAGGTACTGTTAAGATTTGTGGACACATTCGTAAATAAAGTCCTTCAATATGTTCAACAAAATGTTACGTTCATATTGTTTCTTGGATCAAGATGGATAGCATGGCGAGTTCTACGGAAGTCACACGGTTGCTTATCTTTGGTTTTCAATAGTAAATTATAATTATCACAAAAGTGCCCAGTCACTAACTGATGTCGGTCGTTACCGGCTTGCGCTGACGCATAAATTAGATTTTGTTATACGTGTTTGTAATAATAATGTGTTTGATTTATCGCCGTAATATAAACTTAACTAAGTGTACTAAAAAGGAATTTTAACAGGAAAAGTAACTCGTTATATGGGCAGTTAAATACTAAATCAATATTTAATAGTGGCTATAAACTTTGTTCTCCGATATAGGTATAACTAATATTTGTTTAAACTATGTATATAGTTAAAAATATAGTAATAAGGTATGGCAACTAATTTAAAGGACATACAGCATTAGAGACGTTAATCAGTGCAATATACAATTCTGTAGCAAATAGCTGTACGACATTATTATGTGACATAATAATGGTCGACTAAGAATATATATATATGTATAAATTGAAGATCCTAAAGGTGAATGTGCCATGCACTGGCCTGTCGTAGTTTTTTCATTTTTGTTACGTCGTTGGGGGCTTGGCTCCATGGCCGTACTCTGACAATCCGAGCACCTTTTCCGCATTAGTGTCAACTTTGAAATGTTTTCCATAGGAAGTACCCTTTAGAGATCGATTGGTGACGATAATAATGACCTTGGTGTACGAAAATAGCGGTTTTCGCAACGAAGTACACTTGATTTTCTTTCAGACATTTTGCGTGTTTATTTAATTAATATCGTCGAGTTAAAACAAAAATTCATACAAAATTTCGATTGAACATTTAGGATTTTTGACGTCGTTCCAAAATGGAATGTGTATTCTAAGAAATAAAAAAGTAAAGTATAGGTACAAATAGCAAATAAACACTTCAGACAATACCTTTATTTTAATAGAATTTTTATAATGAGATACTATATCTATACTGTACAAACATTACCTGTTCACATCGTATCCCTAACTTTCGTACTAACTGATGTGAAACTGATCTGAAATTATTGTAATTCATATGCACTTTTTCTTTTTCATGTGTCCTTTTTTTTAATAAAGTCCTGTTTACTGTTCACATATTATGTTTTAATTGCTTTGTTTTGTTCCAATTCGTTTTGTCTATATATGTATTTTTGCACTTCTTTTTTCTCACTTTGGTTGCCTGGAAGAGATCGCTCGAAAGCGATATTATATTTCTGTATGTACAACGAAGTGTTATTAATTTTCAAGTTCTCACATTTAAATATACATATATATATTAAATCTAAAAAAAAAATACTAAAATATAATCTTAACTTAAATAATAAAAAACCAAATCAAATATTTGTCAAGTTTTTATTAATAACAAATTTATATGTTCTGTAATTTTGTTCTTCTACTTCAAAGGAGGTTTTACTCCAAATAAATTTAAATTGAATTCGACGCGCTCCAATTTTAAGCATAGATAATATCAAACATCTTTAGGCGTTAAAAATCCGTAACCTCAATCCAAGATTTACACATGAGTGAGTAATTAGAATTATTTGATTGTAAGGGGCCGTTATGGCGAACTGACAGTCCCGACGAGACAACGGTACGATAACCAGTTTGCAGTTTTACATGTTAGCTTTGGCGCCGCTGTATTTAATCGCTGCAATGTGTACGGGAGGTTTTACTTTCTACGCAATTAACACTTGTCTAAAGACGTGTCTTCCGACTAGTCTTTAAAAAGCGACTTGGTGTATTAGGGTTGGAAAAAAATTACTATTCAATAAATGATTATTTGCGTGAGACACTGTAGTCGATATAAATTTAATAAAGTATGATATGATTTGTACGATACAAATAATTTGCGCGCCATTGTGTGTGGCAGAATATGCGAACTTATACCACCTCACACATTTTTGTACCATATTCTTGCAATAAATAAATAATTATTATTATAAGAAAACATTGTGAAGGAATACCCTTAAGCGACTAACTACTAGATTGCCCACTGAAGTATTTCCGAACCAGGTCGACTTAGGCACCTTTGGAAAAGAGCGTACCTATTCTTAACAGGCCGGCAGCACTTGCGAGCCTTCTGGCAATGTGAGTGTCCATGGGCGGTATCACTTAACATCAGATGAGCCTCCTGCTATTTAATTTGACGTTCATAAGTGTACATTGTGTTACCTTATATAAGTAAATGATTTTTGACTTTTGTGGACTGTAAAGTTGAGATATTAAAGAAAGTAGCAACTATGTGTATATGTCGTGGCCATATCCTAGATTTGCTCACTTCATGAAATGCTCGAGAATTTCATGAAATGGTCGTATTTCATGATGTGGGCAACTTAATTTGACCAGACCATTAAATCGTCAACATTTCACGATTTTTTCATTCACATTTGGCCGGATCGTATAAATAGGGTGTCCATAAAATATTTAATAAAAATCCAGAATATGTTAAGAACTTGTTTATTGTTATTTAAGTCCGACTGATACAAACAAAATGAATTAAATTTTTGTAACAAAATTAAACATCAAACACGTCATGTTACACAATTATTTTTAGAAAACAAACAAATATTTAGAAATAAGTAGGTACTTTGGTATAACAAACAAATATTTAGAAATAAGTAGGTACTTTGGTACATAGTTACAAAAAGTAATATAATAATTCACATGGAATGCACAATAAATGAATAAAAATTTTAAAAGTCAGTGTTACAACCTTTCAGTCATTTGTTGGCGCATGACACTTTGGTGACACTTTGAAGTACAAAGTGTTTTGTTCTTGAAACATGCGCATCTCTTTGTACGGCATTGGTTTTTTGCTGGCTTACAAAAGCATTTTATAAGCCTTGACCTCCAAACAAAGATTGGAAATTTACAGCTTCCCTCAATGATATTGGCAATTCTGATATAACTTCGTAATAATCTTTAGACGACACCTGTAGGTCTTGTCGAGAAAACCAATTTTTAATTGTTCCAGAACCCGTTCCGATTTTGTATACTCCGTTCCTAAAATCAACTACCTTTCCAGCAATATTTTTGGTGTCAAGAGGTCCACGGTCAATTTTCGGTACATTCAAGAAAACACAGAATTTCTCTCTCTCTTTCATTAACTATCAACTGTTCCTTTTGGCAAAGAAAACATTGAACTTGAGATCCAAAACCTTCTTCTCCACCAGCAACACCACAAATAGCATGCACAGGTTTGGAACAGAAATGAGCTCCTGTTGTGTCCTTGCCACAGACGAGACACACTGGACCATCAGCTGACTCTAATTCCATATTATCTGTCTCCATTACTTCAATGTTAGTAAAAGCCTCATCAGCAACTGATCCATTTACTATTGCGTCATCTGACGGCATGACATTAATGTTTTCTGCTGTAAAATAATTCTGATTTATTTGGTCCAATTCTTCCTCCTTTTTCTCTTTCTGATTGATTTGGTCAAATTCTTCGTTTGTCTTTCTTTTCTGATTTATTTGGTCCAATTCTTCCTCCGTCCTGATTGATGTCATAATACTTTCAGGAATATTACAACCTTTCAATATAGTTTTCGGCTCAGAGCCAAACAATGCACGGTAAGGGGATCTGCCAATTATGCGGTGGTAAGAAGAGTTTTTATAGAATTGAACAAAAAAACAACTAATGGACCATTTAGTAGACTTATTATCTTGCATCCAACACTGCAACATATTTTCTACGTCTTGGTTGGATCTTTCCACGCTGCCCTGTGTTTGAGGACGTCGAGGACTACCGTGAGTAATTTGTCATTCAGGCCACATCGACACCAATTCTTCTATGACATGCGCGGTGAACTCTCTTCCATTATCACTCAGTAATATAAACGGAGCGCCAAATTCCAAGAATATTTTTAAAAGTTCAAAGGCTACTTCTGCAGCTCTTTTCGACTTTAGAGGTCTGAGGTGTAAAAATTTTGTGGCATGATCTTGGTAATTCATAAGCCATTTAAATTCTCCATCCGCGGCAGACTGTAAATCTATTAAATCCACCTGCCCTCGTGTGTTAAAATCTTTAGAAATTATCGGCAGGTCAACGAATAGCTCGATGGGTTTCTTCGGAATATAAAGCCTATTTTTAATGTGTTGAATCATTTTTAATTGCCCACCATGTCCAACAGTTTTATGTACTTCCTTTAATATTTCAAAATACTTCTCCATCGGAATTATGCGAATCGTATGATCGTCGACGCATTTTTTCTTGAATATAAGATATTCCTTATTCGCAGTTTCCAAAATATCATATTTTGATAACCAGTAATAGTCCATAGACTTCTTTTGCGTAGTCACCCTACTCTCCTTAATTTGTTTCATAACCTAAAAAAGGAAAAAAATTAACTTTAATAGGTCATAATTCACAAACTTACATAATATCAATTAATACACAATACGTTAGCTGGCATAGAGTATTTTGATAAAATAAGTGAATATTTATGTAATTTAAGAGTAAAATACTACCTGTGAAATGCGATCCAAACTCCACGGTTTTTTTACATTTTGCTCAGTTTTTGCGTGACGGGCATAGTACTCGAGAACCTTTTCGTCGTAAACTCTTTTACTATCACTTTCTTCGTCATTTATTAACGAATTATTCACTTTTTCACTGCGAGAAACAACATTATCGACAGCGGCCGCCATCTTCACACATAAACAAAGCGTTTGCAGCGCCTCTATCGGTAATTAATGTAACTACTTTACGGTATGATCAAATAATTGACCATTTCATGAAGAAGCCGCGCGTTTAGTTGCCCATATCGAGAAACGATTTCTTATCATTGATCTGCCCAAACCACATCACGATGTGGCCAATAGACAATGAAACATTTCATGAAATGTAACCATTTCATGAAATTCTCGAACATCTCATGAATTGAGCTAATCTACGATATGGCCACGACATATACATAATTTGAAAGTCAAATTTGCGTGCGTCAATTGCGAATAATTTGAATATTATTTAGAAATGCCTGAATAGTTAATGTACTTTAATAAGCAATATACTAACATTATAATTAGTATTGGTAAATTTGTCAACTCACGGCTCCACTTAAAAACAGCTCCAAATTTTTCTATCGTTTTTTACGACTTGTATGTAGTACCTATGGCTTTGGCGCAAGAAAAAAACAACTGATAATATTACATGCATTATGTAAACGATATTATCGGTCCCAATTAATTACATTAGGTTAGGATTTTTTTTAAATGTTGAAGAGCTGGAAACCCTGAGAGGTATTTTTTTATTTAAAAGGGTTTCCAAATCTTTTTTTTTTTATAGCTCTGGCACGGTTTGTGCATTAGCCAGCGTCAAGTATAAGATTTTTATAATTCGTGCTTGCCTTAGAAATTCGACCGTGTCCTCCATGTACGGTTTAAGCATTCGCCCGGTACCGCACAACCATCCCAAAGGCCGATAACAAATTTAAATTAAATTAAAACTTGCCCTCGAACCGGGAATCGAACCCGGTACCCGTCACCTGGCTGCCACTTAATAAGACCGCTAGGCTATGAGGCCCTCTTTCCCAAATCTTACACATTATAATGAATTGTCAAATGAATAAAGACATTTTTATTTTTTATATTAAAGATATATCCTGGTTTCAAACGGCTGGACATTTTTTTTGTAAATAAAACCTATATATATTACTCAATATCTAATCTAGGATAATTCAGTACTTTTTCAGTTTATATATTTTCACCAAATATAAGAATATATTTCGCTTTGTGAGACAAAATAATTTAAATAACAGTCATAATTTGATATTGTCTTACTAATTAGCATGTTAGCTATTGAGGTGACCAAGTTTTTTGCACCTGGCAACAATTTGACGTTCACTTGTTTTGTTACAGACTCATTCCAACATGGCTAAAACAGAGAAGTCATTTACGAGGAATATTACAGGTAAGCGTTATTCTATTGTCTATGGCAAATAATTTATTGGTCGTGTTTTAGTATAGTTATGTTGTTGGACTCAAAATCAGACTAAATATAAATGCGTTTCGTGTGATAAAGAATGGCAATGGACGAAGTAACTTTAATTAATATTGTAAAACAAATCTTAGTAATCCGGCATTTAATATGAATTTTGCAGCCAAAAATGGCGGAAATATGTAATTTTTAGGCCTAGACCAGTGTTTCTCAGGGGGGCAATTTGATTGTTAGAGGGCTATTCGATTTTTTATTATTATTTGGAAATTGAATTTCAGTTTTTATTATGTTTTGTTTCGTTAACACTTTTCTAGTAATTGCGTCCTAACCTTTTATTTAAGTTTCTTAAGTGAACAATACAATTTTTTAATTCTAAAAATGACGTATGTTACATTGGGGGAATTTAAGAAAAGCTAAGGCATAAAACACTGGTCTAGATCTCTAACTATTAAAAAAGTAGCTGCTTTTTATGCCTCCCTATATCATCAAAAATATATATGTACACAATTAAAATATAAAACTAAATCACCATGCTATTGTAATTGATTATTGCTTTAAATTAAATAAATCTTTGCAAGTCACAGATTTATAAACAATGGTTATACGCCTCAAAGGTTGTAATTGCCTAAACTGCTACAATGCTTGTTTTCATTGTAGAAATGTCAAAACTTCAAATTTGGCGTGTATTATATAAATTTGAAAACCGTTCAAAATGTTTAAGAAATTACAAAAATAGTGCGTGCGTACAAAGTACACATGTCAGAAGTGGAACTTCTTTGGCAAACTAATTTTTATGTCTTGTTCATATTTATACAAATAACAAACTAATTTTTGACTAAAAAACAAAAAAACAAAAACTTTAGATTTCCGAGACTTAGAGGGAGGGAAAAGGAAGATGTGTTAGGAATTTAATGAATTGAATTGTCATTAAAATATTAAAAGTGTCGAAAATTAATACAAATAATAAATTTAAGTTTTTAATTTTATTTCTTCTATAATAAAAACACGTGGCATTTAAATTTACAATTCGTCATTTGAGATTTAAATAAATTATTTTGCATAAAATTAAAAATACAAATACATAGTTCATAAATTCTCTTTACGAAATTTTAATTAAAAAAAAAAAGGAATTTCTATAATGTAATTCGCCCTTCTCACTATCTCTCAATCGGTCTCAACTCTCAATCGGTCTCTCCCTTTTCTTCGACAAAAACGCTCCACATCTTCGTGACGTTCCGTAAAATTTTTATCCTCATGCGCCTAAAGAAGTTTCACTTCAAAAAACTAACGTGTTTAACTTCACATAAGTGTTGAGCAAGGTTGTAAATAATCCCGCCTTATCCTCATTTAATTCTAACCATGACTTGAAGTCACGCATTGTAAAATCTCGTGACTTCCGATCCATAGGGGCTTGCCATAATCGTCATAATAACGGCCCTTATTTGCAGCAATTATTTTCAATTCACTATAATTTAATATTAGGATACGTTAGTATAATCAACCATAGACCAAAGACGCCTACACCACAATTTAATAGTCTGTGCGGAATAAGAACCTTTACCTTTTTCGTTATGTTGACACTTACATTATTATAGTTCGACAGTAATCTTGATACTTAATATGAGAACATTTATAGGATTAAGAAATGAAATGTCCCGAGTATTTTCGGTGGCGGTTGTTGTATCAAATATATGTTAAATGAAACTGTTTGAAGCTGGGTGGCAACTGGATTTAATCATTTAAAACATGAGCTGATACCTAACATAAGATTAGCGGTAGTGGGGTTGCGACGCTGGAATAACAAAGAACTAACTTAAGGGTTCTTAAGTCTAAGTGACACTTCAGTAGTCGACCTATTGGACATAATCAGAAACGAGAATGTTATATTACAATTTATGAGTATGGGAGAGTGTGCGATGATTTAGTTTGCGCTTCTGATTATTAACTAAAATATATTAAGATGTAACATAAATAAATGTTAGGTTTCATAACTCGCGTAAATAATAATTATATTCCACAACTGCAGACTTTAGTGTGTAGTCGGTCTTAAAGTGCGTTTCGAAGGCCGTAGTTCGAATATACAACCAAGTATTGTACCTGTCATCTTGAATTGTTCTACACTCTTCTTTTTAAAGAGTAATTCAAAAGTTGTTGGCTTCTAGCCAAAGACGCAGGCAACCCCATAGTTTATAGTGTCGACGGCCTTTAAGAAAGTGGTCTCAAGGTTGTCGTATCGCGAATATCTCACTATTAACTGGTGACGTTAAATCTTTAGTAAAACAACTATGTGGGGTTAATTTAACTAGCAAAGTTATGAAAATGCAATAGACTGAGTCATAGTCCCAAAGGACTATATCACAATAAACTTGATAGAATATATTAATGATGGCAACACAGATCGGCGCGCCCACTGCACGTGTGACGTCACATCTGGCACGCGGCCATTTTGAAAATAAACGCAACTATCGTGCGTCTGTAATAGTTTCCGCTGTTTGTTACATAAATTTTAGGATTTACCCGATTACGAAGATAATGGGCTAGGTCTTTTGTTATGGCGGGCTTTTTTAATTTAGTAGGCACATTGTGATTTCAGAACTACCTTAATTATTGGCAGTAAATGAATTTAATTTATTAAGATAATAATAGTATATTCATAACATGAAATAAGTAAAACAATAAAATTACTTAGACGACTCATTGGTCTAATGGTTAGTATCCCTGACTGCAAATCCATGGGTCCCGGGTTCGAACCCCGGCTGAGACGAACATCGATGTGATGAGCATTTGGTGTTATGCTTAGGTCTTGGGTGTTTAAATATGTATTTAAATGTCTATCTATCTATAATATGTAAGTATATCCGTTGCCTAGTACCCATAACACAAGCTTCACCAGCTTTTGGCATGGGACTAGGTCAATTGGTGTGAATTGTCTTAAAAAAAAAATTACAGTAAAGTCTTTTACAGTAAGATCTGAGGCCTAGGGCTTATATTCATAAACGAGACTTGGAACTAAGTAAGACTTTCATACGTCAAAAATGTGTTGGATTTAACATACGGGAGTCGTAGCGCCTAGTACCCGTATGTCATGGACGAGTTCGATTATGACATACTATGCCAGCCACAAACAGCAATTTTGTTGGCGGCTTGGTAATGTTTGTAAACAAAATATTGCCTTTGGCCAAATCATTTGTGCCAAGGTTGACGTGTCATTACTTCCGAACATACCTTTACATACTCGTAGTAGAATTACGACGTCACTAACAAAAACAAAGATTGTGATTGTGGGTGCCACTTATAAATCAATTTGATAGAATTTAATATCAATTAAGAATATTTTTAACACTACGGCAGCCGTTGATTAAGAATGACAATAAACAGGTGAAAAACTTGAAGTTTGTTTCCAGGCATGTACGTCATAGACGACGCCATCTTGACTAAAGAAGCGTTTTGGCGGTTTCTTGAAATTATTTGAAATTAAACGAAAGAAATTAAACATAACAATTTGTGTAGGTTCTATAGTGACTTATAAATTATCTGTAATAGAGAAGAAGTACTCCTGTCTCTTTTTATCGCAATGTGACGGTAACAAAATGTGTTTATTCATATTATTATTCATATATTATATAACAATGAATCACAATGTGTAAGATTTGGGAAACATTTTAAGTAATAAATACCTGTCAGAGTTCAGCTATTAACAAACTTCATAGTTATTTCCATAACAAATTCCATTTTCAATTACAATTATGTTTTTTTTTTAAACTGGCAACAACAAATGTAATAGTTAAAAGAGTGCAATCGAACTGATTGTTTTCTATGAATAATATAAATACAGAAAATACAGTTACTATAAAAAATATTAATTGGTATTTATTAGATTATATCAACGCTATAAAGAATATATTGGGTCAATGTCAACTGGGGTATAAAGATGACATTTTATATTTGCAATTGAAAACAACTCGGACATTGACATTCGAATATTGGTCAATTTTATTTAAATGACAGCTGTCAAATTGAGAAAGCCGGCTATATTTTTTATATGTTTACGACTTGATACATGTTCTATATTAGCTAAGCTTATATTTCCACTTATCTGCTATTTTATTTGTATTTACAAAAGTTTGCCAACGCTCGGCACACTGATACATTAAGAAAAATAAATTCAAGATTTAATGTGAGACATATATAGGCGAACAAAAGAAACACTAACAGAAAAAAAATACATCGATAGATAAAAAAAAAATTTAAAGTGCGTGCGTACAAAGCACACATGCCAAAAGTGAAACTTCTTTTGCAAACTAATTTTTAACTCTTGTTCATATTTATACAAATCTAAAACTTTAGATTTCCGAGAGTTAGAGGGAGGGAAAAAGAAATATATGTTAGGAATTTAATGAATTTAATTGTCATTAAAATATTAAGTGTCGAAAATGAATACAAATTATAATTTTTTTTTTCATTCTTCGATAATAAAAACACGTGGCATTTCAATTTACAATTCGTCATTTCAGATTTCAATAAATTATTTTGCATAAAATATAAAATACTAATATTTCGTAAATTCTCTTCACGAAATTTTAATTTAAAAAAAAAATTGAATTTATTTAAGGTAATTCGCCCTTCTCACTATCAAGAATGAGAAATGTAATGTTATTTTTAGTATTGTGGGTGTGTAGTGTTTTTTGTTATTTATAATTATTATAGTTAGCTGTATAAATAAATAAGTTAAATGGTCATCCAATATTTACACAATAACGAGGAAATAAATTACTCACTGACCAGCAAATTGACTATAAATGTAATTCAAACCGGAAATAAGCTTTAAATCTAAGTACAATTGAAATCCTTGTGCTCCCACGCTCGTAGTGAAAGTCTAGAAATCGAACGAGAACTGAAATTATATCTAGAATACTATCAGATACTCGATTCTGTATCTTTAAAGGTAGAAACTTACAAATATATTTCATAGATTGTGGCAATTTAAATTGAATTCTTTTACACACTTTTGCATACACATATCATGCTTTAGTTTTATTATGTATATGTTACTGTAAAAGTTCAAACTACGGTTAATCTTAAGATTTAAGTGTATTTCTGAAAATACGACGATTTTTTCGAGCTTTTACCATCCGAATTCAGTATATGCTAGGTTTTACCACTGTCAGCTGGTAGATGTTGGTTTAAGGAATAAAACAATGAGTAATTCTTAATTATTTACTTTAATGAACTATTAGACAAAACAGGTACATAGTATTATAAAGGTATCATATGATAGTAATAAGTACAAACTAATACCAACTTATTTAAATTATTTTGAAAAAACACATGACGTAAGTATATCTCTGAATATCTCAATCTCTATCATATCTATCTAACTGAATCAGTAGTTCTCTATTTGGAATTTAACAACGAAATACAAACATAATGCTTACATAAGCTAGTCTAACTTAATAATTATTTTTGTTTTTCAACATTTACCGTGCCATTAATGTAAATCCTAAGATTTACCAACGGAATGGTGGTAAGAGTTCGAATCGCAAACCTTTTTGGACATTTACCATTAGGAATTGGTAGATCTTAGGTTTTACTGGAATATCTTAGGATTTACTGCAGTTCGAGCTTTTACAGTAACATATATATCGATCCGCTATCGAAGGCTGATGACCTGTTGCCACTGGACTTCTAAAATGCGTGTTGTTCCCATGAGAATGTAATGCGTGCTCCTATTTCACCATGCCTCCTGCTTATAGAGAACAAATCTATGTTTTTAATTATTAATTGAAACTCAGCTGCAGGTATTAATCCGAACAGCTCCTCTGAACTATCTCTATCTACACTAATATAGAAAGAAAGATAGGTATTTTCGTTTCTAATAAAAACCCAATGAAATTAAAAGATTCCTCCACCACAAATACATCCCTGAGTTTATTATATTTATAATCCAAATAAATAAGGCCCGACCAGGCAACTAATATAATAAGATTGCCAACCCTAATGCCCTCTTTGGTCACTAGAATACCCGGAACTTTGAAGCGTTGCATTGAGTAACAGATTAACGGTGTCTAATGGATTGCTTACTTACCTGCACACAATGGTCTGTTTGACCGTACCCAGTGTAAGGAACGAAACGTGGGATTTGAGGTCGTTGTATTTGTTATGTTACTATATTACGACAGTAAATACGTCAAACAAAATTAATAGTTAACTCTATTCTAAACTATATATATATATATAAACATATTAAAATTATACACAATCAATACAAAGTTAAGGATTATTTAGTTGATAAAAAGAGCTACTAGTGCTACTTCTAATTAATTTGCGATATTTGTTTTAAAATAAGTGTTGTTTGCCATAGTCATTTTGTATGATGATTTGCTATTTTAAAAGAGTACCGAGGATTTAATACGCCGGCTTTTTCTCTCGGCCTACACCCTCTGTCTCCTTTGCCGATGAGTTGTCTACCGATTCAAATTTAATGACGTGGAATAAGTGATATCTGTATCTTATGTTCCATACTAAACATATTTTATTTTTTATTTTAATGTGTGTACTTTTAAGTAAATACAAATGACTTAGTCCCAGCTCTTTCGTTTCGTGTATTGTGTGAATTGTTGACTATACATGTGTGTGTTGATTGGTCTTGTGTGAGAATTAAATGAAAAAATATATTTATTTATTTACGGGATATGAAGGCTATATTTTGAAAGTCGTCTGGGACCGTATAGTAAAGCTATTCGGTATTTTGAAGCCAGTTAAAATGTTTAAATAATCACGTCTCCGATTGCAGTATTCTTAATTTATTATTTCTTGCCTTGTGTTGTACTTTTTATTTGGTAAGAAAGTGCTGTAACGTGTATTAAAAAATTGAGGTTGGAGCAAAATAAAGGTTCATTAATTTCGTAATTCTAAAGCTTAAAAATTATATATAATAATAAACAATTACACTAAAAATATAGATGGAATACATACACAAAAAGGTTCAAACATTTACAAAAGAAAAAACACTAAGAAATATTCAATACATTGTAATACTATGTAATACCTAATTTAGCTGTGCTGTGTGATAGTGTGTCAGCGAGGGTGGTATGTACGTGAAGGTGTGTATGTGGTGTGTGCTCATGATGCAGGTGATTTTGCGCTATGGATATTCTTAATACTGCTTTTAATCATATTCCGTGATAGTTAGTGTTATAAATTATTTAGACATAGACATAACATTTATTACTAAAAAAAACCCACACAAACATAAACACACAAAATAACAATAATCATAGAAAAAAATATAATGAGAGATAAAAAAAATTGTTTTCCCATTTCGCATTCGGTTCATTTCAAGTGTATGTAATGCGTGTGTGCTGCGGCTGTAATTGGCCCTGGCTCAGCATTATGCTGAGGAGCAGAACGTTCCACAGCACTGGTCATTCTGCCAGAGACCACAGCAGCTAGTTTTATTATATTTAATGCCAAATCATTAAATTACGACCTATTCTCGGACCTATACCTATAAAAATCTGTTTAGACGTTTCTGAGTGTGACACTGATACGAGAATTTGTAAATATATAGTTATATGTCTACTAAAAATATAGTAATACTTCTGGATAAATACACCACGGATTATTTACGACAAAGGCCAGTGTAAGGCCAAGTAAGATCTCATTTCTAAGAACTGCACGTTTCCGGTTACGACTCAAAACTACAAGAACGTGTGTTATGTGAATTATTTCAAGATTATCAGTAATATTCCATATTACTTGTTTTTATTTGTTTTATGACGTTTATTATACAATATAGGGCTTTCTGAATACTGTAGATATACAGGGTGGTCAAAAAGTCGTGGATCAAACGCAACTAGTAGATAGATAGACATCAGCTGCAAAAAAGTCTTCTACGGGCGTCCTTAAGCTCAACCCCTGCAGAGTTATACAGTAGAACTCCAATTATTCGAACTCCGACTATCCGAATCGCCGATTATCCGAAGTGCGCTATTATTCTTCCCCCCGCGAAGCCAGTGTTTGCGCGTCAAGTCTTGACTTGACTTGTCTTAACTTGTCTTAAAATAAATCAGTGGCGCTACAACCTCTTTAGGCCTTGGCCTCAGATTTCTGAATCTGTTTCATGATCATTTTTAAATCTAATAGGCAAGTAGGTGATCGGTGCCTGACACACGCCGTTCACTTTTTGGGTCTAAGACATGTCGGTTTCCTCACGATGTTTTCCTTCACCGTTCGAGCAAATGTTAAATGCGCACATAGAAAGAGAGTCCATTGGTGCACAGCCGGGGATCGAACCTACGACCTCAGCCACTACTGCTCTTTTAAGAGGTATAAATAAAATCTGTATTTTCACGTTATATACGAATGTGTCCTTGTCTTACTTGCAAACATTTCATTTCGAGGTCAATTTTTCATTAACATTTGGCGTCGCGACAACTACCCACACATATATATTTTTATTTTCTAGTCTAAAACTAAATTCATGTTAGTATTCAAATCGTACAATTCATGAGCGATGAGTTCATAAAGATGGATTAATGCTAAAATGCGGGTACCATGAATTGTTAAATTAAATCTGTTATAAGAGATACAGTTTCTAGTATTTTGTGTCATGTGACTCTGAAGTTTGAGTTAGTTTCTCTTCATATTGACCATTATATCCTTTCTTCAAAATAGGATAAATTTATTTATCACTACATAGTATACCTAAAACAAAGTCGCTATCTCTGTCCCTATATCCCTATGTATGCTTAAATCTTTAAAACTACGCAACGGACTTTGATGCGGTTTTTTTTATTAGATAGAGTGATTGAAGAGGAAGGTTTATACGTATAATAACATCCAATAAATAGTGATAAATACTGTTATTTTTGAGGTTTCTAATGTGATGTCGAAAATAATTAAAAAAATTCCGCTTACATTGCAAACGCAGGCTGAACCCTACGAGATTTATCAAAATATCCATACTAGCTAGGTATATATTTTATACCCGTGTGAAGCCGGAGCGGGCCGCTATGTTTTTATATACAACGTTCACAATTTTTCTGTACTGTATTTAGTATCAGCATTGCATCCGTGCGAAGCCGGGGCGGGTCGCTAGTTTAGGTATAAAATGTATATAATACCTACAACTATTAACAAATGGTATAACTATTCAATTTTTTTTTTACATTTGTCTCTCAGTCTCCCCAACTCTGTCGCAAATATATTCAGCTCTGGTGCAGATTTAATTAGGGTAAGTAAGTAAAAACCTGAGGCGGCAGTCTAAACTTTTGGATGTACCGCACACTCCAACTTGGCTAGCGAAGCGCCACTCACGCGAGCAATACATATATAATAATATTTCTATCGAGGTAGACCTATTTGTTTGTACACTGCTGAGTTCACAAGAATTTTTTTTAAAGACAATTCACACCAATTGACCTAGTCCCATGCTAAGCTGGTGAAGCTTGTGTTATGGGTACTAGGCAACGGATATACATACATATTATAGATAGATAGACATATAAATACATATTTAAACACCCAAGACCTAAGCACAACACCAAATGCTCATCACATCGATGTTCGTCTCAGCCGGGGATCGAACCCGGGACCCATGGATTCGCAGTCAGGGGTACTACCACTAGACCAATGAGTCGAGTTGCTTCCTATATTATCAGTTATAGAATAAAAAAAAATTATTATTAGAAATCACAGAACAAATGCAGAAAGGCCCAGACACTATTGGTATATATTTTATTTATAATAATCGTCAAGTGTTTATATATCGTAACCGATAACGCGGTGACGTGGCAGTGATACGAAATAAATGATGTAACACAGTTATAAATAACTGATAAAAATGCGGAAGATTTTTTAAAGGTTCAAGGATGTCAATATTTAACTTAATGTACACGGAAATACTCAAAACGTGCGTTGAGCCGTGAGCGGCTTGATCCCTTGGCGTTGAGTAGAGATGTGGGGTCACTCTGCATCTTCTACCGCATTTACCATGGAGAGTGTTCAGAGGAGTTGTTCGGATTAATACCTGCAGCTGAGTTCGCCTACCCGTTGGTCTGACCAAATTAAGACAATTATGGGTCTCAAGCTCCCTAATGCCCAGAGACAAGCTGAAGTTAGTGAGTGAGGTGTGCAGTTTTTGCTGCCCACCACAACTATGTGGAACCAGCTGCCCACTGAAGTATTTCCGAACCAATTCGACTTAGGGTCCTTCAAGAAAAGAGCGTACCAATTCTTTAAATTCCGGCAACGCATTCGCGAGCCTTCTGGTATTGAGTGTCCATGGGCGGTATCACTTAACATCAGCTGAGCCAACTGCCCGTTTGCCCCGCGTTAAAAAAAAGCGCGTGCGTACAAATGACACATGTCAGAAGTGAAACTTCTTTGGCTAACTAAATTTAAAGTCTTTTGCATATTTATACTTTACTTATTGTTTCAAATCTAAAACTTTAGACTTAGTGAAAAGGAAAAAGAAAAATATTAAAAGTGACGAAAATTAAAAAAAAAATTCTTTGATAATAAAAGCAAGTGGGGTTTTAATTTACTATTCGTCATTTAAGATTACAATAAATTATTTTGCATAAAATATAAAATACTAATATTTCAAAAATTCTCTTTACGAAATTTTAATTTTAATAACAGAATTTCTATAAGGTAATTCGCACTTCTCACTATCTCTCAATCGGTCACAATCTCTCTCTCCCTTTTCTTCGACAAAAACGCTGCACATCTTCGTGACGTTCCGTAAAAATTTACCCTCATGCGCCTAAAGAAGTTTCACTTCAAAACGTATCGGTTAGGGCTTTTCAAGACAGGCACGACCTCCAGTAATAACTACGAAGGAGAGAAAGAAAAAAGAGAATAGGACAGTTTTAACGTTTTTATACTCCAGCATATTTAAATAATTCACACACAAAACGAGAATTTAACCATTCATGGCTCTTATCGCATTTCCTTGTGATAACACTGAAATTTAACTGGACGTGTTACGTCAACACTACTACATTTTTCTATTATTTTTGTGGTTACATAATTATACCATCTGATGTCCTTATTCTACTACCTATATTTAGGAATGCTAGTGATGGATTATTATTGTAGAAGTGGCTGTGCCAGTCCTCTCTACCACACGCATAGGAGAGATAAAAAAAATGATATTAAACCCACGGAATACAGAAATAATTTATATAATTTACTATTTATTCAAACAGATGGCGTAGTCTTGCTCTTTCGTGAATTTTGTAAACGTTGTTGACATTCATAAGCATGCTCTAAGAAGCATCTAAACTGAATAAACGTATTTTGATTTGATTTGATTGATTTTGATTTGATACATTATAGTTAGACAGAAATCACTACAATATGTTCCTCATTTCATTGCCTTATAAATGTTAACGTAAAATTGTAAACACCGTTAGATTGTAATCTATCTCGCGAGATTATAAACTGTCGAAAGATTGTGAACCTCAGCGTACTGCTTACAATTTAACGTATTATTATTCGGTAGATTGTAATCTATCGCAGTGAAACCGTCAAATTGTGAAACGGATCGCACCTCGCGCGCTGATTGGTTGAACAGAATATGCCGTGCTTTCTTTATTTTTTTTAAATATTCAATAATTAATAATAAATATTAAGCGTTAATAATTTAAAAATATTTAATATTTAGTATATTATTCAATTATTAATTCAATTTAATAAATAGGTATATTTCATAACCTTTTAACTAAGTAACAATAGGTCTTTGTGAAAAAGCATTGCTAAATTTCTTTGAAAAAATAATTAAAACTCCTTTATTTGTTTAAAAGGTACTACAAATGTAATTATGGTCATTCAAAATTCTTGGCATAGCTGCTAACGTCACGCATATTCTATTTCTTTTTACTTGTAGATTGTCTTATTCCCATCTCGCTCGCGCACTCTCGGCGCCCATACTGATAATTTTGTGTCACGGTGCGCGCGCATCGTAAAATTTCACTCTCATAAATTTTTCACAACGCACCTAAAGAAGTATAACTTTAAAAATAATTTTAAAAAGTAAAATAACCGCTCATTCTTAATAAGTTTGCAGATAAAGAAACCATTTATATTAACAGATATATGTAAATAAAAAAACACTAATTTATGTATATCGCATCAGTTTGATAAGCAAGTTGACAACTTGTTTTTTCCTTTATATTTTAATTAGACCTGTGTTGGCCTGGTGGCTTCTGCGTCTCTAGTCCCTGAAGCCGTAGGTTCGATCCCATCATGTGCATCTATGAACTTTCTGTGTGCATCTAACACTCGCTCGTACGAAACCGGCATGCTAACCCAAACATTGGCGACATGTACTTATTTGTTTATAAAATAATAAAAATATTAAAGAAACGAATGGCCCTTGAGGCCAAGAGCCGTATAGTTTTAATATAATTCATCATATACCCGTCATAAGCGAAGTGGTGTTGCCAAGCAGGAGAAATTTCACACGTTGTCCTTGACCAATACGAACTAAAATAGATAATACAGGAGTGAATCAAATCGTAAATTCTTCTGCAATGAGTCAGGTTTATCATCTCCAAGTCACAATCTAAGTGAGATTAAATCTTTGCTTTTTTGAACTATGTACAATAGTAAATTTGTTCAGATCAGTTAAAACGGTTTGATGTGGACAGATAATGCCTGCCTGCCTAAATAGTAGGTACTTATATATTACATTACATTATTATATACTTATAGTCAATTATTATATTATTTTATGAATAATATAAATGTCCGTGAATAAGTCGAATATTCTGTGATACCCTTAAATTTTTACTTTGAATACAATTTCTTTATTTAGGCACATAAAATCAGAAAAACTGCACCCTTCTCATTTTATATGACACATTTTACAAAACAAACTTTGTCAGATATATAATTTTTAGGTTAAAATGAAGTCTCCACCGTAAAACAGCTCCAAATTATTTTTATCATTCTTTACGACTTGCATGTACCCAAAGTAATATGTGGGAGCACATGATATGCACGCACCATATTTTTGTACCATATGCAAGTAAATAAATAAAAAAAGGGTGCGTGTACTTATGTACGCGCGTAAGAAGTTATACTTCTTTGGCATTATTAAAGATAGTTTTTGATTGCATGCAAATAATTAATTACGATTAAATAATCAAAGACTGGAAAAGGGTTAAAGTCAATAAAGTTAAGTTTACATTTGAAAAGTTAAATAAATAAATATTTATTATTATTCTCTTACATTAAGTGTAACATAACTTCTATTATTATTCGAATGTTGTTTTTAAATTATGTCCAATGCCGTAGCATCTTCCGTGGGCAACTTCATTCTGTTAATTTTGTGTCACAGTAAAATTTCACTCTCATCAATTTTTCATAACGCGCCTAAAGAAGTATAATTTCAAAAAACAGTTTAGCAGTTAATAATATTGCAAATAAATAAAAAAACTAATATTAAATGTGAAGTTTAACAATATCTAAAGGTTCTAATCACAAAACGAGTATCGTTAAACCAAATTTTTTTGCTTACCATAAATCGTCAATTTGAAGAACACGTTTCGCAAATGCCGTTATGCGCGAGAAAAATGATTTTGCGTAAAACGACCTTGGAGATGTTGTAATATTATAATTATGTTTGATTATATGACGCATTAACAGGTTATATATAGGTCATGTCAAGTTAATCAAAATACATATATTAAAAGAACAGTTTCATACGGGAGTTGAGTAGAAAAATCTATAGGTACATTAGAAAAATATTTTAGCACTCACCTAACACGATTTTTACATACTTTTTATGGAATAGGGGCAAGAGGCTCAGCTGATGTTAAGTGATACCGCCGTTGGACACTCAATAGCAGAGGACTCGCGAGTGTGTTGCCGGTTTTTCCGGTCCTTAAGTCGTATTGGTTCGGACATACCTGTAATTTGTTAAATTTCTAAACTGTTAGTAGTCGGTGCAAAGAAATTAATTATAGGTATATATGTTTCTGTGTAATTTTTTACCTTGTCGGGTTCCACATAGCGGTGGAAAAATGCCTAAAAAGGCTCAGTTGTGGAACAATAATAATAATAATTTATTTACAAGAATATGGTAGGTCGCATATTCTGCCACACATAATGGCGTGCAAATTTGTCTTAAAAGGAATACATAGAAGTTACCTACATTACATAGTCAATTCTTATATTATTTGTAGTGATGAAATATCACATTATTCATATATATTATAACTTTAGAAATTAATAATTATTATCATGTTTCACTTAAATAGTCATTAATAGAATAATATGTTTTTTCCAAATTAAGACGTACATTAAGTCGATTTTAAAAACTCTAAAACTGGAAGATATTTTAATGTTTTTGGTAAACTACGAGTTGGTCGCTGTAAAAAGGTGGTTTTCCAATACAATTACAGATTAATACCAGATATTATTATTATACCTAAAAGTTAAATAAGAGCTTTATCATCCAAAAAAAAAGGGTGCGTGAAAAAGTTATACTTCTTAAACAATTTAATAATATTTAGTATATTATTCAATTATTAATTAATATTAAAAACAATTATTATTATAATTTATTATTTTATTATATTATTCATTGTATTTAATAACTTGGTATGTTTTATAACCTTTTAACTAAGTAACAATAGGTCTTTGTGAAAAAGCATTGCTAAATTTCTTTGAAAAAATAATTAAAACTCCTTTATTTGTTTAAAAGGTAAATGTCATTATGGTCGTTCAAAATTCTTGGCATAGCTGCTAACGTCACGCATATTCTATTTCTTTTTACTTGTAGATTGTCTTATTCCCATCTCGCTTGCGCACGCTATAATCACACTGACAACTTTGTGTCTCAGGTGCGCGCGCATCGTCATTTCAGTCTCATCAATTTTTCTTCATTTTATAATTATATTTCTTCTTTCAGATTGCCTAACATGCGTCCAAGTATTAAACATAATGGTGCTTCTCGGGTTCATGCTGAACTACGCACTGCGCGTGAACCTCACAATTGCCATAGTGGAGATGATATTCGACGAGAAGGACGCACAGGTGGTGGCCAACCTCACCGAATCACTTAACGTTACAGAGGTAGGTTGCACATACAATTAAACTCCAGATTATTTGAACAGGAAGAATGCAAGCGTTCCGCAAAATTAACATAATTAAATGTAAAGGAGGGCAAATGGCCGCCTTATCGCTTTCGAGCGATCTCTTCCAGGCAACCCCTGTGAGAAAAGAAAAAAAGAATGTATTAAATTAGATATGATAAGCAAGAAGTGCAAAAATACATATTTCATATAGTTATTAGGGAAAAAAAACAAACTAAACTAATAAAGGATACATGAAAAATAAAAAGTAAAAAGTGCACATGAATCATAATAATTTAATTTAAGATCAGTTTCACGTCAGTTAGTAGTTAGTACGAAAGTTAGGGATACGATATGGACAGGTAATGTTTGTACAGAAGAAATTTAAAGGAAGATAGAGAAGGAGCTAAGCGAATAGGGACGGGAAGATAAATTCAAAGCCCTCGTTAAACGAAAATTAATCAATAAAGCTTTTTGTAAATTTGAGGAATACTTAAATGATCCTAATCCTTGGGATTGATTTGCTCCAGTTCAAACAGTTTGTATGACTCATTACTTGGCGATTAAATAGAGTGGCGGAAAGTTTCTTGCCAGTTCTTCTTACCCGCTCTACGCCCTTGACTTGCGAACTGGTAGTAAAGTAAAAGATATTTTGAGTTTGAGTATGGCCTATCTATTTCCACTTGCGTCGCTTGTGTACTGGCTAATCGGGGTTAATATTAGATCTATCCCAAAATTGAATTGTATATCTTCCAGAATTTAAAATAATATTATTAAGACGATTTTCATTGTTGTTTTAAACTCTTTTGCAAATAAACACAACTAAGGAAATTTACGATCTAATGTCAATTTAATTTAATTAATAGAAATTTAATTGTCTGTATACTTAGATTCGTGAAAATTAATATGCGTGAACTGTGAAGTGAATTCTGGCAAATATGTTTATTAATTTTTGATAAAATATAAACAATTAGAGGCGGTCGGCAATAAAGAAAAGACGTTTTTACTTAAATAAAGTTACACATGTAAAAACAACTGTGACCAGCCAATATCATAGTTTCAAGCGTTCTTCTTCTCTTATCACCAACGTTTTGAGGAATACGTTCCCACTCATCTGGAATGACTCTTTTCAGCTGGAGTTTTGTCGAGCAGGTTGCGCTGATCTTACGTCTCTTAAGAACATCCCAGACATGTCAACTGTTATGTTAGGCGGTACGAATTTCGCCAGGTTAGCTGGTATTAAGTTAACATTAATATCAGATATCTACTGAATCTGACTGATATCTACTTCCTTCAACAAGAGCGTACCAATTCTTAAAAGGCCGGCAACACGCTCGCGAGCCCTCTGGCATTGAGGGTGTACATCGCGGTAACACTTAACATCAGATGAGCCTATTTTTTTGCTTTAAAGATAAAACGTAAGACGTTATCAGGTCAAAAAATAATCAGTGGCACTACAACCTAGTTAGGTCTGGGCCTCAGATGACTGTTACTTGTTCATGATCATTTATCAATGTAATAGGCAAGTAGGTTATCAGTCTCCTGTGCCTGACACGCCTACTTTTTGGGTCTAAGGCATGCGAATCCTCACGATGTTTTCCTTCACCGTTCGAGCGAATGTTAAATGCGTTCATAGATAGTACATTAGTGTACAGCCGAGGACAGACCTACGAGGCGATGAGAGTCACACGCTGAAGCCACTACTGCTGCTTGAGGTTATTATATAGTTGCTGTAAAAGAAAATTAAAATTTATTTGCACATAAACTAAACAGATACCTAGAGAATGGTAAAACATATATTGTTTTGTATTCCTGTATTAGATAGATTCTTTCATTCTTGAAACGTCTGACTAGCCTTAGACATCCAATCCCTTACTATTTGACAACTATGTATTACTCAATAAATAAACATTTAATTATAAATAATTTTATTAATCCTTTGTTTATATAAAAGCATGTTCCTCTTCAAGGAATATTGTTTTCCATGACAATTAATGCGGTATACCTAAAATAATATCAAACATGTCTTTATTACAATAATATAACGAGATATCTGTCCCTGAATAACGCGCCATTTCCCCCATATAACGCGGAGATTTCTCAAGTTATATTTCCGTTGTGTGAAATTAGTTTTGCGTAGCTTTGCACCTGTTTCAATAACTTTATTAAATATTTTATAAATATAAAACTAGTACGGGTAACTTTATTAAACGTACTAGTTTTTGAATTGTTAATAAAATCGGTTTTACGATAATACTCCTATAACGCGGTTCGCTTTGGCGTTATAAGGGGATTACAGTACATCTAAAACTTTATGAAACAAATCTAAAATAACAGGAAAATATTCAAGATATTTAATTAGAAGGAAAAAGTTACATTCTTATCTG
Organism: Pieris macdunnoughi; assembly: GCA_905332375.1. Lineage (NCBI taxonomy): Eukaryota > Metazoa > Arthropoda > Insecta > Lepidoptera > Pieridae > Pieris > Pieris macdunnoughi. Next base: position 1,308,298 of record CAJOBZ010000062.1, read on the forward strand.
GCTGGTAAAAACCCAAGTCAATGGACGAAATCATTAATCTTGTTCTTAACATCAAGGGTAAGCATCCTGATAATATACTGCCATATAATTTTAAAGGATCACACTATAACTTCCAACAGCGATTCCGATAAAGTTTTTGTAAGTTCTATGCATGACTCTCAATATCAGTAGCACTGATGTCGCCTTGGGATCGCGGAACCAAAGTTATTATTGGGACCCACCAACGTTCCCATGGTCCATCCGCCCTGGCGGTCATGCGGACCGGGTCTCGACCGAAGCAATGCGAGATGCACCGGTGAATCTATGCATCTGCATCGTCACCGGCGCACTCTCTTGACTCCCTACAAATTTCACGCTATTTTTGTCCGGCTGCGCATTCTCCCTCTGGCGGACATGACAACGTCACTGTAGAATGATAACCTCGTACGTCAAAAAACCATTAATTTTTTATTCTTAGGGTCTGTTTCACAATGTACGGTTAAGTTCTACATACGTTCCAAATGAGCTATTTATTACTTATTGGTAGGATAAACACTATTGTTGCGTTTCACGACTCAGATAGCGCTATTCGTCACATATAGTCCATCATAAGCTATGAGTCCGATGAATGTCAAATAGCACAACTTATCTTCCAAATAATTTATGTGTTGCATAGCTATTTGGTACTTTATCCATACATTGTGAAACAGACCCTTAGACTCTTATTTCATTTAACTGGTATAATCATGAAGTCTTATTTATGTTATTAATAAATAAGTCCTTTTTACCATCTAAAACTATGGACAAAGACACAATAAAATTTTAACGAAAATTGACGAAATGAAAAATTTTTTTCGTATCCTGTAATGTTTGGTTCTCTGGACATACGAGGTTATCATTCTACACCGACGGCAAGAGAACGGCTTGTCGTCGGTGTCGATATTTCCACATCAACGTCGCATCCCGTCGTGTCTCCCTCGTCCAGTGCTCGCCTCAATCCCTTTTTAGCGGCATCGATCTCACTTATGCAATGCCAAGCGCGTGCGTCTACTGAACGCGGCATGGTTCTCCTCCGAGGCCACGAGATACTCTTATTGGGACTGGAATGACCCTCAGTATCGCTATTGGAAGTTGTCCTAATGTTAAATGATGCCCACTGACAATGAAAGAAGACTTGCAAAGCAGGCCTTTTAAGAAACGGTACGGTTTAAAGAGCAGACAGCTGGCTTCAAATAGTGGTGGTGGAAAAGTGCCTTACAAAATAAACGTTGTGAAACGTCGAGGTGATACGGGTGGAATTTCATTTTCTGCCTCAACGTTTGATGGGGCAACTTAGCTGTTAATCCGAATTACCACATAAAGTTAGTTACTGCCAGATGAAACTTATATTTATAGAATAGGGAATAATTTCTATTTAAATTAGATCACATACATACATGTTCCTATTTTTGCAGCACCCAGAACATATAACACAGACCCGCTATCATTGGGATACAAAGCAGAAGAATCATCTGCTTGGCTGCTTCTTCTGGGGTTATGTTCTCACAGAGGTTCCAGGTGGTCGACTTGCAGAGGTTATAGGAGCAAGGTATGTGAAAATACAGTAATTAAATTATTTTATTATATTATGTGTAAAAGAATTAGTATTGTTTCTGATGTGACACCAACGTTCTTATACATGACAGTTGGCATTTATATTTATGCTTTGTGATTTATTCATTAAATAGTATATTTAAAATAGATTCAAAAAGGGTTATGGAGTTAAATAACTCGAGCAATGAATAATAATCAACCAATTTTTTATCACAAAAATCTATATATTTCGTCGAGTTTTATACGAAGTCACGTGACACAAAACGGGAATAGTCTAATCGACGATGACGAAACATGCTTGTAAATAATTTGGCTAGTCCCTATACTGTTTAGGAAATTTTAGATTTAATTTCATCGAAGAATATTTTTGATTGGAAATTAAAGTTGTCAAAGTTTTTAGGGGAATTTCTAGTAATCCTAGTGTTCTGCATGAACTCAGTTTATTTGTACACAACAGCTATTTGAGACTGTAGGAAACAAAGGTTATTTGCAGTCCCTAGGGGCAGAACAAGGCACTGCCCCTAGGGACCAGCACTCTGGCACCAGGACCCGTTAACAAAGGCGTTGCGAGTGCTTAAAAGTCTCCTAACGATCGAAATTTTTATATGTTCTCTATACTATGTTACGGTAATAAATTTACACAAGTATCGCATTGGTTATAAGCTGTTAGAGTAGCTGTATCTTGGGAAGAATGCCTGGCGAACCCGAGGGCCCATCTTAAGGCTGTGTAAAGGGCTGAGGTGTTTTTAATGGATGAGTCTCACTAGCCCTCTGAATAGCAGAGGTCTTGAGTGTAGACCCAGCCCCATAGTCCCCGCGTCAAGCTCGACTTCCATGGCTCGCGCTTGCGTAAGCGCATTTTTACCTCATTTAAAAAAAAATATATAAATAAATAATATTGCCTGAATAGCGTTTTACTAAATTTGGTAGATTGTTCTCACACATACGTCTACTTAAAGATATACAATTTAATCCAAAAGTAATAAATTGTTAACAAAACATGACATGATATTTGATGCAATTCACAATTTCCGGTGTGAACTATGCGACCGGAAACTGCCAAAAGAATATCTGTATATGGCAAGAATATTGGCAGCCAAAGTTAAGTTAAGGATGTAATATGACCATCGGGTAGAGGTTTTTACTTATCGAAATTTGTCGTCTCTTATTATTTGATAATTTTAATTCGATCCATCCAACTAAATGGCCATGTAATAGTAGGTTATATCTTGAGGTATTCATGACTCAAGCATAACGAAACTGTGTATGACGAAATTGACTTCAAAAGTTCTGATAAAGTCCCCGTAGCCGAACGAAAGTTCGGCAGTAAATTTTGTTGTTAATGTTTCTCGGACAATAAATAATATAATCCATATATAATAAATATATATATATACATATACAGTATACACAGGTTCTCGACCTTGGCCACTGGGGCCTTCAGACCAGTTAGTGGCTAGACTGGAGGTCGGCAACACACCTGCAACGCCAGGGGTTAGCAGGGGGTTATCACTTTAAAGTGATAACAACCACGAGCTCGTTTCCTTCAGTCCCGAAAAAAAAATAGGAGGGAAAGTTTCTAACTAGAAAGGATAGATATAAAAAATAAATAAATCAATGGCGCTACAACCTCTTTTAGGTCTGGGCCAGAGATTTCTGAATCTTTTTCATGAGATTTTTTCAATCTAATAGGCAAGTAGGTGATCAGCCTCCTGTGTATGTCGGTTTCCGCACGATGTTTTCCTTTACCGTTCGAGCGAATGTTAAATGCGGACATAGAAGAAAGTGGTATTGGTGTACAGCCGGCGATCGAACCTACGACCTCAGGGATGAGAGTCGCACGCTGAATCCGCTAGGCCAACACTGCTCACAATATATATCATGATTATTATGATATATATCATGATATATTATGATATCATAGCTTTAAAATAACGCCTATTTGTTAGCAGTTAGTAAAATTTATAACGGGTAAAGTTCCTGATAACACAATCAATGAGGACATAATTCATGAATTTAAATGGAACCGGTTTATGAGTAAGCTGTTATCTAGGTCGTACCAAGTTCAAAAGTTTTATTTGAACGAAACGAAACGAGACTATTTAAGGTTAAGTCTTATTTAATTTTTGAAGTGAAACTTCTTTAATCTTTATCGAGGTTGGAAAAAAATTTAGTGTAACATTTTTTCGTTACGCGTCACATTTTTCGGTTACGCGCCATGTTGCTTTTTGAAGACAAACTTCTTTATCGGCGTTGGAATGAAACTTCTTTATCGACGTATGGGAGAAATTTTGTAGCAAATAGTCACGTTTTTCAAAGATAGTAATAATTCTATTACAATTAATGAAATTCTATAATAATCTTCGTAGTAATAAGGTAAAATGAAATATTTGTATTCATGTCTATGATAATAAAAGCCTTTTGTTAAACTTTATCTAATTTAACGAATTTCTGTAAAGTTGCATATAGTAGATCATTTTTCGAAAAATAAGATCATAAAGAAGTTTCACTTCTTACGTGTGTACACCTAGTACACGCACAATTTATTTTTTAAATAGTAAGTATGTTTACATTCCGGATAAGCGAACAGTGTATGTGGGGTAGCATAGCAAAATGTTTCATAATATGTTAGTATATAGCTAAAAAGGTTAGGCTAAGCAACACATCATATTGAGGCAAAACGAAGATCTCGGGGGCAGCCAGTTAATAATTTTGTTATGAATCCATTCAATTGGACTAATAAAAATTGATTAATATTGTTCATACTAATTAATAACGCTAAAAATAGCTTATTACTAAGCTATTTTTAGCGTTATTAATTGCTAATATTATACACGTGTATGCTTATTAACATTTATAAAACAATGTCTTCAAAAACCCAAGAATTTTCGACCATTCAACGTTTTTTATGTCTGTTTATTTGTTGTAACCAAATTGTTTTAAACGTTCATTAACTGTAGGTAAAGAACATATTCGTTTATAGTTAATAAAAGCTTTTATGGCCAAATACATGGGTAACAAGGTCAATAGGGCCAACAGGGAAACGAAACAGAGATCGCCCTCTTTCACTGATAGGCTGACGAGCTTTAAGAAGTTGGTGAAGTCTGGGAGAAAATTCTCAAGATAGAGAGTTGAGCCATTTAGAGGAGGCTTTTACTCTATAAAAATAATTATTTCTGTAAATAGTTTTTAATTAAGTATATATTTTGTAAATATGGATGAATGAATGTAAATGTGTATGACGAAATCTACTTCAAAAGTTCTACTAAAGTCCTAGTACCTTTTAAAAGCAATAAATATTATAATCCTTTTATAATTATTTTATTCACAAGAAACGTCCTAAGAGATGTAGATAGATGTCTATAATTTTCGGCTCAAATCACTGCTATTAAAAATGAATAATTTTACGTTCTCCACCGAAAACGACTTAACTACAAAGTTTCATCAAATGTGAATTTTTATTTCCGATAAATTTGTGGACAAACAATATATATCATCTTACTGTATTACCATTGTATACTTCTTATTATTAATTAATTCGTGTTAATTCTTATTACAAATAATAAGAGTCTTGATAAATAGATCAAAGTTACTATAAAATACTTCAAGGAACATTCTAGAAGGCAATGCGGGCTGAATACGCCTGCGTATGCGCAATCATGCTGCAAATATGCGTGTTTGTTTTCGCAAAACAATGTGGGCGTAGCATGATATCACCAATTAACTAAAACGACTTTCTTCAGTTATTATTGAGATAATGGTATAATTACACGGTCATATTCATTAACTCCATACTCAGAGTCGGCAATGTCTAAAGAACAGAGCAACTTTGCTATGAACTATATTAGATTTTATAAATGTTTTTTTTTATGTGATTCGATACGACAACAGATTATGTTAATTTAAAAAAAAGGGGGCAGGTGTGACACTGCCATATGAGGCTCAATTTCGAGCTATTGAGGTGTTAACAAACTTAAGTTAAAACTTCAAAAACACATTAAATTAACTAAAACACATTACTGAATTATTATCAACTTTTTTTTATAGACGAGTCTTCGGCTACAGCACTCTTCTTGCCAGCATCCTCACCCTTCTCTCCCCTGGTGCTGCCGCGCTTGGCTTCGGCTGGATAGTGGCGTTGCGAGTAGTTCTCGGCTTCCTCTTGGGAGCAACATGGCCTGCCATTCTTCCCATGGCATCCAAATGGATACCTCCAATGGACAGATCGAAGTTCATGTCAAACATGATGGGTAAGTTATATATCTAGAACTGTAATCTCAGCATCAGAAACAGTAGGACTGAATTAAGATCAAAAATTATACCCCGATCTATTAAAAATAAATATTTGTTTAAATATCTGTTAACTACTTAAATATGGTAAATGTGAACGTTAAGTGCTGACTCAGCCTTATTATTTATACATTAACCCAAAACATTAACGTAATGTAATAATAATAATAATTTATCCACATCTTATTTACATATATTACTTATACTAAAAGAAATAAATATACAATTTTATTACACTATGGTTTACACTAAATTCCTTCTTTTACTAACGGAATAGTTGGTATAGGTACCAAATGTGCAAAAAATAAAAATAATCACCACATTGGTTTTAGAACGATTCTAGAGTCAATAATCTATATTCCAACATTTCTGACGCTATGAACGAATTATTCCAAGATTTTAAGTCTCCTTTGTAGACGTCTCATTCATATTAATTACTCTACCGCAGTATACTAATAATAATTTAATTCCGTCAATTTCGCTACTTAAAAACAATAAAGGCGTCCTTGTCACCTAATATGATCGACAATTAAGGAAGAGTTACGCTTTAACCCCGCGAATATCAATCTGGAACTGCGTCATTGTTATTCAACGTTATCTATATAAAATGGCGTCGGAGGCGCGCGCAGGCGTGGTATCTGACGTCAGCGGTGTTCGCTGTTGTGATTGGTCGGTCATCTGACCGCGCGAGTTAACCTTGCGCAACTGTTGCTATGCGCGCGCACATTAATGCAACAGTATTTTAGGTCACTCTGGAACGAAGGCGACGCTTATCCGATATTGTACTTAACGATTTTATCGAATTTGTTTATTTGATATTTTTGTGATTGCTGATGTATTATGTCAATAACCTGTACTCAGACTTGGCAGTGGAAATGAAATTAAAAATTGAGCGTTAAGCGTACACAATACGTTTATAAAAAACGAAGTGAGTCGAGACTTTTGATAATTAACAATAATAATGCGCGACTAATAGGTTTTTTAATTGTTATTACCATAAAATTTAATTTGAAAACTCAAAATTTGATACTATTGTACGAATTTTTCTTTATTTTAACTGGAATTTAAATTGCAAATATTTAAAGTGTTGGCCTAGTCGCTCCAGCGTGAAACCTGATTTCGTAGGGTTGATGCCCGGTTGTGCACCAATGGACTTTCTTTCTATGTGCGCATTTAACATTCGCTCAAATGATCATATGATCATGACGACAGATACAGAAATCTGGAGCCCAGACTTAAAGAGGTTGTAGTTGTTTTTTTATATACTAAAAAAACAAATGACGACAAACTCTGATGACATTAAGACAAGATTTATTGAGCTCTAAACCATAGTCTGGTTGAGAAAAAATATTTCCATAAATGATAAATAATGAATACAATTTTAACCTTGAACGAGTCAATTTAGTATGTATATAAATAAAGTTTTATAGATAAGGTTTTATTCTCATTAAAAACATACATGGCACTTACATGAGAAAAGAACTATTAATGGTCTAAGATCCCGCTGCAGGATTAGTGCGCTCATCGACTATTTGTTTAAAACCAAATTTTTATGTTTATTTATAATTAAGAGAATATATATTTACTAGGGTGCCTATCAAAATTTGGCCGCCCTTATTTTTAATTAAATTATTTTTATTTGATTTTTGGTAAAATATTGCGTTCATTTATTATTTAAATAAAATAACGTCTACATCACGGTAATTAATATGAAGATTCTAAAAAATCACGGGTGCCGTTGCGTACATGGCCGCACTTCTTTGCAGCCAGGTGTAAACAGGTATGATTTCGATAAATTTATACGTTTATAACCTATTTTTATTAATTATATGTCAAATTGAAGCTAATTTTTTTCTATTAATTATCATATAAAGTTGCTTAATTAAATCTGGCCGCAAATAAGGGCTACTGGCTGTTAAAGATAATAAATATTTAAGGTAGAGTGAAAGAGAGTTAGCGCGTAACATCATTTGTCAGACGAGGACAGCGATTGTCGGCTGTGCGACGCTTTTAAGCCATTGCGCATGCGTCGAACGTTAGTGTTCTCAACCACCGGGGAGTAATAGAGACGACTTATAATAAATACTCCAAAAAATATGTAATTTTTTTCAAAATGACAAATTTAAAAATTGCAACAAAAATTAATATTGATTTGATATATCGACGGTCTAGTTAGCAATTTGTCTAACTCCTTATTTTTTAGAGGGTGATTTTTTTAAATTTTGATGAAGACATAATCCAATTACAAATTATTTGAATGATTCATACTTAAAAATTATATCTCTATTAGATATTAAATGGTTTTTTAAAATGATAATAAATTTTGAAGTCATTGTTTTTTTCGTACAAATAAAAGATTCTCTAAAATGGAGTTAGATAATTTGCTAATTAGAACGTCGATATTTAATATTAATTTAAAAAATAAAAAAATAAAACCAAGGCGACATAAGTAAAAGAAAATTTTATTGCGAAAGTATTATTTAAAAATTTTATTAGATTTTATTCAAGTAATTGATTGTCTATTACATATTAATTAAACATTTAAGCAAATTAAAAAATTAAAAAATTAATCTTATATTTCCGTAACTCTTATTTAAAAATCTGAATCATCGGAGCTTTCTGTTGTACTATCATCGGAGCTATCACTTTCATCGCTACAAATATCAGAATCGTCGTTATCGGAAGCTTTGTTCATGGATTCACATAGCACACTATTAACTTGCGTTGGAGTTGAGTCTCCCAGGAACCATGTTGGTTTTAAAAAACCACCTAGGACCAGCCAGCCATTCTGGGCTGAATTTGTTGCAATTTTTAAATTTGTCATTTTGAAAAAAATTACATATTTTTTGGAGTATTTATTATAAGTCGTCTCTATTACTCCCCGGTGGTTGAGAACACTAACGTTCGACGCATGCGCAATGGCTTAAGAGCGTCGCACAGCCGACAATCGCTGTCCTCGTCTGACAAATGATGTTACGCGCTAACTCTCTTTCACTCTACCTTAAATATTTATTATCTTTAACAGCCAGTAGCCCTTATTTGCGGCCAGATTTAATTAAGCAACTTTATATGATAATTAATAGAAAAAAATTAGCTTCAATTTGACATATAATTAATAAAAATAGGTTATAAACGTATAAATTTATCGAAATCATACCTGTTTACACCTGGCTGCAAAGAGGTGCGGCCATGTGCGCAACGGCACCCGTGAATTTTAGAATCTTCATATTAATTACCGTGATGTAGACGTTATTTTATTTAAATAATAAATGAACGCAATTTTTTACCAAAAATCAATTAAAAATAATTTAATTAAAAATAATGGCGGCTAAATTTTGATAGGCACCCTAGTAAATATATATTCTCTTAATTATAAATAAACATAAAAATTTGGTTTTAAACAAATAGTCGATGAGCGCACCAATCCTGCAGCGGGATCTCGTACTATTAAAGACAAAAAGTAAAATATATCACGCTACCATCGTACGATATTATTGCATTAGAATAAACTTTGAATAGGCGTCGAAACGGAATATTATAATAAATATATTATTGATTGTTTTAACTCTTCCTCCAGCTATTAGGACCCACTGAAGTATTTCTAAACCAATTCGACTTGAAGTATGTACGCTAAAGCAAGGTGCGGATGACAGTTGCTTAATTTTACGTTTTACTGGAAATTTGCCGCGATTTACAAATTATGACTTAGTATTTCAGCTGTACCACATTCGTATATAATCATTAATAACTGTAGTAACTTAAATTTAACCCACCCAGAATGTTCTAGACTACAAATAAAATCAAATTGAAAGGAAAAAGTAACTGTCATCCGCACCATGCAGCATGCTACAGCGCACATACTAAAAAGCCCTTCAAAAAAAAGAGCGTACCAATTCTTAAAAGCCTAGCAACGCAACTCTGGCAATGTGAGTGTCTATGGGCGGCTATCACTTAACACCAGAGAGCCTCCTGTCCTTTATATAAAAAAGCCACCAGGTCGGCCACATCTTACTCAATTATAAATACTTTAAACATATCATATGTGCAGCGTCTGTTATGTGGCATTTGGCAGACGATAGGAATAAAATTGCGACTCAAATCTGAATGAGGTTAATAATAGCACGAATGTAGCTTAAAACTCCCTCTGAATCTGGTCTGAAAAAAAGTCTTGGACTCCCATTCATCCCAGTCCTGCGTCCCACCAATTGCTGGCTTGGTGGTGGAGGAAAAATTATTGAAAGAAATTTAAAAAGTTTGGTCCCTGTGGCAGTGTACCTTTAACACTGGCAGCATTTTCTCGCTGTATTGCGATACTTATTCGTTGAGCGAGGAAAGCACCAGCTCTGGGGTCACCGGTACTATCTACCAGGTGCCAACTTTAATCTTTAATTAGATGTGCACTTACCACGGCCCAAGAGTCTTTACTCTAAAGGGAACAAAATCGAAGTTGGAGAAAAGAATTGAATATTTAAGCCGTTTATTATTTTCCGCCTTCTCTGCGGCCGCCCCAGCTTTTTGGCTTGCCCGAAGGAGGTGAGACGGGGCAAAGGCCGTCCCATTTTCCAAGGGATCAACGACATCCCATCCGGCCGCATGCCATTATATTTTTTTTTGGAAATAAAGCTTATGTTACCCTGGAATTATGAAACATCGCAAAGAATGCATTGTACTAAAGGTCAGCAGCACCCGCGAGCCCCTTGGCGTTGCAGGGCGGATAAGCACTACTTTCTATATAATCATAATTTTCATATAAAATCTATCCTCCTTATATAAAACTCTTGTTCTCCAACAGCTTGACCGATTCTTATGAAGTTTGTGTAGGACAATCGTAAAAGTGATCGTTATTTTTTTGGATTGTACAGACAGATATATTTGAGATACGTAATACATTTTATCAGGGAATAATAAATATTGACGTAATATTACAATAATATTTATGACGATATGTCGTAAACAGTCATGCGCAAATCAGTACAGTAACATTAGGGTCAGGAGGGGGGCATGTGATGTAGGCAACCATGCTTCATTAAATTAATGGGACATTAATTATATAAAACAGTAGCCCTAGTGGCTTCAGCGTGCGACTCTCATCCCTGAGGTCGTAGGTTCCATCCCCGGCTGTCCAATGGACTTTCTGCGCATTTAACATTCGCTCGAACGGTGAAGGGAACCATTGTGAGGAAACCGGCTTGCTTTAGATCCAAAAAGTCGACGGAATGTGTCCGGCACAGAAAGCCTCCTGTGCCGGACCTCATCTACTTGCCTTGGATCACCTACCTTGCCTATGAGATTGACAAATCATGAAACAGATGCAGAAATCTCAGGCCCAGACCTAAAACGGTTGTAGCGCCACTGATTTATTTATTAGATTTTTATAAAAGCACGTGCAAATTCAAGAACTTGGGTTTCTTTGTGTTGCTTTAAAAAAACTATATATATTTAGTTTAGTTTTTAAAGCTACACGCTACTATTTCTAGCTTTGGAATTATTTCATATCAATGCGAGCGCTTTTTGTCGCAACAGGCAAAAAGTTAAGACAAGATATATTTTCTATATCGTACATATTGTTGAAAAGTTATTATTTATTAAGTAACTAAGTAACAAGTCAAGCTTTCTTTAAAGACTTAACGCAAAGACTGACTCATATACGTCAAAATAAGTATCCACTAAAAAATAAAACTTATGATTGGATTAGAAGATGAGAGCAAGCGGAATTCTTCATACCACGTTCTGCCTTGCAGAGATCACAATTTTTGCGTCTGCTATCCATACCTGAACCCAGTACCATCATTTTAATAAGGACCGAAATCCACACAATCATTGCGATAAATTGCTGTATTTTGCATAGAAACTTATCAATAGAGATTGTGTCAAAAGTTAAAAGCAATATTCGTCATGTCTGAGACAAGAAGGCGATTATGCTAATGGAAGAGTACCAGAACATCAGTAAATATTGGTCACCCTTTGACCTAAAGAGGCGACGGAATCCTACTGTTCATTGATTGATATCATCGCTAAATAGGAGCAAAAGTTCACATCGTAATTACTCATAAGACCTAATTATTAGGAAAATTAAATCATATACGAATCATATAAAGCTTTAAACATTTATGTATGTAAAACTTAGATAATAAAATACTTTAAAAAGTCAAAATCATTTATTCATATAGGTAACGCAATGTACACTTATGAACGTCAAAATAAATATATACAGGGTGTCCCAAAAGTCGACGTCAAGTCGAAATTTTCTCATAGGTAATGCCACACCAGTTATCAGAAAAAAAAAAATAAGTCATGTATTTTTGAAGTTATGGATATTTTTTTGTTATTCCAGAAAATGCACACCATGTGACAGTTTTTTCATTCCTGTTGTTACAAATATTTACTTTTTGCCAATTTTTTTTCTCTTACGTCATCCCGAATAGTGTTTTATGTAACCTATGATCCTAAACTCAGTGCTGATCACTCCAACTTTTAGGAAAATTTTATACCGTACCAAGTTTTCTAAATTAATTTTCGCACTACTTCAACTGATCGTCCTGAAAAAAAATGTATTACTCCAGTTTGGCATATTAAAGATTTTTAGAGGAATGGGTCATATTGCTAGAGTGTGGGATAAAGGATTGATTTAGCAATTAATACAAGAATACCGGCAAAAAGATCTCCAATCGTACATTGTTAAATTTCTTAAGTGTTTTTAAATATGTAACACGGTGTAAAACCCACAAAGGAATCTATTAAAGTAAAATATACAGAAACGATACGAATATTCTGGTACTAAAACAAATAATGCTATATTTTCATCCTATTCATATCAATGAGACAATAGCTCTTATTAGAATTTATTACTTTTAAACCTATGTACCTCTTACGTAATATGTTATGTTATAAAATAGTATAGTCAAGTGTGATTGAGCGAGTATATGATATGAGGTTTATATAACATTAGCGTATCCGACAGACGTCATGTACACACAAAAAGATCTAATAATAAAATCATTCTCGATTCCACTTGAACACAAAACATTTCATCAAAATCTGTCCAGCCGTTTAGGAGTTTAATTACGAAGACATGCACAGAAGAATACAAATACTAGTTGTTTATTTGCTGTATAGATAAATAACCTAGATATAGACTGCAGCGTCATCTGCAGGGCTGATTTGTGAATCTAAACCATCTAGGGCGCCACCCAAACGCATACAAAAAAATTCATTGAAATTAGTCCAGCCGTTTAAGAGGAGTACAGTGACATACACACGTACAGTAGAATTACATATACAGGGTGTCCCAAAAGTCGACGTCAAGTCGAAATTTTCTCATAGGTAATGCCACACCAGTTATCAGAAAAATAAAAAAAAAAAAATTAAGTCATGTATTTTTGAAGTTATGGAAATTTTCCTTTTATTCCAGAAAATGTACACCATGTGACAGTTTTTTCATTCCTGTTGTTACAAATATTTACTTTTTGCCAATTTTTTTCTCTTACGTCATCCCGAATAGTGCTTTATGTAACCTATGATCCTAAACCCTGTGCCGATCACTCCAACTTGTAGGAAAATGTCATTTTATACCGTACCAAGTTTTCAAAATTAATTTTTCGCACTAGTTCAACTGATCGTCCTGAAAAAAAAATGTACTTCTCCAGTTTGGCAAGCAGCTTTAAAAGTTCGCGCATTTAATAAGGATTCTAACGTGGTATAATACTTACTTCATTATTTATTAGATCGGCCATAAAAAAATTTTTTGTTAAACAAAGTCTGTTTTTTTTTAAATTTCTCTGGAATTACAAAAAACGATTCTAGTGTACCCAAAGCGTTCCTAATAACCACAGCGTGGTTTAAATAAGATGGCGTAAAGTGTGAGCGAGACAGATAGTGACGCTACATATTGCTATTGACACACGCACTACAGGTCAGTACGTAACGCTCCTTCGTTTACTACGCATCTTTTCGTATTCGCTGGTGTTATTTTGTGTTCTAACTACTTTGGCTTCGTTTACGGACTTGTTTGCTTGTGATTTGGATTTTTCATTTGTGATCTACGACGACCTTTACTTTTCCCTGGACTTACGTGTTATTGTGTATTTGTACCATACCATGGCTACGTACACTACACAGGAATATGCTAACATGCACCTCATTTATGGGGAATGTTTATGTAATGCCAGTGAAGCCGCTAGACGGTATCGCGAGAGATACCCTAATGCAGATCGCTATCCGGATCACAGAGTTTTTACCAATGTGCACCGTCTACTGTTCTCTGAGGGCCGACTGCCAAACCAAGTGCACGGTGAAGGTAGAATGTCACTCACTACCCTACGAGGCAGTTGATGAGGACCCAAGTTGTTCGGTACGTGGAATTGAGGCCAGCACAGGTGTGCCCAAAAGTACAGCTCACCGAATACTACAAAAAAGTTCCATCCATTTCCAAACAATAATTCAAAAACACCGAGAAGACCCACAATTCTTAGAAACATTTTTATGGTCGGTCAACTTTTAAAAAAGACGGCTACATGAACCTACACAATCTGCACGAGTGGCACGTCGAAAATCCACGATTGATGAGACCAGACAGATCACAGTACCGTTTCAAAGTTAACATGTGGACTGGAATTTTGAACGGAAAAGTCATAGGGCCTTTTGAGTTACCAGAAGTTTTAAATGCTGAAATTTATTTAGATTTCTTACAAAATCATTTGCCCAATTTGCTGGAGGACGTGCCGCTTACTATTTTACGAGATATGTGGTTCCAGCAAGATGGTTGTCCAGCGCATTACAGCCGCTTAGTTCGAAACCACCTTAACGAGGAGTATCCAGACAGATGGATAGGGCGGGGTGGTACAATCTCGTGGCCCGCCCGCTCACCCGATTTAAATCCTCTTGATTTTTTTTACTGGGGTTAAGGAGATGTCGAGCCTGTATTGCAGCTGAAGGACGGCAATTTGAACATCTTTTATAAAAAAAGTAATAAATCTAATCATAAAAAAGAAACTGTCTATTTTACTTATTTGCGTCCGTATGTCATAAGCGTCACTATCTGTCTCGCTCACATTTTATGGAATGTCTCTCTCCATCTTATTTAAACCACGCTGTGGTCATTAGGAACGTTTTGGGTGCGCTAGAATAATTTGTTGTAATTTCAAAGAGATTGTTAAAAACAGACTTTGTTTAACAAAAAAAATTCTAATGGCCGATCTAAGAAATAATGGACTCAGTGTTATACCACTGTAGAATCCTTATTAAATGCGCTAATTTTTAAAGCTACTTGCCAAACTGGAGTAATACATTTTTTTTTCAGGACGATCAGTTGAAGTAGTGCGAAAATTAATTTTGAAAACTTGGTACGGTATAAAATGTCATTTTCCTAAAAGTTGGAGTGATCAGCACAGAGTTTAGGATCATAGGTTACATAAAACACTATTCGGGATGACGTAAGAGAAAAAAAATTGGCAAAAAGTAAATATTTGTAACAACAGGAATGAAAAAACTGTCACATGGTGTGCATTTTCTGGAATAACAAAAAAATATCCATAACTTCAAAAATACATGACTTATTTTTTTTTTAATTTTTCTGATAACTGGTGTGGCATTACCTATGAGAAAATTTCGACTTGACGTCGACTTTTGGGACACCCTGTACTATACTTATATATATACACCCTATACTTATTTATTTCGTAATCCTACAGTTTACCTAAATTATATACTAAAACCTAAAGATGGAATACATAATGTATACAAAAAGGTTTAAATATTTACGAAAGAAAAAAAAAATTGAATTCGTAATACCTAATTCGACTGTGAGGGTTTGTAGGTGTGTTCATGCAGCGTTAGCGCTATGGATATTCTTGATACTCCTTTAAAGCCTTACTATTAATTATTTAAAGATGTCATGATGTAGATGTCATGGTGTAATGGTTGCAGCTCCTTACAAACATTGTGTAAAACAAAAAACTTGGCGATTAATGAGTGGCGGAGAGTTTATTGCCAATTTTATCTCGTCCATTCTACGCCCTTGATTTGAGAATAGTAAATGTAAAATTAGAAGCATTCTAGCAAGTTCTTCATGTGATTTGATCGTCGTAAAAATTGCAAATATCCAAAAATAATAAATCTTAGTAATCAATTCATAATTAATATTAACATTTCCTCATGTTGACATTGGCGAATTCTTAAGGTCAAAATGTCTTCCTCGTCAGTGCCTAGACCCAGTTCAGCAGCCGAGGGCAAGGGTGCCGTGATTCGCACATCAAGGCGATGTCGTTTACCAGTTGATTTTTATAGGAACTTAATATACTTGTAATAGTATTTTATAACTCGGAAGAATAGAGAATGGCTGATAAAGATTTATTTATTGAAACATAAAATGATGTGTTGGTCTAGTAGCTTCAGCGTGCGACTCTCATCCCCGAGGTCGTAGATTCTATCCCCGGCTGTACACCAATAGACTTTCTATCTGCGCATTTAACATTCGCTCGAAAACATAGGAGGCTGATCATCTACTTGCCTATTAGTTTGACAAATAAATATGAAATAAGAAATCTGAGGCTGAGACCTAAAAAGCTAGCGCCACTGATTTATTTTTAAAAATGTGATCACAACCACTGTTTTCTTTGAATGGCGATATGAATAATGTTTAAAGTACGTCATGCTTTTGTTGTTCGTTATACAATTACATAATCATCTTTAAGTTATTCCGAATGATGCTTGAAATTATACATTCCAATTTCAAAAATATTGTGTCACCAAGGAGTTTCTTTATTTGTCGCCAAAAGTTTCAATAATCTATGTAAAATCGCTGTTATCTGTGGTGTTGTTTAGCGCGTTTATATTTCGCAATTTATTATATTAAATAGTCTATAAAACTGTATATTGATACTGTATATTGATATAATGACCAGCGAACATGTCTGCTCCAAAGCACAACACACACACAAAATGTACCTATTTATTTGTTATTTTTCTTTTTGATGATTATTATTAGTATTTTGTATGTTTTTTTGTGTGTTTCTTTAGTAATAAATGTTATGTCTGACGTTTATTAATAATAACACTACTAATAAAGATTTATAAAACAGTAACTACTTAAGTACACATATACACACAGCATACATAAACTTATATTAATTACGATTTTGATATCATTTTCATTAATGTTTTATCAACAGCATCGTCCCTTGGAGCAGCGCTCACGATGCCCATCTGCGGCTTCCTCATCGCGCACTTCGGGTGGGAATCAGCCTTTTACTTTACCGGTACGTACATTATTAGTATAATTTAAATGAATGGGGTGGGGTTCGAATGCACAGGCGCTAATTAAAGATTTAAGTTGGCGCCTGGTTACTCCGGTGACCCCAGAGCTTGGTGCTTTCCTCGCTCAATGAATAAGTATCGCAATACATGGAGGAAACGCCAGCATTGGACACTGCCACAGGACGAAATCTTTTAAATTTATTTTAGTTTTCTATTTATATCATTATGTAGGCTAAGAATATTGTTAATACTGGATATTTGTGTGTTGAAAAAAAATCCAATTTAATTTATTTCTTGTCTCTCAAGATGAATATGAGAGTGACAAGGACGAAACAACTAATGGACGAGGCATAGTTTGAGGGCATAGCTTAGGCGTGAGTTTATGAATAATTTATGTCAAAGCTGTGTTGAAGGAGTAATCTTAAGGTCGTGCGTTCGAATCGTCGTCGGGAACCCCTTAACATCGTGAGAACGGGCGTGCTTTACATCCATCATGATCACAGCTGATCACCTACTTTGGCTGTTTAAAAAACGTTACCAAAACATATTACCTATATAGAAGTCTAAAGAGGGCAATGAAAAATAAAGTAAAATATTAATATATTCTAGGTATTATCGGAATAATGTGGTCCGTGGCATGGTTCGCGGTTGTATACGATTCACCTGCGCAGCATCCACGCATCTCTGATGCCGAGAGGAACCACCTCATGAAGGCACTGCCACAGGACTCCAACAAAGGCGTAAGTATTAACACATTAAGTTCATTTTTTACATTCATAGAAAAAGCTTTTGGATAATTTCAACGAAAGTTCTTACTCTCTTTCTAACACAGTGTAAATACAATTTGTGACAGAAAGAGACGAAGGAATACTTTCAAAGACTAATTTGGGTTTTAATAAAATAGTAAATAAGGTTTTATAACTATCTTAAATACCTATCATATTAAGATTATCAAGTCATCGGAATTTCTGCTACAATTTTATTTACACATAAACAATGTATTTGTTTGCGCTATATACAAAACAAAATATAACAATACAAAGAAACAACAACAATGTATGATTAACAGAATAATTAATAACATACAAATCAATAATTTATTGTCAGACAAAGCACGCCACGTTTTTAAAGGCGCCAACTAACACTTGTAATCGACGCAGGCATTAAAAAGGTGATATTTATTTTATTTTTTGCTCTCAAACATACAAGGAGAACAATCAGATACTTATCAAAATATCTCGGAGAACTCTCTTTGTATTGAAGAAGTCGCATGGGTCCGCCAAGCACACACACTGTTATGTGTGTGTTATGTGTGTAGGTATAAAGAAAATAATAATAATAGCAAATAATTCACACACCAAAGTTGCTATGGGTCTCTATGGAGTTGATGAAAATTTCCACCGAGTAATTTTTTGACTAAGGGCCCATTCAAGTATTACGTAAGCAGATTTACTGCAATTTATACCCCCCTCCCCTCTTGTCAGTAAAGCTCTCAAAAATAATAGTACATAGACGTATTAATTTTTTGTAGGAATCCTCGAAAATGCATTTCGTTTTCAACATAGACAATGAATGCATAGACAATGTGTGGGTAATATTATGTTTAAAAAAGTCAATAATCACTGGTGACGTAATCACCAAATAAGAAAATCATAGACGACAATAGTACTTACGTACTTCATATTACCCCTACATCATCTACATATATTTTTAAGTTATTGTAAAATTTTAGGAATTAGGTATATTGAACTTACGCTAAATACAAAAATGTGAGGAATGGACCTTGAAAACAAAAAAAAAATATTTAAGGTAATATGTTATATATTATATTTGTTTATCATGGCGTTGTACATATAATTTGTCGAATGTGTCTTTTATATATCAAGTTTGGCAATAACTTCAAGGTTAAAAATTTACATATGGCAACAAATAATTCAAGGCATTTCAAACAGTTGAACAAATATAAAAGATCAATAGTTTTTTTACAATTTTCTGTGATTCTATAGATTTATATTAATTTCGAATTTATTGTATATTTATTGGAGTATACCACATCATATATACATTATACATACTATATCTACGGTATATGTTACATGCGTCTTATCTAAAATATATAACAATTTTGGAAAACATAAAATAATGTTACCAAAAATAAAATAAAAAATGTTAGTATTTTTTTACTTTATTTAAGCTAAAATTATGAATGTATGTAGGTATGAGATAGGCACTTTACTCGCAAATGCGTTGACGGCCCTTTTAGCACTCGCCGCCCCAGTCTCTCCAACATTGCCGCAGAATCTATGTAATATGCTGATAGTAATTATAATATATACACTTTTCAGCACAACCCGGTACCGTGGCGCAGTCTGCTGACGTCAGCACCCGTCTGGGCCATCGTGATAACCCACGGGGCATCTGTCTTCGGCTACTTCACCGTCGTCAATCAACTGCCCACTTACATTGAGAGCATACTCAACTATAGTATTAAGCACGTGAGTACTATTTGTATGACAGTATATTTGTTTGTATGTTTATTGTTATCGAAATATATCTAATAAGAGTCGCGATTTCCTAAATCATGGAAAAACATGTAACAGCATTACCAACCTTTATTTTTGTGTAACTCTATAACAGATGAAAAATTATTTATTATATAACAAACAATAACTATATACAATGTTAAGGAAAATTATGAGGATACTTTGAAGTAAACAACGTAGTTAATTTGTATTATAATACGCTTTCGAGACAATCAAAAGTTAATTTTATGGATGGACACGTGCATGGGAAAATCATGATTTCCATCAAAGTTAAACTAAGTACAGATACTGGCAAACATCGTGAACAAATGTCCCTGCCTATGCAAAAGCCATTTTTAGGTATCACTTGCAGTGGGTGCGCGACGGCGGGAGAGTGAAATCTGATCACACTGGTCAATGGTTTGAATTCCAATTAAGGAAACAAAAAACATGTAAAAAGAAGAAAATTGTGATAACTCCTATTACAAATGACCGTTTGGACAGATTTAGAGAAGCATTGGTCTATAGAATGCCATTTCTGTGTGGCAACTCATCCCCTAATAATTTATACAATGCTTTTTTTGGATCATTTATTGATGAATTCAAGAAAGTATTTACTCAAAAGACTTTATTGGTCTCTGAGAAAACAAGTTTCTGTGACTGGGCAAATGAGGAGTTACACAGGAAAAGGTTAAAATTATATGAAATCTATGACGAAATGCAATATAACACTAGTGTGGAATTTAGGGAATATGTTAGGTTGTATTCAAATAATTTCAAAAAAGATTGCAAAACTGCAAAGTCTCAATATTTAAGTTCAAAAATAAAAAATAGCATGGATAAAGTAAAAGCTACCTGGAAAATAATAAATGAAGAATCAGGTAAAACGTCTGACAAACGAACTCATTATATGTTAAAAGTTAAAGGGAAGTTAATAAAATCTGACCCAGAGGTAGCTTCTTCTTTTGAAGAGTTCTTTACAAATGTACCACTAAATACGACCAAGTCCCTAGATTCTTCACCTGCTGCTGCGATCTCATTGCTAGAAAAATGTGTACCTGAATGTAATATTAAATTTCAGTTTAAACATATAACTTGTAATGATATCGTTAAAACTTTTAAGCTTATTAATTTAAAAAAAAGTAAAGATATATGGGGTATGTCAACAGTCATTTTAAATTCCGTTATTAATGTAATAAGCTCTGAATTGTCTATAATTTTTAACAGATGTATCGATTGTGGAGTCTTTCCGGACGAAATGAAATTAAGTAAGATTACACCGTTGTTCAAGGCCGGTAGTGAGTCTGATCCGTCAAACTTCAGACCTGTTTCCGTGCTCCCTGCGTTGAGCAAAGTTTTTGAAAAGATAATGCTAGACCAGCTTTCTTTACATTTTAATAAAAATAAACTCTTACATAATAAACAGTATGGTTTCACTAAGGGTCGCTCCACAATCGATGCCGGTGTGAAGTTGATTTCGGACATATTTAACGCCTGGGAAGAATCATATGATGGAGTCGGCGTCTTTTGTGACCTGTCAAAGGCCTTTGACTGTGTTCATCCTGATATACTCGTTGGAAAGCTTCAACACTATGGCGTTGATGGCAAAGCTTCCAGCCTGATGAATTCATATTTAAAGGGAAGGATCCAAAGAGTTCATGTCAATGGAGTCACCTCTCCGGGTTCGCAGGTATCAATGGGCGTCCCCCAAGGATCGATTCTCGGGCCTTTCTTATTTCTGATTTACATAAATGACCTCCCATTCTTTGTCAACGAAGTTCATGAGATGGTATTGTTTGCTGATGACACTTCACTTCTATTTAAAGTGAATAGGAATAACGTATTATTGGACGATGTAAACAATTCTATCTCTCGTATAGTTAACTGGTTTAATGTAAATAACTTATTGCTTAATGAGAATAAAACAAAATGTATTAGATTTACAACTACTAGCGTAAAGCGAGATATTGGTAACCTGAAAATTAAGGACAGTGAACTAAACTTTGTTGACAAAACTATTTTTCTAGGCATAACAATAGATAGTAAACTCCAATGGGGCCCACACATAGAGACTCTTTCGAATAGGCTGAGCTCTGCAGCATATGCAGTAAAGAAAATCCGACAGTTTACTGATGAGGACACGGCTAAAATTGTGTACCATAGCTACTTTCATAGCGTTATGTCGTACGGCATTTTACTGTGGGGTGGTGCTGCAGAGGTTCAATCCATATTTGTGCTGCAGAAGCGGGCTGTTCGGGGTATTTGTTGTGTTTCTCCGAGGGAGTCGGTACGGAAGAAGTTTAAGGAATTAAATATTATGACACTATCTGGTCAATATATTCTTGAAGCCTTGTTGTATGTCCAAAAAAATATAAACGATTTTAAAACAAATGGTGACTTTCACCAGTATAATACGCGAAATAGAACTAATTTGAGTGTACGACCAACCAGGCTCCAAAAGATAAACCACTCCTTATATGGAAATTGTATTCGTTTTTACAACAAGCTCCCAAGCGAAATTAGAGAATTATCACTAAATAAATTCAAAGCCCTCGTTAAACGAAAATTAATCAACAAAGCTTTTTATAAATTTGAGGACTACTTAAATGATCCTAATCCTTGGGATTGAATTGCTCCAGTTCAAACAATTTGTATGACAATACTTGGCGATTAAAAAGAGTGGCGGAAAGTTTCTTGCCAGTTCTTCTTACCCGCTCTACGCCCTTGACTTGCGAACTGGTAGTAAATGTAAATTTACGATTAATTTAACTTGACGATTCAAAAGTGTACTTGGTTACCTACTTGAATAAAGATATTTTGAGAGTTTGAGTGACGTGTCGATCGCGTGATTTGTAAATCAGTTGACGTTTGTGTTCCACGCGTCCCGTACGATTTGCAAACTTTCCCCCACTCCCTAGTTTAATGCTCAAGAAGTTTGCCGGTATCTGTAACAACTTTTTTTTAATTTAATGGAAAGGACGGTGACGGCTTACAGCATTGTTGCCCAACCTTTCTGGTGCCATGCCGTAAGCCTTAAATAACATACATAATTTTTAACATACGTCATAGGTAGGAAGAAATCAGTAGGAAATTGTTAACGAAACACAGTAAGTAAATTTTCAAAACAATGAAAAACTTCGTCTATTTTCGAATTACCTCCCTTACCAATTAATAACTCCCTGTGGGACATGGGCCCCACGTTGGAAAGCCCTGGCTTAGAGCGTGTAGTGCTGGTGCACCAATGGACACCACATATGTATGTTCACATTTAACTCGCTCACACTTATTCGTATGATGAATTGAGAAATTAGAGCCAAAAATCTACGGCCTCTGTCAGAAACCTACTTGTCAATTACGAAAATTAACACGAATCCTAAGAGACCTAAAAGGTTGTAGCGTTACTGGTTTATTAAATATATGTATTACAAAATAATTTAAATATTCATCAACAATTAACTTAAGAACTTGTTTTATATAGTAAATGCGAATTTACAACATTGTGGTTCTATTTTATATATCCATTGCATTTCCGAAAGTAGCCGGGGTATTTGGGGATCGGCCCTCACCAGAAAATCTGCTATTTAGTGAACGAATTATAATAATTATCAAATGTATACAAAATATTTTAAAAGTAGGTATATATGGAGTTTCTTGCCCATTCTTCTCTACATGAAACCTATTGGAAGGGGCAATTAGTAATTTATTTTTAATATTTTTAACTTGTAATTTTGTCTTTCACAAGTGCCTTTTAATTAAAATTGTATTTTTTTTTAATTTTGAATTTTTTTGAATGAATTGAAATGATTTGACTTTTGACTTTATCGGGTGGGCAAGTTCCAAAGGCGCCTTGGGACTTGCCCCAAGATCGCTCATGCATTCTAAAGAGGCTCCCTAATGCTGTGTCCACAATAGTGGGGGCGTACCATCTCCTACTTTTTCTCTTTCTAATTCTCAAAGGATTT
This sequence comes from Pieris macdunnoughi, assembly GCA_905332375.1. Classification (NCBI taxonomy): domain Eukaryota; kingdom Metazoa; phylum Arthropoda; class Insecta; order Lepidoptera; family Pieridae; genus Pieris; species Pieris macdunnoughi. The sequence goes on from CAJOBZ010000062.1 coordinate 1,331,897, forward strand.
GTTTCTTTCTCGTTCTGCTGTGTACATTACTAACTAGAATAATGATTGTAAATATTACTTAAGTTTAAAAACCATTCAAACGAGGTCGCCTTCTCACAACGCGCCCGCGCCCGGTTTATTATTTATAAGATAAATACATATAATAAGGATTACTTTCACTTTATGTTATATATATTATCTTCGATAATATTTTTCCAATCTTTTCCCTATATCTCTTATTTCATCTTCCCAGGTCCCTCTCTTTTTACAAGAATGCTAAACTATATAACTGAGGCCGATCTGGAACGCCAATCAAAATTAAATTCAAGAACTGCCGAACCTTCTTGGTGTATGACGTGTTTGAAAGCGCTCAAGACGAGATTGTGACGATGCGAATAGAAAGATATTGATAATAATAATAATTTATTTTCTCCCATATAACATTTGCAATAAACAATAAGATTACAGTTGAGAAGGTATTGGGAGACTGGTTTCCAAATTAGGTAAGAACCTGTGATATGGATAACCAGGCTTCCATTCCACAGCTAAGTCATACTGAGTGGTAACAAAAAGTACATATATATATATGGGTGGCAAACAAATGTAACGTTTAAATAAGGAAAGAAAAACAAAACAGTCAACTAGTTAGAAGTTATTAGAAATAAAGTTGTTTGGGTGTATTTGAGGGTTTGTGTGTGTCGTGTGTGTGTGTGTGATAGAGGGAGAGGGTATGTACGTGTGTATGAGTGAGTGTTAGGAGGGTGTGTGTTTATGTGTCAGGAACACGCCTGAGAACATAATATGTGAAAATTATTTTAATACATCTAGCAGGTTTTCATATTATATATATGTATATATATATTAACAGATAATACCGTAGATTTTTGGGTCTAAGATAGTTTATTAATGTTCTTCGTGAGCAACGCCAAAGCACAAGTTACGACTTAAAAATATATAAACACTAAATAAACGCAAGTCGATAAAAACCCTTTAAGCTCATTCCATGTAAGTTCAATGTCCATCCGTACGTTATCAAGATATAGTACCTACTTCCGACTCTATTTTCATCCTTAACTCGATTCGATAAGATATTTTTAATGTCGCGTTAATCGGGAATTTGGTAGGGTAACCATGATATTGAGTTTAACTAATATTTTCACCTCAAAAAAAACTAGTCTATTTTTCTAAACATTTAGTAGTATACCTTAAAACTATTTTAGTAATATTCAATTGAAAAATAAACTATTTATTAGGGGCCGTTCAAGTATTACGTAAGCACTATAGGGGTCCTTGATTTTCTTACTTGGTGATTACGTCAGTAAGTAGTAACAGTAATTATTTACATTTTTACACATATTACCCACACTTTTCAGTATTCCTACAAAAAATTAATACGTTTATTACACAGTACAATTATTTTTGGGAGCTTTGCTTACTTTTGCCGACAAGAGGAGAAGGGGGTATAAATTCCAGTAAATCTGCTTACGTAATACTTGAACGATCCCAAAGACGTTTTTTTAAAGCGAAAATACTTGAAAAAATAGCCTCATGCTTTACTAAATTGCAGAATGATCACTTAATTTGAAATTGTAAATAGATTAATAAAATAAAAAAATGAAGACAATTGTTTTTATTAGGTCAGATATAAATAACAGGAAATATATCTTTGCCTCTTCAGATGTAATCATCGGATGATAGTGTTTTTATAGTTATTACTGATAATTATCTGATATCTGATAAGATTACTGTAGTGATAATATTAGGTCCTTACATATGAAATTGGCGTATTTCGTACTGGCCACTTTAATCAAGATGTTCTCCTCTTTGGTAAGGAATTCCAAATTCAAATTTGTACAGCTATTTACTCATGTATTTGTTCTTCGATGACCGTCATTCATTTGTTTTTTTCTTCTGTTTTTTTCTGTTTGCGTCACTCATTTTACAAAATGGAAAACTTAAAGTATCGCATTATTTACGAGTACGAGTTCCGCCGTGGCACTAGTGCTGCGGAAACGACTTGAAGGGTGAATGATATGTATGGCGGTCATGTTGCAAAAGAAAACACAGTTCGTTTTTGGTTCCAACGTTTTCGTTCTGGAAATTTCGACCTGCAGAACAAGCCCCGTGGACGGCCTGAGACCCAAGTTGATAATGAAGTATTGAAGGCTATTGTGGAAGCGGATCCATCGCAAAACCACGTCCGAGTTAGCTGCAGGCTGCGGTGTTAGTGATAAAACTGTTTTAATTCACTTGAAGCAAATTGGGAAGATTAAAAAGCTTGAAAGATGGGTACCTCACGAATTGACTGAAGCAAACCGGCAAACGCGCGTCGACTGCTGCGTTACATTACTGAACCGGCACAATAATAAAGGTATTTTTAACCGAATCATTACCTGTGATGAAAAATGGATTCTTTACGATAATCGGAAGCGCTCAGCGCAATGGTTGGATCCTGGCCAGCCAGCAAAATCCTGCCCCATGCGAAAATTAACCCCAAAAAACTTACTTGTAAGCGTTTGGTGGACTAGTGCCGGTATTTTTCATTGCAGTTTTCTCAAATCTGCCCAGACTATTACGGCTGATGTCTATTAATTGTCAGCAATTGCAAACCATGATGGAAAAGCTAGCGGCTAAACAACCTAGGCTGGTCAATCGCTCCACGCCACTGCTACTTCACGACAACGCTAGACCACACACTGCACAACAGACGGCTACCAAATTAGAAGAGCTTCAATTGGAATGTCTAAGACATCCTCCGTACTCCCCGGACCTTGCTTCAACAGATTACCATTTTTTTCGAAATTGGGACAACTTCTTGCAAGGGAAAAAATTTAACTCTGATGGGGCAGTCCAAATCGCCTTCACAGATTTTATTGATTCCCGTCCGACTGGTTTTTTTAGTAAAGGGATCAATGAACTACCTATGAGAAGGCAAAAGTGCATAGAAAACAATGGTTCATACTTTGATTAATTAAATATATTATATTTAAAAATATTCGACTTTTTGTTCCACCCATACAAAACGCCAATTTCATATGTAAGGACCTAATATAATAGAAGTTGATAAAGCAGTACTTCTTATTACATAAAGACAATTATTTTTATAAATAGAAATTACGTCATATGATCTGATTGAAGAATCATCGCATTATACCAACATATAAATAATTACGATAGATTATTACGAGTTTTGATTATAGAAAATTGTTTGCGATTTTTTTCATCATGTTCAAAAGTATGTTCTATTAAGATGTAACATTATGTAGGTTTAAAAACGTTTCTTTTTTCTCTATTTGTTGTAATGTTTTCGTTTCGGTTTTTGTATTAATTGTTTTTTTAAATTCTAGTTTACAAGGAATTTTACTATACTTACAAGATAACTATTTTACTATATTTGTACTAAAGCCTCATTAATCTTGGTGTCTGAAGATACCAAGATTAATGAATCCCCTTAGTGTATGTTGGTGTTTTCCGACTTTCAGTTTAATATATATAAACAAAGATAATAAATAAAGCTAAGTACTCATCTGTTCTTTTCAATCACACTTTAAGACAGAAGAGACGAAAATTAGCTTAAAAAACACTTTTTTCGTGTATCTTTACTCATAAACATATTTAAAACATTCATTAACAGAAACGTTATAACTACCTTTCTTATGTTAACATTTTGACAACCTTTCATTAACCTAAAATTGATCCTTAAACATATTTCATAATACGGTTTTGTAATTAAAATAATATTGTATATTTTACATCTTGTGGTTTCAAATTTCTTAAAGTTGGTACTCTGCGTCTTAGACGCTTGAATTGAATTTGCTTTGGCAATTCTTGAAATTGTAAGAGTAAACAAATCTCACGCAAGCATCCAGCCCTATTGCATCAGCCAAGAAGTGGTCAGCCTCAGGTATTAGTTGAAGGCAGGTTTCTACACGGTTTCCGTTATTTTAGATAGGTCGTAAAATAAGCAAATCTATTAATATTAATGATTAAATGAGTTTTTTTTATTAGATTCAAGAAACGTTCATAAGTTTACAAGTTATCTACATTCTTTTCTGATGTGAATTATTTTTCTATTTATCTTAAAGTAATACGCAATACTAGTTTTACCTTAGAATTGAAAAAAATACTACATATGTACTTAAAAGTATATTTTATTGCTTTAACGCTACCATAAAGTCGATATCCTATAGACGCCAACACCAGTGCTTTAAACTATGGTAATATATCTTAGTGTGGCTATAAAATTAAAGATTTATAACTAGTATTATAAAAAAGAAATGTTTGTAATTAGTTATACAAACAACTTAACCAGGTGTGATATTACCATAGAAAACAAAATTAGGTATATGAAAAATCTTGCAAAAATTCGACGAAGTACTTTAGTTGAGATTTTTTAACATTTCCGTTTCATTTTTCTTTAATGAATTTTCGTCTATACCATGTTTCGAGAGTTACGAAATATAATGTAATGTAAAAATCAGGTACCAGGAGCTGGTGATTTTGTCGCTCAACGAATAAGTTACGCAATACAGCGAGGAAACGCCAGCATTAAAGGCCCATTTACACAGGGACCAAATATATCCATATTTATTTATTATATTTCTATGTAGGTTAAGAATATTGTATATTTGTGTGTAATTAATTAAATAATTTGTGTAAATACAAAAAAAAACTCGGATTTAATTACAACAGAATATTTAAAAGAATTATTTACATTATATCAATACAAAACTAAAACTTCAAATAATTTAAAGAGTTATTTTTTCATTCATTGCGTCAGTGGAAATTTCTTTTTGTTTATATTAAAAAAGCTAAACAAACTTGTAGTACTCACGTAAATCGAGGACAAATTTTAAATAGCATAATGTGCGCTTGCGCATATCCCGTTTCTCTAACTAAGATGGATACCCTACGTTTGTGCAAACAGCAAACCTTTAATGGTTTTATTAGTTTGAAACGCGCCTTGATCAACAATCTATTTGTCACATTGTGCTATTTACGGAATTGCAATTTCAATTATTATTGCCTTGTGTAATCATTACTAGATATGTTTTTGGATTATATTATATACCAATATAATAAAAAAGAGGTTAGAAGTTATACTTCTTTGGCGTAACAAGATAAAAATCTTTTCAAAAATTTTATTCTTCGTTTGTTGAAAAAACGACGGTAACAATAGAAAAAACCAAAATGTTGTCTATAGCTAACTTCAGGGTGTCGGTTTTTTGTGACGGTGTGCGCGCGCATCGTAAAAATTTACTCTCATCATTTTTCAATGAACGTTAATCTTCAACGACGCGAATGTATTACGACCCAATTTTAAATTTATTTACAAACACTAATACAATTGGTACAAGAAAAATAAAATACAAGATTTAATGTGACAAACAAACGTAATCATATAAGGGGAAATGAAGTCCCAAAGTCCCAAGAATGAACACTCATATGAGTGTATTTAGTAATTAAAACATTAAATTGTTAATCTTAAATAAATCTGTCTTCAAAATGGCGTCGCGTCGGTAATGAAACACACTTGCACTATTGTCTATGGTACTAGTAGCATAAACCCGCGAAATTTCAAATGTTTCGAATAATCATAACTGTATTTTTTTTAAAGTGAGCTATCCTAGGAGCTGGGCCATCTTCGGCGAAACGACATTATAATGTTAAATTATGCGTGTAATACTAAACACAAGGTCTCGTTGAAGAATACACTCAATCGAATCAGCTTAAACCGGTTGGTCGACAGGAAATGGTGACAAATGACAGGATGTGTTTTGCAATTCACTTGCATTAGGGCCTAATGCAAGCGTCCTTATTGTTAGCTTATTACATATTGAGTAATATGCTGTTCTCATTCGCTCTCTTAAGGCCCTATCCCAGCACGAATTGCAATCAATTTCTTTTCTGAAATGGATTACTTGGCTTGCGATAAAATATATCGTGTAAAATTCAAAATCATGTTCTATTTCACTGCTGACTATTCTTTGTACAACACCAGGCAAAGCAAGCAACCACAATCCACCAACGTATTTCTGATAACCCTAGGTATCTTTGAAAATAAACTTTTCTGAGTAACACGTATAGCTAGATTTCATTTTATATGCAAATATTAATCTCCAAATACAACAAGCGACTTAAAGCGGATAACGTGTGAATTACGTGTTTAATCCTATATTAACACTTAGTAAATGTTTGAATTAGTTTACAAGGTCGTTTTAAATTTTAGTTATATTATACACATTTACGTGTGAGCGTTTGGAAATAATATATGTACATATATGTACAGCATATGTTACTGTAATATGTTTTAGTCAGAAGGGTGTTATTTACAAAGACCCGAATGGAAAAGAAAGAAGGCGAGGTCACGAATGCCAACTCTCAGAATGTGGGGAACATAACCACTAAAGTTATTGTTGAGAGGTAATTTCAAATATGCATCAAAAATACATTCAAGTGGTATACAATTTTGATCTTGGAGTATTATAGCTTTTTGATATTTCATTTATAGCCGCTTGGAGTATTTGGTTTAGTTTATTGGTTGGGTTCTAGGCTTAATATAAGTTCTATAGTTAAAAAAAGGGTCCGTGTACTTATGTACGCGCGTAAGAAGTTATACTTCTTTGGCAATATTAAAAATAGTTTGGCTTTGTTCCACCTCCAGTTTTTGATGTTTCACAGCGATAAGATGAAAACTCTTTTTTTGTATTAAATTTAGTGCAGTTACACTGATTCATCAATTGTTTTTTGTCTCTTTTCCTTATATTTGCTAGATAAAATCAGAAAAATTACATGTTTTGATTAAACAATGTGGTTAATTTTTTAATCAAAACATTACTCGATAATAATAATAATACATACGGATAGTTAACCTCAATTGTATTGAAGCACTTAGGAAGGTTGATGAGCACAGTTTTTTCACAAATCTTAATTAGTATTGGTTTAAATATTCAATTTAAATCACTTCTGATTATAATTCAAAAAGCATCGCTAAATTTCTTTGAAAAAATAATTAAAACTCCTTTATTTGTTTAAAAGGTAAATGACAAATGTCATTATGGTCATTCAAAATTGTTGGCATACGAACTTCACGCATATTCTATTTCTTTTTACTTGTAGATTGTCTTATTCCTATCTCGCTCGCGCACGCTATAATCACACTCCTAATTTTGTGTCACGGGTGCGCGCGCATTGTAAAATTTCACTCTCATAAATTTTTCATAACGCGCCTAAAGAAGTATAACTTCAAAAAGCCCCCTAAACAAATGTACCCTAAAAACCCTATAGACATTTATTTATTTATTTATTGAATGCCCCAAAATTTGGGAGGAAAACCGTCAAGGCATCACTGGGTGATGTAGTCACCACAGAAATGTCCTCTAAGTAGTATTTGTATAGTAGTGTGTAGTATTTTATTAAAAATATTTTATATATAAAAAGATTTAAATACGGCCCAGTAGTTGTTGGGTTTATTCCTTACAAAAATACGTATACGTTACTAGATAGTAATTGTTTTGCAAAACATTATATTGAGATTTAATAAAAAATAAAAAATTGAGTTAGAATTGAATTAAAAGTAAAAAATACCTGTCAGGGTTCTCAGCTCTTCAATTACAAACTTAATAGTTAATTCCATAATTTTTTATTTTATTACAATTTTTTTCTTTATAAGTTAATACATTGATCACAAGTATATAACTAATTATATACGTTACTTAAGTTAAGATTATAATTGACAATTCACACGCTTATTAATAGCAATAGTAGATAATTACTGTTTAACATATCTAGTTTATTAAGTTATCAAAGACTTTCTAATGCTTTAAGTATACATGGTGTATTATTTAGTATTATTCATATTCAATTAGCTTTTGCGTCTTCCGCATGGTTATAGTAAGGCAGCATTTTAAGTTTTTGAGATACCGTCATCGTCAAAAACTTATCTCGAATCTCCATAGAAACTTTACCCCCTTTCAAGCCCTTTTCAAGACCAAGAACGTGAAAGAGTAGTTCGTGTAAATAATTTTTCATTTTTCGACATACGCTCCATCTAGCCATGACTTTGTTGGTCGACAAAACGACCTTAGCCGTTTTCGGAGTAGGTGATCCAGATATTTTCCATTGTTTGGACTGTTGCTTTGATTCAGGAGTATGGTGGTGAACCCAGCTTTCAACAAATCAAAAAAAAAACAAATCAGCTTTCAGCTTTCAGCATCTGATGTCAAATGAAATATAACATTTTTTCATTAAACTGTTTTTATTAAGATGCTTAAAATAATTAAAAACATTGTGCACCATTTCACGAGATTGCCCTGGTAATGTTTAAAAAAAGATCAACATGTATAGTAAAGATCAACATAAACAGTAGCAAAAGCAAAACAATAACTGTCTCTTTTATACTCATAAGCTTGAGCGAGCCCGAGAGAGACGGACAGTCTTTTCATGATGTATTTGTGATTGTATTTCAGTTTGACATCACGCCTCGCGCTTATTCACAGACACTACACAAGCACAAAGTGTAAATGTGTTGAAGCCGCCAGCTTGAAATAACATACCAATAAAGTATGAATAAAAATGTAAAAACTATGTTGTATTTATAGTTATTAAACGATATTTATTAATACAATAAAACAACTTAGACTAGTTGATTTATGTTGATTGACAGAAAAAAACCTGTTAAAACGATTGGACGTGACTAAATTATTTCCTGCTTTTTGTTATATATAATATGTTTAAGAAGTAAGGAAAAGGTTATTAACTTAATTAAGAATCTCAGACCTGTTTAAAAGCACTAAAAACGTGGAGTTAGGTTGTCCAATGTATGGCTATGAGAGGTACAACACCGAACCAATTATAAATAAAAAGAAATCAGTAGCGCTACATCCTCTTTAGGTCTGGCCCTCAGATTTCTAAATCATGTACATCATCATCGTTTGTCAATCTAATAGGCAAGTAGGCAGCCTCCTGTGCCTGACACAAGCCATCGACTTTTTGGGTCTAATACATCTCGGTTTCCTCACGATGATGGAATCACCGTTCGAACTAATGTTAAATGCACATAAAAAGAAAGCCCTAACAAATTATAGGAAGAAAATATAAGTCAAGATGTTAACAGAAATAAGTAATACTTAATCATACTAGTTACCTTTAAAACTTATTTCATATACAAGGTGTCTCAAAAGAAAGTTCATATTTAGTTGATGGATTTATTATTTATTTGTACATGATATTTGACAGTCTTGTGGTGATCTTTTAGTTCGTCGAGAATGGACTTATTGGTTCTTTTTGCAACATTCTTTTTCAACTTTATTGCTTATCGTCTCATTTTTCCTCCTGAATTTCTCTGATCTACAACTCTCCTACTGCGCAGCACATCCAAATTCAGGTGTTACAAATGCTATTTTGCTAAAAATAGCATATAGATATACTAAATACCGCCAACGACAAACTAAAACGCTTTTTTGAACGAATTGTACCAAAGAGGTCTCACACAGTGATAAAACTATTTTTACACTGAAGTCTGACCCACACGCTGTATACTGTATAGTTTACGTAGCCTGGCGCCAAGTGATTCACCATCCATCAAACTTGTTTTACTACTCCTACTTCAAACAATTAAGTTTAATACGGTCCTGACAGACCTGGACTCCTACGGCTGGATATTTTGGAAACATACTCGGTGATAATAGAGCAGGTCGTTAGTAGTTTTGAGATTTCACGTTAAATGATTCGATTTCTGTTTGTCAAAGCAATACAACATAAAATAACGGCAAAACAGTAGCTATATTTAGTTTTTAAAGTTATAATTCTTTTTGTGCGTTAGTGAAAAATGATGAGAGTAAATTTTTACGATGCGCGGGCACACCGTCACAAAAAACCGACACCTGTCGCTATTGTCAACATTTTAGTTTTTTTGAAGTTATACTTCTTTTGGCGCGTTAGGGAAAAATGATGAGACTAAATTTTTTCGTGTCTCTACAAACGTAGAATAAGGCGAAAGATAAATTTTTTGAAAAGATTTTTATTTTGTTAAGCCAAAGTATAAATTCTAACGCGTGTAGATATTAGCTTCACCTGTAGGTATGTATGTATGTATGTAACCGACTCCTTCGGACTCGATTTTGACCCACTTTTAACGGACAGATTTAATTCAAACTTTGCGCACCTGTCAAAGATGGATGACAATGCAATAATCCGAAAAAAAAAATGAAAAAAAAAAATAAAAAAAATGAACTAAAAAAGAAATAATAGTTTAAAAAACTAAAAAACACGCTTTTAAAGCACATCAAACTAAAAAGTGAAAAATAATTCCTAATTTAGGCTGAAAATGGTAATGAACAAAAAATACTGGTATTATTGTGAAAAAGCGTGGGGCGCTCTGTGCCATATTTTTCGTCTATCGAGCAACCCTTTTCATAATGGCAGAATGACCAGCGCTGTGAAACAGTCTGCTCCTCAGCATAATGATCCAGGGCCAATTACAACCACAGCACACACGCATTACACACTTGATACAAACCTTGTTCTTTCAGGGAAAAGGAAAAAAAAACTTTTTTTTTTCTTATATATTTTTGTATTATGTATATATTTGTTATATTTGTGAATGTTTTTGTTCGTAATAAATGTTATGTCTATGTCTAATGAAGTTGCGTGGTAACGTGCTGATAAACTTCTTTTCTACAAGCTTAATAGTTTACGACAGGGTTAACGAACAGCAGTTCCAATAAAAAAAACTAGCCGTAATACGGCGCCGGTCGGGATTCCACGCATTTTCTTGTAGCCTAGCCTATTTATAGACTGATAACTGAGTTAAATTTAAACTTTCAAAACATGTTCCTTAAGCTATTTTGTATATATACTTTATTGGATTATAATATAGGAACTATCCAATCTGACGTTTAACTAATTTTGTGAACTGTTTTAGCAATTTTTTATTTGTACCAAGTTTATTTATTTTTTTTACAAACCAATACAATGAGAACACTTAATAGGAGAGCAATTAACCTTTATCGCTTTCAAGCGATATCTTCCAGTATATTAACATTCTATAGTTTAAATTAAATAAAAGTTTTCTCGACTCTTCACCTCGCGGTGGTGCCTTTAAACCCGACTACAGTAAATTTTGCCTCTGCGCTTAGAAAGTCTACGTCAATCAAGTAGTAATATATATTCTCAAAATTAAAGGGCAAAAACAAACTTTACTACAACTGCAACCCCCCCCACTAGGATCGCTCAGGTCGTGAGCAGTCTCTTCCATATCGGCTATTTCTCTCGGCCTACACCCTCTATCTTCTTTGCCGATGAGTAGGGATGTCTACCGTAACAATTTAATGACGTGGAATAAGTGATACCTGTATCTTATATTCCATAATACATTTTTTTTTAAATGTATATTTAATCTTTTCAGAATGGCCTCCTCTCTTCTTTGCCGTATCTGGGTAAATACCTGTGCGCCTTGGCGTCATCAGTGTTGGCTGATTCGCTACGCCGCAGTGGTAGTCTGTCTACGACAACAGCCAGGAAACTCTTTACTGCTTTGGCTGTGGGCTTACCAGGTAATTTAGTTAATATGTGTCTAGACTGTAATATTAATGTAATAGTCCATATTAAGGAACTCGGTACGAATTGAACAATTATTTTTGTGATTCATTAATCGAAGACACTACGAACTAACATACAATAAATTCTATAGAGCACAGCTTAGTGAAATACGGTAATATGTTTAAAAAAGTAATGAGTGGCACTACAACCTTTTTAGGTCTGGGCCTCATTTCTGAATCTGTTTCATAATTATTTGTCAATCTAATAGGCAAGTAGGTGATCAGCCTTCTGTGCATGACGCACGCCGTCGACATTTTGTGTCTAAGGCAAGCCGGTTTCCTCACGATGTTTTCCTTCACCGTTCGAGCGAATGTTAAATGCGCATATAGTACATTGATTCATCGGGGATCGAACCTACGACCTCAGAATTCAGATATGAGAGTCACACGCTGAGGCTAACACTGCTGTATTTTGTGTAGTGTAAAAGAATGAATATTTCACTAACTGCAATTATGCCTACGAAAGGCAGAGGGGTAAATTTAACAAAAGAATTTTTCACTTGAATTGCGATGTGACGTCATGGCTGTATCTTTCTACAAAGCGTACTATTATTGTCTGGATTGATCCCTTCTGCCTAGTTTCAACACCATACGCGACGTATCAAAATTTCATCAACATCTCCTTGACGGCTGGAAGTCTTCCACAGTCTGTTTCATAAGGCATTTTCTTTTGTGAATTAGCGAACTGTGGAATCTACTCCCGGTGGGTATTAGTCATTCAAAGTTTAGTGTACTCCTCCCTCAAAGACCGGCAACGCACCCACTAAAGATTGCCCCCTATTATATGAAAAAAATTGTCGCGTGTTCTACCATTGGGAGAAATTTTGACCAGTTACAAACAAGGGTTATGCATCAGACTGGGGGAAACAACACAAAAGAGAAATTCCTCATGATAACTGGCATTTCAGGTATACTTATGATTGCGCAAGCGTTCTTCGGTCACGATCGCATCTGGTCCATTGCTATCTTCACACTGGCGTTGACAATCAACGGAGCTGTCACTGCTGGTTACCTTGGGAACGGGCTGGATATTGCGCCTAACTTCAGTGGTAAGTGGCGTTAAGTATACGTGCATAGTGCATACATTATAAATAATCAGTGGCGCTACAACCTTTTTAGCTCTGGACCTCAGATTTCTGTACTTGTTTCATGATCATTTGCCAATATAATAGGCTAGTAGGTGGTCAGCCTCCAGTGCCTGACACACACACAGGCAGGGATGAGAGTCGCACGCTGAAGCCACTAGGCCAACACATATTTAAATTTAAAATTCTCCATGTGATTTCCAGGGACCATATTTGGTATTGCCAACACGTTGTCTTCTATTGGCGGCTGGCTTTCGACTTTCATGGTTGGAGAACTTACTAAGCACGAGGTAAGTTCTATTATTTTTTTAACCAAAATGGAAAATCTTAAGTAAAAACCATGTAAAATTCATACTGAAAAGTGTCTTTGCAATTTTGAAAAAACTAAAATTAAAGTGTGCTCTGACAATACTTAATTTATTAAAGTTCACCACATAATACATAATGCTATATCTTCAGTATAAGTTACTACTTACTAGCTATATTTACTAAAATTATAATTGTTTATTAAAACTTAAATATAACAATCAAATATACAGTATTTACAATTTTCTTAAATTAAAAAGACAATTAAAACAAATTAAAAACGTTTGGTCCTTGTGGCAGTATACCTTTAACGCTGGCGTTTCCTCGCTGTATTGCGATACTTATTCGTTGAGCGAGGAAAGCACCAGCTCTGGGGTCACCGGTACTATGTACCAGGCGCCAACTTAAATCTTCAATAACCTAGCCTGTGCACTTGAATCCCACGGCCAGAGTCTCTACTCCAAAGGGTCTCTTCCACTCGTATTATTTTTCGTCTGCTCTGCTGCCCAGCTTTTTTGCTTATCCGGAAAAAAAAATAGTACTCTTACAGATCTTACCAGTTTTTGCTTATCTTTGTGGATTATGAGGTATCATATAGGCACTTAACAATGTTTTTTTTAAATTAATTGGCCCACTACCGAATATGTCTATAATTTATAATAACGCAAAAAAATACAAAATTAATAGAAAATATTTATTTTTCAGAACACATACTCCCAATGGCAAATAGTATTCTTCATATTATCTGGGACGTATATTTTCGGGGCTTTAGTGTTCACTTTCCTTGGGTCAGGGGAACTTCAACCGTGGAACTCGCCACCTAGCGACAACAATAAGCGTGAGGAACAACCGCTCAATGAGCAAAAAGCCTAAATAGTCCATAGACAGTAGAGATCGTAGACTATAATTGTATGGCTTACGCACTAACGTCAGCTAATAAATATTTATACTGTAGTCTCTGGCTCCTAGCTAATGAATATAGTCTATGAAATCTATGGGTCATAGATTATAGCAGTATTTTTATTTTTTATTTATGGTAGATGTAGATTCCAAATTTGTGTTACAAAATGGCCGATTAAAAAAAGTTGTTAGACTCCATAGGTAAAGAATTTAAATATTGCTATATCTTTGATTGTTTATTAATTAAAATGGTTGCTTAACTTGAATCCAATAAAAACTGTTAATACATTTTGATATGTAATATTAAATAAACCACAGATTAAATAAATTCCAAAACTAGTTATTTTCAGAACGATTGTTCAAACATATGCTGTCAAGTTAAGCGTCATTTTCGTAGGATAACTCGAATATCTGTTATGTACAAACAAGACAAAAGTTTAGTGAAATTATTTATTTATCAAATTTCATGTATAATCTAGTTCCAATATGTTACGATTGCCGGCATACAGGTTTTACACATTTAATTATTACAACATTATCCAAATTCATTCAAATTGGTTCAGGCCTTTACATGACTCAATCTCAAATCATGCCTCATGTGTCAAACTTGACATTTCAATCAACACAAATTAAACTGATGTATACGAGTCTCAGTTGTAACAGATACGCCATAACTGTCTAATTTTCACATTTGACATTTATGACAATTGACTCAACACAGATTATAAAACTCAAATTAATAGACATTCCTAATTGCACATACAGATAAACCTATGTGTTTGTTAATCGTAACGTCGCTTACTTACCATATTGGTATACTTCGGTAATTTCCTTAAGGCACTGTACATTTTAGCGGCTTTTAAGTGTAGCTTTACAGACCTATGTTGTCAAATTTTTGACGTGACGTCTATTAAATCGATGAACGCCGGTTCCACGCACGAAAAATCATGACTCATTGTCCCATTACGCTCATTGTACGCTTGCGCCGCATCTATCTCTTCCACTCGATTGGCCTATGCGTCCGAGGAGAAGAACGACAGCGGCAACACACAAATAATAGTAAATTTATCATTTAAATTTAAGATTTCATTTCACTTTTTTGTATCCATACAAAATAGTGATAATTCAATAAAAATGAATCTATTTCATTCATAAAAGTATGCAATCATTTCATCAATGTTTTGTTATGACGTTGTCACGTTAAACTATCGTTCGTAACCCGACTTTACAGACAACCCTTTTTATTTTTAATTAAACTATTTTTTTCCAAGAAAAAAATCTTAATCGATTTGAATATTGAATATTCCGGTTTAAATATTTTGTAAAGTTATAAAAACGCGTCAACGCCATAAATATCAAAATGTAGCGATGAACCTTCACTATCATTACCAAATCGTATAAAAACTAATTCGAAAAAAAAAAATATTGCAACATAGGTCTGGTATAACAAATTCCGACTGATTTATCGAAATCGTTGCTTTTAATTTTAAGTACAAGAAATTAATTTTACATTCGTAAAAATAATTCCTTGTTTGCGTCTGCCGCGCACATAAGTGAGACTTCTTACAGACAAATATTGTTTTTTTAATTCCTCAAAATAACTTATTTAGAATATTATAAACAAGTAACCAACTTAAAAAATTATATAACCTAAAAACAATATTTCGTTAAACTAAAAACATCGTCCGCACGGCGTGGCGGTCAAAGAGAAAGTGACAGCGCGCCAACAGCTCCTACACGTTTGCTCACCTACCCTCCATTATTTGTCTAAAACCGAGAATTCACTAAAACATTTTGTATATTAATAAGAAGTTTCACTTAAAATAGGCAATATCGATCAACGTCCCGGCGCGTTACGGACTCGATTGTCTCGTGATTGGAGAAACCCGACTCAATGGCAAGTAGTTTAAGTTGGAGTGTAAGTGGCCCTTACTTGCAAATTATTCCTGCTATGACCTTAATATGTGTAAGCCAAAGGATTTATTGAAAAATACGTTCAAAAAAATCAGTTCCAAATTTGTTGTAAATATACCGTAAAATTCAGAATTCTTAACGCCTAGTATACTTTCGTATGTAAAATCTAATACGTTTCTGTCATACAGGAATCATATCGCTAAATCTAGACTTTGAATGTCATCCCTAGATTACGTCTAGATGCATGGCTTTTAAATTTTTATATAATTATAAGTTTGATAAATCTGAATAAATCGTAGTAAATTATGATTGCTCTGAAAAATTATGAAATAAAAATTATATTCACTGTTAATTCAGTCACTGTCTTGAGCGCTGTCAAATGTCACAAATTGACAGATTAGCTTGAGTACGATTTCCGGGACCAGCGGGGCCACTTACTCGATAAGTATTCATAAGTATCAATTATTTTTTTCTATTTCAAGTATTTAGGAATTCTACAGCCATTCATGTTATCAATGGAGTCGATTTGCGTTTGAAACAATTGGATTATTTATGTGATATATTATTTTTTTGTTGAAGTGCATTCTACGCCTTGTATCTTTTTTTTGTCTTTGAAAATAATATTTTATATCATCTGTGTTCCGACCACATCGACTCCAAACCATAGACAAGTCTCGTCTAACGTAAGACATAGATATTAAGAGGAAGCCATTTTTCGCACTTAACTTTATTACAATGAAGAATGCATTGCGTTTGCATTTCAACAACTGTGATAAAGAGGTTTGTCTATGGCGTTTTGCTTAGTCTATGATATTCCCTCGAATTTAATGGCTAAAGTTCCTAAATTTCGATCAGTATTTTCGTATGTTTTTGCTAACAATCAATTGCAAACAATTATAATTTATATTTAATTCATTTTGCATTAATGTATGTATTTTATAAGTAGGTAAAATACCATTAATTATTTAAACATGTATAATGTGTAGATTAAAAAGTTTATAAAGGTCTTTATTCGCCACTTTGAAGAATCAGCTATACAATAACGATCAAAAATCTTTCGTTTGTATGTAAAATAATATTAAAATGGCTAGATTAAGTTTAGTAATTTTTCGATGTCTTTACCTTCAGCTAAATTTGTAAGCATTTTAATGCGAATTCTCTTGTAGTCTCAATGAAGTATTTGTATTTTTTTTTTCAATAAAGTTTTCACACAATTACGTGTTGTTATTTTTGACGTCAAACATAAGTCATATTACTGGTATTGGCCATACATATACCCTTATATACATATATGTATAATATACATATACCTTTAAAGTACACAACACCCGTTGCTTCCAGTTTCTTTGATAAATAAATATTCCATGCAAAACTATATCGTTTCGTTTCTATAGATATTTATTATTTGTGGGGTTCAGGTCAACTGACACTATACAGCAACATCTGTGCATAGTCAAAGCTGATGCAGGGTCTCCGTGGGTTCACTTCTTGCTCTCTGGGAAGTGCTTCCTGTCCAAATCCCAAGAAATGCTTTTACTACACCCGGTGGCGAGTCCTTGTCCACGCTGTACCTCCCGGGTACACCTGCTCACACCGTTCTCAAACGAATTCCACTCTCGCGGTGCAGTAGCTGAAACAGCAGGCCCAAACCAAAAGTAAAAATGTTTTACGCCTACGCACGTGGAATGTTTGGCCTTTAAACTTTGGAGCATTAAGGATTCTCACGGCACAAATTACACCGTATGTACCAGATATACTGACTCTGCTCTCA
The DNA here is from genome assembly GCA_905332375.1 of Pieris macdunnoughi. Lineage (NCBI taxonomy): Eukaryota > Metazoa > Arthropoda > Insecta > Lepidoptera > Pieridae > Pieris > Pieris macdunnoughi. The sequence goes on from CAJOBZ010000062.1 coordinate 1,349,452, forward strand.
GATGGACAACATGCATGCATGCAAAAAAGAGACTTTACCGTATACTACAATGCCCATGAGACAGCAAAAGCTAGGAAAGTTTTTATGGTACCACCAAACCAAAGTAACTAACTTTAAATCTGATCTGATTTGAGGTGATCGCTTATGTGTTCTGTGCTGCAAGATAAATTCTTTAATTACAGCATCATTAACACCCATGGACCAATGAAAGAGGCAGATGAACTAACTAAGGACCTCTTGAAAATGCCTACCACCAGTTCCCAAATATCAAAATCTTCTTTTGAGATGAACGCCCAAGTGGGAAGAGAGAAGTTCTATAAACCATTACAATCGGAATTGATACTTTGCATATAACGAGTAATGACAATGGCCATAGACCTTTAAACCTCGCTTCATTTCTAAACACGGCCATACCGCATGGTGGGACAGATCATATACTCATTGACTGGAAGATCTACTACCTGCAGTCAACATACGTGGGTATGAATTCGCGGCAAATCTAAAACTCTTGTTACACGTGAAAATTAACCTGACGCGAGAGAATTTTCGGTCAATGATTTAGTGCGTTTTCCAATTACAGCACTAGAGCGCATTATTCGGCATAATGCTCAACGTTGAATGTTCCAACTACAGCAACGCTTCGCACAATTGAGCACTCTCAAAACGAATGCTCTCGCAATAAATACCAACACAGTGACAGAAAATTGACCAGTGTTTTTCTTTAAGGTGGCATTTATCGAAATTTTCGTTAAATATTATTTATTGTTGAAAAATTTTTAAGGCTTTCGTTTCGTCGTAGATTTTGAAAATAATTAAAGTTATTTCAAACTGCTAAAAAAATAAATATAAGTATGGATGAAGGTATAAATAGTTACTTTTTTTATATTCCACATTTAAAATAAGAATACAATTTTATTTAAAAATCGGATCTGTAAACAAATTTATTTTACAGGATTATACTTTTGTAAACATTGCAATGGTTTTGAAAAAGTATATAATTTTTTAGAAATCATTTAAAAAAATTACTCAAAACGTAAATGATGTAAACTTCTTACATGAAACTATAGACACTTCGCTTTTATTTAAAGTGAAACGACAAAATCCATCACTTGATAACGTAAACAGTGCCATCTCCAGTGTAGTTCACTGGTTTAATACAAATAATCTTAAGTTAAACGAAAAGAAGACAAAATGTGTTAAATTTGTAACTACAAATGTAAAAAGTAGTCATTCTCAAATAATAATTAAAGACGAGGAAATAGACTTTGTTGATAATGCGGTGTTCTTGGGAATGACTTTAGATAGTAAACTCCAGTGGGGCCGACACATAGAAGGTCTTTCGAATAGGCTAAGTTCCGCAGCGTTCGCAGTAAAAAAGATACGCCATCTTACGGATGAGAACACAGCAAAGCTTGTTTATTTCAGCTATTTTCATAGTATTATGTCATATGGTGTTATTTTGTGGGGTAATGCAGCTGACATTAAATCGATATTTGTAGTGCAAAAGCGGGCTATAAGAGCGATCTGTGGGTTGTCCCCACGGGAGTCGGTCCGAAGCAAATTTAAGGAATTACATATTTTGACTCTGGCAAGTCAATACATTTATGACAATATTTTGTATGTGCGGAAAAATATAGATATATTTAAAAAGAATAGTAGCTTCCATAATTATAGTACTCGTAATAAAGACAAAATTAGCGCACCAACCAGAAGGCTGCATAAAACGAGTAATTCTTTCCAAGGCAATTGTATACGTTTTTTCAACAAAGTCCCTAGTGAGATACAAGCGTTGTCAATAAATAAATTTAAATCGTACATTAAAGTAAAACTGCTTGCTAAGGCTTATTATAATATAAATGAATATTTAAACGATCCTAGTGCTTGGATATGAGTTGCTCCAGTATATATTATAGGTAACACGACTGAATCTCTCGGCTGCATTTCCAGACTCTTCGTCCATCGTCAACATCCACGACTGTTTTAATGTAAAGTGGGAACAAACCGTGATCCATGTGGTATCCTATTATTTCAGTATTATTATTATTTTCTTATGTAGCCAAGTCCACATTTCAAGGATCGTCATGCTCGCTTAAATGTCATTGCTTGTGGCGGCGTCCATGCGTCGGGTTGTCTCTCTCCCTAAAATATGGCGAGGGGGCCGATGGCTGGCCATGCGTCATACTCGTGAACGGGTGCTACTTGTGGTGACTGGTCGTACTTGAATTCGTGTATGCGGTGATGTTAATTATTTCGACTATGTGTTTGCGTGTTGTTCCCACGAGAATGTAAGTGCGTGCTCCTATTTCACCATGCCTCCTGCTGATAGGGGACAAGTCTTTGTTTTTATTTATGTTATTATTATTAATTACTTAAAATGTCATGTGGAACATGGTGTAATGGTTGCAGCTCCTTACAAACGTTGTGTAAAAAAAAAAAAAAACATGGCGATTAAAAAGAGTGGCGGAGAGTTTATTGCCAGTTCTTCTCTTCCTTTCTACGCCCTTGATTTGAGAACTGGCAGTAAATGTAAAATTAGAAGCATTAATATTTATTTCTTTAATGACGAATCACAAGTGTACATTGTGTTACCTACGTGAATAAATGATTTTTGAATTTTGAATTTTATATATTTTACTGTTAATTTAGCTTGTTAAAACCTTATATTCTTTAAAGGTTTTCTCTTATTTCAGTAAAAAAATGTTAATGAAATAATTTGATTATTAAAATAAGCGTAAAAAGTTTTCAACCAATTATTATTGTTAACCACATTATTTATACATTAATGAGGTTGCTAACTCTATTCAGAAATTTTTTTTTGTTCAACACTGACTTAGCGCACTCTGCTGATGCATTTGAAAACTAATTCACGTTCCAATTAAGCTTCAGCATTATGCGGCATTGTGCGGCACTGAGTCGCATAATGCTCTGTAATTGGAAAACGCACTTATTATGACTCGTTGTGGGCTTACTCAACAACAAAGCTATGATAGGCTGCGATTAGTATTTCTTAATGAAGCCCCATCTCGTGCCACTATTTGCAATTGGTTTAACGAGTTTAAGCGTGGACGTAGCAATCTGAATGATGATCTGCGTGAGGGACATCCTTTAACTGCGACTACTGAAGATAACGTCAGTGCTGTGCGAGGCATGATAGAGGAAGATAAGAGTTCAAAAATATTACTCGAACATTTAGGCGTCAGGAAGCTTCGTACCAGATGGATTCTCCTTAGTTTAACTGACGACCAGAAACACTTTCGCATGGACTGGTGTAGCCCAATCTTACATAAGTTTAACGGCGGTGACTCAAATGCTGTATTAGACATCGTCACAGGTGATGAAAGCTGGATATATTGCTACGAACCCGAAACCAAAAGACAATAAGCTCAGTGGGTGTTTCCTTTCGGAAAAAAGGTGATTGCCTCATTATTTGGTCGGAAAGGTTATTTCGCGACAGTTGTGCTAGAAGATGGAAGGACAATTACTGCAGACTGGTATGTAAATCGCCGTTTGCCTGTTGTCTTGGAAAAAAATCGACAGCAGCGCTCTCGAAACAGGATCCTCCTTCATACCGACAATGCTTCAGCGCACTCCGCAAAACGGACTGTTGAATATTTGACTATGGCAGATGTCGAGATATTGAGTCATGCGCCATACAGTCCTGACCTGGCGCCCTGCGACTTTCATCTATTCCCAAGAACTAAAGATACAATTCGAGGTATTCGCTTTACGAGCCCTGAAGATGCGGTGAAAGCGTACGAAAATGCCATAGAAGAGACCACAGCCAAAAGCAGTGGTTCCATCGAATGCAACGATGTGTAGAGAGGAACGCAGCCTCTGAAACAATATGACAAAGAAAGAAGGAAGAATTGGTTCGACGTAGAGTGCAGGGCTGCGACTAAATAGAAAAATAACGCATGTCTTAAGATGATACAGAGGAACTCTAGAAATAACATCCCGTTACAGACAGGCCAGAAAAAGATCCATAGGCGTTAAAACGGGAATATGACGAGCGAGGTTGTGAGTGGTAGTTACACCTATTATACACAAAATAATGCACGTCCTCAGTGTTGCCAGTGGCTAAACGTCGATAGGCAAATGACACAAACATAGTACGAACACATGTCTATTTCAAATTGGTTTGGAAATAAAAGGAGAAAATAAAACAAGACATAACTTATGATACTTTATTGAATAAACAGTTTAGCACAGCCTAGCTGTTCCTACGAAGCTACCGTTCCCTACACAAGGCAAGTTAACACATCTCGATCACTTCAAAAGCTGCAACATCTAGCAGATTTGTGTCTCATCGCTTGAACTATCACAGGAGTACTATTATTAATTCTGCGAATGAAGCCTTATAGTTTTAAAATACATTTTGATATAGGTTGATTACGACAAGTTATAGAAAACGGATCGTTTATTATAGATAACAATATTTCTATTCGCGTATTTTTAATGATAACAATAATTTCCCTATATCAAAATGCAATTCAAAATGGCGAATCCATAAATATCACATGAGTGCAATACATATTATTGACATTGCTAAGCATAGTCTAATGGTGATCAAAACTTAATTATTTTTACATTTCTGCTTAAAAGCACCAATTCGCTTATATTGTTAAATGAAAAAATATATTTCGATTAATAATTGCAGTTAATATGGGTTTTTTGCTTTAAACCCATTTTAGGCAAATGAGAATCTTATCGTGTCTAGAAAATGAAGATATATCTATTTCGCAAAGGCCAACAATCAGATAAATTGACGTTTAAAAATGACCCCATGTGTATTAATTCGTATTCTAGTGCCACATACTTTTCTTGGCCGGCGGCTGAAATTGGTACTATCGTACGCCATTTTGAAATGTTTATGTTTTATTTCTGTAATTTCTTGGTGCGTACAATAAATAATTTTACTATCTACCAACTTCTAATAAAAATCCAATTTTATTCCTTGCATTATTAATGACAGTGGCAAAATTTTAATTATCGATCTGTTCTGATTACTATTAATATTACAGGTAACAAAACCTATCATATTAGTTGTTCCTAAGTTTGTGTCACATTTATTTAAGCCTAGAACTGTGTTTTCTAGATACTAGTGTACATTGTTTTATTAAGACATTTCAATAAATTATTAAGTTAGCCTGCATGATTTCAAATTCTTCCCCTTGTAATGGTTAATTTTTATTTACTGGCAATACTAATACCCATGACAGCGACGCGCTTACCGGCCAAAAAAAGTATGTGGCACTGTAATTGCATAGGTAATGTATAAAAATAGAGTCAATGGCTTCTGTTAATTTTATCTAAATGTCAAAATGGGGCCATAGATTATATTTACTTCTGAAACCTATTTTTTGACGTCATTCATGACATTAACGATTATTTTAAATCCATACTGTTTTAATAGATTTACGTAAATAAAACAGAATAAATAAGAATTTGTATTAGTTTGGTTTAAAATTTAAGAGACACTGAAGCATGAGCATTTATTTTCACACCATATACATCGTGTCTGTGCCTTACGCCAATTGACTACAAACAATTAACAATTTACTAAAACAATTTGGTCAACGCTATAATTACACAACAATTATTACATAGTTCAGGTGATTTAAACATATATATCGCTTAAAGCAATCGGTGGGTTCAAATAAAACTATTTTACAAGAACTATCAGCGATTTCAGATATTGAAAAAAATGGTTGCATAGTTTCTCTTAACCACAAATTGTCAAACGATTTCGCGATGTTCGACTTTAAAATGAATTTTGCAGAAACCAGTGGAATGCAACCATTTTTTTCAATATCTCAAAGGAAAGGTTCCCGGGAATCGAACCCAACCCAACATTTTTCTGTAAAATGTAATAATTTAAGAAGCTTTTGCTGATAGCACGTTAACAATGTTACTTCAATAAAGTTTTAAATTGACCTAATCTTACCTAAAGGAGCATTTTTCACTCCAAAAAGTAACTTTATATCTATACCGGGTATAAAGACAACGAAAACGAAGCCATAAAAATAATTTTTGGTTTAAACTTGAAGATATGTCGCAACCATAGTAAGTTTTATTAAAAAAGGAAGAGACAGAATGACGCGTTTTTACAGCTTTCCGAGTTCAAGGTGAGGCAAAATAAACCTTCCGGAAGTCAATCCAAATCAGTCCTCTTTTTCTCCTTTTCTTTATCTGTTTGTTAAGCAGGTTGAGCCCAATTTTATATACACCAGAAAGCATTTATAAGATGTTTCCTTTCACCGTATGGGCAACTTATTTCAGTTCAGCCTTACGATTCTGTAACTCACACAGCGGTTTTCACAGCGGCGGTCGCGCTCAAATCAGTCGTGAAGCAGTTATTTTATGATATGGCATTCTGATAAGGAGGCTTGTAGTTTATTGTTTATCACACTGCCAAATCGTAAAATGACTGCTTTACGACTGATTGGAGCGCGACCGCCGCTGTGAAAACCGCTGTGTGAGTTCGAGAAATGAGTTACAGAATCGCAAGGCTGTTCTGTCTCTATACCCAGTATTAATTCAGCGAAAAGTATCACCAAACCTGTATAACAGGAATCTAAGCGAGAAATTCTCGGAGATTTCATTTATTTATTCGAAATTGCAAAAAACGAGGTAATAAGTGCATTGTATGCGTAAGGACTAGATTAAAATAAGGTGCGCTTGATTCAAATTCATGACAATTTTTCTATTCATATTTTCTTTTTATACATCTCTGTGTAGCGAATCTAACTATTAGCCCCAATCCGTGGGTTTACGATAAGTTTATTGAAGTTAATATGGAAACAAAAAAATTGTCACGAATTCTTTAATAACATTAAATATAGTAAAATAGGCACCATTTCATTTGATCCACCTTCAACCTTCCATTTTACACCGAGATTTTGTCATAATATATATACTTTTGTTAGGCACTTCAAAACAAAATATATAAAAACATTCTTAAATTTTCGATAAAATAGAAAAATGTTCAGAAACAGCTCTGAGTTTGCGTTAAACCAGTGTTTCAACGTGGGGCCCACGCCCCGCAGGGGGCAATTTAATTGTTAATTGCTATTCGAAAATGAGCTCGACGATTTTCTTGTTATATATTTTGAAAATTTATTTACTGTATTCCGTCAACAATTTCGTAGTGATTTCTAATTTCTGATTTCTAAAACTTATCAGGGAACAATTTTTAATTTTAAGGATTATCATAGCTGGGGACAAGAATTTTATAAAAGTGGGGCATGGGTCAAAAATCTTGGGAAACGCTGCGTAAACGAAATTTTATTTCCTCTCGGGTAAATTCCAAGCCGTCAATTCCTTTAGGAACTAAGTGCAAATAATTAAAAAAAGCTCAGTGCTTTACCTAAACCTATCTATTCAAGGCAATGACAAGCATTTATTGTATTACTCACTATATTATATTGAAAAGGTTTTTAATATTAAATTATAATATTGTACAAGGTTTTTATGACACCGCACTGTCATTTTATACTGACATAAAATTTCCGATTATATTCTGTCAAAACTATTTTTTATATTAAAAAATATTTTTGACATAAACTTTACTGACTATTATTTTTTATACATTCTGGTGTTGTGTCATAAAATCTTGTACGCAAATTGATTTGATAGTATAGTTGTGAATCATGGCAACAATTTTTATGGTATTTCTGATATCTATGGAATTGACTTAAAATAATTGACAAAGGATATGAGGTAGAAAATATTACTAAATTATAAATGCTTAACACAGGGTGTGACTACAATTTTATGGTTTTTAACGTTCGTATGAGAATGAAAGATATATAAACAATATTTACAAGGAAAACCATAAAATTGTGCTAGTAAAATGTAAACACAATTAAAAAATATTTAACAAAATCTTTTTGACATTATGAACACCTAATTTTCAAACACAAAAAGAAATAATTAAAAAAATATTTAACAGAATATTTTTTAAAATTTTGTACACGCAATCATCAAACACAAAAAAATAAATAATTAAAAAACATTCAACAATTAGAACACGTAATACACATTTAAATTTAATAATTAAAAAAGTTCACAAACACCCTGCGTAATTACATACTATATTCACTTTGAGCACACCCTGTATAACTGAAGCTCCAACAAACCATAATGAACTTATAATTCGACATTATTTTAAGTGATTTAGTGAATAAATATTAATAATCTAACTTTATTGAACCTGTAGACATCGGGCGGGACAACCTGTAGATTACGGTATACGAACCGACTGAAGTACTTTACTCGCCTGGAAATATATAAGCCTTATAAACTGTCGTTAGTTAATCAAGGATATATATGAATCTTTAAAATAAAAGAAATCAATGGCGCTAACACATTTTTTAGGTCTGGGCCTCAGATTTCTGTATCTGTTGTACGAGAGCTTTTTGGGTCTAAGACATGCGATCCAGGTCCACACCAGGGGATCGAATCTAATACCTAAGGGATGAGAGTCGCACACTGCTCCGTGTTTAAATCATAGTTGAACTTATTTCTGTGCGTGTAACTCGTAAACGGCTGGTATTGAGATATATCTTTATATAAATCTTCTGTGCGTGTGTCACTAAATGGCTGGACTGATTTTGATGAAATTGTGTTCAATAATTCGAGAATTTCTGAAATTTTCGAATATAAAATTTCTTTCGTTTGCCAGGTCCGCTATTATATATTTAATTTACTCGAGTATTCGTTTTATATACTATACAATCATTGAGAAACGTCAAATTGACAGATAACAATGTATTATTAGGATTAAATGTTGCCATTTTAACGCCACGTAATATAAAAATCGCGTTTATATCCATTTAAAAATTGACGCCACATTTGACTGACATCAAAATGGATAAACAAATTTTGATAAAGTTAGAATTTTTGTTCCCCTACCTCATACTCCCGGTCATCAGAAATAAGGCCGGTGACACACAAAAGCTGGTACTGTCTAGCTCTAAGTGCGCTGGAGCCACGCCTTAATAATCTCAATGCACCGGCGCATGCGCTCATACTTCCGCACACTACTTGACGCACCTGTAATTTCGTAGGGTTAAAATTGCAGTTAAACAGCTTTTATAAAGAAAAATACTTCTTATTTTTTTATTCTACATTTTTTATTAAAATATGTTTTTTTGAGTTTTAAAATTGTAAATTATTTTTTTTTTGCCTAAATTATTTAATTTTTTTGTGTCTAAATTATTTTATTTTTTTGTGTTTTTTAAATTTATTTTTTTACCTGAGCAGGCGAATGCGATGGGTCTAACACTAGTAATGTCGCCTTGCCGTCCTTGTGTTTCTCATAGCCTATTATGGTTCGCGAATGACCTAGAATTATTATAGAAAAATATATTTAATTTCATGATATAAATAATATTTTACGAACTTTAACCTGACTCTAAAAAGAAGGAAGTTGTCAGTATAAATTGTTTGTGAATTATTATTTGATGATCTATATAGTTTTCTATATAGTTATAAGTATATATTATGCTAAATTTAAATGAAAATGCACGTATGTCTTCTGTCTTAATTTTATTAAAATCAGATATATTATGACAACTTATTTAGCCCAAGTTTTATTTAAAAAAAAAAAAAAATACCTTGATGCTGTAAGTACAAAGGCGGCTTAAATGCTTGTGGTTCATCATGGAAGTACTTGTGGACCCACTCGAACAGGGCTGGGTGGCTTCCGTCAGCTGATGTGGGCTTATGGAAGTCTATTAGTGAACACCTGGAAAACATTTTTTTTAAGTTATACTTTTTTTTGGTGTGTTACGGAATAATGATGAGAGTAAATATTTACGATGCGCGCGCACACCGTCACAAAAAACCGACACCCTGAAGTTAGCTATAGGCAACATTTTAGTTTTTTCTACAAACATAGAATAAAAAATTTGTAAAGATTTTTATATTGTTACGCCAATGAAACTTCTAACGCGTGTACATAAGTACAAACACGTTTTTTTATAGAACAGGAGGCGACCTGGTGTTCAGTGATGGGCGCCCATGGACACTCTCAATGCCAGAGGGTTCGCTGTTGGCTTTAATTTTTTTTTCAGGGCTCGCAAGCGTTGCCTTTCATATACAAATAGGTGATCAGCCTTCTGTCGTCTTTGGATTTGAGACATTTCCTTACGATGTTTTCCTTCACTTTACGGTGCACGGGTTTGAACCTACGACCTCAGGGATGAAAAATGAAGCTACTGTTAATAACCAGACTTTAGTGACGTAATATATCTCGTGTCAGGTATAAAAGGTGCTAAATTAAAATATTAGCTTTTTGTATACAAATGGCCAAGTGGGTGACCAGGCTTTTGTGACTGCAAAAGTGGAACTTAGTGGAGATTCCAGATTCTAGAATTTCTTACTACAGTGAAGGAAGACTTACTTTATCCTGAGGGACGAGAGTACAGTGACCACTTCACAAGCCCCAATCCATTTCCTCGTGTTGTGCAGCTTCGAACCCAACTGTTCGGAACCCTGTTGAAGGCTTTTAATGTAATGACGTCACAAGTTTGCAATTCGATTGCGGTCAAGCACTTAATATGAAATAAATAATCATTCGTAAACGGTTAGTGACAGCATGGTCAACATGGCAAGATTACCAAAAATATATACCAAAGATATAGACAAACTGTTAGGTCGAAGATCCAAGAAGTCCTATGGCATTCCTAGAACGACCCGTATATTCGTTACGAGGAGCAAAAAGTTGTCTGACCATGCACAACAATACATGACCATGCTACAAGAATGTTAAACAAATACCTGTAAAGTGTTGACTTAACATATTTAAATCAGCGCAATAGCCTTATGTGTTAAAATTATCTTATAATATCTAACCTGGGTATCGAAGCCGAGACTCCAAGCCCTCTCGACGAGTCGTTGTAAAGTGGGTATAGAGGGTACGCAGTCGCACTCACGTTCCGTGACCCCGCTCAGCAGGGCCGCAAAGGGCGGGTGACGGAGGAGAGACGAGAGTACCATTTGCATGTTCCTGTTAAATTAGTCCAAATATTATGAAAGATATAGATACGATCTGACAAAGAGGGATAGGGGCAAATCGGGGCAGCTGCCCCCTGCCCCTTACAAAAATTAATCCTATTAATTATTATGTTTATATTTATTGCACAGTCAAGACCATGGTTCAATTGTTTATACCTAATCTAATTCTCGACAATAGGCCGGCAACGCACTTGACACCAGCTCTTACGTAGGAATAGAAATTTTATTCAAACAGAAATAAGCAATAAAATATCACCTATTTTTAAAGAAATATATAAATAATCTCACCTATAACCACACCCCCAACCCCTATCACCATAAGTACTGGCGTAGTGGTCCACCGCACTGCAAAGGTATGTCTTCACAATACTTGGGTTCTGAGCGTTTAGTTGCACTATCCTTTCCAATATTCCTAGAACACATAGTACATATGTATATTCTGTATATTTTTTGTTTTAAATCCAAAATACACCCAAAAATTCGCATAACATATTCATAACACTATAATATGTATGATAAACTCCATCTCCTAAACGTAAAAAATAGATCTACACCAGTTTAGTATAATCCTTATCTGTCTCTATTCATCATTAAGAGTGCAGTGATATAATACTGAACTATCAGTGTCATTTCCAAAAAAAAAATGTGGCAAAATTATTTTGGCACTGAAAGGCAGGCAAACCATTTATTGAAGCTCTATTATAACATACAATGACCGAATCAATGCAGGTAAATCCGCATGGCACAGCTAGTTTCAAATAATAAAAAAAATCATCTACTTTTCATACACTGGTGTTAAAAAAACAATTAACATAATCTCTGGAATTTGTGATTAAATGTTTAAAAAAGACAATACCAAAATGAACAAAAATCATCCGCTAAAATAAAAATTTTGCTACACAATTAATTTACCACTGGTTTTAGAACACCCTGTATCCAAGCCAGAAGCAGAGGCCCGACGAAGGCCTACACTGCGTTCATAATAGCCAGCTACAGATAGGGCTCCACTGTACACCGCTCGCTTGAGACTGCTAGCTGCTCGACTACTGTAGCCTTCTTCATCTTCTTCCATACCATATTGAGCCTAAAATATATACAACTTTATATTTATTATTTCATATAAATTTAAATTCCCAAAAATATGCAACCTCAAATTATTTTTAAATCCTAGGTGAGTAATTGTATAGGTAACACTTTTATTTCCTAGATATCAAAATCGATAAAATACCCAACCATTTATAACCACACTAATGTGCTGTAAATTAAAAACATTGAATAAAAACTTTGTTATTTGTGCATTGACAAATTTATATTGTATTGTATTTTTAATTAGACTCAAACATTTACGGTCTTACTAATAAAAAATCACTATGCATGAGTTATAACAAGGTGATAGTTATTCAGTGAATAGAGCTTGTACAGGGCATAAACACCTCTTTGACCAATAATCGATGTGTATTGGTTGAATAACTAAACGACCCTTATTTATTGTTACCCTGGCAACCCACCGTGTTTGATTGACGTTTGACTTAATAATTCTGATAGAAGTCATAATTCTAATGTAAGTTGTATTTATTTTAGCAACCAAAACAATTATATTCAGACAAAGAGGACTAGAATTTTACATAAAAAGCCACGTTCTGCAGTACAAAAGTTAGGAGAGGTTAGTATCAATGTGATAGAGAAAAGGACTATTTCATTCAAAAGCCCTCAACGATCATACTTAAATTTTTTAGGCATCTCAAATAGTGGAAAGTGCCAAACTCCGCAACACGGCAGTGTTCCAGTGTTTGCAGGAAGAGCATGAAACCAAACTAAGGCAAATGGCTGAAACACATGAGCTCAAACAGAAGCAACTTGCCGAAGCTCACAAATGGTCTAGACAGGAGCATCTTCTAAGGCTCAAACTATTACAGCAGCAATTAAATGAATAATTATATACTTATAAAAGAAATAAAACCCCTGTTTTAAATGAAATATAACTTTTATTTATTTCACGTCTAACTATCCACACCTATGTAAATAAAACAGCTTTAAAAATATGTTTCAATAAAAGCAGCTCTAGCAGCTTGTCCAGCCTGATTGCTTGGGGGGCGTCTAGGTTGGCCTTGGTTCTTCTGGAGCATTCTCAGTGTCATCATACGTAACATCCAGGTCTTCTTTCATATCAATAGCAATATTGTGGAGGATTGCCAGTGCTACTATATATAATTTGGCATTTTCTAAAGACACTGAGAAGCCATGAAGAAGACACCTAAATCGAAAACCATCCACCTCTATTACTCTTTTCGACATCAGCTCGCACTGTCACAGATCTTCATAACATACTTCTTTGACAAGCGGTATTTTGTTTTGAAATCGCCATCCGAAAGTAATTTCCTTGGAGGCGGCAAATCTTCAATCGTATGTATTAGCTGCATATCAATATTATCTAAATCTTCCATTTGATCTATAAAATCTATTTTCAACAAACACAAATACCTACTAACTTAAATCTTTCCTTGAACTAAACAGTCAAAAAATGCTGTCAAACGCGAAATCAGATCAAATAACGCAATTTATGTCCTATACACCCGTTAAACTAGGCCTCGGCGTTGTATAAGCATTGTACAAGTCTTCATACAAACCAGACACTTGTTATAACAGCCGTATACATCAAACGTGTCAGTTCAGGAATTATTAGTAACATTTTTCTTATAACAGGCCTATACGATGTGCATAATTCTTTATTAGTAAGACCGTTAAATTATAGTGAAGAATCAATACATATTTATTGTTTTTAATTCAAGCATCACATACTTAGATAAAATCAAATCTACAATGAGTGATTTTGGTAAGTGCCTGCTCTATTTTTCTATGTTAAAAGGTGTTATTCCATATCTGGTTAAACACTTAAGAACAAAAATAACTATCATTACAATTGGCTAGATCGAATAGTACATTAAGAGTTTTTCCTAGGCTTCACTATAATATAAACAGATTGTAAGCCTATTACTAAAAATCTTCTTATTTTTATGAAAACAATAATAATTATAAAGTCATATACAGACCTTAAGTAACTGAAACTCTTGTTCTTCCCGAGTCTTCTGAGCTTCTCTTTCAGCTTCAGACAATGATGAAGCACCCATGTCTTCGCCTCTTTCAAAATGTTCTTCTATGTGCTGAATCTTAAGCAAAATATTTAATTTCTTAACTTAGCATGTATAGCAGTAGTCAAAGTTACAAATCCAAAAAATGTCTAAGTACAGCTTACTTGTTTGGTACAGGTTACAGTACAGTTTTAATTCCTCAAGGCAATATACAAAATTTTTATTTGTGAGACATGCCTACTCAAATTTAACTAAGATTGAGAAAGATATTTTCCACTGCCTTATAGTATTTCACTCTACACTTAGTTGGTTAATTATTTTTAATAGATAAAATTACCAATTCATGCTGCGAGACTGGTAATGGCTGACAACATATTGGACAGTTGCTGACAGGACTCTCTTCCATCATAATCACATCATCACAAGATGCATTGTCTACTTGCTCCTGAAAATATTGTTCTTCGGTAATATTAGACTTCCCCAACATATTATAATAAAAAAGATTGAAATTGCAAATATAAGTGAACTAATTAGCTAAAATTAAAAACAATAACCAGACAATATGTGTCAATGATAAGAACCCTTATAGATGGGATAATTAAGTTTTAATCAGCAAAAGTGACAATATTTATTATAAAGTTATTAACACATATTTATAATGTTGCAATCAACAACAAACTATTATTTTAATAACAGAAACGGATTTTTAAATAAAATACTAACTGGTTTTTGGGGACTCAAGATGTCCCGATGTTCCACATTCACATGGAGTTCCACATCAGAGCCATTCGCAAATTCTTTCTCACAAATAGGACACTGGAATGACGAGCTATGTGGTCCAGGTGACAACGCCATGGCACTTAACGCCAACGTAGGATTATCTAAGTTTATTGTAGGATTTGCAAGACCTAATGTAGGGTTCGCTAGACTTAACGTGGCATTATCTAAATTATCATAAGAATTTTCATTTCCCATAACAGAAGGAGATGTTAAATCGAAGTGTGCACGGTTTATATGTTCTTCCAATTTCCGCGGACATGATGACGTAAAATCACAAAGAAGACACTGTAAGTAAATATATTCTTATAATAATTTAACGAATGTAAAGCTCAAGTAATAAGTATATTTAACATAACATTAGAATTTAAAGTACTAAAACAACTAGTGAATTTAAAAATTATGACAAGTATACACTTTCAAATTTCAATTCCCGCCAACTACTTCAGATTTTTGACAGCCAACACGTAAATGTTACCAGTTATATACAGTAGATGAACTTTACCTGTGTGTTTTAATGAAAGAACATAAATAATATAATTTTTGCACTTACTTGGACAGTTGGACTTGGAGTCGGTGCCAATTTTTTTGGTGTATTCGACTTTAGTTTTAAAGCTAACTGTGATCTCAATGGTGATCCCTGTCCGGCACTTGCCATAGCTAACTTGTTATTTTTTGGAGAACCATCATAGTTATTTACGTTATTGTGTGTTGGGCTTGAATTAACACCTGTTGAAAAAGTTCAAATATAAAATTAGTATTACCTGTTGTATTTATTTATGACAACGACCTATTATTAATCTATTTTCTATACACACTTTTCTTATCAAGGCCATTCATCATTTCCTTTTCGTTTGCAGTTTCTTTATTTTTCTTTTTAATAACTCCATTACTTATATTGTTATTTTTTACACCATTAGCTAGATTAAGATTTTTAGGCGACCGTGAGAATCTATCTTCGTCTTTTTCACTTCTATGGTTACAGTTCTCTTTTTCCTGATATCCGTTGTGATAGTAACTATTATTCTTGGATATAGCGCCATTGTGAAAAGACGTGGAGACCTCAACAGGGCTGTGCCATCCATTGATTGAACCCGGAGTGTTGTAACTGCAGCTGTCTGTAGTTGTCATTTTTGAGTCTTCATCGTAACTGAAATTATACTTTTATTAGAAACATAATTCGACATTACTACAAATATTACGCCATAAATAAAAAAAAATTACAAAACGCATCACGAATGAGATCGATTCGAAACTTTCAGTTAAAACAACGCGTTTATTTACGCGTTTTCAATTAGTATTGTTTAAAAAACAACTGTCTTTAACAAAACTGTCGATTTTAAAGGATGAATCAGACAATAATCAAATTTATCTAACTAACCCTGGACTTTGATCATCTATGAACGCCATTAGCTCTCTTTCTGGCGTGAGATAGTGGAGATGGACTCTTTGCACATGGCCCACTAGTTGTGGCTGTGGTACCGTGCAGTCACAGAAGGGGCAATCTGGTCTACCAGCAACGTGGGCCTCCAATGTATGTGAACGCATCCCCTCATCTGTCAGGCCCTCTGCCCCGCATAGTTCACAGGTATATGGAAAAGGGCTACTTGACATCGTGCTGTAAATTTTTGCTTATGTCACAAAAAAGAAAGAAATAAAGCAAGATTTTTGTTGGCGTTTTAAGCACTGATGGGTTATTCTAAATGTTCTATGTTAGAGTGTTTGGAATGAGAACTGGGGTGATAGCTGTTATGCGCTATTTTTTATTTAATTGATCGTCATGTGAAGTTTGAATATCGTGGAACATACAAAACAGTGCTGTCAACATAATAAAAAAGTTACGTTTAGTTGTAATACCGCAGACTTTTTAAAGTGATATGTGGAAACAAAATTTGAACTAGAGCGAAAGAAAATTTCTTTAGAATACACCTAATACATTTTATGATTTGGTTTTTGGACGATATTGAGGGACCACAGACTAGAATTGCCTTTTATTTTTTCGGGTCCTATGTATAGATGATAGATTATGTAGTTTTAAAGTTTTATTTGTAAATTTAAGGAACGGAGAAACTTTTTTTAGAAATAATAACAATACAAGTTAAAAACTACGAAGAAAACAAAACTGTTTATTGTAAAGAAATGGTTATTATATATATTATAGCTTTGGGATAGGCTTGTCAGGGTAATTAGATATTTAAAAAATAATTGCAGCCTTTTAACATAATGAACATAATAAAAACAATTAACATATATATACAACATAACTTAATGTGTAATTAATAGTTGCGTGTGTGTTCTTTGACAGTTGCATATATAATATGTAATAAATAAATAATTATTATACAATCTACATTAATGATTACATTTCTATCTATTGCTGGTTAGTAAATATACACCGGAACATTTAAATGTCTTATTCTGTTTTGACTCAGTAGACCTTTTATAATCAAAACTATATTAACATTTCAAGCTTTCACAAAAATACGAAAAACACCTAGTATCTATTTCTTATTGTCATTTTATTACATGTGATCATACATAGAATGAGTACCAAAAACGAGACTTAGCGCGAACTATAACTCCCGTGTGTCATAATCTATATATTTGGCATACGGGAGTCATATAAATATGAAACAAAAAACTTTAATCTCTACATTGAAACCTACCGTTAGACTTAAAAAATATAAATTATTAAATCACTGCATATAGTAACACTAAATGTTCAATTTAACCGTAAACATAGTATGCATATAAATTAAGGAAAACAAAGCAATATTTTATTTAAATGTAATGTATGTAACAGTTTAACATCTTACGCCACATTACGCTTGTCTTCATATAAAATTTGTTTGGCAGACAGAACACTTGACCTAAAAACCTAGACAATTCTCGAGTCTCGACTGTTTAAAGCAATAAAATTCCTTCCTAAGTTATGACTTATCAGTATCGATCTTCTACAAATTGCAATATCGTGAAATGCTTTTATTTCTGGCGTTAATTGTTTATTAAACTATTGGTAGCTAATTTTTCAATGCGGTAACCCAAAGATAAAATTATAATTTAAATTTCGAATGATTTCATTGACAATTGACCATAAATTATGAATCTTTAACATTTCCGCTTTAATTTTAATCTGTCATATTCACTTACGCGATATTATTATTTGCTTATTGTTTTTATACCCAATAAATATTTGAATAATTTCTGGTCGTACGTTTTTGCTTATAAATTATATTCGAAAATGTATAGCAAAAGAATATCGTATTCGTATCAAAGACCACGTCATAATCTCACGTTAAATATATGCTATATATAGTTAGATTATTATGTACAGAAAAATTTTAATACCTATATACTACCAAAATAGGTTTAAGTGAAGAGTAAGTATAATCATAAATATAAAGAATTCGTTAATTCGTCTATAATCTGGAAATAAATGAATTAATAAAGAATTAGCGTCCTTAAATTAATACAAAAAGTTCGCATAGTGACGATTTACAACATTGAATTGAGCTAAGTGTCAAATCAATAAAATTACCGCAGTTTTGTTTTCAAGGAAAAAGTCCCGCTAGAAAATGTTTAATCTATATTTTCTTTTAATACAATTATCTTATTACTTTTTTAAGCATATAATATAATAGCTTTAAAATTTTTATATATATTATAGATTAAGCAAAAAGAAAGATTACTTACATTTATTTATTGTCAAATTTTAGCGGGAAACCCAACGTCTTCAGTTCACAACACTATCTAATTGGTTTTTTCTTGATAATATGAGCTATTTGTTCTGACATTTTCTGACATTTAAATAATATACATTTTATTATTGTTCTATCGACTGTGAACGAGCGCCATTCATGAATTTCACGGGCATTGAAAAAAAAACAGGAAAACAACTACGCATGCGGAACTACGAAAGCGCCTCTAGGAACAGGAAAATGAACTAAATTTATATGAATAAATTATTCGAGAACAATTTAAGTGTAATCATTTCAGAACTATTGCTTGAATTTCAATGATGTATTTACTTTTATTTCTGTTAATAAATTTATAAGGAATACGTTTAGTTATTTTCTGACATATTGTATTTACATTGTTTACTCCATCTGTCGGTCCGATTACTAAGTTAAGCACTATGTTGAGTTCCAGGCACTAGGTATAAGGTTCTGTATCTAAGAATGCAGTTTTCACAGATGCCTACAGATGGATGAATATTATAGGAACTAAGAAAAATTGCTCCATCTAGAACTTTTTCCTTCAACGTGAAGGAGATACGCAAATATTGATGTATTAGGTATTGTATGTATAATACGAGCATAATGTATTTAATAAAGTTGATATTAAGCAGTTAATTTATAAATATGCTGCCTGTAAGCCTATAAGATTGTTTTCATTTTGCGATAATTTTTTTATAATACCTAAATTTAAAGGAAAAATGTTTTTTATTCCTTGAATAAATATCTAAAAGGACTAAAGTGTCTGTACATTATTTTCAATCAACTATTCCACGCACTGCTGGTGTAGTGGTATCATGCAAGATTCCCATTCTTGCGACCCGGGTTCGATTCCCGGGCAGTGCAGTAATTTTTTGTCAAATTGTCCCTAAACAAATATATTTTTTATTTTGAAATAATATTTTTGTTGTCATGTACTATTATTGCCTTAAAAAATTAAATGACTTATAAATGACAAGACATTAAAGAAATTGCAATAAAATAGCATCAAGAGACTATCATCATCTAATATTCGATATTATTCATAAATGATAAATTAACTACGGTAACCAAGTCATATGAATTAAACCGTGAAATAAAACGTCACTCCGGGAACACTCCCGTTCCCGAGTCTCGTAATATTTTAATATGGCAATGACAATAGACAAATGACAGCACGTACGTGAAATGGCGGGCAATATCATTAGCTTTATAGTCTGTGCATAATAGAATCCTATTTCATGCAACAAAGCTTTCTTCAACTTAGCATACAGTTTTCCCGTCTTTTCGCCACAAAGGAGGTTTTTAAAGTCCTGGAAGTGCTTTTTAATAATAATGTAAATATATTTAATGCAGTGTGTCTTTAAAAGCCAGTTTCCTAAGGGCGTTATGAATATTGTTCTATTTAACGTTTTATCATAGTAATCTTCTAAGTATAAGGGTGAGATCTATAGTGCGCACTTAGACTTTGCTCTGACTTAACTATCGAGCTAAGACACAGTCGGTATTTATAGAGCAAACTACGAATCTCTCCCTAGTGTTGGCTTAGCTTAATCTCAAGTCCACGAAATCGACGACTTACCAAAAACTTTGACTATAAGCCTAACAAAAATAATGGCCCAAAATTTGCTTTACCATCATATCTTTTACTGGACTTTTTATTTTTGTCGGTTTTTAATGAACGGTGTTGCCATTTTGTATCGGAGTTCCATAGACTTTGGGAAAAATAGAATTTGAATTCAAAGAAATTATAAATGATCTTGATAAATACCTATGAAATGCATGAAATAAAATAATTACACATTATTATGGTATTTATTGTTGTTTATTTATATTATTTATGTAATTGTTCAAACCCCATTTTTGAGAAATCTTAAAAATAACTGGTGTGATTTTGTATGTCACCTGGCAGCCCTGGCAATTGGCATATTATAGTGACAACGAAATTCAAACTATAACCTAACCAAAACATTGCGATCCGTTCTACGTAATAAAATTATTGTCATCTTTAAATAATTAATACATTTTCTAAAGGTTACTCGTGAATTTCTAGTTATTGCAATAATAAAATAAATGAATACATAAATAACAATAAATTGAAGATATATGTGTACCGTTTTAGATTTTTAAATATTTGTTATTGTTAACTTTTTTAAAGGATAATAAACAAAGTATTGCATGAAATGAAACATCAATTTGTATTTTGACATTTTCTGTCTTAGCTTGGGCTTAGCTTAATCTCACCGTTAAAATGTCTATAAATACGAAATCATAGTTTAACCTTAGTGTACACTAAGCAAAGTTTTTCGTAAGGTAAGTCTGAGCAAAGTCCAAGTGCGCACTATAGATCTCACCCTAAGTATAACGCGTAATTTCATTTCTGTAGTGTCAAATTTATAATGATTTGACAAGTCCATAATTAGTTTTGCGTACCTTTGCATCTGTTTCAATTGTGTTGTTATAAAATTAAACTAATTTTTCAATTGTTCAAAAAAACGGTTTATGAAACAACGCGATTTCCAATAACGCGGTCCGGGTATACCGAGTTATAAGGGGGATTACAATATTCGGAAAAGCCCGGTTCGTTTGGGTTTTTTCAGATCCGCGTTCTTGATCAAGTATAGCGAGTGCGACAATAACATTTTAATTAAAAGTAGTCTTGGCGATGATTTCAGAACTTCCTAGATTTAACTATAGGCATTTAGGTAGATAAGTTTCTGAGATAGACACAAGAGAACAAACTATTTCCTCGGCTCTAGGACATTTTCACTGACTAGAGTACGCACGGAGTACGCACCTAGAGAGCCAAATCTTTAAGTGCACATCCGGGTTTTGAACGGATATATTATGATTTCTAGTACCTAATAAAATATAGAATATTTGGACTTTTTTAAATAAGACAGAATAAAATTAACTAAATACACATACAGTAATTTATCTAATTAGACTGAAGAGCGATTTACGATTGTTACACTTTTTAAATATAATTACGGACGACACAGTAATTTCACAGTCACGATGGTAATTTGACGAATGTCTAGTACGTAATAATTTATTACCATACTATTCGCGGAAATATTATGACATTGGTGAAACAGAGGTATATTACCATTCTTAATTCGTTTTTAAACTGTCACATTAACTTTTATGATTATTTGGTAGAATTACAATCGAAACCAAAACTATGTTATGGTTGTTGCTATCTCTTTCACGAAAGCAAAATTAAGTAATAAAATATTACTAAGATTGTGCATAAAATAATTTCTGTAGAATAAAGACATACTTACTCGTGTTTTTATAATAAAATGTTTTACAAAAAACTAAAAAAAAATACAATGAATTCAAAAATGAGAACTCAATTCAAACAGTCGTAATAGTGGTTCACAACTTTGATCCCCGGTCAAGCAAAATTTAGATAAATTTATATTAACTACTTATAATACATGGATTATCCAGGATTTTAATGGAGAAATTAAATAGTTTTAAATAATTAAAAATAACGAGTTTGCCCAGTACTTCTAGCCCGGAATAATTTTAACGAGTTTGAGGCCTCATGAATTTTCATCACGTCCTGCTTGGAATATTCATTCGTTTTCAGCTAACTTAAAGCAATGTTGGAATTCTTAGTACATACATGATCCAGTTCAATGTCACGTAGAATCTTTTGAGGGTCAATAAAATTGACACGTCAATGTAATAACTTCCGTCTTTGGTTTCCTTCGGGTTGTGTATTTGGGAAACATTTAAAATTACATTTTGAAGCGTCCTGTCCTATATTTGAAATAAAATAGTTTCATTCAATATTTCTACATTAAGTTATTTTATTTGTGGTTTTAATCGTATGTTAACCCTTTTTAGATGGTTGTCTCAGTAATTTTTTTTGATACATAACACACTATTCAAAACTTAATTTTGTTTTGATTAATTTTTAATTATCGTTATTATTAATAATTGTAAATACTGTATCTATCTGCCCTGCGATTCTGTAACTCACTTTTCGAACTCACACAGCGGTTTTCGCATCGGCGGTCGATCTCAAATCAGTCGTGAAGCAGTCATTTAATGATTTGGCATTCTGAAAAGGTGGGAGCTTGTAGTTTATTGTTTATCAGAATGCCAAATCATAAAATAACTGCTTCACGACTGATTTCAGAGCGACCGCCGATGCGAAAACCGCTGTGTGAGTTCGAAAAGTGAGTTACAGAATCGCAGGGCAGTACTAAAAAAAAGGGTGCTTGTACTTATGTACGCGCGTAAGTTATACTTCTTTGGCATTATTAAAAATAGTTGTTGATTGCATGCAAATAATTAATTACAATTAAATAATCAAAGACTGGAAAAGGAGTCATTATAGTCAATAAAGTTCAGTTTACATTTGAAAAATTAAATAAATAAATATTTATTATTATTCTCTTACATTAAGTGAAACATAAATTATATTATTATTCGAATGTTGTTTTTAAATTAAGTCCAATGCCGTAGCATCTTCCGTGGGCAACTTCATTCTGTTAATTTTGTGTCACGGTGGGCGCGCATCGTAAAATTTCACTCTCATCAATTTTTCATAACGCGCCTAAAGAAGTATAACTTCAAAAATCTTTTTCTAAGTAAAGGCGATATGGAGTTGATGTAGGACATCTTAGTATCAATAATATTCGAGTATGAATTAATTATTATTTTTTATTTAAAGTACCTACGTTTAACCTACGTTTTCCTTTTGTAAATATAAAATTCGTACAGAATTTGAATGCTTCTCCCACTCCATAAACTTTTTCGTATATTTTTTTTTATGATTTAAAAATACGTATAACCGTTTCACTGTCACCAACTCCAATTTACCAATTTCCATTTTCCCAATATAATGCGAAACGTCTACCGGGTCAGCCAGTATAAAGAAAATCCAAAAAATAAAACCAAAAATTTCATTACAGTACATTTTCGTCCAGCGTCCTTTTCCGCACTAGAATAATTTGAAAATTTTTGATTACAGTTTCATAGTACTCAGGTAATCTATGTTATATTTAAATCTCTTTGTATGAAGACCTTTGTGAGGTTTCATTCGGTATTCTGGAACGCAGAGTGAATTTGAGCGGGAAGCGAGCCTTGGGGGGAAATAACAAGAGTTATTGTAAGCGCGCTGAATGCATAATCTACGCTATAATGTACGGACTTGGTGCTATTCACACCATATTCAAAACTTAAAGAAACTTTTCTGTATCTACTGAGGGATCCACCACGGCTGTGGGTGCCTGCATGTTGTACCATAGTGTATACAAAAAACCGTTACACCATGGCTATCAAACTATTTAATCACCTTCCTAGAATTATCACTGCCGTGTAATGTTTTCAAGGGGAAGCTGATTAAATTTAAAAGTCAATGTGCTTTTAATGGGATAGTATTTAGACCATAAGTTTGACAACAATTATAAATATCTGTTCTTATATTTATATGGCAGAGCAGTGTTGGCCTAGTGGATTCAGCGTCCGACTCTCATACCTGAGGTCGTAGGTTCGATCCCCGGCTGTGCACCAATGGACTTTCTTTCTATGTGCGCATTTAACATTTGCTCGAACGGTGAAGGAAAACATCGTGACTCGTGAGGAAACCGATATATCTTGGGTCTACCAAAAAGTGGACGGCGTGTGTCAGGCACTGGAGGCTGATCACCTACTTGCTACTAGATTTAAAAATGGTCATGAAACAGATACAGAAATCTGAGGCCAAGACCTAAAGAGGTTGTAGCGCCACTGATTTATTTATTTATTATTTTTATATGGCTAGTTGTGCGTTTTTTTTATAATTAATCAATCTGACTGTACCACTGTCTTTGCATATAAACGATTTGTTATTATTATTTATTAGCCCGTCTCCTTGAATTTTTCCCATCATTATAAGCTGCAACAAGTTGTATCGATGATGACACAAAAACTGTCAGAGATTAAAGTGTAAGAGACTCCGTATTTTAACAATCTACACAAACTTTCGTGTCGTCCTTATTCGTTAAAAGACTCTTTCCTTCCTTCACCGCACATGAATTCCGCGCAAAAATGTAACAATATAGGAAAAAAAACTTAAAAACTTTTCCTGTTTGGATTCGACATAAGCTATGTTTATTATCAAAATATTTTGAAATATCAATGCTGAAAGACACCTAGTAAATTACTCATATAAACGATATCTTTTTACTGCATATTAAACCAGTTATACCTGCAATATACCTTTTCTACATAAGTTCTTTTTTTACTGCAAGCGGTGGCGATGTACCTTTGAATCAAGTAGATCAAGTTTCAAACCAGATACAATAACAATATTAATAATTTAGTCTTTATTTCGTTTCATACATTGACCGACGTCGCTTCGCTGCCTTGCATATATTAATTGTTTTTTGTGCGAAACACCAAGGTAAGTTCAAGTTTGTTACAAGTAACACAATTACAAGTAATTAGAATTGCATTGATTATAACTTACTGTTGGGAACTGTTTATAATAAAACTTTGGTTTTACAACGTAAATTCTAAACTTAGATGAATGTTTTGTCCTATTTCATTTTGAAAATCAACACAAAAATATTGAAGTGTAGGCGAATTGTTTATTATGATTAATGGCTGTAGTTTGAGCTTATTTAAAAATTAATACACACAAAAGAATTACTAGCTTCGATTAGCCATGATTAATATTTCATTAAGCTTGCATAAAATTATAATAATTATATTTACTGCATGCAAATATATATTTAGCCAATAAAAGCATATTAATTTAATTAACTGAATGTTGTGTACACATATACACACATTTGAATTGTTTTAAGTGATACAAAGTGTAGCTATTGAACTGCGAAATGGAACATACATATGTGGAGTACATCCGAGTTACAGGAACGGTCTAATTTCTCCGTCCTATCTCGAACCAATCCGTTCTGTAATTGTGTCATTAATTACTACGTAATTGAAGTAGTTGCTTCCTAGTACATATAAATAATATAGTTAATATCGATTACAAGCATTTTTTATATAATAAACGCAAGGCCAACTGCATATTGCATTCTTGGTTGACTACTCATCACTACAAAAAGCTTACTAACTGTCGAACCTGTCATTGTCAAAGTTATAGTAGGTATCCAACATATATTATGACGTAAAAGTACAGAATGAGCAGATGATGATGATGAATGGAGCAGTGTTGAGGTCGTAGGTTCGATCCCCGGCTGTGGACTTTCTTTCTATGTGCGCATTTAACATTTGCTCTAACGGTGAAGGAAAACATCGTGAAGAAACCGACATGTCTTAGACCCAAAAAGTCGACGGCATGTGTCAGGCACTGGAGGCTGATCACCTTCTTGCCTATTAGATTTAAAAATGATCATGAAACATATTCAGAAATCTGCGGCCCAGACCTAAGGAGGTTGTAGCGCCACATTTATTTTATTTATTTATTTACACTTCGTTGCTAATAATATAAGAAACACAATACATAAAAATTATAAGGGATGCAACGGGCGGCCTTATCGCTAGTAAGCGATCTCTTCCAGGCAACCCTAGTTAAGAGAAAAACTAAAAAAAAAGACCCACGATGCGTGCGAGAAGTGCAAAATCCTTAATCTAAAGTAATACAAAAAAAAAAAAAAATTATAACAAACTAAAAACTTAAAAACTAATCTTACAAATACATGAACAGCGAATAGTGATGTAAAAGGAATCATAAGAATTATACAAGTCACGATTGATGAGGATAGGATAAGGTTAAGAAATGATTATACAGAAGAGTTTTAAAAGATGACAGAGAGGTATCCAATCGTACGGAGTCAGGCAGCGTATTCCACAACTTAATGGCGGAGATCGTAAATGAATTTTATTTTTTTATAAGTACAGAATGGGCTCTAAAGAAGTTATAATATTATGAAAACAAGGCTAGGCAAGGAGCATTGCTCTGCATGTATAATATTCATGATTATTAAACTTTTACTTTTTAGACAATTACGTCAATCTGTCAATAGTTTGACGTAACATGATATCAATGAGATCTTAAAAAAGGATCAAATGTCAATGTCAGACACATTTAAGCAGATAAAATCTAAGGCAAAAGACAAGTATGCGTCCTATATAGAAATACATATTTTTACGAATGTTTAGAACGTATTAATCTATACCATTCTTTTCGCGGAAATATTATTACGTTGGTGAAACAGAAATATATTATTACCACTCTTTATTTGTTTTTAAACTGTCGCAGTGACTTTAATGATTATTTTGTAGAATTTCAATCATAACTAAAACTATCTTTATGGTTTTTGCGATCTATTTTAGCGGAGGTAAAACTGGGCGAACGAGTATTACTAACATTGTGCAAAAAATTACCGTAAAATAAAGACATCGGAATTTTTTAAAACAAAAAATTTACTATTTAATAGTAAATGTTTTGAAAAAATTCTGGAAAAAATTACCCAAGGAAGTCAAAAATGAGAAAACATTAAAACAGTCGTAATAGTGCTTAAAAACTTTGTTCCCTGGGGCAAGGGATCTAGTTGCTCACTAGGGGCTCCCTAGTGGGGACAGTGGAATTTTGTCACAACCTATTTCTGTCACGAATAAAGATTTTATTATTATTATTTTTCTCCTTTACAGCCTCCCAAAGCTTCCATATCGAATATTAAGTCAAATAATGTTCAGGAAAGTCATTTCAATCGCTAGCGTCATCTTCGTTTTTTCATTTTGGACCAGCTCAATAGGTGAGTTGACCTTTGGGTTTTTGTATTTGGCATGATTTATTTGATAATTAGATAAATATAAGGAAAATCACAAAGAGGAAAGATTTTTATTCATTGTGGGAAAAGATTTTGTAGAAAAAACACACACATTTACATCACAAAACATTACACACATATAAAAACCAATACAACATTAAGATATTTACAAAAAAAGTCTAACTATTATAAACTAACTATATACACGAATCAAACCAAATCTGTGCAGTTCGTTAATTATTTCCATACATTGTGGCATGCCCTTTTTGAGAGGTTAGTATTCGTCGAGAGAAATAAAAGCGGTGGTCGATGTCGCCTCATAACTTAACCATCAGGCACCCTGAGGTCTAGGCACTGGGGCACTGCTGGATTGATTTTCTTTGCACGATAAAGTTCGGTCGCGGTTGATGTTATATGTTCAGATATTTATTAAATGAAACACTTTGTTTGGAGCGGGATAACTGGCTTTAATTGTTTAAAACATGAGCTTATAACTAAGCTAACATTAGGGGTAGTGGGGTTGCGACGTTGAATTAACAAACTAACTTGACTTATTGAAGAGTTCTTAAATCTAAGTAACACTTATGTTATTGGACATTATCGGAAACGAGAATGTTAAATTATAATTTATTACCAGATCTTCTCTTCCATGTCCATTATTTGAGAGCTGCTACTCTGTAACTTGCAACAGCGATTCCGATCCCGACATATTTGTAGGTTGTATTCTCAATAACCGTAGCGCTGATCGGAGGGATCGCGGAACGAAGACTCATTATTGGATCCGGAATCGTTGGTATCACTATTCGAAGTTAGAGTAAGGGCCCTAACAGTTTATGTGAATGTAAAAGCATTATTTATTATTATTGACGCTTTTAAATTTATTTATTTATTTAAATTTCGTTGCAAGTATACAGAAATACAGTACAACCACTGTGAAAAAATAAAACTACATAAGACATCCACATAGACAAAACTAATGAAATAATGGTATTTTAATTGATCCATAATTTTATTCTGAATGCAATCTACGCAAAGACGTGCGCAAATAAATTATCCATAATACTTTGAAATTGCTTATAAATCGATTCTATGTATTAATGAGATTATTGTAAATAGCTTAAGATTTCTTAGTTAATAATGATATCGAAAACTCAAAAGAATCTTCTGGTGAAAAATAAAAATTGAAAATTATTAAAAATTGCGTGGAAGATGCTTTTTTGTTATAAAATACTTTTTGAATCCCGTTGTGTTGTGAAATGTTACGATTTTGAGGTTTTTGCAATATATTACAGTGATCATGATAATGGCGTTTATTTAAAATATTTAAAGATATATTATATTTTCAGGTGTTTTCATCCCGAACCTGTCAAGTGAATGCTTCAACTGTCTGTGTTATGTGTCAACGAAATGTGACACATCGCATCAGTGTACGGGCGGCTACTGTGGCCCCTTCAATATATCACGAGTGTACTGGGTCGATGCTGGACGAGTTACCCTACCTGAAGACGACGCAGAGAGGAACCATGGTAACTAATTAATTTTTATCTTACGCTGCAAACGCTAAAATAACACACATAAGTCTTAGATATTATTCTGAACCAAAATTTTTTGTACGTACTGCAAGCACAGAATATTGAAACACACATTTTGTAATTTACTAAAGCCGCGAAATTGTATAGTCTATGGCATGTTACTCTTTTACTTATCTGTGACGGCTCACGCTTTTCGCGTTTGAAGTCTATACCTTTCATTTATTCAATTGAATTCCAAATTAGTTTTTGTTTTATTTATAGATTAAATTTAGTATTTGTTATTTTAGATTTTAGAGTTTTATTGATATTGTACCAATTTGCAATACATCTCTGTTATAGACCGTAGAACACTTTATTTGGCAAAAGTTACGAAAACTGTCAAATTGAATCAAGACATGATTTGTTTATAATTTTGATGTCTAATGTCAAAATTTGTTTACCAATATTAATTATTAACTTACTAGGGACCACAGATTATAGTATCAATCATTTTAATATTGACATTCCGAAATATCTTCCTATTCCATGTTTGTAGTAATAACGAAGCTGCGTATTCTATACACATTCGGCCAATTCTAATCTAATCTTGGCAAACATCACAACCGCAATTAGACCCTTTGACACCCTAACACAAAAAAAGTACGTAACATTGTCTATATTTTGTGTCTTCCTTCAGTCAACGACCTAACACGTTTCCTAAATTATTTTAATTCTGTATTTATTACGGGGTCAACCTACAGTTTTCCCTTGTTATATTCCTAATTACTAATAATGTATTTACATTGTATATTCACGGATGCTGGCGGGTTACGAACTTGCATGGATCTGGTTAGCACCGGCTCATGTCATTTTCACACATTTATGTCCATTCTATAACATATTTTTATAAGTATCTGATTGTCCTGATTTTAACATGTGTGATGTTTGAGAGCTTTAATAAAATAAATTAAGGAAATTACGTAAAGTAAAAAAAAACTTCGAACTTTAATGAGACTTTTGACGCCTACGCCGATGTACTAGTTTTTGAGCCGTTACACTGATTTCCCCATTCAGTATTTTATAATCAAACAAATTATAAGATTTTGGTGACGTTTATACACATTTGAATATTAAACGATAATAAATAATTATCATGTTAATTAATCATGTTGACTAAATTAAATTTTACACATATTAAATAAATATATATAGGTATAGAAAATTTAAACAAATTTAAAAAGTTTGGTCCCTGTGACAGTGCAGCAGTGTAACTTTAATGTTGGCGACTGGTAGATAGTACCGGTGACCCCAAAGCTGGTGCTTTCTTGCTCAACGAATAAGTATCGCAATACAGCGAGGAAACGCCAGCGTTAAAGGTACACTGCCACAGGGACCAAACTTTTTAATTTTGGTTAATTTTACATTTATCAATTTTTAATTATCATATATTAATTGTATTATATTACAGCATGGGAAGATTGCGCCCGCGAATTCAGCTGTGCAAAACGAATAATCGGGGGATATTTATCAAAATTTGGTCAAGTGAGTGAACTTTCGAGTTTATTATACAGAAATTAAATTAGATTTCTGATCGAATAATAGATTTCTGAAAGAAATAATGATAATAACTTGATGTTATATATAAAAATATCTAAATAAGTAAGAGATTAGAGCTGTGTTGGCCTAGTGGCTTCAGCGTGCGACTCTCATCCCGGAGGTCGTAGGTTCGATCCCCGCC
Organism: Pieris macdunnoughi; assembly: GCA_905332375.1. NCBI lineage: Eukaryota > Metazoa > Arthropoda > Insecta > Lepidoptera > Pieridae > Pieris > Pieris macdunnoughi. The sequence goes on from CAJOBZ010000062.1 coordinate 1,380,040, forward strand.
TGTGCACCAATGGACTTTCTTATTCAACATTCGCTCGAACGGTGAAGGAAAACATCGTGAAGAAACCGGCTTGCCTTAGACCCAAAAAGTAATCTGCGTGCGTCAGGCACAGGTGGCTGATCACCTACTTGCCTATTAGATTACCAAATTATCATGAAACAGATACAGAAATCTGAGGCCCAGACCTAAAAAGGTTGTAGCGCCATTGATTTATTTTCATTAAGGTCCACTTTGTTTTTTCTTGCTTATGTTTTAACTGTTTAGTAAAGATCTTCGATTAGTAAGTTATATTTTAATGTTTTAACAGGACTGCAATGGCGATGGTGTCACCAACTGCTACGACTACATGATGATAAATGGGAACGGTGGCTACAACTGCCGACCACCGTTGAACAGATCAGCCAATGGTCGACGCTGGCTGAAGAGGTTCGATGAATGTCGGCGGTCAATACCTTCACTTGAATAAATTTAGTTACATAAATGTTTTTATTTTTTATACTATTATATATATATTTTACCTTTAACACAGATTAAAAATTTAAAAACAATTAGTGGCGCTGCAACCTCTTTGGGTCTTGGCCTCAGATTTCCGATTTCATGATCATTTGGTAATCTAATAGGCTAGTAGGTGATCAGCCTTCAGTGCCTGACACACGCCGTCGACTTTTTGGGTGTAAGACATGTCGGTTTCCTCACAATGTTTACCTTCACCGTTTGTTAATGTTAAATTTAGTTAACGCAAATGTTAAATGCGCACATAGAAAGAAAGTCCATTTTTGCGCAGCCTAGGGTTTCAAAAACGAGGCCTAGCGCTGAGTCCAACTTGTATTGTATTTTGACATAGATGACATACATTAGCTCCCGTTTACCTTATGACTCTAGTATGACGAAATTACGTTTATATAATAAAATATATAAATCAGTGGCGTTACAATCTATAAGGTCTGAACCTCTGTTTTCTGATTCTGTTTTATGATTATTTGTCAATCTAATAGGCAAGTAGGTGATAGTGATTAAAATAAATTAAAACTACACAACATAAATACACATGGTCTCCAAGGAGAAAATAAATACGATAATTTCTCTTTATAACGTATTGTACAAACATGTTTATTGTTGCGAATGATAAATGTTTATTGAAGTGAAACTTCTTTATCGGGGTTGGAAAAAAATTTAGTGTAACATTTTTGCGTTACGCGTCACATTTTTCCGTTACGCGCCATGTTGCTTTTCGAAGTCAAACTTCTTTATCGGCGTTAAAATATGACATATAGTATGTTTTTGACTTTGAAGTTTGACAACGGATTACATTTTCGACTTGAAATTTGCTAATCGCAATTTGTAAATTGTATGCTAGGCAGTGTATCAAAATTTACTGTGTTTAAAGAAATAGTTTCTAATAAGGTCATAAAGAAGTTTCACTTCTTACGTGTGTACACCTAGTACACGCACACATTTTTTTAAATATAAATTATATTGTATAAACGAAATGTTGTATAACAAGTTATACATTTTCATTTAATTTTATACTACCCTGTGTTGTGGCCAGCTAGTCTTTTCGATTTGACATATTAATGATTTTAGGAACTTGACTTAATTCTACAGAACACTTACAATTTGATAATTAAACTAGTTGCACATGAAGAATACTTTTCGTTTCAGCATAGGATAGGTTCAGAAGGTGTCGCTGAAGAAGTCAACGTCAAAAAATCATTTATTCATAAAGGTAACACAATTTTCACGTCAAAAAATTAATGAAATGCTTCTAATTATACATTTACTTCCAGTTCTCAAATCAAGGGCGTAGAACTGAAGAAAAGAGCTAGCAATAAACTCTCCGTCACTATTTTAATCGCCAAGACTGATGCTTTATGCGTAATAAATAATAATAAGATAAATGAAAAACAAAGATTTGTCCTCTATCAGCAGGAGGCACGGTGAAATAGGAGCACACACTTACATTCTCGTGGGAACAACACGCAAACACATCGTCGAAATAACTAACATCACCGCATACACGAATTCAAGTACAACCAGTCACCACAAGTAGCACCCGTTCACGGGCATGACGCATGGTCAGCCATCGGCCTCCTCGCCATATTTAAGGGAGAGAGACAATCCGACGCCTATGGAAGATTTTTAGTGTATAAAGTTTTGAATTGATAGTGAACCTCCTTTTTGGTTAAAGATTTTTGGTTTGGTTGGAAAACGGGCGAAGAAAGATACAAATATATTTATCAGAAATATCTTTAAATAAGTATAATCTGAGGTTAGCTTAGTCAATTACTATTATCTTACAGCTACGTTACAGCTACACCTATGGATAATACTGCTAAAGACTCGTGGTCTTTTAAGAATTGCGCTCATCTTGATTTAATTAATAATCCTCCTCGAGCATTAGCAAGTTATTAATTTGAATATCTTAATAAAGCGAAGAACCCAATAATTCAATTTGTTTGAATCCCTGGGGTGTGTTTCAGCCTAAACCATGATTTACTTGAGACTGCCTAAGACTTAGTTTAGTAAATGGCCCCGTTGGGAATGAAATATACGATAGGCTTGTACAAGTTAATGGTATTTAAAAAGGACTGCCCTGCGATTCTGTAACTCACTTTTCGAACTCACACAGCGGTTTTCGGATCGGCGGTCGCTCTCAAATCAGTCGTGAAGCAGTCATTTTATGATTTGGCATTCTGAGAAGGTGGGAGCTTGTAGTTTATTGTTTATTAGAATGTCAAATCATAAAATGACTGCTTCACGACTGATTTCAGAGCGACCGCCGATCCGAAAACCGCTGTGTGAGTTCGAAAAGTGAGTTACAGAATCGCAGGGCAGAACTTAAAAAATTCTTGGACTTTAATATACTGGAGTCAATTCGCATGAGCGTGTAATTCCAGAGGTTGAGGGTTCGAGATCTGGCTGTGCATTAATGAAGATGAAGGAAAACGTCGAGGAAAATAATAAACGTGCCGTAGTCTGTATGATTAGAAGTGATTAGACTACTGACAACTTAACAGCTAGCATCCCGTATTGTTACGTCTCTTAGACAAAATGATCTATTAAATACGATATATTCTTAAAAAAATGCAAAGTCAACGTATTCTTTATCGCCCGACGCTGATCGTCTGATATTTATCAAATAAATAGACAATTGTTACATTTGTTTGGTTTAACACAAAACCCATACATTAATTCATTCTTTATAACGCAACAGCTATTCTGTATTACGAAGAAATATTGTCATATTTAGACATCAACAGCTTACAAAACTAAACTTTTGAAGTTTCGAAATTTCTAAGATGACACCTAAAGGTGCGCTTACACGGGCAACTAAAATTGCTCAATTCCAGTCAATACTCGTCAATTATGACGTCACGACTACATCAAGCAATTTACGGCAACGGCAACAAGCATCAATACTGCGCAATACAATATTGAGCGATTTGGCGCAACTTCATCAACTAGGCAATACTGTCCTACACGAGCATTTCAGTATTCGCTCGCTATGGATGACACTGTTCTTGCTGCGGCGGCTTGTAGCGCTTTTTTTATTATTAATCAAAAACAAAAAAGAAAGAAAAGGAATAGGCGTATCTGGGTGCGATCGTTTTTGGCAAAGAGGCCGCAATTTTCATTGTGTTTCATTAGATGATATATTATTCAAAAATTTTACTAGAATGTCACGAACAGACTTTGAATTACTTTTGAATAAAGTAATTACAAATTATTATTATTTAGACCTCTCGTTCTCCCCGCGGAAGCAAGACGGCAAGCCGCAAAACAAACAAGTGCGAATGAGACAACTGGATTTCCAGCTTTCTCGCTGATCGGAGCATCAAAGTCGTCATCGACGGAGCATGCTCCGACCTGAAACCTGTGAATGCTGGTGTCCCACAAGGCTGTGTCCTATCCCCGACCCTGTTTATTCTGCATATCAATGATATGTTGCAGCTTAGCAACATTCATTGCTATGCGGACGACAGCACTGGGGATACTTTTTACACTGGCCGGGCAGGTATTTCTCGGGCTGTTGTCGATGAGTACCGGAACAAACTTGTGTCTGAAGTCGAAACTCTTCTACGTGGAGTCTCGGACTGGGGTAGACTAAATCTAGTCCAATTTAACCCCAAGAAGACACAAGTATGCACGTTTTCCGCTAAAAAAACTCCCTTTGTCGCTACTCCCCTCTTTGAAGACACTCTCCTTAAAGCCTCAGCTAGCATCGGAATACTGGGCGTTGACATATCGAATAACGTTCAGTTTCGCGGTCATCTGGAAGGAAAGGCTAAATTAGCCTCCAAAAAGCTTGGTGTGCTCAGCAAGGCGAGACGGTACTTCACTCCGGGCCACCGCTTGCAACTTTATAAAGCGCAAATTCGGCCCCATATGGAGTACTGCTCTCACCTCTGGGCGGGAGCTCCCCAGTACCAGCTCCTTCCACTTGACCGTATTCAACGAAGAGCGGTTCGAATCGTCGACGACCAGTCACTTTCCGTGGGGCTTGATCCCTTGGCGTTGCGTAGAGATGTGGGATCTCTCTGCATCTTCTACCGCATTTACCATGGAGAGTGTTCAGAGGAGTTGTTCGGTCTAATACCTGCAGCTGAGTTTCATCATCGGACGTCAAGGCAAAATACAAAATACCATCCGTATCACCTCGACGTCCGTCGTTCCACAACAGAGCGTTTTCTAAGGCAGTTTTTGCCGCGCACCACCACTATGTGGAACCAGCTGCCCACAGAAGTATTTCCGAACCAATTCGACTTAGGGTCCTTCAAGAAAAGAGCGTACCAATTCCTGAAAGGCCGGCAACGCACTTGCGAGCCTTCTGGCATTGTGAGTGTCCATGGGCGGCGGTATCACTTAATATCAGGTGAGCCTCCTGCCCGTTTGCCTCCTATTACATAAAAAAAAAAAAAAAAAAATGAGACATATACAAAAATTGCTAGGAATTTCCAAGTCCATTGGATATTCGTCAATTCGTATCTGCGACATTGAGCCGAAATAATTTATTGCAATTTATTGAAATTGCTCCATTAATTGCTCCAGATCGGTCCATTCGTCTCGCCGAGCAATTATTGCCCTCGTGTAAGCGCACCTAAGGTCATAAACAGCCGTCTCGCCTTTGTTATTGTGGATTGTATTAACACGTGTGCCATTATTCTCAGATGACATTGCCTGTAGGAAATTTTGGTCCCAGTTACTAAACGCACCACCGTCACCTATCGTGTATTATCAGTCGTAAACACATTTTGAAACTGTCAAGGTGGCCAGTAAAAGAAAAGCGTAATGTATTTAGAATAATTTACCTATTGATAGGAATAAAATTATAAATTATTGTACTTGACTAAATTTTTTTTTCTATTCCCTTCCTATAACGACAACTCTATATACTGAAAAAAATGCTCGGTCCCTTGAAATTCGTTATAAAGAGTTTACACTGTAGTATAAAATTAATTTGATTTTGGAGTAATATAACTTTTTGATATTTCAGGCATAGCCACGCTTGGATATTTGGTTTAGTTTCTTGGTTGGGTTCTAGGCTTAATACAAATTGTATAGAATTCTGCGTTTCTTAAGAAATAATAAACAGATGTCTGCATAAGTTACCGCTTAAAAGTCCCCTTAATTAAATATAGTACCTCCTAATCCCCTCAATGCATCTTGATTCTCCCTAAATTTGGGGAGGAAAACGCTCAAGTTGGCATCACTAGGCAAAGTTAATTGTCTTTGATATTGAGTACTTAACATAACTCATAATTTTGATCTAGTTTTAGTATTACTTCATCACACGTAAAAAATATAACAAATCCCCGTATTTGCATTTTTAATATTAAGTTGCTAATACTCAAGCTTAACCCGCCATTAACAAGCTCTTTTAAGTGTAAAATACATTTCTGAATGAGAATCGTTAATTATAGGAACCCAGTTCTCTAGGGTTACTCCAATTGAAATTTTTAGTCGCACAATTTGCAGTTAGCTAACTTGTGGCTTCACCCGAATGCACACAATTTTAGTGTATTTAAAAAATATATGTATATGTACCAACACCATCTGTGTCTACGAATTACTACGAAGAGATTCCGGCTGCTAATGATATATACAACTTAGCCACTGGGGCATTCTTAACGGATTCGGATGATCCAATCACCGTATCGTATGACAGATTAAAAGCCTTCCAGTCGGCAAAGCAAAATCAAAACCAGATTAGGGCAAAAATTCTCCTTCACCAGGGAATGCGTTCATTACTTCATTCTTCGCTCACTCGAGTGAGCTCCCATCCTGCCATTCACGCGATTGACCACACCGCGACGGCCCATACCGAGGTCCGAGTCTCGCCTTGCGCTAGTCGTAGTAAAATGCCCATTCAGGCCGAGCTACGCCCGCCAAAACCGCCCATTGTGAAGTCCGTTGAGGTCAACAGAGATTACAGTCCCAAAAAAAAAACCACTGCGGCTTTCGGGCTGGCCAGTCAGCCAGACTGGTCGAGGATCCTTCCTTTAAGAAGGAGGAGCTGACCTTCCTTCCTCCACATATAAATATACTTCTCGGCTAAATGGAATTTCTATGTTGAAGTACCATACCATAGCCGATATAATTTTTTTATTATTTTATTTTATTTATTTATTTATTTATTCTATACATCATCCTAAATAGAAAAAAGTTGGCGTGGTGGAAACACAAACTGGACACAGTTTTTCCGTCCACCAGGTCGTCGAAAATATTTAAATAATTAACCTATTACACACTCAGGCCAGTGACACACTATACAATATAACACCCCCACCAATAAACCATAAAAATTGCACGAACAACATATACCAATTGAAACAATGACGCTCCACAGCCGATGCAAGAAACCTGTTCTTGACGAGAAATTCTCATTCGAATACAGGATGTGTATTCGAATTTACATATTCGAACATGAACTAAATGACGACGTCCTACTTTTAGTTATGCATAATTTGTAATTGTTTGACTTATAAAGTAATTTTTTAATTTAAATTTGATATTGTTTCCTGTTACATTAGCAAATAGCGCAGCCGGTAAAGAGTTTAATAGATTTGGAATAATATAGTCTAATGTTTTTTTCCCATATAAATTATTGTATTTTGGTAAAAGAAATTCGTTTTTTAATTTTCTACGTGTTGTATAGTGATAATGAGTTTTAGTTGTTTTAAGGTAATTGTCTGTAAAGTAGTTTTCATTTAATAATGCTAGCTGCACTTTCTCTTGTATAGGTATAATTTTGAAAAATGCAAATAGCTTTCTATAGTCTTCTTTATATTGTGATTTTATTTTGTAAGGAGCAATTGCTTTTAAAATACGTATTTGTAATGAAAATATTTGATTAAGATAGGTTTTGCATGTTCTCCCATAGCTTGAAAGTCCATATGTTATAATAGATTCTGCTAGTGCTTTGTATAGCAGTAGCAGAGTATTGAGAGGTATTTTATTTTTTATTATAGTGAATTTGGCAAGTATCGCTCTTAGCCTTTCACAGACAGAATTAATGTGCATTTTCCAAGACATTCGGTCATCTATTGTAAGCCCCAGGTATTTGTGGTTATGAACTAATTCTAAGGCGTTGCAGTTACAGTTGATGGGGTACGAGTTATAGGAATGTGCACAAATGTGGTTGTGTAAGATTAAGTGGGGTGTACGTGCGCTTAGATTGTGACTGGATCGGATATGCATGAACTTTGTTTTATTCGGATTTAGTACAAGTCCCACGTCGTGGGACCATTTAGCCAATGTATCGAAATCAGATTGTAGCTTTGTTTCTGCTTCTTGTATGTTAGCCCCAGCGGCTACTAGGCATGTATCGTCTGCAAATTGGAATATCTGGCAATATTTTATTATGTTAGGTAATGTGTTAACGTAGGTAAGGTAATGCAAGGGTCCAATAACTGAGCCCTGAGCCGTACCTTCTGTTATGGATATTGGGAAACTTTCTTCGTTGCACACTTTAACACGATAAGTTCTATCTTGCAGATAGTTTTCACACCACTTGAGCAGGTTTCCTCGTACTCCGCAGTCATTTAGGTTTTGTAGGATTACGCTGTGCCTTAATGTGTCGAATGCCTTGCTATAATCAATAAACACTACCAGGACATGATCCTTTTTATTTAAGTGCTTATAAATATGATCTGTGAATGCGGATAGTAATTGTGTGGTGTTTTTATTTGGTTGAAATCCGTATTGTTTGTTAGAAAGAATATTGTGTTTTTTATAATAACTTTGAATTTGTCCACATATGTATTTTTCAATTATTTTGTTGATTGTTGGCAGTATAGTTATTGGACGATAATTATTGTAGTTTTTTTTTGCTACCATTTTTGTATATTGGTCGTACTATACCTGTTTTTAATAAATTAGGATATTGTCCAGTGTAAATGCTCGTGTTAATAAGATTAGCTATGGCTACGTTTATTTTATTACATAACATTTTAATGTCTATAGTTCGTATTCTATCTGCGCCTGGAGATTTTTTGTCGTTTAATGATTTTATTATCTTTGCAACAGATTTAGGGTCTGCTGACTGAAATCTCATACTAATATTTTCTGCTCGCCGGTATAAACTTGTATCCAACAGTGGATTTACACAGTTGGTTGCAACATTACTGATACTATTGTGGAAGGTAGTTGCAAAATTATTTGCAATATCTTTACACGTAACATTTTGATTTTCAAATGAGTTTTGTATAGCTACGTCAATGGATGTTTTAATTTTTCCTGTTAATCGGTTTAATATATCCCATAGATTTTTTAGATTGTTTTTATTAGCTTCTATATTGGTTCTAAGTGTTTTATTTTTAGTTTTATTTATTAATTTATTGACATAATTTCTGGTTTTATTATATTTTTGTTTAAGTATTAAGTTGTTTGGATCTTTTATATATTGTGTAAAAAGTTTATCTCTGTAATGACATGCTTTAATAATTCTATTATTAATCCAATGGTTACTGTTTCGATGAGTGTTAGATTTAAGTTTAACTGTATATTCTGATTTTGTATATGCTTGAGTTATGTTATTTTGTATGAAGTTGTATATGCCAATAGGACACTTCATTTCTACTGTCGGCTTCCAATCAATTTGCTCTAGAAGGGTCGTTAATTTATTTTTGTCAATTAATGTTTTATATGTTGGAACATCCTGTAGCTGTGCTTTAGTGCAAGCGAGCACGATCGCTCGATGGTCCGCTAGTTTTGTGCCAACCGCTGCAGTGTATAGGTCGTGTGTTTGGGATCGAGCGTATATGTGATCTATGCATGATTTTGTAACGATTCCTTTGTATAGTTCTGCCCTAGTGTATGTTGTGATCCCACACATAAGGCCTAAACTGTGTAATGTGTTGCAATATTTATGTTTTATAGGAATGTCTAGCTTTAGGTTTATATTAACGTCCCCCAATAGATACAAGTCTATATTTTTCTGGCAGTTACTCTTAATGATATTATGAAGTTCGTCAATAAACAGGCTCTTGCTTAGGCTAGGTGGGCGGTAAATAGCACAAATATGCGCAGTGTATTTCGTCTGAGTTGTGATGGTAAAGAGTATATTCTCGAAATGTTGGCTTTTTACAATTTGTATACTAAATTTATGTTTCTTTTTTACATAAACTAAGATACCACCACCTTTCCTACTGTTTCTGAGCGCTGAGAACATTTGATATCCATTTAAATTGTACAAACAACTGATTCTATCAGAAATGTTAACCTCTGTAACAACAATAACGTCAATGGTGTTAGCCGCATATATACATTGCTCGAGGCTAGCAAAATATTTTATGATTGACCTTATATTTATGTGTACACACAACAGATTTAAATGTTTGCTGGGTATTTTACTCACGAAATCATTTATGTTTATACAGTCTTCTAATTCACAAATCTCACTAGTTAAACTATCCATATTAATAATAATAATTTATATGCAATTTAATTTGGGCAGTTAATTGACATTCTGTCTTTTTTTTTAACACTTGTATATCCAATATAGATCTTAAGTTTTCTATTTTCGTGTTATCATCTTTTCTTGCACGAACCATACCGTTTTTAAACCAAACGTATTTATAGTTTTGTTTGTTCTTTAATTCCTGCTTGGCTTCCCATAAAATGCTTTTGTTGGATTTAGTCATTGCTTCCCTGATGAATACTATTTTGTTATTGTTGGGTTCATAGGGGCAAACATCGGCCACCATAGTTTTAATGGTTTTTGCAGCTTTAATCCACTTTTCTTGGGTCGCTTTATCAGTAAGTTTAACTCGTATAATGCCGGGTTGGTCGTATTTACCTTGGTATCGCATTGAGTTACGGATACCGTCGAAGGGCTGTTTAAGTTTTAATGCTACATTTTCAACTAATTTTATCACATTCTCTTCGCTCGCAGGGGGACGTTTGCTATTTCTATAGAATTAGCAAGTTTCTTCTGTTCCATCTCATGGAAACGCTGCTCCAATACGCCTACCCTCAATTCGAGATTGTTGTTTTTTGTAATAGTTCCGTGTTTTTTCTTTCTAAAGCTTTTATGGTATTTTTAAAGGCATCAATACAACCTAATACTTCATCCAACTTCGTACTGTGAAATTGCAGAGATTGGTTAAGTTCGCTTATTTCCTTCTTTATAGTTTTTTCCACCTCCTTGGAGATTTTATGTATTAGCCCCTTAGTGTCCATAGGTATATCCTCCTCTGCATCCTCTGTTAGAAACAAAGAGGAGTTTCGCTTCGGGGATTCATGCTGGCATTCCATACAAGTCCAATCTAGGCTTGGGGCCGCCTTTAATGCAGTTATCTGTTTGTTCGTAAGACCGCTGCATCTGGTATTTAGGTGTACCATTTTTTCACATCGGGCACATTCACATCCGGGCATCGATTTAGAAAACGTTTTATTACATTGGTCACACTTCGACATGATTAGATTGTCTTGATAAGCTCGTGCTAGGTTATACGCGTGTCACTCGCATTGACGCTTCGATTCTACTAGTGACCCGCTCATTCAAGCTGTATCATTGTATGGCTGTAAATACAACAAAAATATGTTTAAATTTATGTTAAATATTTAAGTCAAAGTGCAAATCTGTTGACTGATCTATACTTAATTATTAAAAAAAAAAATTTTTTTTGTCTAACTAGTAGTAAATTGTACGATTAGTTCGTTCTTCGTAATAACCCTGCAGAGCTTTCAAAGGCCGGCGTCGTGTAATCTCATTAGTGTGAATGGGAAATCCACAAAAAATAATGAGACTTTGCAGAGAGCTGCTGTAATCTTAATGCCTGAGTGAAATAGCTTTTGGAGGATGTATTAAAGGAATGATAATTTGTATTTAATTTAGACGTTTCGTCGAGAACTTTCGCAGTTTCTGAGATTAGTGCGTTGTTGTTGAGACAATCACAACACAAATAACAGATATAGCAACGGCGAAACAGCTGTAATAACTAAGTTATTCCTTCCATGTTGGACGGATCAGATGTTGACAGGCTACGGTGGATTAATCTTCACAGATTCATGAGCAGTGTTGGCCTATTGGCTTCAGCGTGAGACTCTCATACTTGAGGTCGTAGGTTCGATCTCCGGCTGTGCACCAATGGCAAGTGCTTTTTTTAAATATTTTAATCCATCTGCAATCAGCCTCTTGGCTTTTATCAGATTTTATGAAATAATGGCAAATCCAATATTTTTTATTTCCCTCCGTAATTCGCAAACTATCAGACTGCAGCAAGTTTCGCCCTTCTCAGCCGATATACACACTACACAGTTTGTCGTTTCCAAGAGGCCCGAACCTTTCTAAGTTGTTCACAAAAACAGGTACTTTCTAAAGAGTATTATTAATAATAAAGCCTTTTATTTAAGATACTTTTACAATTAAAGACATTTATATATAATTGATTGATTTATTTTAAATATCTGTGCGTGTTTGGCAAAGGCCAAATCTCTCTGTCTGCACTGTGCCACTCTCTGCCACCACCTGGTGTTTCATTAATCTGGTCCAACTTCTAAATTGTCTTCCTCGTAAACGTTTATTGTACCTTAGGCTTAGTACTTTCTTGCTCTAGTTTTCTGTTCCTCATGAGGCGATATTACCAATCGATAAATATTTAAAAACACGTTGCTGTAGTAACATTAATATAATTGCAGCAATTTGGCACATTTTTGAAATATTTATTCCTAACTAGCTCTCAAATTTGAGAGCACAGGAGTTTTGCCAACTGCTCTTAGCTAATCATATACTTGGCTCGTATCGTGTTCAATTAAATATCATCACTACTACATCATTTTAAATTAATATAAAAACTCGCAAAATGGCTTCAAAACAAGCATCAATTATTAATGCTATTTTATGGGGAATTTAAGTAGATGTGAATAAAGTTTTTATTACTCAGAAATATGTATTAGGACTACTATGGGCGTTGGTCTTGTAAGCTGTAGACCATGTTTTTACGAATTCGGTATTTTGATAGTACTGTAAAAAAGCATCCAAAATTGTTTGTAACATTAATGAAACTTGCCTGTATATACCGAGGGATCCAACACGGTTGTGGGTGCTTGCATGTTGCACCATGATGTATTCAAACAATTGATACTATCAAACTATTTAATCACCTTCCTAGAAGTTAACTTCACTGCCGTGTCATGCTTTCAAGGGGAAGGCAATGCCTTAAAAATGTTCAAATCATATTTAAACAATAGATCCCAAGTAGTTAAAATTAATGATTGTCAAAGTAAACTCTTACCTATCTCTTGTGGAGTACCACAGGGATCAATATTGGGCCCATTATTGTTTTTAATTTATTTAAATGACATACAACACCTTAACTTGCATGGACAGATAACCTTGTATGCGGATGATACCTGTCTCCTATACACTGGTTCATCTGTGCATGATATAATTTCTCGAGTGCAAAAGGACCTTGACTATCTTTACTTGTGGTTTCAATCGAAATTGCTAACTATCAACACTGCTAAAACATCGTACTTAATTTTTAAACCTAAAAATGTTAAAATCCCACCACATTCGCCTATAACAATAAATAATGTACCACTAATTGAAAAGAAAAGTGAAAAATATCTTGGATTATATATTGACAATAACTTAACATGGACAACGCACATAAATCATTTAATAACTAAATTATCTTCTTTAAGAGGTTCCCTTAGACACATAGTTCGAAGCCTTCCTCGTGAAGTTCGTCTTCATATTTATAATTCTTTGGCAAAATCACACCTTCTTTACCTTATTGAAATTTGGGAGCCGCGACTAAAACTAATATTTCTCACCTTCAAATTGCTCAAAATAAAGTAATTAAATTGCTTTTTCATTACCCATACTTAACTTCTACACAAAAAATTTACAGTGAAACAAAACTCATGAATATTAAACAATTATTCCAATATAACACCAGCTTACTAATATACAAAATTCTAAACGACCACATACATACTAACATTACCTTTACTAAAATAAGCCAAATTCAGAAGCGCACTTCACGACGCCCTCACAATCTTGTTATACCGAAGTTTAGAACTAATAACGGTAGAAAAACATTGAGCGTTGGGGGAGTGTTGCGTTACAATAGACTACCACAAAATATAAAAAGTGCAGACAGCCTGGCGATATTTAAACTTAAACTAAAAGACCATCTTCTGAGTGATCCTAATTACCTACGCAAATGACAGTCCACCCAAATTATACTTCGATGATTGATCCTTGACGCTTAAACACGACGTGATAAATTGTATTTTTAGTCTATAAGTCTCATGTAAGTGACCATTGTCTGTAATGAGAAAATAAATATCTTTAAACCTAAGGTGATCCTACATTTTAAAAGTCAAGGTGCCTTTAATGGGAAAGTATTTAGACCATAAGTTTGACAACAATTATTATAAATAACTGAACTTATTATATGACATTATAAAAATTAATATGACATTTTCATGCCTATTCTCATATGGCTGAATGTGCGGTTTTTTATAATTAATCGACCAAAATCTACCAATTTCTTTGCAAAATAAACGATTTACCAATCATATGAGTAGCTTCAGAATTTAGATCACGCTGTCTACTGTCCCTTACGAACAAGTAGTGCGCGAAAAACAATCCACAGCCGCCGTTTAAACGCATGACTTCTGGCATTACATGACGGGCGTAACTCCGGGATATCCCCCTAAAGTAGCGTTTGTGCGGGCGTGAATTCAATAACTATATTAACACTATACAATAAAAATCACGAGCACGTCACAATGTTTATGTCAAGAAAATGGCGTCATTTCCCGAGAAAATAGTTTCCTTTTCCGTTGACTTATGTGCATTCTGCCAATATCAGGAAATGCTTGAAACGCCTCTTTCTCTTACAATTGTTTTTCGAGAGATTTATGTTCACGAATTGTTTTGTAGGCGCGGAATTTTGTATCAGCTTTTCGTTGAAATACAAGTGTACTGTATTTTTCAAATAAAATATCGTGTGTTACCAACTTTCTAAAATTCTTATGCCAATTCATTGTATTTAACAAACAAAAATTTTATTATTTAAAAATTGAATTGTTCACTTAAGAAACTTAATTATTGGTTTCAGGAAGAAATCACTAGGAAATTGTTGACAAAACATAGTAAGAAACAGAAATTATAATGAAGATTTTTCTATATTACTTTTTTTATTTTAATTTAGTGAGCGCGTTCATGTCCGTGATGCTTGCTTCACAGATATTTTACATTAGGTTCCAATTTGGTGAGCTTCAGTCTCAAGTTTCCATGTTGTGTTATATCCAGCCGATTTCGATTACCTCCCTGTGGAGGGCGTGAGGCCCACGTTGGGAATCACTGATTTATTGCTTTTAAAGTAGTTACTTTTATGTAACTGGTACTTGAAATATGTATGTTGAATTTTCATACAATAATGAGACGTGAAACCTTTTCAAACTCAAAATAACTTTATTCACATAGGTAACCAAGTACACTTATGAACGTCAACAAAAAAGAAGTTACATTGATTCTAACCAGTTCGCAAGTCAAGGGCGTAGAGTGGGCAAGAAATTGTCCGCCATTCTTTTTAATCACCAAGTTTTGAGACATATTTTTTTACTGGAGCAAATCAATTCCAAGGATTAGGATCATATAAATAATCGTCAAATTTATAAAAAAAATATTGATTAATTTGATAGATAGTGTGATAATTCTCTAATTTCGCTTGGGAGTTTGTTGTAAAATCGAATACAATTTCCATATAAGGAGTGGTTTATCTACTGGAGCCTGTATGGTCAATCGCTTAGATTTGTTCTGTTTCGAGTAATATACTAGTGAAAGTAACCATTTTTTTTTAATTGTATATATTTTTTAGTACATACAACAAGGCCCAGGTTCAGTACCGAATTCCTTGAGGAAACACAACAAATACCCCGATAATTTTACATTTGTTACATATTGGTCTAGTGGTTAGTACCCCTGACTGCGAATCCATGGGTCCCGGGTTCGATCCCCGGCTGAGACGAACATCGATGTGATGAGCATTTGGTGTTGTGCTTAGGTCTTGGGTGTTTAAATATGTATTTATATGTCTATCTATCTATGAATGTATATACGTTGCCTAGTACCCATAACACAAGCTTCACCAGCTTAGCATGGGACTCGGTCAATTGGTGTGAATTGTCTTAAAAAAAAAAAAAAAAAAGATATCACTATCTACATTCCCAATAACAACTACATATTAATAAAGCCATACAATGTTTTGTCCGCTATCTACAAGTCAGAGACTATATGCTTCATTCATGATATTAAGAAAATAAATAATAAAGAAGGATATATATATATCCTTCTTTATTATATATATATATATATATCCTAGTGATCCTAGTGATATATCCTAGTGATGTTCTCCTGTATATATATACCAGGAGAACATCACTGACAGAGCAGTGTACTTTGAAAACGTAACACGTGACAACCGCAAACCGCAGAAATTAAATACGCGAAACAAATATGTATTCAATTGTTTGAACTAAATGAATTGTGACAAGCAATATTTTTATTAATTTACGCTATGATTCCGGAACTGGTTTGAATGTAAGATCAGGTATTAAGTGACCTCGGTAGTCGGTTGACAGTTGACATAAACCTCTTACTAAGTAAAGAATGTATAATTCTATTAATTATAATTTGCGTGAAACATAATAATTAATATTAAATTGATAACGTAATTATATATTTTAATAATGTTATATTTTATCACACTACAAATAATATAAGAATTCACTATAATGATATGACTCTTAACGTAACTTAACTTCTCTCTATGTAATATTTATTTTAAGACAAATTTGCACGCCATGATGTGTGGCAGGTAAATATGCAAACTTTAGATTGTACCACCATAACATTTTTGCACCATATATTTGCAAATAAATTATTATTATTATAAGAATACAGGTTTCCAATTAATTATGATAACACATTTTCCAATTAAGGCATAAATACACTCATAAATAATAAAGTAAAATCAATGGCGCTACAACCTTTGAGTTCCGGACCTAATATTTATTTGTCTGTTTCTAATAGGCAAGTAGTTTTTGGGTCCGCTTTTATTTCATCGTACAATAGAGTGTTAAAATGCGCATAGAAAGTCTATTGGTAGCCGGGGTTCGAACCTACGACCTCAGGGATGTTGCACGCTGAAGCCTTTTATTTGAAAATATTCAATGTCCAAACATAAAGCGTTGTAAGAGAATGCTCAAGTTTTATAAGCCATTATCATCTTTATCGGGGCCACCTCTCTCGGGCCCTACAAAACTGGTACATTGTATCTTCCAAAAGCAAAAGCTAACTTCAATATAAAGCTTTTCCGCCCAATTTTGCTGAAGTCGTAAAGACACGCAATAAAATCTCAATAGTTAGGCCAGTGTTCAGATTTCATCTGAACATTGACCAACTGCTGACACATGGCTTTTCCATACTTTATTACTAATAATAATAAAGTGTACAGGCGCTAATTAAAGATTTAAGTTGGCTTGGCGCCTGGTAGATAGTACCGGTGACCCCAGAGCTGGTGCTTTCCTCGCTCAACGAATAAGTATCGCAATACAGCGAGGAAATGCTGCTTGCGCTAAAGGTACACAGCCACAGGGACCAATCTTTTAAAATTTGTTTTTGTTCTTTGTATCAATGTTAAATTATTATTACTATGTAGGTTAAGAAAATAAGAAATACTATATATTTGACTGTTATGATTACTAATAGAGGTGTTACTTAGAATTAGGGATGCATCCGATACCGATGCCGATACCGATATATCGGCGATACTTTGGGTTTGCCGATATATCGGCATCGGCGATATTTTCATTGCCGATTCACCGATACTTTTCAAATATCACGCTTTAAAAAATAATGTAAACGCGCATTTTGTATGATCTAGTTTGTTGCAAACGAAACACGGACTATTGTTGCCCGAGAAATCCCCGCGTTTTATTCAGTTTGTTGTCTCTATCATTCGCTTGGGGACAAAGCATTATTATTTATGTATATATTATGTATTTCATTTCGCTAAACACTATTTATTTATTAACACTTTGTTGCATTACAATATAAAAATTGAACATAATTAAATGAAAAGGAGGGAAAAAATACATATTACATATAAACTGAAAAAAGTCTACATGGAAAATAAAAAAATGCACATGAATCACGATAATTTACGATCAGTCTGACGTCAGTTAGTTAGTACAAAAAACTCTTGTTGGATTGATTAGTAGACCAAAATTTTTACTCGAGTCAACTATCTTTGCCAGCGCATAGTTATTAGATATTATGGCTTGCGGGAGATCATTGAGACTTTATTGAACGTAGTTTTGAAGATTATTTAGTTGGCTTTTAACTGCTATCGCGAGTAGTATTTTTTCGATACCAAATTTATAAAATACTGAATTACAACAATGTTATCATTGTTAATTTTAATTATTAACAGTTATTTATTTTATTTTAATTTAATTATTACTCTTAATTCTTAATTTTAGTAACAAAACTATTCAAATTATTTAAAGTTTGTGACTATTTATTGTATATATTTATATTTTTTGAATAAAAATTATAAACTTTAACTTAACTTGATATATTTTACCTTAATTTAATTTTAATTCAATAATCGTTGGTATCGGTATCGGTATCGACGATATTCCTATAAGTGTATCGGCGAAAAAGCGTATCGATGCGTCCCTACTTAGAATACACTTCATTTTTTTTGTACAACGTATTTAAAATCTAGATAAAAGTTTCAATACGTTTTGTTCAGATGAATAAATCTGTGCGATAAAAAAGTGTGATATATAAAATAACAAGTTAATAATGTTATATAATTTTCAGGTATTACAACAAATTGCTCAGTTATTGAAGATAATATTCCGTTGTTTCCCTTTATTGAACTCGTAAAATTATATGAGCTAAGTTATTGTTTGGGGAGAGCTAAGTGCCTTTGTTTTTCCATTTTCCAATAACATTATTTTTAAGGCGTAGAATCATAACTATGAACGGTATGGGCTCACTGTGAAATTGGACAAAAACGGATATTTTATTAGATTTTTCAAAACTTCTCATTTAACTCGGCCTAGTGGCAGCGTGCGACTCTCATCCTTGAGGTTATAGGTTCACTTGCCTATTAGATTGAGAAATGATCATGAAACAGGTACACAAATCTGAGGCTCAGATCTAGAGGTTGTGGCGCCACCGGGCGTATTGACTTTTAGTGGCTGCCTATTTCACAGATGTGCCTCCATGTGAGTAAACTCGTTGGTGAAACCCTAAGTTTTTTTTCATTAAATCTAGGTGGTTCAAGATTTGGGTCGCCAATATTAGTTTCTGATCTTAGTTAGATAAACTAGGTGTTTTTTTCTGTTATTAAGAAACCCTAAGTATTTTTTTTAATAAATCTTATTTCCGTTTGTTACATTTAATGAAAAAATTGACTTACCGATTAGTGCTTTTTAGTCTGTTAATTTTTTTAATTAATTTATTTTACAGAATGTAACTATAGCAGTCTTGTTAAGGAAAGCGTATAAGAGTAAAAACATACTTTTTATATTGTTTAGGCTATCTAATAACTGACCGGGAAGTATATTAGCCGCGGTAGCAAATACCTCAAAGTTTTCTCACCATAGAGCCGAACTTGCGTTATTGCTCGGGGATCTATGACATGCTTAACTCGGTTTTTTGTCATTAAAAAAAAAAGTTGAATTTTTCATTAAATTTGGCCGGATCAGTTAGTTTTTGATATTTCTCGATTAGATATTGGTCTGTCACTTCAATAATTATCTACTACTAGCTTCACAGGGATTCATACTTTTTTATCATTGAAAGTTTTTATTTGGTGTTTTGGTAAATAAAAAACAAACTTACAAAAACATCGAACTCTATATTTCAAATTCTAGAAACAACATCAAGTAACGATCGGCTTAATACAAAAACATGCAATGTGCTAAGTTCGAAGTGTTGATAAATAGAAAATAGAATTACAAAAAAGTCGAATTAATTTATCAACACTTTCACAAAAATCATTTACGGGAATTAAAAAAAATCTTAAATATACGATATGTCTCATACAATAAATATTTTCGTAAATAAACTCTTTTGTACGAAATGTTTAAGGAAAATATAAGTTTTTTTAGGATGTAATATAATTTAATGTACTGTAATTAAAGCTAACAATCAATTTAAAGCTTATTGACTTAACTTTTAAACTAAAAACATTAAACATTATTTGTTACAAATTTGTCAGGAAGGGTTCAAGTAATAATTTTAAATTCGATTTATTTTCGTGAGATTGTAGCAATATTCGAAACACGTCATGTGATACACAAGTATCATTATCAACAGTTTTAAAATAGTTTCTGTTCGGGTATGACAAACCCAGGACAGATAAGAATCGTAAATTCATTTTACATCTAAAACAGTGATAATTAAATGGAGTTGATTAGAAAAATCTGATTATACTCGCGTAAACAAGTCATACAATTATTGTTTCACAACAAAAAGTTCTTACAAAAGCTTTTGATAACGTTACTAACTTCAACGCTGTTCTTGAGCCTCTAGGCAATAAATACAATACCTAAAACATGTAACAATTACACATGAAAATGATGATACTAAAAGCAACATCAATTCACATGTACTAAATGTACAAAATCTAGTCTAAAGTAGCAAAATTGGACGTGGAACTAACGATCGAATGGACCTCCGTAATACAACAAATATTGTCCAAAATTGTGCATATTCGTTCAAATACTTACGTATTTTTATCACACAAATTATATGCTCTGGCTAAAGTAAAACAGAGCATTGGTTTTACCATTATTCTTATATTTACACCTTAAATGCATTAATATAGAAAAACATCGATTTTTATGTATATGAAAAACACGTATTCCTCTACATAATTTCTTTAAGATTAAGTATACGTTATATTTATTTTATGCTTTTATCAAATTTTGGGAGCGTAGAGCGAATCCTTTCTATTTCATAAATTATACCAAATGTATCAGTCCTTTCAACCAAATCACTATTTTTATTATGTATTAAAACCTTAATTTAAATACTTAAAATTGGCCGTATTTGGTATAATTTATCTTGCCTCTATCGAACCGTATGTCATTTGCATATCACAGTCTCACGCTCTAACCCTGGGGGTTATCGACATTGCACCTTCGCTTATTATTAAAATTAACCGAACTCTGTTCCAATAATCTAGAAACGCCTATTTCCCATTATAAAAAATTTAGCACTCATCACGTTAGGAGTTCCACAAGGCTTAACGTTAGGCCCGAAATCTGTTCTTGTGTTTATGATTGGCAAATTGCTCAATTTCATGTTTCGTCTGAAGGATGGAAGGGCAGTGGTCGCCTAGCAGTCATGCGGCCACCTTGAAGGGTGGCCGGCTACGGATCACATGACACAGCAACTCTTCGCCCGCCCCTTTAGTTCAGCCTTCAGGTCCCGTTTGCTTTTGCTGCGTCCGACTTGCTTCTGGCGACAAACAAACACTATAAAATTATCTGCATATAATTATTTAAGCATACTATTAAATTATGTACACTGAATTAATTTAAATAATATTTTACGAATTGTTGTACTCATAACACTGTTTTAATCTCAGCGGTTTAGAGGATTATGTAACATAAAGCACCTCGGAAATAATTTGTGAATTTAATTTGTTAAATTTTAGCCTTAGGAACAATTATTTCATATTGAAAATAAAAATATATAACAATAGTCACCTGTTGTTTAATTTGTTGTTTGTTAAGTTTTCCTAAAGCCGCTAGTGCTGCTACTTCGAATGCATCTTTTACGCCCTTACTGGAAGCTCTCGCTGATGTTTCCACGTACGTTGTGGCACCAAGCTGTCTAGCAACTGATAAGGCCTGTAAAGATACGAAATAACATGTAGTCATTATATATAAACAATATATACTGGTTTTGAAATTGGCTTTATATTTAAACAGGGATTTAAAAAAAAATACTTTAATGTTATAATGATACATTCACATCTAATCATCAAACCAGTGGCGCTTTCTGTATCTTTTTCGTTTGATGCTTTGTTTTTTCTAATAGACAAGGAGGAGCCTTCTGTCCCTGACAAACGCCGTCGACTTCTTTTTTCTTATTTTGTTTCGTTACGATAGACAGTCTATGACAGTCACATTCTGAAGCCACGGCCAACCTGTCTATAATCTTCTTCTATGTACAGATAAATTACAACTAATCTAAATTACATTTAGGTTAAAGTCCAAAAAGACCTTGAGTAGACTTAAAATCTACACAAAGGATTGGCCCTAGCTATAGGCGTATTTATGCCACAGAAATAATATTTCACCACTTATAAAATATAAGTGTGCGATTTGAATGATACATTAAGTAAGTCAGTACGTCTGACCACAACAGTTCATGTTTCATTGTTACCTATAAATACTTATTATAGTTTTAATGTAACGAAATCTTTTTGCCCTAGTTATTTCTATTTCAGCAATGCAAAATCCTACAATCAACTGGTATATACGAAATAGGGCAATATAAACTCCATGTAACGACATCGAATATCAAATGTGTACTAGAAATAATTGGATGGACATTGGGAATTACTGTTTACGACGGATTCTCACATAAACTTGATGGATGTGAGACGTACTATGTCCGAAATTGGATTGGAAGTTTTAAACTAAGTTAGCGCGCTGAATTGAATGCGTAACGGGGTAAAAGCTTTCAGATATGCCGCGTTTATTGGTTTTTGCTATTAAATGTTTGTTTTTATTTTATTTTCGGCTCTCAAACATTAAACATGTTGAGGACAATCAGATACTTATGAAAATACGTTATAGAATGAATATACACGAAACGAGACGAAAGAAGGCGCAGCGCTATCCAGATCCATGCAACTTCCTCACAATCGAGTAGCCCGAAATATCTCACACAACTCACGAGGGGACTCTTTGTATTGAAGAAGTCGCATGGGCCAAGCAAATAAGTACACACAGCAAGGTTTCTAAGACTAGGCAAAAGGCCCACTGAGAAATTTTTCATCACAGTTTCATTGTATATCCGATCTGTCAGGACCATCAAACGATGAGCACATACGCGAGACGGGCGTTTGATAAACTAAGTCCAAATAGCGCCGCGCCACTGGTTCCATGATCTTTAGGCAAATTTTTCAATCTTATGAGTCTGATTAATGATAATTGTGACGGATATAGTAATATAACTATGACAGCGCAGCCATGGTTCGAACACAGAACGAATCACGCTAACTGTGAGAGCTTCTTCTTTTAAGCAGTATTTAATATAATTTATCTCTAAACGAGAATTCTATTCATTTTAAATGGATTATTTCAAACTCAAAATACTTTATTCATATAGGTAACCAAGTACACTTATGAACGTCAACTGAAAAGATGTTATATTGATTCTAAATTTACATTTACTCATTTTGACGACTCATTGGTCTAGTGGTTAGTACCCCTGACTGCGAATCCATGGGTCTCGGGTTCGATCCCCGGCTGAGACGAACATCGATGTGATGAGCATTTGGTGTTGTGCTTAGGTCTTGGGCGTTTAAATATGTATTTATATGTCTAACTATCTATAATATGTATGTATATCCGTTGCCTAGTACCCATAACACAAGCTTCACCAGCTTAGCATGGGACTAGGTCAATTGGTGTGAATAGTCTTTAAAAAAAATTACTACCAGTTCGCGTCAAGGGCGTATAACGGGCAAGAAGAACTGGCAAGAAACTGTCCGACACTCTTTTTTATCGCTTGTTTTGAGTTAATTTACTTTAAAGTGTAATAATTAATCATGAGGTATTGGGAATAATATTGATTTTGTAAATTGGAAATAATGTAAGCGTAAAGCAGTATTGCCAAAGAATGTCTCGAGATATCTTTTAAATAACCTTGATTGATCTGTGATGTTTTATTCATTGATAATGGCAGTTTGGACTGTTCTTAATATATCTAGGTTACTTTTATCAATATAACATTGAACTCAAATATACGTTATTTATTTTTATATTATACGAATATAATTAGCGACTATATTATGGTATTTTATTTATTTAAAAATCCGTTACATTACAAATAAAAACAAATAACATTAATTATTAGGACTACAACGGCGTTATCGATAACAAGGAAAATAACTAAAAAGAAATACTAAGGCTAAAGTGCAAAAAGTGCATAACCAAATTAAAGGCCTAAATAAAGGCCGGCAACGCACACGCGATCCCTTTGGAATTGAGTGTCCATGGGCGGTATCACTTAACATCAGGAGATGGGCGCGTTTTTTGTGATTTTTTGTATGTGTGGGGCAAACGGGCAGGAGGCACATCTGATGTTATACCGCCGCCCACGGACACTAACACTGCCAGAAGGCTCGAAAGTAAAAAAGTTGCCGGCCTTTAATTTCTTGAAAATTGCAGAATTAAGAGAACGTCATTCATACCTCTTCGCTAGTGACCGGATGCGTTCTAAGTTTGGACAGCATGGTTAAGGTCTCCTTGTCATGTCTCAGGTCAGCCTTGCAGCCGCAGAGGAGCACCGGAGCTGATCCACCATGTGTGCGGACTTCGCGGTACCACTGAAATTGGATGTTGTATGATATAGCAGGGCTAAGTAGTTGCGAATTAAAATTAATGCTTCTAAATTTACATTTACTCCCAGTTCTCAAATCAAGGACTTAGAACGGACGAGAAAATGAATAAACTCTCCGATAGTCGTTTAAATCGCCAAGGTTTTTTACAAAGTGTTTCTAACACTTTTTAAAAAACCTTTATATATTAAAGATATTATTGCAATTAAATAAAAAATAATGAAAAAAATAAAAAGAAATCACCTATCAGCAAGGAACTATGAAATAGGACCATGTTCTTACATTACTGTGGGAACCATACGCAAACACGTAGTATCCAGGAATTAAAGCAGAAAGTAATTAAAACGACTTGTAGGTTTGACGGTAACTGTTTCTTAAATCATTAATGAAATAGACCCAAAATGGGTCTGTCCCATGCAATTGAAGAATTTTGCAAAAAGCTCTTCACAATTCACCTTCGTAAACGTGTAGAAATTAATTTGACGATATTTCTGACAAATTAAATGCAATTTTTTGTTTAATCTAAAATATAATTCTCGTGTCACAATGTTTGTTCCCATACTCCTCCGAAACGGCTCGACCGATTCTTATGAAATTTATGCATATTCAGTAAGTCTGAGAATCGGCTACTATCTATCTTTCAAACCATTAAGTGATCCATACCAAATTTTTTATTTTTTGGATAATTTTATTTTATTTTTTTATTATATGGTATTAAAAAATACAACCCTAAATAAACCCTCTACGATCAACCCCTATTTTTTAGTATAGTAGATAGTCTTTTCATTTAAAATGTTTCCGAGAAATAATGCATGGCAAAACAACGTTTGCCGGGGCAGCTAGTAGAAATGTAAAAAAGAATACCTTTGCAGCGGCGTTATTTAGAGACTCTGGTTCAGCAATGTTGAAACATAACATAAATATTTTAGCGTCTTGATAAGCGAGCGGCCTCACTGTGTCGTATGCCGTTGTTCCTGAAACAAAAAAAAAATATTAAAAAGATTGCCGAAACCAGGGATCGAACCAGGGACCTTTAGATCTTCAGTCTAACGCTCTCCCAACTGAGCTATTTCGGCGATGTGTTATGTGTCGAAATTATGTTATGCAACTACAGTCAAATTCTTTTATAACGACATCAAAGGAACTACTCGTATTTGGTCGTAAAAATTGATAACCGATGACGTTGTATTAAGTACCTAATACTTTTATTATTTATTATTATTTATGTTGTTCTAAACGATGTCGTCTTAGACTGTATTGAAAATTGAGGGGGTTTATTCTTTTTACGCGCCTTCTCTCATAATTTAAACATAATAATTTAAAGAGAGTTTTGAGTCGGATTCAGCTGCCGTTGTTTTCTTTTTACAAAGGATTTCAATTCCGTTCCGTTTCATTTGTATCATAATACCTTTGGCCAATGTCCAATTCGATGCAGCAAAATATCACCCTTTAGCTAGCCTGTATTGACAATATATTTTTGCGCTTCCAATTTCTCACGTAGTTTAGCAACGAAGAATAGATTTATATTTTGGTTATGCTGTATTTATGAACTGCAGTCGACCATGCTGATCGACTACAGTTCATAAGGTTCTAGGTTCGATTCCCGGGTGGGGATGAAAATTTAACGCGATATTTTTTTTTAATGTTAGCCCTAAGTTTGGAAGTCATCTAAGCGCGTAAAGACAAGCTGCTCTCGTGGTATTATAGTTGTGTCGGACACCCGTCCCATCGTAGCATGCACTTTTTTATGGGACACCTGCAACATCTTGCAGGTGTGTTGCCGACCTTTGATAGATATAGATGTTGACCTTTTCCACCTTACCAAAGAGGAAATAATTTAGTTTTTTCTTTTAAATATTAACATAGACATAGTTTATTCGTTTAGTATTAAGTTGTCGTTTGTTTAATGATTAATTTCAGTTTTCTTTTCTATCTAATAATGTAGGTACATAATTGACTTATGCTTACTGTTTCCTATATTTTGTTCAACTATGTAATCTGTTTTGGCTTTGTATATTGTCTAAGTGTTTTCTTTTATAATATCTATATGTGTAGCTGTAAGGTTACTTATATTATATCTAATAAATAAATTAGTAAACACTAGCATCTCCTGCGTATGGCCGCAAAGCTCGCCGTGGCCACCGCCTATAGAACATTATATATGAACACACTGATGTTATTTAGAGTCACGTATCGTGGTTTGATTAAGTGTTAACACAAATAATCGACGATATTGCAATTATTGAAAATCACTGACCTTATTGATATAACAATGCATTATGTATTTGACAGTTTTATCGCCATTTTCCGTTTAATATCTGTTGTTAATTTGAATTGTTCGCGTTTGTATGGTATATTGATTGTTCACGCTATGAATAATATTGTTTGTGTGTGTGGTTCGATATTGGCGAAATAAAAGGTTGGTAATAATCTAAAGACAAAGCTTTTTAAAATGATTTGGTATTTCGCGAAAATAATAAAAAGTTGTACACGAATAACATTTACACAATGAAACTCGTAAAGACGAACGGAGTAAAGTTGAATGTCTAACTTTAAACCTTCCACAGATTAGGATAGCATAGATATCATTTGTTATTTTGCACAGACTATACAGAGATTAAAATAAAAAACATAATAAAGTTTAGAAATACTGTTACTTCTAGTAAAATATTGAAATGGGAATGGACAGGACTCATTATGAGAGAAGACAAAGAAGCGTCGAAAAAAGCGACGTCATGGCTTCCTCGCTATGACAAAAGAAAACGAGGAAGTCAAATAAAAAGATGGGAAGATGATATATAAGTAGAGGAGCTGGCCCTTTGTGGCTACGTAAAGCTAATGTCTAACTTTAAACCTTCCACAGATTAGGATAGCATAGATATCATTTGTTATTTTGCACAGACTATACAGAGATTAAATAAAAAAACATAATAAAGTTTAGAAATGCTGTTACTTCTAGTAAAATATTGAAATGGGAATGGACAGGACTCATTATGAGAGAAGACAAAGAAGCATCCAAAAAGCGACGGAATGGCTTCCTCGCTACGACAAAAGAAAACGAGGAAGTCAAATAAAAAGATGGGAAGATGATATATAAGTAGAGGAGCTGGCCCTTTGTGGCTACGTAAAGCTAATGTCTAACTTTAAACCTTCCACAGATTAGGATAGCATAGATATCATTTGTTATTTTGCACAGACTATACAGAGATTTAAAAAAACATAATAAAGTTTAGAAATACTGTTACTTCTAGTAAAATATTGAAATGGGAATGGACAGGACTCATTATGAGAGAAGACAAAGAAGCATCCAAAAAAGCGACGGAATGGCTTCCTCGCTACGACAAAAGAAAACGAGGAAGTCAAATAAAAAGATGGGAAGATGATATATAAGTAGAGGAGCTGGCCCTTTGTGGCTACGTAAAGCTAATGTCTAACTTTAAACCTTCCACAGATTAGGATAGCATAGATATCATTTGTTATTTTTCACAGACTATACAGAGATTAAATAAAAAAACATAATAAAGTTTAGAAATGCTGTTACTTCTAGTAAAATATTGAAATGGGAATGGACAGGACTCATTATGAGAGAAGACAAAGCGTCGAAAAAAGCGACGTCATGGCTTCCTCGCTATGACAAAAGAAAACGAGGAAGTCAAATAAAAAGATGGGAAGATGATATATAAGTAGAGGAGCTGGCCCTTTGTGGCTACGTAAAGCTAGACACCTCATGGAGGAGGCCTATGTCTAATATAAAATATTGAAGTAATTTAAGATAAAATTATTTGTTGCTTTTTAAATTGTCGTCTTTATCGTTATTGCTTTTTTTATGGCTCTGGCACGGTTTGTGCATTAGCCAGCGTCAAGTATAAGATTTTTATAATTCGTGTTTGCCTTAGAACTTCGACCGTGTTCTCCATGTACGGTTTAGGCACTCGCCCGGTACCGTACAACCCTCCCAAAGGCCGAGAACAATTTTTTTAAATTAAATTAAAAGTTGCCCTCGAACCGGGAATCCAACCCGGTACCCCTCACCTAGCTGCCACTTAATAAGACCGCTAGGCTATGAGGCTACTTTGTTATTGCTTTAAGCTGGACTTCAAAATGTCTTAAAATATTTTGTCTTATCTATGTCAAGTTATTTTTTTGTGAATCTACAGAAGTCAATACAAATAAATTTTAAAAATGAAAATATTTTTAGAATGAATATTATTTATATTATAATTAGAATGAAAATAATTTTAATAAGTTATTTATACTCAATAACTGCTGAACAGTTTTGATAAAACTTGGACTCTTCCCTAATTGGGAATATACATTCTCAAAATCATATGTCAATAAAGTCATAGCTTTTAATGTAGTGGATAAACAAACAAATTGAAATTCAGCTATGTATTATTATTTATTATTCTCATTACACCATTGATTCCATCAAACGTTGACAGTGACAGTTAGATAATCTATGGATAAAAGAACTAACCTGACGTATCCCATACAGAGAAATTAACTCTATAGTCAGCTACTGTGCAAGTGTATCCATATTTTTCAAAGCCGGTTGGTGTGTACGCCTGTAACAAGATAAACATATTATAGACACTTGTTAAATATTCTAAATAATTCAGAGGTTTTAAATTAAGGCAATTGTCAAATGCGCATATTTGGAAATTCCATACCCAAACTGATTCCATTGTGGAAATTGTCAACAGGCAACGCCAAATCACTAGGTGGGGGGCCTCATAGCCTAGTGGTCTTATTAAGTGGCAGCTAGGTGAGGGGTACCGGGTTCGATTCCCGGTTCGAGGGCAAGTTTTAATTTAATTTAAATTTGTTCTCGGCCTTTGGGAGGGTTGTGCGGTACCGGGCGAGTGCTTAAACCGTACATGGAGGACACGGTCGAATTTCTAAAGACAAAGCACGAATTATAAAAAAAATCTATACTTGACGCTGGCTAATGCACAAATCGTGCCAGAGCCATTAATAAAAAAAATAAATAAAAAAAATCACTAGGTAGTTGTGCAGATATCAAATTTAACTGTCATCTCAGCTGTTTTGGAGATATCGAAAATCTAATTTACCACTGTAAATATCCGTCACTGTATCTACTACGTACAGTTAGGTATAAACAAAATAGTTACATAATAAAACATTAACAACACATACAACCTTTTTCTGCAATCATAAGTCGCAGGTGCCTAACTTAACAGAGATCCTGAAACAACTGAACCCTTTGAATGACGAAAAAGTAATCGGAAAATGCTATGTATCCGTCGTCTAATAGAGTTTCTATTTTATCCCATTTAAATTACACGCGCTTATTTTATTTCTTTTATTAATCGTTTTTTACAATACAGGGGGCAAACGGGCAGGAGGCTCACCTGATGTTATACCGCCGCCCATTGCCACTTTTACGAATTGGAACGCTCTTTTCTTGACTACTACTAAGTCGAATTGGTTCGGAATTTCAGTCGACAGCTGAATTCACAATGCGCAGCAATAACTGCCTTAAACAACTCTCAGTTGTGGAACGACAGACGTCGAGGTGATACGGGTGGAATCTGCCGCGACGTCCGATGATGAAACTCGGCTGCAGGTATCAGAACAACTCCTCTGATCTCCTTGGTAAATGCGGTAATGCAGAGAGAGAGACCCTACATCTCTACGCAACGCCAAGGGTTCAAGGCGCTCGGAAAGGGATTGGTCGTCTATGGTTCGAACCGCTCTTCGTTGAATACGGTCAATTGGAAGGAGCTGGTACTGGGGAGCTCCCGCCCAGAGGTGAGAAAATAGTGTTAATAAGCCAAAAATAAAAACCACTCTTGTATGGCTTTCAGTTATCAGTGCTGTTGTAAAAGCGCAAAGTAAGACTGTCAAAAACCTTTGGCCACGCCTTTGGTAATTGATAACTTGACTATCATTGCCTCTTGGGCAGCCGGATATAGGTATCAGAGACTGTGAATCTACTGGTTTATACCGTAATCTACTGTTATAATGCTACCAAAATGTATTGTAACGACTTCTCAATTTAGCCGTATTTCCACTTCAAATTTACTTTTGAAAGGATACATAAAAGAGTTTTATACTGGCTTCATTCTGAATATCCAGGATGGGACTTTGATTTTATGAGATCGGAGTTTCGTAATACTAAAATGGAGCAGACATGTTTCATTGACAAAAAAGTCTGCCTTATAAATTACATCTCCGTAATAGGAAACGTTAAGAAATTATGAATATTTGTAACATTATACCAGTCGTTGCGTGTACCAATAAATTTCTATATAAAAAGTATTTCCATATTTAAATGATGGCTATAGACAAAATAAACGATTCTTGAAATGGCAACTATTTTATATTAGGCATAAGTCAAGGATCTGTCGGTCAATCGGAACGAGGAATAGAGTAAATTGTTGCCATGGTAACGTTGATTTGTATAAAAATAACAGTAACCATGTTGCTTTAGTCTTTATTTTATTTCCAATAATTAATTAGCTCCAATTCGCAGGATGCAATCAAATGGCGTTAACAAAATGTCAAATGGTTGTAAAATCTCGAATTTCGAATAAAAATTCGAGCGCCATTTTTTGTTCCCGCCTTTAATTGGCAGTTCGGCGCCGAAAATTTGTGAATGGCCTGTGTACCTTTTCTCAGAATATCTATTCAATGAATGTAAAATGACGTTGAAAATGTTTTCATTGGCTTTTGAATTTATTTTGTACGATGAATTGAATATTTTATTTAAAATATTCAGAAACTTATACTTTATATACTCAATCTAAAATATAATTATTGTGAATTATTCAAATAAGTACGTTTCTTTCATAACTGCACCCACATCCCGTATGGTCTAGTGGCTTGAATACCTGGCTTTTCTAGTGGGTGAAAGGCAGTTACCATACCATACGGGTTCGATTCTCGATCCCGGACATCTTTTTTTTTTACAAAACGTTTTGATGTTTGAAAACTCCGCATTTAAGCATAATTTGGTGAGTTTTATAAATAATTTTTAGCTAATATTGTTTTTCATTATTTAATTAAGGAAAAAATGTAACAGGAATTTTACGGCCCACCGTCTATTTTTTGATGCCTCACAAAATATCTTAACTATTTCGAAGGACAGGAAATTCTCACGCTCCACTTGTAAAACGAAAACAGGTACATCATTTTTTGTTCGACATTTCTTGCTAACACAAAAAGCCACACTTGTGAAACCACACCCAACACACAAAAACTCTTTAGCGGAATTCTATGAAAAACAGTTCATTATAATATAATGACAAAACGTTATGATTTCTTATATTATATTATTTTTTTTTAAATATATAATATGGGGGCAAACGAGCTTGCGGGACGACCAAAAAGGGCAGGCTACGCAGCCCATAGACACCCATTTTTAGTGGGTGCGTTGCCGGCCTTTGAGGGAGGAGTAGACTCGCTTTTTAAACATTTGGAGGTCGTATCTCTGAGGGAGTCGATTCCACAGTTCGCTAGATCGCAAAAGAAAATGCCTTGTGAAACGGACTGTGGAAGCCTCCAACCATCAAGATGATGTTGGTGAAATTTAGAGGTCGTACGGCTCGTACGGTGTTGAAAAGAGGCAGGAGGGATCAACCCAAACAATTCTTCCGAACACTCTCCGTAGTAAACTTTGTAAAAAACGCAAAGAGACGCAATGTCTCTGCGTAGCGAGAGAGAATCAAGCCGATCAGTAAGACATTGGAGATTGACAATTCGACAAGCCCTTCGCTGAATTTGGTCAAAAGGAAGAAGCTGGTATTTGGGAGCACCGGCCCAGATATGCGAGCAGTATTCCATATGAGGTCGTACTTGAGCTTTGTAGAGCTGCATACGTTGCACTTCAGTGAAATACTGCTTAGCCCTACCCAAAACACCCAGATTGATTTGATTTGATTATAGGCCAACACTGCTCTTAGTTTTATAAGCGTGGCGATTACCTAAATCGTCGGAGTTGGAGTTACGCCACGAGGGTATAGCCAGATACAAGCACTCTCTTTAGCATTATAAGCATAACATAACATTTAATTAATTAGCATTTATGTCTTGTTGTACGTGAGTGATTAATATAGTTATCCAAGAACCGTACAAAGCTAATAATTAGATTCAAAGGATCACATATGTCAAAATACATACTGAGTCATACAAGTTTTGACTTACTGTAAGCCTTCTATTAAGATTTTTTGAAATGAAACTTTTTTAGGCGCATGAGGGTAAATTTTTTAAAAACGTCACAAGATGTGCAGCGTTTTTGTCGAATTTATTTTAATAAAGTTGTGCTATATAATCTTGTGGTGCAATTATTCATACTTGAACGAGGTGTTTTTAATACATATGAATATCATTATTATTTTATTAAGTAACTAAATTACCATTTTTTTGTTTTGTATTTTATAAGGGCACAAAACCAAGACTTTTTTTGCTGACCCAGTTGGATATTTAAGATTATAAGGACAAAGTTAGCAATTATGATAAAAATGAATTTGTTATATTATTTGGTAATTGTTACCATATTTATGTTGGTATTTCTATATACATAACAACAACTAACTTTAGTTCTGAAAATACTATGTTACTTAAGAAGAGTTATTACTTTTTGGCCATTCTTTCGATTAGCTTCATAAAAGTAGGGTTTTTTTTTTACATTTGAGTCGGTTCGATTCCCAGACGAGGCAAGTAATATTTAAATCTTTGAAAGCAGAATTACTTACTTTTAAAAATAACACAAATCTTCTTTCAGTAAAATACCCTATCTACGATATTTAAGGTACCTACCTACTTTCCCTTTATGTCCCATTACTTTGGGACGCCCTGTATAGAGCGAGTTAATTAGCCCTGTATAAGCGGGTTAATTATGTATATGAAAAATACAAGAGACACCAGAAGAGTGAAAAACATTGGTTCCAACGTTCCTCTAGATCTCTATCTATTATTAACGATGCTTTAAGGACATGCTAGTCTGTTCCTTTTTCCGATAGTCTTGAGTTCAAGAGCAAGATGCTGCAGCCATTATTCCAGCAATGTTAATTATTATAAAAAATATTATTTGTGCCGTTTTTTCTGATTTTGTGAAGTGTCTATATATCGTGCAGAATTTTTATTAATGTACATTGTACATGCATGTTCTGTATTTATAATGTAATATTTTCTATCATTAATAAATTAATTTATTTATCTCCAAATACGTTATGATACTAGATTAATTAATGGCAATAATTGCGTTCTTAATTCATTTATTAATCATTATAAAATGGTTTTTAACACTTGCTAGGTATATATTACACAAAAAAACAGCATCGCAACAATCGTGACTCGGTCAATTGTGAAGATCGCAAATTTAGATTGTTAAATGTCAAAATTTGAACTGTCGAATTCAAAGATATTATATAAAGCGTCGATCTGTCTGATTATCGATCTATCGACCGGTTAATGAAAAGTATTTTATGAGAGATTGAAATATCAATCTCTCGTAGTAAACATTGGATTGGGATTGAGGATAGAAAGCGTCAGTTATCTGTTAGCTAAATAAACGAACGTTAAATTCACACACAATCAATCATGTTTTAGCAATACCATAGGACTTCTATAAGTCTTGTAAAATGAAAAATTGTAAAGAACATAACATAAAAAACAATGAATAAATTCTCTATTCTCCATAACATTCGCTAGATACCTCTATAGACTCACACAAACGTTAATTTGCACATGAATATTCTGAAGTTAGCAGTAAAGTTGTACATCGTTTAGACTTTAGAGCAATAAATTGTATAACTTTGAGTGCTGTTAATTTGACTTGTTTGTACCATTATAAGGAGTTGTGACGATAGGATCCAATTGGAAATTGGATCGTACTGTATGTGCTTTTTATTAATACTATTTTGTAAAACAAAAATCTTGGCGATTAAAAAGAGTGGCGAAGAGATTATTGCCAGTTCTTCTCGCCGTTCTACGCCCTTGATTTGAGAACTGGCAGTAAATTTTTTTTGTGGTTGTTTTTTTATTCTTTCCTTTGATAGATTTCTTATGTTCTAATCTAATCGATGTGTATGTGTGTTAAATTTATTATGTCATATTTTCTTGTATTTTTTAGGCATACACATTGTTTAAGAATGTATAAAGAATTTTCTTTATTGACGTTCATTAGTGTACATTGTGTTACATAAATGAATGAATGATTTTGAATTTAAAGGTAACTTTTTAAGCTTTCTTGGGCCATTTTTGTACAATCTAAATTCTTCCTTAAGTATTTACAATAAAAGACTGCTGTTTTTAAATTTATAAAAAGCCTGGATTACGATGCAACAGAAAATTTGATATTATTTGAGGTAGACTTTAAATTAACTTCTTACACACACGTTTAATTCACACCCTTACACATATTCACACACCAACTTATGTTTTAGTTTTATTTTACATGTCTGTCCGCGATGGAAGGCTGGTGACTACATGGCTGCTACAGCCCTAAAAAAAATTATTATTATTAAAGATGCCAAACGAAGAGCAGTATTGGCCTGGTGCCTTTAGCGTGCCACTCTCATACCTGAGGTCGTACGTTCCCTGTCTGCCTAGCCTTGGTAACTCTTTATAAAATATAATCAATTAAATTTCATAGTTAATCAAAGTCCGTCTCTTTTAGTCACATCGTAACATGATTTAACAAACGGAGACGGAAGAGTTCTTTACTAAAAAAACAATTAGTTTTTAGCTTAAAAGGATAAAGTTATCATATATCTAAAGGTAATCAAGTAGAAAATCACTTCCGAATTAAAATCACAAGTCAGCTGGCCGGACCACCGCGGTGTATGGGAAACCAGGCTACGAGGAGCTCTCAATATGAAGATGTTTAACGATTTTAAAATTCAAACGTAAATGGTAGAACGAGCACCATTGTAGGGAGACCTTTAAGTCAATACTTGTGTGAAGATATGAGAGTTCAAGTTGAATGGGAGAGTTATGTAGTTTAAAATTACTAAATTTGTTAACTTAAGACTCCTGGGAAGTGCGATCAAAATAGTTTGTAGTTGACCGTAATAAAATAATTTACGAAAATATTAATTACTAGCTGCTCCCGCGAACTTCGTTTCGCCCTAATATGATTTATACTTAGCCTAACTTAGTAGCTACATAACAACATATGGAACATTTTGCTATGCTACTCGATAGAAACCTAAGTACTAAATAATATTCTACAAATTTTTCTCTCCATAAAAACCTTCTTCAGAGTTAAAGAAATACATACATAAAACACGAATTGGTCCAGCCGTCTTCGAGATTTGCGCTTAGTAACATATATTGCGATA
This sequence comes from Pieris macdunnoughi, assembly GCA_905332375.1. NCBI lineage: Eukaryota > Metazoa > Arthropoda > Insecta > Lepidoptera > Pieridae > Pieris > Pieris macdunnoughi. The sequence continues at coordinate 1,415,465 of CAJOBZ010000062.1, forward strand.
AATGTTTATTTATATAGATAAACGTTTTGTAAAATTCACAGAATCGCGATGTCGGCTTTGTTAATGAACTGAAAATATATTAAAAGTAAAACAGTTATTTAAGAAGTTATACATATCCAACAAGACGCTAGAAAAGAGTTGGTTCCTTGAAGTCGATACAGTCTAATATATAATTTCTTTTTAATCGGCATATTTAGTGGTTGCAGCAAAAATATACACAGTTGAATTACATTACAAAAATACACACGTTATAAGAAATCGCGTTGTTTGAGTGTACTCGTAATACCATGTTGTTGAACAATTTAAAAAGTAGGAACAAGAATTTAATAAGTTTAATTTTAAAACACAATTGAAGACGCAAAGTTACGCAAAACTAATTATGGACTTGAAATATCATTATAAATTTCACACTACAGAAATATAACTTGAGAAATCTACACGTTATAGGCGGGAGATACCGCGTTATATGGTGAACGGATATCGCGTTATAGTGGTACCGCGTTATAGGGGTTACTGTTTCTTTAATCAGGGAAAATGTAATATTAGAATATAACTTTTGGTGTGTATTCTTACGTATGTGTGCGTGTATGAGAGAGTAAATGTAATTAATATTTAGTTCATCATTCCTTTGTTTTCAGAGCAGCAAGACTAAAAGCAGTTCTGGACAGTAGATCTACAATACAATGCAATAAATTAACATTAGTTACATAGTTTGTATACGAATTAAGTATTCTACCAACCAACTATATATCGCCAGACTGTCAACAACAAACGGATGCAAAACTACTTTGCTAGGAGAAAATAGTCTCGACTCGGTAATGGTAGGAGTGATAGCAGGAGAAGTCGGGGTCCATCGCGTACCCGTTGGTCTGACCAAATTAAGACAACTCAACATCCCTAATGCTCTGAGACAAGATGAAGAGTGGTGTGGAGGCAGCAAGTCGAAGCAATTAGAAGAAATACTTCAAGCAAACCTAAGAATATCTAAAATAAAATTGTGTTTTTTTTATTGGAATCTCGCTGTTGGCCTTTATAGCTCAGCTTGGGTTGTTTTGGCGAGCGTAGCTGGGCCGGAACGGGCAATAAAATAGACAATTAATTTGACCTATTTAAATCCATGTCTATGATTATTTTAGAATCTTTGCGTGGTTCCGCTTATTTGTGTTGCCACACGCGTAATAGCATATGTAAGTCAATAATTAAGCATGTTAATGTTTTAATGCAGAATTATTAATTTGTAATCCAAATATATTTTTCATTTGAAACACAGCTTGAATAATTAATATTTTAGATTTTTTCTTTGACAGAAATAATATTGTAGACAAATGAAAATTAAAAAAAAAACTACTTTATCTAGATATTATTCTACTCGTCTGGGAATGGACCGACTCAAATGTGATATTTTTTGTACCCAACATACAAAAACTAAATTACAAAATACCGTACTTTTTTATAGAATAGACGTCACAGCCCATGGTCACCCATTTCATTGGGTGCTTGATAGCCGAGGAGGAGGGTACACTTACTAATAGATTAGACGTCTAAGTCTGAACTTAGGTTTCAAACTTACGAAAATTTTCTCTTAAGTCGTTGTTTACAGTAGTTTCTCAATTATCACGAATTATGTATGATTCATTTGCATTCTAAGCTATAATTAGCACCTGGCAACGAGGTCAAATAAGAATTAACATCTGCTTATTTGGCAAAACAATATTTCAGTATTTTCTTGTAAATGAGGGTAGCTATAAAATTACTACCGTCAAAAGTTCATCAACTGAATTAAAAGTATGATTTAATGCATTATGGTCCCTAGAGCATATATTTAAACGTTTCTTAGGCCTTGCATCCTGTGTTCCCATTTAAAAACAATTGAAGCTCTAGAGACTTGTGGAATTTTGTCCACCGAGAATCGAATTCACTACAATAACTATGCATTTATACACCTTGGGTAAAGATAAAATTTTAAAGATTTATTGTTATACGTAAGATTCACGGACATGATACGACACCCAATTCAAAAAAGTTTTTTTAAACCTTACTTAATAAATACCATATTTTGCCTATCATTAAAAGGTATGGTGAATATTCGGTTATGTGGTTCATTATTAAACTATACGTAACAGACTCTAGGATTAAAAGCTTAGATCTAGTTCAAAGCTCAACATAATTAAACTTTTCAACTCGTTATATCAGTTAGATAGTTTCCTAGTTATTTAGCGATAATGGCTTTTATGTGAGAATATACACTAAAAATCGACTGGAGCCTTATACAGGGCGTCCCAAAGCTATGGGACATGAAGGGAAACTACCTTAAATATCGTAGATAGGGTATTTTACTGAATGAAGATTTGTGTCTCTAAGATTGTGATCTTTAAAAGTTAGTAACTCTGCATTCAAAGATTTTGTTTTGTAAATATTACTTGCGTCGTCTGGAAATCGAGCCGACTTTAATGTTTACATTACAAAAAACACCCCTACTTTTATGATGCCAATCGAAAGAATGGCCAAAAACTAATAACTCTTCTTAAGTAACATAGTATTTTAAAAGAAAGGAACAGCGTAAAATTAATCATTTTAATCAAATTAAAAACATACATGAAACTGCCGTAGTTAATTATGTGGGTATTTTTTGTAAATTAATTTAAATGCTGCATTACTTACCTTTAAAAATAACATAAAGGCTTCTTTCAGTAAAATACGATCTACGATATTTAAGGTACTTTCCCTTCATGTCCCATAACTTTGGGACGCCCTGTATATCAAGCCTTCCTAAATACTTCCCGTAAAGGCTAATTTGGCATCATTATATACAGAAATAACTTCAAAGAGATTCCATTCTATTTTTATGATATTAATTCTGGTATATTTTTTTCGTAAGCAATCTGATTTCTTGAATCTTCCACTCAAGTTAATAAATAAATGTAAAAAAGCGAATCGATTTAATACAAAATTTTACAGAACAATATCTAATCTATACAATACTCGTGTCACAATGTCCGTTCCCATACTCCTCCGATACTGCTCGACCGGTTCTTATGAAATTTTTTACGCATATTCAGTAAGTCTGAGAATCGGCTACTATCTTTCCTTCAAACCCCTAAGTGATAAGGAGTGTTCACCCCAAAAAAAATCTTTTATTTTTAAGACAATTTTTTTTGTTTTTATTTTTTTATGATACAGCATACAAAAATACATACAACCCCTCTTTTTTTCACCCCTCTACGATCAACCCCTATTTTTTATTTGTTAATTATGACTTGAACTCTGAGGTTTATATATAGAGAAAAATTCACAGAACAACCTAAAAAGTTTTTATTCCGGAAAACCGAACAGTCTCTGGGGTAGCATAGCAAAATGTTCCATGTTGGTAGGTACTAAAGAGGTAGGCTAAGTAAAATCACATTAAGGAGAAACGAAGTTCGCGGGGGCAGTTAGTATTATCTATAAAATTTATTGGGACCAATGTCAACTCCACTGTCATATGTCACAGACCTCATAAATTAAACGTCAAAGTCAAATTAGTTTAAAGCCGTTTATTCGATTTGCTAATATTACTAGATCTACAAATTAATGACCATTTTGATAGTCCATTGTAATAATAATTAGACTTTGACGTTGTTAATTTATGAGCTCTATGTTATATAATGTCAATGACAGTTGACAGTATTGCTCCAAGGTAAATATTCTATGTAGCTACAAGATCAAACAATTCAGGATATTGTTTTTCTATTATCTACCGTTTTCTAAGGCTTTGTCTAACGTAATGAGTTATTGAATGACAGTTTATTAAATACACGTTGGGGAACTAATTTATATCCAACTTAAAATGTAATTAGCTTGAATCGTTTGTTGCTTTAATAAAATATTTGTTTATATCATTTTTTTTAACACGGCTAGTATGCGATTTTATCTACTAAAAGTACATGGATTTTCTTTTTACCAAAAACCGGGTAAAGTTATACGCCAAAATGTTTGTTATATAATTTTAAAAGAAATTTTAATAAACACTATAATGTCTTCAGAGCGACTCTCATCCCTGAGGTCGTAGGTTCGAGCCCCGGGTCTGCAGCATTTAACATTTGCTCGAACGGTGAAGGAAAACATCGTAAGAAAATCGGCTTGCCTTAGACCCAAGTTGAAGGCGTATGTCAGGCACAGGAAGCTGATCACTGATACTTGCAGATAAGATACGACAAAAACATAAAAGAAAAGAAAACAGATATAGAAATCTGAGGTCCAGACTTTAGACTTATACCCACCACGCTGGTTGTAAACAACAACAAAATCTAAAGATTGTTATTTAAAATTACTTTAAAATAGAAGCATAGAGCATCTTGGAATAAAGTATTTTTAAATAAGTATTAAAACTGCAGATATGTTGAGAGCAATATTTATTGCAGACTAGAGCGCTTAAGTTAATGTTTAAAAAACAAGAAATTCTTGCAACATTTTCTCTTAACTTCGTCTTCATTTCATTGGAAAAGGGAAACGATTCACTACAAAGGAATATTTTGATATATTATATCTATCCCGCTTTAAGGGGAAATTATTGTCAAACTCAAAAACTACCGGACTAAAATAAAGTAGAAAAATTATGGAGAGATTGAGAAATGTTGTATACTAGTATTTTTTAATATAGTATAGTGAATATTTTAAATAAGTAATTATAAAATATAATATAGAATTTGTACTATTTTACTTTTTTGCAAGTATTTTTAGCAAACTATGTTCACCGTAATTGTCGTATATTTGAGATAGACTGAGCAGTGTTGGCCTAGTCATGTCAGTTGGCGACTGTCATCCCTGAGGTCTTAGGTTCGATCCCCGGCTGTGCACCAATGGACTTTCTATGTGCGCATTTAACATTCGCTCGAACGGCGAAGGAAAACGTGCGAATACCGGCTTGCTTTAGACCCTAAAAGTCGACTGTGTTAGGCACAGGAGGCTGATCACCTACTTGCCTAATAGATTGAAAAATGATCATGAAACTGATTCAGAAGTCTTAGGCCCAGACCTAAAGAGTTTGTAGCGCTACTGATTTTTTTATTTATTTAGATAGACCGTAACTATGTAATTGATATTTTAATTAATCAAAGTCCTCGCAAACTTTATCCGCAAACAGGTACAAGCTTTAAACTAAATTAGTAACTTTACCGACCTTTTTCTATTGTTAGATAAATCATTCCTTAGGGTTGGTACAAAATCGAACATTTATTAAAAAAATTCATTTGACGTTAAATGAATAAAAACCACTGCGAGCCTAAATAATCATAACTTATAATAATAATAAGCCTTTTTATTTCCTGTTTTACAATACTTGGCAGTTGCTATATTACAGTAACCAAAAACAAAAAGAATTTTGTTAGTGGGTTAGCTTAGATTACGATAGTATATATAAATATATATATATTACTAGCTGCCCCCGCGAACTTCATTTCTCGTTAATGTGATTTTACTTAGCTTACCTTTTTAGTACATACTAACATGGAACATTCTATGTAAACCTCAGAGTTCATGTCATAAGGTTTTAATTAACAAATAAAAAATAGGGGGGTAGCATAGAGGAGTGAAAATTAAGGGTTGTATGTATTTTTGTATGTCATAAAAAAATAAAAACAAAAAAGCTTGTCAAAAAATCAAAGTTTAGGGGTGGACCACCCTTATCACTTAGGCGGATGAAAAATAGATGTTGGTGTTGTTGTTGATACCCAATATGCACACAAAATTTCATGAGAATCGGTCAAGCCGTTTCAGAGGAGTTTAACTACAAACACCGCGACACCAGAATTTTATATATTACATTATTTTATTAATATTATTTTTTTATGAATCCAAAGATGCCCATTTTTGTCGGTCATGTGATATGGAATAACAGTTTATGCCGGCTGATCTTTTCAGATCATCTTATTTTTCAGCGATTTGTGTATTATGAATCCCACCTATATATATTTAATAAAAAATTATTAAATAACAATAATATTATTTTGAATTTAATAAATTCATCATTGTTGTTAACTTACCAGTAGATTCATTATGTTCAAAGTAAATCAACTAGATTGATTAAGTTGTAAATACCTAGGCATCAATGTTTTTGATTGATGTTTGTACATAATCATGTCGTTCACTTTAGGGGCTGCGAAATTTCATGTTTTAAATTATTTGTGTCTATATATACTAAGTCACCCTTAAAATAGTTGTAATTTCATTTCATTTCATGGGGATTTAGGCAACCCTATACAACCTTTTAATTTAGTGTTCAGATTTGGAAATCCATTACAATGTAGGATGCTTTACTGAAAACCCTTTGTGATCCTTTATCAACTCCCATTTTTCATTAATGAATCGATAATTCATTTCATTAGGAGTTCAAGTTGTAATTGAATGCTCACTTTGGTAACTGTTTCTATCGTTGTCATAGAAATATATCACTACAAATGTGCACAGACCTGTAAAGTGATGTCACTAGGGTGGTTCTGGCATATTTTGTTAATGAGAATTCTAATTTTTAATATATATATTTTTTTTGTAGAACCGGGGGCAAACGGGCAGCAGGCTCACCTGATGTTAAATGATACCGCCGCCCATGGACACTCTCAATGCCAGAGGGCTCGCGAGTGCGTTGCCGACCTTTTTAGAATTGGTACGCTTTTTTCTTGAAGGACCCTAAGTCGAATTGATAATAATAATTAATATAATATTATTATTTCAGAGGAGTTGTACGGATTAATACCTGCAGCTAAGTTTCATAATCGGACGTTGAGGCAGAACACGAAATTCCACTCGTATCACCTCGACGTCAGTCTTTACTGAGTGTTTTTAAGGCAGTTTTTTGCCGCGCACCACCACTATGTGAAACCAGCTGCCCACCGAAGTATTTCCGAACCAATTCGACTTAGCGTCCTCGAAGAAAGAGCGTACCAATTCAAAAAAGGCCAACGCACTTGCAAGCCTTAGTATCACTTAACATCAGGTGAGTATCCTGCTTGTTTGCCTCCTATTACATAAGAAAAAACTAGTTTTTAATCTAATTAAGGCAAGTTTCGCCATTTGTTTATCGTTACGCGAGTTTAAAATTATAAAACGGAGTTCATATAGAAAATCACGGCTTGTAATTGATTACTACCTAGAAGAAACAAACGCGTGGCAATAGTTCTATTTATATTGTTATAATTTATTTTGTTATCTTTGAAGTGTTGTGAATATGTGTGTAATAGTGAATGTGGTAAATCACAGAACAGATTTTTATTTTTTTTACTTATGTAACTTTAATGACGTTGAGGTTTATGACATTTTCCTTTGAATAATTGTAATGTAGAGGGAGGGTAAAACTTGCCGAGTTTCCTGCCCGTTCTTCTCAGAACAAGGCCTCCTGGTAGTTTTGCGAACGGATGGCGTAGTCTTGTTCTTTCGCGAATTTTGTAAACGTTTTTGACATTCATAAGCATGCCCTAAGACGCACCCAACGCAAACTGAATAAACGTATTTTGATTGATTGATTGATAAAGGCTATGGGGAACAGACGCGGTTTATGCAGCAGAACACAGCTAATGCCAAAAGAAAAGTATTATAGTAATTACGCCAAAATCATCATAACACTCTTAATACAAATCTTAAACCTTTTCTGGACCAATCACAGCCTTCCTAAATCGCAAAGGAATTGTCAAAATCTACATCTCAGATGGTTAAATTAACTCGTGCAGTTTCTTTATAACTAAAAGTAAATTTATCAAGCACGTTTTCTTAACTTCGTAACTTATTTGTTAGACTTCAAAGACTAGTTACGAAGTTGAATTCGTAGTTCACATGTTATGTGCCTTGCCAAGAATATAACCATAATAATAATGATTAAAAGTTAATAAATAGAAAATTAAAACAAAATAAAAAAAGTTGGCTCCTGTGGTAGTGTACCTTTAACGCTCGCAGCATATTCTCGCTGTATTGCGATACTTACTCGTTGAGCAAGGAAAGCACCAGCTCTGGGGTCGCTGATACTATCTACCAACTTAAATCTTCAATTAGGGCCTGGGAATTTGAACCCCACGGCCCAAGTCTCTACTCCAAAGGGAACAAAACAATATATTAGAAATCCACCTGTGTATTTTAATAAATGAGAACCAAATAGTTTTTGAAAGCTGGGGCTAAAAGCACTGTACTTAGGGGCTGTACTACTTACTAAACGAAACGTCATTATAACGCCAGTATACACTTTAAAATAAAATAAATTGATACACTTTACCCGATGAAAATAGTTTTGATCGTGTCATTGACTAAGTATAAATGCAAACATGTACGTAATGTATCAAACTATAGTAATTATCATGAGAGAGATAAAACCCTATACAATATATAGTAATCCGGAGCTGCCGCGTTATAGGAAATCGCGTTGTCGTAGTAAAACCGTTTTATTGAACAATTCAAAAATTAGGAACACGAATTTAATAAAGTTATTTAGTTTAGCATAATTGAAATAAAAAGGTACTCAAAAACTAATTCTGGACTTCACAGATTAATATAGATTTCACACTACAGAAGTATAACTTGAGAAATCTCCGTGTTTTACGGGGGAAATACCGCGTTATATAGATATATAAGTATATATATTCTGTACACTTATTCTATTCATCTTCAGATATACTAAAACATATACAATATTTAATAAATAACGATATTCGAACAGGTTTTTCAATTCTGATATTTTTTGATCAAAGCGTTATCAAAACGTCTAAACTGTATAGGTCCTCCAATTTGTTGGATGACACTTATCTTTTCGACATATTCGAATCCAATTTTAACGGTATTTTTTTAAATTTGTTTTATTCACTGTACGTAAGAACACTTGACATTAAATACAAATTCAATCGCTTCGATTAGAATTTCCCAACCTTAGCCAACCCAACACGGCACTTAGCCTTTTTAAAATTTCTTATGCCCCCATATCGAATGCATAATTTTTAATATTAAATTATTGGTTTTAGAAAGAAATTAAGGGGAAATTGTTAAGGAAACATAGAAAATTTTAAAACATAAAAATTTAAATTCCAAATAATTTTTCAGGCCCACGCAAATTTTTTAATTAAGAATTTATCTGGAAAGGTTTCTAAAGTAGATTTCACTACATCGATAATCATAAAAGCCCGAAAGAGAGTGGCAGAGTTGGCCTGGGGGTTCATATATAAGTTATTAGATACAGTGTTTTCGTTACTAAAAACATATAAAAGCCTTTTCTATGTAAAGTCAAGAAATAAAAGCTCTACGGATTTCCAATCGACAGTGGCAGGGTGAATGATGGCGCCCGGAATTCAGTCAATTGATGGATTGTCTTCCACTAGGGATGGTTCGATGTGATAAGGTGAATAATTTACGACAAATTTCGTAGTAAAGTCAAGAAACTATAGAATATATTTAGGCTCACACAATGGCCTGGCGACATGTTATTTGTAATTGAATAATACAGTTTTACTGCTGCTACCAAGCACAATCGTACAAACTCACCCCTGGTTCAGCTGGTAAACAAAAAGTGAGATGTGGATGACTACCAAATTTTTTATTTTTATAGAACTGGGGGCAAACGTGCAGGAGGCTCAACTGATGTTAAGTGATACCCATGGACACTCTCAATCCCAGAGGGCTCGCGAGTGCGTTGCCGGCCTTTTAAGAATTGGTACGCTCTTTTCTTAAAAGCCACATAGTCAAATTGTTTCGGAAATACCTACCGCCTGTGGACACTCAATGCCAGAGGGCTCGCAAGTGCGGTGCCGGCCTTTTAAATCAACGCCAACTTAAATCTTTAATTAGCTGTGCCCTTGAACCCCACGGCCCAAGTCTACTCCAAAAGGAACAAAATCAAAGTTAGAGGAAAGACTAACTATATTTAAAAAAAAAAATAATATAAAAATAAGTTTTTACTTTTGTTAGAGATTTGGAATCAATTACAATTGTAATTCTTTAGTTGTAAATGTTATTATCTGATTATAAATACTATCACTGTTCCAATATCAAACAAAGTAAAACTGTGATAAGCATTTAAAATTAAATTTATGTCGTGTAATTTAAATTTTGTTGTACATTTAACAAGCTACATTTTTCTGTAAACAAATATTATATTTTACATTTTTCTTTAAACAAATATTATTTTTTACATTTTTCTTTAAACAAATATTATTTTTTACATTTTTCTTTAAACAAATATTATTTTTTACATTATTCCGATAAACAGTAAAGTATTTACAGCGAATAATCCAGAACAGAAACCCCGCATCACGTTTTGAACATAGTACGAGTTATTGCCAACGTTGTGTAGATATTTACGAATATTATGTACCAGCCCAACGGTTTAACATCTGTATATATATCTGTATCAAAGATTGAAATTATACATTATTTATGTATTTCCACATCATAATTCTATCTTAACAGTTACTATTAATGCGATATAACGACACAATAATACCTACACCTAAAAACAAGAAATATATAAATATACCTAGATCCTATAACTAATGATATAGCAAGCAACTCTTATGAATTCAGCCAGAGTACAAACAAATAGGTCTACCTCGATGGAAATTTTGTTTATTATATGTATTGCTTGCGAAGCGCCCCGCTAATCAAGTTGGAGTGTGGGCGCGGTACATCCAAAAGTTGATTCCGCCTAAGGTTTTTGCTTGGTAGCCCGTAGACCCAGTCTCTACATTATTGAGCGGAGCGAGCGAAGCTCCCATGCGCCCACTCTTATGACACTCTGTACAAACACTAAGGCTTTTGAACGGCTTAAACGATTTTGAAAATTCTTTTTTTAAATTAAAGATGGAAAAATTTCCCGTGCTATAGGCTATAAAAACTCAATAATATTTACGAATAAATCACAAAATAAGCGGAAAAACAACTTCGAAGGAGACCTAAAACTGAAAAGTCCTTTCAACAAAATCAAATCTTTAAATTAAATGTTTTGAATCTATGTATTTTTACTCATCATTAAAAATTGAGTTGAACACTCGCTGCGCTCAAATTTGTGCTGAAACGAAGCAGAATTGCGAGCGTCTCGTCGGCGTCCTAGTATTATAGTAATCTAAATATACAGTATTTACAATGATACTGTATATTTAGGTAAATATTAATAATAATTTAAATATGTAAATATTTATATTTATTTTATTGATGTATTTATATGTATATTTATTTGTCATTTACACTGACAAAGCAAGCTCTCTTCTGAGACATAGCTGGTATTCGTATTATAATGTACTTAAGCAGTTCCAAGATCATTTACTCGACACCTTGCATTCATTAGTGCAGGATTTTCTCAGAGGCACCCGTATCAAGAGCGACTTAGGAAATTTAATATGATGTCACCGTACGAACGGAGATCTCTGGCCGGTGTTACGTTCTTCTACAAATTGCTAAATGCTCAAATACAGAACAGTACAGTTACAGGACATTAACAACGTCATTCCCTAATCATTCCCAAGCCTTATATCAGCAGAATTTTTCAAACTCCGTCTGCAAAAACCAGCCTAGGAGTTCAGGCACCTCTCATTCGAATTCTTCGCGATCGTAACGGATTAAACAGTACTTATCCGGAGCTGGATGTATTCGGGAGTGGGCTCGATTTAAAAAAAAACATTGTTAAGTACATACCTATCTGATACCTAATCCGCTGTTTGCTAGTGATGTTTTGCTTAACAATAAACAATAAAACTACTAGTATTTTAACTCTTTTTTATATTTTTTGTAACATTTTTGTTTACCAGAATTGTAATACATTTAAGAAAAAATAGCTTGTAACATATACTGTAATAATAGCATTATGTATGATGTGGTAAACATATTTATTTATTATGCATTTAAAAATCTTTTTTTAGTAGAATTTGATTTTATTATTCAATATAGCCTTCGGGAGCGATAAAACGACTAAAGCGTTTAGATAATTTTTTGATACCATTTTTATAGTACGATTTTTCTTTAGCCTCGTTATACGTTTTGGCGATTATCTCATAAGCGCTAAATTTCTGTCCAGCGAGCATTTTCTTTAGGTCTGAGAACAGGAAAAAGTCGCTTTTTCTTTTCGTCTTTTCGTTTCGTTTCGTTCGTAGGCTGACTTGTGATGTGTCAGCCTACGAACTTTTCAGCCCATCAATATGTGATATGTTCATTAATGAATTTCTAAAGTATTTTATATGAAATGATTTATCTCTTGATGAAATTCTCTCATAAATTATCTCAAAAGAATTCTCTAAACTTCTAGAGAATATTGCGTATACAAACATAAGAAAACATTCTTGAAAACCTAAGTAAAATTAATTAAAATTAATCCCGACCCCGTAGGAACCAATTTAGGAATAAAATTATAGCGTCATAATGTTGAATCGCCATCTGCGGTCGGAGTAAATTGAAATTTTTAGAAGTCTGAGGCAATGACATTCCTTAGCCGACTTTAAAAAAGGTTGTGATGCTATCGTGTGTACGCATAACAGAAATATAATACACTAGCTGTGTCCTGTCGTTTTCGTCATCGCAATTTGGTCATATTGTATATATTCCACAATAAATAAACTCCAGTACCTTCCTTTCATATGAAGTAGCTGGTGCCCGCGACTTAGTCTGCGCAGGATTAAAATAAAATTTGTCGAAATGATGAAGCGTGAAAGACATATTTCATCTACTTTCAATACAAGAAGCGATAAAAGTATCTATTTTGATTTAGGAATCAATTTACTACCAAATGTGCATTTGAAATAAATTATCAATTTTTATTGTAGCTATTCACTATTTTGGCTATAATGGCTCACACATAAGACATAGATATATACCGTGGCGAGCTTTTTTGTAGGATTACTTAAGATAAACATTTCCATCATACATTACATAAGTGTAATTCTAGCGGTTTTGTTTTAACACAGTAGCTCGCAGATGGTAATTTTTTTCCTACTTATTTGATATTTTGGATAATTCACACAATAGCTTTATAAATTGTAGCCTATGTGTTATACTGATGTATAAGCTATATTACTGTAAAGTTTCATTAAAATCCATTCAGTAGTTTTTACATGAAAGAGTAACAAACATCCATCCACACTTACAAACTTTCGCGTTTATAATATTAGTAGGGTATAATATACGAGAGAGCAGTGTTGGCCTAGTGGCTTCAGCGTGCGACTCTCATCCCTGAGGTCGTAGTTTCGAACCCAGGCTGTGCACAAATGGACTTTTCTATGTGCGCATTTAACAGTTGTCGTGAGGAAACCGGCACTTTGATCCAAAAATTCGACAGCGTAAACACAGAATGCTGATTACCAACTTGCCTATTACAAAAAAATATTACGAAATAGATGCAGAAATAAATATATATATATAATACAAAAATGTTATGTTGGTTTGTGTACGCTTCAAAAACTCAAAAATTTTAGCATGATATAATGTATAATACGCATCAAGGATTGTTTTTATTTTCCACAAGTATTGCAAAATTAAAGTTATATGAAATGTATCCTTTGTTTTGTTTCTCATTTCTCAACCATTCAATCACAATGTGCCACAGTGAAGTGTGGCAGAGTACATCTAATATCTAATATTTCTGGTATAAATACGGTATGCAATTAGTAACTAAAAAGAAAATGTTTGTTGCTTTAGGCATAAAGCAATTTAAAACCAGATTCTCTGTGAATCTAAATAATAAAACAAATAACAAGAAGCTAATTTAAGTATTGTAAAGCTCAGTAAATATTTCTCAAACAATAAACTTATTCTTTGTAGAAAAAGTGAAGCGCAAGTCTCGGGGTTTAGTATTATGAAGTTGCCTACTCCGTTCGAGAATATAATGGGGTACAAGAAATTATAAATATATGACCTCTATAATGTTATGTTACAAAGCCGGGACCCATATTTTGGAAATATCGTCAGTAATAAGGTGACTATATTAAGATAGACTAGAGTTTATTACGCTATAAAATATTAATTTTATGTTACTTATTAAAGTATACGAGTTTCATAAATTTAATATGTATTTTTGGTGCAAATATAGATATTTTTAAGGATAGAATATTAGCCTTTTTTATATGGGAAGTGTAGTCACATGTAGTACAAGGGTGTGGGACGTAGAGTAAATCTGCTGCTCAGAGAGACGCGTTAGCAATACCCGCTAAAACCACCTCACCGCATTCAGTCTCACAGCAGCCTAGTTACGCGACCAAGGAATACTTTTCCAAGTATTTTACACTTGCTCATACGATGAAGGCTTTAGTAGCACGTTAAAGAAATTAATGTAGTCCCGTAGCCCCATGGGTCCGGAACACACATTTTTCTGTTTTTTTCAATAGCTTTATAAATACATTTGCGCCTGATAAGTGTATATAGCGCCTGATAAGTAAAATATTGGGTACAAAGAATTTTAAACGCAATATGAAGAATGTAAGCAATTTTTTTGGAGCACAAAAGTAAACACATGTTATAACAACACATTATAATTGTACCGTCCTTATAATATGTGGTTATACGAAATCATATGGCAATACAAAAAATGTGTTAACAATTTTTTTTTATATTAAAAAAAATATTGATTTTTTTAAGCAAACGAGCCTCAAGAAGAGCTACCTTAGCCCATAGACACCGATGTTAGTGTATGTCGCCAGCCTTTTAAGGAGTATGGTCTTTTTTTAAATAGTTGGAGGTTGTAATACCGATTCCATAGCTCGTTTTTTAGTTTAGTTAGCAAAAGAAAATTCTAGAGAAGCGGACCGTGGAATGTTTCCAGCCATACGGTAATGCATTTTAAAACAATTCATGTGTGAATAATACTCAAATAAATTCTGCCTTATATATTTTTTATTGAAAGTCTTCGTACATTACAGCCACGATTATAAGTTATCCCTTACGTTGCACGAAACATCGACGTGTTTATGGTGTCCTAAAATAACATCCTGTATTCGTAAATATTTGTGAAATATCATTAACAAGGAACACTTCCCAGAAGGTTGTCCGAATACGGAAATACGTCTAATTCATCTATTTTTGTTGATCCAAAAACTTTGTTTATGCTATTTAGCCAATCGCTTCTAGTAAAAAATAAATAAATCAGTGGCACTACAACCTCTTTCTTCTTGGCCTCAGATTTCTGAATCTGTTTCATGATTAATTTTAAATCTAATAGGCAAGTAATCGATCAGCCTCCTGACCCTGACACACGTGGGTCTAAGACATGTCGGTTTCCTCACGATGTTTTCCTTCACCGTTCGAGCAAAAAAAAAAGTTAAATGAAATGTTAAAAAAGAAAGTCCATTGGTGCTCAGACGGGGGTCGAACCTACGGCGTCAGGTATAAGAGTCGCACGCTGAAGCCACTAGGCCAACACTGCTCTGCTTCTAATAACATATTAACTAAAAAAAGAGTAAGAGTGTTTCCTCTAACTTAGGTTTTGTTCCCTTTGGAGTAGACTCGAGGGCCGTGGGGTTCAAGTGCACTGCTAATTAAATATTTAAGTTGGCGTCTGGTTAAACCGGTGACCCCACAGCTGGTGCTTTCGCTCAACGAATAAGTAGCGCAATACAGCGAGGAAACGCTAGCGTTAAAGGTACAATGCCACAGGGGCCAAACTTTTTAAATTTGTTTTAATTTTCTGTTTATTATTATTATTACTATGTAAGTAGTAATATACAGTATTCACAATATTCTTAATATTGTGAATACTGTATATTTGTGTTGGAAATAAATATACCTAAATTACTAAAAACTAATAAAATAAGCATTTTTATGATGTAACCAACATCATTCAACACAAAAACCTTTGATATCGTAAGTACATTACTTTCATAAAAATTAAAATATCTCCGTCTACAAAGGTCACCGACTTGTCAATGGAGATAAAACTTGCAGGAGATTTTCCTTTCAGTCTGTATTGACGCAGCAAAACAAAAGCTTATTATGCTACACATTCATTTCACTATTATTTTTTCACAAACGGATTTTTAGAAAAAAATATTATTACTATTATTATGTAGGAACATTCATTCTTGCAAATGCTAATTCAATGACAATAAACTCAGCCCGCCATTTAGATTTTATCTCTGGTACTAACGAAAATTCGAATTTCGATTTAAAAGTTTCATGTAAGTTGTCAAACATACTTGACAGTGTACAAATTACATTTGGTATTGTCATCTGACATTTCGCTAAACTACCTTAATAAGTTGACAAAAGTAATAGATATACATACGAACTACATCTGGCAAGTTTATATGGACTTTCAGATAAAAGCAATGACAGCGAGCGGATACTCGCCAAAATTTTCACTGTAATGTCACAACTTACATGATCGATACTGATTTCAGGAACTGGACGTTGGAGGTTGTGCCGGCCTATATATTTGTTTTATAACTGTTTACTTCCAACACACAAATGTACAGTATTTACAATATTTTTGACCTACATACTATTAATTAATAATTAAAAAATAAGAATTAGAAAATTTCAAAGTTTGGTCCCTGTGGCAGTGTACCTTAAAAATATATATATACCGAAATAATATATAAAATTCTCGTGTCACAATGGTCGTTCCCATACTCCTCCGAAACGGCTGGACCGATTCTTATGTAATTTTTAATGCATAGTAAGTCTGAGAATCGGCTACTATCTATCTTTCAAACCCCTAAGTGATAAGGGGTGTTCAGCCCAAAAAATATTTTTACCTTTTGGATAAAACTTTATTATTTATTTTTTATTATGTGGCATAAAAAATACATACAACCCTTAATTTTCATCTACCCTCTACGATCAACCCTTATTTTTTATTTGTTAGTTAAGAACTTATAACTTGAACTCTGATTATATAGAGAAAAATCACAGAAAAACATAAAAAAGTTTTCATTCCGGAAAACCGAACAGTCTCCATATATAGCAAAATGTTCCATGTTCGTATGTTTAGTACAGGTAAAAAGGTAGGCTAAGTAAAATCACATTAAGGAGAAACGAAGTTCTTGGGGGTAGCTAGTGTTTCTATAATATTCTGTTTACCCGAGTAGATACTTATAAACCATCTTTAACCTGAATTCAACTCGACATTTGAATTGATTTTCAGCCGAATATTCTCTTGAATATTGCAATTTCAAATACTAACCTCAACAAAATTGTCAGTCACGAACCGCTGTACGAGTGATGTCTTTCCGCACTGTGTGTCACCCACTAGGACAACTTTAATCTCCTCTTCAGTAGGTGTGCCAGCGCCCCCTTCAGTCTTCTTGCCGGACCACATATTTAATCCTGAAACAATGATTTGATAAATGTAAATGCTTTATAAGATAAACATGATATTTCATGAAAACAAAATGAATGTTCAGTAAATATATCAGCCATAATATCGATTTATGGTAATATTACATTTAAAAAACGGTTTTTTTTTAATTATGGTCATATATTGATGAAATTGGAATTATTTGATACTTGTTCCTTCCTTCTCGGAAACTAATAGTCAAAAAGGAAATAGCCAAAAGGAAAGGTTAGTCGACATCACAGGAGACCGAAGAGCTGGCAGCTGCATCGGACAAAGAATTAGTCGAGCTATTCAAAGGGCAAACGCCGCCAGTATCTTCGGAACCTTGCCTAAAGGGACTCCTTTTAATAATATATTTTAAGGTTAGTTATAGTTTTTAGTTAAGATAATTGCATCCCAATAAATGTTTAATAGTTTTTGAGTATCACGTTTAACGAACACAAAAATTATTATGATTAAAAACGTGTCTACAGTTTTTAATACTTTTTGCTTATCTTTCGTTATCGGCTAGCCATTTTTATTTATTAATATATCTTTTATATTACAAAACCAAATGTATAATTAACAAAGAATTACGAGGAATGGTTTAACCAAGTAAAAGTTCTAAACTAATTCAATTAAAAATCTTTTAATATTTTACATTTTTCTGTTACTGAAGAATGTGTTGTCTCGTTCATTTATTAACAAAGTGATAAGGATGTATAATGCAATGATATTTAACAGTCAGTCCATCTGACATATTTGAGATTTTTAACTAAAGACATTTCTTTAGCAAGCGAAAGTTTTGATATAAAACTCGCTTTGTACATTTAAGTAAACATAGTGTTTATGCTTTTCTATTGATGTAAGACTATTATCTAAAACTGTCGCTTTACCGTCACATTGAGGTCGTAGGTTCGAACTTAATCGCTCGTAACAGAATGAAAAAATTGCGAGTAAACCGGCTTAGACCAAAAAGACTGCGCGTGTCAGGCACAGTAGGCTGATCACCTACTTGCCTATTAGAACACCAAAATCGCGAAAAGATACAGTAATCCGATGCCCAGATCTAAAGAAAGGTTGTAGCGATTACTAAATATTGTTTTTTTTTGTATATCTTTTAAAACGCTTATATGACACACGAAATATATAAATAATTGAACTTTCATGACGTAGTTCGCTAAGAAAACTCAACTTTGACATTAATTTAAAAATGCTCGATTTATTGAAAAAATGTTATAGCAAAAGCGATTTCCAGACGTTTTATCCATTGAAACTTTTCCACTTGAAACTTTTATTAATTCTTCTACAACCTTCTCTGAATTAGTGTAGGGTTACTTTGGTTTATTTTTAAGCGGAACTTTACAGAGTTTTAAGAAAACCTGACCCGACTAAAACATGTTTAATCGAACCTTGTGCTGTCAAATTATCCTAACTTTATTGTATTTTTCTCTGGTTTCATCCTAATTTTATTTTTTTTTATAGGAGGCAAACGGGCAGGAGGCTCACCTGATGTTAAGTGATAACCGCCGCCCATGGACACTCACATTGCCAGAAGGATGGACACTCAGATTGCGTTGCCGTTTTAAGACTTGGTACGCTCTTTTCTTGAACGATCCTAAGTCGAATTGGTTCGGAAATACTTCAGTGGCTAGCTGATTCCACATAGTGGTGGTGCAAAAACTGTCTTAAGAAACGCTCAGTTGTGGAACGGAGAAATTGTGACCAATTCGTGTTCCGCCGTCACATGAAGTTTAGTGTTTTTTTAATAAATAAAAAAATAAACATTTCTCAATTGTCTTATATAATAAACAACACACGACCCTGTTTCGTTAATATTCCGAATACGTAAGGTATATTTAGAACGTAACAAGGAAATACCTACTTAAGTTAATAGGAAGTCCGCAATAATTTCAAATGATGTTCACTATAGTGCTATAAAAATTATGCCAGTCAAGCAAATTTACGGCATTAGGTATACCTTCTCAGATCATTTACTGCCGGACATATAACCGTAACCGTTTTAACTCGTAAATGGATATCGTAGAGTAGGTAGCTAGTAGATTGGGTTTTAATCATTATAAAAGCGAGACAGCGATAGTGTTAGAGAGAACAGGAACGAATGTCTCGTCTATGCATATTTTGTCGTTTGACTTCAGTTACTGGAGCCAAACAAATTGGTTTACATTTATCATTTTAGTATATCTTTGTCTTATATACGTATTTAACTATGTGGTTCTGCAAAATAGAAACTATATTTGCGTATTTGGACTCATTAGTACGGCGAAGGATAACAGCGTGAGGAATGTCAGGCATGATGATCTACTACCCTATTAAACGGATATGAGGCCTCAGATTTTTGGATCTGTTTTTGACCAAGGTTGTTTTTGTGACAGGCACAAAAGGATGCCAGGAATTTGAACACATTTCTTTACGTTCGTTCCTTATAGCCACTGCTGGACATAGGCCTGTCCCCTACATTTTCAGTACGACCGCCTCTGCTTTCCCTCCACCCTCACCAGGTCATCTATCCATATAATGGTACGCCGTACAACGCTTTGCCGCCTGGTCTTCTGAATTTTTTTACGAATGAGTTTCAAATTAAGTTTCCTATATAACGTCGTATCTCAAAAGTACTTTCACGCCGGGAAATTTATTGGTATAACATTATGAAAATTCACGTTCTTAATATTCCTTAAGGATTCTTCCGTAAAAAGGGAGCTTATAGCCCCGCAAAGTTATAACATTAATAAGGGTAGGCATTGTTAAAAACGACCCTCGCCCAAGTGTATTCCGAGAGGACACAAAATCATTCTTTTGACTAGTTTTTTAAGTTATTACGTAAGCACTATAGGGGTGAGGGGGGGTCTTTGGTTTTCATATTTGGTGTTAACGTCAACAGTAATTTTATTGATTTTTATACATATATTACCCACTCGTTGTCTATGCTTGCAAACGAAATGCATTTTCGAGGAATACTACAAAAAAATAATACGTTTATGTACTTTTTTTTTGGTATGTTTGAAAAAATTTGAGAGCTTTGCTTACTTAATTCCGCGATTTGGGCACCCTATGAAATTAAGTATAAGGTCTTGGAGGCGGGTACAAATTCAGACTCATCTCTCTTAGGATGTACGGTGTATACCCACTCATGTTTCCACCTTATTTATTCTTGATTCTGTGGGCTACAACGAGCTAAGAGTACGCCGAGACTTTGCCCTAAGTAAAATTGTTACATGGCGAGGACAGCAATTCGGCAGTACTACAGTGCCTTAGCTACAATGTGCCTGATGGGTACGTCAGAAAGCGATGTTCGCCGTTACTTCATGTGCCCACAGCTAGGACTAACTTTCTAAAAAAGGGCACACGTGCTTCGGTGTATAACTTTAAGTAATTGCATAGTTTAACGGACCTTTTTTATTTTCCGTTGACTGAACTGACAAAAGTTCTATTATTTGTTAATCCCTATAGTAGTTAATTTTGTTTTTCCTTATTAATTTCTGATGTTTGTTTTTTATTTCTAGTGTAAATTTTATACATTTATTGTGCGTTCTTGTCAATTAAGGGTCACCTTTTAGGACAGGATTGTATTTTATAAATAAAGAAATTGTTATTAATAAGTTTCCCGCTAAAAAAACACCCTTTGTCGCTACTCCTCTTTTCGAAGACACTCTTCTTAAACCACAGCGAGAATCGGAATATTTAGCGTTGACATATCGAACAACGTTCACTTTCGCGGTCATTTGGAAAGAAAGGCTAAGTTAGCTTCTAAGAAACTTGGGTGTGTAGAGCCACTGAACGAATTTGAATCAAGAAAAGAGTAATTTCTTAAAAGGCCGGCACTGTAGCATTAAGTCTCCATGGGCGGCGGACTTATCAGATGAGCCTCCTGCCCCTTTGGCCCCTGTTGCATTATAAAAAAAAATAGGAGTAATATTTTTATTTAATTACAAGCTGTTGCGAAACAACGTTTTCCATGTTTATTATTTCTAGGAAACATTTTTTAGTTCAATAAAAATAACTATCTACTATAATAAAAAATAAAAATGTTATGAAAAAATAAATTTTGGGGTGGACACAAAGCTGATTCTGCATAAAAAAGGGTGCGTGTACTTATGTACGCGCGTAAGAAGTTATACTTCTTTGGCTTTCTTTATTTTTTTTAAATATAATTAATTAATAATTAATATTTAACGTTAACAATTTAATAATATTTAATATTTAGTATATTATTCAATTATTAGTTAATATTAATAACAATTATTATTTTATTACATTATTCATTCAATTTAATAACTTGGTATGTTTCATAACCTTTTAACTAAGTAACAATAGGTCTTTGTGGAAAAACATTGCTAAATTTCTTTGAAAAAATAATTAAAACTCCTTTATTTGTTTAAAAGGTAAATGCCATTATGGTTATTCAAAATTCTTGGCATAGCTGCTAACTTCACGCATATTATTATTATTAACTTCGAAAAATCATGCGAATCGGTCGAGTCATTTCGGAGGAGTATGGGAAAGAACATTGTGACACAAAACTTTTCTATATAAGATATTGACGCTGACGCAAAAAATGTCTGCCCTATGCACCATGACGTGAAATTCTGAGTTCAATGGTTAACCTAGATTTAGTTATAATTACCCTGTTCTGCCCAGGGGCTACGAAATCTTACGTGCATTTAACTGGGAGTATCTACATCTAATAGAAAGAACACACTATTCACATTGGTGCGACAATTTTGTGCAGACATCTGGTTGTAAGACTCTCGTTGTTCTAAGTGTTGAACTTTTTTTTGACAAAAACGCAAACAGGCAAAAGTTTCAGCTTCCACCAGCCCACACTGGTAGAAGGCTCGAATTTATACACTACAACTAAATTTTTATGGAAACATTACATTTGGGTTTTGTGTTCGCAATGGTTTGGTTTAGAATCGTACGTCTAAGCTAAAATACAAAACAACAACAGGGATATGTTATGTATTTTTTACTAATTGACATAAGCCTATATATGTCAGAGAATGTCTATGATTATCTGGAAATGTTATGATCGAGTCAATTGACCGTTGTTTTATTGTTGCTTTGGTTCATCATTGAGATGCTTTCTATTACTTTTAAGAATCATAATTTGGTTGGTTTTGTTATTATTTAACTGTTTCATAGATTTGAATCATTACTTCACGAATAAAAGTACCAATATTGTTACGACTAATCAGAGCAGTGCATATACCTGAGTGGTTCTAGGCGCCATTTTGATTTTTGACGGTACGTTTAGGGAACCCAGGACATAACTGTTTGAGTATTCAGTGGAGCATTGTGGGGATGAGAGTTTAAACCGAGTTGGGTCTAGTAGTGATAAAAAGTTATAACTAAAGCTAAAGTGTTATTTGTAGCGTTAAAAGGAATCAATCTTATTTAAATGTTGTACGATTATTTGTGTCTTCTGTACTTTACCCACATGACGCCCACTAAACCCGCTAATGACGAAGCCAATATCGATGAAGTGACGAAATGTCTCCGACATATATAAATTATAACAGGCTGCAATAGTTTACGGTAATTTTATTATATTAATACACTTGTCTAAGTCAGACAGAGAATTGCATACGCAAATATTATCTTTCCTATGTATAACGTATAAATGTAACGACTCCCCGAAACGTACAACCACAGTATGCTTACCATATTATCTTAGCAAATATGAAGTTCGGAGCAGTTAACGTGTCATGAACTTATATGTGCATAGTACGAGATTCTGAAAACACGTTAATACATTTCTTAATAAATTTAATACATATTAAAGAAAAGCTGTGTGAAAAGGCTTACTATAAAGTTAATGATTATCAAGTTGAAAAAGGGCCAGGGACTAGTGCTAGACAGGCTACTTCTAATTAATTTGCGATATTTGTTTTAAAATAAGTGTTGTTTGATGATTTGCTATTTTAAAAGAGTCAGATCACGTTTGAACAGGGGTTTGAAAGATAGATAGTAGCCGATTCTCAGACTTACTGAATATGCATTAAAATTACATAAGAATCCGTCGTTTTAGAGGAATATGGGAACGAACATTGTGACACGAGAATTTTATATATTAGATATAGTATTCTTGTATACAAGCTTCATTTTATGGGACAGGAATCAAACGGGTCACGTTTACTGTGTTCATACACCTGTAACACCACGTATGGAAGTGTATTGCCGGCCTTTAAATCTGTTTATGACAGAATCACATCGTGATTTTTTTTATTGAATAATAGCTTGCCAACGCTCGGCACACTGATACATTGGTACAAGAATATACAATTTTTAATGTGACAAGCAGTTAAAGGGCATACATGTAGATATCATACAAATATTAAACAAAACAAACATTTAAAAAATTAAAAATACAATAAACTAAACAAAAATCGATTTTATAGAGTGAGGGGAGCAACTATGGATATCCAGACCTAGCCCGTTTATCAAAATGCTTAATCTGGACATCAGTGAGCTTTGATCAAAACGCGTTCTACGGAAAGGAGGGACATATTGAAATGGTGGTGATAATTCAAATAATCAATACGGTTTAAAACAAAGCCTCCGACAAAATGAAGTCTCGAAGTCTCAGAGCACAAAGTTGATTTAAACTAATTAATTACACAAATATAAATTTAATGTCTGTCCGAGTGTTTCATTACGTGAAATTTATTACTCGCCCATTCAGATAAACTGTTTCACTTGAAAATTTCTTGAAACCCCTTCTAATTTGTTACAAAGCGTTTAATTCGTAAAGTTTTAATCCAAAACGAATTGCCGTCAAAATTACTTAAAGCAATATATTTCTTGGATGCAAATTGAATACTTCACTGCCAGTACTGCCCCCTGCTGGGTCTTAATTAAACAGGAAGAAACCCAAACTAACAAAATGATGTCTTGTATTTGGAGCCTCCAGGTGCGATCTCGAGAAAAAATCGATTTAAAGGTAACAACCGAGCATTTACCCGAAATATTAAGAAACTTCAGATCGCATCTGGAAGATTTCTGCAGTAAGGATGTGTCACTCACTGCAACAAGAGTGTAGCGGAGGTGAGACGGGCCCACACTAGCCCATGAATGTAAAATAGAATATAGTAATATATATTTGTGTATATGGATATATTAGGAAATTTCTTAATGTATATATATGTTTGTACAAAATAAGGTCCCGCGCCACAAGAGTCGGGGATATTGGAAAATTTATATATAATAAAAAAATATAAAAAAAACTAACAAAATGAAACTGCACTATTCAGATTTAGACTGTTACAAAAAGCCAGACCTATCTTCACCATCTCCTTACATAGTCTAATCATTGATTCGTAGATAAATTAAAATTAAAAGTTTTTTTAAATTAAATTACAAAAAAAAACAATGGCGTTACAAGCTTTTTAGGAGTGGGCCACAGAGTTCTGTATCTGTTTCATGATTTGTCAATCTAATAGGCAAGTAGGTGATCAGCCTCCAGTGCCTGACACATGCCGTCGACTTTTTGGGTCTAAGACATGTCGGTTTCCTCACGATGTTTTCCTTCACCGTTCAAGCGAATGTTAAATGCGCACATAGAAAGTCCACTGGTGCACAGCCGGGGATCGAACCTACGACCTCAGGGATGAGAGTCGCACGCTGAAGCCACTGGGCCAACACTGCTCTCTCTCTCTCAAAATTAAAAAAAAAAAAACAAATCTTAATCCTACTACATATATAAGAAACAGCTCAAATACGGTCTTTCCTCCCAACTTTGATTTTGTTCCCTTTGGAGAATAGACTCTTGGGCCGTGGGGTTCAAGTGCCCAGCCGTTAGTTGAAAATTTAAGTTGGGGCCTGGTATATAGTACCGGTGACCCTAGAGCTTATGCTTTCCTCGCTCAACGAATAAGTATCCTCCATCCCGTTTGCCTTCTGTTTTTATACGAGCTTTCATTGAATTATTACTATCATTGTTTGACGGCTCATTGGTCTAGTGGTTAGTACCCCTGACTGCGAATCCATGGGTCCCGGGTTCGATCCCCGGCTGAGACAAACATCGATGTGATGTGCATTCGGTGTTGTGCTTAGGTCTTGGGTGTTTAAATATGTATTTATATGTCTATCTATAATATGTATGTATATCCGTTGCCTAGTACCCATAACACAAGCTTCACCAGCTTAGGGACTAGGTCAATTGGTGTGAATTGTCTAATAAAAAAAAAATAAAAAAAAATTGTAATGTCACTTTTCAGATAGCACATTGCGCGCGTTTCTATGAATTGAAATAATGGTTTTGACAATCCGACACTCGGCACAAACAGCCCATTTGCATTCCTCCAGGGGTGTGATTCTGGTGTGCGCGACAAGACGCAATATCGATAATTTAGATATGATATTCTGCTTGTTATCGAGGACTTTGAAAATGAAATATTGTTACATACAAGGTATGTCTAGAATCCATTATTAGATATATAGGTTATTGTCATCTTTATTTACCAAGAAAATGATTTATTTATCTGTGAAAATAAATACTTCGTTGCAAGAACAATTACGATAATTAAATAATAAAGGTGAGGGCCGCCTTAACGGAAAACAAATTAAAGGAAGTAGTTAGCAGGAAGTGCAAAACTATATAAGATATACAATCACTAAGACAAAGAATTGAACAAATCAATTAAAACATTTAGACGAAAAAGGGCACATTTAGTTTGTACAATAAGAATACCAAACGTATTTTCAACATTCAGTGGTTAAAAGTAATTCAAAAATCAAAGAACAGTGTTTTTACTTTTTTATTAATAAATAATAATATTAATACATTATCAAAAACATAGGAACGAGATATTTGTTCGCAGAATATGTGTTCGTACAGTGGAAGTGGACTGCTATAGTATATTTATACTTGTATTTGGTCTAACGTTTACGTAAAACGTATATTATATTTTTTAAACTATTACAATTTTCAAAGCAGTGTATTTGACTCTACACACACAAGAAGAAGAGACTAAGTACGAGCCCATAGACACAGTGCAGAGAAGTCACCATAGATTAAAAAACTGTTCATAAATAATTGAATGTTGTCTTATTTTAACAATATAAACTCAAAAAAATTATATAATTTAACAGAATCACGTGGAATACAATATCACGCATCACAGAATCGCACCCCAGTATTCAATTCGCCGATCATCGTTCCCGGCTCTGGCATTCGTTCAAGTGTCAAGCAACGCCATTTTGTGTTTTCAGTGTCTGGAAGACGCGTGGTTGTATTTTAAAGTATTCAATTGAAAGATTTGCTGTTTGGTTTTATAATTTAATTATTTATAATTCAGTGTAAACATATATTTCTGACTCCCGTTACTTTGACTCAGTCGACGCGTCGAGTTTATGTCAGCTGTTTTGACAAGTGAACATTTACAAGGTCAAAACTTTTATTTAATTAAAATATTTTTATAAATACGATCATTAATATTTTTATATACACGTAAGTGGGGAAGAGGTGTTTTAATGTGTTTTTTAATATTGAAATTATTATATATTATTACTAGCTGACCCGGCAAAAGTTGTTTTGTCATTATATTATTTCTAGGAAACATTTTTTTTTGTTCAATAAAAATAACTATCTACAATAATAAAAAATAGGGGTTGATGGTAGAGGGGGAGTTTTGTATGTATTTTTGTATGCTGTATCATAAATAATTAAAACAAAAAATTGTAAAAAAATTTTTTTGGGGTTATCACTTAGATGTTTGAAAGATAGATAGTAGCCGATTCTCAGACTTACTGAATATGCATGTATAAAGAATTTTATAAGAATCAGTCGAGCCGTTCCGGAGAAGTATGGGAACGAACATTGTAACACGAGAATTATCTCAGTAAAAATAAACTAAGTCTCAAACATCAAGACTTGAATATTATTAATTTGTCATTTGTCATATGTGCTAACTGTAAAATTTATAATTAAAATAATAATAATAAATTTTAAAGTTAGTGGTAACGTCCTTTTTAATTTCAGCCAAATATAAAACCTCAAAAATATAACCTGGCCGGCAATCATTCAACGTCAGATCAAAAAACTGAATGACGTCCGTACATTTTACAAATAAATAAATAAATCAATTAAAAATGGATATACACGAAAGCCAACTAAAAGAGGACTGGAGGAAATTAATAACGAATTTACAAAAGTTTCTACCAAAGAAAAAAGACATATTCGTTTTAAAGCCACGGGTTACGATGACAAGATTGAGTGACGTCCACAGTGAGGCCAAGAATGTCTTCCCACAGTGCTTTGCCGGTACCAAACTCGTAATATACAAGGATGTTATGAACAAAGTGAAACTTGTCCAGAATTACTCCTTTGGGAAATCAAAGGCTTCGCACTCCTGCTACTCCCGACTGATACACAAAGAAATGGAAACTAAAACCTCCGAAGAGGGTCTGGTCGTCGATTTGGCAGGATCAGCGACCGCCACCTACCGGGAAACGCTGGAGGACAACCTGGAAATACGAATGACGACCAAGATTCGCGACTTGGTGTCGTCAGAGGTGGAAGCAGTGCTCGAAAAGGAAACAGATCGGTTCATTGGATCAGTTTCGTTCAATATGAAGGACGTCGATGTGAACACGTCGAAGTATGTGATACAATGCATGTATAAAGCCTTGCCGGGCTTAAGTTTTGGCAGTGAGTTTGGTCATAAGCCACTTTCGTTGGATCAGCCATGGCTCTCGTTCAGCTTAAGGTACGATAAGCCATCTTTTACAGTATCTTCAACATACAGCATGGTCGGATTCCAGACATGTTTTTACAAACAATTTGCGCAGAAGCTCCGAATAGCAACCATTGTTAATAAAAATCACGGAGGTCAAACAACTCTGAGCGTTGCGCTGAATAAGATTTGTGAGAACGGTACGGAGCTGAAGATGTTTGTGAACTCACAGCTGTACAGTGGTTTTACCGTTGAGAAGGATGTGTTTTTCCAAGACGTAGATACGGAGACGCGGGTGGTTCGACTCCTGGCCAGTACACTGATTGACGGACGGAATCGGGTCCGTTTTGGATTTGGGATTCATCTGGACTTTTAATACATTTGAAATTGCTTGTTAGTTTTTTGTAGCATTATTTGTTTGTATATAAGTATACATAGGTTTTAATAAACGTTTTGATTCAGTGATGTTTAAAAGAAATTTGTTATTATAACCTATACCTTTTTTTTAATGTAACAGGAGGCTCTCAAGTGTGTTGCCGGTCTTTTAAGAAATGGTACGCTCGTTTTTGAAGGACTCTTTTCTTTTATGTAAAAGGAGGTACAGGGCCAGGAAGCTCCCAAGTGTGTTGCCGGCCTATTAAGAAATGGTACGCTCTTTTGTTGAAGGACTCTTTTCTTTTTTTTATGTAACAGGTGGTAAAGGGGCAGGAGGCTCCCAAGTGTGTTGCCGGCCTTTTAAGAAATGGTATGCTCTATTCTTGAAGGACTCTTCTTTTTTTTTAAGTCGAATTGGTTCGGAAATACTTCAGTAATTCACTTATTTTTTTTAATTGTGCTCCAGCGAAGTATTAAGCAAATTACAGAACGCAATTCTTGGTAAATAAGATTAAAACTTTCCGAATGTTATGAAAAAGAAATAGGATATATTTCAAATAAACTTTGTACAATTTGCGGCTCAGATAATACACGAGACAGCTCGTTATCTCAACAAAATAAAATCTCAAACTTTAAGTTTACGAGTTCTATTTATTTTCATTCCAAGAAAAACATGGGGGCGTTTGAAAGGGAGCTAGGTACGTACCTACTATAAAGTTTTGTTTGTACTATTTCCTACTGATGTCTAATTATTTGAACACTGTGGTTTTTACCCTTTCTATGAGTGTCTATGGGCGGCGGTATCACTTAACATCAGGTTAGCCCCCAGTTACCTAAAAATAATTACTATAATAAAAAAAATATTATTAAAAATCGTATACAAATATGCAGTCTACGCGTAAAACATTTGTTCACTACGCGTCTTAAGTTGTTGTGTTTAATCATAAATGGGGCATGAGACTTTAATTTTTTAAACCTAATTAGGTACTTATGTAATGTTTGTTTTTCCTTATGTCTGAGTTTACTTGATAGACGAAGTAGTTAGTAAAAATTTAAAAGGTCCCATGCCCCATTTGTGATTAATTCATAAATTAAGACAAGTAGTGAATGAATATTTTACGCAAATTGTTTATAAGATTTTGAATTCATGATTTTTTAATGTAGTAATTTCTTAGGGGGCGTCAATAAATTACGTGAGGTGTTTTTTTAAATTTTCTGTACCTCCCTCCCCCTCTGGTGAGATGTCGTGAGATTTTATTCAACCCCCTCCCCCATACCCCAATCTCACGTGAGATTTTTCAAAATGTGGGTTTCTTACGTAAACGCGTTGGATTGTTATTGTAAAAGAAAAAAAAATTGGCTTCGTGCTTTTATTTACGACTAAAACAAAAAAAAGTGAAATTTTGAGCGTTTAGGTATGGAGTTAGCGGGAATTTGCAGAGATGGCCGGGTCAACCGTTTTCCTAAGTTTTTTTTTTCAATCAGAAAAAAAATTGCGTGATATTTGCCGAGACCCCCCCTCTCTCCAACGTAAGATTAAATGAGATTTGACTCGAACCCCTCCCCCCCTTAAACACCTCACGTAATTTATGGACGCCCCCTTAAGGTTGTTACCTAAAGAGGCTCGCAAGTGGGTTGCCGGCCGTTCATGTTATATGTCTAGTAAAAGCGAATTTAGCATGAACTTGCACGTACACGAACCTCTACTTAAAGAAACGGAAATTAGAGGAGATTTCCTTCCGGTTAACACGTACACTTAAGTATGACATAATTTCTGCGTCCATTTATCTTATTTCTTAAGTAGCCGGCCTTTTACTTCGCCTATAATAATAGTGAGAAAAGATTTTTGTTTAACGAAAAATAACTACGGGACCGACCAAAAATTCTTTTATCATTACATATTGGCTATACAGCCAAAACCGTTTACGACGACATTGTTTAGAACAAAATACCAGTTATATTGACCAAAATCAAAGGTCTGAATTCTATTGTATAAGTTTCTTAATAACAAAGTCATCGGCTGTTACGACCAAATATGAGTCGTCCCTTCGATGTCGTTATAACAGATTTTGACTGTATTTATTTCCAAAATATTTAAAAAAGCAAATGTCTTTGAAAAGTCGAGGTATTATTCTATAAATCTGTTTACTATAATTTAGTATACTATAGTTACGGAATGGCAACCACGAGATGGAAAAAGGAAATGAGGAGGAAAGAGCAATAGAAGGGCAGACGATATAAAGAGAATGGGAGGCACAACTTGGACAAGAAAAGCTTACATTACAAGAGAATGGAAGTAGCTGGAAGAGGCGTATTTGTCACAGGACACGCTCATCAATAAAACCGGCACATCTGATGTATTAGATTAAGTTAGGTTATGTAACTAAAACAAAACTTTATATATATATTATACTGGGTGTCTGTAATAAAGGATTAATAATAAATTTACTAAATTTAAGTGGATATAATACAATGTGTTGGAGACAATGTGTAAGTGGTTTAAAAAGTATAAAAATTAGGAAAGACATAACTTTAATTTGAATAAAGCAAATATAAAAATGTTTGTAAAATAACTTTAATACACACACATTCGACGACTCATTGGTCTAGTGGTTAGTACCCCTGACTGCGAATCCATGGGTCTCGGGTTCGATCCCCGGCTGAGACGAACATCGATGTGATGAGCATTTGGTGTTGTGCTTAGGTCTTGGGTGTTTAAATATGTATTTATATGTCTATCTATCTATAATATGTATGTATATCCGTTGCCTAGTACCCATAACACAAGCTTCACCAGCTTAGCATGGGATTAGGTCAATTGGTGTGAATTGTCTTTAAAAAAAAAAAAAAAATACACTTCGCGGCAAAGTCGCAGGATTTAATTTATGCACAAATCCTTTTAGGTAATTTTTTTCCCTACTTATGAATTACAATCTAGCCTATATAATAATTATGGCTAATAAGTAATATTATGTTGACTTCATTTTCTACAATACTATGGTGAATAGCTTAAACTAATGTAATGTTCATTAACAGTCAATAATGTTTTGACACTACACTAGTTTTAGTAACTCAAAAGGTTTAGTTCTCTTTAGGTGATTATTAATTTAATAAAGTTCTCTCTTCTTTTATAAAGATCGCGGTAAAAGATCGAAGGACATCGCGAAGAAACCACCCAAAAACCAACAGCACGTCAGGTACAGAGACTGATACATCGATCAGTCTTCTGTGCCTGACACACGCGAAAAGAAAGAGATACACAAATCCCACCAAAGTATCACGCCCTGGTGTTTAATTCATTTGTCCTATCTGAAAATTATGTTTCATAACATCTGTACAATTTGCATTTTAAAAACGCCGACACGAATTTTCCCATAAAATTTTCATATATATGGCCCTCAAAGGCTGTTTTACGAGACACAGGCTCATACAGGCTGAGCTGCATTGAGCTTACGCCGGTATACCACAAAATCCTATAAGCTTTGTTAGACTTTTGAAAGTTAAAAAGAGGCTTTGCGCATCACTACTATGATACTAGGTTTAAGAAAAGTTTTTATTGTTCTAAATATTTATTTTATATATTTACACGTTACACTTAAAGAAAAACAAATAACATACATAAAAATTTTAAAGGATGCAAAGAGCGACCTTATCTCTAACAAGCGATCTTGCCATAGCGGTTGCCTGTAAGAGATCGCAATCAATCGAGATCGTAAGGAAAAAACTAAAAAAAAAAGTGCGTGCGTACAAAGTGAAGAAGCGAAACTTCTTCGTGAAACTAAATTTTAAATCTTGTTCATATTTATACAAATCTAAAACTTTACATTTCCGTGACTTAGAAGGAGGAAAAAAGATAGATATGTTAGGAATTTAATGAATTTAATTGTCATTAGAACAAATTATAAATTTAATTTTTTTAATTTATTTCTTCGATAATCAAAAACACTTCGATAATATTAAAAATAGAATTTCAATAAGGTAATTCACCCTTCTCACTCTCTTTTAATAGGTCTCAATCGCTTTCTCCATTTTCTTCGACGAAAACGCTGCACATCTTCGTGACGCTAATATTATTATTATTGCGTTTCATCCGTAAAAAAATTACCCTCATGCGCCTAAAGAAGTTTGACTTCAAAAATACCTATTTAATAACTTAGTTTCTAATTAATAAAGGTTCTTCACTGATAAATCACTCTAAAATTCGAAGAAGGATGCCCGTGCGCATGTGCCCTAGCTAGTTGATATTCTATTTCCTACTCCGACTCCAGCACCCCACTTTGGGCGGATGTTCGACGTAAACAGACGGAGTCAAATAAGCAACATGCACATGCGCCTACGTTAAGATCCTTAATATGTTTTACATTAATTTAAGAAAAATATAGAATCGAATATATACATAAATAAAATAAAAAAATTAAAAATATAATAATTCTATATATAAAATATATAATTGAATATATAAAGATAAGCCACGAAAATGGTCAGAGCACTTAGGAACAATACTTATAATGAGCTTCTGAAAGCACTTGATCTTACTGATTTAGGACGTAGGTGATTAAGAGGAAACTTATTGACAAAATCCCTTAAGAACTTTCTCCCAAACCGAGTAGTGGCCGAGTGGATTAAAATTAAAAATTTCGAAAAAAGAATTCATGACATAGTATTTTATATTTTATGCAAAATAATTTATTGAAATCTTGACGAATTGTAAATGAAAATGCCACATGTTTTTATTTTATTTAGAGTATTTACAATATTGTTAACCTACATAGTAATAATAAAAGTAAACATAATAAGAAAACTAAAATAATTTAAAAGTTCCCCCAATGCTGGCATTTCGTCACTGTATTGCGATACTTATTCGTTGAGCGAGGAAAGCACCAGCTCTCTCAACGATACTATTAATTCCGGAAATTCCGCTCAGTCATTCTTTTCAATTGTCCTTATCTTATACGAAATGGAAGTTTACCAGTATCGTTCAAGGCAGTGAACCTGAAAAGTTAGGCACTTCCTTACTATAAATATGTTAAATTCTGCATAAAGCGTGTACTTAAAACCCATATCGAAGTTAATTGACCAAATTGCGCTGTTAAACTGGCAACCTGCCAAGATCATACATACGTCAAAATTTGTGGATTTTTTTTCAATATTTTTTATTAATTTTCAGTTTCTTAATACAACAGGAACAAGACGCCTAAAGAGAACTACCTAAACCTTTTGAGTTAATAGACTTATTGTAGTGAATATAAGTGCAAGTGCGGTTATCTCTGACACACGAACATAGTGTCAAGACATTATAGAATATATCCTTTGTTTAAGCTATTCACTAGTATTTTAGAAAATTAAGTCAACATAATAATTGCCACAATGATTGTATAGGCTAGATTGCAATTCATGTAAAGTCGCACTCTCTTTTGTGAACTTTATTCTAGGAAAAAAAAGTAATGTTGATAGACAAGAGTTTGGAATCAAACGTATTTGTAATCGTATATTATGCTGATGGAAAGTTAGTGGTTATTGATGATTGAACTATTGCAATATTATTATGAAATAAACTCAATAGTGTCTCGGCAGAAAAGCGCGAAGAGCAGGAGGAAAATAATAAACGGCTCAAATATGAGTGTTTCCTCCAGGTTTGATTATGTTTTAGGAGTAGAGCACAGCAATTAAAGATTTAAGTTCGCGCCTGACGGTATCTGTGATGCTCAGAGCTGGTGCTTTGCTCGACGAATAAGTATCGCAATACAGCGAAGAAATGCTGCAGTAAAGGTCTGCCAAGGGACAAAACTTTGTTTTTAGTGTTCTATTTATCCATTTTTAATTATTATTATTTTGTCCTACATAGTATAATTATTAATAATGACCATATGAGAAATTTGTTTCACCAAAAAAGTTTCGATATCTTCTATAGACCAAAAAGAAAATGCAAGAGGCAAATGCATGTTTCATTTGTTATTTCGAAGGGAATCGAAACCAAATCATTGCCATATTTGAATTTTTTATATTTATTAGTTAATATTATGTCTATAGGTACATAACCTTTTCCTAATATATTATATATGTATGGATCTCAAAAGCTAACCGATCCCTCAATGGAAATCTCTATGTACCAATTATCTTTTAGTTTCTGAGAAGTGGTAGACACTAGAGAAATTTACCATTTTGCTTGAAAGCCACCAATATTTAGCGTTGTCTGGAAGAGATTTCTTAGTAAGCCCGACCGTGGCATGTTTATTTTTAAGTTTTTTATTTAATTGGGGAAAAGTGTTAGTTTTTTTAATTCCATGTTTTTTGAAATCATCAATAACGAAATAATGATCAAGTACCACGCATTTCTTTATGAGCAAGGCAAGGAAATGAACGATATACCGGCCAGAAAAATGAACACAGCCAGTCTCAAACAAAATTAACGGCTCGTACCTTTAAGGAAGGTTTTTACGTATTTACAGCTAAATATTTTTATAAACGGCGGGTGTCATAGATCAAGTGGGCAACGGGATGTGACGCACAGTGGGCAAAGGGCCAAACTGGGACAAAGTGTACCCCGGTCTAGAATTAATGGCCATTGTAATGCAATTTTCCGCATTGTCCTCTTCCCATCCAAATTACCTGAAACAATTAAATATTAATTTAGATTAAATGAGCAGTGTTGCCCTAGTGGCTTCAGCGTGCGACTCTCATCCTTGAGGTCGGTTCGATCCCCGGCTGTGCACCAATGGATTTTCTTTATATGTCCGCATATAACATTCGCTCGAACGGTGAAGGAAAACATCGTGAGGATTAGCAAAATCTTGCCTATTCGATTGACAAATGATCATGAAACAGATACAGAAATTTGAGAGCTAAAATATTGTAGCGCCGCTGATTTATTTGTTAAATAGTTTAGCAATTCTTTAACCCGTGCCAGTTGCAGCGTGTTGAACGGTCAAGAAAAAATCGCCGTCACAAGCTCATCACTAAATATCAATGCAACGGATGTCATATGAGTTTAACCGGAAATGCGAGTAATGTCGCGTACTGAAGGTAGTTTCAAAATACGAAGCCTAAGCCTTAAAGCTTAAGTCCGGTAGGCTGAGCCAGACCGTAATTCCTTTAACATTTTTATGGCTTGGAAAATTACACTTATGAGTTTACGACCGAACAATTTATGTACT
This sequence comes from Pieris macdunnoughi, assembly GCA_905332375.1. Taxonomy (NCBI): domain Eukaryota; kingdom Metazoa; phylum Arthropoda; class Insecta; order Lepidoptera; family Pieridae; genus Pieris; species Pieris macdunnoughi. Next base: position 1,450,927 of record CAJOBZ010000062.1, read on the forward strand.
ACTGTAGCTTTTAAATGTGAATAATAGGGATACGGAAACACAGCTAATTGTGCTCAAACAAATCTATTTTTGATAAAGCATATTTATATTATATAGACGATGGCTTGACAGAGAAAAAGCTATTCGAAAGGCTCATCTGATGTTAAGAGATACCGTCGCCCATGGACTCACATTGCCAGAAGGCTCGCATGTGCGTTGCCGGCCTTTTAAGAATTGGTACGCTTTTTTCTTCATAGATCCTAAGTCTAATTGGTTCGGAAATACTTCAGTGGACAACTGTTTTTTTTATGTTTCATGAGGCAAACGGGCAGGAGGCTCATCTGATGTTAAGTGATTTCACCGTCCATGGACACTTGCACTGCCAGAAGGCTCGCAAGTGCGTTGCCGGCCTTTCAAGAATTGGTACGCTCTTTTCTGGAAGGAATTATAAGCATTATATTTGTGCATGCCGTCCGCGCCTACTGTTCCACACATTAGATCTAATTTTAGTCTTTTTTCTTTATTTTCATAAATAAATAATAAATATTAGTAATAAACGTAAATGAACAGGCACCTATATTCCGAATTCCCGAATTCCTCTAAGTATTTTACCAGGTTTAATTTAGGAATTCACATTTGTCATTAATTCAGCTTAGCTGTACCATATTTTGTCAGTCACAAATGGTTTGAAATGATACCCAAAAACAATTTCTCTCTACCTTGTCACTAAGTTGTGTAACTATCTATACGCGCAACCATTAATCATTGCGTAATGAAGCAATTTATCAAAGCCCTTGTGCCAAGTTATTATGAGCGGTTTTAGGAGTAATATATAAACTCCATAGATAATATTTTTATTATAAAAATAATTTATAACCGCCTTCATCGAAAAGCCAAAGAAAAATTCGAAGATTTTTTTATAGAACATTTTTTTTAAAACTAAAGGGGGCAATCGGAGGGCTCGCGAGTGCGTTGCTGGCATTTTAAGAATTGGTACGCTATTATATTGGTCCGTGACAGACCCCCTATATGTTCAAAAATACTTCCGTGGGCAGCTGGTTCCACATAGTGATAGTGAAAACTGTCTTAATCGCTTAGTTGTGGAACGACGGACGAAAAATATTATTCTCCTCTCTAATAGGACGACAACGCAACCCATGATGGGAGTCCATGGGTTCCGTGCGGCTGTTCCGTAGACTCGTTTCCCCATATAAAAAACATCAGCATAAAATATTATACAAACAAACCTTGATATTTGTCGCAGCTGCTACAGATCCAATATTATATTTATTGGCATTCCCAGTCCCAGAGCTGATATTTATTTAATGAAGTACACCCTCGGGACGCGTATCCACTAGGATATTCACGCCAAAAGCTCGAAAAAAGCTTAATACCATTTATGTATACGTATTGGCTAGCTTTCGCCCGTGTGGATTTCGTAAGATTTTTTGGGAACTCTTAAAAATCGTAATAAATCATTTCACATAATTAATTATACATTTAAACCTTCCTTAGAAATTACATTATCAGTAGAATTCGTATAAATATCCGTTCGTTAGTATTGCGTTGATAAAGACAAAACCGCGACGGGGGACTTAATTTTGTATTAAAGGTGTGTGTTTATCTTAAATATCCTTATGTTACTAAATAAGTAACTTGTGCAGAGGAAGCTATCAACCTCGTAGTCCTGGAATGCGTAGCTGTGGTTTCCCAACAATCAGAAATTCTCGGAGCAGTGAGGTCGCTCCGTGAAGTGTGCGTAGTGTCCAGGAAACTTCTGAGCTTCTGGAAGGAACTAGGCTGGCTTAATTAGCCAGGACTCAAATTCAAATCCAAAAATCATTTTTTCATATAGGTAACAAAATGTACACTTATGAACGTCAAAAAATAAAAAAATAAATTTATATATATAATACTAGCTGACCGGGCTAACGTCGTTTTGCCATATATATCATTTATAATAAAAAAATAGGGGTTGATCGTAGAGGGGTGAAAGTAAGGGGTTTGTATGTATTTTTTAATGCTGTATCATAAAAAAATAAAAACAGAAAAAAATATCTAAAAATAAAAATAAAATATTTAGGGGTGGACTACCCTTAACATTTAGGGGGATGACAAATAGATGTTGTCCGATTCTCAGACATACACAATAAGCACACAAAATTTCATGAGAATCGGTCAAGCCGTTTCGGAGGAGTATGGCAACGAAAACTGTGACACGAGAATTTTATATATTAGATATATATAGACTTTACGTACAACCGACCAAGTAAGCGTCTAAGTGTAAATCAATGTTGTAACGAGACGCTTATCATGTAATAGTAACTTAAATATTGAATTTTATTTATTACGAATTTTGTAATAAAACTTTTTCTTTGTTAGATTCGTAATAATTGTCTCTGCCCTAAACATTTAGTCTTCCTATAAGTCTGCGTCGATAAAAAACAAATACCTACAGAGATTTAATAAAACGCCCCAAGCCCCAAACATCATTAATAACAAGCTATTTCGTCCACTGAGAGCAGAAAATGAGAAATGTCTCTCATAATACAAGTGAACTAGTTCGAAACAAAGATTTTCCCCTACATTTCTTATACCGTTTATACATTTGCAGTTTCAATTAAATTATTTTATGCTTGGATATAAAATGTTACCTTTAATATAAATACAATATTATAAGACATAAGTAATAGTATATATTCAGGTTCTATGACCCATAATAAAAAATCAATTAATTAATAATAGTACGCGTTACAATAGTACCTATACAAAATCACCTTTCAGGAATAGGTCAAATTGGAACATACCAGATTTCAAGAGTCATGACTTTTCCTGACTGATAACAGAGGCGCTGGGTAGATACCGAAGCAGATATTACAGAAGTTTACTTGCTGACTTGGTGTTCAGACATTAGCTACCGATCGAATAGATAAATAGATCAGATAGTAGTTTAAAAGTGGGTACTAGAAAAATAAAATACAAGTTTCAATGTGACAATCACTTATAGGCAAGCATAAAAAAAGAAGAGAAACAAAAATACATCGATTCATAAATTATAAAACTAAAGGAAAATTGATTTCAAAGTGTTATGGGAGCATCTATTGATATCCAGAGCTGCTCGTTTATCAGAATTCTCAATTTGGATATTGGTGTGTATTGGCCAAAACGCGATCTTCTGAAACGCGACAACTGGGATGATGCCCGGGGGTATTTAGAGGAAATAATATAACAAATAGTTACACGCTTTTTAAAACTATAAATAACGAATAAAATCCATAGATTTTGCTCCAAAGGACATTTCTTTTATCTATTCCCAAGAATAATCTAGTAAACCCAGCATACATAAATTTCACATGAGTGATTAATAATTGTTGACATCGTTTGACATTTGACGCCTGTCACTTGGCTGCGTGTTACGCGCCATTAGCTGTTAGAAACTCAGCTTATTTATTTCCACCTATACGAGTATTTTACACCATTTCCCAAAGTGGGGCCCACGCCATACAGGGGCAATTTGATTTTTAAAAATTGAATTGAATTTTGGTTATTCAAAAATTTATTGAAATTATTTGGAATTTTGATTTCGGTATTTTATTATGTTTTACCATACCAAAACCTGCTTCGTTCCACAATTGTGCGTTAAGAAACGCACAATTGTGGAATTCGTATTCTACCTCGACTATGATGAAACTCAGCTGCAAAAGCATTTAGTGTATTAATACCGATCGAACAAATAAAAATTTCATTTCGCAAAGTCATACAGCAATCGTTTATTTTCCGAATAGCAAAACTTCAGGGTATTACGTGGTTGAGTTGGAGATTAGAAAAAGTTATCGAAAAGTGCTGTGCAGCTGGCACAGTTTGGACAAAAGCTTACATAACCGCCCACATAATGATCTATTGATGAGAAATCGAAGATTACTTTAGAAGAGCTTCCGAAGAGCTTTTTATCTGCAAGTCAATATGTATATTTGCGTGTTATTTCCACGAAAATGTAAGTGCGTGCTCCTATTTCACCATACCTCCTGCTGATAGAGGACAAATCTTTGTTTTTGATTCATTGTATTAATATTTACTACTTAAGATGTCATGTGGCACATGGTGTAATGGTTGCAACTCCTTACAAACGTTGTGTAAAACAAAAAAACTTAGCGATTAAAAAGGGTGACGGAGAGTTAATTGCCAGTTCTTCTCTTCCGTTCTACGCCCTTGATTTGAGAAGTGGCAGTAAATGTAAAATTAGAAGCATTTAATGTATATTTTGTTTTGAACGTTCATAAGTGTACATTGTGTTACCTATATGAATAAATGATGTTTGACTTATTACTTTTGCCAACGCTTCTGCTGCTTCAGTAATACATAATAATAAAATCTCATCTGGCGTAGAAACTTCAAAAAGAACAAAGTTAGGAGTTATACTCAGAAGCTCTCCAATCCCCAGCATCGGACGGCATCATTTCGTGGGAGTTCTAAATATAGCGCCACAAATTGTTGGAATAACAACCCCCTCTGCTGAAAAATCTTCAACTAAAATCAAATTTTCGTCACAGTTATAAAGTATATCTAGTTACTCAACAAAAATCCCACGAAATCTAGTTTTTAATCCGCCCAAAATATTTATTTATCTATTTCTTAACAATTATTCTTATTTTTTATTTACTATATGTGTCAAACACACAAATCTTCCAAGAATTCTTTACTTACGCTGTTAATTAATGTTAATTTTAACTATTATTATTTTTTCTACTATTATTATTACATTCTTTTTCTTTTTTTGCGTCTGAGGCGCATTTAACTGTTGTGGTCTCTGGCAGAATGACCAGCGCTGTGGAACACGTGTGCTCCATAATGCTGAGCCAAGGCCAGTTACAACGACAACATCAAGGACAGAAGACATGCCATTGAAAAAATAAATACAGAAATCTGAGTCCCATACTAAAAGGTAGCACCACAGTTTTTTTAAATATCTTATTTAAAAGCTAGCCGTCGAAGCTTTAATCTAAACAGGCAAGTTTGTGTATCACCTATTTATAAACTTTCCCACCTTTTCTTAGAAGCCTCTTCAGTCAAAAGATAATCACGTGATGGATTGGTTCCAAGCTGATAAATTGCTTTACGACTTTCGAATGAAGGGGTGATATTTTTTCTTGTGTTAATATTAAGGAAACTCTCCTTATGTACGCTATTTTGTTTGTTATATTCATATATGTAACATATGAGAAAAACATATAAATTATTCTAATTTATAACAAGCATGAAGAGCAGTGTTGGCCTAGTGGCTTCAGCGTGCGATTCTAATCCCCGAGGTCGTAGATTCGTTTCCCGGATATGGACCAATGGACTTTCTGTCTATGTGCGCATTTAATATTCGCTCGGACGGTGAAGGAAAACATCTTGAGCAAATCGGCTTGTCTTAGCCCCAAAAAGTTGATCACCTATTAGATTGACAAATGACAATGAAACATCTGAGGTCCAGACCAGAAAAAGGTTGTAGCACTACTGATTTATTTTATTATAATGAGGATATTTCGTGTCTGGTACCCTTTTTATATAAGATGTCCAGGTTTGTCTCTGATATTTACTATTACAAATAACTGTATACGTGTACAATACAAAGAAAAATTCGTTGGTAAGCTTTGAACTATTAAACGCTCATACATTAAAACGTAATTTATTTATTTCCAACACACAAATATACAGAATATAGAATATTCTCAACCTACATAGTAATAATAATAAAATAATAAATATAAAAATTTAAATAAATTTAATACGTTTGGTCCCTGTAGCAGTGTACTTTGCCTTTATATTTATTTCTTTGGTAATCTTAAATTAGATAACAAACAATTATACCTACTAAAAAATATAGCCAAAACATACATTAAAGTTTTGTTGTATAAGACATCCAATCTATTTAAACCGCTAATAAATTAGTCGCGTTGAATGCCTAATTTTGCGAAGTCCCTATTGTCCCAAATAATGGGGACTTAGATAAGAGACCACATGCGGTAATTAATGGGTGCACTTCTATATTGCCACTCATTCAAGATGGTAAAAGAACTTTTACGAAAATGAGCCTTAAATTCAGAGACCAGTTACGACTCCAGTGTGAAAAAACGTTTTGCATTTCACATACGCTTGTCATACTTTTTTTCTTTATGTAAAAGAAGGCAAACAAGCTCCTGCCCTCCTGATGTTAAATAATACTGCTGCCCATGGACACTCACATTGCCAGAGGGCTCGCAAGTTCGGCCTAAACTATGACTCCCAATCCAGTACATTTTTGACTTACTGGAATCAAACTAAGTTCTAAGGGGAAAACGGGCATCTAATGTTAAGTGATACTGCCGCCCATGGACACTCTCAATGCCAGAGTACGTACTTTGACAATTTCGTTGCATCAAGATATTTTTCTTCGTATGAACAAGGACGTCGTCGGTCTAGGTACTGCTGTATCGACAGAGTGGAGGAGGACCTGCAGCTGAAAGCCAGGCGAAAGGTGGCGCAGGACAGGGAGCGCTGCAATTTCCCCTTTTCGAAGGCCAAGACACTTTTTGAGTCGTAGAGCCATTTTTCTGCATCTTCTACCGCATTTACCATTGAGAGTGTTCAGAGGAGTTCTTCGGTCTAATACCTGCAGCTGTGTTTTATTATCGGACGTCAAGGCAAAATACCATACCATCCGTATCAACTCGACGTCCGCCGTTCCACAACTGAGCGTTTTCCAAGGCAGTTTTTGCCGCGCACCACCGCTATGTGGAACCAGCTGCCCACTGAAGTATTTCCGAACCAATTAGACTTAGACAAGAAAAGGGCGTGCCAATTTTTGAATAGCCGGCATCTCCCTTGCGAGCCTTCTGGCATTGTGAGTGTCCATGGGCGGCGTTATCACTTAACATCAGATGGGCCTCCTGCCCGTTTGCCTCCTATTACATAAAAAATATGCCCATTCACTGACATTACTGTCAAATGTATTCCTTGTCACTCACAAAGAATAAAAGCCACAATTTTTCGTGTCGGCAGACCTAGATGTGACTTCGTCATTATGACAATTATGGCGGGCGGTTGGCACAAAGCATGTCACTACGTCCTGATTATACCGCGCGTGTTCCTAATGGACTGGTGTTTTCAGACTTCAAAAAAGGTTTACATTCACTTGTATATTAGAGCAGTGTTGGCCTAGTGGCTTTAGCGTGCGATTCTCATCCCTGAGATAGTAGGTTCGATCCTTGGCTGTGAACCAATTGACTTACTATGTGGGCATATATTTCAAGCCTGAGCGTATGACAGTAATTTAAAAAATAAACCTAATTAAAATACCTGTCAACGGACCAAGTGTTAACGATATATTAATTAACATATACATATTATTCATTCAGAAATTACAGAATCGGTTATGATGTTGGACTGTTATATCTTTATTACTAACATACACATAAATATACAGTATTTACAATATACTTAACCTACATAGTAATAATAATTATAACTTGATAAATTAACTAAAACTATTTACCTTAATGTACCTTTAATGGCGCTGCCTCGCTGGTATACTTATTCGTTGAGCGAGGAAAGCACCAGCTCTGGGGTCACCGGTACTATCTACCAGGCGATTACTTAAATCTTTAATTAGCGCCTGTGCACTTGAACCCCATGGCCCAAGACTCTACTCGAAAGGGAACAAAACTAAACTTACTGTTATGTCTTTGTTTTTGAGAAATTTTTGACATCCAATTCTAGCGATACATATAAACTGATAGCGTTTTTCGGTTTAAAATAGTCTTTATTCTTATATAACACTGTAAATATTTTACTAGAAACTCGGCAAAATTAAAATGATAAAATATTAAGCTCCGTTTCCTGTTACATGAAAAATTTCTTTAGATGAAAAATGTAAGAGGTTTGAACGAAGCAACCATGCATTCAGAATGTGAATTAATAAATATTAAATACATTTGAGAAATTTTAATTCTTTTAGCGACTTTTATTTATTTTCTTTTTAGGGATTATTTTTTCATTGAAATAACATCGTAACTATAGTGAGAAATATAAATCCAATCTGACACGCAATACAAGACAATCAAGACACGCCACGCCGTCTAAAGGTCCTTGTGTCGATTCGGGTAAAACGTTAACTTTCTTAAGTGCCCGGTAGAGTAGAGAATCTGGGATAGACCCAATCCTACAACCATACATGGAAGCCTTGGATAATGTAATATTGATAAGATGACAGAAATTATCAATGATAAAGATGTAGTAATGTAGATGGCAGAAGCCCTATGGTCCATTATGGCGCGTTAAACCATCTTGATTCGATTCTACCGTATTTACCACGGAGAGTGTTCAGAGGAATTATTCGGACTAATAACTGCAGCTGAGTTTCATTATCGGACGTGAAGGCATACAAAATACCATCCGTATCACCTCGACGTCCGTAGTTCAACAACTGAGCGTTTTATAAGGCAATTTTGCCGCGCACCACCACTATGTGGAACCAGCTGCCTACTGAAGTATTTCCGAACTAATTCGACTTAGGGTCCTTTAAGAAAAGAGCGTACCAATTCTTAAAAGCCGTGAACGCACTTTCGAACCTTTTGGAAATGTGAGTGTCCATGGGCGGGTGGTTTCACTTATCATCCATCAGGCGAGCCTCCTGCCCGTTTGCCTCATATTACATAAATTAAAAATATATTATAGTACATCTACTTAATGGATTACAAGAAATGGGTTGACCCCATTCTGAGGTTCATTAAATAATTATTATTAAGCTAGAACTACTTACATCAAGTTTTTTTTAACGAGGTTCTTGTGGTCTTACCTGAAAAAGACATTATTAATAACCAATCACAAAAATTAAAGTAATGTCAATAAATTATACCGTCTTCAAATACAATTTTGATGAAACTTTAAAAAGTTCTCCCATTCCAACAATATCATATACAAACAAAAATTTTTTGGAGCTGGGTAAATAATAAAAATCTTTAAAAATTACAATTTTAAATTCGTCGAGCGAAGCTCCAAAGTGTATTAAGAGATTAAAGAACGCTTTTATTGGCGAGTCGAGATTAATTCTCTACTTAAAAACATTTTAACGTATAAATAATAATTTCCCCCCGTTTTCAAACCCTCTTAGAGATGACATTCGTAAGTCGACAGCGTTACAAGTATCTTAGCTTAAGATATTCCGGCAGGCTCGCGCGTTGCCGGCCTTTTAAGAATTGATACGCCCTTACCGTACGAGTACAGCCCTGCGATTCTGAAACTCACTTTTCGAACTCACACAGCGGTTTTCGCATCGGCGGTCGCTCTGAAATCAGTCGTGAAGCAGTCATTTTATGATTTGGCATTCTGAAAAGATGGGAGCTTGTAGTTTATTGTTTATCAGAATGCCAAATCATAAAATGACTGCTTCACGACTGATTTCAGAGCGACCGCCGATGCGAAAACCGCTGTGTGAGTTCGAAAAGTGAGTTACAGAATCGCAGGGCTGTTAATTGGGTATAAAAGTATCCCGGTATTTCAAAAATCACAACACCATTTCGAGCTACGCTCGCCAAAGCAGCCTGAGCTGTCAAGGCCCCAAGGCCAACAGCGAGACATCCATCAAGAAGAGAAAAAAAAAATCACAAAACTTGTCCAACATTTGTAACGCCCGTCGCAAACAGGCAATGGAATGGAGCATGGAATAAGTAAATCTTATAGATTTAGAAACCAGGATCTTACACACTACACAAGATTGAGGGACATTTGAAGAACTGATTAGAAGCTGAAGGTGTCTGGACAAGTTATAACAAGTAAGGAGACATGGTCCAGTAATCTGACAGAACCAAATAAGTATGACGAGATTCTCAAACGTGATGGGAGATTTATGTACACAATGAAAGAGAAGAATGGGGGGGGGAGGGGGCTTTGCCACTTCGCAAAGGGATGAGGAGCTGGTGCTACATATAAGATCATTCAAATCAAATCAAAATCATTCATTAATATAGGTAACACAATGTACACTTATGAACGTCAAAAAGAAAAATGTACATTAAATGCTTCTAATTTTACATTTACTGCCAGTTCTCAAATCAAAAACGAAAGAGAAGAACTGGCAATAAACTCTACGCCACTCTTTTTCATTAGTAAGTACTCTATTGTCTATTATCCGCTTTATTATTATTATGTATCTCGATTAGTAATCCACGTGTCATTACTCAAGGCAAGTCTTCTTAAGGACTTCTTCTTTATACGTCTTTAGACGTGGGGACACAGGTCCAAGATGCAGGGGAGCAGCCGCAACCAGCAGCCTACTCTTCATCAGACTTTACTTTGTTATTATTATATGTAGTCTGAATGGTTTCTATGTAAAACCAATTATAAACTCCTTCTATTTAGTATTAGAATGTTTAATGAAAGCAGATTCAAAAAACATTATGTTTGACAAAAACCTCGTATATATTGCGGTGAAATTTAATTTTTTCAGTTAAAAATGCTTTCATACAATAACAATGATCATTTCAATGCAACCTACTTCTATTTTTAACTTTAAAAGCACCTATTGAGCTTTTAATCGTACTTGCCATCGACTCCATTGCATAAGACTATTCTATTTCCTGTAGGGTTGTCAGTTTTCAATAAATTAATTTACTCACAATATATTGATATTAAGCATGCCATTATAGAAGTGTCACTAAATTTCAAAACAGTTAGTGGTATCTCAGGAAGTTGTTCGAAAAATCATATTTTGTATTGTTCCATATATATTATAAATGAACCACGGAAGAGAATCTAGTCACCCATAACACAGGAATGTCCCAGGTCTGGAACAGCGTCTGTATGAACAGCTTCCATATAATTGTGTTATTTTTTAAATAAATAACAAGTAGTATATATATAACAGTGCAATATCTGTTTCTCTCTCCCCAAAGCTGGTGCTATCCTCGCTCAACGAATAAGTATCGCAATACAGAGAGGAAAGGCCAGCATTAATGGCACACTGCCACAGGGACCAAACTTAGTAAATTTGTTTTCTATTAATCAATATTTAATTATTATGTAGGTTAAGAATATTAAATATTGCATATTTGTGTTGGAAATAGAACCTTCTCAATTAAACGGGAATGTTTGACAGCCCTAGCAAAGAATACGAAGAGATTCTTTTGTAGTTAAACAAAAGATGGACATTATTGAAGATGGCTGACAACGGATGGCCGCATTATCAACAAGGAACAGCAAATGCCAGTAAATTAAAGAATTTTTTTATTAAATTTTTGTTATTTTTCATAGAAGAATTAAGTCTTTAAGTATTTGTTTTCCGGAAGAAAGGTTTGGTCTCTCTGCATCTTCTACCGCATTTAGCATGGAGAGTGTTCAGAGGAGTTGTTCGGATTAATACCTGCAGCAGAAATACCATACGTATCACCTCGACGTCCGTCGTTCCACAACCACTATGTCCACTGAAGTATTTCCGAACTAATTCGACTTAAGGTCCTTCAAGAGAAGAGCCTTCCAATTCTTAAAAGGCCGGGCAGCGTACTAGCCTTTGGCAATGGGAGTGTCCATGGGCGGCGGTATCACTTAACTTTGGCCGTTTGCCGCCGGTTGTGTAAAAAACTTAGGAAAACTCAGCTTACTTACAGCATACTCGCCCATTCAAGCCGAGCTACGCTCGCCAAAACAGCCCAAGCTGAGCTGTAAAGGCCCTTAAGGACAACCGCGAGATTTAAAAAAAAAAATACGGAATACTTAACTGTAACACAAAATAATTTTTAAATTGTTTCAATTATTTATTACTATAAGGTGTAAAGTCGAAACAATATATAATACAGAGAATGCATGCAGGGTGTGGACTGTGGGGTGAATTTGTGTGTGAAACTGCCTGCATGTGGGTAAAAATAAGTTTCACATTCATGTGTTCCAGGGTCGTCGGAGCTTGAACACTGACAGCTGTTGTATGGATTAAAAAGAATTAATCTACTACAAAAAAAAATCTGAATTTCAATTAGCATTATTTTTAAAGGCCCATAACTTGAACATCATAAAAAAATCTAACGTATTTGCGTTAATAACCACTAGAGGTATGATTAACCCGATTACAAACAAATCTACGACCACTTTTTTTTCACTGTTCGCTTCACGTGAAATGCCCTAAAGGTTATACGGCACAGGAATTGAGGTGTAGGCCTCAGATTGCGTTTGTTTTTAATGTTTCTATCACCGCCTTTGGTTCTTATTATTAACCTTTCTTGATTAGGTATAGTTTTCTATATCAACTTGTCAAACAAAACTAGACCTTATAAAGAGCATTTAGCTTTAGTTTTCAATAAGTGACTCGCGGTATTATTTCCAATTAAAAGTTCTCATGTTCGATCCTAAGCCAGTCTCCGTTACCTGTAAATAGTTAACTGCGAAACTTTCAAAGCTGCCTTTTCAACATAGTAAGTTTATTAAACTCGTTAAGTCATAAGTTTCGTACCCGGGGGCCGGGACATAAGTACTTGTATGTGGACTAGATTTTATTTTCTTCTCAAGTATGTTCTTCTAAGTAATTAAAGTGTTAGAGTGTTAGTGGTTGCCTGGAAGATAATAGATAAGGCCGCCAGTTGCCCACTGTTTAATTATATGAATTCTACTGTTTCTGTATACAACGAAGTGTTAATAAATAAAATAAATAAACAAAAGTAATTCAACAAATTGTAACGTATTTTTTATACAACAGGGGCAAACGGACTCAACTGATATCAAGCTTATAGACATCACATTGCCATTGCGTTGCCGGCCTTCATTGTACATAGTATTTATCATCGGCTATAGGTATACATTATATAGCTTATTAATACAGCGCACTATCGCATCGCCACCTTTTGGCAGAAATTGTAAAAACATCGTAAGGCCTACAACGCACTAGCGGCTGGCCGCGATGCGGTGTGCCGCTGCGGTAGGCCGCGGTATATGCGGTCTGCCGTAGCGGCATACCGTATTCCGGCTAACCATCCCTATTGCGGTTCTATTGCGGTCTGCCGCAATCGTCACTCGTCAGTGCTTCTTGAAATATTGCACATGATGGACGTTGAAGAAGTTGCGGCAGTTATCTTAATATATATATTTCTTCTGTGCGTGTGTATGTGACTGAACTCCTCTCAAACGACTGGACCGATTTTGATGAAATTTTTTGTGTGTGTTCAAGGGGATCTGGGAATGGTTTAGATTAAATCAGCCCGGCAGATGGCACTGCAGTCGGTACTTTCATACTTTGCTTAATATCCTAATCGCTTTAAATATCATGCAGGACAACGTCTGTGGGGTCCACTAGTTTATTTATATAATCGTAGAAAATATCGTCAAAAAACTCGCGTAGTGTCTAGCGCAAGGAACAAGCGATGACGGACACGGTATTTGCGGCTAAAGGCCCATTTACACGATGCCATTTTCTTGTACATACCAGAGCAATAATTGAATGCAATAAATGAAGCGCAATAATTGCCGATCAAGAATTGTATGCAACTGTTTACACTTGAAAACTTGAATGCAATTATTGTATTCAAGTATTGACAAGGAAATAATTGCACATGCCTTTGTTTACACCAATGCAACTATTTTAAGGAGATTATTGCTTTCAAGTTTTGACTTGTCTAAACACAGGCTTGTACGTGCGTATACCATTTAATGGCGCTTTCGTGCAAGTATTGCACGTACATATTTGCATTGACAAATTTTTCATTCAAGTCTTAAATATTTTAGAAGAGTATTGGAGTTTGAATATGTAAATATTAATGTAATAAAGGCAGGTAACACTTGTCACATGTAAAGAAAAAGTTTTAGTTTAGAATATAAAGAATACCTGTTTGAATTTTATATAAAAAGATAGTTTCTGTTTTTTGTTTTTAGTACTTCTATTCTAGACGCAGATAGTGTAACATCTTTGGCTCTTTATAAACATAAATTGTTGTTTTTTAAAATAGACTCTCACCACCAGAGCTCAGTCTTCTTAAAAGATTAGAACCATCCAACACAGAGGTATGAATATGAGTAAAAAGGTGTTTAAATTCAGTTCTGCTGATATAATAAAGTTCATTGAGATTTATCGCAATCATGAGTGTTTATGGGATACCGAAAATGTAAATTATAAGAACCGCGACGCACGTAATGCTGCACTAGCAGCATTTTCAATTTCAATTTGCAAGAATTTGAAGTTGACGGTTTCGGCCCGAAGGAAATAACAAACAAAATAAAAAATTTAAGGACGCAGTATCATGGGGAAAGAAAAAAAATACAAGATTCAATGGGTACTCATGTTTGCAAATGAAGAGATAATTGCGTACAAGAATTTCGTAAGAAATTATTGTACGTGCTGTTTACATCAATAATAGTTTTGAAAGGAAACTTTTCCCATTGATCAAGAATGTTACGTTTTGTTTAGACTATGCAATTCATTTATTGCGTTGATATAATTGTATGCTACAGGCAAGAAAATGGCATCGTGTAAATGGGCCTTAACCGCGCCGAGTGCGTGGAGGGGACGCGGCGCGCCGCATCGTTCAACCGGTGCGGCTCGTCGCAGCTCCAGAACAACCGGAGCGGTTGACGGCACTGGAGGCTGATCACCTACTTGCCTATTCAATTTAAAAATGATCATGAAACAGATTCAGAAATCTGAGGCCAAGACCTAAAGAGGTTGTAGCGGCACTGATTTATTTATTTTTTATTTTTAATATATAATTTTTGGTGCAATATATTGTTTGTTTTTAACTTTAAAGTAATCAACGACAAAATATTTAAACGCAAATATATAACGTTCCATCGTTTAGTATGCTGCACAACCGCTATGAAGTTTTCATGACATATACAAATTCAGAAACATTAAAAAGTTATAACTCAACAGATAATGTTAGACTTTTATTATATAATAAGCAGGGGACTAAGGACTAGATCGAAATATAATGACAGAGCGTTGACCTCGGGAGAAAGTGGAAGACTTTCGCGATCATATTATCCACCAACGTACATTATGCAACATTATATTTATTAGTTCCTTATTGTATCATAGTTTGGTATGTCCATAGAATCTCATAGAATGATCACCCCTCCCCCTAAAAAAAACAATGCCACAGGGAAAAAACTTTTTAAAGTAGTTTTTATTTCTATTTATTAATTTTTAATTATTATTATTACTATGTAGGTTAATTGTAATTACGGTATATTTGTGTTGGAAGTAAATACTTATGAAAATCGAAATAATATTCGCTTGAATATCAATACATAGTTCTGAAGAACACAATTTAAAGATAAGTGGTGTACTCGATCGAGTCTAAGTTCAATGAGTTGGCAAAACAAAAAGATAAGTGAGGAAATACTTGTTCACCGAACCGAGCTACCCTCTATGTTTCGTTTTCAAATACCTATTCTGTATTGGAATTTTCAACACAATTTCTTACACTAAAATAACATTCATTGATTAATTTCGTGTTTTTTTTGAAGTTATAGTTCTTCTTTTGACGCGTTAGGGAAAAATGATGAGAGTTAATTTATACGATGCGCGCGCCGTAACATAAAAACTGACACCCTGAAGTTAGCTATAGTCAACATTTTAGTTTTTTCTATTGTTAGTGTCGCTTTTTCTACAAACGTAGAATAAAATTTTTGAAAAGATTTTTATCTTGTTACGTCAAAGAAGTATAATTTCTAACGTACATAAGTACACAATGTGTGTGTTATGTACACACGTTAGATGTTAGCTTTTTATGTAACGTTTGGAGGCAAACGGGCTGGATTCTCTCAATGCCAGAAGGCTTGCGAATATGTTGCCGGCCTTTTAAGAATTGGTACGCTCTTTTCTCGGAGGAAAATGTCACCTTTAGTAAGTATCAATATAATTCTGGATTTAAGGTGAAAATAAGTGATATCAATCAAATCACATCATTACACTAAATGTTAATACATAGACGGGGAAATAACAATTTAAGCTTTTAAAATGTGTTCGCAAAGCTTTGATGAACAAAAATCCCATCCCATTATAATACTTTCAGTGTTTAAATAGTAATATATGAAAGCTTTATTGTTTTAATGGAACGGAAATTTCGCGGTCTGTGCCACGAACAATGGCTGGTTCTAGCCGCTAGATGTTATCTAGGTTACGTTGGTAACACTGAGGACGGAAAACGTCCTGGTTTTGACAGGACAGGTTAAATGACTGTGATTAAATTTTTTTAATGGACAAAGATAACGAATACTCCCTAGTGATGGAAAGGGTGCAAGTATACGTAATAGATATAACATTGTATCCTATTTATAAGATTATTATGAGTCGGTATTTATTCTGCCTTCTGGCTTTCGAACGTGGAAGAAGACATAAGAGAGGATGACATAAGAAAGGCAGAGAGAAAGGCAGAGTAGAATGCTAGCGACCACGGAGCCTCTCTAACGCAGCCGCGGAGACTACGAGGGGATTTTAGAGGGTGTCACCTCACACTCTGAATAACAGAATCTGGTATGCTTCAAGTCCGATATTCCCCTGCTACTTCTGCTCTGCGCCACATATGCATTTCCACCTCGGATATCAAAAAACGGAGGCTTGTCTAATGTCAAGTGATGCCCATGGAGACGAACAATGGCGTATTGCCGGACTGTAACTGCATCAAAATATTACTTTTTTACGTGTTAGAGGATGTGTAAGAGCCAGAAATTGCTAATCAGGGATATAAACAAATTTAAGTTTTATTATGATTTCAGTCATAATAAAACTATTTAGTTTCATCATCGGACGTCGAGGCAGAATACGAAATTCCACCCGTATCACCTCGACGTCTGTCGTTCCACAAAGGAGAGTTTTTGACCACCATTATATGTAACCAGCTGCCCTCTGAAGTATTTCCGAACCAATTCAACTGAGATTGTCATGGGCTTATCACTTAACATCAGATGAGCCACCTGCCCGTTTGCCCATTGCTGTATATAAAAAAATCATAGTTCGGCAACCTTATAATATTGCAATGGCGCTATAACCCTATAAGGACCTTCCACAATTTTCTGTATTCTTGTTATTCGTTACGGGCCGGTGCGCATTATTAGGACTGCTAGTTTTTGCATCACCCATATAGAGGCAAAAATCTATTGGTTCACAGACTGGTTACCGTACACTGCAAATTCCAATAGGGATAGTGATTCCGATCCCAACGTTTTTGCAAGTTCGATGTAGTTTACTCAATATCCGTAGCGCTGAAGTCGCCTTGGGATCGCGGAACAACTTATTGGGACCGGAATCGCTGTCAGTACTGGAAGTTACAGAGATTTCAAGACACGAGTTATGTAACCTATATTAGTTAAGTTACACATATATATAATGTCGATATCAATTAAATATTGTTTATAGGTAACATATGAGTCACTTAGTTTTAAGAGTACCAAGTATAAATAAGTTTTTTGTTAGTACAGCGTCGAACCCCACTACCTCTAATTTTATGTTATAAGCTTTTCTTTTAAACGATTAAATACAGACCCCGCGACGGCCCTAGTCGAGGTCCGAGTCTCGCAGGAGACGCCTTTGCGCTAATCGCGACGAACATTCCGGCCGAGCTATTCTCGCCAAAAAAGCCCGAGTTGAGCTGTAAAGTCCTTCAGGCCAACAGCGAGATTAAGACAGTTGATAGTGACAGTTAGTAGCTTTGACCAAAGTGTTTCATATATTTGAACATCCATCAAACAACCGCCACCGAACTTAACTCACATTTTTTTTTATTTCTCTTTCAATTCGGTAATCTAAAATGATCGTAAAATGTAGAAATGTAAACACTTAGATGGGTCGAATCATCCATGTCGTTACTCAAGCGTAAACAAAATACGATCGCAATTTCATTGATAACAGAACTACAGTCAAATGAAAAATTGGAAACCTCTCAATTGCAACTGTTTCAACATTTACGTACGCGACTGTACTACAATGCATTAAAGGGATTAAATGGAGCACAATAGCTTTGTACTGGCGGAACGAAAAGTGTTTTTTGACACATTTGTGTTAAAAGTTCGAAATTCATTTGTTATTTAGATTCTGACGTCATTCGACTTACAGCAACTTCTACAGATTTCAAAGATTGTACCAATAAGTTATGAATTGCCTGGCATGGGCACTTCTAATAATTAATAATAATAATAATTAATTTGCCTCTTTTCTCTTTGCACGTATTGACCATCTTTATGAGAGGCCTATAATAGGACTGTATGGGTCCTTTGGTAACAGGTCACTAGTTTTCCATCGCGGACAGAAACCATACAAAGATGGGTGAAGGAAAAAAAGATTACGTCATCATTAATTAGAGTTACATTGTTAGAGCAATGTTGTCCTAGTGGCTTCAGCAAGCGACTCTCATTCCTGAGATTCTAGATTGGATCCCCGGCTGGACTTTCTATGTGCGCATTTAACATTCGCCCGCAGCAAGGAAAACATCGTAAGGATTCGCATGCCTTAGTCCCAAAAAGCTTGCCTAAAGATTGAGTAATGCTCATGATGATACAGAAATCTGAGGCCCAGACCTAAAAAGGTTGTAGCGCCAATTAAGTTCGATGGCGTGTTGTATGGATACGTTCAGATATATGTTATTTTTTTGTTTGAAGCTAGGTAACAACTGAGATAACATTAGGGGTAGTGGGGTTGCGATGCTGGATTCACAAACTAACTTGACTTATTGAAGAGTTCGTAAATCTAAGTAACACTTATGTTATTGGACATTATCGGAAACGAGTTAAATTAAAATTTATGATTGTGGTAAAAACTAAAGGGCTCATATTGGCTTCAAGTGTGCGATGATTGCTTACATTTGGTTTCCGCTCCTAATTATTAACTAAAATATATATATATATGTAACTTAACTAATATTAGGTAACATAACTCGCTACTGATTAATTAATTTATCATAGGAGTTACGTTAACCTTGTAAGGGTTTGATTATATTCAAAATCATTATTTGTATTAACAAGGCATTTCATTATCTTTAAGATCAAACAGACGAAAGAAACTGTAGTTTACAGCGAAACAATTATACTTTGCACATTGCCTTCCAAAAGCTACAAAAATACGTTTTAAATAGAAAACTAAAGAGCTTTGTGACACGACTGTACTGCATTAACTTGATTACAGTTGAAACGGCACACGAAGAAAGTTCTGGACGTTGGAAATGTTTAAACTAAACACTATGACGTAAATAAAATCGTTTGTCTAACAATTCCGGATGTACTGTGTTTAGCTGATAAGACCCGAAGAAGTCTAACGACGGCTGTTGACGCTTAGAGACAAATTATGGCAAGATTTATAATATACCAAAAACATTCAAAGATGTCTTTAGCTGATGTGACCCGAAGATAGTCTAAAGACGAAAAGACGTGTTGACGCTAAGAGACCAAATTATGGCAATCAAGGTTTATAATAATTTACCAAATGTAATGTAGCATTTTATTTTATTGCCCTCAAATGGGTGAAATTGGTCCCTTTTTCGGTGGATAACTTTTTTAGTAGCAACATTTATGAAATGTGACAATTGTACGGAATGAAAAATCCGAGTATTACAAAAATATTAACGTAGCCAAAAGACAAAGGTTCACAAATTCATACACTGTTAAAAATAAAACTGAAAAAGGGAGACATACAAAGCACAAGTTTCCCTTAATGACGTATCGTATTTTTACCTAAAATTATTTTAACAAAGAAAAATATATTATTCTCTCTAATATTGAGATTCTAATTAAAAAGAAGTCTTTAGTTCATAGAAAATAATAAAAAGCTCAAATATAAATATATTTCGTCCAATTGATTTTGTTCCCTTTGTTCACTTTTGGGTCGTGGGGTTGAAGTTCAGAGCCGCTAATTAAAGATTTAAGTTGGCACATGGTTGCACCGGTGACCCCAGAGCTGGTGCTTTCCTCGCTCCACAAATAAGTATCGCAATACAGCGAGGAAATGCCAGCATTAAAGGTACACAGCAACAGGGACCAAACTTATTAAATTTGTTTTAATTTTCTATTTACCAATTTTTAATAATTATTTCTATGTTGGATAAGAATATTGCAAATACTGTATATATATGTTGGAAATAAATTGAAATACCAAATAAAAAACTTAGTTTAATTGACTATGCAAATGTATTACAATTTAATAAATAATTTTATTTGTTTTAATTTGACAAACTAAGTTAGTTTAATATAATATTTAGGAAAACATTGTAACTAACACTATAATAACCAGAAATTATGATTGCTTAAATGAATAAATTATTATATTAATAATAAAAACTTAAACGCTGTTCCCTTAACCAGGCCAAGCACGGCAAATATGCCTATTCATTATACTTACACAAATGCTAATAATTTCTGAGTGGTTCAAAAGATAACGAAAGTTTCATATAATAACACTCTACTCATAATAACTAAATTACCGTTTAAAGTACTCATAATAGCGTAAACAAAATTTGTTGAGACGATATTTCAGTCAGAGAGATTTACTTCTTACGAAGGGTGTAACGTGTTTGATATTTTATTAAAGATCCAAATCAGAATTTTATTTTGTCTTAATAGTATATAATGCAGTTAAAAAAGTAATTTACTAGTGTCACCTAGATGGCGCTCGGGCACGAAAGAGCATGGGTTATTTCTACTTTGGTTATCAATACATCGTTCTATTCCAGGATTTAAACAAATTTAAACGTTCTATCGTCCTCAACTCCACTTTTTTATTCCGAGATGGACATATATTTGCTCATTCCCTGTCCCCGAACCTAAGGTGTATGTGGAACTCGACCCTGAATTTCTGCTATTCAGAGACTGGGTGAGCCCACTAAGAGAGGCTCGCTCTCGCATTCTACCGGGTCTATTAACAACTCCTGGATTAGGAGTGATATTCATAAACGAGAGCGTAAAGTATAAATTTCCTTTGTCAAAATCCATGTATGACGTACGAAGGTCTAAGGCGCCTGTTACACGTAAAGTATTTACTGTGTTTCGCCAATAAATACTCATGTATCATGGTATTTATTGAATGTGTAACTAGTGTACTGAGGAATGTCAATATTTAATAATGGATTTCTAGATTTCTTAATTCCGTATTGACGATCCTTCAGAATGTGATAAATATTGAACGTTTAATCTCGCGTCAGTATTTATCACGTCAGTACGCACCACGCTAGCAATATCAAATAAGTATCAATGATGGCCTGGCTTATTGAGTGCCATTATAGCCGAAAACCTTACGTTATTAAAGTCCATTCCTGTTGATAAGTAATGCATAGTTATTGCTAATTTTTCTCTTGGGGTAATAGCTTTTCTCTTCACTGTATCCTGTTTGGTTAAAAATGGTGTTACCATTGTTAAAAGTTCTTCAAAGCAGATATCGGGCATTCAAATCGTAATCATCCATTTCGCCATGTAGTTTAATTTCGGCCATTGAATGGGTGTACCGTCTTCTTTTAACTTTTTATAAGCAATTGACGAATCTCAGTAAATACTTTACGAATAACAGGCGCCTAACTTAACTAAGTCCTGTTCGTGATCAGTACTTAGTTGATTTCACATATATTACTTATATGCTGGAACATCTGTAACAACGGTCACTCAAACATTACGCAACATACATATTCATTACCCGTATACGAACACCTTTTGTTGACGGTTCTCAACAAAATGTTTTTTGCTATTTTGTATTTTAATTATACAGACGCGTCAGCTGTTCCGCACTTATTTCTAGAACTAATTGCTTTCTACAACTTCCTTTGTTAATTGGCGTTTAAGCACTACAATTATCTAGACAAATTCTTAAATGGCCGGCAACACTCACAAGCCCTCTGGCATTTAGTTGTTGACTGTTCTATAACATATCTAATAAGGCCGGCAACGCTATCGCGAGCCCTCTGGTGAAAATGTCGTATGTCGCTGTCCCTGTCCTATATTTTTTTATTCAGTTATTAAAACCAAATCGCTGCTTATCGTCTGTACGTTTAGGGATTCAGAAAGGTGGCTTAATCCCGTGTTTAGAACGTCGAACCATGTCAACAGCTGTCAAACCATTTTTTTCGGTACGAAGTTTGGCATATTTGACAGCGTTCAAGAGATTGTGACATGTGATACAAATTAGAATAAATGTCAAAAATGTATTAGCTTAGACGTTTCTGTATCTCACCCAAATATCTTTTCAAATTCGACGGATTTTTATGCAGTTATCACGAAGTAAATATACTACTAAAATAAAAGTGAACCATTTAAATCATTTATTTTAACTGGTGAGATCGGGTTGGGTAGGCTTTTGTTATACCTGTACCAAATCCTGGTACTAAAGAAAGGAAAAGTTGAAAGTACCCATAACCGACGAGCTTGTGAATGTCATGAAAATGGATTCATCCATGAGGTACGCAAGAGAGGTATGTCAGGTCGTGCGTAGCTTCTGCCTACCCCTTCGGGAAAAAGTCGTTGTAATATTAAAAAAAATATTATCATAAATCGGTTTAATATGTGCCAGATAAATAATTCCTTTTTCAGTTGTTATTATCAAATTCAAAATCAATTATAGGACACTTATAAACGTCAATAAAGAAATACATATTGAATGTTTCTAATTTTACATTAACTGTTCTCAAATCAAGGGCGTAGAAAGGACGAGAAGAACTGGCAATAAGCTCTCCGCTACTCTTTTTAATCGCCAAGTTTTTTGTTTTACACAATGTTTGTAAGGAGCTGCAACCATTACACCATGTTCCACATGACATCTTTAAGTAATTAATACTTAATTGATAATAAAATAAAAAACAATGATTTGTCCTCTATCAGCAGTAGGCATGGTGAAATAGGAGCACGCACTTACATTCTCGTGGGAACAACATGCAAATAGTATCGTGTTTAGCCTGTTGTACTTTCATTATAGTTATTTTTGGGACTGTTAATAATTTGTCTATAATAAAGTGAAAATCAACCGCGAACGACACCGTCACACACAAAATGAAAGTTAGTCGCATCACTCAATGTTTATAGATTCTTCTTCCTTTTCGGACACATTGCGGCGTGCTGGCAGTGTCGCCGTATAAGTCTCGATGTAGGGAATCAAGTAATCACGTCCATCTCGTATGATATCTCGTCTTATTAATTCATTAATTAGAGTACATTTCTCTTAGAGACTTTAGTCTATCTTATTTTATACCGACACCATACAGGTTTTGTTTTTTTATCTATGGTTTTTATAATGAACTTCTACGATTGCAATGAATATTATCTGTGTATTATTAAATGGGTTTAACGAACTTCGAAATCAAAAGAACGGCAGTGTTTATTGTCTGTCGCGGTTGTCAATTTAAATTTAGAATTTTGACGTTTAAAGTTTTATTATCTATTTGAACAAATTATATTCTTTTTTTAAAATGTTATAGACACTGACAAAGCAGTCGCTTGTCAATTGTCTCTAAGTACATAAATTGTAGAATTATGTGCATTAATATCTGATCAGACGGATAAGATGGTATTAGTTATTACTTTGATGTTCCATATTAGACAGAGACAAATGCATTTTAGTTTTAATAAAAAAAAATTAATAAGTTTACCGCGAAACTATAAATAAATAGAGTTTGTGTGTGTTTATTTCGTTTTGTCCCGGACTTTAAGTGGAGATTTCCATTGAATACAAGATAGACACAGATAAGTATTGTAGTCATTTAGTAAAGATCATAGGAACATATAATACCGCAGTTGTTAAGCCTAAGTGACCTCATAGTTTATTCTCTTACTTATCTGTTAGGAGCAAGAAAAAGGTATGTTTCAAAAAATTCAGACAGAACTGAGAATTGTTTTTTTTGCAAATCGAAGTAGGGTTAGCGTTTACATTGGAAGTTACCAATCCCTCTCAAATCGATTAATTAACCTATGTGATATGTTACTGAAATTGGAATAAAATAAATCAGTGGCGCTACAACCTTTTTAGGTCTGGACCTCAGATTTCTGTGGCTGTTTCATGATCATTTGTAAATCAAATAGCCAAGTAGGTGATAAGCCTCCTGTGCCTGACACACGCCATCGATTTTTTGGGTTTAAGACAAGGGTTACAGGATGTTTCCCTTCACCGTTCGAGCGAATGTTAAATGCGCACATAAAAAGAAAGTACATTGATGCACAGCCGGGGATCGAACCTACGACCTCAGGGATGAGAGCCGCACACTGAAGCCACCAAGCCAACACTGCTCTGATTAGCATTAAAAATACACGTTAATTGCGCAAAACATGAGATAAAATGCTTCATTATGTACGACCATAAAATGCAAGTGGCAAAAACTGGGCATTAATATTCTTGGCGCGGACCAAATCGATCGTCTGGGTACGCAATGGCATTTGCGAGAAGTGTGACTCACTCGTATGATATTTCTATACTTGAATTCGAGATTAAAATATGTTGACAAAACGTGTTTTTAAATTTCGATTTTAAAATAGCTTTTTTAAAGGAGTCTATAGTCTTTGGTGCGAGGTCGAAGGTTCTAAGAATCCTGTGAGCAAATAGACTTGTACTAGACGGTTTCTATCTCTCAGTCTGGCTGACTACCTACTAGTCTCACCAATGGACTTTCAATGTAAGGTGATGGAAGACATCGTGAGGAATCCGATAGACCTAAAAAGTCGACGGCGTAACAGTCAGACGCTGATAAAAAAACAAATGATCACGAAATAGATACACAAATCTGCCACAGACGTAATAGGTTGTAGCGCAACTTTATTTTCTATAGTTTTTGGATTTTTTGTTCTCATTATTTATCTATGGATTCGTGAGTTTATCTGACATTTACATATGCTAGGGCCCTAAAATAGATGTTATAAATATACACAATAAAGTATTTACGGTCAGTTTACATATATCTTCAGCTGAGCAAAAGCTAATATTAGTATTCATATATCGCTCGGGCCATATATCCTGAGAAAGCAGTTTTGCATGCCGTATCTCGTATAGCCATGACCATTCGATTTAAAACCGGTACCAATCTAGTCATATCAACTTTGGTTTTTAACTGTACGACCCAGTTTAGCACAAAAATTCATTTAAATAATATTACCAAATTAAAACACGTAATTCTAAAACAAATCTAGTAATTCTAAAAAATGACACTTAATTCTAAACGGCTCAAATATTCAAGTCTTTTCCCCAACTTCGATTTTGCGCTTCGATTTTGCGCGACAAGCGCTTATTTAAGATCGGAGCCTGGTAGATAGTACCGAATAAGTATCGCAATACAGCGAGGTAATGCTGCCAGCGTTAAAGGTACACTGCCACAGGGACCAAACTTTTTAAATTAATTATCTAATATATAAAATTCTCGTGTCGCTGTGTTTGTGGTTACACTCCTCCGAAACGGCTTGACCGATTCTCATGAAATTTTGTGTGCATATTGGGTATAACTGAGAATCTGACAACATCTATTTTTCATCCCCCTAAATGTTAAGGGTAGTCCACCCCAAATTTTTTTTTAATTGTTTGATAAAAAAAATTTATGATACAGTATTAAAAAATACATACAACCCCTAATTTTCACCCCTCTACGATCAACCCCTATTTTTTATTATAAATGATAAACATGGCAAAACTAAGAAAATTGTAAATACTATTTGACTGTTTTGTTTAGGTTTTAATAAACGATTTCCCCTTCATAGTAAAGTAAATTTCATATTTAAATTTTATTCTAAAAAGTTTTATTTAGTGTATAACAGACTTCATATCTGTTAACTGAAAAGGATTTGCGTGGATATCCATACCTCGAAAAACTGACCCGATGTTGATGATAGACTGTTTTAGCTGATCTTAATAAAAGATAAGACTTTTTGGACACACGAAGTTCAACACACGTCCTTCGTAAATAGATTATGCAAAAATATTATCCAATTCCAACAGTATCATGTCATATGATAATGTCAGTTTGACATTTGACAATCTCCTTTTGAAGGCGGTTTGAAATACCAATGGTAGCTTTTTTTTAACTAAATTAATTAAGGTTTTTAATGTTAGAAAACATGTTTAAATACAATTGAAATAGTCAGTATTTACCTACGTTATTTATGCTTAAAGTTAAAATAGTATAAAACAATTTAATAATAAAAATTGGATATTAATGTCTCCACCATGAACATTATAGTTCTAGAACAGTATACGTATTTAAAAGTAAAAGCGACGGAAAACCGGATATGACCATAGACAACTAGTTTACTGTCTATTCCTTCGCTATGATTGTGAATGAGAGCGGATGATAATCATTATTTATTACCATTCACCGCGCTATGGCGGCATCTTTTGTTTGATAATTTTGAGCATTTTGTACATTAGAAATACATAAATGAGATAAAAGACTTCGGCCAATGAACTTGTATCCAGGTCGTATAAATAAAAAAATATGTGAGGTTTAACATTGTCTATGTCTTTGGTTTACATGAGTCCTACAAACTTATTATTTATTAAAGTTTACCACATCATACATGTTACTAAATCTACGGTATATGTTACAAACTCTTTTATCTAATATGTATGACAATTTAGTGAACATAAATGTTGCAAAAAAACATAAAATATATACAAGATAAAATAAAAATACCAGAAGTTTTTGTTAAGCAGAAAAAAAATTACCAGCAAATCAGCGGATTAGGTTCGAGATAGGCACTTAACAATGCTTTCTCTAAAAGCGATCAGCCCGCTAGCTCCAAATGAGTACTGTTTTATCCGTTAAAATCGCGAAGATTTATTGTATTTATTACATAACGATAACGGTAACAAATAAATCGTGCTTTGTGCGTTCAAGAAATTGTATATACAGTGTTAACTCTTTGTAACGAATATCAAGGGACCGAGCATTTTTTTCGTTTTAGTGTGTTTTTGTTATAGGGAGTGAAAAGAAAAAAAGAATTAACCAAGTACAATAATTTATAATTTTATTACTATCAATAGGGAAATTATTCTAAACACAACGCTTTTCTTTTCCTGGCCATCTTGACAGTTTCAAAGTTAGTTTACGACTCATAATACACCGTAGGTGACTGTGGTGCGTTTAGTAACTGAGACCAAAATTTCCTACAGGCTATATAATCTAAGAATAATGGCACACATGTTAATACAATCAAAGATAACAAAGGCGAGACGGCTGTTTAAGACCTCAGGTGTCTTTCTTAGAAATTTCGGCACCTCAAAAGTTTAGTTTTGTAAGCTGATTATAAAAACAATTACACTTAAGTATGTTGTTGATGTCTCAATATAAAAATATTTCTTCGTTATAGAGAATGGCTTTTGCCTTATAAAGGGTGAATTGATGTATGGGTTTCATGTTAAACCAAACAAATGTACCTATATTTTCGTTATAGAGAGTGTTTCGTTATAAGAAATGAAGCTATAAAGACTTTACACTGATATAGTATTTGTAATATATTTATTATACCACTTGGCTTTGTTCAAGAATGCACTTGATGTGGCTGATACATCATCAAATTTTAGTCCTAGATGCAATTCAAGCATTGAGTATGTCAAAAATATATCAAATTTGACATACCCTTGTCAAACGTAGCGCTTTTTATTTTCATGGTTAGGTTAGGGATCACACTCCACTGTCAGTCATAGCGGACATTGTTAGAAAACCCAAAGCGCAGTCGGGAATCGAACAAAGGACCGACAATTGTGTCACAGGTCTAATTGAAATGTTTCCATAATTAATAATAGTCAATTAGGCGATTAAATTTATTTATTTATTTAGAAGATTAACAGCATAATACAGAAATAGATGTATATATATATATATATAACATTGTGGGCCAATTAAAAATCTACACATACAGTTTATCTTAAATAAGAAGGGAAACATGCCCAATATTTTGGTTGTAAAAGAAAAAAGAAAAAAATACTACCCGAATTCCGTTACGGTAAATAATTCATATAAAATTTGGGAAATTATGTTAGTATGCCGATTCGTAACGAGCCCAATAATGTTACATAAGCGTAGAAAGTGTATGTAAATAACCTAATGTAATGGGATTACATAATACGAAGTGATGCGAAAAACATTTTTAGCGAGAGGGTGAATTTTACTTAGACATTCAAAAGGAGTATTTCTTTGAATGGAATTAGATATTCTTGAACTAAATTTCGTATGTTAGAAATTAAAAAAAATCATATCAAGATGATCTTAAATCAAAACATCTAAATATATTGATTACGCAATAAATAAATCTATATATAACTTAGGGAACAGACCATATATGAGCCAAGGCTGTACATTTTCCTCACTCAGGCTTTGTTAGTTTTATAAGCGTGGCGATTTCCTAAATTACTCGCCGATAGTATAGCCAGACATAGGCACTCCCTTCAACAGTTACATTGTATTCATTCGTCACATAGTAATTAACTAAATCATGGGAGTTACGCCTCGAGAGTATAGCCAGACGTAGGCACTCTCTTCAACAGCTTTTTTTAATTCGATTCATAGCAATTAACATTTCATTATTTCGCTTATATTCTATTGTTTAAAGCACCCTGATGACCCACAGTCCAAGTCACGTCAAATTAGGATCTGCAGTTTTTGTATCCATTCCCAAGTATTAGGTTCAAAACTATTTCATTCTAACAGTAAACCAATTTATTTTCAAAGTTCCAACAGGAATCCGAGTTGAGAGCAATATGAACGGATGTAAAACGAAATATTCGATCCCGCGTTTCGTTTGTTTCTGATTGGTCAAACGAAACGAGGAATACTGTCGCTTGTAAACAAACTAGAGATGCTGGTTTTTGATTTAAAAAAAATAATGCTCCTTACTCAATCAAAGTTTTACACTGTTAAAACTATGGCATTGTTCTGGCTTTAACAGTGTTAATTTGTGATTAAATTTGTATAGACAAGGTGCCTTTATAGCGTGGGAGAGTACTTAGCCCATAAGTTTTGATAACAATTATAAATAACTTAACTGTTTGTATTAGTTTGATACTATAATAAATAATATGACAATTACATCCTATTTTTACAAGCCTAATTGTGCGGGTTTTTTACTATCTTTGCCAATAAACGATTTATTATTAATACAATTGGAGAGAAAGAGAAAATGAGCTTATTTACAGGTAATTCATCTTTTTATAAACAATGTTTTAAACATTACACTTTGGTATTTTAAACGTTTATCTGACAACAGTTAAAGCAATTTATCAGATCTCAGTAGTTTCCCGCTAAGATGACAATTGACAACTGACAAGACGCCATGTTTATTTCATGAGAATGCGCTCGTGTAAGCTCGTGGGCGAATGTTAAATCGAGTTACATCTTGTCTGTGCGTAGGTGAGGAATGTACTTGACGTTTTAAATAGTTTTATTTGAATGTTGATAAAGCCGGAACGCAACTATTTTAAAGAAACTAATCTAGAAAAAATCTATTTATTTTAAACACACACAAACAGTATTAACAATATTCTTACCCTACATATTAGTAATAATTAAAAATTGATAAACAGAGAACTAAAAATTTTTTAAAAAGTTTGGTCTCTGTGGCAGAAAATCCTCGCTGTATAGCGATGCTTATTCGTTGAGCGAGTTAACCACCAGCTCTGGTCAACCAGGCGCCAACTTAAATCTATAATTACCTGTGCACTTGAACCCATCGTCTAGACAAGACTCTCTACTCCTAAGGAAACAATATCAAAGTTGGAGGAAACAGCTTATATTGATGATTGAAACTATTAATTCATAAACCAGGTGTTTGCGTTGTGTTCTCACTATAATAATGTAAGCGCGTGCTCCTATTTCACTATGCCTAGTGCTGACAGAGGCTAAACGCTGTTTTTTACATGCGCAGCAATGTGTAATGGATATTTAAATATATCTTTTATGTAAAAATAATCGCAAATATGTTGCTAAGCGCAAATTTCGAACGACTGGACCAAATCGAGTTTTTTTATCCTTGAACTATTCTTATTAATTTTAGTGTTTCTAAGGTTTTTAGTCCGGAAACGTGAACAATCTATGGTATGTAGCTACTGAAAAGGTAGTCTAAGTAAAATTACATTAAGGAGAAACGAAGTTCGCGGGGGCAGCTAGTAGGTTGATATTTTTATAACACAATGCGTCTATTTTTTTTGTATAGTATTTTTTTTTGTTCTAGGTACATGGTCTTCACATATAATTATCAAGTGTACAAAATATTGTAAAAACTATTTTATTAGAGTAAGTATGGAGTTTCCATTCTTCTCCATATGAAACTACCTTTTGGAATGGGCAACTAGTCATATTTTTAATTTGTAATTTTGACTTTCAAAAGTGCCTTTTGAATAGGCCTAATTGAAACAAATAATTTGACTTGACTTGAACATTTGATATTTAATTTTCAATAGCATGGAAAGAGGCTTTATTATAATGAATTGAACGAATAATAGAGAGAACACTGAATTGTAAATTGATATTTTCCCAATTATAGACAGTACAGCATCTAAAATAAATCAATCAGTTTCATTCCCATTGTTAACACAGGGCAACGAACGCATTTTATTGAAAAATATATTTTCACGCTTGCTTTTACTGAAACTAATTTTGTAGCCGTCTAGTACAATCAGCAAAACTGTTGAGACTTAAATTCTATAGCTCGTTAGGACTTTACAAATTAAATTTGGCTTAACATATTCTACTGTATTAAATCAGTCAGCGTGCGACTGAGTCCGTATGTTTGATGGGCTGTGCACCAATGGACTTTCTATGTTCGCATATAACATTCGCTCGAAAGGTGAATATATAAAATTCTGGACTAGGCCTATTAAATAGTGCCGGTGACCCCAGAGCTAATGCTTTCCTCGCTGAACGAGTAAGTATCGCAATACAGCGAAGAAATGCTGCCAGCGTTAAAAGGGACCAAACTTTTTAAATTTGTTTTAATTTTCTATTTATTAATTTTGAATTATTATTATTATTATTACTATGTAGGTTAAGAAAATTGTAAATACTGTATATAACCCACATTTATCCACATCATATACAGTGGATTTAATTTATTACGACCTAGATTCTAATGACCATTTAGCTATAAAGACGTTAAATCGAAACGAAATCGAATCGTAACGAAGTTCCTTGAATTTAAAGCAGACTAGTACAAAATTCATGTGGCTACTATTGCGACTTTGGATGTAACGCCGAGTTCGAGCGTACTGACTGTTTTTAATGAATCATTCGTAACAAATTCCTAGAAATCCCATGCAGATATTGCGACCAGAGTCAGCCCGCTAAAGACACAACGATTTATTTATTTCACATACTTTTCTCATCTTTTGTTTACATTCACCTTTTCTTTATATATGTCACCGGAATATATCAAAATCCTCAAGTTTGTTATATTCCCAAATTTGAGAAAATGTGGGCGTAAAATAATACTCGTATCTCGCGTTTGGAATCCTATGAACGTTTATAAATTTCCTAGGAATTCTTGCGGATTTTGTTATATTTCGGTGACATATATAAGCTTTTCAAGTAGTTTTTCAAGCTATATGATATTTTCAAGTATTTTTTAAAGTTAAAATCTGTGTGCAAATGTTTTCAATAATAAATTAACATAAACTAAACACATGTACGTGTCTTTAACTCAACCATTGCCTGTAACAACGACGAAATTAGACTGGTCCCTTCATCGTTATACGCGAACTCCACTGTAATATACAAAAATAAATATATTATACATATACAGAAATATATTTATTAAGATTAGACCCCGGTCTAAGGCCTTCAACTTTACCGATATATCAATTTTTTTTAAACATATATATAAGGAACTTAAAAGTTTTTTGCGTACTGTACCTACCCGAAGGCTTATGAAAAGCCGATTAAGAGAAATACAACAGTTCTTTCGCTAGGTGAAAAATGATTCTCATTTATTCTTGATCGATTGCTCGGAACTATTAAGAAAGTTGAGCTTTCTATTAAAGCTATTTAACTTAGCTAGCTAACTTAGCTAAGCTAGTTAACTTTATCAACCAAAACCTTCTCCCTGGTCTTCATATCATTTAAATGTAGAAAAAGCCTGTAGCGGTAGTAAATTCATGTTTCACTTACTTACAACTAGCGAACTGTGGAATTGACTCTTGCCCATGATGGCGCGTAGAGAAACGACCTCCAACTATTCAAAGAGTGTACTCCTCTCTCAAAGAACGGCCACGTGGGTGCTAAGAAAGGGTATTCATGGGCTGCGATGACTGCCCTTTATGGGCGTAACGTAGGCTCTTTTAGGCCTATTATATAAAAAATTGAGAGTTACCAATACATATGCTGTTTTCATAAGAATTTGGTCTGTTCCGCCTAGAGTACGCCTTTGTATATATTATATATAGGTATGATATGGTCTATATAGTATGCAAGTTTTTATTAGTGGAACAGTTTAAAATGTTTATTTGTATTGCCACATTCTATTATAGTAAAAA
Organism: Pieris macdunnoughi; assembly: GCA_905332375.1. Lineage (NCBI taxonomy): Eukaryota > Metazoa > Arthropoda > Insecta > Lepidoptera > Pieridae > Pieris > Pieris macdunnoughi. The sequence continues at coordinate 1,483,307 of CAJOBZ010000062.1, forward strand.
ATGCAAAAATGGCTTTTGTAAGCCGATTTATTTGCAAAAAATGTATACTTTTTAGTTTCATGTCTAAACAATTATTATTAGATAACTACAGTTTTTGATAAGAGAGTAGGGTATCAGTAGTTAAGTTATGGCAATGATAACACTTTGGAACCAATTATTGACCTATAATTGTTTATCGTGATAACAGCAAGAGATAATGGTCGTTAATTATTATTACTATGTAGGTTAAAAATATTGTAAATAAATACTGTATATTTGTGTGACATATTGGTTTTAAAATTTAAGTTATACTAGTCAAGTCAAATCATTTATTTCAATTAGGCCTATTAAAAAGGCAATTTTAACAGTCAAAATTACAATTTAAAAAAAAATACTAGTTGCCCCTTCCAAAAGGTACTTTCATATGCAGAAGAATGGGCAAAGAAACTCCATGAGTGAAATGAAACATGAATGTCTGTTTACAACGAATAAAGTCGATAAAATAACAATCGATATCAACAATTATTTCACTATTAAACTATTACATTTTAACCTGTATTTATTTCCAAAATACGTTTTAAAATAAATAAGTTATGTCCAGCAAATGCGGGATAGGCTGCTATTGAATAATTTCATTACTATGCTATTTTATAGGTAGGCAAGTATAGAAGTTTTTTAGTTCTAGTAACTCTAGGATTACAAAGAAAGGAAAATTTTACAAGCAGGTTAGTATGAGTATTAAAGTTAAATATGTATATTTGTGTATTGGAAATAAATATAAAAGACAGGTAGAAAGATCTACGTAATATTATATGTTGAATTTTAAGTAAGCGCTTATTTTGGTTTCTTTACAATTAAAAAAAAACTTTTTTACAAACCATTCCATATAACTAATATCTTAACTTACCCATAATAAATCAAATAACCTTTACCTGCCCACATTCAAACCCACAGTTTCCTCATTATTAGCTTCATTGCATAATCTGATAATTCACACGGCTGACTCACAACAAACAGCACTTTGTCTTATCAACCTTCTTATATAATCTTCCGTTAATAGAACTTATACGTATAAAGCATGCAAATCCCCTGTATCTAGGCTCCGAATATGATTATGTCCCGGTGTCGAGACCCTTGGTCCGTGGGGTCCTAGCGCTATAAGACTTTTTAAGGAAATACCTAAAAGGTTAGTCGACATCACAGGAGACCGAAGAGCTGGCAGCTACCTCGGACAAAGAATTAGTCTAGCTATTTAATGGGGGAACGCTGCCAGTATCTTCGGAACCTTGCCTAAAGGGAACTTCCTTGTCCAAAATATCATATCGTATATATATATACTACATCTATAAATCTCCTCCTCCATCCTCCTCCTCCTATAAAGAGCCTCTCTAAGCCGAGGTTTAAGTGGCTTTAGCTCATCTAGCTTCTGAATAACGCTGTATTCAAAAAACTGTTACGCCATGGCTATCAAACTATTTAATCAACTTCCTAGAAGTTATACATCATTGCCGTGTAATGCTTTCAAAGGGATGGTGATTACATGTTTAAAGGCAACTTGCCTTTAAACATGTAATCACCTTTAAAGGGAGAGTATTTAGACCATAAGTTTTGACAACAAATATATATATATATAACTTAACATAGTATTGACATTATGAAAATTAATGACATTTGCATGCCTATTTTTATACGGCTGATTTCTTTGCAAATGAACGGTCCCACGTACCCGCCACATTCGGGGGTTCATTCGCATTGTATTTCCACATCACATATAAAAAAAGACATTTATTCACTCCAATATCGATTTAGACGACGACGATATCGTGTTATATATATATAATATATTACCCTGATTAGGTTCGCCATTGATGGATATATTCAATGATCAATCCTCAGCAGCACAATGCCCCTAACTGGACACGCCCTTGAGTTAAACATAGATGTATAATTTTAACTATGACACAGCCCTTAATCGTGTATAGATCCTAAGTGAATTATCCCAAATGAGATTCTATTAAGTTCGACTCCCACTCGACTTTAATTGAATGCTTTGTAAGGGGAGAAGTGTATTGAGTAACTGATATTGCTTGTAATTCTAGTCTATGTGCGTTTCACTAATTCTTAATAGAAAAGCAGATGAGCATAAACAACAGAAGACAGTGAACTGAAAAAGTAGAGCGTCATGTAAAAAACTAATTTGTACACGTTCGGACATTGTTATGTATTTTAGAATTTAATTTTGCATAGAAAATATTATATAAAATCATTCGAATTCTTCGCGAATATAACGGATTAAGCGGTACATATTGGGAGCTGGATATATTCGGTAGTGGGCTGATCGAATAAATAAAACATTGTTAAGTGCCTATCTGATACCTATTCCGCTGTTTTGCTACAGATTTTTTGTTTAGCAATAAGCAAAAAAATTTATTATTATTTTTACTTCTTTAGGCGCATGTGGGGAAAATTTTTAAAAAACGTCACGAAGATGCGCGGCGTTTTTGTCGAAGAAAAGGGAGAGAGCGATTGAGACCGATTGAGAGAGAATTAGAAAGGCGAATTACAACAATCATATTAAACCTTTTTATTTCTCAACAACCTGTATGGTATTTGAGGATGTTTCTAGAAGCTAATACAAACAAGTTACTAATTGATCGAAACTTATCACATCTAAACTATGTTATTTAATTACACCAAATCCAATATTCGTAAGTACATTATCCAGGCCAGTTGGTCCAGTGAATAGGCTATCTCGCATTTTCAACTGAATTACTAACATTGATGAAAATATTGATAGATTTTACAACAGACTTCCAACTTACTGTAACTTTGTTTATCTTGCTCTTAATGAGGTTTAAGTTTCTATGTTGTTCTAGTTATTATATTTTTTTTATATGTTGCTTGTTTTTATTATCTTTCCATTGCTAGCTTGCTTATGATCTAATATAATTATTGATGTGTATGAGTGTAAAATTTGTGATGTCATATTTTCTTGTATAATTTTATGCATACACGTTGTTTTAGAATGTATATATATATATGAATCATGTCAATCACTGTACGTCCCTATATATCAACTACCCTCAACATGTGTATCTAAAAACAATTGATAAAGTCATAAAACAATTATTGCTAATTATTAACGTTTATGAACAAGAAATGAAAAGTCTGTATTAAAATCAGTCAGTAGATTATTGATTCGTTAAAACATTCAAAAATACAACTATTCTGTCTTAATTAGTATAAACTATATAATTCAGTAGAAACAGCATTAATCTTTTCTTTCCTGAAACTGTTTTTGAATCATATAGGTAGTAAGAGGAGACAATACTATATTTTGTATGTCTCCTCGGATATATTTAGATTTGTTTGTACTCGCTTATCTTTGAAATCTATTTTTACGAATATACTTACAACGATGAAATTACATTTAATATAACGACATTTGAAGATTGCTATTAACATTAAAATTGCTGAATTGTTTATATCAAGAACCTTTTTGTCACATTGCAAGAACTGTTTATAATGTTTTTTCTTCACTACACAATTAAATTATACAAAGGAAATTAACGATTTCCTAAACGAAATTCCGAAAGAATCACGCAATTTTAACACCTAAAGTCACCAATCACTTCCTTTGTAACAATCGTCTATTGTTTCTTTAATAGAAAGCTTGTTGCAAAATGGCATCCTATAGTCAACACAACAATACAAATAAGAATTTGTAAACCACAAATACCTTCCCACGCTGGACCGGACGAAAAACTGGTCCGTGTTGCATACCAAAAGGAAATCACACAGCATCCGACTATAATTAATAACTGGTTGACATACCTGCGAGAAACGTTATCCGTACACACAAACACTAAGACACACACATAACTCAAAACTTACAACGCGAAAGTAATGTATATGGTTCGAGAATTAACACGCGGTCACAACGATCGCGCCGAGAAGAACACAACTTCTCACTTCGGTTGTCGGAGCAAAACTAAGCGAGCCGCGACCCGCGAGCTGACGGCCAACCGGCGAGTCTACCGGCCAGGGTGACAGTTTAGTAAAACAAATTTTGCCAAATTTCATGCAACAAAATTATGATTACTTTATTACATTATGCAGTCGACTTTAGACAGAGCAAGTTGAAACTTTAATAATAATATTGGATAGACTTTATTGTAATTAACTAATTTTACTAATTTTTTTTTACAAACGTTAATTAACAGTCTCGATTCGTGTCTTACTCGAGAGATGAGTGCTTTACGGAAGTAGTATTAAAACTAATTTATAGCTTGATTTTGTTCTCTTTGGAGTAGAGAGTCTTGGGCTTTGGGGTTCAAGTTGAAAGGCGCTAATTAAATATTAAAGTCAGCGCCTGGCATATAGTACCGGTGACCCCAGAGCTGGTGCTTTCCTCACTCAACGAATAGATATCGAATTGCAGCCGGGAAATGCTCCTAGTATTAACGGAATACTACCACAGATACCAAACTTTTTAAATTTGTTTAAATTTTCTATTAATCAATTTTACTATTATTACTAGCTAGGTTAAGAAGTATTTATATAGACAATTATTATTAGCAATAAAAATTAAACCCAAATAATACATTTCGTAGATTTAGATTTACCGAGTTACTAACAAAAAATAACTTTCTAAACAAACTGCGCAATTGAACACTAATAAACTTAATCCGCCAAAATAGCAGTAGAATTTTAAAACTGGTCACACTGGCCGTGAAGTACTAAGGGCGGCTGCGGTTCGACGTTCAGTCCGTACTGCTAGTGAATGCGAGATCTGGATACTACGATACGGCCATTCAGGTATGGCAACAACCTCTGACGCATTCCGTCAATCAAAATTAAACTGTAATACATACTATTAAAGTTAACAATTCAACTCAAGTCCTGCAATGATAAGACTGCGTCGATATCAGGCTATCAGCTAGCGTCTAGGACCCTGTAGAGCGAGACAGCACGAAAATGTCCCTACGTAGGAAAGAGATGGATATAGTTTCTACATTAATATGATTGAATTGTGAAAATTTTATATTCACAACACGAGAACAAAAGCATTTTAAAGAATGCAGGATGAAATTCATGGAAATTGACACCTGAAGGACGAAATTAGTAAATAATTTATGGTGAATTGCATATAATTTAAATTATCAGTATATTGCGTCAGTCTAGTTGACAGTCAATGACTCATAAGCAATAAAACAAATATTTAATTGTGTTTTCCTTGGCTTATTTAAACTGAAGGTTAATTAAGACTTAAATCTTTAGTTGTCTCTTACAACACTATCAAGTTTTATTTATAACAAGCCCCCAAGAGCTTTAGAGGAATAAATTTTAAAAATACTCGAATCGGTCCATCCGTCTTAAGTTTTGCGCTCGACAACATTTTGCGAATAATTTTTATTTATATATTTAATATTATTAAAACAACACCAAGTATTTGATTGTGATTGGTCAAAATGACTTAAAATGACGCGTTTGGGTCTTGTCAACGTATTGACATTATTATTTCGTTCAAAAACATCCGCAGATTAAACAAAACACAACGTAAAAAATATATCCATAGACAAATCAGTACGTCATGTCCGGGCTTGATACAATGTCATTTTTTGCGTGATTTACTATCGCTAAACGAATTTGTATAGTAATGTTTGTAGTGGGAGAGACTTGATTTAAATAGCCTTTTAATAATGTATTAAAAGTTTATTATTGATCGGTACACACAACACACACTTTTTTTATTATTATTTAGATAATAATATCCCCGACTCTTGTGGTGCTGGACCTTATTTTGTACAAACATATATTTCTATCTTATATTCATGGGCTAGTGTGGGCCCGTTTCACCTCTGCTACGGTCTTGTTGCAGTGAGTGACACATCTTACTATGCTACTGCAGAAATCTTCCAGTTGCGATCTGAAGTTTCTTAATATTTCGGGTAAATGCTCGGTTGTTACCTTTATATGGATTTGTTGCTCGAGATCGCACCTGGAGGCTTCAAATACAGGACATTCTATAATGAGATTTATCACTGTCTGATTTGTTTGTGAGTCGCACTTACATGACGGATCTTCAAGCTCACAACACACACTTATTAGGTACAATATTAATTAATAACAAAAGACGATCGTGGTCACTTACTCCTAGTATTACGATCGTGAGTAGGTAGCTATAGTTAGTAGTTACGAATGTTCTTACAATTGCGAAGGAGGACATTAATTATAATACTTGATAATTACTTTGTGTAAACAAACAATACTAAACATTTATCAAACTAAACAACAAAATATCCTTAATGATTTATCTGCAAATTGAAATGTTATATTATATTTATTTATTTAAACATTCTAAATATATATATATATATATATATATATATATATAATACAGTATGAGAATGACATTAGCTTTGTCACCATTTTCAGGTTATTTTAAGGGGTTTTTTTTCTTACTGACTGTAACTGAAATATCAAAACGTTATGTTACTCCAAGATCGGTTTTTTATACTATTCTATCCTACTTGAATGTATTTTGATGCAAATTTGAAATTACCTGTTAAACCGTGTGTACAAGAAAAATTAGGGGATTTTAATCGATATTTAGGGGTTTTTGAAGTTGGTTCTAGAAACACTTTGAAAGAGTTGGCATTACTGGTTAATGGTTGATGGAATACGCCTGTCGAAAAGAGATTCTCTCTCAAGCCCCAGGATTCCGTTGGAGTAAAAACTGTGTTTTAAAAGCCCGTGACTTTATGTGTTATTTACTCTTAACTTACATTAGATAATAATTGTTAATCCATTTTGATCGTGGCATGCCTAAGACATCGGAGATTTTTAAAACGAGTTTTAATAAGAAAAAACTTGAAGATATTTTTATAATAACCTGTGTGTTCCTTAAATAAATAAATAAATATTAGACCACAGTCGATATAGACATTATTATATTTATAGTGCAAATATGTTGCGTTTATCAAATATTTCTTTTTTTATTTTGTCACACTTATTAATTATTTACAAAGTGACATGACAGTAATAAAAAAACATATACATTTAAAACTTATTATTCTTATGAAGTGGTAAAAATGTATATAACTGTATATTATATTTATTGTTTTCCATAGGATTAAATAAAAAAAAATAATAAGACGTAGTCGTGTTCAAAGAAATTAAACAAGTGATTTGTCGCCATTAAACAATTGCAAACTTTAAGTTATGATTCTATTACAGGCTTCGAAATGAATAGCAGGTACATATCTAGTCGAATTCCTTTGGAATGCGATTGTACTTCACAATGAATTGATTGAATCTCCTACGGAGAATGACCCATTCACTTTTTATCTGTATTCTTTTGAATGACAGTTGAAACTTTGGCGCCAACGCTTATTACCAATATGGCCGCCTGTTGCACGCCTTTTAATTTGAAATTGCTCTGTTTCGTGTAAAAGTGTTAATAAAGATTTTAAGAAATCTTATAGACAGGTAAGTGATAAGCCTTCTGTGCCACAAATTTTTGATATTATATTTGTATAAACTAAATCATAATTTCGAAGAAAATGTTTATGACAATTCCACGAAGCGAAACATGAAATTGAATTTCTAGTTTATTCTATTTATTATCACGTAAGGCTCTATTGAAACCGAATGATATGCATTTATTTCATATTATATTACATATCAGGTGTATAGGCGTGATATAGGCACACTGAAATTACAGATGGTAACAATATCTGATCTATCATTGCAATCTGTGGGAAACTACATCATAAACTTATATAGATACAAATATTATTTATTACATGTTTTTCTTTCGCTTCGTTATATTTCTAATTGAATTTACATAGGTTTTTATAGATTCTATTGCTTGGTGGAACAGTCTTCAATACAAAAAGTCCCCTCGGGATTTGTGTGCTGCGCTATCGCGGGCTTGATTGCGAGTAAGTTGGATCTGGTTAGCGCTGCACCTGATTCTGATTGAAGTTCTGTCATTTTCAAATGTTTCATAAATGTGTTTTAACATTTATAAGTGACGCTTAATAGCATAGATAATAATATCGGTCGGTGAAGGAAGCTTTCCTGACCGGTGACCCAGCCTTGTGGTCGGAGACCAGAGGGTCTGCCTAGGTATTACTGTATAGACAGAGTGGAAGAGGACCTGCCAGCAAGTGGCGGGAGGTAGCACGCGACAGTGAGTGCTAGAAGATAATCATTTCGGAGGCCAGGATACTTCTTGGGTGGTATTAAATAATTTATATGACGAAAATGTTGCCTTTGTGTTGCGTTTTGAAAGTAATGTTTGTGGTATAGTATAGTATACCACAAAGTAAAGTAAAGTTAAGTTAAAGTTTACTAAAGTTTCTATTTAGTTTTAGTTTTTTCTTGTGGTTGCTTGTTTAATTTTTTGCTAGCTTGCATATGTATCTAATATTATTGATGTGTATGCGTGTAAAATTTGTGATGTCAAATTTTCTTGTATAGTTTGAGAACTTATAAATAAATAAATTTGAGAATTTTTAACATAGATAATAAATGACCTACGTACTATTGTGTTGTATGTAACATTCATAGTTGATGCATTGGGATGATCCGTACAACCTTTTTTGTTAAATACATTATTTTAGTTGCCTTTATCATACTTTTATGCCATCACATTGCAGGAAGGCTCGCAAATGCGTTGCCGGCCTTTTAAGAATTGGTACGCTCTTTTCTTGAAGGACCCTAAGTCGAATTGGTTCGGAAATACTTTTTATGAGTTTCAAGACTTTTAAATACTATTTAAGGTGTTCAATAGCAGTTTTTTTTAAATAAATTGTAATGAAAATTTTAAATTCCTGAACGAATTTTGTTAGTAATTTTTTTTTTAAAAAGCTTTTTTTTTGCTGATTTTTTTCGTTGGTGAAATCATAATAAATATAAAATTAATTATTGTTGTATGGAGATGTTTAAATAAAACTCTTTGCTTGAAGCTGGGTAACAACTGACTTTAATGGTTTAAAATATGAGCTTATAACTAACATAAAATAAGGGGTAGTGGGGTTGCGAAGCTAACAAAAACTAACTCGGCTTATCTAAGGGTTCATAAATCTAAATGACACTTATGTTATTGGACATTATCGGAAACGAGAATGTCAAAATACAATTTATAAGTGTGGCAAAAACTAAAAGGCTCATATTGGCTTCAAGTGAACGACGGCTGTTTACATGGTTTACGCTTTTAATTATTATCTAAAATATGTGTATCTTAACTAATGTTAGGTTAGTTACTCTCGCAACGCAGTTCTTCTACCGTCAAAAGTTGTGAGATCCATGTAATACCAGATCGGTTAATTCAGTCCCTATTTAAGGGACCTTCAGTCTTAAGTTATTACGTAAATAGCCAACCTGACAACATCTTATGGTGACCATATCAAATTACAAATCTTTTATGTTTTTTTTAAATATATATAATAGGGGGCAATCGATCCTGTGGGACGCCCAAAAAGGGCAGTCATCGCAGCCCATAGACACCCATTTTTAGTGGGTGTGTTGCCGGCCTTTGAGGGAGGATTATACTCGAATTTTGAACATTAGGAGGTCGTATCTCGGAGACCCCCACCGGGAGTCGATTCCACAGTTCGCTAGTTCGCAAAAGAAAATGCCTTGTGAAACGGACTGTGGAAAATAAATAAATAGACTTTTAATAAATTGATGGACTTAATTGAATATAACATGTATTAATTTTGAGACACAATGGCCTGAACTGCTCTGAGAAAAGTATAGTACGGCCGTGCCGCTTTTTTGCTAGACTTTGCCGTGTATATAAAAAAAAACATGTGTGTGTACTTATGTACACGCGTTAGAAGTTATACTTCTTTGGCGTAACAAATTAAAAACCTTTTTAATTTTTTTATCTTTCGCCTTATTCTACATTTGTAGAAAAAACGACACTAACAATAGAAAAAGCTAAAATGTTGCCTATAGCTAACTTCAGGGTTTTTTGTGACGGTGTGCGCGCGCGCATCGTAAAAATTTACTCTCATCATTTTCCCTAACGCGCCAAAAGAAGTATAACTTCAAAAAATATCTATAAAACAATTTAACGACAGCGCTATAATATGTATATATACAAGTATATATTTCTTTTGTACATATCTTGTATTTGTGATTCTTCCTTATTAATAAATCAATATAAATAAGGTTACAGCGCATCTGGTGGCGACACGCCGAACTTAAATCGCCAAATATTCTCCATAGATGTCAGCATTTGTCAAAAGCAATTATTTGCTAATCAAAATGCGCTTTGAAGTACTCGATACAAGCATAGTAAACTACGAACGTTGGATGCATCAACTCAGGGCCGGATTTAGAGGTCTGGAGGCCTCGGGGCAAAAAGGAGTGGAGGCCCTGGCCTACAATTATTTTCCAAATAAAATTATCAATTTTTGGAGTTTACTCCTTAAGAAACGATTTGAGTTATAAGGCCCGGTACGGAAATTTTATGAGGAGTAAAATCAAGTGTAACACGAAAAGTTGAGGCGTTATGTGTAACACGAAAAGTTGAGGCGTTATGTAGAAAGAGACACATGGATTGAACGTGTAAAAGAATGAGATGGAATACATTACACAGACTTTTCTATTTTGAATTCACGTTTATCAGCCACGTTACAACATTGTCAGTGTTGACAGGTGTAAAAAATAAAAGTAGATTGTCTAGCGTGCCATAGTTTTGTCAATAGTAATGGTCAGTGAAATTAAAACTAAAAAGATTGTTCATTCTTATTCTTCTCTTACTATAAAGGTAACTTTGGTCACAGAAAGAAAATCCTATTTGGGCATAGATGATGTAGGTACGTTTTATTACTACTACAAACATTTATATTATATAAACATATATTCTTACCACCTTTAGTATGAAAATATGGTCGACAGCCACAGAACATTATCGCCATTTTATCGTTCGTAAGGAGTAAACTCCAATCGTGCGTCGTAGCTGACACACACACACTTTTTTTCAGTCGAGTTTTTCGATCAATAATTATTTGTGAAACTAAGTAGACACTTTTAGAACATAAAAAACATATAAATACAGATAAATAATTTCTGTTAATATTTAAGAATAATATAATCATGCTTGTACAAAGGTTTGTAAAGGTGAAACAGCGAAAAAAAAATTAGAAAAGGAAAGTTGTTTACTAGTGTGATATTAGTCGGAAAATCATTTTTTCCGAAGGCTCTATTGTGGGGGCCCCTCTTTTGTGAATGTTCCGGGGCTGTAGCCCCGGTTGCCATCCCCTAAATCCGGCTCTGCCTCAACTTGTCAATAGACATCTTAATTACACATATTGAGTATTCTGACTGAACTCCAACACAGATAAACAATCTTGTTTAAATATTAACTAGAGTTGAGTTTATTGGTTTATTACGTACAGGATTCTAGATAGCCGCGAATTTTGAAGTTAATTATTTTGTCAACAGTAATATAATAACAATAAAGCCCGTTTACTTTCAATCTTTACAAATGTTGAAAATACAGTTTATATTTTTTTTTCTTGTTACTCGATATCTTCACATTTGTTGATCAGACCATTGATCGGAACCCTTCACGGGTAAAGCCCTTCTCCAGCTTCAAATTTCTTTATCCATGGATTTTTTACTCCATTCGCTTCCTACTAACGCTTCTTCTATCCACCTTTTTCACCGCTCTCTTCTCCTTCCCTTGGTCCTTTTCATATATATTTTAAAGTAAATCTTTTATCAGTGCATCTGCCCCACGCATTGCCTCTTTTGTTAGGTATAACTTTTATTTCTCGTCTTATTTATATCGAGTAACAGAATGATGATTAATAATAATAGTGTTGCATTTATAATGCACCAAACTTTTGCAGTAAAATATAAACTTAAATCCTCTGAAACCGTACCGTATTATAAATATATCCCAGAAACGATTCTATAGTCGTACTCATAAGTTGAACTTTGATAGGGCCAGATTCACAGGCAAAACAATACACTACAATAGACGATATAAAACGCATATAGATAAAGTCAGTAAAACATTTAATATATATGGCGATATGCACTATGTGTGCCCAACACTCAAACTTACAAGAAACATCTCATAAAATCATGAAATACATTAAAAATGAAATAAACGTATGTGGACCCTTAACAAAGTAATAGTCCCTATCATTTTGTCCAACACCGGAATAATCCTAAAACAGATACACGAATCTATCCAATTGTATCATACCGAAATCCATTTTTATAATCCTTCAGCAGTAATATTAAATACAGAATAACCTGCAAATTTACCCATAAAAAACTGTTTTCACTTGTCTTAGGTCCGTGTACAGTGGTACCAGGATCATGAATTATCCTGAATTAAAGTAAACAGTTACCAAACATAATATTAAAGCCACTTTAATTCCTTACTATTCAAAATGAAATGGGTGTAAGTTTTGTTATTATACACTTACTCTTTTTTTTATTGTTATTTCCATTCGTATACTGCAGATCACACATTCAGTCCCCTTTCGGGTAAGGGCCTCCTGCTGAACTTTCCATTTGGAGCTGTTCTTTGCTTCCTCCAACCATTTCTTCCTAGAAAAATTTATGATGTCGTTAGCCGAGCTTTTGTGGTCTTCCTACGTTTCTTTTTCCTTAAAGTCTCCTCCATTGGGCGGCTTGGGTGGGCCATCTTTGACTGTACATTTTGCAACATGGCCTGCCTATTTCCTTAATACAATAAAAATAAAAATACCAGAAATGTTTGTTAAGCACAAAAAGAAATAAAATATGGAAAAAATTATAGAGATGGGCACTTAACATTTTGAACTAGCCCAGAATTCTTAGTAGTACTATCACCGCTATTATAGATTTTCTTGACAGTTAACTTCCGAGAATATGACGCGAACAATTTAATGGCCTCTAATTGCGGCAATCAACAGCAATTGTGCGAGATGAAAGAGTGGCGATAACAATTAATTACTTTGAACTACAGCGACCCAAGTAAGTCTTCGAGAATTTGCGAACTACCTAACTGTGGGAAGAAATAATGAGTATACTCCGCTCTCCCTCCGACAACGCACCCCCTAAAATAGGTGTCCACGCCACGATGCCTGCCCTTTTGAGGCTTCCCGTATTCTAAAACAAAAAAAAAAAAGAGCCGCCACGATTGCGCTGCTTCGGCTTGAAGCTCGCGCAATTCCTCATCGGCGTCTTAGCAGCGATATCTTGCCGACGAATTTATTTTTTACTTTTAATTTATTAATTTATATGGGAAAACCCTATCAGATAATGAGTTCAAGCTTATTGTTCATCCATCATTTAACATTATCTTTTAAATATTGTGGAAGTATGGACGTCACAATCCATTGATAAATTAATTATCATTTCAGGGTATTAATTATATTTCTTAATTGTTATTTTTCGATTTCGAGAACAAAAATAACAGCAAATCAGTCAGGATACCAGCCCTGCGATTCTGTAACTCACTTTTCGAACTCATAAACAATAAACTACAAGCTCCCACCTTTTCAGAATGCCAAATCATAAAATGACTGCTTCACGACTGATTTGAGAGCGACCGCCGATGCGAAAACCGCTGTGTGAGTTCGACAAGTGAGTGACAGAATCGCAGGGCAGAGGTAATAGCGTCGAAGGCTTCGAAGGCGTCGAAGGCGAACACTTTAAGAAGTTGTCATTGAAGCATCGTAGAAAATTTATTGATTGATATGTTTGTTTTAATTTGCGTTTAAGATATTTAAGAATCAGGTTGATTGCCCCAACCTATTAAATTAAATTAAATTTAAATTTCGTGTACCCTCTGGATACCCCAGGCATCATCCCATTAATTGTCCCTTTCAGAAAAAACCGTTTGGCCTAAGCTCATCGATATCCAGCTACACGCTTTGAAATCAATTTTCTCGTAAAATCAAATCTCTCTTCGTGGTTGTTTTTTTTATCATACGAGCCTACGGGACTCCTAAAAAGGGCAGTCATCGCAGCCCATTGACTCCCATTTTTTTTGTTTGTTTTGAATAATTGGAGGCCTCAGAGAAGACCCCACCCCCTGGGAGTCGATTTCACATTTCACTAGTTCGCAAAAGAAAATGCCTTGTGAAACGCTGTGGAATACTTCAAGCCAGCCATCAAGGTGATGTTGATGAAATTTTGAATTGATACGGCTCGTACGGTGTTGAAACGAGGCAGGAGGGATCAACCCAAACCATTCTTCAGAACACTTACCGTAGTACACTTTGTAGAAAAGGCAAAGAGATCCAAAGTCTCTGCGAGTGAGAATCAAGCCGATCTGTAGTACGTTGGAGATTGATAATTCGACAAGCTGAACCAAACTTTTTAAATCTGTTTTAATTTTCTATTTATTAATTTTTTAAAAGTTAAAAAAAAAGTTTTTGGATTACAGTGTAAACTCCATGTAAACAGATTTCTGAATCTGTTTCATGATCATGTGTCAATCTAACAAACAAATCGGTTATCTGGTTCCAGAGATAACTTAAAAACTCACCTTTCCTCAGTTATTACATAAGTTAAAAAGTTCCATATTGAGGCCCGAATATTTGGTTCGCTTTGTTTAATTAAAATCACTGTTTGGCAGCCGGCACAAAGGTTGATTGGAAAACTGCAATCTCGTATCATTTTGCACATTAAACTGAACGGGGCTACGGATTTTGCATATTTTATACTTTTTCAATACATTCACGTCGATCCTATTTGGATTGTCGGTCGTGATTTTAACAAAATATATGAACTGGTATTCCTCTAGGAGAACACCACTATGTGGAACCAGCCACTGAAGTATTTCCGAACCCATTCGAATTAGGGTCCTTCAAGAAAAGAGCGTATCAATTCTTGAAATGCCGGCAACGCACTTGCGAGCATTCTAGCAATGTGAGTGTCCATGGGCGGCGGTACTTAAGACCAGATGAGCCTCCTGCCCGTTTGCCTTCTGTTACATTAAAAAAATCTGACCAAAGGTTATGATGATATTACAGAATATTTTATCCGCCTCAAATAACTTTCGAAACCAATAATAGTTTCGTTTAAATCCCCAAATAATTATATATTAATGTAATATTAAGTGAAAAGTTTTGTTTCCGTTTGAAATAAAAATCGGTCCATTTAGTACAAGACACTTCCATTAAACGCAATGCGTATAATTATAATGAATATACCTTTTAGGCAGATTTTCTATTATATATACTTTGATAGTAAGGGCTAAGAATTTTTAGATACGACTTTGTATTTTGTTTCTTCGCTACTCTGTCACGGCCAACGGTTCATCCAGTTTTGAATATCGTGTAATAGAAAAATACCTATCAAATACAGATTTTGTATCTTGAATATAAAGCTGTATTTTAATAATGCATTCATTAATAATTAGTATATAATATGTTTATTTCTTTATTGATCAGTCTTTGTACGAGGCATTTTTAGGTCTAAGATATTTCATAAAAAAATCAATATTAATTGCATTATAATACCCAGGATTCGAACGCCAAAAAATCAAAAAGTCACTCATTTAACGGTTAAAGCGTTATTAGGTAAAAGTAATGATAAAAATATTTGACTGGCAAACATTTCAATTAAACAAACATGTTCAGAATAATTTCCATAAAATTAAGCATTTGTTTTTATTAGTGAAATGTTTCAAATCCGTCTATGATCAAACAGTCCATTTGGTTGTTAGTTCTATGATAGTAATGCTGAATAAATTTATTTAGCTTTTGATATTCCATCATGGAGACTGTACCTTTATTTATGTACCTCTTACTTTCTCATCATTACTCAGGAATAAATTTACAAAACAGCCACAGTAACGTCAATGTGCTTTTATCACAATGTGTTGTGGCAATAGCTAACAGAGATTTAAATTATAAACCCACGATTTTAATAAACGATACAGTAAAAACACAATCTAATAATGATTTGATTAAAACGTTAGTAACAGAAGTACATATGAGTGGAGTACCTAG
Organism: Pieris macdunnoughi; assembly: GCA_905332375.1. Lineage (NCBI taxonomy): Eukaryota > Metazoa > Arthropoda > Insecta > Lepidoptera > Pieridae > Pieris > Pieris macdunnoughi. The sequence continues at coordinate 1,499,266 of CAJOBZ010000062.1, forward strand.
TACAATAATTAACAGAGACATTTGGTTCAATAATACTGTGGTAAATGGTGACATACTATTAGTATTCATAGTGAACGATTGTTTAGACCTTACAAATGTGCATTTTAATCGTAAAGAAATTAAGTATTTAATAATTTTTCAAGATCAAATTAACTGTCATCAATTCGATACGTTTAAAGAGATGATTTCTCATAATGTGGTAATAGCTATGAAATCTAATTCTTCAGACGATTTTACTTTATATTCTGCAATATTTGACATCGATGAATATACTTGTGATATAATTGATGAAGTAAGATTTGAAGAGGTCAATATGTGCATTAATGGATCGCTGAGTAGAAAAAATAAGGTATTTGCTGAAAGATCGGTCATAAATTTGAAGAAATGTTCCTTAAATGTTGGGATAGGAGAGTTATATCCCCCCAAGGTCCAAGCCTTGACGTGGCGGGGGGGCTCTAGTACTTGGAGTGCAAGCCAGCACTTTAGGGAAGCCGATTGGACCGATGGGAAGGTTCTCGGTAGGCTTCTTTAAATAGAAGAAACTTGATGAACAACAGGCGCGTGAAGCACGTAGAAGTAGTGTTCTTTGAGGGAAGGTGTGCGTCATCTATTTTCGCACGTGGGATGGCCGGCTTGCAAAGCCAGCGTTTTTGGTGCATCATGTTATCTGGGGTGTAAGCCAGCACCTTGGGGAAATGTATGGACCGAACTTTTGTAGTAGCCTTTAAAGGCAAGAGGTGCGTTTTATTGCGTACGTGGGATGGCCAGCTCGTATAACTGGCGTTTGTGAATATCAAGAGCATTGCTCTTGGCACACTGTATTTGAAACTTGTGGAGTTGCCAGACTTCCATAGATCACGACCCCAGTTGGCGAATAGGGGTCCTCGCACTCGCCCGCGGGGGTACCGGTTGGACTTCCGACATCCAACTGGCGTGGACCAAAACTGGTGGGCTCAGGGCGTGCCCCCGGTTCAATTTTTGAATCGGTAACGACCGGTGTTGAGCGCATATTTTTGCGTTGAGTTGGTGAAGAGCTTGCGTGTCTTTTTACATTTGTAATGCTCAGTAGCTTCTGCATATTGTAGATGACCTTCTAGGTCAATGGCGCGATGGATCTGGTGACTGCGATAAGCAGTTTCTGGGTGGGTTTCGACTCTCCGTCGGGCAACCTGTTACCTCCTGCGTGTGTCGTTGTCATGTCTAGCGGCATGCTTGTGGCCAGGGGGGCTTGCCTTTATTGGCCGGCCCTGAGAGAAAGGAAAATCTCAATAAAAAACCCTTAAATTCCCGACATTGGGGCGCCTTGTAGGTATTGCGCGGTGTCGGTTACCTGTATTTACAGGTGGCTGGTGAGTAAAGTCAGTCGCTAGCGGCCATCCCTCGGATACCACCCGTCCTCCGAGTGTTATAAGGGTTACCTAGGTGCAGGGGGCACCACCTGGGTGGACTGTGTATTTCCCCCATGGAAAATAATTTATGAAATGACAACAATAAATAATCTAATAAACAAAAAAACCAAATCAAAAGAAGATGTTAGTGTGGAGATGCCGTGTGATGCGGCTGAGCAGGAGGCTGGAGTGGCAACGGCGGGCGATCAGTTTGTTTTGCCAGCGCCCCCCAGTGATATTATGTTGGAGTGCCCTGAGATGTCGGATTCTTCCACATACTCAGGTGTTGAAGCAAGGGAGTCTTTGACAGTTTCATCGCGGTTTTGGAGCTCCCGGAAGCGTTTCAGAGAAGTCGCTGACACTGATTCAGATATCGCAAGAGAGGCGACTTCAAAGATAACGCGGCGTAAAGGCAGAGGTCGGCCATCCACTAAGGGCGAGAATGTGGATCCGGTTCCTGCTAATAAATCTGCCAAGTTGAAAGAAACTAGAGCTGAGAAAAAGGCTCGCGAGGAAGAAGAGCTTTTGGCCTTGGAAATTAAAGCTCGAGAAACACAATGTACTCTATCTTCTGTCTTGGTGTCGGAACAGGGCGAGGATATGTCATTGGATTTAGTAAAGAGGATTGAGGCTAGCCTGGGAGTTGTTGAAAAGGTCGCCACAAAATCGTCCAATATCAAAGGACAATGGGTCCATATGGCTAAAAATGCCATTGCGGACATGCGGAAGGATATTGGGGTGCTTGCTAAACGTTCAGTTTCTGAGGAAACTCGATCTCTGCGTGAAGACAACGAGCGCCTCAAAAAGCAAATTGAGATACTCCAGCAGGATATGACGGATCTTCGGAAACATGTTGGAGTTAATTCAAAGGAGCCATCGCTCACTCCTTCTCTCCTCGAGGAGTTTGAGGCAAATCTGATGCGCCGTATCGGGGATAGATTAAATGCACGGTTTGAGAGTCTAGAGCCTAGGCTTAATCCTGCACCTGTATTAAGGCCTTCTCTAGCCGCGGACCGACGCAAAGTCGTTGGGCCCCCTAGATTTGAGTCAGGTCAATCCCAGACAGCTAATAGACAGGTGAATAGTAGAAGCTTGGTGCAAGCAGCATCTACTGCTTTGCCCCAAGGACCATCCTCTATTTCAAAAAAGAAGAAAAATAAAAGAATTGCAGGAGAGGAAATATTGGCCATTGAAAAGGTATCTGCTATTACTCAGCCCTCGCCTCTGCAATCGGCTTCCAACCTTTCTAAGGAGCATTGGTTGATTGTTGGGAAAGGAAAGAAAAGGAAAAGGAAGAAAAGGGGAAGGTCAGGTGCTGTGTTAGCTCAACCAACTGTAACAGGTTTTCAGGCACCAGTTAAAAAGCCAAGACTGCGTACTCCCCGAACAGCTGCTGTTGTTGTAACTGTTCCGGCGGAAGTTCAGAAAAAAGGCGTAACATATGCGGAGGCTATTAAAGAAGCGAAAGGCCAGATTAGGCTAGAAGAGTTGGGAATTGAAGCAGTTAGGTTTAGACGTGCCGCAACTGGTGCTGCCATTATACAAGTCACTGGTGAAGGTGGAGGAGATAAAGCAGATGTTCTGGCTAAAAAATTAAGGGAGCTGTATGGTACGAAGGGCATCCTTGTATCGAGGCCTGTTAAATCTGTTGAGGTAAGAGTATCAGGCTTAGACGATTCTGTTACTGCTGACGAAGTAAAATTCGCTGTGTGTAAAAAAGGGGGAGTGTTCATCCGATCATGTTAGAGTTGGTGAAGTTCGTCAGGATAAGACAGGTCTCTTTGCGGTGTGGGTGAAATGCCCGGTGGAAGCTGCGAAGAAATTGTCTGAAGGTCGTCTGCTTGTAGGCTGGACTTCAGCTAGGGTGACGGTGCTGCAACAACGAGAACTTAGGTGCTTCCGATGTTTGCAAGCTGGTCATGTTGCAGCTCGTTGTACGGCGGAAATAGACCGTAGTAAGTCTTGTTACCGGTGTGGCCAGCCAGGCCATCGTGCTTCTGTTTGTTCATCCAAACCGCAATGTCCTCTGTGTATTGCGGCAGGTAAAACAGCTGATCATCGACTGGGGGAAAGCTTGTACGGCTCCCAGTCAAAAGATGCCGAGAAGATTCAACACGAAAGTTTCAGTAGAACCAACCTTGAGCGGTGACATAATGGAGACCCAAGAAATTGTTATAAGTTAGTATGGATCTACGCTTTATTCAATCTAACCTGAACCACTGTGCAAGTGCTCAAGACCTTTTAATTCAGAGTTTGACACAGTGGATCGTTAATATAGGGATTGTTTCAGAACCATACATGGTTCCAGATAAAAACAACTGGGTCGGTGACCGTGATGGTCTTGTTGCGGTTTTTATAAATGATGTCAACTTGCTGTCAGTTGCTTCAACAATGCAGGGTAGAGGTTGCGTTGCTTTAAAAATTGGCAGAATTGCAGTTATTGGTGTTTATTTTTCCCCAAATAAAACGCTTGCTGAATTTGAAACGTTTTTGTCCGAACTGGGCTGTCTTGTTTCATGGTGTCGACCCCTCGATCTTATAGTCGCTGGAGATTTCAATGCTAAATCTACAGTGTGGGGGTCTCCAGTATCTGATGAACGTGGTGACGCTTTGTTGGATTGGCTTGCAACTCAAAATTTAGTGTCACTGAATCGGGGTAATGTTCAGACTTGTGTGCGTATGAATGGTGGCTCTATTGTGGACGTTACCTTTTCAAGTCCTGCTCTTGCAAGTCGTGTTTATGGATGGAGGGTGTTGTCAGAAGTTGAAACTTTATCGGACCACAAGTACATTCGTTTTGATATCCTGGATTCCACTGTAAGCTTACCGGGTCCTGCTCCATCTGAGATAGGTCCTAGATGGTCCCGAAAAAATCTAGACAAAGATGCGCTTACCGAGGTATCCTTAGTTGAAGCTTGGAATCCCAAACCTTCAAATTTTACAATTGATTCTGAGGTAGAATGGTTTAGGGACTCACTGACTCGTATCAGTAACGTTGCTATGCCCCGGATCGGTCCCATCTCACCCAAGCAAAGCGTCTATTGGTGGTCATCTGAACTAGCCCGACTACGAGGGGAGTGTGTTAAGGCGCGTCGCCGTTACACGCGTTTTAGAAGAAGGCATCTCAGTTACCGTGATCCGGACGAAGAGGCAAGTTTATATACTTCTTATCAAGAAGCAAAAAGGGCTCTTCGGTTGGAAATAGCTGAAGCAAAGGATAGGGCATGGAAGGAGCTCCTGAACTCTTTGGATCGTGATCCTTGGGGGCGACCGTACAATATTGTCATGAGTAAACTCCGTCCCTGGAGGCCGCCGCTAACATCCACAATGGAGCCGACGTTTCTAGGGATGGTTGTTACATCGCTGTTTCCTTGTGATTCTACTCCTTTTATTAATGTTGACTTCGATCATTCAGAGGATATTCCTGAGGTGTCAGAGGGTGAGTTAGGGGCTGGTGTTTTTAAAATTCAAAACAAAAAAACCGCTCCTGGTCCAGATGGATTGCATGGAACGGTTTGGGCGCAATCTCTTAAAAATGGCTTATTTAACAGATTTCGAGATCTCCTTTCTGATCTTTTGAGGAAAGGCATATTCCCTAATAGCTGGAAAGTCGGACAATTGCTTCTTCTTAGGAAGTTCGGGAAACCGGTAGATTCACCTTCGGCCTATCGACCTATTGTTTTACTTCCTGAGGTGGGCAAACTGTTTGAGCGAATAATTGTCTCGCGCCTCGAGATGCATCTTCAGATTATTGGTCCAAATCTGTCTGATACTCAATTCGGTTTTCGGCGTGGTCGCTCTACAATTGACGCTTTAGCTAAGTTAAGGGACTTGTGCGAAGAAACTGTCTCTGGGGGTGGGGTTGTGTTGGCGGTTTCGCTAGATATTGCGAATGCGTTCAATACTATTCCCTGGAAAGCGATTATGGATGGTCTCCTTTATCATGGTGTGCCTGTGTACTTACGTCATGTAGTAGGAACTTATCTCTCTGATCGATCGATCATTTATCCAAGTCGGGAAGGTTGGAGAAGCTATCAGGTTCGATGTGGAGTTCCACAGGGGTCTGTTCTTGGGCCCCTTTTGTGGAACATTGGATTTGATGCTGTCCTTCGAGGTAGACTGATGCCAGGAGTAGGTTTAATATGTTATGCTGATGATACACTTGTGACGGCCAAGGGATGTAATTATCAGGAGGCGAGTTTGTTAGTTACTGCTGGAGTGGAAGAAGTAGTGACTCGTATAAGACAACTTGGTCTTCGAGTCGCTCTACAAAAATCAGATGTCATATGTTTCGCTAGGAGGTCACCACCTAGAGGCGCTGAGATAATAGTGGATGGTGTTCATATGGCATTAAAGTCGACGTTGAAATACCTCGGGTTGGTTATTGACGCCCGATGGACTTTCAAGGCTCATTTTGCTGCCCTGGAACCCAAGCTTGATTCAACTGCAATGGCATTGGGTCGTATAATGCCAAATATCGGTGGGCCAGGCGGGGGCTGTAGGCTCCTTTATGCTGGTGTGGTGCGTGCAAAGGCGCTTTATGGGTGTCCGATATGGGCGGATAAGTTGTCTTTTTACAACAAGGCTTTACTGAGACGGTCACAGCGTAAAGTTGCCATAAGAATTGCTAGGGCATACCGTACCGTATCCTGTGACGCGGCATGTGTCATAGCCGCCACTCCGCCTTGGCATTTGGAAGCTTTGGCTTTGGGTAAAATTTTTTGGAGAAGAGCTGAAGCCAGGAGTGGTGGTTTTGACCCACCTCTGGAGGTAGTCAAGGTCTGGAAGGAGGAGTATCGCCGCCTAATTTTGCTAGAATGGAGGGATGAGTTAAGTGAATGTCGGTTTGGTTTACAAACTGTTGATCTTATTCGTCCCTTCTTGAAACACTGGGTGGACCGACGGTGGGGATCGCTTTCCTATCGGCTCGTTCAGGTTCTCTCTGGGCATGGATGCTTTGGGAGTTACCTGCATCGAATCGTTGGAAGAGAGGCGACACCTGCTTGTCATCATTGTGACTGTAGAGAGGATACGGTGAGGCACACTATTGAGGAGTGTCCGGCTTGGGACGGCTTTCGCTCGGTCCTTGCTGATAGCATTGTTGGCAATCTGTCGCTTCCACTAATTATCCAAAGAATGGTGGAAGCTGACAATGACGGCCCTTGGAATGCCTTCAAGGATTTTTGTGAGGCCGTCATGACTGAGAAAGAGAATGCGGAGCGTCAGCGTGAAAATAATTCTGATGCTCCGCCGGTAAGAAAACGACGACCGGGGCAGCGACGCCGTGCTTTCGCACGTCTGCCCTAAGTTAAGATGCTGATGATTTGTTCGTGGGAGGAGTCACGTTGATATTGTGGCATTCGCGTTTGGCGGGGGTAAGGATAGGGCTCAGCTGTTACCTGCCTCCGCCCTTTGGCGAGCCGAAGGCATCCGTCAGGTTTTAGTGGGTAGGTGTGAAGATATTATGTCTGAGTCCCACATAATCCCTGCTGGAGTAAAATTCAGCAGGGATATGCGTAAAAGCATTTCCTGACGAAAAAAAAAAAAAAAAAAAAAAAAAAAAAAGGGTGCGTGTACTTATGTACGCGCGTAAGAAGTTATACTTCTTTGGCATTATTAAAAATAGTTTTTGATTGCATGCAAATAATTAATTACAATTAAATAATCAAAGACTGGAAAAGGAGTCATTAAAGTCAATAAAGTTCAGTATACATTTGAAAAATTAATTAAATAAATATTTATTATTATTCTCTTACATTAAACAAATAAAACACTATTTATCTTTAAAACATTTTTATTTCATTATACTATTTATTTTTAAGTGACTCTAATGTCTTCATCAGAATTTCGGTTTGTAATTTTAAATTAATCATTACTTGGTTGTGCATCTACGAGGCTTCTCCAAAACTACTTGCTTTCTGCAACAAATAAGAGAATATTAATTTAAGCTCTGTCCATGCAAAACTTAAAATTTTTTATAATTCATATTATAAATTTTTTAACACATTTATATTAATATAATTATATAAATGTGTTAATAATATAATTTGTAGCACATGCTACAGACCTGGATAGCAACTTTCTTTTATTCTATTTAGAGATAGAGATAATTTAAATATAATACCGGTGTCTTCCTTGTAGGTTTCTTTGGAGTTGTTTGGGGATTCTTGTTGTTCAGTTCGACATGATTTTCTTTAACCTTTCTTTAATCCTACAAAATAATGAAATTGTTAAGTTATGTTGTCACTGTTGTGCACACCTTTGTTTGGCTTTTTTAGTATTCAAGTTATGTCAAAACTGATTTATTACCTTGTCATTGTTGGCTTTATTAGCTTTTGGGATATCAATTGTTTCCAAAATGATTTTATTTGTAATAACCTGAAATATATAAATAACATCTATTAATTTAAGTATCATGGTGAGTGGTTCGCACTCAGGTATTAAGGTGTATTATACCCACTGTCCATTATAAGTGGGAATGGGCTCACTTCTGGCAGGACAGAGTTTCGGTACTACAAGTGCAACATGGATGTTTTGAGGTATTACAATATCTCTAACTACCCTGTAGGGGAATAAAGTAATGTTGTAAGCATATGCCTATGCTTGAAAGGTTGAACCTTGAACATCACCATACATCATATTTATAATTAACATTCCTACCTCGACACCATCACAATCAAATTCATTGAAATCTACTTCAAACCATTGTGTCTCGAGAAGGTGATGGTGGCTTTGTTCCACCTCCAGTTTTTGATGTTTCACGGCGATAAGATGACAACTCTTTTTTTGTATTCAATTTAGTGCACTTCCACTGATTCATCAATTGTTTTTTGTCTCTTGTCCTTATATTTGCTAGATTAAATCTGATGTTTTGATTAAATAATGTGGTCATTTTTTTGAGATGCAGGTACTTATTAAAATGTTTACTTCTCTGTTATATCGCTCCAAGCCTTCATTTTCTCCTTATTAGTATTCGTGCTTAAATCTTTGTTCTCAATTATAGATATATAGGGTCGTAGAATATTTCTAAAAAGTTGCTGTAACAAACGCAATAAACAAAAGCAATGAATAATGGTTCATGTTTCAGTTTTAATCAACAATAATACTCGATAATACATACGGATAGTTAACCTCAATTGTATTGAAGCACTCAGGAAGGTTAGCACAGTTTTTCCACAAATATTTTGTATAATGAAAATAACTAGGTATATAATTATTAATTTTAAACAATAATTAAAACTCCTATATTTGTTTAAAAGGTAAATGTCATTGTCAGATGTCAATTGTCATGGTCATTCAAAATTCTTGTTAAGCTGCTAAGCTAGAATATGCGTGAAGTTAGCTTCACGCATATTCTATTTCTTTTACTTGTAGTTTGTCTTATTCCCATCTCGCTCGCGCACGCTATATCACACTGCCAATTTTGTGTCATAGGTGCGCGCGCAATCGTAAAATTTCACTCTCATCAATTTTTCATAACGCGCCTAAAGAAGTACAACTTCAAAAAAAAAGGAGAGTTATATCCATATATGCTATTAAGTAACAATACTCGTAAATATGATAACTTAAATAGTATTTCTGAAGCAGAAATCAGAGGATCTGACGTTGTGATTTTAAAAATATTGTCCGATTATTTAAATTCAACTATAAATTTCATTATTCTTAGAGATCAAGAAAAGCCATTTGTGGATCAAATGTCTTTGAGTTTACTTATTAATGGCAGTTTAGACATTTGTGCTGGAGGATTATACAGAATTTACGGAGACATTGTGGACTATTCAGGTGTATATATAAGGCAGGCAGTGGTATGGGCTTACAGCGTTGAAAGAGAAATAAGATCTTGGCAATTGTTCGTAACAAAAGTGAATGGACTGTATTTCTTTTTGATTTTCTACGTTATACACGTATTGATGTGGAAGATGATCTGTAGGATTGACAGTGAAATGTTTTCACTGAAGCAAACGTTGCTGTATAGTTGGGGTGCTTTAGTTGGAGCGTCGTCTTTACACGACGCCAGAACTATAAAACAGAAAATTGTAAATTGTATGTATTTAATACTTTGCTTACATTTATCAGCGTATATAAGTGTCCAGCTATATTCGTATTTAACCATACAATCTCCACCACGCCTTTATAGAACAATCGACGAACTTATGGATTCTGGTATCAAACCATACTTATTACCAAAGTCCAAATATTTTATAAAAGATCAAAAATACGAAAGATTCGCCAATACTTCTGGTGATTGCGATAGCTTCAACCATTGTCAACAAGTTATTATAGAAAAGAAAGGAGCGACTATTCTTATAGAAGGATACATGCCAGGCTATCAATTTAAAACCGCAGTAAACGACGAAGCAAGAGTGTTACAATTGAAGGAAGACATCATATTTGTTTACCACGAAATGATTATGAGAAAGAATATTGTCTTCGGTCGTGCGCTGAAAAAGTTGTTGTTGCATCTGTTCGAAGCTGGTATTTGTCAGAAATCATACGAAGAGGCGGTTGGTATTTTACTGACGGCGAAAGGCAAATCTACTGCAAAAAATTTAATGTCTAATAGTTACAGCTGTCAATCAGGATGCAAGATAACGTTGACGCAGTCAGCTGGCGCGTTTTATATTTGGCTTTTTGGATGTGTTTTGTCTTGTATCGCTTTTATTGTAGAGATTGTGGTCGGTAAATATAAAACTGATAAATGAAACTATCATTTATGGTAAACTCCTTTGTTTCGTAACTATGACTTATCTTTTCTTGTATTACGTGACAATACGAGAAATTTGTATAATATATAGTATATTAATGTTACCACGTGTGTCGCGTTTTTATGTCTTAGATTAAAAAGGATTGGAATATGATAAATAATGACAACTTTTGAATTGTGTAGGCATTAAATATCTTTACACATAATTTCAGAAATTACTTCTTCAATCTGAAAAAGTAAAGTTTATGATATCAACATAGTCAGAAGACGATATAACGTGCCCACATGATTAAATCCCTTCGGGTGTAGGAATGTAAGCCTAATATTTTTAAATTTTCAATATATTCAAATTGTTCATGCTTCACAACTTAAATAATACTTTAATTCCATGAAATAAAGAAATCTACGAGGAATGCTGTTTCATTTGACTATTTGTAGAGCGAGATAGAACGTGGAACGTGAAATTAAAACTCAAAGTTTGTTCGCAAGTATTCGGTTAATTAAAACTTTTACCTTTTGGCACTTGTGTAGTTAATGTATTTCACTTCGAGTTAGAACCTTTTTTGGTGTTGAGTTCTAGGAATAACGATATTTAAAAAAGAATGATCGTCTCTTGTGTTCGTTTAGAAAAAATACTAATTTCAATATTAAATCGACTAGAGTCTAGCTAACCGAAAGTAGATACTGGATTTTTTTGCAAACTTTTTATATGACAACACTAAAGTTAGTACGGTCAAAATGTCTTGATATTTTTTTATTTGAAATAAGTACATATTAGTTTTAGTTACTTTAGATAATGTTATTGTTCTTTTACAGATAGTCTTGAGATTATTAGCCAACGGTTATGAATTTAAAAAAAACAAAAATGAACGTTCATTATTAATTGAACGATATGATATAGCTGCATGGAGACATCGCTTGTTGCGCATTGCATCGAAACGTGCAGAAGGCAAGCCAATAATCTACTTAGATGAAACTTATGTCCACAAAACCTATAAGCCTAAAAATTGCAAGCATCCACTAGTAAAATAAAAATGAATGTCAAAGTATCAAAGTGAGTTGTTCCAACTTTCCTTTTTACTTTAGGGCTGCCATGCTGATATTTTTTAAATTTGCCGCGCTTTTTCCGTATCAACTTTCATCAGCCAGACTCTACAAACCCTCACAGCATTATTTACTTAGGCACATGTTAAATGTCCACTCCAGAAATGCGTTAATATCCATATCTCTAAAACTACTTAACCAATTTTTATGTAGATATCTCGATACGAAAACTTGATTTCTTGATAGATTTATATATAATAGGATAAATAGAAATTACATAGGCCTGGACAAGTTCTATAAAATAGATGCAGAGTTTGTTAACGGCCATTATTTTACTCCGAAAGATATAACTCTTATACTAACTTATCGTATTTCCCTTCAGTTTAAGTAATGTTAAAACAAATTCAGATAGTATTGTCTTTGATTAACATAACTTTTATTCATTTAATAAAACACTATTTTGACCGGATTGAAGTTATGTATTATTATAAATTTACAACTATTTAACATAATTTTAAATTTATCCGACGTTTCGCGTGCTTTACAGCGTGCGTGGTCACGGTGTCACCGTCTTGTCTTGTCTTTAGTTCTATTATAACCTACCTATCTATTAATATATATAATAATCCTGAACATGTGTAGGTACTTTACAAATAAACGTGATAAAACATTTATCAACTAAATTATATTTATTTTGATATAAAAGCAGGTATTCCAACATTTTCGCTGTGCACTATAGTTTGTTTTTTTACTACTACATTGAGAAATATAACATTATTTATTAACTTTGTTGAAATATTTTATGTTGTTTATTTATAAATAATTTAATGTTTATCAAATTGTATTATTTTTAAAAAAACATTATAGTTTAAGAAAAATATGATAGCAGGACAATTTAAAAACGTTTTAATCAAATTTATTTCTACTTTGTTTTACTTGTATTGCCCATATATTAATAATTAACCCAATTTAATTTTAACAAGAGACGTTTATCTAAAACTAGTTTTATAACAATCAATACAACCCTTGGACTTGCCCTTTCTATATCTATTATATTATATAGCTTTGTGATTATTTTTTTCTAATCGGCAAGTAGGTGGTCAGTCTTCTGTGATTGACACACGCCATCGACTGTTTGGGTCTGAGGAAGGTCACAAAAAGAAAGTATATTGACAACCAGGCTTCGTACCTATGACCGACCAAGTCGACTGGGCAACGAATTAGGGATATTGGACATAAGCGACACCTTGCAATAAGTACGATGATGTCACACCCTGAATAGGGCTATAAAAGTGTTTCTAACTGCTAAGATTGTCATCCCGAGAATATTAGGCCTTTGGAACAGTGGTCCGACTGTTTGAAAGGTCCCTTTATTTCATAGTACAAAAACGTGTGGTTTCATTCACCGTAATAAAAAATACAACCTTCCATAGTATCAAAGATGATTTATTTACACTTCACAAATAACAATCAATATAGAACACGGTAATAAATCTAGGGGCATCAGTCCTATATCTTCCAGTAAAGCCGTGCTAGAAGAGAGCTAAGAAGGCCTAAGAAGGATGAAACAAACACGAAGAAAATGAAAATCCGTAAATATCAATTACTTGATACTGACGATACTCAGAATTTTGGTCAACACGTATTCAACTGATAAGATATAAGGTATATAAGGTAATCTATTAAAAGTTATTATTATTCTACCATAAAAATCGTAATTATGAAGTTATTAATTCTGATAAGTGTTCTAGCGTGTGCGTTTGCGGAAATTAGTGATTATCATGAAAAAATTGGGATTCCCTTGGCAATTCGCCTGAAGAAATTGGAGCTGGCGAGAGACTTTGATGGATCAAGGATTTTTGGAGGACATGAGGCACCTTTGGGAGCTTATCCTCATATGGTAATGACATCTTATAGAACCTAGCATTTTTCCCTCACCTTCCCATTCCCTCACACTGAGGTTGTGTCATGATAAACATCACTAACTGACACTGTCAGTTGTGTAAGGCCTGACCAAACCAGCGCAGTCTTCTTCTAAATCGGCCTACACGCATTCTAAGAGAGCCTTTTTTCCTGTCTTCGTAAGGCAGACCTTTCAATCCACTTAGAAGTTTTTTATGAAACAAAAGGCAAATGAGCAGGCACTTAAGCGGTCAATTCTCCTCCCATGGACACACAGCCTCCTTCTTCTGCAATAAATATTTTCCATAGAACTGCATTATTCTTTCTCTTTAAATAAAGTTATGAATGTGTAAAACTTCTCTCTCTTTAATCGGCAGCTCATGTCTAAGCGTGGTCATCAAGAAAGTGTAACTTACTATAAACTAAAAAGAATTGCTGGGGTCTTCCACTATAAAACAAGTAGGTTTATTCTTCCTTCATGTGGTGTTTAACAATCACCTTCCCAGAAGTTATACATCACTGCCGTGTAATGCTTTCAAGGGGAAGGTGATTAATTTTTTAAAGTCAAGGTGCCTTTAATGGGAGAGTATTTAGACAATAAGTTTTAACACCAATTATAAATAACTTAACTTATTATTATGACATTATAAAATTGATTATGACATTTGCATGCCTGTTTATATATGGCTGATTGTGCGGATTTTTATAATTAATCGATCTAATTGTACTTTCTTGGCAAATAAACTATTTATTATTATTATTTTTGCCTTTTACGCCTCACTTGTTTAAAAAAACAAAAGTTTTATAATGTCAAGTCGTGATTACGTTGTATTAGTGTTTGCTGTACATTTTCTACTATTTTAACAATAGGTAAATAATACATTTGTTAAGGTATTTCTAAGTTATATACTTAATGGACTTTATTTTATATCCAACACATAAATATGCAGTATGTACAATATTCTTAACCTACATAGTAATAATAAAAATGAAAAGTTCATAACAAAAAAAAATTAAAAAGTTTAGTCCCTATGTTAAGGCCCATTTACACGATGCCATTTTCTTGCCTGTAGCATACAATTATATCTACGCAATAAATGATTTGCATGGTCTAAACAAAACGTAACATTCTTGATCAATGGGAAAAGTTTCCTTTCAAAACTATTATTGATGTAAACAGCACGTACAATAATTTCTTACGCAATTCTTGTACGCAATTATCTCTTCATTTGCAAACATGAGTGCAGTGAGTGAGGGTGTGTTGAATTAAATTAAATTAAACTTAAATAAATTAAAATTAAATTAAAAATTAATAAATTTAATTTTTTATTTTGTTTGTTATTTCCTTCGGTTCGAAACCGTCAACTTCAATTCCTGTGAAAATGCTGCTAGCGCAGCATTACGTGCATCGGTTCTTATAATTTACATTTTCGGTATCCCATAAACACTCATGAACTTTATTATATCAGCAGAACTGAATTTAAACACCTTTTTACTCATATTCATACCTCTCTGTTGGATGGTTCTAATCTTTTAAGAAGACGAGCACTGGCGGTGAGGGTCTATTTAAAAAAAACAATAATTTATGTTTATAAAGAGCCAAAGATGTTACACTATCTGCGTCTAGAATAGAAGTACTGAAAACAAAAAACAGAAACTATCTTTTTATATAAAATTAAAACAGGTATTCTTTATATTCTAAACTAAAACTTTTTCTTTACATGTGACAAGTGTTGCCTGCCATTATTACATTAATATTTACATATTCTAACTCCAACACTCTCTTCTAAAACATTTAAGACTTGAATGAAAAATTTGTCAACGCAAATACGTGCAATACTTGCACGAAAGCGCCATTAATTGGTATACGCACGTACAAGCCTGTGTTTAGACAAGTCAAAACTTGAAAGCAATAATCTCCTTAAAATAGTTGCATTGGTGTAAACAAAAGGCATGTGCAATTATTTCCTTGTCAAAACATGAATACAATAATTGCATTCAAGTTTTCAAGTGTAAACAGTTGCATACAATTCTTGATCGGCAATTATTGCGCTTCATTTATTGCATTCAATTATTGCTCTGGTATGTACAAGAAAATGGCATCATGTAAATGGGCCTTTAGTGTACCTTTAACGCTGGCAGCATTTCCTTGCTGTATTGCGATACTTATTCATTGAGCAAGTAAAGCACCAGCTCTGGGGTACTATCTATCAGATGTCAACTTAAATCTTTAATTAGTGCCTGTGTCTTTAATTACAAAATTGATAATAAATCAGTGTATATCATCTTATTTAAGGCTGGGCTTGTAATACCTTTGAGCATTAACTTCGACTCTGTATGCGGGGCAGCCCTGATCAGTAGCACCCGCGTCTTGACTGCAGCGCATTGCATGGTCAGCGATGCTCGCAACATCACTGTGGTCCTCGGATCTCGAACGGTATACTACGGAGGTGTACGAGTTAAAGCAACAGAGGCAGTTAATCATCCAGAATGGGACATATATAAGGGCCTCGCAAATGACATCGCAGTTATGTTCATACCTCCTGTTACGTTTACCGGTAAGTTTATGTGGTGTGCGCTTAGGGAGTACATAAAACAGTTATTTCTATTTCAAAGCCGGTAAAGTATCAGTATCCAACTCTGACATTATACGTATATTATACGAAATGAATATAAGTACTGGGTGGCGCAAAAGTACTGGCACTAAAGAATTTTTTTTAATTTTTGTATATGGCATTTCCTGTCATTCTAAGTCATCTAATTCAAGTCTGACAGGAAATGTCATATAAAAAAATAAACAAATTTTCTTTAGTGCCAGTACTTTTGCGCCACCCAGTATATGTAATATTCATTTCGTCATAATACATAACAAAAACTAAACATAATATATTACGGTACAATCATTTACGAAGGGAAAAAATCTATAAAAATTATTAAATATATTTAACTAAGTAATACCTAATTCGGCTGTGTTGTGTGATGGTGTATCAGTGAGGTTGTGTATGTGGGGTGTGCTCATGCAGGTTAAATCACTTGTTTTATGGATATTTTTAATACTCATTTTAAGCATATTTCGGTTGTAGCTTAAACAAGTGGTTATTGTATGTCGCTTGATACCAAACTGAGTTTTAGGATAGTTGGTGTTGATGTGAGGAACGTGGAACTAAGCACGTTTACAAGTCTGAGGAGGAACATGGAAGTGCAATTTTTCTAGTAGTGAGCTGCAATATAAACGCCAGTACCAGAGTTACAGATACTCCCAATAGCGTTAGCGATACCGATCCCAAGGTTTTAGTAGCGTTTCGATACTCTCAGTCTCATGCTCTGACGTCACAATCACATCCTAAAGATTGCGGTAAAAACAACATTTTGAAGTCGTAATCGCTATTGAGAGTTATATTCGTTTAGAGTTACAGTCTAAACAATTTGCTAAAGTTAACGACTATTACTTCGTCTACTACTACTAATACTATTAATTTTAACTGTGTTAAATAATATAAAAAAATAGTTGAAAAATTATTTTTATATACATTTTCCGCGCTTCTGACAAGACTGCTATTATTAATACAAACAGTGGATATCAAATTTAATAATGTTTAGGTTGTATTATTCTGTAAAATAAACGACAAATATAAAATTATTATTATTTATTTATTAGAAATCATAACAGTCAGATATACAGTAATAATGTTCTTAGCCTACATAGTAACAATTAAAATAATTAAAATTAATAAAAAAAAATCAAAATAATAATAATACTATTAATTTAATATTACTTTTATTCATAGTACACTTTTCACAGTTTTATTTTCCTAAAAAAACTTTACTCAAAATTATTTAATTTGATTCCTAACACGTAAGTGAGATTATTCTAACCGTGTATATTATTTATTACTTTACAGCTATGGCCAAATTTCTACTAAGAATATTATAAAACTATTATACAATGAAGTGATTTTTATAAAATTACCAGAAGAAAGATGAATGGCATTAGGCCAATCTTATAAATCTCGGGCGAAATAACGAAACGATGTGTTTTTGTCAACTCAAACAAAAATACAAGTAGCGGCACGAAACTCGAGCGCTGACCGTTATTGCGCAGAAGTAAAAAATAAGGTACCTGAGGGGGGCTAGCGGAATCAAGAGCGGGCGCGCGTAGCGTCGATTGGCTCTCCAGTCGCATTCCGTCCCCCGCACCGATACGACGCCCCGCGCACATCCCGTGTACAGTCGCGTCATTAATATTATTGTTACTGTTGTTACGTTTTAGATAATGTTTTTATTTTTCTACATCCCATAAACTTGTTAAAATATTTTAGGTCTTTTTAGGAAATATGTTCTATGTACAGACACCTTTTTACTGTCTTATTATATCTTATAGATAGGTAATATGTATTACTTACATGCGCGACAGTAATCATGCGCAGCAGCTATCCTTCACATTTCGTTCAGCTTAATATCGTTATTTAGGTAATCATTAATCAAAGTGGCATATAATGTATTAAGTAATGTATTGCGTGCGCGACAGTACACATGCACAGCAATCCCCTCCACGTATCGGCCAGCGCTAGATTTACGTGCCGCTGCCTATACATTTGATTGAAACGGACTTTTGTACCGCTTTCACTAGTACATAGTGTTGAAGTCCCGGGCGGAAGTCAGTTATTACACTAAAACTTATTGATGTGTTTCAGATATCATCCAGCCCATTAACCTTTACACGGGAAATAGTGATCTATCTGGTGTCTGGGCTTCAATCTCTGGATACGGAATAACAGGCTCCAGTAAGTTTATAAAAAACCAGTACGCTTGTCTTGGTCTGAGATGTCTGTTTTGCATATCCTTAATACTTTATTATACATAGTAAAAATAGATTTGTGCACTAGGATTCCCTGTGTCGTCGGCAGCCAGCCCCATCCTTTTGACACTGCCTTGCGATTCTGTAACTCACTTTTCGAACTCACACAGCGGTTTTCGCATCGGCGGTCGCTCTCAAATCAGTCGTGTAGCAGTCATTTTAGGATTTGGCATTCTGATAAACAATAAAGTACAAGCTCCCACCTCATGCGAAGTTTCACTTCAAAAAACCTAGATCATTTTATTTTAGCATCTATGCACGCCGACCCATTTAATTTATTATATTACAGGCCAAACATTAACTCCTGATCAGACCCTTAAGCATATGCAAACGCAAGTTATATCTAACGAGGAGTGCCAAAAGAGTTCAAGAATTCCAATATTGGAATCTAACATTTGTACGAGAAGTGGTGACAACAATGATAATGTTTGCAGTAGCGACTCTGGGGGCCCCCTGTCCCTTGGAAGCGGCCGTAATGGATTCTTGGTAAGATTTTTAAATACACAGAAATCGTTTTAAACGACTCTAACATAAGTATCATACAAAGGGTTCAAAATTACATCTTGAAACAAATATCCAACTGTTATAAGAACAGTTATATAAATACATCGGATATTCATGAGCACCTCAAAATCAGGACTGTCAAAGAGGAAATCAAGACCTGGAGTATGAAATACAGAAAAAGGCTAGAAATGCATCCTAACAAGCTTGCCACGCAACTAACCACACCGGACCTAATAAATAGGCTTAAAAGGCGACAAATCCTAAGTCTTGATAGACACGGTTGAAAGAGAGGAGCAGTCTCGATGGAGATTTTGCTCTGAACGCCTAACAGCTCTCAACACATCTGCTCATAGTCTAGCTGACTGATTGCAAGATAACTTATAAAAAAAGCAACGAGAAGAAGCGTATTAACAATAAGAATAATACAAAAACGAAAAAAGAGAAAGAATAAGACCCTAAAAGAAGAATAGTAGAAGACAAAAAAAGAAAAGAAAGCACCAAGGGGAAAAAGAAGAGCGTGCCCTAGACAATGGTGGGTAAAAGATATAGAAACGTTAGCAGGAAGCGAGTGGAGAAAGAAAGTCATGGTAAGAGACATTGGTAAACTGCTGGGGAGATCTTTACCCTTGAAGGGATTCCGATCATAGGTACGAAAGGAAGTTAGAATAACAGTAATAAAGAAAAAGAAAGTGGAAATATCAAATTTAAACAGTATATTTTATATAAAGATTGGAAATAAACGGGCTTTATTATCAATATTAGAATGCATCTTCTACCGCATTTACCATGGAGAGTGTTCAGAGAAGTTGTTCGGACTAATAGCTGAGTTTCATAATCGGACATCAAGGCAGAATACAAAATACCATCAGTATGGCCTTGACGTCCGTCGTTCCTCAACTGAGCGTTTCTTAAAGCAGCTTGCCGCGCACCACTATGTGGAACCAGCTGCCCACTTAAGTATTTCCAAACCAATTCGACATAGGGTCCTTCAAGAAAAGAGCGTACCATTTCTTAAAAGGCCGGCAACGAACTTGCGAGCCTGCTGCCAATGTGACTGTCCATCGGCGGCTCTATCACTTAACATCAGATGACCCAACCTCAGAAGAAAACTCTTTATGCAGATCACTGTAATGCTATCTGCCGTTCCAGAGTAAAAAAAAAAACCAAAAAAAAAACCTTGCCTGCCTTTATAAACTGAACAAAGTATATTTTTATACCATGTATTTTCTTAAATGCATATTTATGTCGTTATTTCTACCACATAATGATTCCGATTATTTATTTTTAGATTGGAGTTGTATCTTTTGGGGCAGGCAATTGTGAGCTTGGTCTGCCATCAGCGTTCGCTAAAGTTTCCTACTACGCTCCATGGATTATCTCACTCATGTAAATTGTAACTTACAAATAAAACGTTGGTGGAATGTGTTTTTGTACTCACATATAATATATAATCTGAAAAGACAGTCAAATATATAGAAAATAAGAATTTTTTGATGGAAACGAGAATTTGTTGTTTTGCCATGTATATTATTTCTAGGAAACATTTTTTTTAGTTCAATAAAAATAACTATCTACTATAATAAAAAATTGGGGTTGATTGAGAGGGGTGAAAATTTAGAGTTGTATGCATTTTTAAATGAAAAAAAAAATTCCAATCCTATCCACAAAATAGTTTTTTTTGGGGTGGACCATTACTTAGGAGTTTGTAGACGCATGTTGGAATACTAATTGGATGCAAGCCGGGGTTCGAATCTACGACCTCAGGAATTAGAGTCGCATTGAAGCGAATCCGCCAACATTACAAACACAAACAAAGATTTAAGTATGACATTAAAGTGTCGTACGTCAGTCTTTGGAACAGGTCTGAAGTATATTTAATTTGTTATAGAGTACATATATATATATACTTTTAAACATTTAAGTACTCAAGGCTTCAAAATTCTTCACTAACTTTGATAAAAGTTCAAGCTTCGTCTGAATCACTTGAGTTAAAGGGCCTATACACTCGCGATTCTCCACAGGCACCACAGTGCTGTCGGTGAACCCAAATTAAAACGTTTCATTTATTTTTCGTTGTTTTTGTATTCCTTTTGAAGTCAAACTTCTTTACTTTTTCTGACTTTCTTTGTTTGAAACGCAATAATAATAATAATATTAGCGTCACGAAGATGTGCAGCGTTTTTGTCGAAGAAAAGGGAGAGAGAGAGTGAGAAGGGCGAATTAAAAAGATAAAATTAAAAATTATTGTATTTTTTTTATGAAATATTAATATTTTATATAAAATAATTTATTCTGGCCGCTACGGATCTCTTAACCGAAGCCCTTGGGGCCTTCGGGCCAGTCAGTGATTAGACTGGTTCCTCCATTGAGTTTAAAGGAACCGCCACCATCCTTCCTCCACAAATCAAATAAATATTTTTCTGTTAAGTTATGCCTTTTCTATTTGCCTCTATTATTGCTAAGTGATACAAAAATGAGGACAAAAATTCAAGAGCTCATTTTAATATAAAAAATTCTTTTTTCATATAACAAAAAAAAAATCAATGGCAACAACCGCTTTAGGCCTGGGCCTCAGATTTCTATTTCATGATCATTTGTCAATCTACTAGGCAAGTTGATCAGCCTCCTGTCCTGACACACGCCGTCGACTTTTTGGGTCTAAGTCAAGCCGTTTCCCTCACGATATTTCTTTCACCATTCGAGCGAATGTTAAATGCGCACATAGATAGAAAGTCCATTAAATAGCCGGGGTTCGAACCTACGACCTCAGGGATGAGAGTCGCTCGCTGAAGCCACTAGGCCATTACTGCTTATTCGATTTATAGCTTTATTGAAATCATTAGTTTCAATTAAAAGGTTCTCAGTCTTTGATGAGAAATGAGATATTTAATAACATGCCCCCGCTTGTAATGTTCGAGTCGTTCCTGTGTCAACGGCCTATTTAACGAATAGTTTTAATACTTAACAAGCCCTCTTACTTCACGCTTGGCGGCTTCCAGTTATTCATTTCGACATACTTTTTAATCAAGTTTCAGTATTTCTGAAGCAAAATTATTAAATAGATTTTACATGAACTTTGTATATTTTTTCTAAAACACATCATTATATTTAATACGTAGTCTATTCCTAATAAAAAAATAATAGAAAAACAATAACCAACCTTAAAATATAATAACTAAAATATGTTATTAAAAGGAGTCCCTTTAGGCAAGGTTCCGAAGATATTGGCAGCGTTCCCCCTTTGAATAGCTAGCCTAATTCTTTGTCCGAGGTAGCTGCCAGCTCTTCGGTCTCCTGTGGTGTCGACTAACCTTTAAGCTATTTTCTTAAAAAGCCTTATAGCGCTAGGAGATCACGGACCAAGGGCTCTCTCTTCAACTTTTAGATTGCATTAATTTGTTACATCGTTACATGTTGTTCGTTTTTTGTACGAAATCGCTTAATATAGAGTAAAAATAAAATCCTGTATTATTTAAAGCACCCAGATGACCCAGGAACCTTACAAATAGTACTAATATAAAATTTGTTTTATAAGAAAGTACTCTTATAAAACAAATTTTAACCATAAAGGATAAATTTACAACTTATAGTTAAATGTAAGAATATTTTTGAAGTTATACTTCTTTAGGCGCGTTATGAAAAATTTATGAGAGTGAAATTTTACGATGCGCGCGCACCGTGACACAAAATTATCAGTATGGGCGCCGAGCGTGCGCGAGCGAGATGGGAATAAGACAATCTACAAGTAAAAAGAAATAGAATATGCGTGACGTTAGCAGCTATGCCAAGAATTTTGAATGACCATAATGACATTTGTAGTATCTTTTAAACAAATAAAGGTGTTTTAATTATTTTTTCAAAGAAATTTAGCAATGCTTTTTCACAAAGACCTATTGTTACTTAGTTAAAAGGTAATGAAACATACCTAGTTATTAAATTGAATTAATAATATAATAAAACAATATATTAATTAATATTAATAATTGGATAATATTATTAATTAATATTAATAATTGGATAATATACTAAATATTAAATATTGTTAAATTATTAACGCTAAATATTTATTATTAATTATTTAATATTTAAAAAAAATAAAGAAAGCCAAAGAAGTATAACTTCTTACGCGCGTACATAAGTAAACGCACCATTTTTTTATTTGTGTTTATGTATTTAATTAACTAATATTTATTCTACATCAAAACCTTAGTCTTCCCCCGATTGTCATATTGCCACCTCTTAAGTGCCTCCATAACATCATCATTCATTAAATGACCAAAGATTTTCTTTGCAACCTTAGCTTGACCAAAAAATATGTCTGCCCCATGCCCCACACTGGGAGGGTGATGCTTCGATTGTGCTCTTACAAACGGAAAATCTAAATAATCAATGTAATCACTGTCCTGTACTTTTACTTTTTGATAATTATGTATATCTTCTCTCTCATATCTTGGATCGTTGACATAGTATTTCCTGGATAATAACGGTTTCTTATACGGGATAAACATAAATATTGGACGCACTGTTTTCCCGGGTTTCTCTGTGTCAATGTCGATTGGAACTGCGCATTGTATAACATCAGTTTTGTCTGGAAATTAATGTTATTAAATTTTAGTGAAGATTTTTTTTTTGTCGCTGAATGGCATAACTCTTGTAAAAACAGCTATGCGTCGTATTATTTAGTTGGCAATCCGTTAATCTTCAAATACCGAGACCCCCAATCGGGACCTGGGGTAAAATTGCATCTATTTCACTTACCTTTCTTATTAATACTTTTTTTTTCTTGGGAAAATTCATTAAGGAGGGAGTTATTTAGTTATTAGTTTCTTGTTTAGACTCATTTAGTTTATTGTTTATCAGAATGCCAAATCGTAAAATGACTGCTTCACGACTGATTTGAGCGCGACCGCCGCTGTGAAAACCGCTGTGCGAATTCGAAAAGTGAGTTACAGAATCGCAAGGCTGGTGCGGCTTGTGATGCGGCTGAAAAAGCTAAAGCATGCAAATACAGGGGTCTAGGCTTCGAATATGTTTTTGTCCCATTCGGTGTCGAGACCCTTGGTCCGTGGGGTCCTAGCGCTATATGGCTTTTTAAGGAAATAACAAAAAGGTTAGTCGACATCACAGGAGACCGAAGAGCTGGCAGCTACCTCAGACAAAGATTTAGTCTAGCTATTCAAAGGCGGAACGCTGCCAGTATCTTCGGAACCTTTCCTAAAGGTTCTCGGTGACTCTAATGACGGTGATAATAATATATTTTAAGGTTAGTTATTGGTTTTTGTTATATTGATTTATGTTAGCTGTAGGAAATAAAGAATGATTGTTTGAAAAAGAATCTACTTCAATATCACTTACAAAGAAACATCAATTTCATGTAAAAAATATAAATGAAAATTTCTCGTCCGTACATTCGTAAACTGAAATGTGAACAGACGTAATCGAATGCCTTATCGCGAACTCATTTCCTTTCATAGCCCAAATGTAATTTTTCCGTGAGGTTGGCAATTCATGAATTTTCTATATATTTATTTCCTTAGAAATTTTAACTCCTACGAATTTGTTTTGAAGTTTTAAACTTAATTAAATTTAATATAAAAATACAAAATACTGTGCCCGGTAAAATTTTGGAATCCCTGATTTTATATCAAAATAAATCTAATTTAGTTAATTAATATTCTGTTCCGATTATTTGTAAAGTACACAAGAAGTTCAGGATTATTTAATAGAACTAAAGACAAAAAGGATTACACTTTTTCTTTAGTCAAGATCTGAATTTGTTTTCTGGCGAAACATAATCGGGTGGGTTCGTTACAACATTACCTAAACTACAGGGAAACACGATAAGTTAGTATAAAAGTTATATCTAGTATGGTATGATACAACAATTTAGAGGTAAGGAGGGACCTTACTATCACATAATATTTTCTAATTTCCTTAGAGGTAAAATATATAATGCGGAAATGTTGGAGAGACTGGGGCTGCGTGTGCCAAATAACCACACTTGGCGTGGTTAGCGGTCGCAATTGCTGGCACTGCCTCTGGCGCGTACGATTACTCACAGAAGCACCATTTACGCGTGTCTTGCGCACCCTAAACTCAATTGCTTGTGAGACGGATATACATATTTAGTTGCACACTAGCTGAATTCACAAGAATTGCATTATCTATAATAAGTTATAAAAAGGTTTAGATTTTAGGTTTTACTTGTTATGTTTATATTTTGTTTTGATGTGAAACATCTATAGCCGCACGTAAAATCGATTTCTGGCGTGGCGACGCATGCCGTGGCGATGCGTCTATATGATGGTATATATATACAGTCTATATGCAGTAGTGTGTATGGTGTGTGTATTTCGAAGTCACTGATTAAACGAATTAAGCAGTCACGATTTGAAATAAATTCGTAAATTTATGTATTTAATGAACATAAATGTTTATTCAATAAATTGTCATCGTTATCTGGAAAAAAAAATCGTAATATTTTATTTTATCATTATGACATATTTAGTTCCTATCACAATCTGTTCTTTTCTACATATTACTTTAACAAAATAATGTCGATGTTTCACATCTGCCAGGCGTCCCGTGACGGCTCACATTTTTTTTTTAGTTTAGTTTTCTATTGAATTAGTAATAAGTTAATGTAAAAATTGGAAACAGGGAAAATAAATCAATAAATCTTACGGAGTAAAATAATGGGTGTTCACAAACTCTGCATCTATATCATATAACTTGTCCAGGTTTATGTAATTTATAATTATCCTATTATATATAATCCTATTTCAGTATGATAATATTTAGGCTAAGAATATGCGTTAAATTACTTGCTTAATATGTCTGAAAACTTAATTTCGTATCGAGATATCTACATCAAAATTGGTTTAGTAATTTTAGATATATGGATATTAACGCATTTCTGGAATGGACACGTTCAACATGTGTCTAAGTTAATAATCCTGAGAGGCTTTGTAGTCGATTTAATATTTAAATTACGTTTTTTCTCAACGAACACAAGAGACGATTATTCCTAGAACTCAACACCAAAAAAGGTTCTAATTCGAAGTGAAATACATTAACTACACAAGTGCCAAAAGGTAAAAGTTTTAATTAACTGAATACTTGCGAACAAACTTTGAGTTTCAACTTCACGTTCCACGTTCTATCTCGCTCTACAAATAGTCAAATGAAACAGCATTCCTTGTAATTTTCTTTATTTCATTGAATTCAAGTATTAGTTAAGTTGTATGAAGTATGAACAATTCGATGTTATTAAAAATGAACTACCCTCCAAGGGCTTACATATCTACCCTCGAAGGGTTTTAATCTTGTGGACACGTAATATCGTCTTCTCATTATGTTGTTATCACAAACTTTACGTTTTCAGATTAAAGAAGTAATTTTTGAAATTATTTGTAAAGGTATTCAATGCCTACATTATTCAAAACATATCATTATTTATCAAATCACAATCCTTTTTAATCTAATCAAGACATTAAAACACGACACACGTGGTAACATTAATATATACCTATATATTATACGAGTACCTACGTCCAACATATATATATATATTATACTAATTTCTCGTATATTCACGTACAAGAAAAGATAGGTCAGAGTATCGTAAAGTATCCATAAAGGTGTTTACCATAAATGTTAGTTTCATTTATCAGTTTTATATTTATCGACCACAATCTCTACAATAAAGGCGACACAAGACAAAACACATCCAAAAAGCCAAATATAAAACGCGCCAGCTGACTGCGTCAACGTTATCTTGCATCCTGATTGACAGCTGTAACTATTAGACATTAAGTTTTTTGCAGCAGATTTGCCTTTCGCCGTCAGTAAAATACCCACCGCCTCTTCGTATGATTTCTGACAAATACCAGCTTCGAACAGATGCAACATTACCTTTTTCAGCGCACGACCGAAGACAATATTCTTTCTAATAATCATTTCGTGGTAAACAAATATGATATCTTCCTTCAATTGAAACACTCTTGCTTCGTCGTTTACTGCGGTTTTAAATTGATAGCCAGGCATGTGTCCTTCTATAAGAACAGTCGCTCCTTTCTTTTCTATAATAACTTGTTGACAATGGATGAAGCTATTGCAATCACCAGAAGTATTGGCGAATCTTTCGTATTTTTGATCTTTTATAAAATATTTGGATGTTAGTTTCAAGTAAGGTTTGATACCAGAATCCATAAGTTCATCGATGGTTTTATAAAGACGCGGCGGAGATTGTATGGTTAAGTATGAATAAAGCTGGACACTAATATACGCTGATAAATGTAAGCAAAGTATTAAATACATACAATTTACAATTTTCTGTTTTATAGTTCTGGCATCGTGTAAAGACGACGCTCCAACTAAAGCACCCCAACTAAACAGCAACGTTTGCTTCAATGAAAACGTTTCACTGTCAATCCTACAGATCATCTTCCACATGAATACGTGTATAACGTAGAAAAGCAAAAAGAAATAAAGTCCATTCACTTTTGTTACGAAAGATTGCCAAGATCTTATTTCTCTTTCAACGCTGTACGCCCATACCACTGACTGCCTTGTATATATACCTGAATAGTCCACAATGTCTCCGTAAATTCTGTATAATCCTCCAGCGCAAATGTCCAAACTGCCATTAAGAAGTAAACTTAAAAACGTTTGATCCACATATGGATTTTCTTGATCTCTATGAATAAAGAAGAAATTTATAGTTGAATTTAAATAATCGGACAATATTTTTAAAATCACAACGTCAGATCCTAAAACGATTTCTGCTTCAGAAATACTATTCAAGTTTTCATATTTACGAGTATTGTTACTTAATAGCATATAAGGATATAACTCTCCTATCCCAGCATTTAAGGAACATTTCTTCAAATTCATGACCGATCTTTCAGCAAATACCTTATTTCTTCTACTCAGCGATCCATTAATGCACACATTGACCTCTGCAAGTCTTACTTTATCAATTATATCACAAGTAGATTCATCGATGTCAAATTTTGCAGAATTTAAAGTAAAATCATCCGAAGAATTAGATTTCATAGCTATTACCACATTATAAGAAATCATTTCTTTAATTGTATCGAAGTTATGACAGTTAATTTGATCTTGAAAAATTATTAAATACTTAATTTCTTTACTATTGAAATGTATATTTTTGAGGTCTAAACAATCGTTTACTATTAATACTAATAGTATGTCACCATTTACCACAGTATTGTTGTACCAAATACCTTCGTTAATTATTGTACTAGGTACTCCACTAATATGTACTTGTGTTACTAACGTTTTAATCAAATCATTATTAGATTGCGTTTTTACTGCATCGTTTATTAAAATCGTGGGTTTATAATTTAAATCTCTATTAGCTATTGCCACAACACATTTTGATAAAAGCACATTGACGTTACTTTGGCTGTTTTGTGAATTAATTCCTGAGTTATGATGAGAAAGTAAGAGGTACATAAATAAAGGTACGGTCTCCATGATGGAATATCAAAAGCTAAATAAATTTATTCAGGATAACTATCATAGAACTAACAACCAACTAGACTGTTTGATCATAGACGGATTTGAAACATTTCACTTAGAAAACAAATGCTTAATTTTATGGAAATTATTCTGAACATGTTTGTTTAATTAAAATGTTTGCCAGTCAAATTTTAATTATGACTATTTAAATACCTAATAACGCTTTAACGGTTAAATGAGTGACTTTATGACTGTTTAGCGTTCCTGGGTATTATTATCTAAATAATATTTGCATATATGCTGACACATCGTGAGGAAACCGATATATCTTAGACCTAAAAATGACTCGTACAAAGACGGATCAATTGCTTCATAGAGAATTAAACATATATATATATATATATATATATATATATATGTACTAATATATATATATATTATATATATGTACTAATAAGTAATAAATGCATTATTAAAATATAGCTTTAAATCCAAGGTACAAAATCTTTATTTGATAGGTATTTTACTATGTATTACACAATATTCAAAACTGGATGATCCGTTGGCCGTGACAGAGTAGCGAAGAAACAAAATACAAAGTCATATCTAAAACTTCTTAGGTCTGACTATCAAACTACATTTATATGTATAATAGAAAATCTGCCTAAAAGGTATATTCAATATAATTATACGCTTTGCGTTTAATGGAAGTGTCTTGTACTAAATGGACCGATTTTTATTTCAAACGGAAACAAAACTTTTCACTTAATATTTCATTAGTAGTCTATTATTAATTGGAGATTTGAACGAAACTATTATCTGTTTTGAAAGTTAATTGAGGCTGACTGTATCTTCTGCAATACCAGATTTTTTAAATCTTAACCAAATTCAGTAGCTTAATATAAGAGAAATATATAGTATCTGAAAACAAATAATAATCAATGGCACTACAACCTTTTTAGGTCTGGGCCTCAGATTTCTGTATCTGTTCATGATCATTTGGTAATCTAATAGGCTAGAAGGTATAAAGGATGATTCACGGTACACCGTGTCGCGACCGGGCCGGGTCTCGGCCGGGACACGTCCACCGTGCGCCAGCCTGGACAGTGATTCATGTTACACCGGGCTGTTTGAGTGTACGCACGTACGTGTTTGCACGACTATATCTGTTTTTGTCAGCTAGTGATTTCATCTGTCGATAGACTTGACGCTTAAGTAATTATGCAATTTTCACAATTTGAATTGGCAGCAGCTGTTGCAATTGCCATCGATGACGAAGTATTAGAAAAACGAAGCGAAAGTACTAAAAGAAGATGGGGTGTACATCCAACCTGGAGAAAGCGAGAAGCAGAAGGGGAATTTTCTTTACTTTACAAAGAATTAATAGACGACGAGAGCAAGTTTTATGGTTATTTTAGAATGTCTAAAGAATGCTTTACTTATTTACTTGAAAAATTAAAACCAGATCTAACCAAAAAAATTACAAGATTTCAAAAGCCTATATCTCCCATCGGATTATTTCGTCCGAAATGGTTTTCCATATAATATTTTTGTATTTGTTATCTAAATACTTAGGATGGCTCATGCCGTAAATCACAGGGTACTTGCGTACACATTCTAATAATTTTTCATCGTCCATTTTGCTGTTGAGCTGCAGACCTCACTAAGATTTTACGTTGACTGCTCTGCGTGTGGCCGGGCGCCTACGTTCATGTTACGACGTGTCGGGGCCGGACCGTGCCGGAGCCGGGAAACAATACCCACCGACATTACCGGGCCGTGCCTCGGCCGGGGCACGGCCCGGTCGAGACACGGTGTAGCGTAAATCATCCTTTAGCCTTCTGTGCCAGACGCACGCCGTTGACTTTTTGGGTCTAAAGCAAGCCGGTTTTCTCACGCCTTCACCGTTCGAGCGAATGCGAATGAATGAAAACGAAATTTGTTTTGTATTTAATAAAACTCACATTTTATTAACAATTTATTTACAAAATTCGTAGCACTAATTATAGTTTAATAAAATTGTACTTGAGACTTTAATGCGTAAATAAATTAACACAATAATTATTTATGCCATCATTACATATAGCAACTATCCGATGGACTGACTAGAATAAAATTGTAACAATGACTGGTATCTATACAAATAATACAATCTTGCATAAAATTAACATTTATGTTATAAGTTTGAATACCCTTGAACTTTAGTGAATGGAAGGGAAATATTCTACTATTAGCGTACCACGTATTTAGTATGAAAAGAGTCAGAGCGACGACAAATTTAAATATGGTCTTGTACTTTTGCGCTTTTAAATAGATTAGTCAAATTACAAAGTAGATATATGAGGATGGAAGAAGGAACCTGTAAAAACTGTGCCCTTGTGTTACAATTAGGATGGGTCGATTCATTATAACAATTATAATCGACAATTTGAAACCATTTTAATCTTCTTTTCCAGCCCAGATACTGTCTCCATTAACCTCGGTCGTTCCTCGAACATACTCCTGAATTATTGGAAGTTTGTACAGGTACACAGAGACAATAGAACCAGCGCACGCGCCAGCCCAGTAGACAGTAGCGAATTCAGACAGCGAGTGTCCATGGCAACCGGCTTTCAGTGACGTTGCTAGCACAGGATTGAAGTAGCCACCGGAATAGTCGAAAGCTGAAAGAAAGAATGCATTAAAATCACTTATGAGTTGTCCGCGCTATATATAACCTGGGTCCTAGAGTTTCTCTCCGAGAGAAATTCAAAGAGATAAACATTCTGACTGTAACTTCACAATATATTTTTGAAAATTTACTTTATG
Organism: Pieris macdunnoughi; assembly: GCA_905332375.1. Taxonomy (NCBI): domain Eukaryota; kingdom Metazoa; phylum Arthropoda; class Insecta; order Lepidoptera; family Pieridae; genus Pieris; species Pieris macdunnoughi. The sequence goes on from CAJOBZ010000062.1 coordinate 1,529,960, forward strand.
TTCACAAAAACGAACCTGATTTTGTCAAATTGTCTGATCTTCACTCCCGAAATACTAGGAACAAAAATAAGTTTAACAGTTCATGCTACTCGCCTTCATAGAATAAGCAACTCGTTCATGGGTCAATGTATACGCTTTTACAATAAACTTCCTATGGATGTTCGTAAACTTCCCCTTAAGAAATTTAAATTTTGTATTAAATCAAAATTATTAACTAAAGGATATTACAGGATATCCGATTATTTAAATGATAGAAACGCCTGGGATTGAGCTGCTCGCTTATACAGCTATCGCTTGTGTTTTTTTTAAGCTGTCTTTCACTTTTTTTTTTTTTTGCATGTTGTACATATTTACAATCTGACATGTCTTGTGCTTTTGCATATGCATTTTATTTTATTCTATTGACATGTTTGTGCTTAGTGCATATTCATTTTTTTACATTTTTTTTTCTCTACATTACTGACATGTTTTGTGCTTTTTCATACAATATTTTACACTTTGACATGCCAAGTGAATAATGTTTGTATTACGATTATATTTTTCAATTTCATTATTTTTTCCTTGCTTTAATGTACACCTTAAAAATACATTTTGTATCCATTGTAAGTGTAAACATTATGCGGGTATATCATAAACTCTTTTGCTTGATTTATAATTTGATACATTTTAGTATATAGTTATTTTGGGCTGGCGATCTGAGTGAGTTGTTGCCCCACATATTTTTATGGTGCCACTGGCGGTATTGCTGTGTACCGCGTTGTGCAGCTCCCTCAAAAATGGTTGAGCTGCATGAGCTATTCGGGGCATGCTTGCCGTCTGCTGGCACAGGCTTGCTCAGATCGATCTGGTTCTTTCTTCCAAAGACCAGTCCAGTAAATACTCTGCATTTGTTTACAAAAATTTATTAATTTATTATTGTATTATCTGGACTATAAAAGAGACTAAGACCCCCGAGTTTGTTTCGACATTTCTTCTCAGGGCAGTCAGTTAGGAAATGTCGACTTCATCTAGTTTAGGATGACATTGTAAAAGTGATTTATATAGTCCTACTTGCAAGAATAAACTATTTCATTTCATTTCATATGTTTTCGCTGTTTTTAATTGGTAAGTAGTTCTTTTTTCTTTAGTCTGTACAACGTACCTAGAAGAGATATTTACTGAGGGAATGTAATGTTTGAATAGAATAATGAGCCTTGATTTGTTTAAGCTATCGTGAAATATGATTAGAATAAATATTACGAATATACATAGCGCAAAATCACCTGCATCATGAGCATACCCCACATACACAACTTCACGTACATACCCTCACTTTTACACCATCACACATCACAGCCAAATTAGGTAAATTAGTTAAATGTATTGAATAATTGTTATTGTTTTTTCCCTTTTGTAAATGTTTGAACCTATTAATAAATATTATGTATTTCATATTTCGCTATCTTTTTAGTGAAATTGTTTGTTTTTATATATAATTTTCGTTAGCTGTAGGATTACGAAATAAAAAAATGACAAATGAAGTTCAGTTGGATCATTATCAATGTATCTACTGAACAGACACATCGACGTTGCTTTAAATTGTCAAGAATATTTAGTAAAAGTAGTCATATATCATGCAAATACTACGCAATACTCGTCGAGTGAGTTTGCTTATCTTGCCAAAGCCGCGTACAAATTATTTGAAGAAGTCTATTAAGTATGAGGGTGTGCAATTATTTAATCAATTACCGTCTAAAATTCGTTATATTAGCGCGTTTAATAAATTCATAAAGGCATTAAAAATACATCAGAATGAGGCTAGACTAAAATTGGGACGGCTGATGGCGACGTGTATCTCGTTCGTATATAGTAAGTTCCTCATGTAAATAAAATACATTTTTTTTGTAATCAGAAATAAAGTTATTTAAACATATTCAAAAAGGTTCTTTCCAAATCTAATAGAGATAAGCTTTTACAGAATTCAAATTAAATAACTGGAGTTTTCCGCGAAAATGTATCGCAACATAAAACAAATTTGTGAGTTATTACCATAGGGGCCTTTAGGAATTCAGCGTTTTAAATAAAATTACGAAGTACGAATTATTCAGGGAGTATATGCAAGTGCGGCGGGAACCAACACCGAGCTGCTTGGAGTGTGGCGCAAATGATGATACTGCACAGCATACGTTGGAGGATTGTCCGCAGTGGTCTCAGCTACGTCACAATCTTATTTCTGTGATGGGTAATAACCTTGCTTTGCCTTGTGTTGTACAAAAAATGGTCGGCAGTGACGAGGTATGGAATGCAGTGGTATCCTTCTGTGAGCATGTCATGCTACAGAAGGAGACAGCAGAACGAGAGAGGGAGCGCTTTAGGACGAATCCTAGGGGTAGAAGACGGGGAGTAAATAGGAGAAGATATGCCCATCTCCTACCTCCTATGTAGCGTATATACACCGGAGGTTTTTGAGTGTAACATGCCGTTGAGGTCCCGGTAGAATGCGACAGCGACCCCGGAGCCTCTGTAACGCGGCTTTGTCGGAACTACTCGAGGTGGTTTTAGTGGGTATTGCTCACCCAGTCTCTGAATAGCAGAGATTTTGGCGTGGGTTGAGTCCCACATACCCCTGTTCAGGGGATGCGCAAATGCATTTCCACCTCGGATAACAAAAAAAAAAAAAAAAAAAAAAAGGGAGTATATGCAAAATGAATTTTTAATCTAATTGATCGAAAAAAGATGTTCTATAATTCTTATATACAATGCAGCCGATTACTATAACATTTGTATACTAACTCTTTGAATAATATATTTATTGAATACTTATTAATGTACATACATAATTAATTAGCGCAACGAAGGTATTATCACTTACAAACGAACTCATCCAGACATCATAAGGGCAATTAATTATATGATAAAGTGCAAAACTTCACATAGTAAACAAAGACAACATATATATGATTCTAAATCTATACACGTATACCGACTTCAAAAAACTTATCAGTGGGACTTGTGTTAATTGATATTATTGGAAATGGGTTATATTTGAGTATGATTTAATTAAGCTTTTAAGCTAAACTTTCGCTTAAAATTCTTGTAACATAAAGTCTCAAATATTCCAACGTAGGAGACAGTTCAAGTGTTCAAAGGTTCTATTAATTTGTCATCACGTATTTTCCTTTTCAATTAGACAGGTATTTGTAGATGGTTTTTAATTACTATTAGGTACTATTTTTGCGACACAACAGGGAGCGGTGGAACCTTCTCGTTTCGAAGGCCAATAAAAATTTTGGACCGCAGAGCTATCGGAGTGAGTATTATTAGAATACACATATTAACATATTAGTACAATTTAGTACCTCTTCCTAAATTAACTTTGCATGAAATTGACAAGTAGAAGTCGGCATTCGGATTTTCTTGATAGTTGTAGGTCAAAATCGTGTTTCTATACAGAGACCCTGAAACACACAAGCTAAGCTTTGCTAAGCGAAAAACGTCAGGTTATCGTAACTTTGATTTAATTGCGAAGCTGGTTAGTTACACACACTTTAAAAAATAATTTCAAAACATTTTAATTATGAGAAGTTTAAAAAACAACGGATCCTTTGCCTTAATTTTCTAAAATGCTAGTTTCAAAGTTTGTTCTTCACTGTGTTATAGGGATGATATGGTCTGAACCTTTGACTTTGGGACATAAGAGGTGAAATTTACTGGCAAGAAAAAATACTTAATTTCAAAATAACAGTGATATTTGTAAAGAATATTAAGTTATTGTTTGCTTGATTTATATAAAGTAGAAATTGATAAAATAATTTGTGTTCAATAGTCTAACCTCGAGGACCACGACGTATTTATTTGGATAAAAACGCTGGGTACTGTTTGTAACGAAGTAAAGGACGTTTCTAAAAAAACTTACAGTACGGTGATGAATAAACACGTGAAAAATTTCTTAATTTCTTTCTTAATTAGCCCCTTATAAAATATTTAAAAAAAATGTGTGTGTACTTGAGTACACGCGTTAGAAGTTATACTTCTTTGGCGTAACAAGATAAAAATCTTTTAAAAAAATTTAGCTTTCGACTTATACTACGTTTGTAGAAAAAACGACACTAACAATAGAAAAGAAACTACTGTCATCATTTTTCCCTAACGCGCCAAAAGAAGTATAACTTCAAAAAAATTAAAATGTTAACTAGCTAACTTTAGGGTGTCGGTATTTTGTGACGATGTGCGCGCGCATCGTAAATCATAATTTTTCCCTAACACGCCAAAAGAAGTATAACTTCAAAAAACAAAAGAAGGTGCCACGAAACTCAAACATGCAACACAAAAAAATTCGAAGTTTCGTTTTTGTGAAATGCTTACCGGCTACAACTAGAGAGGTTCCTATAAAGGCGTCGATTGCGGTGGCAAATCTAGGATTTAGATCACCCAAGGCCCTCGATGCCAGTCTGCATAAACATGTCGCTATGCCCTCCACCAAGGCGCCATATAACACGGGCACCTGGAGAATAAAAGACACTATAGATCGAAAAGCAACTTCGTCGGGACGCGACACCATCGCCCACTGGTGAAATAACCTGTGAGTGTTGTCATAAGTGTTGTTTGCCATAGTCATTTTGTAGGATGTCATATTTTAAAAGAGTACCGAGAGTTTTTTACGCTGGCTTTTTCTCTCGGCCTACTAGACCACAAGCCCATGAACAAAAAATACCTGTGAAATGACCCAACGTGAATTACGCTTAGAAGGCTGTTACTATATCTGAAAATAGCTCTGAGCACTATGCCGTCATTTCTGAGCGGTACATGTGAGTACGTGAGTGAATGAACTTTCTCAGGTACAATTGGGGAATTTCGACTAATTATTAATGTACGGCTTTGTTATAAGTGTATAGATGATTAAAAATAAATGTCGAAAAACCTAGTGCCGTACTAAAGTGATGGTGCCGGAAGTCAGTGCAAATTTTTAATTCGACGACAGTTGCAGAAGCAATATAGGTAATTTATTACTGTACGGCATTTGTGTGATTCCTTTTGGACACATATACAGATACTTTACCCGTAAACGCCGTACATGTTTCCAGCGGAGCGGTCGAAAGCCAAGGGTCGGAACCCTACCCCTACACCCATATACCCTAAGGTCATTGTAAAATGTACGGCAACATGTTCAAAATATTATTTAACACGGACAATAATGTTTTATAATTATGCCGTCCAAAAATTATAGTTAATATTTGTGTAAATAAATATTTATCGAAATTTCAGGATTTACCGAGTTATTACTGCTGTAAGATCAGAGAATAATGCACGGCAACTTGTTTTTTTACATAATGTTACTAAATGTTACCGTTGTACCTTATAGCCGTTCATTATAAATGGTAACAAATAATATTATGATAAAAAATATATGAAATTTCCGAAATTTAGATGATTTTTCAAATATTCCTAAAGTAATATAAGGAGTAATATTTTCAAAGATTATTGTTATTTTATATGTAACAAATATAAATAAACAAAAAAAACCAGATGCCGTACATTTTGCTCCAGATTATTCTTTACAGCTGATAAAAACTTCGACGAAGTTTGAGGTGTCCCTTAAGGTCATTAATAACTGTACGTATCTGAGTATACTACCATAAGGCTGTAAAGTATATTTACAGCCTTATCGTACGAGCAGAGAGAGGTAAAGGAAAAGTATTTTTAACAAAAATAAAAATATAATACAGGGCGTCCCAAAGTTTTGGGACATGAAGGGAAAGTACCTTTAATATCGTAGATAGGGTATTTTACTGAAAGAAGATTTTACGTTATTTTTAAAAGTTAGTAATTCTGCTTTAAAAGATTTTGAAAAAATTACTAGCCTCGCCTGGAAATCGAACCGGCTTAAATGTAAAAAAAACACCCCTACTTTTATGATACCGATCGAAAGAATGGCCAAAACCTAATAACTTTTCTAAAGTAACAGACTAGTAGGGGATTTTTTTAGGCCGAATACGATAGATAATGTTTTTAATTTGATTAAAAAGATATATTCACGCAGTTCCTTTCTTTTAAAATACTATGTTACTTAAGAAGAGTTATTAGTTTTTGGCCATTCTTTCGATTGGCATCATAAAAGTAGGGGTTTTTTTTACATCAAAGTCGGTTCGATTCCCAGACGAGGCAAGTAATTTTTAGAAAATCTTTGAATGCAGAATTACTAACTTTTAAAAATAACATAAAGTCTTCTTTTAGTAAAATACCCTATCTACGATATTTAAGGTACTTCCCCTTCATATCCCATAACTTTGGGACGCCCTGTATTGGTAGGCGGTGGTATAATCTGCCATTTCACATACTAGCGGACTATCGAAAGTGTACGGCATTTATCTTTTATTGAAGATTGTCTAAAGTATTAATAACCTGTGTTATTGCCGTACAGATTAAAGTCACCGGAAAATGACTCTTTTTCGGAGGGAAGTAATTTACCCCATACACCTATGTGTTCCACAAAAAATGTACGGCATGCTGGAAAATGTTACCTATTTGTGAAGAACTCTCAAGATCATTTAATTTTATGTTGTTCTATATCATCATCACCTATATGCTAATCAGACATATGTTGCGACCCTTGGCTTTCGACCGCTCCGCTGGAAATATGTACGGCGTTTACGGGTAAAGTATCTGTATATGTGTCCAAAAGGAATTACGCAAATGCCGTACAGTAATAAATGACCTATATTGCTCCTGCAACTATCGTCGAATTAAAAATTTGCACCGACTTCCGGTACCATCACTTTAGTACGGCACTAAGTTTTTCGACATTTATTTTTAATCATCTATACACTTATAACAAAGCCGTACATTAATAATTAGTCGAAATTCCCCAATTGTACCTGAGAAAGTCCATTCACTCACGTACTCACATGTACCGCTCAGAAATGACGGCATAGTGCTCAGAGTTATTTTCAGATATAGTAACAGCCTTCTAAGCGTAATTCACGTTGGGTCATTTCACAGGTATTTTTTGTTCATGGGCTTGTGGTCTATACACCCTGTCTTCTTTGCCGATGAGTAGGGATGTTTACCGTAACAATTTAATGACGTGTAATAAGTGATCTTATATTCCATACTAAGCATATTTTATTTTAATTTATTTTAGAGGTTATTTCATCAGCGCAATCAGTCAACCCCCAGAGTGAGTTCCGGAGCTCAACTTAGGCAAAGAGCAGTTTTACAGATTTGGCGAATTGGCCCTCCTCCCTTCGGGGACTCGAGCCTTTTGGCTGAAAGTACAAAGAAGTGAATAGAACTTTTTTAGAACTTCATGTTTAGTTGAAGTTAATGAAATTATGCCATAAGACTTGTATTTCTTGAAATATAATACACAAATAATGTAATATAATAAATGATTATATAAGAAAAACTAGCGAGCGACGTTGTCCTGTACACACATCTTACAAAAAAAAAATCTAATAATGTAAACTCGATTACACTTGAACACACAAAAATTTCATCATAATCTGTCCAGCCGTTTAAGAGTTTAATAACGAACACGTGCACAGAAGATTTATATATACCAGCTGTTTATTTGCGGTATAGATAAATAACCTAGATACTGACTGCAGCGCCATCTGCCGGGGTGATTTGTAAATATTAACCATCCAGGGCGCCTTCCAAACGCTTTTCCGATTCCGATTCCAAAAATAAAAATCATTCAAATCGGTCCAGCCGTTTAAGCCGTTTCAGTAACATACACACATACTGTAGAATTATAAATATATGATAACTTTGTGTAAATATTATTATTACGGCTGATGTCTATTGTCAGCAATTGCAAACCATGATGGAAAAGCTAGCGGCTAAACAACCTAGGCTGGTCAATCGCTCCACGCCACTGCTACTTCACGACAACGCTAGACCACACACTGCACAACAGTCGGCTACCAAATTAGAAGAGCTTCAATTGGAATGTCTAAGACATCCTCCGTACTCCCCGGACCTTGCTCCAACAGATTACCATTTTATTCGAAATTTGGACAACTTCTTGCAAGGGAAAAAATTTAACTCTGATGGGGCAGTCCAAATCACCTTCACAGATTTTATTGATTCCCGTCCGACTGTTTTTTTTAGTAAAGGGAACTACCTATGAGATGGCAAAAGTGCATAGAAAACAATGGTTCATACTTTGATTAATTAAATATATTATATTTAAAAATATTCGACTTTTTGTTCCTCCCATACAAAACGCCAATTTCATATATGTATATGTAAGGACCTAATATTAAGAAACAAAAAATAATGCGTAATTTTAACTGCAACTGCAAATTTAATGCTTATCAAATTGTGTATAAAATAATATATGTATTTTCATTATAGTTAATGAAAATATGAATAACCACAACATTCGCCCACAAAATATTAAACATTCGTCAAAAATTATCGGAGCGATTATACCCCTTTCATTACAATATTTACAGCAGAGCAATTTTTAATCAAATTAATTTCTGTTTAAATAAATAACCAATATGTTGATTACAATATATACATTTACTATTAATTTAATATACACTCGCGAGCAAGCAAATCGACTCAAGCGTTATATCTGCATTCAAACATTGTTTTAAGTGAAAGTATACAACATTTTAATAAAAATAATATGTCATTTGAAAGCTTAAAACTTCAGCTTTTATGTGATGACATCATTATTAATATCCATCTATACATTTTTTTATTATTGATGTCTGAACTTAAATGGGGGAAAAATGTGATTTTGGGTAAAGGAGTTGTATTCAGAATTAACACAAATAAAACATGTTTTTTTTTCTTAAGAAGTATAAAACTTATTGGTTTAGTATTTCGTATTGTCCTCCTAGCCCTAATTACAGACTGTATTCGGTTCTTCATCGACCTTATTAAATTTTTGACGGTGTCTTGAGGAATACTTTCCCATTCCTCTAACAAAGCTGCCTTCAATTATTCAAGGCTCGAAGGAGCTGGATTCCTTGCTCGTACCCTTCGTTTGAGCTCATCCCATACATGCACGATGGGATTTATGTCTGGACTAAGCGCAGGCCAGTCCATTGTGCGCAAATCGACTTCTCGAAGAAACTGCTGAGCAAGCCGCGCTGTGTGGCATCGAGCATTGTCGTGCATAAGGATGAAGTCTTCGCCAATAAATCCTGCGTAGGGCACAACATGTTCCAGGAGAATATTTGTAATGTACCCATCAGCTGTCAGTCCTGCTCCTCGGCCTCCTCCAGGCATGAAAACGAGCTAGGTTGTACCCTCCAACGAGATACCCGCCCACATCATGCAAGAACCGCCATAGGTTGCCATAGGCAACGGTTTCTGCGAAACAGCCTTGGGAAAATCGCTCTCCCGGACGCCTGTAGACCCAGCCTCTCTTGTCACTGCCATAACGACACATTCTACACTTGTCAGTCAACAGGACGACCGCCATTGCCCAATGCTCCAGTTAAGATGCTCTCGAGCAAACTGTAGCCGAGCTTTCCGGTGGCCTGCAGTCAAGTTGGGGCCCGTTGCAGGCCTTTTTGGAGTCAGGTTGGCTTCCATCAGACGTCTTCTTACTGTCCACTCGCTGACAGCTATTCCTCGAACACGTCTCAGCTCGCCCTGCACGTCGACACCCGTAAGGTGCTGATTTCGCAGGGAGGTTGAAACAATGAAACGGTCGTCTCATTCAGAAGTACAACCGTGGCGACTGGTTGTTGGTCTCCGAGTGAATGTTTCAGTCTCTTGATATTGTCTGTATACTCGGGATACAGCAGACTGACTCAAGTAAAGCTGGGAAGTGACTACTCGCTGACTGAGTCCTTGTTCCAATAAGGCAACAACTTGAGCGGCTTCTTGAGGTGTGGTATCCATGGTTTCTTAAAAACAATGAATGCAGGTTGCTGAGATATGTATCGGTCAACTGTTTATAAGCGACTGATAAGGGTGGAAAGGTAACGGGGGTTTTTATAGGGGTAGAGGGTAGCGCAACTGGCTGGTAGCGTAGTGAGTAATTTGTCCCATACGCCCTAATTGCGCAAATTAACATTTTGGTACTTCTTTTATTTAATGATGTTGATATTTTTTTTAAAGCTTAGGTTTCAAGCTTTCAAATGACATATTATATTTATTTAAATGTTGTATACTTTTATTTAGAACCATGTTTGAATCTAGAGGTAGCGCTTGAGTCGATTTAGTTGCTCGCGAGTGTATTATTCGACGTATAAAACTCGGACGGATTTTCAATTCGATGTAGATTTCGGCTGAGAGATTTCATTCTGTATTGCAATTTGAATACGCTGTGGGAAAAATCGCCACATTTGGATCTTCGGTACTGTTTTTAGTCGTCTTTTTTAATGTATAACTACGACCCACCCGGGCATGGGTAACCGTGACAGTTCTTATGAAACGCATTTAGTCAGAGCTACCACGAAAAAGTTTTCACTCGATAGTTTGAGGATACTTCCTACAACTTTACAAACATTTATAATACATATAAGTAATGATTTAAAATAAAATATTGTATCTACATTCACTTCCAAGTGCAAATCAAATCGCAAGTGAATGGTAAATAGTAAAATTAGAAGCATTTCATATATAAATTTGGTTTTTTTGACTTTCACAAGTGTACATTGTTTTACCTATATAAATAAATGATTTTGACTTTGACTTTTATCACTGGTAACAACTGCTGCTTGGGGAAAATAATATATATAATATAATAATCACCGACATATCGAAACTTAGCCAGAGTTATTACTTCCGTATGTCACAAAACTGCCCTACGACTTCAGATGCCTCACGATATGTTCCTCCAACGTGTTATCAGTGGTCAATATTTTTTTTTAAATCACGCGAAATCTAAGGCCAAAAGAAATACTGCGCTTTATCACTATACCGTGCCACATTAATGTTTCTTAAAATTATTTTGTCACCTAACGGACTCTAGTACTGTCGTCTAGAAAAACGCAGTCTTGTCTGGATAGGAATTACTATTGCACTTTTTTATAAGATTAAGAGTCTTGTACACTCTTAACTTGGATTAAGGTGCAGGTGTGTTAATATTGAAATAGAAAAGAGGTTTTTTCATCAAATTTAAATTTAACAAGAGATATAAAAAATAAAAAGTAGAATCTAATTACCCAAAAAAAACAGTGGCGCTACAACCATCTTGGCCTCAGATATCTGCTTCGTGATATTGTTTTCTCTGTCAAGCAAGTAAGTGATCAGCCTTTTGTGGTTATGCCATGTTTTCTTTTACCGTACGAATATTAAATACGCACATAGAAATAAAAGCCGTGGTTCGGTCCTTAGGCATGATAATCGCACGCGCAGGCCAACATTTATAATAATGTTTACCACAATGTTGGGTAATATTTTATATAGTTTGAATTTTCAAACCCAATGCAGTTTGAGGCATTTGCGTCTGTGTAATTTATTTTGATTTGAAGATGAACGACCAAAGTAGACGACATTATAAAAAAAATAATACAATTAAACATGACGAATAATAGGAGATTGAAATAGACAAAAATAATCACAGAATGGCAACCACGCGATGGAAAAAGGAAAATAGGAAGGACAGAGCAAGAGATGGGCAGACGATATAAAGAGAATAGGAGGCACAACTTGGACAGAAAGAGCTAACATCAGAAAATAATGGAAGCAGGCCTCTTCCAAATCACACGCTGATTATTATGTAACTTAAATAAGTTTTATATTATACTGGGTGTCAGAAAGAAAGGCTTAATAATAATAATAATAATTGATTTTAAGATAAATAGTGTCGAAACGATTTCTGTGTTCGTGCGACCCTAAACAAATATTATCGCCAAGTTCGCACTACCCCATGCCTCATTTATGGGGCTACAAATAATAACAAAATGTATTTTGATAACATTAATATTTTCTGTAACACGTGTTTTCGTTTTAAAGAGACGTCAAGAAATTAATACTTTATTCATCTGGTAACTTACGCAGACAATGGAAAGTGTCAATGGCAGATATGAAACAAACAGCGAAGGGTTCAAGGTTCGTTCTAATAAATCCGAATAATATTGTAGATAATATATGTATTACCTAAAGAAATTTAAGTTCTAAGGTCGATTTCATTTAAGTTTAATCTAATTCACTGACGTAGTCTGAATACTTATCTGAATCGTGTACTAAATTCTTTTTTAATTTAATTAATTAAATAAAGTTATAAATTTAACAACTAGTGTGAATCACAGCTTGAATCCTTTTCTTCTTTCTTGCAAAATAATTGATATATTATCGAATTTAAACTAAAGTTTTTTAACAACTTTTGAAATCTGTATAGCAATCGTACAGAATATTCTTTGAATTAATTTTACATGATTCAATTCAACCCACTTATGAAATGATGTCCGATTTTTCAACGGCAACTAAAACGACGTAATTTACCATTCGCCTCACTTTGCGATTTTTTCTGCATCACGTTACACATATATTCTTGACACCGACATCAAAATTTCTGCCTTTTCTTCTTAAAAAGGAAATACAACAGAAAGAAAAGCTCTATTACACATAATTTTTTTTAAAGGGAATCCTTTTTATAATTTTAAAAAGGACCCCCACTAAGATTCCCTGTCTCGTGGACTAGTCAGATAATGAAACTACTGTGGCACAATAGGAATACTTTCCATTTCATCACAGAACAGGTTGAGAAAAATTAGAAAAAAGAAGAGAATATTATCTACCTGTAGATCAGCCGAACAGTCCTCCACAGCCTTATCCTTGTGCGTGTCAGAGATCTCTAGCGCCCAATACATTTGCACGTACTTGAACACAAGCATGCCGCCGCCCAACTCCGCCCAAGTCTTGAGTATGGCTTTGCGAACATCCCCTCGACCTGAAATATATTATGTTTTAATTTTTACGTTTAAAAGATCATATAAAACCTCAACCAACGTTACTGCACTGTTTTAAAAGTATGTTTGTCTCTGTTAAATTGTCTGCGCTGTGATACAATTTGGCAGATTGATTTATACATGAATACTAGAATGAGATTCAGAAATTAGACTTAGCGTGATCTGACCACCGTCAAAATCTCTGAATATCATCTTGAGATATAGTTACTATACTATTAAGTTACATAATTCCCGTTTTTTCTTTTAAATAAATTTAACTACCATTTTAGTTGGACAACTTGAAAAAATATAAGCTTTCCAGGATTTTATGTAGAAAATTTAAGGATCATTTTCATAATACACGGTTTGTGCATAACTTTTACGCAGCGAAAGCTCTCAAAAGAATTATTTTTTTTCATTCATTCGCGCTCCGCTCTTATTATACCATGATATTATATGGCCTTATTCAGAAATGTACTATGTAAAATAAAAAGGACTTTTTATTATTCGAGCCATTAATCCAGAGTGATCTTAACCAAACAAACAAATTTTATATCTTATTGCTACATATTATATATAATCTACGTATAATATAGGTACAATTAAATATTCCACGATTTTTATGCAGAAGTAAAACAATACAAAACAAAAGATGAATCTAAATTAACACAATATTGTAATCCAGGATTAATTTAATAACATTTCTTATAAAATGTAAAGAGAAGTACATCAAGTATTTGGACACAAAACACATAATTTAGCTTTAGTCAAAGCCTCCAAAATGTTTTCTAATAAGTAGTGTTAATTAATTATAACCTTTAAAATTAATTCAAATACAAATCATTATTATACTCGATTTGGTGGACATAATAGTTCTGTACAGTAATTAATAATTATAAAATTGATATAGGCATAGACGTAACATTTAATACTAACGAAGCACACACACAGAACTACACATTTTTTAAAGGAATAAGGTACATTTGAAATGTGTGTGTGTTGTGGTTGTAACTGGCCCTGGCTCAGCATTATGCTGTGGAGCAGACGTGTTCCACGGCGCTGGTCATTCTGCCAGAGACCACAACAGTTAGTTTGCGACTAAGATGCATAAAAAATAAGAATGTAATAATAATAGTAGAAAAAATAACGATAGTAAAAATTTATAGTAAAAGTAAGCAAGTCTTGGAAGATATGTGTGTAAAGGTATATAGTAAATACAAAATAAGAATAATATTTGTAAAGAAATAGATAAATAAATATTTTTGGGCTGATTAAAAACTAGATTTCGTGGGATTTTTGTTGAGTAATTAGAACCCGTCCGTCGTAGAAAACGTCCGGTATTAGGATTCCATTGCAAGAATTGAATTTATTATCACGAAAGTTTCATTAAATTTTATAAAAAAGTATATGTAGAAGTTGCAATTATATTGATATATTTTGATTTTAATATAAAAAATAATAAGTGAGTTAATTTTTTCATATATAAAGTAATTTTTCTAGAAGTGGTTTTAATTTTATTTTACATTTTTAAAATACTACTAGGACTTCCCCCTACTTTATAACTGCTACGAAAATACCTCAACAGAAATACATACCTTCAATAACATCTTCAATGTGTGTATAGGGGCAGGCTGTTGCGTCTCCCCAGTTCAGAGACCACCAGATTGTGAGTGCGAAAAGGTAAACCGCGTATGTGGCTACACCAAAGTTGTCAGCAACTGAAAAACATTTACGATATTATAAATGAATGAGATTGATTTATGGGATATTACAAGGACTTCAAGGATTGGTGGTAAGAGACAGCGTTTTGTCAAAAAATTTAAATAATTAAATTAGTATCTGAAAATAGTAATTCTTATAAGTCAAGATTGTGTGTTTCATTTATATCTTTTAGTTTTTAAGCAGAATTTAAGTTCCAAATAATTGTATGGTTGAAAAACGATATTGCTGATTTGACAAAAAGAAACTTTAGGACCTAAAGTTGTGGTGGGCAACTTTTTTAATGGCGTGCCACAAAGTTTAAGTTATTCTAGAGGATCAGAATTATAGAAAAATATGCTAATATATAAAATTCTCATGTCACAATGTTCGATTCCATACTCCTCCGAAACAGCTCGACCGATTCTTATGAATTTTTTTATGCACATTCAGTAAGTCTGAGAATCGGCTACTATCTATCTTTCAAACCCCTAAGTGATAAGGGGTGTCCACCCCAAAATTTTTTTTATTAATTGACAATATATTTTTGTTTTAATTTTTTTTATGATACAACATACAAAAATACATACAACCCTTAATTTTCACCCCTCTGCGATCAACCCCTATTTTTTTATAGCAGATAGTTTATTTATTGAACTAAAATAATGTTTCTTAGAAATAATATGGTAAAACAACGATTGTCGGGTCAGATAGTAATATTATAAAAACATTACAAGTAGAATTTACTTTTTCTTCTCGTCGTCAAAACGTAATTATAACGGGCCATATACTATCCATGTTGATGGACCCTCGGCGGGCCGGATTAAATATGTGTATAAGGGATATTTTTTTTGGTACTCATTAGTTTATAGTTATCACAACAGATGTCAAATTTGCTTAGTTTTAAATACACCGGTAAAATGTATAAAAATTTATGTGATTTTTATTGATACACTTTTAAAAGTAGTTTTTAAATCTTTGCCACTGTTCTGCTGATTTGTAATTAATTAATTTAATAATGGCCATCTTCTTAGATTCGTGAAAATTCATGCAATTTGTATTTTTTGTCAAGATTTAAAAATTTGACAATATTAAAGTACATAGTGATCGCAGACAATTATTAAACAACAATAAATAAAAAGTCCGTAAATTTAGTATGTTAACAACTGAGTAGTTTAAAAAGTATTAAGTTAAGTTAGTGTAGTATTTAATTCTCGTTAAATTTCAATTAGTATTTAGTGTAATATGTACATTAACTTAATTATTAGTTCTAAACTTTTGTCTTTAAGGTCCTTATTGCAATAAGAACTATTATTATGAAGGAATATTATTTAATTAGCCAAAATTGTTTTATTTAAAATATAATTTCTGAAAGGAATTGTCACAATATGAATCCCACAATTCAAGCAATAAGCTTAAAGTAAAGACCGTCAAATCTTTGGAATTTGACATTTAATACCTCTTGACTTAGGAATAAAAATATTACTGATTGTGTAAGAATTTTATATTTCAGATATTCTTGTTCCTTTTTAATAATGGTGGTAAATCATATAGTAATTAGTTACTCCACAAAGCACAAGAATTTACAAAATATTCACTTAAATTAGCGTTATAATGAAGCACGTTCTAATTAATCCCATATAATGTAAAATTCGCAAAGTGCACGCTATGTGGGGATTATTGGGGCGCGTTATTGTGCATAATGTAGAGGAAAGCGGCTAAATCGCATGTAGATTAAACACGTGTAGTTTCAGAGAAATTTGTAATAACAGCCGAATAACATCCATTTGACTAGTTCAGTGTACTTAAATAATAACGGCAATACTTCTACGTTGACAGAAAATATTGTGAGGATAACGACATGTCTACAACCCAAAAATCGAGGTCTTTCAAAACAGAGCGCTAATCACCCACTCATATATTTCATATAATACATTATTTGAAGGCTTTTTAACAGGCTTTTTAAACTATCTTTAAGTCAGACTTGACTCTTTTATCTATTCAAATAAAATGCTTTTTATAAAAGAATTATTGAAGTACTTAGATACGTTTTAAAAAATATCCTACACGCGTTAGAAGTTATACTTCTTTGCCGTAAACAAGATAAAAATATTTTTAAAATTATTATCTTTTGCCTTATTCTACGTTTGTAGAAAACACGACACTAACAATAGAAAAATGGTATTATAACATTGAAAGTTATAATACCTTTTTTATATATATATAACGCATTAGTTTATTTGAATATCATAAAAAAATATTTCTACTTAATTAAAGCACATTTTTTATTTTAAAATGTTGACTATGCTAACTTCAGGGTGTCGGTTTTATTTGACGGTGTGCACGCGCATCGTAAAAAATTACTCTCATCATTTCCTAACGCGCCAATAGAGGTATAACTTCAAAAATATTCTCGGCACTAGTTATTTGTTATTTTTATTTGCAAAGGTAAACATGTGCGGAAAGACCTCACGAAGTATGTGTATACAAAAATCAAGTATAAATAGTAATAAACAAATTTGTAAAGAAGAGATCTTTTTAAAACTTTTTATTAATTTGGCGAATACTGAAATGATCCTAATCCTTGAGATTGATTTTCTCCAGTTCAAACAATTGACTTAGCGATTAAAAAGAGTGGCGGAAAGTTTCTTGCCTACTCTACGCCCTTGAGTTGCGAACTGGTAGTAAATGTAAATTTACAATTAATTTAACTTCTTTTTTGACGTTCATAAGTGTACTTGTTTACCTATATGAATAAAGATATTTTGAGTTTAAGTTTGAGTTTGATCTAGTGTTTTCCTCGCGGCTACGTAAGGTACTTACCGACTATCAACTCAAAGCAACAGCCACATAATTCAGCTGCTGCTATTGCCTCTTCAAAGAGTAATCTGACGAAAGGATCTTTCACTATATTCTGCACCAGACGTCGAGCGCAATGCGCTAGTATCGATGTCAGTAGGATAAAGAGTGTTGATACCACTAGAGGCGCGAATGTATCTCTATTTACCTGAAAATAAATAATTTATTTATTAAAGTTCACCACATCATAGGAGTGTAGGCCTAGGCCTAGGCCTAGGAGTAGCATGCGACTCTCATCCTTAAGGTCGTAGGTTCGACCCCTGGCTATGCACCAATGGACTTTCTTTCTATTTGCGCATTTTTCATTCGCTCGAACGGTGATGGAAAACATCGTGAAAGAACCGGCTTGCCTTAGACGCAATCGACTGTGTGTGTCAGGCTCAGGAGGCTTATCACCTACTTGCCTGACAGAAATCTGAGGCCCAGACTTAAAAAGGTTGTAGCGCCACTCATTTTTTTTATAAGAACGTTACACCGGCTAAAGATCTCAGATTGTACAGAAATCATTGTGAATTTCCTAAGTCGATGATGATGGGGTACCCTATACGGTACCGATAAGGAAATCCTGCAAAGCCCCGAGTGAATGATATTTGAATACTTTGGATGAATGGATCGCACATAAGGGATTCCATATAATGCTAACGTATTCAATATGACTGCGAACTAGAGCGTTATACAAAATTGTTTTAGTTATACTGCCGAAATCTCTGAAATGGAATATTTATCTGTAAGAAGAAATCCGAGCATTCGTGCGGGTGTGGTGACAGTTTAAATTCTACTGGATTTAATAAAACACTATTTTGACCGGATTGAAGTTATGTATTATTATAAATTTACAACTATTTAACATAATTTTAAATTTATCCGACGTTTCGCGTGCTTTACAGCGTGCGTGGTCACGGTGACTCGTCGAAACGTCGGATAAATTTAAAATTATGTTAAATAGTTGTAAATTTATAATAATACATAACTTCAATCCGGTCAAAATAGTGTTTTATTAAATGAATAAAAGTTATGTTAATCAAAGACAATACTATTCTACTGGATTGTTACTGGTTTCAATTTCTTAATAACGGCTCGTAGTTTTTTATTTTTAATACTTTTTAACATTTGTATACTCAATATATCCATACAAGGCCACCGAACCTTATTCGCTGTTCCATTTTTTTTAATACAGAAATTTATGTGACGATGTAACACAATATGGTCAATAAGCTAATTGATGATGAACAAAATTAAAATGTTTAGATTTATGTATTATACAATTTTGTGATGTTATTTATTTATTTATTTAGGAAACAAAACAGATACATCATCAATAAAAAATTGTTAAAAAATAAAACATAAAATAAACACATTGGATGTATCCACAAAAAGTTTCACTGTTAAAAATATGATACAGAGCAAGGCTTGGTAGCACAAAATTTATAAAGCCGGAAAAAGACAAACATACTTGTAGCTATAATAAAGAAGAAATATACAAGGATTAGGACATTAATAGTTGTTTTAAATTATTCTTAAATTAAGCAGTAGAGGAGTGCGATAATGCGATGTTGATAAGATATTTATCTTAAATAATAAAATATTTTTTTATGGCAAGTGAAGTCAAATCATTTATTTCAATTAGACCACCTAAAATGGCACTTTTTAACGTCAAATAAAATAAAAGATGATTCTAGTTGCCACTTCCAAAAGGTAGTTTCGTGTGGAGAAGAATGGGCAAGAAACTCCACAGTTACTCTTTTAAAATAGGTTTACAATATTTTGTATTCATTTGTTAAATAATTATATGTGAAGACAATGTACTCTTAGAATAAAACTACTATACTAAAAAAAGTTAGTATATAATATGTTCCTCACATATTTACAAATATCGAAACCGTAGAATATTATACATTAATGCTAAAAATAAAAAACAAAATAAAATAGTGTGTGAGATAAAAATAAAATAATTACATTTTGTAGTATTATAAAATTAAAATAATAAAAAATCAGCAACCAATTTGATTTTATCCAGGCTCTATGATTGTCCTATGGAGCAGGTTTAGTTAACTGCTATTGAAGTATTTGTGATTGAAGCTTTAACGTGCGATTCTCTACGATGTTATAATTATTATTAGTCTATAGTATTGTCTTTGATTGACATAACCTTTACACATTTAAAGAAAAAACTTTTTAACCTTAAAGAAAAAAAAACAATCCGCGAAAATAGAGGACACCGTGAGCCATTTTTGCCTAAACCCTCCATCTTTTAGTCGATACCAACTCCGGGGAAATAAATACAGATAATGCAACTTTCTCTACAGCTGTGATACTTTTTGACATCCAACACCTTTTGTCTTCAGTCACCGTGACCACGCACGCTGTAAAGGACGCGAAACGTCGGATAAATATAAAATTATGTTAAATAGTTGTAAATTTATAATAATACATAACTTTAATCCGGTTTAAAAGTTTTTTCTTTATATTATTAGTCTGCTATATCATGTAATGAACTTCAGAGTTCTACAGAAACTGTATTTCCTTTTAAACGCTTTAAATACTTTATCAACAAAAACACTTAAAAAGTCACCCCTGGGCCTAATTTTACGATGTCAGAACTCAAACTGAAGTGAATCAACAAGCGCTGAAAGCTACTTCGTTACAAATTATTCAAGACTACTTAAAGCTTTAATAAAGCTTTCAAATGTTGGCATTGTCCCGAGAGCTCTCGGCTAACTCAATTCAACCGAATTTTCCAATTAGATACGCCTAAATACGTGAGTATTGTAATCATTCCAATTTGATTTCATTATTTTGTTTCTTACTGCTATTTTAATTCTCAATGGGGCAAATTTCCGCGTCTATTCTGTCGATTTTTAATACAAATTTAATAACACTCAACCGTCTTACACTAGAATTATTGTACCTTAGTTTTCTGTTTATTTTTCTTGGTATCTCGTGATTCTATTCTTAGTTTTTCAATTTACGGTCACTTTTATATATGTTATGTGTCATTCTTAAATAAATAAATAGCCAACTAGTTACCATGTGAACTGCAAAGGCCGCAAAAAGGTCTTTGAATTTTTACGTAATTGTAAAAGTGTTGTAATAAATAAGGTGGATAAAACATAAGAATATTCGTCCAAACCAACACTATTCTATATTATTTTACAGACAAAAACATCATATCTTTTTTGTCAGGTTTTCATTTGAAAGTCAAGAGGAGCAAGAAAGTGTTAAACTGGTGACCAATGTACAATAAAGGCAAAAGAGGAAGACAATTTAGAAGTTGGATAGACCAGATTAAGAACAGCAGACAGTAGTTCAGTGCAGACGTGGTTTAGAGGAGGCCTTTGCCTAAAAAGGGCACACATATATTTAAAAAGATTAAGATGATAGAAATATAATTGTGTTTATGTGTAAATTTATATAAAATAAAAGGCATAATATTTATTTTAAATAATATGTTTTCCCAATCCTTTTTAAATTTAAGGAAATAGTTTCAGTCGATTCTATGTTTTGTGTTTAAAAAATAGGTTTTTTCAAATAATTTCAGATACATTTTTGGCATAAGCAATTGCTGTCCGTCTATAACGGCACTTGTTCATATCGTTGGAGCTGTAAGTTCAATCAAGAATATACGTATTTATGGAATTTGAATGACGATATCACTGGCCTATTTGCTTAGGGCATTCTCTGTATATCTAATCTACGGCCTGGTATTTGTGCTACGGCGTAGCACTACGCGAAGCATAACGTCATTATTAAACACAAAATACTACGAGTATAACCTCAATTAGTTAAATGACGTAACGTTTTTCATTTGAAAATGACAGTTTAACGTCATTTGTGTACGATACACAAAATTAAGTATATTTTACTAAACAAAAAAGTAATTAAAAATTGTAATCAACTTTCTCAACCATAAAGAAATATATGTGTAGATTTTAAATCAATCTCAACAAAACTACGGATCCAATTCATGAAACTTATATTGTTCCCTAAGTTGGAAAATACGCGATTTTTATAAAAAGCCCATCCCTCGCTAAAACTTTTACATTTCGAGAAATGTGTGGGAAAAGAAGAAAATTAGATCAATATACTGAAACATAACCCAATTCCAACAATCAAATACAAACCTCCTTTACCAGCTATTAAGTAACAGATTTCAAAGTCTAATAAAAAATATTTCCATATTTCCATATTTTTATTTATTACCTCTACTTTATTCAAGCATCTTCTCAGTTTCTTTCAGGCCTGGGGTTTGTCATAAAACAAAACACTTCTCACCACACATTCGTGCATTAAATTTAGACAATAATTAGTCACGCTACGAAAGAGCCAACTTATATATATATAGATGTTGGGCGTACCTCACAATAACACCAGACCCACACTACAGCAATTACCTATTACCATTAAAATATGCTTCAAAAATATAGCTAGCTTGCTTAATAATATATGACCTATTCACAGAGTCGTCCTAAGACGTACTAATCTTAGTATGTCGTGCATTCTATGAGTTATAATCAAATTATGACGAGAGTTATGTAATGTTGCATAACTGTTAGCAATCATCGCACACTTGAAGCTAAAATAAGCCCTTAAGTTTTTCCTCACACTTAATTCCGTAATGTCCAACAATTATCTTTGTAGTAAGCATACCATCTGTTACTTCCAAAGCCTGTCCTATGCGTATCCTTAATAATTCGATGCAGTGCAAGTGATTTCTAAAATCGGGTCATATTTCTTTGGGATAAGCATTCTACCTGTACGTTCCGAAGCCTGTGCTATATGATATATATGCGTATTCTTAATAACTATTAGAAATTGTGTACAAATTATTATTATTTATATTAGTTTTATTCTAGTATGTCTGTGTAATGTCATATGTTTCGTAGTTATAGCGTAATCAGTATTGTCCTGCAACTAAACTTATAATTTTTCTAGAGTTATGCAGCATTAGCTAAGTTACATATATATATATATATATATATATATATATATATATTTTAGTATGTAATTAAAAGCGTAAACCAAATGTTAGCAATCATCGCACAGTTGAAGTCAAAAACGATCCCTTTAGTTTTTACCACACTCATAAATTGTAATATAACATTCTTGTTTCCGATAATGTCGTAACGGTCGACTACACTCACCTATTTCTATGTTAATTATAAGCTCCTGTATTAAACGATTAAAGCCATTCGATACCCAGCTTCAAACAAAGAGTTTCATTTAACATATATTTGAACAACAACCGCCACCGAACATAACTCGCGTTTGAAAAACGTATTTTGTCATATAACATTTTTAAGAAAGGACTCTCTTGTTCCTTTCTGACAATTTGAGCTTACGCTGTGATAAAAAAAAATTGTGCGTGTACTAGGTGTACACACGTAAGAAGTGAAACTTCTTTATTATCTTATTTTTGGAAAAATTATCTACTATATGCAACTATACAGAAATTCGTTAAATTAGATAAAGTTTGACAAAAGGCTTTTATTATCATAGACATGAATACAAATATTTCATTGTACCTTATTACTACGAAGATTACTATAGAATTTCATTAATTGTAATAGAATTATTACTATCATTGAAAAACGTGACGATTTGCTACAAAATTTCTCCCATACGTCGATAAAGAAGTTTCATTCCAACGCCGATAAAGAAGTTTGACTTCAAAAAGCAACATGGCGCGTAACGAAAAAATGTTACACTAAATTTTTTTTCCAACCTCGATAAAGAAGTTTCACTTCAAAAAAAGATTAAATTGTAAGGGTTGATAAGAGAGTTTAACTGCAAGATAATCTCATATATAATTCTGATATTTAACTCAATAATAAAGACTGTATTCAATGATTTCTTATGGCTCTAGAACTCAAAGCACATCGGCAGTAAAATAATTTTATGATAATAAAATTAGAATAATGTTAACACCTTGGCTGAGCTCCAATAACAATTCTTGCTTATACGATAAAGAAAAACATGAAGCCAACACGTCCAAGACCGATAAAAAACGGCCTATGTCAAGTACAGGTGACCTATTTGCCCATAAAGAAAATTTATCAAAAAATGTACAGAATTTTATAAACACCGTCAATGTTATTATGCTATATTATTTAACGATAATAATATATTCTTTCATGAAATACTTCTCTGAAATTGTATAGAAAATGAAAAACGGCTTAATGTAGAAAGTTGCCAATACTTTTATTGTTTTGCGAAGTAATCTCCGTTCCTCTTTTACACATCGTCGCATTTGATGGAACCACTGAGAAAAGCAGTGGGCCCATTCTTCCTCTTCTATGGCTCTTGAGATTGCTACGTCCACGCTAAAAACTCGTTAAACTAATTGTAAATAGTGGCGCGAGATGGACCTTCATTAAGAAATGCCAATCGAAGCCTATCATACCTTTGTTGTTGAGTAAGCCCACAACGAAAGTCATAATAAATCATTGACCGAAAATTTTCTCGCGTTAGGTTCTTTTTCACGTGTAACAAGTGTTTTAGATTTGCCGCCAATTCACAAAAACAAATGACAAATGAATGCAATATACTACATTAGGTTACAAAAAAAAATTACATTAGCAATGTTTCTAACTGGCCAGTTCTAAACATTTTCAGTGTTACCCACGTAACATAAACTTAATGTAATCTTTATTAAAGTACTCGAATATAGGCTATTTTTATTTTATTCTATATCTAAAGCCTATCGGGTAAGATATCCCTGTATGCCTGCCGGGTTCTATGTGACAATTGTAGAGCAATATTGGCCTAGTGCCTTCAGCGTGAGACTCTCATTCCTGAGGTCGTAGGTTCGATCCCCGGCTGTGCCAATGGACTTTCTCGCTATGAGCGCATTTAATATTAAGGAAGACGTCGTGAGGAAACCAACATGTCTTAGACCCAAACAGTCGACCGCGTGTGTCAGACACAGGAGGCTGATCACCGAGTTCCCTTTTAGATTGATAAATGAAGATGAAACGGATTCAGCAATCTGAGGCCTAGACCTAAAGAGGCTATAGCGCCACTGATTTATTCTATGTGACAACTTCATTGGTACGTACCAAGGTAAAAGGAAGCCATTAAGGTTTTCAAAACTCATAGGGTTTCAGAAAAATTGCGGGATTCTTAAAATAGAAGCAATATATTCGAGAAAGAAAGTAAACTTTTCACTGTTCATATCCTCCGAGCGGAGTATTCAAAGACATTTCTGTTCTGTAAGTTTTGAATTTTCTATAGAACCTTCCTTGAACCATTTCGAATAGCTTAAACTAGTAAATCCCTGTTTATATTCGAATATTCCGTAGAAAGCACGTCGGTAAACCATCTGTGTCTCATATGTTATCTGAAACGGTATTCAGCTGGGTGTCTCCTACCGAAATCAGTTTGATTTCTGAATTCTGTGGCAAATGTTTGCGATCACGTGTTGACAAATGTTTGTGTAATACGTTATTTGGATACCGTTAAATTGGTTTAAGATAAAGTATTATATATAATTACTAGCTGAACGTCGTTTTGTCATGTATATTATTTCTAGGAAACATTTTTTTAGTTCAATGAAAACAACTATTTACTATAATAAAAACGGGTTGATCGTAGAGGCGTGACAATTAAGGGTTGTATGTATTTTTGTATGTTGTATCATAAAAAAATAAAATATTTTTTTGGGTGAACTTAGGGGTTTGAAAAATTTCTTCGATTCTCAGACTTGCTGAATATGCATAAAATTTTCATAAGAATCGGTCGAGCCGTTTCGGAGGAGTATGGGAACGAACATTGTGACACGAAAATTTTATATATTAGATATTTATCTTTAAAATAATCGTTTGAATTTGTAAATGTCCAATTATTGGTGTGATTAAGTCATTTTATAGTTGTAAGTATAGATCTTATGATAGCCTATATTTAGCGTTCTACTCTCATCGCTGAGGTCGTAGTCGTGGTGCACCACTTATCTGTATCATGTCAGCATTTAAAACTCGCTCGTAAAGAAAAGCATCGTCTGGCCAGCCT
The DNA here is from genome assembly GCA_905332375.1 of Pieris macdunnoughi. NCBI lineage: Eukaryota > Metazoa > Arthropoda > Insecta > Lepidoptera > Pieridae > Pieris > Pieris macdunnoughi. The sequence goes on from CAJOBZ010000062.1 coordinate 1,555,363, forward strand.
TAGGCCCAAAAAGTCCACGGCGTGTGACAGATACAAAAGACTCATCACCTACAGTTCTGAACTTGTAGTGCCACTATTTCTTTATAAATCAAATAAATGGAATTATTTCAACTTAGATTTTTGGTTCAATGCAAACATTTGGCCTTAGCCCTTGTTGCCAGAATTTGTTCCTATTAAATGTGTATACTGTATACCAGATGGTATTTTATCAGTAACTGATAGTAGGTACCGTCCTGTACTGGTTTTATTATTAAGCCTTTATTGCTGACACCCAGTATAGTATATATAAACATTTGTTTTAGTTACATAACCTAACTTAATCTAATACATCAGATGTGCCAGTTTTGTTGATCAGCGTGTCCACACATAGGCCTCTTCCAGCTTCCATTATTTTCTAATGTTAGCTTTTCTTGTCCAAGATGTGGCTCCTATAGTCTTTATATCGTCTGGCCAACTCTTGCTCTGTGTTCCTCTTTTCCTTTTTCCATCTCGTGGTTGCCATTCTGTTATCATTTTTGTCCATTTCAATCTGCTATCTGTCCTCATGTGCCCGGTCCACGGCCATTTCAATTGCCTTATTTTCTTTGTGTCTTTCAACATTGGACACTGTACTGTAGAACAAATCCTATCTTTCATTATTATTTTCATGAATCTTTGACAGAATGAAGAGGACACTGACGATGTTTATGATAGTCAAAATTTTCTTCGTACCCCTTCTATTAAAATAAAGTATTAATAATTCCACTTGTAGTATTTCCAAGATGTTAAAGACACAATGTCAATATCTATTTGAATAGTAAATGTTAATGAGACGACAGCTCGACTAACTGTGGCAAAGCTAGTATTTACTTGGAAAGACACAGAGTGTCTGAATAAATTATCACTCCACTACCAAGACAACTTTGACAATACAATATACGTTTTTATATACATTTTTTACCACGACTTGACAACATGGCTGAGAATGCAAAATATACAAAAACTTTATGTTCTTGAGGTATAACAACAATATGCATTAAACAACTTTTTAACATTAAAATAGAAATCTACATCAACATAATATTAATCTTAAAATGCCGGTAACGCACTCGCACCTCTGGCATTGAGAGTGTCCATGGGCGGCGGTATCACTAAACATCAAGTTAGACTTCTGCATGTTCTATAGTATTTTTTTTATATATCCAAAAAATTTAAAATTTATAATAGCTAATATAATAATTTCAAATTGTACCGGTTCCAAAAAGGCTAGCAACGTACTCGCGAGCCTTTTGGCAGTGTAAGTGTGGATCGGCATCGCTCTCAATATTTATTGATATGTTCGAATAACGGTCATACATAATAGAATCGAATCTCTCATGTACATATATATGTAGGTTGACTTTTTTAAACTATATACACATATGTATAGGTTTCACTAAAATATGTTTCAATATTGCAGAAATAAACTTGTGTTATTACTTCAAAAATGGTTGGCATCTCCTGCCCATTATTCTATAAACATTAAACAAATGATTTTAGATGGACCTACAAAGCCTATTAATGATTATTTTTTTCATATATATTGGATTATGGGTAGGCTGAGCCCCCACCTACGACGTCGACTTAAGCTACCGCTGTTAGGTAATTGAATCTCAGTAGGAAGTACAAACGAATTCCTCTCTATGATAATATTATTATATCGTTAGATCGGCGTCTGAATACGCGTAGGGGCTTAATTTGGCTAAAGTAAAGCAAGCTGTGTGATTTGGTCTGCTTCTATACATAGTTTTAAGGTAGAGCTTTAGTTTTGAGCTAATTCACAATGTGAACTGATAGATATTATTTATCAAAATTATAATGACGTCAAAGAAATGGTAATCGCGATTACATTCCTTCAATATTTTTTACCGCGCAATTGCGACATTACTAATGGTGCGCTTAAGGTGCGCTTACACGAGGGCAATAATTGCTCGGCAACACGAATGGACCGATCTGGATCAATTAATGGAGCAATTTCAATAAATTCAATAAATTTCAATAAATTATTTCGGCGATATTGCTTCTAATTGCTCCAGATATTTCATATCGCTCAATGTCGCAGATACGAATTGACGAATATCCAATGGACTTGGAAATTCCTAGCAATTTTTGTATATATCTCATTCGCACTTGTTTGTTTTGCGGCTTGCCGTCTTGCTTGCGGGGAGAGCGAGAGGTCGGGTGGAAGTAGGATAGCGCGCGGCAAGAGTCCAGCGCGTAGTCAGCCTCTGTTTGTTGTGTTATAAATAAATTAAAAATAATAAATTAAAATAAAAGTTAAGTTAAGTTGTAATTTATAAATAATTAAATAATATATTTTATAATTATTTATAAATTACAACTTCATTCTGTTTTGGTTCACACAACGGTGTTCCTTTTTTTTTTACCGTCTAGTCAAACATAGCCAACAGCTTGATTATTTTATGTCGTATTTTTATATTTTGTTTTGACTGCATTTTATTTTTATTTATTTTTTTGCATTTTAGTAAAGTTTTTGAATAATATATCATCTAATTCTTTACATAATGAAAATTTTGTCCTCTTTGCCAAAAACGATCGCACCCAGATACGCCTATTCCTTTTCTTTCTTTTTTGTTTTTGATTAATAATAAAAAAGCACTACAAGCCGCCGCAGCAAGAACATTGTCGTCCATAGCGAGCGAAAACTGAAATGCTCGTGTAGGACAGTATTGCCTAGTTGATGAAGTTGCGCCATATCGCTCAATATTGTATTGCGCAGTATTGATGCTTGTTGCCGTTGCCGTAAATTGCTTGATGTAGTCGTGACGTCATAATTGACGAGTATTGACTGGAATTGAGCAATTTTAGTTGCCCGTGTAAGCGCACCTTTACACGAGGGCAATAATTGCTCGGCAACACGAATGGACCGATCTGGATCAATTAATGGAGCAATTTCAATAAATTCAATAAATTTCAATAAATTATTTCGGCGATATTGCTTCTAATTGCTCCAGATATTTCATATCGCTCAATGTCGCAGATACGAATTGACGAATATCCAATGGACTTGGAAATTCCTAGCAATTTTTGTATATATCTCATTCGCACTTGTTTGTTTTGCGGCTTGCCGTCTTGCTTGCGGGGAGAGCGAGAGGTCGGGTGGAAGTAGGATAGCGCCCGGCAAGAGTCCAGCGCGTAGTCAGCCTCTGTTTGTTGTGTTATAAATAAATTAAAAATAATAAATTAAAATAAAAGTTAAGTTAAGTTGTAATTTATAAATAATTAAATAATATATTTTATAATTATTTATAAATTACAACTTCATTCTGTTTTGGTTCACACAACGGTGTTCCTTTTTTTTTACCGTCTAGTCAAACATAGCCAACAGCTTGATTATATTATGTCGTATTTTTTAATTGATTCATTTGGAATTTTGCAAAGCCGAAGAAATGTCCGTAATAATTACAGTGTGCTAATTAACTAACAGTGTGAAATTGAACTGTTTCCTGTTTATATTCTCGAAGAACTTCTGCAATAGCTCTGCATACAGTAGGTACAAATAATGCAATACAACTATCAGAAATTCTAAACAGATACATTAAACTTTTGTATGAATCTCCAGTTGCCAGAAATCGAAGTGTTAAAGCAAGTTTTGTTGATGCAGAAATTGGTTCTCTCATGTTGGTCGTCTGTTTCTTAATTAATGGGCTAACTTTATTCAAAAGTAATTCAAAGTCTGTTCGTGACATTCTAGTAAAGTTTTTGAACAATATATCATCTAATTCTGTACATAATGAAAATTTTGTCCTCTTTGCCAAAAACGATCGCACCCAGATACGCCTATTCCTTTTCTTTCTTTTTTGTTTTTGATTAATGATAAAAAAAGCGCTACAAGCCGCCGCAGCAAGAACAATGTCGTCCATAGCGAGCGAAAACTGAAATGCTCGTGTATGACAGTATTGCCTAGTTGATGAAGTTGCGCCATATCGCTCAATATTGTATTGCGCAGTATTGATGCTTGTTGCCGTTGCCGTAAATTGCTTGATGTAGTCGTGACGTCATAATTGACGAGTATTGACTGGAATTGAGCAATTTTAGTTGCCCGTGTAAGCGCACCTTTAGACATTACAGAGACAGCAGGTTACCACAATAGTCGTCTTTATTTATTTATTTATACTTCATTGCCATAAAACACATAATTATAAATATAAAAATAGTTATTAGACAACGGGCGGCCTTATCGCTAACAAGCGATTTCTTCCAGGCAACCCTAATATGGGTTAATAGGAAAAAAAGAAACACCTACAGAGGGTAAAGTACAAGAGATGCATAATTAATTAACAAAAAGATACTAGAAATAACATGCTACTATAACTAAAATTAAATAAAATAAAATCTTTAAAAAGATATAAATAATAGTATGTATAAACAGACATGAAAAAGCTCAGCCTAAGGTTAATTGACTCACAATTAATATATAAAAGTAGTAGCTAATCACGAGGCAGAAAAAAGATGATCAAAAAGGAGATTTTTAAATAAATTTAACTTCATACTTGGTTTTTGTATTACAAATTTCTTTGTGATTTTTTTTTATAGAACAGGGGGCAAACGGACAGAAGGCTCATCTGATGTTAGGTGATACCGCCGCCCATGGACACTCTAAATGCCAGAGGGCTCGCGTTGTCGGCCTTTTAAGAATTGATGCGCTCTTTTCTCGAAGGACCATAAGTACAAGATTTTAAATTTCTCAGCACAGTTTCCCAAGACTAATAACAAAAAATCCTTTTTATTATAAATAATATTGTAATGTAAGCGTGAACCTTAAGCTAAGTATGACTCCCATATGCCAACAACGTATTGAATTTGTCATACTTAGCGCTAAGCCTCAACTATGCATCTAATACACTTAAAACTCATGTTTGTTGTTACAGAAATCTATGACATAGTTGATAGATTTTTATGAAAGTTATTAATTAATTTTTTACCATTCATGCTCATCGGTTATGGATACTTTTAACTTGTCCCTTCTTTAGTACCTCCTGGGCATGATGCAGGTATGTACAAGAAGGCCTATCCAACCTGATTTCAGCATCCATTGCCGTGTATGTCCTACTTTTTAACCGATTTTCAGTCTCCCGTTCGATCAAAGATAAATCTATTCAACTTACTATAGGTTAATAAAATAAATAGTCAACCTCCCAGGTTTTATTAAAAGCAGCAATGACCCTTATATGTTATATGTTACGTGTTTTCTTCTCTTGTTTAGTGGCTCCTCGCCAACGTTTGAAATAAACTGTGCTACTTTTAAAACTTCTATCGTATTTTTGTTATTCGAACTTTGCGAATAAACAACACTGTTTTAGAAGTATATCTTAAATACCCCTAATACTAGCGGCTGGATTTATTCAATATTTTGAAATAAATATATCATCTGTTACTGTATGTGCTTGGTTTCAAAACTGAACAATACTTATCTCGAGTTTGATATTTTAGTTAATATTTAAAATCTTAAACAAAATGTAAACAATCTTCACACACTTGAAGCCAATATGAGCCCTTTAGTTTTTACCACAATCATAAATTTTAATTTAACTCGTTTCCGATAATGTCCAATAACATAAGTGTTACTAAGATTTAAGAAATCTTCAATAAGTCAAGTTAGTTTTTTGTTAATCCACTGTCGCAACCCCACTACCTCTAATATTAACTTAGTTATAAGCTTAAATGTCGTATCAATCTTTAAACAAAATATTTATTTTAATTTATGACATAAATTATTACAGCAACCCATTATGGTACTTTTCCATTTATAAATACAATCACAAAACATGACTTGTAAGCGTTTCATTGTATTCTCAAAATTCATCTTAGTATCTTAATTATCATAAGGTGCTTTTGATGCTTCAAAATTGTTTGTTAATTTCCTAGAATTAACGGTTTAAATACCTAGCGAAGATAAATGTATCTTTGTAATAAATTCAATACGTTCACGTTCGATTGAATTGGGTCAATTCACGTTATTATCGTAAAAACCATACGTTTCCGCATAGTCCTTTAAAATTAATAAATCAGTGGCGCTACAACCTATTTAGGTTTGGGCCCAAGATAACTGTATCTGTTTGTTTGTCAATTTATCCAAGTAGGGGATCGGCCTCCTGTGCCTGATGCACGCTATGGACTTTTTGGGTTTAACGCATGCGAATCCTCACGATGTTTTCCTTCACAGTTCATGTTATAGACAGAAAATTCTTTGGTGCACAGCCGGGGATCGAACCTACGACCTCGTTTTAATCATCTCAATAGTAATCTTTATACAGAAAAAGTCACATTGCTAGATGTATAGTGCAAAGCACGAAGCGCTGCGACCTTTGAGCTTATTGGCGTCTTAAAATAATTTTGTGGATTGCTCAAAGTACATCAGCGATTTCTTATTACAGGAAAACCTATCATAACAAATGAGTAGATCTATTTTGTGTTGTATGACGATTATATACGAATCTTTTTAAATAAAATCTGACCTATGTCGAGAAAATACAACTTGGAGCAGTTAAATAAAGAAACTCACATATTACCGAGGTTTTCACTCATATTTGTGTTCAGTTAAACGTACCTAAACTTTTGACTAATACTTCATATCTCTTGTTATTAATTGACATTTATTTTTACAAACAGTGTCTCTAAGTACCGAAGCTACAACTATTATTAGATCACTATTTACTTATCATATTATCAACCTTTTTTATTCGTATGATTTAGGAGTAATACCGCGCATTAGGGATCGGCACCTGCGCATGGACGAATAATGTAACCAATTTCGGTCGCGGCGACTGAGAAAATGAGAGGTCAAACTCAAAAGGTAAGTGGAGGAGGGCAAGGGATGGCGCCTGCGCCGATCGTTTTGCCTACTATATATTTCCTTTCTTTTCGCACAAAAGCGTAACACAAAACGGCAACGTCGCATAGAATGGAAACTATCTATTGCATTTTTACTACATAAAAATGTTTGTAGTAAATCGAATAAAAATTGTTAGATGTAATTCAAATTTTACAAATCGTTTTAAGGTTCCAAACCTAGATCTTTATAAACGATTTTAAAACAAATGGTGACTTTCACCAGTATAATACTCAAAACAGAACAAATCTAAACCAACCAACCGGGCTCCATATTCCCAAGCGAGATAAACCACTCCTTATATGGAAATTGTATTCCTTTTTACAACAAATTCCCAAGCGAAATTAGAGAATTATCACTGAACTGAACTAAACTCTCGTTAAACGTAAATTAATCAATAAATCTTTTTATAAATTTGACCATTTGATTATTTAGTCGATCCTTGGAATTTATGAATTTTTACTTTAGTTCAAATAAATAAACAACTTACAACAACTCAAAACTTGGCGATTAAAAAGCGTGGAGGAGAGTTTCTGCCCACTCTACGCCCTTGACTTGCGAACTGGTAGTAAATGTAAATTTAGAATCTATTTAACACACTTTCCGTTGACGTTCATAAGAGTACTGCCATGCGATTCTGTAACTCACTTTTCGAACTCACACAGCGGTTTTCGCATCGGCGGTCGCTCTGAAATCAGTCTTGAAGCAGCAAGCATTTTATGATTTGGCATTCTGATAAACAATAAACTACAAGCTCCCACCTTTTCAGGGCTGGGTTAGCTAATGGTAGGGGAGCCCAAGAGGGGATTTCGGGATTTACAAAAGCGCGGCAGATTAATATATAGGGGGATACCTTGTACCCGGTTAAGTACCTCCACAAAATATGAGGCCCATATATAAGGCCGCCCGTGAAGGAGACAGGATCAGATTAGTAAAAAAAAATTTACCATCAGAAATTCCCGAGCGCGTCAGATTAAGGTAGGGTGAGTTAATTACATCCTAAAAAGTGTATATTCCACTAATTTTACAATTTGAAAGTGACGTAAAAAAAGGGGAGGGCAACAAAGTTGTAAAAAAAAAACGTCATCTCGACATTCTCGAGCGTAGCTAATTTTTTTTTTATTTTGAAGGAAATAATTCAAGAATAATGAAAAATATATAATCTGACGATTTCCGCAAGCCGAAATAACAAAAATTCGTCGATAAAGTTAAATGCGTGCAGCTGCGTGATGCCTACATTTCCTTAAACCGATCGGAATCTACTAAACGGCGTTCTAAATATTTCCCTCAAAATTACATTTCCTGTGAATTTGAACCGATTCGGACCGATAGATTTTGAGAAATTTTGAAAAATCTTAAAAAAAAAGAATTTTTTTTTTTAAAGGGGTTTCTTTATCGATCAACTTCAAAAACTAATCCGCCTTTGAGCTTGAAAAACCACGTCGATCGCCACCAAGCTGGTCAAAAGCGGTTGATTCGTTCGAGAGATATCGTGAACGAAAGAAACCCGAAAAAGTGTTTTTTCGGGATTACTCCGAAATTTGTGGTTCGATCAATTAAAATTGCAAAATTACATATGAGGATGATAAAATTGCTTGATCCATTCAAAAGTTATTGCGGTTTGAAAATTCCAAAAATAGTGTTCTATGAAACTTCTATCAGACTTTCGAGCTGGGAGAGCTCAAATGCATAGAAATATTACTTGAAAAAGAAATCCTATGGACCGAGGAATTGATCCAAATTTGATTAAGATTTTGACTAACTTTTCATGATTTTTTGTTAAGGCATTTAATTGAAAAAAAAATCGTGTCGTTCGTGTTTTTTGTATCGCAATTTTAAATTTGGACCGATATTTCTTGTTTTAATAAATCAGTATTTAATCGTTTTTGTAAATCAGGAGAAAGAGACTTATTTTGAAAAAAGCTAAAAAAACACTTCACTTTTGCATGAGGGTTAAATTATCTTTTAAGTATCGTTAAAATTATAAGATATATTATTAAGGCTAATCCCCTAATTAATAAAAACTACATCACTATAATTATTTTTTATCAACCGTCTCTTTCTGTCAAATTGTATGAGCCCTGTACTGTAAGTACTCTGTCTAGGAAGATCCGAGTTGGTTTAATATCATTTCGAATATAATACTTAACAAATTGTCGCACTACTCATTCTAAGGAACTCATAGTTTAAATAAATTAATTATGCAGTGCAGTAATGCTTTTGACAGGTTAGCAGTCGGGAATGTTTAATTAACGAGTTTGTTTGAATTGAATTAAACGTAACAAATATGGGAAAACTTTTCTTGAATTTCTATCTACAAATACTACAATTGAGGCTACTAGACAATTCATTATTAAAGACAATAGACTTCTAGCAGTGGAAGTCCAAGAGAGTTGGTATCACTTAACATCAGATGAGCCTCCTGAGTCCTGCCCTTTGCTTTTGTTTTATATAAAAATGTGATGAGTTCTCTAAGTTCTAACCTTCTTAAGAACCAAGGAACATTTTTGTAAGTAAATTATGTCGATAATTCATTGCATATACTAGGCATGAAAAATTTAAACGCTGCTATTTCCGTTGTAGCATTTATTAAAGCACTACACATGAATGGTTTGGTTTCGTTCAAAGATATTTTATTTTTCAAAGAATTACATTAATGAGAAAATTTAGAGTAGGTTAGTTATGTACATCGTGTTATGAAATTGTTAGAAGATAAGCTATATAAAATAAAAATATTAGTTGCTAAGAATATCTAATATATAAAATTCTCGTGTCGCGGTGTTTGTAGTTAAACTCCTCCGAAACGGTTTGACAGATTCTCATGAAATTTTGTGTGCATATTGGGTATGTCTGAGAATCGGACATCTTTTTTTCATCCCCCTAAACGTTAAGAGTAGTCCACCCCTAAGTTTAAATTTTTTAGATTATTTTTTTTTATAAAAAATACATACAACCCTTAATTTTCACCCCTCTACGATAACCCTATTTTTATATGTTAATTAAAAAATAATAATAAGTTTGAACTCTGAGGGTTATATAGAGAAAAAATCACAGAAAAACCTAAAAAGTTTTAAGTCTAGAAATCCGAAAAGACTCGAGGGTAGCATAGCAAAATGTTCCATGTTGGTAGGTACTAAAAAGGTAGGCTAAGTAAAGTCACATTAAGGAGAAACGAAGTTCGCGGGGACAGCTAGTGTACTATATTATTTTTGCAAAAGTGCAGGTAGCTCGCATCCATATTACAACACGCATTGTGTGACTAATGAATAGTTATAATTTCTTAAGACGCTCGTTCACAGATATAAATGTGAGGATTCGCATGCGTTAGACCCGAAAAGGTTGTAGCGCCACTAGTTTTTTTAATGTATCATGTACCAATCCTCTTCCTGTTACATATTGCTAAATAAAAGAACCGCCCATCATCAATAATGTCTGATTAGTATTGCGTAAGGTCATACTAATGTGTCTGGTATTTTTGTGCTCTATGACGTGCGTGTTTCACATACTAAACTATTTATGTCGTACTAATAATTTAGTATGATTAATACAAATACACAACCAGAGTCAAATATAAGAGTATTTCCAACTTTGATTTTGTTCCCTTTAGAGTAGAGACTAATGGGCTCAAGTGCACAGGCTTAGTTGGAGATTTAAGTTTGCGCCTGATTGATAGTACCGGTGAATCCAGAACAAATACAGCGAGAATTCCAGCATTAAAGGTATGTCACAGGGACTAAACTTATTAAATTTGTTTAAATTTTCTATTTAATATTATTAAATATGAATAAATAGAAATACTATACTATACTACTATATAGGTGAAGAATATAGTAAATACTGTATATATGTGTGTGTTGGAAATAAATACTTTAGGAAAATTAAATACACAATATTGGTACAACGGTAAATTATAATTTACTTAAACCGAAGTACCAATGTCGTGTTTCAAAGAAACCTAATAAATGAAGTGACACTTTTGGGATGTGGTTCGGACACGTGACAGTAGTAATTGTCTGATTCTGCGTCAAAAATTTATTGAATACGGGAGTCGAACTAATTTTTGTTTTAGAATTTATTTCATAGGTGAACTATTTCTGTTTTCTCGATATAACTGTTGATTACGTTAGTAGATGATAAGCATTCTGTGCCTGACTAAGACAATTAAACACGGTCACGGTTTTTTCGGTTTTTCAGTTGAAAAGTTGTGGGTTAAAAAAATAAGTAAATTTTATATATTTTTTTATATTAAACTATTTAAGCCTATGTCCAGCAGTGGACGTCAATGGACTGAATCGAACGAACGCAACTAAATGTCACTAACGAATTGACCAAATCGTCCTTCATGTGATTACTATATCTTCATCTGCACTGTTTGTGTAATGTGTTAGGTATTTACTTTTGCTTTTCGAAAACATTTGCACCAACAAATTACTAAAAACACTTAAAAGTGTGACAATATAAAAAGCTATTTCCTAAATTCTTCCAAGATTCCAAGTATCTAGGCCGCAACAAAATATCACTAACTAAGTGACCACAAAGTCTTTCATTGGATTACTACGAGTATATCTTCATAGGAATTTGACACGGTTTCCCTTCAAAGCTCAATAAATACAAAAGGCTAGAATTGTATTATCAAACTAGCACACATTACAATATAAAACTATCCTATACAGAGAGACTTTAGATCAGTGTTTCCCAACTTGTGGCCCAGGCCCCACAGGGGCGCAATTTGATTACTAAAGAGAACTTTTCGAAAATTTATTAAAATTATTTGTAATTTGAATTTCAGTTTTGAAAATTTACTTAATAATTAGTCATTTCTACTTCAAACCTTCTTTCTTAAGTGAACAATTCAATTTTTCAATTATCAAAAATGATGTGTGTTATATAGGGAGGCCATAATAATTTTCTCTCTCTGCTTTAGAGATTCACAGGAGTAATTGAAGTTTACAAGAACAATAGACCACGTTGCCCAAACATATTATTCATTGTGAAATAACTTATACATGGGTAATGAGGGATTTGATTAAACCGTGATAAATTAATGAAATAATTGGATTAGTAACGCATTACGCAACTGATAACCAAGCCAAGCATACTAAACTTAATATCAACGTTTGAACCCCGACAACGTTCTAGTCAGCTCCCCACTGAAGTATTTACGAACTTCGACTTAGCGTCCTTCAAGAAAAGAGCGTACTAATTCTTAATAGGATTGCAACGCACTCGCGAGCCCACTTGCATTGCGAGTGTCCAGGGGCGGCGGTATCACTTAACATCGTTGAATTTCATGTATGTGAAAGATAATAGAAAACATTTTTTTAAGTTACAATGCAAGAAGCGAATTACTGTGAAAGCAATAGAATGTCCGCCATTGAAAAAAACAAATAAAAAACTAATCAATAGATCACAGTATTAGCAGCGCCTTTCAATAAATGTTTATTAAAATCTCCGCGGTTCAGATTACCATTACCTAACACTTATATAACGCCTAAAGCAAACGATACTGACGACACCAAGTCGACTTACCCTAATAACAATTTTCAAAAACACTCCAAGTACATCTATAGAAAACTTCATGGTCGCTTCACATCACAATAACTGGAAACACAATTATTAATAATTTACAATACCACTGCCAATCAATTATTTTTGGCAACTCACCATTATTATTTAGGTGGTCCTTTTCGTTAATTCGATTCGAAAATTATTATATGTGCTACGTTCGCGTTTTGCGCGGCGTTTGGTACTGCGCGGGCGCATCGCGAGGTCGTTTAAATTTAGATCCGAACGATTGGAAGTACAGACGCAGTGTCCCGGGTTAGATGACGGAGAGGACTATTTAGCGGGTTTCTATCAGCTGGTCAACAGATGCGGACTTCGTGTGGGATATAGATTAACAGATACACCAATAAGTGCAGCTGAAATTATTTTACTGAGAAAAAAAATTGCAGTTTGTTTTTCCCATGTATCCCAGAGGCAGTGGGGTGTCTCTTTCCTTAAACTATCAGCCTATTAAAAGTTGTGAAGCCAAGAATCAAATCTCCAGTTCTAAATCACGCTCCATTAAGCCTAGGAGGCAAAATAATTTATTAGAAATCAATATTTATTTATTTTGGTAGCTATGTACACATATATCAACATTTAAAAAATATGTATATATGTGTATACATATTTGATATATGTAATAATCAATAGGAATATTTCATATACTTCCAATCTTTACAAATTGTACGTACAGCTTACATTTGTTATTTGCATTTCTATTTCTTATTACTCAATATCCTATCTTCCTTCACCATTGATCGGAACCCCTCGGGTAAAAGCCTCCAAGATTTTTCCAAATATATCTATTTTTCTATTTCTAGCTTTCTTTCTCCATTCGCTTTCAAAAATCATACAACTTCTATTTTAAAACACTCATTTCATATGTTTCAAGAATTCATTAATTAAAAATGTTTTCTATTGAAACTGAAATTTGCCTTTAATGAATTTTGGTAAAACTCGGGCTATTCCTTTTTTAGAAATCCGCTTCAAATCAAGGGATTATCCCGATATAACTTTTTCCGAATTTGCTCACGAAGTCTAAAAACCATCAGACTAATACCCAAATCCAACTATGATACAGTAGAACTCCACTGTCCGCCAGCAGTCACCAATTTTGCTTATGATTTCGTTCCTCAGTTCTGCACCAGAACTGGATATATTAGTGATAGGTTTGTGAAGACTGAGATATGAATTGCTTTCATTTTAAGTAGAAATAAACATTGTTACTGGTTCCAGGTAGCACCTATGTAAGTAAATGAATTAATAAAATCACATACAATTTTTCCATCTGTATCTTTTTTAAGGCAGTTTCCGCAGCGGAACACTATGTGCCCATAAAAGTATTGACGAAGCAATTCAACTAGGGTCCTACAAGAAAAGAGGGTACCAATTCCTAATAGGCCGGCATCGCACTCGCGAGCTCTTGAGTGTCCACGGCGGTATCACCTAACATCAGGTGAGCCTCCAGTCTGTAAGTTCCCTGTTATATAAAAAAATTTTTTTTTACTAAACAATTTGTCGAACTATGTTTTAAAGTAACAATAATTAAACAACAATAATCTAATAATCTTTGTTGCACAAATGTTTCACGTGCAAAGGATGTATGTAAGGGCCGCCGTACACGGACTGCTTCAAGCAGTTGAGACCGACTGCTTAAAGCCGCGACCGCGCAGTGAACTATAGTCATTCATTCGCTGCCGTACACACGACTGCTCGAGCAGTCGCGACCGCTTCAAGCCGTCAACTGCATGATGAAATTCCATCGTGCCGTCGACCGCTCGCGAGCGGTTGCGAGGCATACACCGACTGCTCGAGCCGTTGACTGCGCTAGAGCAGTCGACAGCTCTCCGACTTCCCTCTCCCCCCGCCCTTTGCGGCCTCGCGGCGTCTGTTTTCTCATTTGCCGGCTGTTTTTTGAACATGGAGGGCGTGTGCGATAGTGATGCCCTTATTAGCGCAATTAAAACGCAAGAACTTATTTGGAACTATAAACTTAAGGAACACAGCGACAAAATAAAGAAGAACAATGCATGGGCAATTATTTGTGCCCAAGTAATTGAGAACTTTGATGAAAAACCAGTTGAAGAAAAAAATCAAATCGGTAAGTAAAAAAGTCAGTCATTTAACACACACATTTATTATTTTATTTATTATTAAAAAACAGACTGGTAACAATATAATAGTTGTTTTGCTTCTTATTATATTTTTAATATTTAAAAGAATACAGAGGCTATGTTATACGGACGGCGCCCTTTTGATTTATATCATATTCCATTGCCAATCTAGTTTGCCTTCTTCGCTCACAAAGTAATTAGCAAATTCTTCACGGATTGTTGTTAACATAGGTCCACCTGGACGAACTTGCTGGGTTGAATGTATTATAGAATAAGGAAGACCCTCAAACGTATCCTCAAATTTATTTCCATCTCGTTGTTTTACGTAGTTGTGAAGAACACACGATGATTTTACTATATCCACTGCGAAATCAACGTTGACGTTGAGTGGTCTATGAAAGATCCGCCATTTATTAGCTAATATGCCAAACGTGCATTCAATATATCGCCTCGCACGTGATAACCGATAGTTAAAAAATTTTTTTTCTCTGGTAAATTCTTGCCACCATATGGACGCATTAAATTTTCCTGCAAGCTAAACGCTTCATCCCCAATAAACACATTCGGTAATAACGGTCCATTTTGTGATATTGCAGAAGGTGGAGGTATATTTAACTTTTTTCTTGTAACATTTTATATAGACAACTCTCTTCGAAAATAGTCGAGTCAGCGTGCCTTCCATATGAGCCTATATCCACGAAAGTGAACATATGATTACTATCACATACTGCTAGAAGTATTATCGAAAAATAATTTTTATAGTTATAATATGACGATCCACTTTGCGCGGGTTGTATTATTCTAATATGTTTGCCATCAACGGCACCGAGGCAGTTCGGAAACTGAGCATTTTTTTTGAAACCATTTATTATGTCTTTCCACTTATCTTTAGTTAGTTGTTCCATACACATATCCTTCATATGTATCCATATATTTCTGCAAACATCCCTCACTATCTTACCTATTGTTGTTGATGCTATTCTAAAACTATATTGCAAATCCATAAATGTACATCCAGTTGCCAAATACCTGTAAAACATATTTATAAATCAATCAATTATACTAACTTATATTTTTTTGTTGTTACAGCCATGTTAATACAGAAAAAATGGAAAACATTAAGAGATGGATACACCAGATATGCTAAAAAAATTAAACCAAAGAGTGGTTCAGCAGCCCTCAACATTCGGCCATATGCATATTATCAGCAGATGTCTTTTTTAAAGGCAATAATAGAAGATAGACCCGACAAAACAAATAGTTTACAAGAGAGTGAGCACACTGAAATTACGTCCGGAGAAACCGAAAATGGTCAAAATAAAATACCCAGAGAAAGAAACAAAAGAAAATTAACTACTAAAATCACAGATGAGAACGTCTTAATTGAAAAATTATCCAAACGTTTAGATGAAAAAACGCAGAATTCGCGCATTGATAATGAAGATGAAGATAAATTGTTTTTACTATCATTAGTTGGCGAATTCAAAAAAATTAATGAGCATTATAAATTAGATGCTAAGACCGAAATACTTAACGTAGTGAAATACTTTAAAGGGATGACAAATCACACATATCCTTCGAGTTATGGTGACAGGGGATATTCATCGTTTAATGATTATCGTGGACCATGGGGTTATAATACTGGCCCCTCTACCTCTACATCAGTGCCTGGTCCCTCTAGATCAGCAACCGGCCCCTCTACATCAATGGCTGATGACCAAAATTCTCAATTTGAAGACCTTTCATCATGTTCTGTAATGTCCGATGATGTAATTTCCAATATTTTTAATGAATAAAAATTTAAATAATTACTATATATTTTTCTTACCTCAATGTTACTGCTAGTCTTTCTTCAGGTTGGATACTTCTCCTCATAATTGTGTCTTCCCGTTTAATGTGAGACTTTAGTATATTATACAATTCATCAAACGAAGACTTTGACATTCTAAAATAGTTGAAAAATTTTTCTTCATCACTTCTAAGTTCCATAAACAAATGATGGAATTGTCCACGTTGTTCTCTTAATTGCAAAATTGGATGAACCCAAAATTTTCTCTTTTGACGTCGCCGCCGTCGTCTCCGCCTGAGCAGGAGCAGCAAAAGCAGTGCTTCCTCGTCAGAATCCATGACTCGACTATGGTAGAAAATCAACTGCTCGAGCAGTTGAGTCGTAGCTCGAGCAGTCAACAACCGACAGCTCAAGCAGTCGACGCCGACCGCTCGAGCGGTCCGTGTATTTCACTCAGCCGCTAACTGCTCGAGCAGTCCGTGTACGGCGGCCCTTACATGTGCAATGTGTTTTTAAATGTATCCTTCAGTTTGCATATAAAGTCGCACATTAGTAAAAAGTTATTTAAACATTATATATACTAGCATTATAAAGAGGAAAGATTTGTATGTAAGTATGTTTGTAACGAATTGGCTCAAAAAGCACTGGACCGATTTAAAAAATTCTTTCACCATTTGAATGCTACATTATCACTGATTAATATAGATTATTTTAATTGCAAAAAAAATAAGGAACCCTACTAAAACTACAATAATGTTACCCAATGTGTAAAAAAATACCTATAAAATATCTTTCATCGCATGCGCTGCGAAAACTATTGTGACAGAACAATCTACAAAATATGTTTAAAAAATAAATGTCCACCCGAGCGAAGCCGGGTCGGGCCGCTATTTAATAGTAATTGTTGCGGGAAATGTCTCCTACAGAAGAATAAAAGCACAGTCCTCTAAATTTGTCACCATGCCCTAATGGTATAAGGCGTACATATATTAGATCCTTACATATGAAATTGACGTTTAATCGTACTGGCCACTTTGACTTCAAATATCTCCCTCCTCTTTGGGAATTCGAAATTCAATTTTTTGCTGCTTTTTACTCGTGGTTTTTTTTCGAAAACCATGATTCATTTCATTTTCCCGTTTGAAACGCTTTAAATATTTTTCGAATATTAAAAGATTAACTCTAAATCAATTGAATTCCACTGTTTTAGCCAAAGTACTCACCTGTCTCTTTTCATCATATGGTAAACACAATTTGAGAGAAAGTGACGAAAGACTAATATTTAGCGTGCTTGGCTGATTTGGTTTTTAAGAATAGAGGGATAGTCTTGATAGTTTATAACTTGACAATCACTAAGTGTGAGATACAGAAACGAGACTTATATTAAAGAACGAAAATCCAATACCTTCTTGATATACCGAAATTTTTTTATAGAACAAGGGGCAAACGGGCAGGAGGCTCACCTGATGTTAAGTGATACCGCCATAAACACTCTCAATGCTTGAGGTCTCGCAAGTGCGTTGCCGGCCTTTTAAGAATTGGTTCGCTCTTGACAGACATAGGAATGTCGTATAGAAAAAACTGTGCCTAACACACGCCCTCGACTTTTTCTAAGACATGTCGATTTCCTCACGATGTTTTCCTTCAGCGTTCGAGCGAATGTTCAATGCGCACATAGAAATTAAGTCCATTGGTGCACAGCCGGGGATCGAACCTACGACCTCAGGGATGAGAGTCGCACGCTGAAGCCACTAGGCCAACACTGCTCAATGACACCACTGCTCAACTTGAATGTCGTATAGTCATGTACGAAAATCTGAGACCTATCGTAAAATTAGGTACTTTAAAATAAAAATTAACTAAATCTCTCACTAAATACTATTAAATCTATACTCTGTGTACAGCTTGCCAGCGAGTGGAATGTGAAATGTGTGTTAAAATTTATATGTATTAATGTCAGGAGTATCTGCATAGTATATGTATGAGCAAGCTGCACTAGATAACTAAATATATGAGAGGGTGAGATGTCAGAACCTAACAACCCTAGTGATCTCTAACCCTACAGACGTACCCTAACACATAAATAGTGAATATATAAATAAGTTCGGGATGTCTGTACTAACACACCTAACATACAGCATATTATTCTTGTGAGCTATTAGTGTATAGCGCATCTTAAAGGTGTCTGCCCACTATCCCGTAGCATACCATGACCGTGCTAGGAACGTATCCAGCACGGAAAGCAATCCGGTACGCTCTATTTCGCCCACTGAAGCGGGCCGACAGCGTTCTGAACCCGTTTACAACCCGTATGTAACCCGTATTTAATCTGTATGATGCCCGTATGTGACACGGCAGAAATCTTTTCAATACACTCGTAAGGCATCGGCTCATTCTCGTAAAAATATCAGTGTTAATATTGGACATTATTCAGGCACTTAGTTGATGACGGAGAAAAGTTTTTTCAGTACTTCCGAATGTGTACATTCAAATTTAACGCATTTAAAACGGGTTTGTAACGGTCATACTCCCCGCTCAGTCACCGGTCTGGCAACGTCGCGTGCCATGCACGTAGCGTGTCCGCACCGGCAAAATATTCCCTCCGACGAATAGTTGACGGCCCGTGCATGGCACGCTACGGTGTCGGCCGGTGACGGAACGGTCTAGTGGGCATAGTCTCGTACTTCTCAATACAAAGAATAGTTTTTTGTCTGAAACGGTTCTAGCACGGTCATGGTATGCTACGGGATAGTGGGCAGACACCTTTAGGTCTTTAAATTTAGAACAACCAAAAATACACAGCTCAAATGAAATCTGAACTATGTATAACAAATACCTAAACATATATTTCATCAACGGACCTCTCTTCCCCATTGCACGTAGTCCGCAGAATGCAGAATATTAAAATATTCGGTTTATATCGAAATTTCAGGGATCCCAATACCAACGGAAATATGCTGGCTCCGGACCCATTCTCTTGACTATATTTGGATCAGCAGGAAGCTTTAAATTTTTCACTTATAACATTCCTCATACAAAGATATTTATAATTAAATAATAACATCATCCAGCTATTACGTGGTACCAAGAGCGTTTAAATTAGACGCCTTTGTCGGAGTTTCCTTAAGTCATTACTAGTTGCTTGCGGGGGTAATACTTTAGAAGACATTAACGAAGAACAAATTATCTATTAATATTAATAATAGCATATTCAAAATTCTAAATCATTTATTCATTTAGGTAACAATATGTACATTTATGAATGTCATTAAAAAAATACATATTAAATGCTTCTGGGGGGTCTAGTTATTCGCGTCCGTAGGAACTACCTAACCACTACCCTACACGTGCCCCCTGGGTGGTGCCAAATGAATAACAACGCCGGGTCTCGGGCGGCGGTAAATTAACCCGACCAAACCAGCCTAACCAGCTTGGTCTAACAGTGAGAGTAGGAAATGACTCCCACAAACCGCAACCCTGTTAACGCTGCTCGCAGGATCGGTAGTCTAGGCTTAATTGCCCGGACTATGAAGAAGACAACTTCTATAAAAAATCACCCTAAGTCTACGGTGAGATTCGTGCCAAGAGACTGCATGGCTGGTGGGAGACCAGTCGCAAACGATCCACTTCGACGGACCTGGCAAACGTCGTTGTATTAGCCTTCTAGGGAGAATAGGCGTCACCTTCCTAGTGACCTGTTATATCGGCCTTACTCGTGGGACTAAAATGAACCAATTAATTACAAATAATCAACAAACCCTACCAAATTCTAAAAAACCGACCAACCCTAATAACATGATCCAACAAACTTTGCATGAAAGCATGTTTATTCGGAACAGAAGCAACTCGACATCGTCTCTGCCAGCAAAGCTTAATGACTCCAACCAACATAACAAGGAAAAAGATAACCTGGATTCACAGTCCGAGACCCAATTTGACAGTGACAACATAACGTCATACGAATGGCAAAGGGATGAAATTCCCTTCAGGAGAAAGAAAAGGAAAGAAACAAGTCCAATTCACAACGACGGAAATAAAAAACAGAAAAATTCCCCAGACTTTGTGATCCCTACACGCAATAGTTTTGAACTTCTTGATACTCAAACTCAAACTCAAACTCAAAATATCTTTATTCAAGTAGGTAACCAAGTACACTTTTGAATCGTCAAGTTAAATTAATCGTAAATTTACATTTACTACCAGTTCGCAAGTCAAGGGCGTAGAGCGGGTAAGAAGAACTGGCAAGAAACTTTCCGCCACTCTTTTTAATCGCCAAGTATTGTCATACAAATTGTTTGAACTGGAGCAATTCAATCCCAAGGATTAGGATCATTTAAGTAGTCCTCAAATTTATAAAAAGCTTTGTTGATTAATTTTCGTTTAACGAGGGCTTTGAATTTATTTAGTGATAATTCTCTAATTTCGCTTGGGAGCTTGTTGTAAAAACGAATACAATTTCCATATAAGGAGTGGTTTATCTTTTGGAGCCTGGTTGGTCGTACACTCAAATTAGTTCTATTTCGCGTATTATACTGGTGAAAGTCACCATTTGTTTTAAAATCGTTTATATTTTTTTGGACATACAACAAGGCTTCAAGAATATATTGACCAGATAGTGTCATAATATTTAATTCCTTAAACTTATTCCGTACCGACTCCCTCGGAGAAACACAACAAATACCCCGAACAGCCCGCTTCTGCAGCACAAATATGGATTGAACCTCTGCAGCAGCACCCCACAGTAAAATGCCGTACGACATAACGCTATGAAAGTAGCTATGGTACACAATTTTAGCCGTGTCCTCATCAGTAAACTGTCGGATTTTCTTTACTGCATATGCTGCAGAGCTCAGCCTATTCGAAAGAGTCTCTATGTGTGGGCCCCATTGGAGTTTACTATCTATTGTTATGCCTAGAAAAACAGTTTTGTCAACAAAGTTTATTTCACTGTCCTTAATTTTCAGGTTACCAATATCTCGCTTTACGCTAGTAGTTGTAAATCTAATACATTTTGTTTTATTCTCATTAAGCAATAAGTTATTTACATTAAACCAGTTAACTATACGAGAGATAGAATTGTTTACATCGTCCAATAATACGTTATTCCTATTCACTTTAAATAGAAGTGAAGTGTCATCAGCAAACAATACCATCTCATGAACTTCGTTGACAAAGAATATAATACGGAGCCTACGGATAGAACCAGCAATACAGATAAAGTGTATGTACCAAAGCCAGAACCCATCTTTGTTAGTGGCGTAATTAACGTAAACTCCCTTAAAGATGTACTTAACAAATTTATAAAGAACGAACTTTACATCATGACCACACTTAGATCTGGACACGTTATAAAAATTATACCTAAAGACATCCAGACATACAAAATGATCCGAGAGAACTTCATTGCCAATAATATCTCACACTATACTTACCAGCTTAAAAGCGAGAGAGCATATAGAATAGTACTACGCGGACTCCATGCATCAGAAAATACCTCAGAAATTTCAAAAGAGTTATATGAAATTGGACATGAAGTGAGACAAATAGTCAATATCAGACATCGTGTTACAAAGGAACCGTTGCCTGTATTTTATGTCGATTTAGAACCAAAGCCAAACAACAAAGCCATTTTCGATGTGAAATACTTGAATAACATGAAGATTACTTTTGAAGCCCCATATAAGAAAAAGGAAATCATTCAGTGCAAGAGATGTCAGAGATTTGGGCATTCCAAGAACCAATGTTTTAGGCCCTATCGCTGTGTTAAATGCGGTAGCGCTCACCCCACAACAACATGTACAAAAAAACCAGACACTGAGGCTACTTGCACGAACTGTGATGAAAAACACCCCGCTAGCTACAAAGGATGCAAAGTGTACAAACGGTATAGAGAAAGAATTCTTAAATTAGATCCTAAGTCAAAAGAAAAACCAATGCCTAACAATAAAGAGAACAAAAACCCAGATCCCCGCCTGGGTACTAAGACTAACCGCAGAGACAATCAAAGCTTAACCAAAACTTATTCAGAAGCAACAAAAACCAAAGAACAAGATACTCAGCAAGACACAAAGAACGGCTTGGGCGACTTTTCTGATTTAATGGACATAATGTTTGAAAAACTACAACATTCAATGGTGACAATGATGGAAAAACTCATGGACAAAATGATGGACCGCATGGTCCAGCTAGTCAGCAGCCTGGTAAAAAAATGACCCGAAACCTCCAAGTAGTAACTTGGAACGCCAACGGCTTGACCGAAAGACGTCAAGAATTAGAAACTTTTCTCAGAACAGAAATGATTGACATAGCACTAATCTCTGAAACAAGATTCACACCGAAAACACACATAAACTTTAATAATTATACAGTATACACAACCAATCATCCATCTGGGAACAGCCATGGAGGAACAGCAGTAATTATTAAAAACAACATTAAACACTACCCAATAGAGGAATACCGAACAGAAAAAATACAAGCTACATCTATTAAACTTGTAGACAGAAAACTAGAAACTACATTCTCCGCTGTGTATTGTCCTCCAAAACATACTATATCTTCTAACGACTTCGCGAAATATTTTTCTACACTGGGTAACAGATTTATATGTGCTGGCGACTGGAATTCTAAACATTTAAATTGGGGATCTAGGCTGAACAATACTAGAGGAAGGCAACTTTATAAAGCCACAGTAGAGATGAAATTAGAATGTCACTCCGGCAGAGAACCTACCTATTGGCCTACCGACAGACAAAGAATCCCAGACTTATTGGACTTTTTTATTGTTAAAAACATAGATAGTAACTACTTAAACATAGAACCTCGAATAGATCTCACATCTGACCACACACCAGTTATATTGAATGTTACTACAACAGTTAATCTGGTATCACCGCCCCTAAGGATATACAACTCGAACACTACAGACTGGACAATTTATAAAAATATAATCACAACAGAGACAGAACTAAAGACCAAAATTAATACAATAGAAGAACTTGAAAGACAACTGGAACAACTTAATATGAATATTCACATTGCTGCCAATTCTGCAACTCCAAAAAAGACAGGTAATGGACAACCTCTGAAACATAACTCATATCCAAAAGATATTAAAGAGAAAATACACGAGCGCCGACGTTTGAGAAAAATCTGGCATACTACGGGATATCCAAGTGATAAAACTGCATTCAATAGATACTCAAATGAACTCAAAGCTCTTATCAGCACCCTAGAAAATGATAATATTCAACACTATCTCTCAAATCTAGATCCAACGAGAGACACAAACTACTCACTATGGAAGGCTACCAAGAATCTAAAGCGCCCGAAAAACCATATATCACCTATCAATGATGAAAAGGAGGATGGGCTAGATCAGATAAAGAAAAGGCAACAATCTTTGCGGAATATCTGAAAACAGTTTTCCAACCACTCCCTGAAAACAATCCCGAACATACTTTGGAAATCAAAGAATACCTCGAGTCAGCGAATCAAATGTGTTTACCACTAAAAAGTACCAGCCCAAAAGAAATTGTGAAAGAAATTAGGAACCTCAAGGATGGTAAAGCACCCGGCTATGACCTGATTGATGCCACATTACTTTAAAACTTGCCTCATAAAGGTATCATGAAATTAGTTAACATCTTTAATGCTAGCTTAAGACTTGAACATTTCCCTGGGCAATGGAAAATTGCACATATAGTCATGGTGCTGAAACCCGGTAAACCCCCACACGAAGCTGCTTCATACAGACCTATCAGCCTGCTACCAGTTATTGGCAAACTGTTTGAGAGGATATTGCTTAACAGGATGAAAGAACATCTAAGTACACTATTACCGAACCACCAATTTGGATTCCGGGAAAAACACGGGACAATTGAACAGGTACACCGTATAGTTGACACCATTAGCAGGTGCCTTGAAAACAAATTATATTGCTCTGCAGTCTTTTTGGATATCAGCCAAGCGTTTGATAAGGTATGGCATGACGGCCTCCTGTTCAAGCTAAAGAAGCATCTTCCACATTGTCTATTCCTAATATTGAAATCCTACTTAGAGAAAAGATGCTACCAAGTGAAGTTCGGCGATGATCTCTCAGAAGTACACGAATTAAAATCAGGTGTCCCTCAGGGTAGTATATTGGGCCCTATACTATACCTCATTTTTACAGCAGACATCCCAACAACTAACTACACCACGACTGCGACATACGCTGATGATACGGCGCTTCTGTCGGCTCATAGCAACCCAGAAACGGCATCATCACAGTTGCAAAACCACCTGATAGAAGTTGAGAGGTGGCTGAAGCATTGGAGAATTAAAGCCAACGAGAGCAAATCGGTACATGTAACGTTTACTCTTAGGAGAGAAACATGTCCTCCGGTAACGCTAAACTGCAAAGTTATCCCTCAAGAAAATAACGCAAAATACTTGGGCATGCACCTAGACAGGAAACTTACATGGCAAAAACATATTTGGACAAAGCGCAAACAACTGGATGGAAGGCTGCGGACACTGAACTGGTTACTGGGACGCAAATCACAACTTAATCCTAACAGCAAGATGCTAGTGTATAAAACCACCTTAAAACCAATCTGGACTTACGGGATACAACTGTGGGGAACGGCCAGCAACAGTAACATAGATATCTTGGAGAGATTCCAGACCAAAGCTCTGAGAACAATGTTTGGCATCCCACATTGTATAAGCAATAGGTACATATACCTCGACCTCGGCCTAAAAACAGTTCGACAGGAAATAGCTCAAAACAGCCTGAAATACCAGGAGAAGCTGACCTCCCATGTAAATAAACTGGCACACGCTCTGAGCGGAGAAGGCGGTCTTCAGCATAAGCGGCTAAAAAGAAGGGACGTACCGAGCCTATATAAAAGATTTACCTCTTAACATCAAGAGAGTCGTGGCTCTATGTCGAGTATGGCTCTTGAGGATAACATGAACTGAGTAAAATCAAACAAACAAGTGGCTTATTGCTGGATAGCAGATTGCCATGAAGCAGATACAACAAAAAAAAAAAAAAAAAAAATTAAATGCTTCTAATTTTAAATTTACTGCCAGTTCTCAAGGGCGTAGAACGGACGAGAAGAACTGGCAATAAACTCTCCGCCACCCTTTTTAATCGCCAAGTTTTTTGTTTTACACAACGTTTGTAAGGAGCTGCAAACATTACACCATGTTCCACATGACATCTTAAGTAATAAATGATATGTAGATAATAAAATAAATTAAAAACAAAGATTTGTCCTCTGTCAGCAGGAGGCATGGTGAAATAGGAGCACGCACTTACATTCACGTGGGAAAAACACGCAAACTTATACTAACGCATAACTATACTTCTTTTGGCGCGTTAGGGAAAAATGATGAGAGTAAATTTTTACGATGCGCGCGCACACCGTCACAAAAAACCGACACCCTGAAGTTAGCTATAGTCAACATTTTAGTTTTTTCTATTGTTAGTGTCGTTTTATCTACAAACGTAGAACAACATTTTTGAAAACTTTTTTATCTTGTTACGCCAAAGAAGTATAACTTCTAACGCGTGTACATCAGTACACACACGTTTTTTCAACTAAGTATGACACACATACAAATAAAAGAATCAAGGATTTAAAGGTTTATTCTCTTCTTCCATTTTCTTCTTAAGCGCAAATAACTTCTTGTACTCCTTTGCGAGCTGGTCTGGTGAATACTCCACAGGATCTGACTTGAAGAAACCCGGGCCAACTTCCACGTGCGGACGGTTGACCATTCTTCTAAGGTACATATCGGTCATCTAGAAGAAATAAGTGGACCACGAACTTTAGAAAATTCAAAACATTAAACACAAACAAAACATAAACAATAACTAGTAGACTCGGCCAAGCGTTGCTCTGGCTAAGATTTTTGTTATATTACATAGTAGTAAACTATTCAAGGGAAACGGTAGGAGAACTTATGTGAAAGGTAGATGACAGCTTATGTGAAACGTTGATAATTTTAACACAGCGCCATCTGTTAGAATTGTATCAAATAATAAACAAATATTTTACAATAAATTAAAATTGCGACTATAATTTGAGATTTAAACTATCCTATCTCTCAAGTTGGATCGAACTGCACATGGTGTGCAAATTTGATTGATATCGGTTCGGTAGTTTAGGAGTCCATTGAGGACAAACATTGTGACACGAGATTTATATATATTAAGATTATGCGTGTGTGCTAAAGTGTAAAAACTATACTAGTGGTGATTTTCCTTTTCTACACTAAACTCTAAAATCCTTTAAAGTATTCCGTACAGTCACCTTCGTGCGTATTAGAATAAATGCATACTTTTTATCCTATCCTACCCATAAAGAAATTATCAACAATTATGGTCTAAGATCCCGCTGCAGGATTGGTGCGCTCATCGACTATTTGTTTAAAACCAAATTTTTATGTTTATTTATAATTAAGAGAATATATATTTACTAGGGTGCCTATCAAAATTTGGCCGCCATTATTTTTAACCTGGCCGAAACGAAAAAAGCAATGTACTCGACTTTAATAATGTATCATTCCAAAACTGCTCGCTAATGTAATTAGCTTCAATTTGACATATAATTAATAAAAATAGGTTATAAACGTATAAATTTATCGAAATCATACCTGTTTACACCTGGCTGCAAAGAGGTGCGGCCAGGTGCGCAACGGCACCCGTGATTTTTTAGAATCTTCATATTAATTACCGTGATGTAGACGTTATTTTATTTAAATAATAAATGAACGAAATTTTTTACCAAAAATCAATTAAAAATAATTTAATTAAAAATAATGGCGGCCAAATTTTGATAGGCACCCTAGTAAATATATATTCTCTTAATTATAAATAAACATAAAAATTTGGTTTTAAACAAATAGTCGATGAGCGCACCAATCCTGCAGCGGGATCTCGTACTATTAGCAACAGTAGGCATAATTTTCAAATCATCGGGTACAAATACACTTAAGCCCAGTACAATACTAAAGCTACCCTCTATTTAGTATAAACAGACAATATTCAAAGTACCCGCAGCCAATCCATTGGAACATTTCTCTCTGGACCAGACACAGTGGCTCCCGCGGGGATCGTCGACACGATTGTCTGCAATGCTATGATACTAAATAGTTTGTACATTCTGAAAACAGGGGAAAACTTAAAAGTTGCCTTCCTTAGCTAAAAAAGCAAAAGTCTCTAAATGGGGAGTCAGGTAGAGAGTGTTCTTATCATTTCCTGTGACGGTAGAACTATACCCCTTGGTCTCAGATTTCTGTATCTCTCTTGATATTTTTTTCTCAAAGAATAGCAGCCTTTTGGTCCTGGCAAATGTATGAGTGTGTTAATTTTATTGTGGACAATTTGAGTTATATATTCCTGTGCCTTTAAACGGAACATTTAAAAAACTGTTTTTTTTTACCATTAGATAAAAAAAACGTTTTTTTATTATGATGTTAAATCTTTCGTATAATTTATCGACACCACGCGATTGAATCAAAGCACATCAATTTCAATTTTGAATTTCAAAAATTCTTTATTTTGTTTCACAAAAATTTATAGTGCTACATATCCAGCGTACATTATTTCCTGGAATGTAACAAACTTACAACTAGACACGTTTTTACAGCTATTTTGCTTTTTTAAAAACTTATAAAACTAAAGTTGTAATGTTTCGAAAGGTTTTAACAATAACAAACTATTTTTAACAATGAGGTAAACTACCTGGTAATTATGCAATCTTTAGATGAGGTTTGCATTTTGACATGCCTAAATTGAATAACTAAATATAGTTCTAACAATAAATGTGGTAGCACCGAGAACAAAAGAGTGGACGGCAAGCAATCACAATAGGAACAGTCACCCGCAAAGTACATCGGTTTTTCTTTCGAATAAGCGTTGTTTGAATGTTTTTTGTAAAGTAAATTGTTAATTATCTTCACGTGTTGGAATTGAAGCATCTGGAAACTTCGGTTCGCTAAGTTAGGTTAGAGGAAAAATATTAATTAATTGTAATTAATATTATCAATGATTATTATAACTTAATAAATAAACTTCTAAACTTAAACAGAACTAATCTCAAAACAATAATAGGGACAATTACGGGCCATTGTCTCCTTAATAAAAATCTTTTTGTCCTAGACAGTCCCATATGCAGAGGCTGTTTCAGCGCAGAGGAATCGGTCACCCACGTTGTCCTGGAATGCGAGGCTGTGGCTAAACAACGTGCAGAAATCCTCGGAACAGTGAGGTCGCTCCGTGAAGCCTGCAAAGTGCCCAGGAGGCTTCTGTGCTTTTGGAAGGACTTTACGCACGACGGACCTATTGAGAGTCTAAGTGCGGTAACTGAGTCCACAAACCAATTACCAATAACTTAAAAAATGCGTTAATGATTCGGGTTTTAAAAAAATATTATAGTAGGCGATCAGGCTTGTGTGCCCGACACAGGCCGTCGACTTTTTGGTTCTATGCCTTAGACCGGTATCCTCACGATGTTTTCATTTACCATACGAGTGATATGCGCCCATAGACAGAAAGTCCATTGGGATCGATCCTTTGACTACAGGGATGAGAGTATCAGCCAAAGCCAACCAACACTTCTCTTTATTACAGATAACTTAATAAACATTGTTAACTTACATCCTTGACTCATCTCGTTGAAGAGAACATTAGATATCGATTTAATTTGAACTTTTAATTAAATCCAGCATCAAATCTGTTATCTCAAATTGATTCATTTAGCACGATATTTCACGGTCTTCTTAAAGTCGTTCGTTATTAAGTTCTCAAATGAAAATTTTACCAAATATTTTCTAGAATATTAACTGTATTTTAGATGACAAGAATTGAAATTTTATAATATCAGTTTAATAGTAGTGGTTAGTGGTATGTGTTTCAGCTCCCGCGCGAATGGTTTTTTTGTGACACTTTTTCATAAGACATACAGTCACGTGTAGTAACATTATAGATTCTTTGAGCATTACATTACAATACTACCTTATAACGGTCGGTCGCTTTCCTCCCTCAATAATTCCCGCATCTATAACGTTACATTACACGCGAATGCCGGTGAGGGAGCGCCTTTACATCGACGATGTGTGGCAAAAAATACTTATCTCATATAAGTCATGACAAATCATTAGTAATCTAAAATATTTTTATAAACACCCCTATGGGCTAATTGGTAGGACATGTGGCCGGCCCAGATGGCAGACAGCTGAAAGCTAGCAAGGTAATGGTGCATGACTGGGACTGGAGTTTTTGTTTCTGAGACCAAGACATATTTTGGGTCGCAAAGACAGAGGAGTAAGTGTTATTATATTTTTACCCCTATATTAAAGTACTCAAATCAAATAATAATGAAATATTTAAAAATACATCTAAATCTGTATAACTGCGATTTTGAAGTACTCTTTTGTCCCTTTCTGTTAGATTATGTTTTTGCTGTGATTATAAAAGACAGATGAGTTTAATTAAAACGTTGCAATTACACTTATACTTATTTATGAAAAATAGGCCAGGAGATAGTGACACAAAATAGTGGGTCATTTGTACCAGTATGGCGGTTCTTCAGGGGTCTTGTTACGCAATGAAATAAAGATAAATGATGGTCATAGCGCTGGTACCGGCGGCCCAAGCGCGTTCTAGTATTTTCCGATAGTCCAAAAAAAAATAAGAGGCGGCAGTGTCATACCTCTCCGGTGTGACTTACCAACGTTGATTAAATAAAAATTCAACTATTTGTACCAGACTAATTTTTGCACAGTTGATTATCGTCGTGCAGCATTCTTTTCGGACGGTTCCAAATGGCAGCCATACCGCTGAAAATCAGCAATCAGCAAAACGATTTGTACCAGTCTAAAAAAATTTTTCAACAGTCCCTGTATGATAAATAGAAGTCTGATAATGCCATACCTGTGGGAGGTGGCGAATAATTCTCGTGGAAGAACACTCAAGTCTCTAAGACATCTTAGAAAATTACGACCTAGCCTAACTTAAGACTAATAAGTAATGTAAGTCAAACCTTATTTACTAATAAGGATATTTAACATAAGAAAGGGTCCAATAACTGTTTCCAGTCTCTAATAAATGGAACACTCTGTCCTTGTGTTCTATTTTTTTACTTACCACATTGTTTAGTACTTAAGATTAACGTGCGTAACTAGCACTAATTCACTAGTTCTTTTGACAGTAAATAAATAAATCAAATAGGCGTCCACTATAATAATTTTTCACTTTTAGTAGCTGAAACCTCAATGATCCAGGAAAATCAATTACTACGTTGTCAGTTGAAAGCAACGATTTGCATAAATCACGGTGAGCCGCAGTAAATTCCCACAAAGCACCTTATAATGGCAAGAATAGCCCAGGCTTCATCCACTCTTCTTTTAATGGCTTTTATAGTACATATTTGAGAGGGTAAATTATGTTGCTTTTTTGGGTCAACAATTCTTTAGTCAGGATAGTAACGCTTAGTGCTATAAGATTTACGAAGATCACTTGAGGTGATTTAGAGGGTGAAGCCTTCAGGTTAAGTATTATAAATTAAAATTCTCCCTCGTAGGACGACGATCATAAAATATTATGTAAAAGATTTTCCTTTTGAATAATATTTAAAAAATAATAAGTTAAATATTTCTGTGTGGTGTAATAATTTTAATAAGTAAGGGGCTGTCCATTAATCACGTGATGTTTTTTTAAATTGTTTAACCCCTCCCTCCCCCATGGTGATACATGGTGAGGTTTAAGACTAGCCCCCACTCCCCACCAAAAATCACGTGTATTTTTTAGTACCTACAAAGAATCTTAAATTTTTTATAATATTATTTTTAAGTACCGGTATAAAGTACAATCTAATCATATTCTAGAATTAAGGACCATGATAAAAATGTCTAGACAGAAAGGTTGCAGGTTGTTTTTGACTGGCAAAATAATAATATTAAAGGAATGGTGTAATCATGCGAAAAACATATAATGTACATGAACTTATTTAATGTACATTTCCACAGATTAGCAAAACTTCCTTCAATACTAACAACTCGATAAGCATCTTGCAAGTCAGTTGTTGGCACTGCACTTTGTTGAAGATCAACGTCGGTTTCATCAAGCCACTTGGCGTCATCACGCGCACTACGCAGAGAATCTGATCTACTGATCAATCGTTTTTCTAAGCCGCTTTTCGGTTTAGAAATCACGCGTTTGGCGAAAAAATAAGAACACGTGATATCTTACTGTACCCCCCCTCCACCTTGTGATATTTCGTGATTTTTGCCGAACTACTCCCCCCCCCCTATGGAGCCTCACGTGGCACTCCTTTCTTCATAGTGGTAGAATAGTGACGGATCTGACGAATAGTAGTAAACTTTACAGGGCAGCCATTTCAAAATAATATAATCAGAACTATTTTAATTTATATTTTGTTATTATGAAAATTGGCATACAAGCAAACAAAAGGGTTTGTTTTGAAACAATATAAAAATAATAACATTAAATTACACAGTTTTCTAGAAAAATCACGATTCTATCAAATCCGTCACTTTACCGACTGATTAATTTGAAATTTAAAACGCATGGATTTTTTTTTAATGTAGCCGTAATATTTAGTCAATGTAGTATCCTAATATGATAAAAAGTGAATTTTGAGATTTTTTTCAAATCGAACAAAAATTACTTATGACGGCTCGGCAGGTGGACTCAGTGATGGCTGCCATATCGTGACAGATATCTTTCTTTCAATTGCGCCAGAGAAGTCGGCTTATTAGCGTAGACTTTAGATTTAAGATAACCCCATAGTAAAAAATCCATAGGGGTTAAATCAGGACTGCGTGGAGGCTAATTTATGTCACCTCTTCTGGAGATCAATTTGCCTAAGAAAATTTCACGAACTTGTAGCAGAGACCTAATGGACGTGTGTGACGTTGCTCCGTCCTGCTGGTACCATGTTCTTTGGTTACCTATAGCCAGGAAATTTTTGAAGTTCACCACCCAGAAGTCGTCTAACATTTTCACATAACGCTCTGAAGTGAAATGTAATGTCTCTTTTGAGACACCTGTTATATAAATATACATAAAGGAACAATTAGTTTTGCTATGAGGCCTTACCTTATCTTTTGTACCAAATTGTTATAAACTTCGTGTACTGTGTACAGGGTTGCAACCCTATGTGGATAATAGCTTTAGATTGTCTGTGTCTTTTATCTCATTGGGCTCAAAAACGATAATCTCAAAAATCTAACATTTTTTAGCTAACTAAAGGTCCAAAAGGCCGCTCCTTTATTTCTACTTATAGAACAGGGGGCAAACGAGAAGGCTCACCTGATGTTAAGTGATACCGCCACCCATGGTTCGGAAATACTTCAGTGGGAAACAAACTGTTTATAAAAATGCTTCGGTATATAGTAATGCACTTACTTGTTTGACATCAATGGTTTTAATTCGGCAAATTTTAGTGAACAAAATACGACTCAAAATATTCACGACGATCTTCAAAATATTGCTATATCATTAGAACAAGAACTAAAAGTATACAAACATAACATACTAATTCTTATTATAAGGCTTATAATTATCATTTAGCGGGAACGCACCTGTATATTTTTTGACAATGTAACTTGACATAAACTTATTTGTCTATTGTCAATATTCCAACTCAATTTTGACTTTTGCTACAATTTACAAAACAAGATTCAAATTTAAAACTTTTGTGCCGGTTAACAAATATAAACGTTGTTCAATGGTCTAATTTCTACAAAATGTCTATTTTCCAAGGATTTCCTGATTTGCCTGGCCCAAACGAAACTGCTTTTTGCAAAATAAATGAAGTGTATTGTTGCGGAAACGTCCGCCACGGAGATGTATCTGCATTTACAAATACGGTGAGGTTATATATG
This sequence comes from Pieris macdunnoughi, assembly GCA_905332375.1. Lineage (NCBI taxonomy): Eukaryota > Metazoa > Arthropoda > Insecta > Lepidoptera > Pieridae > Pieris > Pieris macdunnoughi. The sequence goes on from CAJOBZ010000062.1 coordinate 1,588,586, forward strand.
TTAAGAGTTGTTGACAATATTGCTATGTTAATGTGGGAAAGTAATCGCTAAAATTCACCTAATTTATTCCAGACAAATCATCACCCAAAAATCAATGTAACAAGAGATCTACATCATCATAGATTGTCCGATGAAAATATATCTATGTACATAAACGTTGAAGACAAGTTTCTCAAGAAAATATCAAGTGTTTGGTACAATCAAGGTTTCTTAGAAGCTCTTAGTATAGCTGCAGATCCTAGCATAAATACTGAAAGTAAATTACTAGCTGTTGCAGCAACATATGCTTTAAAAGTTGCAAATGCATTTTCAACATTTAGATACTTCCTTCAACCTCATTTAAAAGATATTGGACCAAAAATTGTGTCTAAATACTCTAGAACTCGTAGCTGGGGTGCATCATCCGTGAAATGTATGGCATGGCATCCACATACAACTAAAATTGCTATAGCTACAGCTGATGATGGGGTGAGAATCTATAGTTCTGATGTTTCATTTGTATCAACACTAAAGTGCAAATCACAAGGACATGTCTCCTCCTTAAGCTGGAGACCTTACTCAGCTTCAGAGATAGCTGTAGGTTGTGAGCAAGGAGTGATAGTGTGGACTGTAGACCCTAATTCTATGTTTACAAAGCCTTCATCAAGTAATGCAGTAGTTTTAAAAAGGTATGAGTATTTTTCAAAGTAAAATAATATAACATGTATAACCTATATATAACAATGAATAACTTATAATGTAAATAAGTATATTTTTAATAAATGATATATTTTTATTAAAGGTCTGGCCACAGTCCAGTTACTGATGTTAGCTGGTCACCAAATGGAGACCTTTTAATTAGCTGTTGTGGTGCCGACACTTCTATGCTGGTATGGGATGTTGCCATGGAAACTGCTGTGCCATTGAGGAGGGTTGCAGGGGGTGGAATAGTGTTTGCAAGATGGTCACTTAGTGCTAATAAAATATTTGCTGCTACTTCATCTATTATTTTTAGGTATGATCTAGATTTTTTACATTAAAATAATTATTTTTAAAAAGTTAATTACATTTTATGAAATTATATCTTATTTAAAAACAACTATCAAATTCAATGCGATAGAAGTATCTTATCATACCATTTACAATTGAGGAAGTATTCTCCTTATATTATGAGACTTAAGCATCTAACTACTTAATCACGGGCTTTTAGAGTGTGGGATACAAAGTCATGGACGCCTGAGCGTTGGTGTGCGCGGGGATGCCGCGTCGTCGCCGCCTGCTGGGGCCCTAATGATGTTGTGATGTTTGCAGCAAAAGGAGAACCAGTTGTGTATGCTTTAAGAAATATTGGATTATTAAATGGTAATTTTGGGTAACATATAAAAGATAGTGTTAATTATAAACAAAATAAGCAGCTTTTTGACAATATTTACAAATATTATAATTGTGAAATATCAATAGTACAAATAATATTTGTTGTTTATGACAAAAGTTTTGATAGTATATATTAAAAAAGTTAACTAAGATTAAATTAAAGTATAGACTATTCTGTTTCTCTATTTAAACTTGTTTCTGAGAACAACAAATTTACAAATTTCATAAGCAATACAGTTCTAGGTACTTCATTACTGACTTATTAAGTTTATAGGAAATTTATCATAGCCACTTATCTAATAATTTTCTGATCTCTTTAAACCAATATTTATGTGAAACCATACATAAATGGATTTGAATAATTTTAGGAGCAAAAGACAGCAAAGCACAACCAGTCTTAGATGTTACAAAAGTGGAACTAGTGTCAGGATATACCATTGGGGGACCCATACTTGATATGTGCTGGGATCCATCAGGGAAATACCTTGCCCTACTGTTTGAAGAGTCCCACATAATAGCTGTGTTTTGTACTACACAGATGATGATGCAACTGAATGTGTCACCATGGTGAGTAGGATTTTTTCTAAAATAATTTTTTTAACAATTACAAAAACAAACTTAAAGATTAATGAACGTGATTATTTTCATTCCAGTTGCTATATCAGTGGAATCGATAATGAAGTTCCATCAACAATAGCATTCCAGCAAAACTTCACTGAGGGTGCTTGTCTTACTATTGCATGGTCAAGCGGTAGAGTCCAACATTTTCCAATAGTTTACACAGATTCGTATTAAGCATTTAATAACTTTTTAAATGTTTTTATATTTAATCAGATCCTTTATGTCATTTCAATGAAAGGTTTATTATATTTTTTAAATTATTAATCAACCTCCTTACGAAACCTACCTCTGATAAACTTCAATTAGGGAATATGCAAATTTGTATATATATTCAATTGGTTGTTTACATTGTAATAATATAGAAAAAAATATTTTTTTTTCAATGATTCACTTCTACTGACGAAGTCTGAATATCGACGCCGATAAATCCAATATAGGTTTAAAACAATATATTCATACAAATTTTAATATTACGCATATTCCCTGTTATTTTGTTTTGTCACTTGTTTTCAAACACAGTATCATTAAATAACACGATTGTTCAAGGTTTTTTTCTGTAAATTGAATGAAATTTACATTCAATTAATTTATTAGTTTGCCCAAAAAAATTTGATAAAACTGTCATTTTATAAGTGTTGTGATGCTGATTAAGGTGATTTTGTATGTATTATAAGACAATAAAAGTGATTTCATCTATTATAAATTTTATTTATATCAAATCGGAACCCTGAATAGTGTAGTCCTCGTAACATTCATAGTAGCGTAGGTATAATTTTTACTTCTGAAACTGTTTTTATCACTTTTAATATCGAATAGACGTCTATAATTTGTCAAATTGAATAATTCTTTGATTTCTGATTCAATTTCGATGTTGCTATTATCAACGTCACCATTTCGTCTGCCTTTATATTTACCGTTGCAAAATCTGAATGCAAAACAAATTCTTCCAAGTACTTCTCTTTGTAGATTTTCTAAATCTACTTTTAAGCTTATGTTCAGATCATCCTTTATTCCTGACGATAACTTGGCTTTAGTACCTTTTAATTCGTTGCCTAAATAATTGTTAGCATTATTTTTTATCTCTGAAATTGTTGCTCGTACATAATTAGATAGGGATTTAATATTGCCTTCTTTAGATTGTTTACTATCCAATTTAATTGCTTTAGTGTTTTTGATAAATATATCCACTATTGCTTTCTCCATTTTAATACTTGTAGTGTTAATGGATGAAACAATTGTTGGCTTTTCTGCGAAGTTATCGGTATCTCTGATGTACATTTCTGCATAATTTCTTATAACACTCACCGTTGTGTCATTAATAAAGTTATAGAAATCTAACATGAAATTCTTAAGTTCCTTTGAACATATCACAAATCGTTTGCAGTCATTATTATGATTTTCAGAATCCGAGTCGCATTCAAAATCTCCATGCTCTCTATATATTGGTTTATCCATATATTCACATTTAATTTTATGCCTGTTAGAAAGAAATCCCATGTCTTTAATGATGAAGGAAAAAAACGTGTACAATCCATCGAAAAATGACTTTAGTTCTCGTATCTGCTCTTTGTCGTTTACTTTTATTTTCTGGAGATAGTTATTTTTTAAACGTTTCCATTCTTCATTCCATAGATCATTCAATATTTTTGGGGTACGAATTCGGGTACCTTTATTTTTCGAGTTACACTGACTTCCAACTAATTTAGCTATTAGATTATCTAATGTTTTTATGACTAAATCGTAAGCTTTATCTGAAATCAATTCTTTTTTTAATGCTTTGTCTATTTTCTTTCTCAGTCGGATATATTTCGCGTTATGTTTAGATTGATTTTCCTTTTCCCTCAAACCATGTTTGTCTTTGCTTATTGACTCTACAATTTTCGTTTGATCTTGAAAAATTTTATCCGTTGCATTTACTATATATTCATCTTGTAAATACGATTTAAGTTCGTCTATTTTGTTATTTATTGCCTTTTCTACTGCTGTTTCTTCAACAACATTGTTTATATCAATATGCGTGGAATTTGCTGCAATAAGCTTCAAGTGATTATGAATAACTGATAGTAAATAATTGGGAATTGCGTCTCCTAATATACCGTTAACTATGTTTGTAGCTACTGCAGTCATGACGGCTGCAATATAAAAAAAAATATTGTTATCCGATCTGACATGTGATGATTTTGTTGTTTCGCGCATTTAATTACTCTTGCCAACGACTATAACAAAATGCAAATCGTGGTAAAAGTAATCACTATATTGTAGCTATATACAAAAAAAAAACTATACCAAGAGTTTGGCAAAATTGTTTTCTTATGTTTAATTCAAGATTGGCGCATCTGCCGTGTGTAGTTTTAAGTTTAAATTAGTAGTTACAATGTGAAAGACGAACTTCCAATAACGTTAGCAATCCCGACCGCGACATCTTTGTCTGTCAATTTTAACATAGTTCCCTCATTATCCGGAACGCTGACAGTAGCTTGTAATCGAAGATAGATTTACGCAGCCGTTCACTCACACGTGCGTCTTTAAGATTGCTTTATAATATAAAAATGACGAAATATTGGACCCTTCGCTTCAAGTTTTCTTTAACAAGTACAATCGTAAACTAACGTATTACGCATAGAATATAAATGATTATGGTAGATTTACCTCTCAGGAAGTGGTTTGAAAAATGCATTATTTCGTATTCCTAAAGCAATAATTTCATTTTTATCACCCAGTTTACTGCGACTTTATTCCTCGAGTGCAATTTGAATATTTTATTGTACTGCATTTGAAAGTTTATTACGAAAGAAAAACAATGTAAGCAACAGATTTTATTAAAAACAAAATAAAAAAGGCAACAGAAAAGATATTTGCAAAATGCAATTATTTTTTCTGTTTGCAAAGCCTGTTAAAGCTTACGTACTAATATTGCAACAATGGTATCACTTGCTTGTTAGAACTTATTAATTATTCGTAATACACAAGTATAAAAATATTATACATTTCTTTTTTGCTAACTCTAATTGGAGTTTAGAGGCGGTCTCGTACTGAGAGTAACTTCGTGAAATTCGTTAAAGCCTTTTAAATAACAAAAAGGTTGGTCAAGTTATTCTGTAGACTATATCTCAAGTTAATTAGAAAATAATTATGAAGATTTCTTTCATTTCGGTGCCTGATTGTGGCAAATAAAATCGTTGACAATCGGAAATACTACAAGTACCCGAAACCACCTTTGGAAATTTTTGACATTTCTATGCCTTAGATTAGCTAAGGTATAAAAATAGGAAAAAGTAATACAAAAAGATAATATTCGTATGGCTTACGAAAACACTTTTAACACACTTAATAAATAATAATAATCTAAACTAAATTATTCAACGCAGTATTACTTGTATACAATTCTTGTTATAAATTAATCGTCAAGTTTATTATTTCATAAATTTCTCAACTATTCGAGTAAATTAAGTTTGCTGTTCGTTTTGCGGAGCTGCGCTCTCCAGGGGATAATTTTAGCTGACTCTTCTTCGCGTTCTGGTTTACCGTTTGTGTGCCCTGCAAATTAATACTTTTATTACGGTAAAGGTTTATCGAATAGCGACAACGTTTGTTTTGGTGAACAACTAATAAATGTCTAGCAAACTATGAAATCGCCTTCCTAGAAGTATTAGAACACTGCCGTGTAATGCTTTCAAGGGGAGGAGATTACATTTTTAAAGGCAAAGTGGCTTTAATGGGAGCGTATTTAGACCAGTGTTTCCCAACATGGGGCCTATGCCCCACAGGGAGGCAATTTGATGGCTAATCGAAAGTTCATTAAAATGATTTGTACCTGAATTTTGGTTTTTCATTATGTTTTAAAAAGTCAAGTCAAAATCATTTATTCATATAGGTAACACAATGTACACTTATGAACGTAAAAAAACGTTAAATACTTCTAATTTTACATTTACTGCCAGTTCTCAAATCAAGAGCGTAGAACGGAAGAGAAGAACTGGCAATAAACTCTCCGCCTCTCTTTTTAATCGCCAAAAATTAGCTTACTGTTTCGTTAAAAATTTCCTAGTAATTTCATCCTAGATACTAAGGTGGGGCAGAAAAATCAGTTGAAATCAGTCAACCTATTTGTGCGCAAACGTTTGACAACAATAATTATAAATGACTGAACTGTTCTTATTATTATGAGGGCTGATTGTTGTTTTTTTTATAATTAATCATTCTGAATGTGAAATCTAATGATGAAATAATTTCTAGATTACGTGGAAGACTTGCTATCACCCCAGTCAATTAAATAATACCATAATTAATAATATACCTAAACCTACTTTGTAGCTTATGTAGAGATTGTAGAATTAAAAAAAATTATTACCATTGCAATGTTCTGTTGAGAGTTTCAGTTCAGATGGCGCGCGGGTGGGCTGCGCAGCAGGCGCATCATAACAAAGCGTGATGTTGTCTATGGATACGGCGCGACCTCCGGCTGGGTAAGGACGCCACTCTCCGTTACCGTTGTCTTCCACTTTTGGAGTGTATAAGGATTGTCTGGAAACATATTAATATATTTTAATGATATCGATATATAGTAATAGGTAGTAACATTACCAGGCATTGATTATGGCTCCATATCGTAAAATCGTACGTATTAAAAAAATGTTAGTCTTCTTACTAACGTGGAAATTCTGAAGATATTTACTTAAGATCAAAGATTCCGAGATAAGATTTAACTAGACTTTTTCATGAAAATAATTACTGTATCATTAATAGGAATATCCACCTTAATTTTTTGCATTCGCAGACACGGCATCATCTTTGCTAGGAAATCTATATTTTCTAACCTTTAAATCGACATGTTTTACTATATAAGATAATCGTAATTATGACTTTAAAACGTTACACTTAGTTAAAATGTATATACAGTCAAAACCGGTTATAACGACATTGAAGGGACCGTATAGTTGCCGACGTTATATCCGATAGTCGTTATAAGCAATGTCATATACACAAGTACAGTACATATGTATGTACATAGTTATCGATCTAGAATAGGTAGGTATGGGTTATAATATGGTATGTTAATATTATAATATGTAAAGGAGTCAAAAAAGAAACAAAAATATTTATTACGAAATAATTAGGTACAAAAGTAATCAGTCAGTCTGTTTTTTTTTAGCCCAGCCTCAAATATTTTTAGCATTTTACGTTTCATACTCCTCAAGGTATGAGTATCACCAGTATCAAACTGTTCGTTAAAGGCAACAAATTTTTGCAAAATCGTTACAGCGTTAAGAGCCTCGGAAATCGTTGTTGGCTGAAACTGTTCGTTGGGAGAAAGTGCGTAGGTAATAATATGCCTAAATATTCATTCAATGCTTATAAATAAAATTTAAAATCGTTTGTATTGTTTTGTTTTACTGAGACAAGAAGCGGTTGGTCGTTATATCCGATGAATATCGATAAACTTTCGTCGTTGTAAGCGATATGTCGCTGTATCCGATGTTGTTATAAGCGGTTTCTTTACTGAATAGTTTACTAGGGATTCGGACGGGACCATGCAATCTGGTTGTAATAACCGATAGGTCGTTGTAAACGATGTCGTTATAAACGGTTTTGACTGTATATACTATAAAATCGTATAAAATCGCAGTTAAAAACAAAATTGGTCTTAAATAAAAAAAACTATTGTTATTATTATAAAAAAACTTCCTCTAGAGATTTTTCTACACCGTACGAGAAAAAAATTAACAACACAGAGAAAAAACATACAAATAGTTTTAGTTGCCTTTTTACACGTTCATATATGTAGTTCTATAGCTATACATAATGAAGTACACAGCCATTGGCTACCATCCTAGAGCACAAACGAATAGGATTAAAGAGTGGTAGAGAGTTTCTTGCCAGTTCTTGCCCGCTCTACGCCCTTGACTTGCGAACTGGTAGTAAATGTAAATATGGAATCTATTTAACATCTTTTCTGTTGACGTTCATAAGTGTACTTGGCTACCTATATGAATAAAGTTATTTTGAGTTTGAGTTTTATTAGACTTTAGAATGGCACGGTAAACTGCAGTGCTAGATTAAGAATATTAGAGTTAATTTTTACATTAAACCAGTTAGAAAACGGTTAAACAATTCCGTCATAGTTAGTTAAACACAATAAATCATTTAACTGACTTTCGTATGAGTTCTAGACTTAGCCATAGATTATTTTGTGCACTAAATAAGACATGGTGCGTGTCTAACACATCTCAAACGTTACCCTAATTAGCTGTGATTAATTTGGCTCGCTTTAATTTTTATTGTAGAGAAAGGCTGCAAGCTTGTTATGTTTACTAGAGAGCATATGTGATGTGGATGAATAAAGCCTTATTATTATATTATTATTAAGATTTGTGTAAATAAAAGGGTAATTCAAGAAATATATTTCATTTATTTTTTATATACGAATCAATTTTTCGGTAGGTATGTTTATTATTTGAATTGAATTAGAAACAATAATTCAACTTACTAAAACTGTACAAGTCGAATATATTTTTTTAATAAATAGCCATTCAATACAAACTACCTTTCTAATAAAAAGAGTATATATACTTCCCCCTCGGGTATATATCAGTTGCAAAATAAGTTTCCCTCCAGTTTTTTTTGTCTATAAAACTAATTATTTTTTCATAGGAAGCTTCCTACGAAAATCCTACGAAGTGTTACCGTATGTAAACAAATTAAAGTTAAGTAATTATATATAGTATGTTGCTTTGCTTGTAAGTCATTGTTACTATTAATTATGAGCATTGGGAAGATAAACTATAACTTACCTCAATCTACACTCGGCCTCTTCTCTCCGTGCCAGTAGCTGCCTTTTCCAAGCAGGCACGGCCGCAGCCCTCCTTCTCTCCGCTTCTCCCGCCAACTCTCTCTCCAGATCTCTCCTTGCCTTCTCCGCAGCTCTTCTAGCCAGCATCTGCCGCTTCCAAACCGGGATAACGTTGCCAGCAGCATCACGCTCAGGGATCTGTGAATTACCCTTCCATCGACCAACCATCGTATTGAGTGTCCACATGGACGAATTAAACGAAATTATGACAAGTTTTAATGAAATATATTTTTTCCTGCATTTTTGTGATAGGTACCAAACGGTACATAAATATTGGTGCTTAATTCACAAAACCTGACTTTATAATGCAATTAAGGTATATGAAAAACACCAAAATAATCGCAATATGATAAGTTTGACTTATTATTAAAAATATCTGTTCTAGATTAATAATTTTTTTAACAAGAAGTTCACTGTTAAATATATCACACAACCAACACACTCCGTACAAAGAAATGCTTCATAATTTTAAGAAAACAAGCTCGCACGTTCTGTAGAATTTTAATTAAATTCCTTGAGTTAAAATGCTTTTGTCTTTCAGTAGGGAAGTATCCATCTATATTTTTTAAATCGACGAGTGCAACGAATGAACTTACATAGTTTAAATACATTTTGAGGGAATCAGACGAAATTAAAATGCGTATGAAAGTGAAAATAAGAATATTAAAATTGCTATAATTTAAGAGTTGCGGTAGAAATAATTTCCTCTGCCGAGAAACTGGCTAATAGGTGAAAATATATAATGAGAAATGTAAATAAGGCATGGAATACATGCTTGTTTTAAATTTCTATACACAGACTATAGACTACACAGCCTATAGGTAGACAGATATTTTTAAAATATTTTTTTTTCATCAACTAAAAGAGGTACACAATGAAAATAAATACCGGCTGGTAAGAAAGTTTGAAATTGTTGAGATGTTTTTTGTGTATACCTAGTCAAAATGAAAATCGAAATGCACAATTAACCCCGGATAAAACCAGATTTCTATATTAGTTTTTTGACATTTTAATAAGCAAGTAGGTTAAAAAAAAAGACTTTTGTGCCTGACACACGCCGTCGATTGGATCTAAGGCATGCCGGTTAGCCTTTACCGTATGAACATGTAACATAGAACGAAAAGTCCATTTTTACCCTGTTACGAACACGTGACCTCAGGGTTGAGTGGCACGTTCAAGGACATCATCACGTCGGATAAGACTACCAAGTTTTCATCATCACCGCCAATGTTTAGGGTTTTACCTAACTACAATACAGTTTATGTAGACATTTTCCACTTTACCTAAGAGGGTGTGAGGAAATATTTTTAGAAATGGGAAGACTTTGACTTTATTTAGCAGTAGTAACAAGTTTTTCTTTAAAACATTACGTTGTCGTTTGTTTAATGTTTTATTTCAGTTTTCTTTTATACTCAAGTACTCAATTGATTGATGTTTTCTGTACATAATTATTTTGTTTGACAATGTAATCTGTTTTGGATTTGTTTATTATCTTAATAAATAAATCATTCATCTTCAATTAAGAAGAGTGTGATAGCAATTTTGAACTTGATAACGCAAAATCTATTGGAGCCTTTTTTCTATTCATTATAAAATAGCCACAAATATGGTTTCAATACGGAAGTATCGTCAGCTTGTACAGTTAGATAAACAGTTGATTACATCACGCGATCGTCTTTCGTTTAACCGTGACCACAACGGTAAAAAGGGTGGTGGTTATAAGTATGAGTTTCATAATAGTTTAAAGTTTTCAACAAAAATCAGAAGGAGACACCTCGAGAAGTATTTTTTTTGTTAGCTGCTGAAATATTGAGGTCGCTGCAATGCTAAATAAGCATATTTTTTATGTTGACAACACTTGTGGATGGTTCTGTTCCTGACTGACGGGCCGGCGCGAAAGCCCCTGTGGCTATTTTTTTATTTTTATTTATTTTATTAAGTCTCTATGTTGGCTTTAGGGGACTTGACAGTTCAGCTTGGACAGTTTTTCACGAGACAAGCGCAATTTGAATTTGACATACGTTTCTGAATTTCACTCTTCAATCTTTACTAATTAACTATTGACTCTAGTTTTACAGTCGTACATGAGCTAATCAACTGTTAAATTTGTCACTGAGTCATCACTAAAGGCCCACCGTTCGTGTAAAGGCTGCAAAAACAGACAAAAATCATTGCTGTCGTAAAACATAAAACGCGATTTGAGACGAATAGATTTCACTATGCACTAAGAGGATATTTTCTTTTCTTACCTAAGATTCAGAGATGTATATTATCTTTGTATGTATATAATGACCAATTAGGGTTACTCTAGTTGCATCATTATTAATATAACACGTATGAAAAATACAACAGAATTATGAATATCTTAAATATTGAATCAACAGAGTTGGCCAAGTGGCTTCAGCGTGCGACTCTCATCCTAAGGTCGTAGGTTCGATCCCCGGCTGTGCACCAATGGACTGTCTATGTGTGCATTTAACATTCGAAGGGTGAAGGAAAACATCGTAAGGAAACCGGCTTGCCTTAGACCCAAAAAGTCGACGGTACAGGAGGCTGATCATCTACGTGCCTATTATATTTACAAATCATGAAACTAAAGAGGTTGCAGCGCCACTGATTTATGAGAAATATAAATCGAAAATACAGATTATGAGCACGTATACGTAATATTCCCTCTAAAGTAACAGCGAGCATTTTCCTTGTAGTAAACCCTTGTTTACTAAACAGTAAAAACTTTTTGATAAAACTCCTTAGCGTAAAAACAAAATAAAAAACATGGCTATTAAAAAAGTAACGGAGAGTATTGCCAGCTCTTGTCGTCCACTACGCCCTTTATTTGAGAACTGGTAGTTTGAAGCATTTTTTGACGATCAAACTTTTACACGAAGAAATGAATTGTGATAATAAGTATTTAAACTCAATGAGTGAAAGCTTATCATTTTATGGGTAAATAAGATAACTTTTATAGATACCTAATATATACAAAAAAAATAACATAATAATTGAGTAATAAGTAATATAGTAATATTACTTCATTTCCGAATGACAAATTACATAACTCTGGTCCAGTATGACCCCAAGGTCAAGGCTGATGGTCTTGTTTCCATCTCTTGTATACCGTTTTCCCAATTTATCAAGTTTGCCATACCCATACTTCAATAATAAGGAGAGAAAAAGGATGTAAATGGGAGGTCGTACTACTAAAAGCAGTTTCTTCTAGACAACCCAGTGATATAAAAAACAAACACTTAATATGAAATTATAATACAACAATCACTTTACTCAAAATTATATAATTCGAAATTGTTTTCGAAAGTACCGCGCAACGTATAAAACTTTACGTATTCAGCAATATATTAAATTTTATGTCCAAAACGGTTTCTTGTTATTGACTATAATAATAAAGTGTTATGTACTACGTCTAAACATTATAAAGAGGAAATATTTGTGTGTGAAACATATAAACCCAGAATTACGTAAATTTATGAAAATATGTATTTTTAAATTTGCCTGTTTAAGCGAAGCGGGGCGCTACATTGAAAAATAATATACGTGAAACTTCCACAGGAATCATACTAGATATTGGTGAAAATCGTAATAAATTCCGTGCAGTAGTTTTTGAGTTATTTTTATGAAATACAAAATTTAGACATATGCTGTCACTGTCTTTTGTTGGCATTATCAAGCTCTGTGACCAGTGTTGGCCTAGTACTTCAGCTTGCGACTCTCATCCATGGTCGTAGGTACACCAATGGACTTTCTATGAGCGCAATTAACATTCGCTCGAAAGGTGAAGGAAAACATCGTAAGAAAATCGCCATAGACCCAAAAAGTCGACGGCATGTGTCAGGCACAGGAGGCTGATCATCTACTTGCCTTAGATTGACAAATGATCATGATACAGATACAGAAATATGAGGCCGAGATCTAAAAAGGTTGTGCCTTGACTAAATTGACTTATTTAATAAAGTATGAGATGATATCTACAATACAAATAATATAAGAATTGACTTTGGCTAATAATGTAAAATTCCTTAAGACAAATTTGCGCGCCATTGTGTGTGGCAGAATATGCGAGCTTACGATTGTACCACCTTACACATTTTTGAACCATATTCTTGCAATAAATAAATTATTATTATTATTATTAACTTCGATAACAAATGCAGAAGTCCGAGACCATAGACAAGTTCGCATCAAAATGTACAAGATGTCATAAATTCTTTCCCGTACACCAGTTTTCTTATTAAACTTTTAATCTCAGTCTGTATTGTATAAGTTTATCCCCCGGTCAATTACAAAGACAATGTTAGTTCAACAAAATCTCGGAGTTTAGACGAAACTTATCTGGAAGGTCATTTAATTTTATCGCTCCTTCGAGAGGTCTTGGAATATCAAACTTTTATACAGCGACTGTATGACAATTCTTTATAATGAGACAAAAATATGTCATTTTTTGTGTGTTCAAGTGGAGTCGAGAATGACGTACATTTTTTTTATATATATAACTCGTGTGTACAGCACAACGTCTGTAGGACCCGCTACTATGTTATATAATAAACATTTTAACATGTGTACAATTAAAGAGGGCTTAAATATATGAACTTTACAAAACGAATCAGTAAGAAAGGGTAAAAAGTAGTAATTGGCATAAAGAAATAAAACATTTTTAAATAAATTAAATGTTAACGCGATGGAAAATCAGTGTGGACGCCCTCTGCCCCATCTAGGGATTATAAGGACTTTGATGATCATTACCATAATTATTTAAGTGTTCCTATTGTTATTATAAATAATATTCCAGATTTCTGACAAGGATTTATCTACAACTGTATCAATCATTCATATTAGTTCAGTATGGCATGATATGCATATGCAATTATATTAATTAATATATATTTTATCTGCATTTGAAAACATAACTTACAGTTATTAATAAAAACGATAACAACTCAGTCTTATCGATTTAACATGTTATTGTCTCTTTTGATCACAGCGTTACCACAATTTGACAGAAAGAGACGAAAGAGCATTTTAGTTGGTGCAATTAGACGCATATAATAGATGATTTCGGTTAAATAAATAAGTCTTGCTTTCAAATAGATTTGAGAGAGTCCGTGACTCAACAAACTTATTGTTTATACACTTTTCTGGTCGTTTCTAAGATCTTTGAATCGTGAGATTAATCGTGATTATTAATGACAATAGGTAGTATTTAAACTATAAGACAGCCTTTTTAATAGGCAGTCACAAAATCCGTGTATTTATTGGTACTTTAACAACTTCATTGTTGCTCAGCAGTACTTGAACGTACGACGTGTACGGGAATTGAACACTAAAACGATGACAGTAATGTCTACTATACTTGCAATATACAATAAGCTAATTATGTATTTTGTACATAATAAGAAACCATTAAGTTCGAAAAATTCATAAATTTAAAACTGCACGGAAGTAATTTCGCTCATTTTTCTAAAGATTTTCACTAATTGGATATATTAAAAAAACCAGTGGCGCTGCAACCTTTTAAGTCTGGGCACGCTTTCAGTGACTGTTTCGTGAGCCCTTTTTTTTATAGACTAGTAGGTGATCAACTTAACACACGCCGTCGACTTTCAGATCTAAGGCATACAAATTTCCCGTAATGACTTCACCGTATGAGCGAAGAATTACCCCGACCTTAGAGAGACGCACACTTAAGCCAACACTACTTATAGACGATATACAATATTTTATTTATATTTCGAGTTCCCCAGGGAAACTTTTGTACTAATTTTATAAAGGGCTTGATCTTAGAACCACCGGTTGGAATTTAACAAATATTTAATAATCCTCCTATCGAGAAAGGCAAACCTATAGGAACAACGTGGATGAAACCGTGACTAGTAGACGAGTAATAAAATAAAATTACTGTATAAGAATGAAACAAGAACAGTATTTGTGTTTGTATCAATAAATTAACGGTCCAATTATAATTGATGATTTGGAAGAACTTAAACTTGAAAGGAATTAATTATTACTAGAATTATTAACACTAACCAAACTTTTGTTGTTTAATTTAATGTATTTCTATACTAATATTATACGGCGAAAGGATTTGTATGTTTGTAAAGATTAAATTCTAAGGCTAATGGAGCAGCATGGTCTAAAAATAGGGAGGCCTATGTCAGAAGACAATTTGACTATTAAAAGATATATTCGTTATTTTGTATGTATCGCGGTCAGAGAATAACGGCTTCATATAACAAATAAACTCAAATCACCTCAAATATTCATTTCCAAAATTTTTAAACGTTAGACGTACGACGAACAGTATAATATTATTTTGTTTAAAAGCGTTTTATCATTCAATTAATTAATAGATGCGCACATGATTAATCATTACCCCAACTATAAATATGCGAAAATGCAATTTTTTCGCTTTATTAATTCACTACAATTCGTAATTAGGTTACAACAAAAATAACTTTCGTAAGTCGCCTTGATCGCGTTGTAGACAGTTTTCGATTACAAATCACTTTACACTTCACTAAACTAAGTTACATGAGCCTATTTGATGTTGAGAAATGCCTTTGTGTTTCTTGAATATTTAACTGGCAATTTCTATTTGGGTATGTCGTTCTATAAACGATAAAAATATATTGCAAAAATAATACTTTGGAATTTATAACATTCGGTTTTTAAAATGTCGTGTGCTCTGTTATTGTGACATTAATAATCTGTGATCGATATTTAGTGCTGGAGGTTAAGACGAAATCACTTTTCGACATACGTTACCCATTTATGCCAAACTAATTTGTATGAAAATGGTCACGTGACAAAGCGATACCTAATGTCATTCCCATACAGATTTGTTTAGTGTTAGTGGGTCACGTCTTTCGTAAGTGATTTTGTATCAAGCATTCCAAAAGACTAAATTTCGATCACAGATTACACTGGCATTTGCGTTCCTGTTATCTGTGGTATACTTGTACATTGCACATAAATAATGGCTTGCATTTGACATCGCGAACATAACTCTACAACTTCTTGACGTTTTTATAGAAAAAAAAGTCCGCCATTACATAAAGCGAAGTGTTGTTTAAAAGAACAAATCTTTATCACATAATATAATGGCACATTTCCCTATTATTTCAGATACCCCGCTAACATGGTTTGCGTGTTCCATTAGCGTAGTGGGTGGTCTTATAAATACTTAAGGAAAAACAAAAGAATCGCATATTCCATCAACCTAAAACAATTTGGTCAAAAAAGCCAGTCATCTTTCACGGGCATTAAACAGTGGGGGGGTATGTGTGCCACTGGGTCGACCGTGCGGATGCAACTGCAATTTCTCAGAAAATCTTTGATATTTCTAAGACGGATAATTAGAACCTTCTTTATATTTGATTGATAGTAAAAAGTTATAAAATATATTTTTACTACAAAGTGAAATGATTTTTTTCCAAATAATTTTAATTATAATCGTGTGTGATTATATTTATGAATAATATGAAAGCAGTAATCTATATAGTAATATTGAAGCCAAATACTATAATGTAGTCATAACTACAGACTATATTACATACTACAACCGAATTAGCGAGCACAGAGCACGTTTAATAAAAAATTTAACGTGAAATATATATCCGTTATAGTTGTCTATACATTCACTATTAACAACAAGACACGCAACAAGAAAGATAATTGAGCGTAACTCTTAATTCAGCCGAACCGGACAGAATATTCATATTTGTCGGCATTATAAAGTTTTTAATAACATTTCACGAAAGGTTTTCACGGTACGCAGTTTTAAAGTATAGCAAGACTTTTTTTAATAATTTATTTTCTTTTTTTGATAAAATTGACAATTAAAATTCTACAGATTCGTTTTACGTTTGCTTGTACATCTTAATCAAACCCAAAGACCTGTCCGTTCATCAACTGATGCGTGAACAAGTAAGCTACGGAGACTGTAATTGAAGCATGACTTATAAATTTTACTGTATTATTGTTTACAGAAAAAGCACTCACCTGATCAACAAAATTATCCGCTGTGAATCGTTTTGTGAACTCCGTAAACGTCTCCTTGTCTTGCAGGCTCTCGCGTCTCGCTCGTTCCACCTTCAACTTCTTAATCCCCGTTATATCCTTGGACATCTTCAATTCTTCTATCAGGTCTGTTTTTGCGTTTTTGTATATTTCCGCAGCGCTAGGCAAGCATTGCAGGCTCAACGACCGAGTCGGAGGTGCCGATACCGTCTTGGTCACTGTTGTCTTGAGCCTCACAGCTGAAAGTTCGGCGCTGCTGATCACCGCTAAGGGTTGTTGTTGATTGTTTAAGGGTGGCTGCGGGGGTGGCGGCGGGATAGGCTGAGGCGCGGGCGGCGGCGGGGGAGGGCGCGCCTCCGCCGCGCCTTCGTCCCTCTTGCAGGGCGCCGTGATTGTCTTCAAATACTCCGAGGGTTTGATAAGTCTATCGGGCGCGTTGTGAGGGAACGCGGGAGGCACGAACGGCAAAGCCGGCTGCTTGTTCACGAGGTTCGGGCAACGCGGTCGGTCGTCGTCTGCGCACGTCGAGTCGCGACGCCCCCCTGCAACAATTCACCGTTAGGGGGGAGAGAAAGTGCGCGTTGACTTTTATTGAATAGCGATAAAATTTCCTGTATTTTTAAGGATCTTAATATTATTTATGTAATTATAGCGGTTCATTTCCGTGGCGTATTAGAAAATTTTTAAGAATGCGTATGCGTGAGATTTGAATATTTTATCGGTATAGTCGGCAGGGGAGTAGAAATTGTGAATAATGAATATGAATGGTGCGTTCAATGCAACAATTGAAATGCGTAATGTCGATAACAATCATTTAAAAACCTAATGAAACTAATGTTCTAACTAAAATTTTTAGATTGTTACTAATGTAGTACATATATTAATTAATCAGAATATTTGAATAGAATTTCTCTGTAGTTTTTGTTTCAATAATAATTTATCTTAAGCAAAAAAAATCTATACAAATTTCAAACAAGCCGAATATGTTTTTGTTAAATTGCTTGAAAATTTGTAAATATAGTCTATGCGTTCACATAATAAGCTTAGGAAAATTTGTTTGCTTCTTAATGTGCTAATCATATGGTTCGTATTGAACAATTAGTGACTCATCTAAATAACGCTACGACCGAACGCGGATGAATAATTAAAAATCCGGCAACGCACTTGCGAGCCATCTGGCAATGTCCATGAGCGGTATTTAACATCAGATGATCCTCCTGCCTGTTTGCTATATAAAAAAATACCAGAAACAATATGACGTTTTTACATATAGTGTGATATAAAAACGTCATACTACTGTTTAATAGTATTTAGTTGCGAAAAAAATTAAGATCTTAAGTAAAAAAAACATATATTTTTTTCTTTTTTCTCTGTTTTTGTAATGTATGTATAATCATGTAGTGCAAGCAATGCAAGTATTGTGTTTTCCAGTAAGTGTTGTTAGTGCTTTAAGAAATCTAGAAACGCAAAACATTTAAACGGAGGTTTAATTTTAATTAGGTACCCGGTAGATAGTACCTGTGACCCCAAAGCTGGTGCTTTCCTCGCTCAACGAATGAGTATCGCAATACAGCGAAGAAATGCTGCCAGCGTCAGGGGACCAAACTTTTAAAATTTTATTTTATATTTATCAATTTATAATTATTATTATTTAGGGTAAGAATATTGTAAATACTGTTTATTTGTGTGTCGGAAATAAATATTTAAATTTTAATTAATATTAAGATTCAACGTCACAATTAAAACTAAACTCGTCAGTTAAAACTAAACTGAGAAATGAAAGTAAAACTAATTTAAATAAAACTTTTATTTTACATACACTTCGAAAGGCAAACAGAACGGCACTAACAACCCATTAAATGTAGAAAGCGAATTTAATTACAGAATACCATATATCACAATAGTACATTTCTCTTAAATTTTGACGAAAAGTTTTTTACAAATATACTCCAACACGTAGGAAATCTATTGCTTACTAGGGCTTTTGCACCTAAGAAACAGCAGAATACTTGACTTCCATATGTGCGACTTTTACAACTAAGCTTTTTAAGTAAATTATTGCTGTTAGTAGTCCTACCACTGGCAACACTGAAAACCTCACTGGTAAGGCTAGCCAAGATATTCATCACAAGAGCACCAAGTGCCAAATAAATGCCGTCCATGGACAATTACACTACCAGAAAGCTGGCTAGTAAATTTCCGGCCTGCCCTGCGATTCTGTAACTCACTTTTCGAACTCAGACAGCGGTTTTCGCATCGGCGATCGCTCTGAAATCAGTCGTGAAGCAGTCATTTTATGATTTGGCATTCTGAAAAGGTGGGAGCTTGTAGTTTATTGCTTATGAAAACCGCTGTGTAAGTTCGAAAAGTGAGTTACAGAATCGCAGGGCTGTTATGAATTGGTACGTTCAAAAGACACTACGTCGAATTGATTCGGAAAAACTTCTCTGGTTGTGGTGCGCGGCAAAAGCTGCTTAAAAAAACGCTCAGATGTGGAACGACGGACGTCGAAGTACGGGTGGAATTTCTTATTTTGCCTCGACGACCGATGATGAAAATCAGCTACAGCTATTCATACTTATTATTTAGTGGTATTTACGGTTTTTTGATGTTATTCTTTTAGCGCGTTAGGGAAAAATGATGAGAGTTTTTTTTTTCTATTGTTTGTGTTGTTTTTTCTACTAACGTAGAATAAGGCAAAAGGTAAAATTTTTGAAAAGATTTTTATCTTGTTACGCCAAAGAAGTATAACTTCTAACGCGTGTACATAAGTACGCACACGTTTTTTTTATTTGTTTCCAACAACATCGGCGTTTTAATTTTGAAATAATTTTCGGAGTTAGTACGGGTGTAATTACTCAATGCAGTAATGTATTATTTCGTACAAAGACTTTGAATTGTGAAAGCACAGAAAGTGGCAATTCGATATTATTGATTCTATTCAACTTTCTGTAAATAAACAACTGATGCCGACCGCCTAATACAAATTGTATCGAAAGTCATTGAAATTATCGTATTGACGTGAGTTTTTGCCGCGTGAAACTTTGTGAAACCAGCTGCCAACTGAAGTATTTCCGAACCAATTCGACTTAGGATCCTTCAAGAAAAGAGCGTACCAATTCTTAAAGGCTAAAAAGGCCCTCTGGCATTGGGAGTGTCTATAGGCGGTATCACTTAACATCAGGTGAGCCTCCTGCCCATTTGTCCCCTATTAAAAAAATTCTTGACGAAACCGTCAAGTGCTCATCTCAGATCTAGCGGAATCTTGCATTTTCAGCGCTTTTTATATTTTGAGTATTTTGTTTAGGTGTTGAGAGGAGCAAAAGCGGCCATATTTCACGCTGAATTAAGCGAAAGCTACCAAATCTAGCACTTCTGTTAGTTAACTTCGTGACTTAAATATTTATTTGGATACAATCGATTAAAAACACATAACTTACCAAGCCTGCTCCTCAACTCAGACGGCTTCAGCGCTGGTTCTTCCAAAACTACAGGTGGCGGCGGCGGCGGAGGAGGCGGTGGAGCTTCATCCCCAGAACTGCCCCCAGATGAAACCCCTGATGATGCAGAGGCTTGCACCACGACTGTATCATCTGATACTGATGCGCGACGGCTTCCTGCTGCTGATGATATACGACTTGCCTGCGATACAATTATAATTACCCCTCTGGTAGTTTAACTAAGTCCCCATTGGGGGATATGACACAGATATAAAGGCAAGCGATAAACTCTGTGTTTAAACAACTATTATTTCGTCAGGAACCGAATGTTAGACCTCCTACTATATTTTAGCTACTGAATGTAGCGTAATAAGTATAATATTTATTTATTTCGCAATCTATAATAATAATTTATATACAACAAAAGAACAATTATACTAAACATATAGCCAAAGATGGAACACATAATATATACTTTTTGTATACATTATGTATTCCATCCATTTGGTTCAAACATTTAGCTTTAAAGACTTTCTTTCTAAAAAAAAGACAAACAAAGACAAAAAATGTCACTTATCTGAGAATAATACTTTAGATTAACAATACAAATTAACATAACATTGTAGTCGTTCTAAAAATAATCACAATAAAAAGGTAGCCGTACATGCAATAAACTTAAAAGTAACCAAAGAAATATGAATTAAAAGTAATTATAAGAAATGAATTTAAAAGTAATTTTGTCTAAAATATTCACTTAGCTTCGATTTGAATTAATTGATAGAAGTAATATTGTTTATATTTGTGGGTAGTTTATTATACATTTACGAAAGGAAAATATATTAAATACGTAATACCTAATTTGGCTGTGCTGTTTGGTGGTGTAAATGTGAGGGTATGTACGTGAAGATGTGTGTACGTATACATATTCCGCAATAGCTTAAACCTATACCAAAACTTCAATATTGGTCGTTGTTTTTTTTATTATATCCATCTGCAATCAGCCTCATGGCT
Source organism: Pieris macdunnoughi (assembly GCA_905332375.1). Lineage (NCBI taxonomy): Eukaryota > Metazoa > Arthropoda > Insecta > Lepidoptera > Pieridae > Pieris > Pieris macdunnoughi. The sequence continues at coordinate 1,609,892 of CAJOBZ010000062.1, forward strand.
TTTATCAGATTTTATAAGAAATAATGACAATTAGGGAACGCAAATCCAATAATTTTTTTATTCCCTCCGTATTTTGTAAACTGTCAGACTGCGGTCGTTGTATATAGATGGGAGTATTTTGTTGCATAATATCAAGACGTATTCATTTATAACTTGCCCTAAATATTAATTGCGATAATTTTTCCTAAATTATAATTATGATATTTAATTTTGTTAACTTGTTGAACATAAAATACATAAAAAGCATTGTGCTGGTTCGTTAGTTTAGGTAAATTAATCTGAGCGGTTAATTTGTGGAAAGTAATGGCAACATCGACTCTTGTCTGTGGGAGTATGTACGAGCCAGGCTGTATATTTTGCTCTCAGGCTTTTTAGTTTAATAAGCGTGGCGATTACCTATATCGTCGTAGTTATGCCCCGAGAATATTGCCAGACGCAAGCACTCTCTTCAACATTTACATAACATAAATTTACCATTCATAGCAATTAACATTTAATTAATTTGCATTTATTCTTTTGTTTTATGGAAAAAATAATATCCTCTATTATTTAAATCATCTCCTTTACCCAGGAACCGTACAACAATTTTAACCAATAGCAACATTTTATACACTAGTGTCACTTCGTTATCAAAGCAATCGAGTCAAAATAGTCGATAACCTTAAACTGTGAAGTCATTGCTAGTGTTGGGACAAACTAGTATTTATAATACGTTTGACATACTCTTAAAGTAACAAGGTCAAACGTATTGTACGTAACACCTACTTGCCTATTTGATTGGCCCTGACCTTGCGCCATTGGTAAAAAATTTAAAAAAAAAATAGTTTATGTGTAACAAGTAGTGGTCACAATAGGACGATCTTGTATTGCTAGTACGGATGATATTTGATAGTATCTAAATAATTCCTGATCGATGTTAACTGTATCGGGTTTACGATAAAACTGTGATGATAAACGACTTGGTCCTGCAAGAAAAGAGCGTACCGATTCTTTAATGGCCGGTAATGCAAGTAACGCCTCGCAAGTGGCGAGCCTTCTGGCAATGTGAGTGTCCATGAGCAACGGTATCACTTAACGTCAGGTGAGCCTACTGTCCGTTTGCCTCCTATTACATAAAAAAAATATTTTCATAAGTATTCGATTGTCCTCATTCTAACATGTGTGTTTGAAATCATAAGTCAAATAAATAATAAATAAATCGAAACAAAACTAAAAAGTTAATAATATGTACAACACTACAAGTAACATAATTACCACTGGTTCAGTACTCATTTGAATTTAATCGAAACCAGACGTGCAAAATGAGCAAATCAATCGCAAAAGTTACGAAGACCATTATATCTTCACCCAACATATACAAGCCTGTGGGTCCATACAGCCAGGCTGTATTGGCGAACAATACTTTGTATGTATCTGGCGTTTTAGGAGCCACACCAGACACAAAACTCGTGTCTGGTGCTGCTGCCCAAACTAAGCAGGCTTTGGAGAATTTAAAGCATATTTTAAAAGCCGGCGGTTCGTCTTTAGCTGGTGTTGTGAAAACGACAATTTTGTTGGCGAATTTGGACGACTTCGCTGACGTGAACAAAGTGTATGCTGAATATTTTCCGGAAAATGCGCCGGCGCGTGCCTGTTACCAAGTTGCTAAGTTACCGATGAATGCTGCTGTGGAGATCGAGGCTGTGGCCCTGAGTGGCGATTTAGAAATTAAGCAAGGATTATAGTTCTCAATAGGTATACAAATTGGCAAAATTCATTCAATTTCAAAGGAAGCAACAAAATAATTTTAAAACAATTAAAATTATTCTGTGTCTAATAATAATCAGTCTGTAATCTATGTAAACAAAATTTATTCAGCGAAGACGTTTTTAATTCACTGAAAAAAAACTGTTACCCTACACTTAATTAAAAGACTCTCTTACAAGAATAGATAAAAATGTTGCTACATTTATTTAAATTGTCATTGAATTTTAAAATAAATAATTAAATATTTACTTTCGTTTTATTTAACTGTTCCCTGCGGTTTCATTCGCGTTAATGAATGACTCACGCGCAACGTGGTACTTGGCCAATTTTTGTGGAGTTTTTAAATTATTTTATACAATATTCTTACACGAAAACTGCAGTTTTCAAGACTATATATTTATAATAAATATAGTATTTTTCGATAATGGGGTTTTAGCTTTGGAAATTATTATTTTAGAACAAATTTAATGACCGTACAAACTTATTTTATATGTAAGTCGTTTTATAATTACAATATTATGCTTTCATTCAAGGCTGGCAAAATCAGGAGTAAAACGTCCGTCATACATTTTTTTTGCGTAACTTTCACCGTTCAGCAGCGCACACACATCACAAAGGAATATTTTTTTCCTGCCTTGCGATTCTGTAACTCACTTTTCGAACTCTCACAGCGGTTTTCACAGCGGCGGTCGCGCTCAAAGCAGTCATTCAGCCGAATCGTAAAATGAGTGCTTTACGACTGATTTGAGCGCGACCGCCGCTGTGAAAACCGCTGTGAGAATTCTATCTGTTTTTAAAACTATTTTGATTCATCCTTCTCTCCTATATCATGTGCCTTCCTTGATAAGTGGCCAGCATGCACTTTCTAACATACAAACTATAGCTTCACAATGAAAAATTAAATATTATGTATCATTATATACTTTTAAGTATACATGCACTGAGTTTTGTTCAAATAATCTTAACTAATGCGAAAACAAAAGGTGTTCTAATTATTGACTCAAATTAAAACTTAATTGGAATTGCCATAGCAAATATATTAAAATTCTTTCTTTAACAATAAAAAAATTAAATAAGTAACAACGATTTCACATTTATTTAAATTGCTAACCTTGAATAATTTAATGTTGACTTTCGTTTCAACTTAAAATTATATAATACTTATCAATAAACTATGTAATTAGTATTCAAATATTCTTATCATTCTTTAAAAACAGTACACTAATATAGTCGTTTTTTTATAGCTTTATCACGTTGATAAAATAATGACGCAAAATTAACGCCTCGATTTAGAATCATCACTAGACATCAAATAGTTATATATCTTATCATGATCAGTAGCAAAACTTAACATTAAAATTAATTGTTTTAATACAATTTACTACAAACAAACACATTGTTTAAAATCTGCTGTAAAGAGCGCGCCTTATTATGCCCGAACCCAATAACCTATCTCAACCCATTATCCACCATCTGAGATAGTAATCTTAATCCAAAAGTTGTAACAAGTGTGCCAATAACCAATCGACGGATTGTAATAGTCATCTGTCGATACAAGCTATCCATGGGAAGTCGTATCGGTGTCTGTGGATAGACTTTTGTATGAAAATGACAGTTGACGAAAGCTCCATTTCAACAGTTGATTATTATAACAGATTTTAACTTACACCAGTTTTTTAAATAATTAAAAAAAACTGTTTGTTATGTTTTAAACACATACATATTTTAATGTTATTTGTACGGTTTTACTTTACTTTATTTGATTATCAAATATGAGTGAAAACTCGGTAAAATGGAACGACAAAGAGCATTTTATGCGTCGCCAAAAATGGATTGTCTTCGTAGGGTTTGGTTATTGGGATGCAGATAGGAGATCGATCGACTGTCACGGTCTGATCAAGGCTAGCAAAATTCGTGATTTCACCCGCGCGTCTCCCCCCGGTCTAGTGACTAATGAAACAAACGTATGCCTGAAGTTCCTGTGAGATGAGACGGACAATACAGTGTTTCGCGGAATAAAAATGAAGTAAACGCCAATGGCTTCTTATTTAAATAACTCGTAAAATATACAATATTTAATAAAATCGCTAGTAATAGCTCTGTGCTAATAGTGCTGTAACGTAATAAATTTTTGGCTCCACAATACTCGCCATGATTAAATAAAAACGATATTATGCGAAAGTGACTTTGTGTTTTATTTGTATCGAGGAATTTATATTGCATTGTTTTAATTAAAGTCAACCATTAAAATGATAGTAAAGGATCAATACATATTTATTGTTTTTAATTCAAGCATCACGTAGATAAATAACCTTATACGAGAAAATTATGTATAATGTGAAGAATATTTTGTTGGTAGAAAATTTAGTATAATGTGAAGAATATTTTGTTGGTAGAAAATTTAGTATAATGTGAAATTTAAGACATTATACGGTTTTTAAATTTAATACTTACAAAGGTCTGTGCTTTATGTGTTAGTGCTGCTAACTTGGTGGCAATGGTAGACTTCGTCTGTGTCTCCAAAGGTGGTGGTGAGACTTCTTCGTAGTTTTTGTTTGAGCTGTGGTAAAAAATATACTAAAGAAACAATTCAGGATAGTTTAGTAATAAAAAAACAAAATTATTATTTTATATATAGACGTGAATATTCAGTGTTAAACCATATAAGCCTTTGTCATATTTTTATTTAAAAAAAAAAAGTACAGCTACAACCTCTTTGGGTCTGGGCCTCAGAATTCTGAAACTGTTTCATGATCATTTTTCAATCTAATAGGCAAGTAGGTGATCAGCCTCCTGAGCCTGACACACGCCGTCGACTTTTTGGGTCTAGACATGTCGATTTCCCCACGATGTTATCCTTCACCATTCGAGCGAATGTTAAATGCGTCCAAGAAGTTAAAGAAAGTCCACTGGTGCACAGCCGGGGCTCGAACCTACGACCCTCGGATGAGAGTCGCACGCTGAAGCCACTAGGCCAACATTGATCGTCATATTTTTTATATCTGCAAATATTTTTTAGGAAAACCGGTGATTTTTACCTGGCACACTTTTGTACAGAGCAAATCCAATATAATCCACTTTTGATATATAAGGGTCATACTTAGTATTCATAGGTCCCAGTCGGGATTCAAACAGTCGACATTAGTGTTGAAGATCGTAAATTTAACCAGGCACACATTAAACAGACACGTATTTAATTGTAACATTTGTGTGTTTACCTTAACCTCTAAAAAGAAGTCAATAAGATAAAAATACTATCAGCTAAAATGTTTGTTTGACTATAAATTATAAAGTATTATTTTATTTTGATTACCTTAATTTAATGAAAATTCCGAAAACCAATTGTTTTTCATGCTTTGTATACTACTTTAGGTATTTTCAATAATCATTAGTTGCATCTTTATTTCGTTGAGAATAAAGATTCTGATGAAACTTGAAGATGATGTGTCAGTAGGCCGTTCACCTACTTGCCTCTTTGTTTCACAAATGATCATGAAACAGATACAGAAATCTAAAGCCCGAACCTAAAAAACGGTTGTAGCGCCACTGATATATTGTCTAGGCTCAGAATTTGATTTTGTCCCATTCGGTGTCGAGACCCTTGGTCCGTGGGGTCCTAGCGCTTTAATTAACATTTCAAAAGGTTAGTCGACATCACAGGAGACCGAAGATCTGGCAGCTACCTCGGTCAAAGAATTAGTCTAGCAATTCAAAGGGGGAACGCTGCCAGTATCTTCGGAACCTTGCCTAAAGGGACTCCTTTTAATAATATATTTTAGTTTATGTTAAGTTTAGTTATTTATTTCAATGTATATTATTTTATTATTATATTTAGTTGTCTATACTTAAATTTACTTGAGGTCTGGTCTAGTGAGAATTTTAAACTTGTTCAAATCCATATTTTGTTTAACAGCTTTTCATATATACAGCAGCGCCCACGAATTCCACTTCTTCTCCACAGACTAATAGCTAATCAATTGACTCACGCATCAGGGGCATTTTCTTTGTTGTCATAGTCAACGACTAACGCCGCGCTGCCCGGTCTGCTGTGACTGCCCGAGTCTCGAGAACTGCTTCTAATAACGAAAAGTATTTAATTTAGTTTGGTAGTGGAGGAACCGTCGTAACTCCTTGTAACAATTATGTAGGGTAAGATTCTGCACAAATTCTGACTTAGGTACGTAAAAAATTTGATTTCGACGTACAGAATTTCACCGTTAGTGGGCGAAGATGGCTGATCACCATACTCTACGAATGATGAACGAAACAGGCAAACTGGTTCTTGTTTTGCAGCGTGCATAACTTTTTATCAAAGTGTTTGTGCTGTCTCTTTCTGTCAAGTTGTGTATACGCTGCTATAGTAGAAGAGAGATGAGTACTTCATACGGTGCAAGGCTGGTTAATTATGAAGGGAACTCATAGAACGTTTCAATTTCCTAATACACCATATTTGTCAATTGTCAATAAGGTTGATAGAAATGGAATGGAAAATTGATTGTCAATAAGGCTACAACTTAAAGAAAAGACTTTCAAAAAGGCAAACAAAAGTTATGCTAAGCACCACTCTTCTCTTAATCTTACCGTTAGTAAGTAAACCTATTTTTTTTTATACAAACGAGCTTGCGGGACGACCAAAAAGGGTAGTCTGCGCAGCCCATAGACACCCACTTTTAGTGGGTGTCTATATCGAGTCCTATTCGACAAATAGGGGTGTAAGTTCACTCTTAAACTTTTCTCAGCGTTTTTTTTTATAGAACGGGGGCAAACGGGCAGGAGGCTCACCTGATGTTAAGTGATCACTTAACACTCTCAATGCCAGAGAGCTCGCGAGTGCGTTGCCGGCGTTTTAAGAATTGGTAAAACTCTGTTCCCAATATTTGGTAAGAAAGTATTTATCAATTGTCAATTGAAATTGTGGTGTCTTGAAAACAGTGAAAATACCTCTTCCTATGATGTTCATCTCTCGCTAAATAGATATCTTCATAATGGTGATCTCTTCGGTTCGCATCAGCTCCACTGTCGCTGTCCGATTGTTCCTGAGCCACCTCCTTGGTTCCATGCACCTCCGCTTTCACTAAAAAGGTTTATTGTTAAATATACAATTTATCCCTTTTGTTCACAAGCTGCTAAGCTATCAGCTATAGTTTAAGCCAAGAGCGTTGCCTGGGGGGATGGTAGGGGCAGCTGCCCCCTTATCGGAAACAACTTCGGTAAAATTTATTTCCATTCCTTAATTCTTGAAGAGATATAATAAGAAATATGTATTAATGATAATATATGTTTATTTCATGCCCTAGGGATTTCTGGAAATTTTATTACCAGTTACACATTATCTACGAAGATATACTTGGACAATATATATTATTTTATGAATTCCAAGGGACTTATTTTTAAATGGTAAAAATACATATCTTTTAATGATTAAATTTTAATTTAAAATAAATAATTCTTGGAGACTCGAGTTGTAGAAGAGGAATGAACGAGCTATAGCTTAAAGCGATAAGCTACCTGTCATAGTGGGAGCCTCCTGACCTTCAGCAGGGACCCTCGGTCCTGGAGAACGTGTGTGGAACAGGTCCCTGACTCGTTGGTACAAAGCTGCAGGGGCTCCAGACGTGTTGGTGGACCCGTGCAAGAACCAACCACCGGAGTTTGTTGTGTCTGCTTCTGATGCGGAACATCCTGCAAAGAGAATTATCAGATAAAACTTTGTTTTGTTCAGTTTTATTTAAGAATGAAGTATCGGCACAGATGTAAAGCAGTTATGTCCAGGGCTTACAAAGATGATTAACAAAAACATGAAGAATTTATCGTACCATTTAATATTGAATAATAAACGTCTTTATTATGTGGTGGTTTTGTAAACCACACGTTTTGTATAGCGACAGTGTACAAGTGTACAATCGTTCGTCCGTTCGTTCTACCCGCGCGCATTAAAATATTAGCTACTGAACTAGCTAAAATTGAACATTAATCAATTTACAACACACTCCTTAACTAGGTGACTGCACACGTGCACACCTAAATTTATGACCCCGACGTGATGTGATATGTGTTTATTTAAAGTAAAAGCTCTCTTGCGATACTCTCTCTCTATTTCTCTCTTGGATATGACTGATCGCTCTTGGGATATTCTCCATGCCTTTAAGCGAAAGATGGTGCAGGTAGTATTTCGGCACCGATACAAGTTAAAAAAAATTATTCGATATATATTAATTACAAAACGAGACATAGCGCTAAGTCCGTCAGAGTCAAAATGTATCGGATTTTAACATACAGTTAGTCTACTTTTTGAAACACACCCTAATTGATATGAACATGCATATCACTTGCCCCGGGAATCAAAATCGAAAAGCAAAATCTATTTTTTATTTCAGGAAAACTTAAGAATGTAATGCTATTATTACAATGATACCAAGGACCTGCAAAGATTGTGCTACGGGAGGTCCTTCAGCTACCCCATCTAACCACTAGTTGTGTTTGATCCATGACTTTTTGGCCATCCTGTATATATCATTTAGATTTATTTCATATTTAGCGGTTGTTAGGTATTTAGTGTAAATAGTTAAAAATTAACTAGATGTAAATTACAGTAATTTATCTAATGAAACTAAAGAGAAAAAGCGTTTTACGATTGTTTCATTGTTTAAACATAATTACGGACGATACCTACAGTAACCGCACATTACGACGAATGTCTAGAACGTAATAATTTATTACCACTCTTCGCGAAAATATTATGACCTTGGTGAAACAGTCAGAATTATTACTACTCTTATTATTTGTTTTTAAACTGTCGCATTCATTTTTATGATTTTTAAGTAAAAATACAATCTAAACTAAAATATCTTTATGGTTGTTGCGATCTATTTCAGGTGCATTGCAACATTGTGCTCAAAATAATTTCCGTTGAATAATAACATCCTCGTGTTTTTTATAACACAATATTTAACAAAAAGGTTTAAAAAAAAATACAGTTATTACCCAATAAAGTCAAAAATGAGAACACTTAAAACTTTTCCCCGGGGCAAGCCATATAGGTACGGTACATGGTTTTTTTTTCAGTGTTATATTATCTGTAAGTGATTGTGTATATTATTAGTCTGTCTTATTTATTAAACACACTAATAATATACACTAGTAATTTACGAACGGCCAACAAAAACGTGATTTCTTATTTTAAAACATAAGTGCGAAAAGAAAAACAATTATAATAAGCAATGCGCGCTTGCGCGTGTCGTCAAATTCGTCGATTTTTAATCACTACACGGGATGAAAAATACAGTTACACCAACAAACGGAATGAATAAAGAGTAAAATGTTTGTATCAGTACTTTTCAACAGCTGCTTCTCTCTCTTCTCAAAAAAATATTGAAAATTGTCAAGTACAAACAAACCTGAGCTTTCCTCTCCCGAGGAGCTGTGCTGTGCCACTGGCGCTGTTCTCTGCATTGGGTTGACGTACAAACCATCGGCTGGCCCAGATCTGGATGAGCCGATGGACCCCACGGTGGAGGAGACGGACCCACGACGCTCACGGGTTGATGCACATCGCTCTGGTCCGTGTAGGTAGAATGGAGACCGGTTGCTCGCGTTGATGCAGCTTGAGAGGGCACACTGGAATTCACATTTCATTGTTAATGTTCACCGACATTAAAAAAGGAAAGAGATTTCTCAATTCAACCGATTTTGTTGGAAAGAAGATATCCCAAGGGTGGTACTATAAGTAAACCAGAATCTGATGATAGCATCCCAGAGAAATTAAGGAGTACCTTCGTTAATCTCTTCAAAAACAAAAAAATTATGAAATGATTCCTCCGAAAGTACAACATTTTTTTTATTATTCTTAAATGAAGCAGTAGAGGAATGCGAAAACAGGTCGACATTTTCTTAAATATGGAACTGGATTGACGTTTGACCACAATCCTACCTGATGGAGCCTCTTGGAGGGCAAATTTGTACAGGAGATGCCTATTTAACCCATATTAAACTGTCTAGGGAAGATGGATGGGGATGGATGGCAAGGAGTTCCACTCTTATGCTGGTACAAGACGATGTTCCAAATCTTGCAGTGACCGACCCGGGGATGTCAACACTGGATGAGTGAAACTCCAGCGTGCCTCTATGAGCGTTGTTTGAAAGGGGATGACGGAATCAGGTTGTGTCATTGGAGCACTCTCCGGAGTGGAATCAATAGAACTGACTGTATACTTACTTGAATCTGTAAAGATGTATTGTGATAAGTATATATTTTCAACTTACTCTTGTTTCTCCGGGAGTACATGCGCAGGAGTGGACCGCCTTGTATGACGACAACTGCTTGTTGTCGCCCGCTGCACCCGCCGCCACGAGAACGTTTAAACACTGAAATATTTTAAAGATATTTGGAGATCATTTTAAAATTTTATAATATTAATAATGACAAGCGCAATAATTTTATTGATAATACAATAATTCCTGTGATAAGTCATATTGCCGTTTACGTTTTAATTGTTGAAACTTTTTTTATAACTTTATTCATAATAAAATATGGTTGTAACAAAATTGATCTAACGCCAGTCCCCATACTACAGTTCTTCCGTAGTACATGGTGCATGTTACTCACTAAAATCTTACTGTTAAATCAAATCATACAGAAAATAGTGTCCTTAAGTATGCATGAGTGTATGAGTATGTGAAAAGGTGTGTCTGTATTTGATAGTGTGGCTGTGTATAAGAGTGCAGTATCTGGGTTTTTGCAAGGTTCTAAACCTTGCCAAAATATGTAGACTTCTATAGAATCGATATCCAAATCGGCAAGCAATGTGTTTAAGTTTATATCTGAATAGTTTGGCTATCTCAGAATCAGCTTTTTTATAGAATACGAGATCAAACGAGCCTGGCAGTCATCGCAGCTCATGGACACCCAATTTTAGTAGGTGCGTTGCCGGCCTTTCAGGGAGGAGTAAACTCTTTATTTTAACAGGGAAGGCCCCCACTGGGAGTCGATTCCACTGTTCGCTAGTTCGCAAAAAAAATGTCTTGTGTCGTAGATCGGGTGATTTTATTACACATTTTATTTTATATACACTGAATTCTCATTTGTTTATTGTGTTTTAAAAAATTAACTATTTTCTCTATAACGTAAATAAAAATGTTCCGTCATAGATGGATTTAAGATATCTAGATCTAAATACAGTGCGTACAAAACATCGATGCGATTATCATTTTCTAACCATTAATTTTCGTGAAGATTACATATTACACGCACATATCATTAGCTTGTAAGGAAGATATTCGTGTCGTCACGCGTAATCTTACATAATTTAAATTATTAAAATATTAGAAAGTTAATTTGCTGGAAAATTGTTAGTATATCTTGTGTTCATAGGCAGTACCGGTGACCCCAGAGCTGGTGCTTTCCTTAACTAAAAAGTATCGCAATACATCGAGGAAATGCCAGCATTAATGGTATTTCACAGGGAACAAACTTTTTAAATTTGTTTCACTTTTCTATTTATCCATTTTTAATTATGTAACTATAAGATGCGTTACGGGATGTATTTAGTAGTATTAAAGTTTCGAACTGTGCGGCAGTAACTTGTCCTTGTTTTGCGCACGGTGCGGAGTTAGAATGTCTATATTCTCAAGCATGTATAAAAGAGATAGATATATTGTTAATGTAAGGGAAATATCTTAACGCACAGAAATTAAATGATTTTCCTCTGTTGCGGTACGGGAACTATTTGGTCCTATATGCGACCCATGACGCACAATTACAATCTAAAACATCGAAGTCAACCAACCAGTCAACAAAATTTGTGTTTAACTGTGTTATGCATAGGTTTAAAAGAACAATTTATGGGAACGAAAACAACGTTTCATAACGAAAAATCGATTTAATATGAAGTGTCTAGTATTAAATGTATCTACTACTCTTCCTTTCTTGGCGAATCCTTTAAGGTCTCTGCAGTGAGGCTATTGAATTCATTATGTCTCTATTCGCTTTGCTCCTTCTCTATCTTCCTTTAAATCACATTGCACATTTTCATTTTTATGTGTCCTTTTCTTTAATATAGTTCGGTTCACTGCTTACATATTATGTTTTAATTGCTTTGTTTTGTACCATTCGTTTTGTCTATATCTCTTATGTATTTTTGCACTTCTTGCGCTTGCCTTATGTAATGTTTTTCTCACATTGTTTACATGGAAGAGATCGGTCGAAAGAGAGCTCTGCTAGAGCTATTCATTTAATTATGTCAACTGTATATGCAACGATGTGTTTATAAATAAATAAATGTATCACTGCTTCTATAAAGTCAACGAAAATTTTTAATAATTCAAAGCAAACAAATACAATGACACTGCGCAATTTAAAACCATTTCATAACATGTTTACATCGTTGTGATTGACGCGAGCATTCTTTTAGGGCCTATCATTAAAGTGAAATTGAAAAGTCATAGACAACACATTGATACACTCGCGGACATTTTAAACGATTCCACAACAATGACAGATAAAAAAAATAATGCCATTGTTTTTATGTACACAAGATTAGAGATTATACAAAGATGTTGCAACGGTAAAGTAATACTAATACAGTAACAGAATTATTACGCGATTTGAGTCTCTCGTATAACACGGGTATTCCCCCTATAACGCCGGGATTTCGCGTGTTATATTTCTGTGCTGTGATTTGTAAGGGCTTATTTCATAGTATTGTCTTTGATTTACATAACCTTTACACATTTAAAGAAAAAACTGTTTGACCGGATTGAAGTTATGTATTATTATAAATTTACAACTATTTTACATAATTTTAAATTTATCCGACGTTTCGCGTGCTTTACAGCGTGCGTGGTCACGGTTTTAATAATACATAAATTTATAATAATACATAACTTCAATCCGGTCAAACAGTTTTTTCTTTAAAGGGCTTATTTCGTTCATAACAGGGTTTTCTTAATTTTCGATTTGAATCCCTTTTATTGAAAAAAGTTAAATGTGAATCATTTGTACATAACGCGTATGGGGTATTCTCGCATAACAACGCAGCGGGCAGGCGTCAGTGGGCAGCTGGTTCCACATAGTGGTGGTGCGCGGCAAAAACTGCCTTAGAAAACACTCAGTTGTGGAACGACGGACGTCGAGGTGATACGGATGGTATTTTGTATTTTGCCACGGTTTTTATTTCATACGAAAATAATCGAGCTCCAAATAACATAGTATATTCGTACTCAAGTCACACAGTGCGTAGGGGCGAGAACCTAGAGAAGCTCATCGTGATTGGTCGAAGGCTAAATATCGCATGGACGTTCTCAAGTTTGAGTGACCAAGTCAAAGACTCGTCACCAACATGATGGTAAAAAAAGCGCAGGACTGAAATCGGTGGAGAAAAATTATTCGCACCTTAGATTAATAATACTAATAATAAAGCCCGTTTTATTTCTAATCATGACATAAACAAATTATAATATATAGCTTAGATTATTTTAAATGTTTTTTCTTTTGCTTGTTATCCTATATCTAAGGTAGCTAGTACCTTCAGTACCGTCGATCGGAACCCCTTCACGGGTAAAGGCCTCCTCCAGCTTTTTTGTGTCTATAAGTCCCTTAAGTTCTTCATTTTTATCTCCGAATTATAATTGTAATAATTGATAATTGTTGATATACCTGGGTAAACAATTATTATTCGCACCTTAGATTATACACCATAGAAAATCACGGGACATAGGTCTTAGTGATCGATCCTAATTATTAGTCCGCAAGTGTACGACCATAATACACTTTCATCTCCATTGTTTGTTTGTATGGAAAGTGAATTAAATATCCAGTAATTACTGAAGGTTTATTCAATAACCTCTTTATAGTATGGGAAACATGATATCAGCTTACTCGTACATAAATAATTAGTAAGTATATTGATAGATAGATAGATATTTAGGACTAGTAGGTAATCTAGCTTCTGTACCTACCAACCATAAATAAAATTCGACGTAAATCGAACCGCAAATATCAGAGTTATTCTTTCGACAAACAATCGATTTTTCTACTCTAATTCAAGATTTGATTGTAAGTTTGCATTAAATATGCCCTAAAACTACTGGACCGATTTGTAAAATTTTTTCACTATTAGAACCCCACGTTATTCCTGATGAATAGTAGAAGTATATATAATACATTATTATATATGTTCAAAAAAGTTAGTTGTATGAAATTATTACACTATCGTAATTTGATGTGAAAAAGACCAAAAAGAGTTCCTATATGCTGCGGAAACTATTGACAATAGAGGAAAGTGGAGTAGGTACTATAGTTTTATAGACCCAAGGCGCGAAGAAACCTAACAAATTCCTAACTCGCTGAGGAATCTATTGACAATAGAGCAAAGTGATGTCGTAAATTTTTATATAAAATATCAATATCTACAAAGAGGCCGCAAAGTCCAACAAAAAAAAAGCTTTGTCCCTTACTCGAGTTGCCTGGAAGAGATCGCTTGTTAAGGACAAGGCCTTAAGGCTTATAATCTTTATGTATTATACTTATTATTTTTTTATTTAATAAATGAAACGAAGTGTGAATAAATAAATAAATAAATATTTGTTTATAACTACACACTTGTGTTAACGAAACAGACACAACCTTTGGTATATAGAAAGGTTTACCTCTAAATGATGATTCTCAGCAGCATCGTTAATAGGGCTTTTTCCATGTCTGTCCAAGTGAAGTCTTGCCCCATGTCTTAGCAGCCAGCGGACTGTTGACAAGTGGCCCCGCGAGGCTGCAAAGTGAAGAGGAGTGGCACCATCTCCATCTCTAGCGTTTGGGTCTACTCCACGTTCTACGATCTGAAATTACATGATAAAAATAAAAATAAAAATAAAATATGTTTATTATGGAATATAAGATACAGGTATCACTTATTCCACGTCATTAAATTGGAAACGGTAGACATCCCTACTCATCGGCAAAGAAGACAGAGGGTGTAGGCCGAGGGAAAAAGCCTGTATTAAGGTTAAGTTGTGATGTTAATTATGCCTGGTAGGCGTAGGTTCGAACCCCATAAATGAAAGGACCTATGTGCGCATTTAACAATGTGTGGTGAAGGAAACCATCATCTGGCATGCCTTAGATAAGCAAACCTGGCGCCGTACAGTTGCAGATGAGGCAAAGAGAGTCGGAAAGACTTGGAGCGAGGTGACATACGAGGCTCAAGACCGAACACGATGGAGCCTCACTGTGGACGCCCTGTGCCCCATCTAGGGGTAATAGGACATTAAACGAAACATTGCCTAAGACCCAAAATAGACGTGTTTCAAGCGCAAAAGCTGATCTACTTGCCTATTAGAAAAATCAAATCACGAAACAGATACAGCAATCTGAAAACCTAAAATTTTGGAGCCCCACTGGTTTTCTTAGTTACACATTGATAAGGCATATTTTTATTGTCTCAGAAGCAGCGCCTACGCACATTCCCATGAATAACGGTGACTTGACGTTTCGTTGCAAATCTCGTAAATAATAATATATAATGGCTGTTTTTATTAGTAATCATAATAGTCAAATACACAGTATCTACAATTTTCTTAACCTACATAGTAATAATAAAAATATTTAAAAATTATTAAAAATAAATCTAAAATATTAGTTTGAACCAAATCACCATTCTAAACTATAAAATATCAAGGCGGCTTCGTGTTTTGATTGCTTTTGTAAATATTTTGTTATGAAATGTAAATATGTATATAGGGACATATATTACTTGATATTATTATGACTTAAATTACTGATGTCTCAGAGCAGAGACAATTATTTACATTTGGCTGATCTTAGGTGCAATGGACACAATACTAGAAGACTCCCAATTGTGTTGCCAATATTTTATTAACTTGTAAAATCTATAAGTAACTTAAAAAGCTTAGTTTTAAAACGTCGCATTTTGATGAAAAGTATTCTGCTTCGAACCCTATTTTTTATAGGTTTAACTTACATGATACAATACAATAGATTTAATATTACAAAAGAAATATCAAGAAAACATAAACGCGAAAACACTCAGTAGTTTTCTATTAAAACATGGACCAACTTAATGCCTCCTCTTAGACGTCATCTGTCATTAGATGACATTAGACGCATATGTCAAACAAGGAAAACAATCCGACAGTGCTTCAGTGCCTAGGCTTCAAGGTTTCCGTTGGTTACATTAGGATTTAGGAGGCGACATCAGTGAAAACTAACCTCTCGATAAGGGCACACATGACACAATGTATGAAAATAATGAACGAACTGCACATATTAGGTTTGCTTCATGTCAATTACTATACTAAAGAGTCTGGCTAATGAAAGAAGATAATTGAATTGAAACTTTCGGATGTCATTGAATTTCTTAGGTTAGTATGATTGACTTGATACTTCATGCAATTACTCATTTTTATTTCCATTATATATTTTTTCCGAATAGGTAACAGGTATAATAGCCTTAACTTTGTTTTATTTGATAGAATATTTCGTTTCTTTCGCATTATTTGATTATTCCGAATAAAGTTGTTTTATAATAAATATAGTTTTAGTTTTCCATCCAATGCTAGTCATTTTAAGTATCAATAGTATAAGACTAAATACGTATAGTATTTAATTTCATAGAAATACAGTTACTCTCAATGTAAAAAATAATAAAATTAAATTAAGTATCAAGTAAGTTTAATCCACAAAATATATCAAACATTTAGGCATACCATACTAATTTTTTTTTAATTTGCCGCGCTTTTTCGCTATCTTCTTTCATTAGCCAGACTCTATACTATAGTAAATAGTTAGTCTTTTGTAAATATTTTAATCTATTACTGTTGTATTTATGTTGTTTATTTTGTTGTCAATAAACCAATAACACAAATCCTATCAACAATTAAACAATCCCTAAAATAAATTTATTCAAAGCCAATTCTACACCTATATACTTTCTCTAATATCGCACAATGCATTAACTCATCATTGTCTATTACGATGACAATGTGCAATTGCCACAGACATTTTCTATCGATCTTAACCATTTCCGTTGTCTATGAAAGCTGTCATTACATGTTTGAGATACATCCAATCATAGGTTGGATGGAATCATTTATGGAAAGTTAAATTGCTAACATTTAAATGTTATGCAAACAAGTATTAATTTACTGGAGCCTGTTGCATGTTGATTCAATATTAAAAAAACTGTGGCGCTAGTTATGTAACCTAACATTAGTTAAGTTACATATATATATTTTAGTTATATATATGTTAGTTATTTTAGTAAACAAAATGTTTATCATATCAAAGCAATCATCGCACACTTGAAGCTAATATGAGCCCTTTAGTTTTTACCAAACTCATAAATTGTAATTTAACTCGTTTCCGATAATGTCCAATAACATAAGTGTCACTTAGATTTGCGAACTCTTCAATAAGTCAAGTTAGTTTTTTGTACGTCGCAACCCCACTACCCCTAATGTTATCTTAGTTATAAGTTCATGTTTTAAACAATTAAAGCTAATTGTTACCCAGCTTCAAACAAAGTGTTTTATTTAACATAATATGTTATATTTGAACATCCACATAATAACCGCCACTTAACTTAATTCGCTACAACCTTTTTTGTCAATCTAAGGTAAGTAGGTAATCAGCCGTGCCTGTCACACATACAGTTTTTGGGTCTAAGGTAAGTTTCCTCACGATGTTTACCTTCATCGTTCGAGCGAATGTTAAATGCGCACATAGTATAAAAGGCCATTAAAAGTATTTTTGCCGGGGATCAAACCTACGACCTCAGGGATTAGACTCGCACGCTGAAGCTATTGATTCCATATAGTACAATTAGAATAAAACTTTAATTAGGAAACAATTATTATTTAATTAATGATATAGTTATTACTTACAAACTTTATCAAGTTACGCGATAACAGTTTCAATAAGAACGTGTAATTTTCGTTACATTTGGTAATTACCAATATTCGAAGTTCCAAATATAGCTACAGACTACAACAACAATTATTTTCATTAACTTTTTAATTTTATTGCAGTAGAGTCTAAACGTGATCCGTAATCAACACACAACGGGTTCGAATTACGGCTGTCCACCCAGGGATCTTGGATATGAGCTCACAACACTCGCTCGGACAATGATGGAAGACATCTTGAAGCATGCCTTAGTTCTAGAACTGAACATTTAGGCACAGAAGACCAGCCGCCCCTGATAATATTTGCGTTTATGGTTATATTTACTTTGTTTGTCTGCCTTTAATTTAAGATGCCGCCGAAGCTACGTCCGTTCCTATCCCTGAATAAGCATGCGGAAGCGAACTGTTTTTTTTTTTAGGAAAATATAATCTACGTATATAAAACCGAAGAACATTTTATTCGGTCAAAATTAACAAATAATAAAAAAATACGTTGACACATGAAGATTCGTAGCGATTCATAGGTTTCGCACAAAGGCCGAGGGTCGGTGCGGCCCTGCAGAAGACTGATTACATATTTGTCTATTACGAGAAATAAATAATCACGAAACAGATACAGAAATCTTCGCCTAAGATCCAGAGAAACTCAATTCCTTATTAACCGGACATACACTTAGTAGATTTGTCTAAAGCGCGGAAACAATAAATTTTATATTTGTCAGAGATTTCCTATTGAAATTGCTTTCATTACTTGAATCACGACATCAATTTCCTATCCGATAATAAACTTATGCAATGTATAAAAAATGTATTTGTCTTTATATAAGAAAGGAATTGTCGTGCAATATTTTCTACGCGTGAACATGTTGCGTCACTCTTTTCTCTGAATACCGTTATTAGAGGAATATAAAATCTAAAAGTAATTGCTTTGAAATTGTAGTCTTTCCGTACAAAAGGTGGTTTATAAAGTATGGTATTTTGAATTTGCGAACATATCTTTGCTTAGTATGAAACAATATGTATACAATGGGCATTATGAATAAAAAGAAAATCTTTTTACTAAAGTGGGGATTTATCTTTATATTAAATTGTGTTGACGCTGAAATAAAATCACTGATTTAGTTTTTCATGACTTATGGTATATTTTAAACTTTTCAAATTTACCAAAGATAGTTAATATAGTAACATTTAATATTTGCGCGTTGTTCCCACGAGAATGTAAGTGCGTGCTACTATTTCACCATGCCTCCTGCTGATAGAGGACAAGTCTTTGTTTTTAATTTATGTTATTATTATTAATTACTTAATATGTCATGTGGAACATGGTATAATGGTTGCAGCTCCTTACAAACGTTGTGAAATAAAAATGGCGATTAAAAAGAGTGGCGGAGAGTTTATTGCCAGTTCTTCTCTTCCGTTCTACGCCCTTGATTTGAGAACTGGCAGTAAATGTAAATTTAGAAGCATTAATATGTATTTCCTTATTTACGAATTTATTATTATTAAGTGTACATTATGTTACCTATTTGATTAAATTATTTTTAACTTTTACTTTACTTTTATTTATCTTAATGCAGTCTCTGGAGCACCATTTCTGAGAACTAAGAACTCGAACTTAAACGTAAATAATAAATTCACATAAGCGTTAGAGAAGTTATTTAAATCATCGTGATAACCAAAGATAATGTTAAATGTTAATACGTAGAAACAAAAAACCTTTATATACAACTCACCATCCATTTGACACAGTCCAAACATCCAGTCTGCGCCGCCGCGTGTATTGGTAACATCCCATCGCGAGCACGCGCATCTAATCTTCCTCCAGCTTCCAACACTAAATACTTGAGCACTGCCAGGTGACCCTCCTGCGCTGCCAGGTACACAGGAGTGACGTCATTGTCCATAGCCGTGTTCGCACTGAAACAAAAGATAGTAATTTAGTAAAGAATCTCTAGGTCCAACAAGCAACTTTCCATCAGATTGAAAAATCCACTCGAATAAGTACCAAACAACTTTATTGCAGAGACCAGTGGCACTACAAGCCTTTTAGGTCTGGGCCTCTGATTTATATATCTGTTTCATGATTATTTGTCAATCTACTAGGCATGTGATCAGCCATTACACCTTGGACTTTTTGGGTCTATGCGAATCCTCACGATGTTTTCCTTCACCGTTCGAGCTCATGTTAAATACGCACATAGACAGAAAGTGTATTGGTACATAGCCGGGGATTGAACCTACGATATCAAGAGAGTCGCACGCTGAAGACCAACACTGCTGTCAATAATACATGAATGATAATTTAGTGTAGAAGCGAACTTAGAAAAAATAATCACTACATTTTAGAATACAGCATTTAGTCTGGCATTGATTGGTCTTTTGTAGTCTTTTTGGAAAGAGATCGGCCGTGTGATTTGAGGTCACAGAAC
Organism: Pieris macdunnoughi; assembly: GCA_905332375.1. Taxonomy (NCBI): domain Eukaryota; kingdom Metazoa; phylum Arthropoda; class Insecta; order Lepidoptera; family Pieridae; genus Pieris; species Pieris macdunnoughi. The sequence goes on from CAJOBZ010000062.1 coordinate 1,629,979, forward strand.
TAAATTACTTTTTATAATCTTACAATATTGTTACGTCATTATAGTAAAAAAGTAATCTAGTAAAAGATTGACATAGTTTCGGGAATGAGATAATGCGTAGCAAATATACAACGGAAAGTTGCGTACCTGGGACACGCGTTGCATCATGACCATAACCACCTCCGTGAATTAATTATAATGGGTGAAATCCAGGGTAAACGTGCTGGTAGTAGGAAACAAATGGCAAGTTACGGAGTAGAACGGTATTGTAACTGCGGATGAGGTGCTGTATCAGGCACAGGACAAGACACGCTTCACGAGACTGACTGCCAACCTCCATTAATGGAGACGCACCACCACGAAATAAACGTATTAGTTCGCATAACTCCTACGACAGTTCTCTTCCCGCACAGAGTATCATAGTGACAAGAAGTTTTTGTGTTTAAAGTTTACAAATTACGAGGAACAATTTTCTTTCTTTATTATAGAGTTTCTTGCGAGCCATTATCGACGTACGTTCTTTTCGAGTTTTGATTAATAAAAAATATGAATCGAAAGTACCTTAGTAAAATCCTCAAATCTTCTAAAAACACCCACACATCAGGGTGAAATGTATTTTAGCCAACGTGTGATGAGATTGCTTGACTCCATAAAGTTAAGATAAATGTAATATTATGTATAAGGTATAAAAACGTTTTCTTCTCTCTGTTTGTGGTAATGTTTTAATTTACCTTTTTGAATTTTTTTCACTCTTTAGATAATAAGTAATTTATAATTTATAAACCTTCAGGCACCACGGTTAAATCCCTTCGTGGCTGTTGGTATTTTTGTTTTATTTTTTAAATAATAATTACGTCTACTTGTAAAAGTAAGTATTCATTTTATTTATTTACACTTACATTAAAAAAAACAAATAAGCGATCTCTTCCTTCCATAGTAAGGTAAAAACTAAAAAAGACATATTATGCGTAAAGTGCAAGAAGTGCATAACAAAATCTTGTAAAAATTATTGAATTACCAAACTTATTCTTTAGGTTAAGTTATTTTAGATTATTATTTTAATAACACAAAAAGACCATTAACTAAAAAATATGGTTAAAGATGTATGTAGAAGAATTTTAAAAGATATTAGTTTGTTAGATTGTTACTCCATTCCATCGGCTACCTCCCTAACATCTTCCCAGTATTTAAGCAGCTTGAGGTCTCACATATAAGCTGTTAAAAGTTTATATTTGTTAAAACATAAATGTAAACCACTCACGTTATTATGAAATCCAAATTAAAAAGTAAAAATATTACAAAATGTAACAAAATCCAGTCCAAACAACAAAAATAAAACCAATTTGTCAAACCTGTTTATGTCGTAACCGACCTCCTGACATCGACAAGTGAAAACGAAGATAAAAGTGAAACGTGAGATTTGGTTAACGGTAAGACTAGACTGTTGGTTACGTGGATGATATAATAGGCGATTAACTTAATTACAGGTGTTTATACGATAATAGCTGACCTAGAAGACGGAAGGAAGTCGATTGAAGGCAGAATCGTAGGTATTATATTTGATATTCCTTTAATATCACAATTTCTAACAAAGGATTGAGGTAGGTATATGTTTTAAATGGGAAGAAATACCAACCGTTTTATATCATCTATTTTTCTTAGCACTATTTAAGCCACGTAAAAAGTAAAATGCCAAAACCTTACGCGTTACGCGTACCTAGACGGTTAGCTTGCCGCGGACGCCAGTAAAGTGTCGTCAGATTAGATAGATTTTTTAGATTACATAAAATTTTCGGTGTTTTAATTCCAACTGAAGATCACCTATTTGTAAATTACAATAATTTTCAAATGGGTGCCTTGGTTACCTATATTGCCAGGGGAACCGAATTGTCTCGAACAACTGCAGGAGTGATAGCAGTGATGGCAACAAAGGCAGGAATCATGGCAGGAGAAGTCCGCGTCGATCACCCAAATGGTCTGACCAAATTAAGACAAGTATCGGTCTCAACATCCCTAATGCCGGAAGACAAGCTGAGAAGTGGTATGGAAGTCAACGTATCGGTTAGGGCTTTTCAAGACAGGCACCTTTTTGAAGACTACTAAATTAGTCCTGTCTTAGTGCCTGGTGCTTTCGAAATTAATCGTCCTTTTATTTCTAGACTCAAAGATCGTAGATCATTACGAGATATTAGTTTTATTTTGACGTCACGCGTTCAGAATTCAAAGCAATTCGTTATTTTTCCTTAGATAATGGAGGATATGAACGCACTCAATTTGCATGTTCAGCAATAATCAAACGTATCAATTACCGAATCTAACTTGTTTTAACATTCACATGATAGCGCAATAGCGGTGAAATTGTTTACAGTTTCAAGGAAAATTACCTAAAGTTCCATATATGGTGTGTTACGCACGTTTAAAAAGCACGCAAGTTTAACACGAATAAAACTAAAGGAATCGTTTAATTATATTTAATAATGTTGCTTTTGCAATCATAACGTACGTCAATCGACTCGAATTATTGGGGTAAGTGGCCTAAAATATAATAGTAAAAACAACAAAATAAACAGCTAAATAGAGGTTGTGACCTCGGGGTGAATGACCCTGTTTGAGTTAATACAAAAGAATTAGGTAAAACTCTAGTTACATTATTAATAAGGACTACTTTAGTTAATACGGTTCAATTGAATATTTTTTCGTAAGAAATTGAAAGAGCTTTTTCATGAAAAAGGATCAAAATATTTGTTTCTTTTATTTATTTATCAAAGTTTTAATATTACGTAGAAAATACATTTTACAGAATGTCATGTCATTCATGTCTAAGGATTATGAAATTAATTACGTTAAATTTGTATTGTTTTACAAATACAACAGGGCTAATCAGTTTGTGTGTTTTTTAACAGTGTATAATTGAATTATATTTCTAACCCCATTTTGAACATATGTATGTATAAAACTTTACAAGTGTCTTTACATGCGGTATTTTAATTCCTTCTAATACATAAGCTAACTTCATCTCGAGATTAAAACATCGTACTTAACACTTCAAAGTGATGTAAGAAATTAATAATTTATAAGACCCGATAAATATGTTGAATCGTTATGCAAATCCATGATAAACATTAATGCTTTATGCATTAGGTTTTGCAATCAAAAACTAGAGAAAGTAAGGAATAATATATTTCATCACTAATTAATGATTAGAAAGCTTTTTTGTTTATTATAAATGTATATATTTAATTACGCGAACTTGTTATAAAAAAATCAGTGGCGCGACAACCTTTTTAGGTTAGATTTTTGTATCTGTTTCATGATCATTTGTCAATGTAATAGGCAAGTAAGTGATCAGGCTCTTGTGCCTGACACACGCCGTCGACTTTTTGGGTCTAAGGCAAGCGAATACTCACGATGTTTTCCTTAGCCGTTCGAGTGAGTTAAATGTGCACATACAAAGAAAGATGCACAGCCAGGAATCGAACCTACGACCTCAGGCGTGTGAGTCGCGAACTTGTTTGATAACCTATTTATAATTCACTATTACATCTGTAAACGTCCAATACAATTACAACATCCAACATTTGATGAATACCATACTTTGTTTAATATCCGGGCACACTCCATCAAAATATGTGAATGTATGTGTGCATACACATATCTTAACATATGACATATGATACATATGACAAGCCGTAGTCCCGTTTTGAAATATAAATTCCTGTAAAGGAATTCCAAATGCACTTGACAGTGTAATAATGTTTCTTATATAAACAAACGCAAAACTCGAAGACGGCTGGATCAATTTGAGTATTTTTTAAATTTATTACTAGAACTCTGAGAAAGGTTTTCATGGAAAATTGCACGGAAAACCCAGTTTTCTTTTTCTGTAATTGTGAAGGCGAAGTCTCTATGGGGTAGCATAGCAAACTGTTGCATGTGTTGGTATGTAGTTACTAAAAGGTAGGCTAATTAAATCATATTAAGGAGAAATGAAGTTCGCGGTGGCAGCGAGTATAAGATAATTATTGATTAGTTTATAGCTAATTACATATCACTACCACGAACTACTTTACATTTAAATGGTAACCATGGTAACCTTTTCATTATAAGACCTAAAATCAAACACAGCACACCTCGCAGTTCTCGTCGAGCGAGTTTGCTTATCTTGCCGAAACCGCGTACAAATTATTTGAAGAAGTCTATTATGTATGAGAGTGCGCAATTATTTAATCAATAACCATCTAAAATTTCTAATATTAGCTCGTTTAACCAATTCAAAAGGGCATTTAAGATACGTATCAGAATGAGCCTAGACTAAAATTAGGCTGTCAGATGTCGACATGTATCTATTTAGTTTCTAATGTAAAAAAATACATTTTATGTAATGAGAAATAAAGTTCTTTAAACATTTAAATGTTAACATTAAAATTACCGGTCTCGTCCTCCATAAGTCCCCGATTTAGTTTTCTGATATTTCTTACTCTTCTTGCCTTTCTTCCCGAATAACTTACTCGTCACCCGACTGTACGGCGGGTGGGTGTTATTCTGCGTCATTGTTATAAATATTGAACCATAACTTCACTAATGACAGTAATTTTTTGCATAACAAAAAGCACGTCACATTGAATTTGGACACAAGCGCGGGCGCAGGTTGTTCGCGATACACTGAGCCATTGAGCTTACGTTTTCACAGCGAAAGTGCATTTTCACAGAGGTTTAATGACTCAAGCTCGACGCGTGTTTTCATTTATTGATCTGTGACAGTTTTAATTGTGTCTGGTTTTTTATATCTAAAAAAAATATTTTTTCCTTCTTTTCTTATAATTTTTAGACGAATTTTAAATACCTAGAATTTGTTTTTAACAAGGAAATCAATGTAACTATACCTTACTATCACCCAGTGATAATTTTATATGTATAATTATTTTATTTACAGTACGTATATGTTTCAGTACTCGTAACGAAATTACTTTAAGTAATATTTAGACCACGCAGCAACCAAAGGCAATTAAAGTATTTTGGCCCAGCGTGCGTCTCTCATACCTGAGGTCGAAGGTTCGATCCCCGGCTGTGCACCAATGAACTTACTATGTGCGCATTTAACATTCGCTCGAACGGTGAAGGAAAACATCATAAGCATTTGCATGACTTAGACCAAAAATAGTTGACGGCGTGTGTCAGGCACAGGAGGCTGAGGCCTACTTGCCTATTAGATTGAAAAATGATCATGAAACAGACGAAATATCTGAGGCTTTTTTTATGTATTATGAGTAAAGCCCCGAAACCTTATACACTAAAACTAAACCAGCCTAAATGCCGTTCAATCTCTTTCTCACGATTTCTGTTTACGCGGTGATGAAAAGAGACAAACTACTTTAGTTAAAACCTGATTTATTTTTTATATAAGGTTAGTGTCTATTAACCATTATAGATTATAGACAGAAAAGAATCCTCTGCACATACAAACCTTGTTTGAGCGTAGGATTTTTTAACGCGTTACCGAGTTCTTCATAGTTTTGTCTTTGATTTACATAACCTTTACACATTTAAAGTAAAAACTGTTTAACCGGATTGAACTTCAATCCGGTTAAACAAAAAAAGTTTTTTTCTTTACTGAGTTCTTAATATATTTGGTTATATAACGTCCTTGAAATGTACTTAAAAGGTTTTAAGCAATATTTATAAGCCCAAGTCAAAAATCTTTATTGCGATTGTAATTATTACGTATAAGTTCGTGAACACGACTCGTTGGTGCAAGTTAAAGGAATAGGCGAATCAAATTAAATTCTAACAACAAACTAACTTTGGTGGCCAACTCAAATAAACCCTCTGGCAATGTCTACGTATATGGGCTGTGGTATCACTTAACATTAACCTCCTCTTTTGCTCCCGGTTTCATTAAAAAAATCCTTAATTCCAATGAATTAAAACTGATCCAATGATCAGTTTGAGTTATTGGTGCAAATAGCGATTATCGTTTTTAACTAATAAATAAATCAAACATTACTGTTAACGTTGATTATTTCTATTATTTATTGTTTAGTATTTTAACCTATGGTGCTCAGTAATAATGTATATTATAATGTAGTAACAAACGAAAACATAAAGTAATTCCTTCGTCTTGCATAACTCTTTATTGAAGTTATACTTCTTTTGGCGCGTTAGGGAAAAATGATGAGAGTAAATTTTTTACGATGCGCACGCACACCGTCACAAAAAAACCGACACCCTGAAGTTAGCTATATTCCACATTTTAGTTTTTCCTATTGTTAGTGTCGTTTTTTCTACAAATGTTACTGACAACACACATTATTAAAGTTATACCTATTTCTTTTGGCGCGTTAGGGAAAAATGATGAGAGTAAATTAATACGGTGCTCGCGCACACCGTCACAAAAAACCGACACCCTAAAGTTACCTCTATATTCAATATTTATATCTATAGTCAATATTTTAGTTTTTACTATTGTTAGTGTAGTTTTTTCTACAAACGTAGAATAACATTTTTGAAAAGATTTTTATCTTGTTACGCCAATGAAGTATAACTTCTAACGCGTGTACTTAAGTACTCACACGTTTTTTATATATAGATATATAGTAGTATAAATTTGACAATTAATATATAAATATTTGACAGTTAATTTATGACCATTCAAACTGGGCGCAACTCTTGTAATGTCAAAACTCATTGTCGTATGGGAGCCAAACTCAGCTCATAGCCTCCAGAGTATTACTCACGAATTCTGGGCAACGCTTATAACTTAAACGCATTGGTTTCACCAGCATATCGACTGAACATGACATGACTCTTTCCGACTTTCGCCAATTGAATGGCCACTTCTAACTCGTTATAGATAAAGATTACTAAATATTATTTATAGATTTGTTTTTTATCATTCTCTGTATCTAAGTTAAAATTACAGTGTCAATTAATGTTTTTATCACCATTAATGATTTATTTTAACTATTTATTATTAAAGAAGAGAACTAAGTACATAGGCACTTCTCGCTCAACGAAAAAAAAACGTGTGTTACGTACACGCGTTAGAAATTATACTTCTTTGGCGTAACAAGATAAAAATATTTTTAATTTTTTTTATCTTACGCCTTATTTTACTGTTGTAGAAAAACCGACACTAACAAAAGAAAATACTAAAATGTTGTCTATAGCTAACTTCAGGGTAACGGGGTGCGCGCGCATCGTATAAATTTACTCTCATCATTTTTCCCTAACGCGCCAAAAGAAATAGGTATAACTTTAATAATGTGTGCTGTCAGTAACATTTGTAGAAAAAACGACACTAACAAAAGAAAAACTAAAATGTTGTCTATAGCTAACTTCAGGGTAACGGGGTGCGCGCGCATCGTATAAATTTACTCTCATCATTTTTCCCTAACGCGCCAAAAGAAATAGGTATAACTTTAATAATGTGTGCTGTCAGTAACATTTGTAGAAAAAACGACACTAACAAAAGAAAAAACTAAAATGTTGTCTATAGCTAACTTCAGGGTAACGGGGTGCGCGCGCATCGTAAAAATTTACTCACATCATTTTTCCCTAACGCGCCAAAAGAAGTATAACATCAAAAAAAACAAAATGTTAGCTATAGTGTGTCGGTTTTTTGTGACGGTGTGCGCGCGCATCGTAAAAATTTACTCTCATCATTTTTCCCTAACGCGCTAAAAGAAGTATAACTTCAAAAGTATTGCAATACAGCGAGGAAACACCAGTATTAAAGGTACACTGCCGGGATCAAACTTTTAACGTTTGTTTTAATCATTTTTTAATGATTATTAATATTACTATGTAGGTTAAGAATATTGTAAATACTGTATATTTGTATGAAAATGCACTGCAGATATTGAGTTTAATGTAGGGTTTAACTATCAAAATTTAATGAGACCTAAATAATAAATACAAAATTATTAACAAATTAATTCATACAAATCTATCCGTTACACAAAAATCAGATACAAAATATTCATTAAGAAATATTGATACATTATGTTTAATACAACCAAGGACTAATTACGGAAAACTTAATAATATGTATCAAGGCGCACAAATATTTAATACATTGCCACCCAGATTAAAAGAAATAAAACCTTTTTACAAATTTAAAAAACTTTTAAAAGTACATGTAATTAACAACATACCTATAAAATAACAAAAATAAAAACAAGCATATTCTATATCTGTGTCTGTAACAATCGTAAAAGTTTAATATGAATTAATGGAATAATTAATGTATGTATTTACAAAACATCAAAAAGGCTATTCTAGCATTTACGTCTGCGAACGAGCGTCTTAGAAATTATTACTATTCATTGTCACATAATGCCTGTTGTAACATCGATGCGACCTACCTGCACTTTTGTTACAAATATGGTACATATTGTTAGAAACTAATATTTTTATTTTATATCGTGAATTTTCAAATAATTTTATAACACGATGTACATAACTAACTTACTCTAAATTTTCTCGCTAAGTGAATGTAATTCTTTGAGAAATAAAGTATCTTTGAACCTAATATATAATTTCACTTAAGCTATAAAAACAGTAGTCTATGTAAGGTGATAATACGTTTCCTATATAAAATAAATTGTTGACAGTATTTTAAGTTATTTTTTGTATATATAGCACTATATATTAGTATAGTAACACATATATAAGCTGGCGGAAATCAATCATATTTATTTTAATCCATAATACATCGTATACATTTTAAACAAGTATATATTTTATTATTATTCTTTATATGTAATAATTATATTTCTTATATATTATACAGCTTGTACGGTGTTGAAGCAAAAAAATTTTCAAAATTCAAAATCATATATTCATATTTAACACAATGTACACTTATGAACGTCAAAAAAATAATATTTATGAAATGCTTCTAATTTTACATTTACTGCCAGTTCTCAAATCAAGGGCGTAGAACGGAAGAGAAGAACTGCCAATAAACTCTCCGCCACTCTTTTTAATCACCAAGTTTTTTGTTTTACACAATGTTTATAAGGAGCTGCAACCATTACACCATGTTCCACATGACATCTTAAGTAATTAATAATAATAAAATAAATTAAAAACAAAGATTTGTCCTCTATCAGACTTACATTTTCGTGGGAACAACACGCAAAAACATAGTCGAAACAACTAACATCACCGCATACACGAATTCAAGTCCGACCAGTCAGCACAAGTATACATGGCAAGCCATAGAGGCAGGAGGTATTGTTTTATGTCTACAATTGTGGTCTGCATCTCTGAACAATGTTATATATTCATTATTCGTTTATATGTACAAATTAAAAACTTAAGAGACAAACAAGAACACATGTAATAAATAAACATTACAAATTGCTGTCGAAAGGTGAAAACCAACAAAACAATGTCCACGTTGTAATTACATTCCCACCCTTTCTACACAACAGATGGCGCTAAAAAACTAACATTGTTTACATTTACAACAAAAAGTATAAAGCACTATTTGCATTATTATTGTTCCGATGCCTAAATTGTTCGGAAACGTTTTCGATTCCAAAGATAATTTCCGATTTTCTGTTGTTACCGTTTCGATCGAGAAATATTTACTTAATCCAATTCAACCAACAACTCTCTCGTAAATGTTTGAACCTTTTTTGTATATATTATTTATTCCAGCATTGTCTTTATTTAAAGTATAATTGTTTTAGTTTGTACGAATACGAAATCAATAAATTGAGGCGCGTAATATAGGCGCACGAATGTCAAGGACGTAAGTTTAAGCCCCGGGTGTGAAAGAATAGATTCTCTAGTGCTCAAACGTTGAAGGAATATTGTTTTGATACCAGCAAATCAAAGCATAATTTCAGCAAACGAGTGATTACTTTAAATGGACTACAAAGGCTTATGACTAATAATTTATTAACATGTTTTTTTATGTAACAAGGCTCATATAACGTGATAGACACTCACATTGCCAGAGGGCTCGCCGGCCTTTGAATGTCAAAAAATAGGATACAATAAAATGATAAAAAATAAACAACAGTAAAGTTAAAAACGGAAAATATCTCAATAAAAATTTGTCATACTAAATATATTTTCCGACACTTCAAAATTATATAATGAACCGAATTCCTTACCATAAATTAACAATAAACCGTCACAAAAAAAACTTAGGAAATACGCAAGTAGGAAACTCATAAAAGTGTATTTGTAAGCAAATAATTAATTATAAAGTCAGCTCCATGCCTTTCAGATCGGAACGCGCGCGTCGCATACCGTTGTATTGCGTTTTTCCATTTTACTTATTAGCCAATAGCATAAACCTATTTTCGAACTAAGTACGAATCTGTGCTCCGATCGGAAATAAATAAGGGAACAAACGATTATTTTAAGAAATTCTGATAAAGACAATATTAATACTGCCTTATGCATGTCTTTAGAACCATATCTTTTTTTTATTTGTGTGGAAATGCGCTTACGCAGGCGGGCGTCTTGGATGTCGAGCTTGACGCGGGGACTGTGGGGCTGGGTCTATCGGGTTTCACCTAGGTATTAAACCAAAAGTTTGGAAACCATATCTGTACCGACTTCTCAAAGCTGGACATATTTTTTTATATTTTGAAAATAAATATAGCTTATGTTCAGAGATAATCTATCAATCTAATGATGAATTTCTGTAATCGGAAAGATGAAAGAAATTAATTTTATTAATGTTGCTTACACAAAAAAAATAGATACAAAATTACGACTTTAAAACAAGCCTATCTCAGCTTTAAGTATATTGTTTGTAATAAATAAATCAAGTTGCCAGCAATACTGATGTTAGAAGTATTATACAGAAAACACAAATCTCTTCTCTTTATGCGTTTTGATTATATTCTGTAGTTTTGTTATTATCTGCGTTTTGGCGCTAAAACTTATAAATACTAATTATGTCACATTTTAATTTTTCTTTAATTTAAAACTCAAAGTTCTATAAATTTGTCAGCATATGTTTTAATTGTTTTTGTGTATTCTTTATTCTATAAGTTATTTTATTACGTAGTTTTGGACTTCTTGCGCTCACCTTATTTAATTTTCCTTACAGTGGTTTCATGGAAGAGATCAAGCCGCCATTTGCCAAAATTGTTTTTGTTGTTCTTGCGACAAAGTGTTAAATAAATAAAACTTAGCTCGTGAATTATTTAAAAAGTGCCTTTTTAGAGAGTGTAAAAACCCAAAAGAGCAAAAAACTCTTTTGAAAGCCAAAACTTATAAATTTTAAAATGACTATGTATAGTCTATGAAATTTGTAAATAACAATCTTGAATTGTGTCTTAATCTGTGCAATCTGTAATGTCAATTTGTTATTTCTAGACTGGCAACGAGAGTTTTAATATAACATAATTGCCATAATTAACTATATTAACTTAAAATTAGAGCATATCAAGTTTCTTCGCGTGCATGCAATACTGTCATAGTATATGTCATAATCTTTATTTAATTTAAATACATATATTAAAAATTTAAAACTGTCTAAGCAATTATTATTGTCCGGACAAAAGTCTCTGTGAAACGTATGAAAATCCATTTTTATAACCTTAAATTAATTTAAAAAAAGAGTTTACTAATATCAAATTTAATGTTTTCAACATATGGAAGTCATTTTTTTTTACAGCAATAAGCCATATTCAGCGCTAGCAAACTTTGAATTTAACTCTAAGACATGCCTAATTCTTCCTTCATACGGAGTTCGAACACACTTCCCCAGGGTTAAGAATCGCCTGCTTATTTACCTAACAGACCAAAATATAACGTCCTGTACGATGGGACGTGATTAAACAAAAGCTTGTATAGAGCCTTTAATTCGCGTAAATAAAATATTTCTTTTTATGTAACAAGGGGCAAACGGGTAGATTTCTCATCTGATGTTAAGTGATATCACTGCCCATAGACACTCAATGCCAGAGGGCTCGAGTGCGTTGCCGGCTTTTTAAGAATTTGTACACTCTTTTCTTGAATATAAGTCGAATTGGTACGGAAATACTTCACAGTATACAATATACAATAGTGGGCAGCTCCACATAGTGGTGGTAAACAAGTCTGCCAAGAATAACGCTCAGTTGTGGAACGACGGACGTCGAGGTGATACGGGTATATGCGTTCGTTAATGTCCTCAAAGCATGACTATATTTATTTCACTATAATTACGTTTTAGCCTAACTGGGGAATGCGGTCTGTGGGTGACGTTGACATGCGTAATGCGAAAATGATTGTTATAATATGCTCTTTACGTGTTTTCTAGAACTGGTTCATGGTTTAGAAAACTAGGCATTTACGGTAATTTAATGGTTTAACTTAAGTAAATTGTTTTGCTTTCGACTAAATAGAAAATATCTGCCTTAAAACCAGTTTTTAAATCAGTTAATAACCTAATCTGAACAAAAAAATTATTAATATTTGCCATTGTTTTTTATTTTATAGTCTGTTTTATTATGTGTATCTGTAGATATTGTGCATTCTTGTAATTGGTGTACATGCTCTGTTTTCAGTGTATACTCTGAAAAAAGGAATGGCCAGTATTTTCAGATAGGAAACAAGGACTAAATAATGTGTAAGCAATCAAGATTTATTTTATATGATTTTGTTTAAACTTAAGAGAAAACTGAATGTAATATTGGCATGAGAAACTTTTAAATTAAGACCTGCGTAAAGATTTGTTCGATTTCAATGTATGTTCCACCGTCACATATATTTTTGTATAATTTTTTTTATAGAATGGGTCAAACGGGCAGGTGGTTAAGTGATACAGCCGCCCATAGACACTCTCAATGCCAGACGGCTCGAGAGTGCGTTGCCGGCCTTTTAAGAATGGTATTGTATTATTTATTACATATATTGTAATTTGAAAAGTAGATAAAACAAAGAACCTCTGTAAGATTTTTCTTCTTTTGTTGTGTGACAATTAAAAAAAGCGACAATATCCCATAGGCATAGCTGCTCATATCAATTTTACGCAAATGTCAAAATTAAAGCTACAGTTAAAAAGGAGTTCATATATGGATGTCGTAGGGGTTGCAACCCACAACTGTATAAACCTGTTGCTTACAATTGTTAGCGCCCGACGTTCTTTCCATGAGTAATGGCCAAGTAAATGTTTTTGTAGTTTTTGGTTGTTCTGTGCCTTTAGGGTTACATAAGGATAAAGTGTCCTTAATTTTACAATTATTATACATACCTGATAGTACTCGCCGGTATTGTTTTAGAATACTTCAGTCTTGCGGATAACGCCCGCAGAGGGCGCTCACGTCGTGGGCAAGTCGCCATTTTGATTAATGCATCACTCACACTTTAATCACTAGTCACAAATTTATACTTTTCGTAGAAAAGGTAAATTGTCTAATAAACAGCTTACTTCTCTAAATTCAAGGTTAAAGAAAATATGAAGTTTTTCTTTTTGCTTAATGCATATATACTGAAGGGAAAATTCTCGTTCAGAAACATTTTAATAACACAAAATTAAAAACGACTATACTCTGATTTTTAATCCCGTAGAATTCTGACAGGTATCATTTTATGACATGTCAGAGGTGGCAAACCTTTTTCGCCGGACACATTTTTCAATTTCAATACGAGTCTGAACATCTGAGTCTATACATACATTTTATTGTTAGTTAATGTATTCATTTTATTAAGTGCGGTGCTCCACATTAAAAGTGGTTTGACGGCGAGTGATAATTACGTCCCTTTGCATCACAAACAGTTAAAACACACATGTAAAGATAACATTTTTTAAAGGTTTACTAAACCTGGAATTAGTAGGCAGTGATACCAGCTAAAGAATAAAATAAAGTAATTAAAGTTAATTCGATATATTGTTCGTGATATTGAAGTATTTGTTATTTTTGTATTAGGTCACTTGAGTAAGTAAATATTTATATTTACCTTTTTGTAGGTAAAACATAAAAAATACGTAGCATAGTATTTCCCTCAAATAAGTCAAATTTGTCCCTTTTTTGGTGGAGAATTTTTTTTTGTAGCAACATCAATGACATGTTAGAATTCTACGGAATAAAAAATCAGTGTATAGTACTAAGTAAACGACTTTAGTAAGCACTCAGACGTATTCCAAATACGAATAAGGCATTCATTTAATTGTGGTTTCTAAAGTAAATGGAGTCTCACAAAAAATCTATAATGTTTTGATCCTGATGATCATGGGTACCAATCCGAGCTCTCGACTCTGAATTACAATTACAATTATTACAGCCTTAGAGTCATATTCGAATATTTCAAAATTACTATTTGATTTCAATTACGAGTGATTTAGTAATAAATAATAGCTTTAAAAGGTCTCGTCTAACAATGATTGATAGGTGAACTTAAACTGACGTTTTGCCTAGAAAGATAAGCAGACAGGTTAGTATTTAAAAATGTCGAGACTTTTATCTCAAATTAACAAGAGATTTATGCAATAATGTGCAATAGATAATAGATTAAAATCTCTAGCGACGCAATAAAAATAATGCCGATTAGTAAGACAAATGAATTTAAAATAATGGCAACATTTATATCAAAGACCATAAACAAAACGACGAATGCCGTGGCTTCCGATCATATTCGACATTTGAATAATAACTTGGCACAGAACATATTTTCACATATTTCGATATTCAAATATCGAATTGCCGCCATCTTGTTTGGACTATAACAGATCGGTATTCTAGTCCAAGTGCATTGACTGCATCATTAATTAACAGTTATTTCTGTGATAAAAGCAATAATTTTCTTTTCCTACCAGACAGTTAAACGGCTAATTCTAAGATAAATTACTGGGAGGAACTGATGCGATGCATACTATCACGCTCGTACCGTTCTATGTCCACTTGAATGAATAGAAAAATATGCCATAGGCAACATAAATTATTGGCAGGATTATCATAATCCTAAGATAATAATGCAATAGAAAGTATCATTCGATATTATTTACCGATGGCGCTACCTTTTAGGTCTGGGCCTCAAATTTATGTATATGTTCCGTGATCATTACTAATAGGTGATAAAAATTCTGTGCCCGGGCATGCTCGATTTCCTAACGATATTTTCCTTCATCGTATGAGCGAGTGTTATATGCAAACATAGACAGGAAGTCCATTGGTGCACAGCCAGGGCTTAGGGAGTCGCACATTGAAAACACTAAGCCAACACTATTAGATATTATACCTGACGATAATAAATTCTGCTAATTAACATCCAAAAACACCAGGAGTTCTACTACTGGCGAAAATATAATTATTTCGGAAACAGTACCTACTCAAAGAAACTTTGCCCTACTAACTTGAGGGACTTTGAACGGACCAGTATTTAGTTATTTAACTTTTAAACTGATTTGCAGTGTTGGCCTAGTGGCTTCAAAGTGCGACTCTCATCCCTGAGATCGTAGGTTCGATCCCCGGCTGTGCACTATGGACTGTCTATGTGCGCATTTCACATTCGTTCGGTAACGGGAAACATCCTGAGGAAACCGGCTTGCCTTAGACCCAAAAGTTCGACGGCGTGTGACAGCCACAAGAGGCTGATCACCTGCTATTAGATTGACAAATGATCATGGAACATATACAGAAATCTGAGGCCCAGACCTAAAAAGGCTGTAGCTGTGATTTGTTTTACATTGATATTTGAACGGTACTATTTAATTAATATACCATTTATAGTGCTTCAGTGTAATCAAGGTCTTTGAAGACCATAATCAAAATAATGTAATACATTCTGTAATAATTTATGTGTAGATCTGTGGATCTCGCAAAGATTATAGACAGTTTATTGTAAGCCAATTATCGCGCTTTTCAAATATTATATCAGTTTTTCTTTATTAAAACAAAATATGCTGTAATTATTAACATTGAAACTATGCGTCATGCGAAATAATTAGAAAGTGTTAATTTAATTCTACTTTCAGTTTTGATAATGCTTTTGTTACTTTCTTGAGTTACTAAAAAATATTACAAAATGGACTTTAAGAAAAGTCAAAAGTAGTCACTAAAACTTAATGTATTAATAAATTAAGATAAAATTTATCGATTAACAAACTAAATCGTTATTAATAAATTATAAGAACGTTGCAAAACTTCTACGTGTGAACCCACAATCCCGAAATATAGGAAACACATCATACACACTATTTTATCCATAATTTCCATTTTTTTTTATAAATTCAAAAACTAGGAACACCAATTTAATAAAGTTATTTGGTTTAATTTTATAACTCCATTAAAACAGGTGCAAAGGTACGCAAAACTAATTATGGACCTGACAAATCAATATAAAGTTCACACTACTTATAACATGAGAAATCTCCGCGTTATAAGGGATTCCCCCTTACCGCGGTATATGAGGAACGGAAATCGCGTTATACGAAAACGTGTTATAGGGGGGATTACGTGCCAAAAAAATTACAAAGGCTTTCGTTTGCTTTAAATACAATATACACAAAACAATGGCCTATTGTTTTATAACCTTGATCTGAAATCTTGAACTTGACATTCATATCAAATAAATAAAAACATTTTAATATTGCTGAAACAGGCTTATCGTGTAAGCGATTTCTTCCAACAATTTCTAAACGTAAACTGTTGTTCCAAGGAAAAAAACTATTTAAATGTTATTGAGTTATGTTTAATTATGTTAGGAAACATTTTATTTATTAGTATATGATTTTTTAATATTACAAGTAATGCAATTTATTACTCCAAATCTTGCTATTTATTGCTCAAAAAAGTTTTATAAACGCCTGAAAAAGATATCTCTTACCGATTTTATTTAAATTATCAAACCCTAGTACCTAACAATCACAACAACAACCTAAAGGAACAATCATAAATCATAGACACTAAACCAAAACTAATAAATCACCAATGCCACAGAGTAAAAAACTGTATCGCGGAACTCAGATCACTCACGCCATTTGCACTCGACGCGAGCGCAAGCAGAGTCAAATCTCACTTGACTAGTGCATTTCTGGGTTCCAGCATAGTGTTGATTACGGTGTATTATATGGTAATAGGCGTAGCGGTAAGCGGAAGCGATAGCGAGATTATATTACTAAGTGTATAAATATAAACTATTTGCTGATCTAAACAACAATTATGTAGCCGTTAAAATTTGTTCCTAGCATCATGAAATAGTAATATTATTTATCGTTATATATTTTTTCAATTTAAGTGATATAGCCGCCCATGGACACTCAATGCAGACGGCTCGCGAGTGCGTTGCCGGTGCCGGTAAAAATTGGTACGCTCTTCTCTGTGAGATTTTTTTGTGACAATTTAAAAAAAAAAGCAACAATATCCCACAAGCATAGCTTCTCATATAAATTTGCTTTAAATAAATAACTGTATTTTTCAGCATTACCATTTCTGTCGGTAATTATATATATCTACTATGACGTTTTTAGATGTGCACAAAGTTACCCGAGCAGTGTGGCCTAGTGGCTTCAGCGTGCGACTCTCATCCCTGAGGTCGTAGGTTCGATCCCCGGCTGTGCACCAATGGACTTTCTTTCTATGTGCGCTAACATTCGCTCGAACGGTGAAGGAAAATATCGTGAGGAAACCGGCTTGCCTTAGACCCAAAAAGTCGACTTACCTATCAGATTAACAAATGATCGTGAAACAGATACAGAAATCTGAGGCCTAGGCCTAAAAAGGTTGTAGCGCCATTGATTTTTTTTTTAATTATATATATTATATATGTATATCGCTTCGCCTATACCATACCACAACTGAAGCACGTCACCTACTTACTCCTGTAAATTTTGCATAATGTTTTGTTTTCTCCTTGGGTAATGTGCCGTGAACGTTGTAATCTTAATTAAAGTTTTAATTCATCGATTTATTTACATCTAGTTGTACCATTTTACGGCCTCGTTACAAAACTGCGCAACGATTGCATATTAATTAAAATGCCAACGAGTTTTTGATTTTTATCGAGAGTAAGTACGTCGTAATTACGTTACAAAACAAAGAAATGGTATTACCAATTTTTTTAAACCATAACTGGTCACAAAAAAGACATGATATAATTATTTATTGCACATAATACAATTTGCATTTTTTAAATATAATTTTTTTGTGTTATTATTACAACTTAAACATAACAATCAAATATATAGTATTTACAATTTTACTAACCTTCATAGTTATAATAAAAATAATTAAAAATTAATAAAAAGAAAATTAAAACAAATTTAAAAAGCTTGGTCCTCTTTCACGCTGGCAGCATTTCCTCGCTGTATTGCGATACGTACGTATTCGTTGAGCGAGGAAAGGACCAGCTCTGGGGTCACCGATGTAATTGATTTTAATCTAAAGTATTCATAGTAAAAACCAATTTTGACATATTTTAAATTAGGTATTTGAACACCATATAAGATTTCTAATAATGTTTTCACATCTTCTATATACAGGCAATTAAGGGAAAACTAACAACAAAGAAAATGGTTTTGATGATTTTGACCTGACAGTGAAATTTGTTAGGGAAATAGATATACTATAAAATATAAATAGACTACAGACGA
The DNA here is from genome assembly GCA_905332375.1 of Pieris macdunnoughi. Taxonomy (NCBI): domain Eukaryota; kingdom Metazoa; phylum Arthropoda; class Insecta; order Lepidoptera; family Pieridae; genus Pieris; species Pieris macdunnoughi. The sequence continues at coordinate 1,648,502 of CAJOBZ010000062.1, forward strand.
GTGATTCACGTGAGGCAATTTAATTGTTAGGGAGGCTAACTATAGTTTATACTTTATAGGACTATTCATCTGTATACAGGCCAAAAAGTCGTGGATCAAACGCAAATAGGGGATAGATGAGGTCATCAGCTGCAAAAAATTGTTGTACGGGAGGTCTCTAAGCTCAACCGCTGCAGAGTTATAATTTATTTTGCGTTTTAATAAGAAACGACTTTTACTAATTCTTATTCAATTTAGAAAAAATCAACATCCTGTATCTTTTTCATAATATTCACTAGATTGGTATTGATAAGTCCTTACGTTAGACGTACTATTTATAGGTGTTTATTGAGTGTATTAAAGATAATGTTAAGTTATACGATATCAAAATTTCTCAAATCATAACTTCTTGTTTACTTCGGTGAAAAAAAGTACTCTACCGAAAAGTGACCCTATATTACAAGTTTTGGCACTTTCAATAGAGATTTTGAAAAGGTATTATACATGGCCATGAGTCGCTCTAATATCTTTCTAGGACGAAAAAACAACAACAACGATGAGGACTTATGATAGATTATTTACCTACCTGTGACCAGAGTTGTGTGAATCTAGTCCTGGAGGTTTACGTAAGAATTTGATTGGATGGTGCAAATGATAAATGATAAATGATTTTTTTCTGTAAGTAGGTTTATACAAACACTTTTACACGTCAAACATTTTTTTTTTAAACTAGATGGCATCGACGTTTCCTATCTGACTACTCTGAGAAGCAACGCCGAAACAAACTCAGAGGTCACAGTCTCTTTTAAAGTCCAGACATAACAAGATGCAGATTAAGTATTATGGTCAGAGGCAGGAATTTTCAGCATTTATTGTAAAATGTTTTGTTTCCTACAAACAACGATTGGGAAATAATTGTTTTGATACAATTATTTCACAATCGTATTGTAGCTTAAGAAAATTGTTAAAATATATGTATTTTGTTAATGAATAAAGGTATTATAAAACATATATTTTATTTTAATTAACACAAAACGAGGATTTTTGTTATAAACACCGCCTCACGATGTTTTCATTCACCTTTAAAAAATTACTTGCGCACATAGAAAATGCAACCTACGGAATAATTTGACTAGACTACCACGACCTTCAATCAGATTTGACATATAGAAATTCGAAAACAAAGCTAGTCTGTGGAGATCGCAATCCTGCCTACACAGTGTGAAGATCTGTGGCAACGATGAGCTCAATTAATTCGGTAAGTAACGCTTTCACCGCGCAATTATTTGAGATCTTAATAAAAACTCGTGCATGTGTTCTGAATGGATTTATTATGTAAGTTTTAATTTGCGCAGATTTTAAAAATTAAATATAGTTTAGCGTGTATGCGTCGACGTAAATTTTGACGTAATTTCATTTCTCATTTGACTCTTAACGATGATAATTATATAATATTAAAATTAATTCGTTAATCCAACACACAAATATACAGTTGTTACAATATTCATAACCTACAAACTAAAAATTATAAATAGAATATTAAAACAATTTAAAAAGTTTCTTTCCCTGTGGCAGTGTACCTTTAACGCTGGCAGCATTTCCTCGCTGTATTGCGATACCTATTCGTTGAGCGAGGAAAGCACCAGCTCTGGTGTCACCGGTACTCTACCAGGCGCCAACTTAACCTAAACCTGAACCTCTCGGCCCATGAGTCTACTCCAAAGGGAATAAAATCAAATTTGGAGGAAAGACTCATATATTCGGCCATTTATTATTTTGTGTCTGCTCTGCGGCCGCACCAACTTTTGTGCTTGTCTGAGGGAGATAAGACGGGGCAAACCAGAGACGTAGTATTCCATACCAAAGCCCATCCCAACCATTATATTATAGTTCTCAATATTTTAAATTAGCGATTATAGATTATGACATTTATTAGAGGCGTAACATCAACAACACGTCAAACATTGTTTTTGGTATATCATGGTATCTTATTATTTTTCTATTTTTGGAGCAGTGTTGACCAAGTGGCTTCAGCGTGTGACTCTCATCCCTGAGTTCATAGGTTTGATCCCCGGCTGTGCACCAATGGACTTTCTTTCTATGCAAATTTAACATTCACTCTATGAAGGAAAACATCGTGAGGAAATCGGCTTGTCTTAGACCAAAAAGTCGACAGCGTGTGTCAGGCATTGGAGGCTGATCTACTCTATTAGATTGACAGATGATCATGAAACACACAGAAAACTGAGGCCCAGACTTAAAAAGGTTGTAGCGCCACTGATTTTTTTTGCACAAAGTTATAACGTTTATGGGCAATATATAAAGAAATTTTGCCCCAGTAAGTACAACAGTTATAACCCGTTAGTTATCGTGACTGGACAGTTGGATGAACAAACAAAAACTCTACAGTTTCTTATCGATTATCGAGATTTGTTATTGTAATCTTTTACGCTTCTGTAAAATAAGTGCTCTATACAAAAATATCAAAAGTGGATTTGAATTAATTTAAAGGAACTAAGTATCATATATATTTATTATTAAGTATCACTGTATATTATTATTAATTAAAAAAACGTGTGTGTGTACACAGATTAGAAGTTATACTTCTTTAGCGTAACAAGATAAAAATATTTTCAAAAATTTTATCCTACGTTTGTAGAAAAAACTAAAATGTTGACTAGAGCTAACTTCAGGGAGTCAGGTTTTGAGACCGTGTGCGCGCGCATCTTAAAAATTTAGTCTCATCATTTTTCCCTAACGCGCCAAAGAAGTATATAACTTCAATAATGTGTGGTGTCATACTATCAGTAATAGTCAAATGGATCCCACCATATACAAGTTTATTTTTTATCATTGTCCTGTTTACTTTTACGACCATAATATTAATCATTATTATCATTAAGTACTTACGATACATCAGGTGTAGTATTCGCCAGCAAGCGCACGCAATCAAGGCAGCCCCTAGCGGCGGCGTAGTGGAGCGCCAGGGCTCCATTGTTGGCTCTGCCGCCAGGCATCGCCCTCCCGCACCACCAACCTTCGACAGCTAGTCTACCGCTCCTATGACAAAAGATTCTCTCAAATATCAAATTTACCAGTACCACTATGACATGAATATTATGTTTATATTTTTTTTTTGCGGGCTTATATATTTTATTCCCTTTATCAAGGTTCTATTTCTTTTATTAATTAAATTATATCTCTTTAAATAGAAGGGACTTTATTATAGACATATATGTCCTTCAATCTTCTGGGAGTACATTCCATGGCCAGCCAAATGGTGTCGCCGCAGGCTCAAAACTGTTTTTTTTTTCTTATTTGAAGTTACTGAAATGTCGTTTCTAACTAAAAGTTCTATTACGTAAATATATTTTATATTCTATATTAGGCGGCTTTATAACCACTTACAGCAAGGTTAAGAGTTCGATTTGCGATGAAAACATAATTGTTTGGAGTTTGGCCACAGAAGATCACTTCTAGCCTTAAAAATAATAATCAAACAGACAAAAATATATCTACTCCATGCCATAAAGGTGGCGCGAAAAATACGTTTTTACGGCTGATCATAAGATACAAGTCTTTTTTTTAAATAACGCCATCTACCGCGTAGCTATAGTACTATTAAGAGTTCTATAATGTGGTTAAAATGTTCCATTCTGGTAGTATAACTATTCGACACTACGCTCCGCCACTTACATTATAGTCTACAACAATGAGGTTTCTTTGAATACACATCCATCAACTATAGTATTTAAAAAGCAGAAAAAATATATAAATAGTTTCACACGTTTGAGATTTATACAAATGTCAAATATATTGTAGTATTAGTTAGTTCCAATTAACGTAACTTAGAGCTATCTAGTGTTAAATAGATTTTTATTCTCACGAATACTATTCACTTTATTACTGGCCATTGTAATGTTCCATTGAGAAGCTCTTTATTTTAAGTGAGAACACACATTTAAGGGGTAGTTCTTTAAAACCACTCAATATAATACGAATTCCCAATCCGAGTAGTGGCTAATTGGAATAGGCTAAACTGTAATTATTCCACCCTTTTTGAACTCTTTTGAAAACAGCCTTGCGATTCTGTAACTCACTTTTCGAACTCGCACAGCGGTTTTCACAGCGGCGGTCGCGCTCAAATCAGTCGTGAAGCAGTCATTTTACGATTTGGCATTCTGATAAACAATAAACTACAAGCTCCCTTCTTATCGAAAACTCCCTTCTATGCGAAAAGTGAGTTACAGAATCGCAAGGCAGGTTGGATTATTTCTCCAAATCCGTAAATACGCGCGCATCAGCTTAAGCTTAGTGTGTTTATCTACATAATAATAATAAATCACTAAATTAATTATTATTATTATTATTATTATTCTATTACGTTAATTAGGTTTTAAGAATTAAGTCGCATGACCTGTTCATAGTTCTACTATAAACTATATTCTAGCTTGGAACACCCAGAATATATGGAGATCACATTACGTAATTTTTTTTCAACCCGCTTTTTTTAAACGCTCTACGTGGCAAACAAAAGCATGTCTTCAAACATAATTTTCAATCAGCCTTGCGATTCTGTAACTCACTTTTCGAACTCACACAGCGGTTTTCGCATCGGCATTTCTGAAAAGGTGGGAGCTTGTAGTTTATTGATTATTAGAATCCCAAATCATAAAATGACTGCTTCACGACTGATTTGAGAGCGACCGCCGATGCGAAAACCGCTGTGTGAGTTCGAAAAGTGAGTTACAGAATCGCAGGGCTGTATAAGTTGTATTCCAGTAGGTCTATAACGAGAAGGTTCTTGAATCTTCTCTTTCGGTTTCGCTAACCAATATTATGAATATCAAACACATGAGATTTAATACCCCATACCCAACCAGCCCCTAGAGGACACTTTTTTATTGACATTATTACAGTGTTATGATTATGATACCGTAAGTTTGCAACATAACTATCTACTGTCCGTTACCCGATTAACCTATAAATTTAAAACCGGTGTCAAAAACGGGACTCCATTGCGCATCTTACTATATTGCAGATCCTCTATAAATAGATGTCTAATTAACCCAGGCAAGCTTACTTAGGGGTCATATTAAATTTGACGTAAGTTTGGTACATCAATTAAGGTAGGAATTTTGAACGAAATTGTTCATAAAAATTTGTTTTGTCCTTTTTTTTTAAGAACAGGGGGCAAACGAGCAGGAGGCTCACCTGATGTTATGTTATACCGCCACCCATGGGCACTCTCAATGGCAGAGGGCTCGTGTGTGCGTCGTCGGCCTTTTAAAAACTGGTACGCTCTTATCTTAAAGGACCCTAAGTCAGATTGGTTCGGAAATACTTCAGGGGCCAGCTGGTTCCACATAGTGGTGGTGCGCGGCAAAACTGCCTTGAAAAACTCTCAGTTGTGGAACAGCGGACGTCGAGGTGATACGGGTGGAATTCCGTATTCTCGACGCGTGATGATGAAACTCAGCTGCAGGTATTAACCTGAACAACTCCTCCGAGCACTCTCCGTGCAGTAGAAGATGTTATAAAAGAAAGTTATATAAGACTACGTACGATGTCTCTGAAGAAATGACAAAAGATGACTCCTTATAATACAAACAAGTTCTTCACGATTCAACAAACTCCAAAGAGCATTAAATGATAGTGTAATCTGATCTCGCACTGCCTAATCACATAGCTCATTACAATATTGCATACACTGTAAGAGGCAAATCGTGATGTTTGTTTAAAAGCTTTCAAAATCTTTGAATATGTAGTAAATCACTTTTTATTAGCTAATATTGTAGCCGTAAGATGCAACATCTTTTTAATTGACAATTCGATAGCAATAGCAATTTAACAAAGTTAAAACTAGAACCAATTATTTAATCATTTAATAATAATAAAAATTGGCATCTTTTGCTAGAATCGCTTTGTTAAAATTAACTCATATTCATAATGAACAATTCATCATCTTAATAATATAATAAGCCATATGTATAGTCACTTAAAGCAAAAAAGTCATTTTCGTAAAAAAAAATTTGTCAAAATTTTAAAATCGTTAACCGCGTCTCTTGTTTGTGCTAGTATATATTCTATGGCTATTAATTATTATGTGATTCTTATTATGAAATATATAATGTATGTAAATTATTATAACTAACTGTAGAAATATTTATAAAATAAGTATTTTTATATATAATTACATAAATAAAAACATGTTATTTAACGCTGGTTGAAATTGCCGGTTTCATCTTCTATCACACTTAGTTATTTATTATTAATATATTATGTCGCAACCATCTCTAAGCATCTAATAAAACTTAAAAAGTAGCAATACTCAATATCTGTCGATGAAGGGTGTAATTTCAAACCCCAAAGATCTGTGGTTATTTCGACTCTGTGTTTGCGTGTTGTTCCCCCGAGAATGTAAGTGCGTGCTCCTATTTCACCATGCCTTCTGCTGATAGAGGACAAATCTTTGTTTTTAATTTATGTTATTATTATTAATTACTTAAAATGTCACATGGGACATGGTGTAATGGTTGCAGCTCCTTACAAACATTTTGGAAAACAAAAATGGCGATTAAAAAGAGTGGCGGAGAGTTTATAGCCAGTTCTTCTCTCCCGTTATATGCCCCTGATTTGAGAACTGGCAGTTAGTGTAAAATTAGAAGCATTAATATGTATTTCTTTACTGACAAGTCATAAGTGTACATTATGTTACCTATGTAATTAAATGATTTTTTTTTGTGCTCCAATGGACTTCCTTTTATATGAGCATTAACAATTGCAAGTAAAAAGGCACCACAAAATTATCCTTTTGTGTTTGCGCATGCCTACGCTTACTGATTATAAACAAATTATCAAAAAAAGATAAAATCTGAGGCCTTGACAAAGAGGATTCTATATTTATAATTTATGGTACCTTTCTCTCAACAAGATTTTTAGACAAATTTTAATCAAACAGTTTTAAATTTCGAACATTCACCTTTGTATTAAAGGGACGTCACGCTGTCTACATTCGCATCCTGTTATTTCCACCTGATTGTGCGTGACCTTAAAATTGTTCAATGACACCAACAAAACAATGTATGTAACAAAGGATACTATGGGTTGTTACTGATTAAAAACGTGAAATGATAACAATAAATTGTCTATAGCCTAGAAACCAATTCACACGTATACGTAATGTTTGGAGACGGGTTGGCCTGAGCTTGCGACTGTGCTCCAATAGACTTTTCTTTCTATATTTGCATTAAACACTCGCTAAGAAATATCGTGAGGAAACCGCCATGTTTTGAACCCAAAAATCTACGGAGTGTCTATAGACAGCTGATCCTATTATCTGAGCTTTTTGCCTATTGAGATATATAATCTTGATAAGAACAGATAAACAATAAATATTATATTATTACTAGATGAACCAGCAAACGTTGTTTTGCGATGTATATTATTTCTAGGTAACATTTTTAAGTTTAATAAAAATAACTATCTACAATAATAAAAATAAATATAAATATAAATAATAATAAATATAAATAATAAATATAAATAATAATAAAATAGGGGTTGATCGTAGAGGAGTGACAACTAGAGGTTGTATGTAAAAATATAAATCAGAAAAAAATTATCTAAAAAATAAAAAATAAATTAGTGGGACGGATTACAACTTTGACGGGATTTGAAAGGTAGATAGTAGCCGATTCTCAGACTTACTGAATATGCATAAAAAATGTAATAAGAATCGGTCGAGCCGTTTCCGAGGAGTATGGGACCGAACATTTTGACAAGAGAGTTTTAGTAATCTATATTGCCTAGGTCAATGTTCCAGCTATTTAGCAGCCATAGCAAGAGACGATGGCAAGCGGCCGGATGGGATCTTTGATCCCTTGGAGGATGGGACGGGGTTTGGTAAAAAGTAAAAAAGCTGGGGCGGCGGAAAAGAATAAATTGCTAAAAATAAATGCTCAAATATAAGAGTATTTCCTTCGATTTTGTTCTTCGAGAGACTCATGGGCCGTGGCCGTTCAAGTTCACAGGCGCTAATTAAAGATATAAGTTGGCGCCTGGTAGATAGTACCGGTGACCCTAGAGCTGGTGCTTTCCATGCTCATCTAGTAAGTATAGCAATACAACGAGAAAATGCTGCCAGCGTTATAGGTACACTGCCACAGAGACCAAACTTTTAAATTTGTTTTAATTTTCTATTTATAATTATTACCATTATTCAAAAATGAATTTATATATATTATTATTAATGTAATTAATTATCGAAACAAACTATATATAAAGAGCATTTTGGTAATTATTTTAATACGTAATTCAAAACTTTAACTAAAGTGCAATTATTTGAAAATAATTTCGTAATTTAAATTATACTAACCTAAAATTTCCGGCGCGTAACGCAATATCCAACGTGTCGAGGTCCTCATCATAACTATGGCAGAGCTCCATCGTTGTATTCCTAGCCTCGTGAATATCAAAGAGTACCGTCCCATCATTGGTTTTATCCGTCATAACACTTCGATACGACCGTGTCCCAAAACTGGATGTAACAGATGCGCCCCGCGGAAACTTCCTTGGTGGTACTGGGACATTCTGTATCGCATTCCGGTACCTCCTCCTCACATACCGACGCATTCTCAAAGACAGCATAACACGTATCCGAATATGACGCTTGATATTCCTGTCGTAGCGTAGCTGTTCTTTCATTTTCCGATTCCGCTTCTTTCGTTTCGGTACTTCGTCGATTGGTTCCAGAGTTCTATCATTCAGTGTACGATTGAAGTATTCAGCATTGTTGCCCTTCCACGACTTGCTTAATGACCAATTCTCTCCATACGAGGAATAGCTCGCTATTGGTTTCTCATATATATCCTCGTCTAACGCGACCATGCGTCGGGATATAAGAAAATTGTCGATGTTTCTACGCATTGTGCTGTTTTGTGAGCTAACTGTGTTTATTAAGTTCGATGTTAGTGTTTCCGATTTCTTCTCGCTCTTCGGTTGTTCTCCGACGTGTTTTTTGCGCCTTGCAATAGTCATGATGCGTCTGCGCATAGCGGACATGTTTGTTAGCTCGCTTTTTAGGAATGGGCCTTTTCTGTCTGACGTCATGTCGGGTGACCATGCTGCGTTTTCCGAGCAACTGCAGAAGTCTCTGAGAATTCTCGCTAATGCGCTGCAGCTGCTTTCTTTAGGACGCTCTTTGGCCATATTTCCATAGTTAAACCATAAATTTTCCTTTTTTCACTTTTCACTCATGAAGAATCACTATTATGAATTGTCGCACACGCACTTCAGAGGCAAGTTAGTCGAGTTATGAAGATGTATGTGTAATTAGTCGAGTTACATTTAATATTTCCGTGTAGTCATTGTTACGTTAGCATTACGTAAATTACTGTGAAATATTCATAGTGTTTTTAAAACCTACTTTCTTTAAAGTATAGAAAACGAATTACATTCAAAATTTATGTATTTTAATCGCATGTTGCAAATTGTATATAAAAGAACTCAACGCGCTTGAAGCTGTTTTAATGAAAGTAATGCGATAAAGGATGCCGTAATAATTAGAACATTTAAATATCTAAATAAATTTTGCGGTTAATAATTACAAAATATTAAAGCAAGTTTGTTGGTTAATCAAAGTACAAAGTTTACATTATTACTTTAGATAACTGTAGGAAAGAACTTAAGTTTTTACTACGAAGTTGTATTGTATTTTATCCAAATCTGCATATCAAAACTACCGCAATAAAAACGTTTTAATTACACATAAAAACCGTAAAATATACTTTCTCTAGGGTTTGTTAACATCTAGAATTGATGAAGACTTTCTACTCATATTGCATGCAAATATTAATTACTTAATTATTATCAACACAACGTTACTACGATTCTATGTAATTAAAGTTCTTTATTTATGTTTAGTGTCATAAATGTCGTTTTATACACGTATTTGTATAGTCTATGCCAAGACTTGTACAGTGAAGATAGTACAGAGACAATAACGAATTAATGATCTATAAAATAAAATATTTGCAATACTAACGTATCATTAACTAGTGTTCTGTTTTCGCATAGATTTATTTATTAAAACAGAAACAATGTATTGAATATTGTCTATGACATAATAAGAGTTGCACACTGAAGATAGCACAGGGACAATAATAAATTATCTATAAAAACAATATTTGAAAGGTATCATTTAATAGTGTATCTTCGTTTAGTACATGTTTTTATTAAAAGATAAATATTGTCCTTAATAATGTCTATGCCAAGAGCGGCACAGAGACAATAAGAAATTAATGGCCTATTAAAAAATTGAAATAGCAATATATTATTAACTTACATTATCTTTTATGTATGTATGTATGTCTTTGGATTTTCGCTGACGTCAAGTTATATCATGTAATAAATTTACGTTTATATAATTCGTTCTATTTAAAGTTTAAGTTCTTATAAAAATCTATTTACTTCGAATATACATTATGTATGATACTGTAGGGTACGATATGAAAAAGTTAGCTTCTTGCTATGTGTCTAAATAGACTTTAAATAAGGCGTCATCCATATAGACCTCCTGTAAAAATATCACCTCAGAGATAAGGTCGTGTACCATAGTACTATGTAAGTTTACTCAGTTAAACTTGTGTCTACATATAGTCTTCTTCTCTGTCGTCACTGTAAGGTACCTCCTGCTCTGCTAGTGATATCTCTCCACTTTGTTCGGTCTATAGCTTGGTCACATCAGCGGGTTGGCGATCTGCCTTCCACCTTGCCGACGACAACCAGCTTGTCCAGGTTATCTGGTTCGTGACGGACGAAATTACCAAAGTAAGTAAGAACTCTCCTATAGTATGATGTTGAGTCTCGTACGAACTCTGAGTTGTACGAGACTCTATACAGGCACTACTTGCATTCATTTACTATATGTAGACACAATTTTTACTGAGTATAGCCCAACTATGTACCGTTGGTATGGGGATACATAAATGCATTTCCTTGGTTATAAAAATGGATTTTATTGTACAGGCAGAAGTAATTTAATATATAAAAAATAAATAGAATGAATAAAAAAAAAGCGGCACAAAGAGTCATCCTAAATAGCAGTCGGTGTGTAATCTGAATCATCTAGTATACAATTATAATATTATTGAGATATAAGCAACCTTATTACACAGTGGTTAAGACTTAAATTTACGAGATGAACTACGCTAAATGATGTTTTTGTGTAAATCAATGTCATCAAACTCTGTCGATCTCCAAATCAGGCATTTGATTATGAAATGAAAGGCATTTATTATTCATAAGTGCATTGTGCATGCAATATCGCGTCGATGCTCAACTTTTTATCGCAATTTTCTACTCTAACCAAAGACAAGCGAATTTCCCATAGACAATAAAACATGCCACGCTTCCTATAGACAATTAAAATTGTTTGGCCTTACTGTAGTTATTATGTTTTAGTTTTGTTAAGTTTATTAGTTAAGTTTTGTTTAAATGTGTTTTTTTTGTTGCTATGAATGACTGTTACACGATTTAGTACTAAATCAAATCTATATATGTAATAGTTTTAGATTGACAGCCATTTTGACCGAATTTGACAACTACACAGAGTATGTCACTTGGTAAGATCATATTCAACGTGTAATTACAATTCGATTATTCAAACGGCTAACATAGTAACAAATATACAGTACATAATAACTACAAAAAAATATTCGTTCCATATTTTGGTATACAACTCGATTATTCAAAAGTTATAAACAAACTTATTAAGTTTGAACATATCTCAAATGTCTGCTCAGTAAAATATTTTTTTAAGATGAACAAATTTGAAATTTTTAAGGTGACAATTTTTCCAATTGACTTGGAAAAACAAAAAATTACACTTTATAACCTTCTTCAGTTTATTTGAAATCTGTTAAAAATTGCTTAAGTTCCTTTTGAATCCCAACACACTGTAATAACCGTTTTAAGCTAAAAACTAATTAACCAACAAACTCCCTCAGCAAATAATAAAAATAAAGCACATTCATACGAATAACAAAATTTTACATCAGTCAATGAACCTTAAATCACATCCAAATTACGCACTTATCACAATCCACAAAATTGTCAAAATACGCAAAATTCACGGTAAAGTAATTATACACTTGACCATGTCGAATTACGCGTGATGAGCAACTGAACGGCCACCGGCCTCGCTCTCACCCATTCCTATATAATGAGACTGTTATGAATTTACCAAATGGAAATAGACCAAAACGTCAAAATACTTTTAATTTGTCACGCTTAAAACATATTTTTACTGATATCTAAAGGGCCGATCTCTTCTACTAAAGTGGAGTAATCTGTCTTTGACATGACAATTGACAATCACAATTTGAAGTCGAAGTTAACGTCAAAAACATGTTAGTTTTTTTAAATACGGAAGACGTCTTCGACTACGGTGGCTCAGTGCTGGCTGTTCGTTTTATCAAAAGTAAATTTATAAGATAATAATATCGAAATAGTTGTTAAACAATTAAGTAACGAAATATATTTTGTTTTTTTAAATTATTTTAACAGGAAAACTTCAATTAAACTAGCCTGTATAAAACACGAAATAACATAGCAATAAAAATGTAAATAAAAGTAGTGCTAAAAGCACCGAAGAACCCACTACTATATCTATATTAATAAAATAGCTAAATACGTTGCTAAACTCAATGACGGCTGGATCAATTTGAATATTTATTCCTTACTATTTTATTTATTCCCTGAGTTCCGAGGATGATTTTTATGGAGGGAAAAATTGCACAGAAATAATTAAAAACCAGTTTTTTCTGTATTGTGAACGCAACAGTTTAGCAAATGATAACCCTTGTCTATTAAATAATAATACATATTTATTTAATATATACATAAGAACGGGAATATTCAAAAATTAATCGCTTCAGAGTATATTATTTATAAATGTTCCTGAGTACAATTATTTTTATTTATTTAAATTATACACTAATATTTTGCAATTCACATTTATTTTTTACTCAACTTACTTACTCCCGCTCAGGGGAATAGTCAATGCTCCGTGGTATATTCGCAATAACGACCTCCATCGGGACCTTAATATAGAGGACGTCGCCACAGTAATAAAAAAGACTGCTGGAGCCCACGAACATAGGCTCCACCATCACGTGAATGTCGAGGCTATTCAACTCCTTGACACCACGAGCCTAGTGAGAAGATTGAAAAGGACAAAACCGTTTGAATTAGTGAATTAGTGTTAGTGCACGTTAGTATTAAGTGCTAAACAGTGATTGAAAAAAATAGAACACAAGAACAAAGTGTCTTCCCTTTAATAGAGACTGTAAGTAGTGTTATTGGACACTTTCTTATGTTAAATATCCTTTGTAATAAATTAGGTTAGACTTAAATTACTTATTAGTCTTAAGTTTAGGCTAGATCGTAATATTCCATGATGTCTTAGTGAAGACACATGTATAAAAAAAAACTTACTTACTCCCAAGAATCATCTTGTTTGCTATAAAATTAATAAAACAGACACATTATTATGTCTGCCATACACTCCAAATGATTGGAAAAAAATGAAAAAATGCTTTAAATTTGTTAACTTACCAAATATCTAAGTTTTCACACCATTCCAAACAAGTTTTCCGTGTGTGTTTGAAAAGTGAAATTTGTTAGAAGCGATTATGTAAATTTAAATTGCATAATAATGCAACAATTCAGCTCTTAGTTTTATTTTGATAATAAATAAAACTCGTAATTAAATTTGAATAAATATAATTATTTAAATTTTATTCTGAAACTCACAGATATTTGTTGTATTCATGGCTGTATATGAATGAGGATGTATCATGAATTCCGAATTGTATTATGGATATTGCGAAATTCAAAAAAAGCATATTACTAAGATAGATTGATATTCTACAGCCAAAGAGTTTGTTTAGGAACTAAACTGATTTTTTGGTATTTGAATTGAGCTGCCGACTGAAGTATTTCCGAACCAATTTGACTTAGAATGAGCAAGAAAAGAGCGAGAAGAGACCCTTCAAAGGGTCTTGCGAGTCCTCCGGCAATGGCAATGACATCAGATGAGCCACCTCTCTATATAAAAGAATTTATTATTATTTTTGTATATGAAAGTTCGAGTATTTTAGCCATATTAAGCACGTATACTACAACGAAAAGGACGTAGACGAAATATAGTCAACTATTGACTATCAATCTTATTGTGTCAGTATAATTTAAAAAGCAGTAATTTATAATTAATTAATTATTTCTTGTGTACTTTTGTTTGCGTGATAACAAATCCATAGTTTTAAAGACCTAATCGAGACGGATAAAGCGGGAAGCTGCTATTTTGTACTGTACAACAAACACTAAAGTCTTGATAGTGATGTTGATTGTGATAGTGTTTTGTTTGTTATCTATGATAAAAAAGTGGCGCTACAGCTCTTGGTCAAGGTCTCAGATTTCTGTATTTGTTGATGATAATTTGTGTTCTTAATAGGTGATCAACCTTTGAGTCTACCGTCGACTTTCGGGTCTATGGTTATGGTTTCCTCATATGGTTCCCTTCACCGTACGAGCCAGTGTTAAAGGGCACTAAGCTAACACTGTTTTCAATCTAAATCAATTTAAGATAAAATATATGAATATGAACTTTATTCTCATTAACAAAACGTCTATTTTATTTTGAGGAGAACTTTATTATTATAATTGCACGCGATTGGACACTAGTTTTAATTTTGTAATTTATTTTTTTGAGCTCCAAATGCGAAGCCCTTTTAAATTTATTGAATACATTATGTTGAAATCTATTAATATATTACTATATATGTATCAGTTATATAAAAGTTATTATTTACATTTGCACGCCTGATGGACATCAAAAACTGATGAACATCGTGTTATGCTTTCTATCACAAGCAAGAATAGAATGCGTAGCATTTTAAATACTTATCAGATTTTATTATTTTGTCATTTACATACATATTATTACGTGGCATCTTCCTGTATGGAGTAGAAACTTGGACTATCTTGGCTCGATAGAGACTTGATAGTCCAATTATTATTAATTACTTAAGATGTCATGTGGAACATGGTGTAATGGTTGCAGCTCTTTAGAAACATTGTGTAAAACAAATAACTTGGTGATTAAAAAGAGTGGCGAAGAGTTTATTGCCAGTTCTTCTCTTCCGTTCTACGCCCTTGATTTGAGAACTGGCAGTAAATATAAAATTAGAAGCATTTAATTTATATTTCTTTTTTGACGTTCATAACTGTAAAGTTACTTATATGATAAATGATTTATAACTTTGTCTTTGTTTAGGAATACATCGGCATTAAGCCCAGAAAGTCGACGGCATTTACAGCGGTGTGATCACCTAGTTTTCTATTAGAACACAGAAATCTGAGACCCAGACCTAAAAAGGTAGTACTGGTTCTTTTTGTTAATGACTTGTGTGGTCTACGTCAAGTTGTTCGGATTAATACCTGCAGCTGAGTTTCGTCATCGGACGTCGAGGCAGAGTACGAAATTCCACCCGTATCACCTCGACGTCCGCCGTTCCACAACTGAGCGTTTTTCAAGGCAGTTTTTGCCGCGCACCACCACTTTGTGGAACCAGCTGCCCACTGAAGTATTTCCAAACCGATTCGACTTAGGGTCCTTTAAGAAAAGAGCGTACCAATTCTTGAAAGGCCGGCAACGCACTCGCGAGCCCTCTGGCATTGGAAGTGTCCATGGGCGGCGGTATCACTTCAGGTGAGCAGGTGATCAGGTGAGCCTCATGCCCGTTTGCCCCCTGTTCTATAAAAAAATTTTTTTAAAGTGAATTTAAACGCACCCGCAACTATTGGTCGATTTTAATTTCAACTCAAATTTGTTTCAAGAATTATCCGCAATCAAGAACCTGGATGACCAGAAAGTGATCCTAGTTTTATATCTAAAGAAATAACTTTCGTCTAAAAATATACGGAAGGCTGATTTTTTGATAAATTGCTTGTTAAATTTGCAATTAAAATTAGAAGTTAACAAAGATTTTTCCGCTCCAAAACTCGTTCATTTAAATTTAATTTGATTATTGGGTAAGATTTCTAAAAACTATGATTACGACATTCACAATCTTTTATCAAACCAAGCAATGATTATGGCATCTCTCGGAAAGTTCTTTTAATTATCATCATCTGGTAAGTTCCGGCCCGTATCTTCCCCTTGGATTCAATTTTTTGCGACCTCCTTATTTTTTATTTGTCAGCCAATTTACACAAAAATATAATACAGCTAAACCTTCCCCAGTAATCACATTATCTATTGAAAATCATACCTAAAATTTTTGATGCGTTTATGTTTTTGAGTTTATTGACTACATATATATACATAGAATACCGAACACATAACAGACTGACATTAGCCTCAGTTTAAATATCTGTGAGGATCTTCGGGGCAAAGAATTTAAATGATATGTATACAGGTTTGTTTGTGTACTTCATAATATTACGTATATAATATTAAAATCTGTAATTGGCCAACGAAAACAGTTGTAAAATATAAGAATGAAAATTAATAAAATTTTATTTATAGAGGTAACCAAGTGCACCTATGAACGACAACAGAAAAGATGTTAAATTGATTCTAAATTTACATTTACTACCAGATCGCAAGACAAGTGCTTAGAGCGGGCAAGAAAACTGGCAAGAAACTCTTCACCACTCTTTTTAATCGCCAAGTTTTGAGTCATACAAATTGTTTGATCTGGAGCAAAGCAATCCCAAGGATAATGATTATTTAAATAATCGTCACATTTATAAAAAGCTTTATTGATTAATTAACGTTTAACGAGATTATTGAATTTATTCAGTGATAATTCTCTAATTTCGCTAGAGAGTTTGTTGTAAAAACGAATACAATTTCCATATAATTAGCGGATTTATCTTCTGGAGCCTGGTTGGTCACAAATACTGACAGATAGGGTCTGGGGGACTTAATTTTATTATTACATATTTTGTTAATTAAATAGCCTTATTATAAAATTAAAACTAGGGTACAATAAACATTAATAACGAATAATACAATCATAATAAACATAATATAAAACGAATAATAAAAAAATATTATTTCTCTCTAACTCTTCTTTGGTTGAGTATCGTCAATGACAGTATTTCCTCGCTGTATTTTATAAGTGTTAATTGCGTTCTTTAAAATAGTATATTGATGCAGTCGGGTATAACACGTATCCATTTGATAATTAAAAAATGCAACAAAACATTCTTTAGCTATTATAACAGTTTTTTTTTTTTCAAAATCTTTAAAACATGAATCTCCCCACAAAAATTGTTAGCGCTTTGATCCTTGGTTTTGGTTTCGGTACGTGACAGTCCATTGGTGCACAATCGTGATGCTAAACTCTTGTAGGAGCCAACAAACCTACGGGACGCCCAAAAAGAGCATTCATCACAGCACATGGTCACCTATTTTTGCGGATTGCCGGCCTTTGAAAGAGGAGTAGGTATATGTAAACAATCGAAGGTCGTATCTCCCAGGTATCTCTATACTGTGGTGTAGTGTCCCTACTGGTAGTCGATTCGCAAAAGAAAATATCTTGTGAAGCGGTCCGTGGAAATTCCAGCCAACTAAACCAACACTGCTCTTCTTCATCGCATTCATCATACAAAAAACGCGTCATCATTTTGACAAGACATAATGATTTGTCTGATGATTAAAAGTGTGTATGTTAATACACGTCAATCATACACGTCAATCAAACACGTAAAGAGGAAAAAATAGACACGCAACACACAAAACATTATAATTGATTGTCATGATAAAATTTCAGTGAAATTGTGATGCAATTTTAATATGCAATAAATATTTTTGTTCAAATATTCGCCATTGTTTCAAGTAAATGTCAACATGGAATTTAGATTAAATACAAGCGCAAAGATTTATTAACAATAATTAATAATAAAATAAATCAGTGACCTTTTTAGATCTGGGCCTCAGATTTCTGAATTTGTTTCATGCACATTTGTCAATCTAATAAGCAAGTAGGTGATCAGCCTCCTGTGCGTGACTTTTTGAGTCTAAGGCAAGCCGGTTTACTCACGATGTTTTCCTTCACCGTTCAAGCGATGTTAACTGCGCACATAGACAGAAAGTCCATTGGTTCACAGCCGAGGATCGAACCTTCGACCTCAGGAATGAGAGTCTAACAATAATATGTAATATAATGCGATTATTAAGTAATCAATATTAAATTCGTTGCTATATTATGTTCATAATGGCAATGTAGATAAGAAACTATTTTTGCTTATATAAAAAGGCGGGAGCCTCTCAACTCTCAAGTTTCACTTGGAAATTGTTCCACTCGTCAATAGATGTCACTGCAAACAATGCTGTATATTTTAAAAAGAAAAAGGGGCAACTTTCTATGATAATTTTTATTAAAATACTAATATTTCTTTTAAAATTGTAATATTTTTATTGGTTATAGGATTCGAAAAGATCTAGATAGACATCTACTAGACATCACATGTAGAAATCGGTTCCCACGTTATATGCAAATTAAAAAAATTAAAGTCATACTAACATTTGGACACACTGATGATTAAACAAACGTGATTCCTTCCGCCGGAAATTCTCCAGCAGCCATATTAAAAACAATGTCACTATTATATACCACATCACAGAGTCACGACCTTTGCACAAAAAACAGAGTAGGACGAATACAGACTACATTCAAATTTTGAATATCGAATGTCTAAAGCGCGAATCTAAACCACAGATAACAATAACATATACGCGTAGAAAGCAATAAATATGACGTGCACCTCTTGTTCTTCGATTATAAGCAATGCAATCGTCTTGCGCTAGTATCTCTTAGAAAACAGTGTAGTGGGTGAATAATACTTTTTATTAAGCTCTAGTTCTGATTTGTATGATTATTATCGAGCGCGAAAGCTATAATACTGTTGTACAGTATACATTTGCTATTATTGTCTACATTATAATACACATTAGCCAAATGCTAATCTTTCCTCTTCACAGATAATTTATATTTTGTAACTTTAGATAATTATTGTGTGAATTAATTTATTAAATAAAGGCATATAGAACTAACCTTGAAGTTAGTTTTATATGTGAATACAATACAAAATTTACTTAATATATGACATAATTTTTTTTTATTCAAACAGACACAAAAATGTCTGCCTTATTGGAGAGTTGTACAAAACGGTATTGTATGTATAAAAACGCCTCTACGCTGCGGTGATCTATGAAGGCGCCGAGGCGTGACCGGCCGACGGTATCAAATGATTTTGTCAGAAATATGCCTCGCTCACCTGCCACTTTCATTTGTTGTTCTCGCTTAAATACCGTTTGTAATTTCACTATCTTTTGACTTGGGTTGAATAATAAATTGTTTGTTATATGATGATACTGAGCAGTGTTGGCCTTGTGGCTTAAGCGTGCGACTCTCATACCTGAGGTCGTAGATTCGATCCCCGGCTGTGCACCAATGGACTTTCTTTCTATGTTCTCATTTAACATTTGCTCTAACGGTGAAGGAAAATATCATGAGGAATCCGACATGTCTTAGACCCAAAAAGTCGACGACGTGTGTCAGGCACTGGAGGCTGATCACCTAAGATTTAAAAAATGAAACAAATTCAGAAATCTGAGGCCAAGACTTAAAGAGGTTGTAGCGCCACTGATTTATTTTCATTTATTTATTTTTATCATCATATAAATAAAGTCCGCCTGTCCCGTCTTGAGACCATCAAGAAAAAAAGCACTCACGTCCCCTAGCAGGAGTCCAGCACGAGGCTCCTCTGATGTTATGAGATGCCGCCGCCCGTGCACACTCAATGCCAGAGGGCTTGCGAGTACGTTGCCGGCCTTTTAAGGAATTGGTAGGCACCTTTCTTGAAGTCAGAGAGAGAATCCTAAGTCGAATTGTTTCGGAAATACTTCAGTGGGGAGCTGGTTCCATATAGTGGTGATTAAATTACGCCTTAAAAACGCTAAGTTGTGAACGATGGAAATGATAGGGGTGGAATTTCGTATTTTGCCTCGACGCCCGATGACGAATTCAGTCCTGATGTCCTGTGGTGTAACGATTTTATGGAAAATATCGTAAATATACTTTAATATTATTACATATACCTACTATATTATGCACAGAAATATTTTGTGTCAACTTTGCACAATAAGCTTTGTTTCACGATTTATCAGAAGTTTTTACATATCGATCGCCATGATTGCGCGCCAATTTTGACATTGGCATTTACCAGCTGATAATATATACGTAAAAATGTTCTCAAATTTTTAACGTCGCTTTGTGAATCAAGTCATATTTAATGTAAACTTTAACAAGGCCAGTCTTTTATATCTTAAATTCGTTTTATTAGATTAACATTTTTTTACATATGTATGAATACATTTTATTATTTCGTTTTCATTAAGGTTAGACTATAAATTATTGTTCTCTCTTAAGCATAATGAAAGTATTGTAATATTTTAAATTGATCTATATAATCTGTATTAAAAATACAGCGCCGCTAATAAAAATGCTAATTTTTATAATGTTGGTAAGTGTATATATTCTAATATTTACGAGTTTAGAATAGTCTATATTACTAACAAGCTATATCTGGATGATTCATTTATAACGTGGCGCCACCAAGCGTGAGTTGAAACAGTTAACATAATTTCTAGTTAAATTGCGCGCATTTCACTTACAGTAATAACGACTTTTTTACTTACCACGATAGATGGTGCTACATGTGGAACATTTTTGTATGATATTAGTAATAACTAGTTGATATTGGAACGTACTACATATTTCGATATAATAATTATATAGAGGCGTGATTTTTACCGCAATTTATATTCGACGACTCATTGGTCTAGTGGTACCCCTGACTGCGAATCCATGGGTCCCGGGTTCGATCCCCGGCTGAGACGAACATCGATGTGATGAGCATTTGGTGTTGTGCTTAGGTCTTGGGTGTTTAAATATGTATTTATATGTCTATCTTTATATAATATGTATGTATATCCGTTGCGTAGTACCCATAACACAAGCTTCACCAGCTTAGCATGGGACTAGGTCAATTGGTGTGAATTGTCTTAAAAAAAAAAAAATTTGTAATAGACAAGTTAGTCCTACCTAAAGGTAATGTTAAAACACAACGATACTCCTTTCAACCTTTTCCGTCAAAATCATGTTTAATGTCGAAATGGTTTTATTAATTTAGAATAAAAACACACTCGCCACTCGCCAAAGACCTTTAGATGATGAGAGTATCGACTGACTCTAAAGTCTATGGCAACAATAAGTCGATAAAGTCGTCGGTCGGTAATCGTCAAACCCATTACAAAAAGTTTTTAGTCTACTAAAACGAATCCTATTTCTTTAAACATTTGATTTTTATTAAAGACTTTATTGCAGAATACATTTCAGTATGTATATAATCTATATTGATTAAGTTACAAGACCTCAGTTAAAAAGAAATACACAGAAAATGACCTAAATTTCGAATCAATACACAATACAATAATCGTTATTGACAATTAAGATGACAAAGCGCAATAAAACAAAGGAAATCTCGCCTCCACAGATTGATATTGCCAGATGGTCAGATTAAAAAACTATATATAAACACGTTTTATATAAAATGTTTGAGTTGTCATCTGTCACAGAGAAGAATAACTGTAATCAATAGATTTATCGATATCTTACTATTGTTGTTGCATCTGTCTTATTCATTTGTAAATAACTTAATTTCACTAAAATTCCACTAATTCCACCAATTCGACTTAGGGTCCTTCAAGAAAAGAGCGTACCAATTCTAATGAAAAATTAAAAGGCCGACAACGCACATGCGATCCCTCTGGCCATGTTAGTGTCTATGCGCGGTGGAATCACTTAAAACTTGCCCGTTTGCCCCCGTTACATTAAAAAAAATATATTTTAGAATTTTTTTGTAATGAGTAACATTTTTTCTAGATTTTTTACAGGTTTGTATACATTTTCAGTTTAGATTTATTAATGTGATAACAATATTTTTTTACCTAGCCTGGATAATAAACATTTAAATATATCTGAAATAGGGATGCATCCGATACCGATATATCGGCGATACTTTGGGTTTGCCGATATATCGGCATCGGCGATATTTTCATTGCCGATTCACCGATACTTTTCAAATTTCACGCGCATTTTGTATGATCTAGTTTGTTGCAAACGAGCCACGGACTATTGTTGCCCGAGAAATCCCCGCGTTTTATTCAGTTTGTTGTCTCTATCATTCGCTTGGGGACAAAGCATGATTATTTATGTATATATGTATTTCATTTCGCTAAACACTATTTATTTGTTAACACTTTGTTGCATTACAATATAAAAATTGAACATAATTAAATGAAAAGGAGGGCAAAAATACATATAACATATAAACTAAAAAAAGTCTACATGAAAAATAAAAAGTGCACATGAATCACGATAATTTACGATCAGTCTCACGTCAGTTAGTAGTTAGTATGAAAAACTCTTGTTGGATTGATTAGTAGACCAAAATTTTTACTCGAGTCAACTATCTTTGCCAGCGCATAGTTATTAGATATTATGGCTTGCGGGAGATCATTGAGACTTTATTGAACGTAGATTTGAAGATCATTTAGTTGGCTTTTAACTGCTATCGCGAGTAGTATTTTTTCGGTGTATCGGTATCGGTATCGACGATATTCCTATAAGTGTATCGGCATCGGTATCGTATCGGCAAAAAAGCGTATCGATGCATCCCTAATCTGAAAGTACTTTTTGAGAATAAAAGTTTTTTTTTAAATAGGGCATCTCCAATTTTCAGTTTTTATAAAGTCGATTAAGAATAAATATAATTGTAATCAATTAAAAAAAGTAAGTTAGGTATATTTCTTTTTCATTTAATTAAGTAACATTATTTTCTTTTACAATAAAATATGAAAAGAATTACATAATTTGATTCTGATAAATCACCATGGAGGAGGCCCGAAATGGTGCTAACAACTTCACGTCATATAGCTTTGACATAGCGCTACAAACATAACATATAATAATCTAATAGTAATCTGTATGATTATTAGATTATGTTGTTACTTGTTCACTGAGGAAATGGGGCGTTACTTTAGCCTCGCACTGTTAATACAAATCTGTGCCAATTGACCTACAAACACACGTAATACACACTTCTTGCGAGTTTGAGCGATAATTGTGGAAGATAGTTATATATTTTTTTCAAATAAATTTCTAATACTTATTAGGTATTGATCTTGTTCTAATATATGCCTTTTGCAAAATTTTATTATTGTTTAAAATTTTATAATTATTCTAAGTATATCTTTTTAAATTTTTAACTATGTAACAGCTCACTTGCTGAAACTTCGCACTACACTATAGAAATA
Organism: Pieris macdunnoughi; assembly: GCA_905332375.1. NCBI lineage: Eukaryota > Metazoa > Arthropoda > Insecta > Lepidoptera > Pieridae > Pieris > Pieris macdunnoughi. Next base: position 1,671,933 of record CAJOBZ010000062.1, read on the forward strand.
AAATTGCACGTTCATATGTTAAGAAATTTAAAAAAAAAGAACTATTTTTATTGGTTTTTTTTTTTAATTTTTTTTAAACCAAAAAAGGCAGTCATCGCAGTTCATTAGACTAGGTGTTTAAGTGGGTTGCCGGAGTTCCAGGGAGGATTATCCTCTCTTTATAAGCAATTCGAGGTCGTCGATCCCCTAGGGAAGTCCCCACCGGGAGTGGCTTCCACAGTTCTAGTACGCAAAAGAAAATGTCTTCCAGCCATCCCCACTAAACCAAAACTGCTCTTCTCCATCCCATTCATTATACCAACGCGTCATTATTTTGATAAGACTAAATGCGTTTGATGATTAAAAGTGTGTACACACAACAGTCGAGCACGTAATGATGGGTGCGTTATAAATTAGACACTTATTTTGTAGCAACAATTAGGAGTGAGTTTCAACAAGGCTAAGTCTGAAACGTATTGTCAAAAAAAAGTAAAAAACGTATGGTATTTTGACGTGGGATAAAGGTGGTATTTAATAATAAAAAAAATCATTTTAAACATTTTCGTTTACATACAACAATAACTAATACTAGATAACCAACTTCAGATAACCTCACATTCACACCATCACACAACACATCCGAATTAGGTAATAATTAAATATATTTTTTTATTTTTTATTGATTTTTTGTTAATGTTTGAACCTTTCTGTGTATATGTATTGCATCTGTGGCTATATCTAAAATATTAAACGGCTGAAATATAAGAGTATTTCCTCCAACTCCGATGTTGTTCCCTTTGGAGTAGAGACTCAAGGCCGTGGGGTTCATGTGCACAGGCGCTTATCAAAGATTTAAGTTGGCGCCCAGTAGATCTTCTTCGCTCAACGAATAAGTATCGCATTCAGCGAGGAAACGCTAGTAAAGGTACCTAAATTGCCACAGGGACCAAACTATTTAAATTTGCTTTAATTCTCTATTTATCCATTTTTAATTATAATTCGTTTAAGAAAATTATTAATACAATATCTGTGTGTTTGATATAATGATATTTATTTATAAACTCTAATGATAATTAAAGTTAGCTGTACGAAAGTACGAAATAAATAAACAATTCACTTCAGAAATTGGAAAGACGCGGTTAGCTAATGATTGATCGATTTTCTCGATTCGATCTCACGCCGTTATTGCTTATTGGGTCCCCGATAAATTACCCTACCATTACATAAATAAGTAGTCTTATATATCCGTCAATCAATATCTAACTTTTATTTTAGTACTGTAGAGTATGTGTTTTATACGAATGAAGTATGTGTTCTCTTCAGTACAGCTCATATCTGAGCGTCGTGGTCAGCAAGGAAACACCTGGAGCGGACAATCTGTTTCCGCCGGTTTCTGCCCAGAGCCTTCCTTATGGTTGTGTATAGTTTTGAGTATTTAAATTTGCTTTTTGAAGTGAAACTTCTTCAGGCGCATGAGAGTAAAATTTTTATGAAACTTCATGAAGATGTGCAGCGTTTTTGTGGAAGAAAAGGGAGAGAGCGATTGAGATGAAAATTTCGTAAAGAGTATTTATATTTTATGCAAAATTTATTGAAATCTCAAATGACGATTTGAAATTAAAATGCCACGTGTTTTTAAAGTCGAATAAATGAAAGTTTTTAATGTCAATTAAATTTATTAAATTCCTAACATATCTTCCTTATTCCCTCCCTTTTTTTGTGATTTTTTTGTTTCGTATAATATATTGTTTATCTATGTAATCTGTTTTGGCTTTCTGTATTGTCTAAGGGTTTTATTTTATAATATGTTTGTTAGCTGTAAGATTACGTCAAAATAAAGAATGCTACATACATTACTTACTTATTACATTACCAGTGAATTTGCAAAAAAATATACTGAAGAAACCGAGGAACTTAAGAAAGTTAAAAAAAAATCCTTACGACATTTTGCTTCATGTACGAACGACATTACATATAGTACATTTGATATAGAAAAATGGTACAGCACAGTCAGGGTTTGAACCTACGACCTCAGAAATGAGAGTCGCTCAAGCCACTAAGCCAACACTGCTCATCATCAAAAAAGCTAAACAAGATCAAAGGTCTAAATGCAGTGGAGTTGATACTTCACAAAAATCCTTCAAAATGTGGGAAAGTTATTAATTACTAATAAAGTTAAAATATGTTATTGAATTACGAAATTGATCCATTATTAATATCAATAATGATATAATTAACATATTATTTATATAAATATGTTAATTATGTCAATAATGATATAATTAACATATTATTTTAATATGTATATTGTTTATATTTTATGAATAAATAAAATTTTGAATACCCAGTATATATATTCAGTACTGCAAATTAGGAAAACTTTTTATATTTTTTACAGTTTATATTAAATGTAGCCACGTTATGAAGTTATATTCCGTTAGAGGAAAATTGACTTGATGACCGCAATGGGACATACATTCCTTACGGATTAATGCTGGTCACACTGGCATACTATGTCACTTGGGATTATATAAACTAGCAATACGCACAGTCCTTTGACAAGAAATATACATTCCTCCAGTCTAAACAAAATGGACTGCTTAAAAAGATTTTTGAAACCATTTCAGATTATTTATTAGTGAATAAAACAAATTATTATTTTAATTTCTGTTAATTGGCTTTAAAATATCTCGTAGTCTTGGCTCGACAGATTCTTATGAATTTTTTTATGCCTATTCAGTAAGTCTGAGAATCGGACATCTATTTTTCATCCCCCTGAATTATTATTTTTTTATGATACAGCCTACAAAAATACATACAACCCTTAATTATCACCCCTCTACGTTCAACGCCTATTTTTATTATTGTAGATAGCTATTTTTATTGAACTAAAAATGTTTTACTAGAAATAATATACATAGCAAAACGACGTTTGCCGGGTCAGCTAGTTAGTATTTAATAGACTCAAGGAGCAACAGAGATAGCATAATCTAAAGTAAGACTTTTAAGTAGCATGGAGAATTGAAATCATTTTAAATTAAAAATCTGTTGTTTCTTAAGAAAATCAATAGATAAACATTTTTATTATAGTAGATAGTTATTTTTATTGAACTGAAAAAAATTTTTCCCAGATATAATATACATGGCAAAAAGTCAGGGACAGCTAGTTTTATTTAAAAAATTAAGCTACTGTACTGCTGGACTATGGAAAGAATAAAAATGGTTATAAAACATTAATTGACTGAGCTAAAAACACCGAGCTGGTACGCTCTACTTCTCGCAATGACGCCTGAACACACTTTGTTCCAGCAGGGTTATTCTATATTTCAGACGCAATGATTGGCTTGAATCACCAATTCTAATATTAATAACAGAGCTACTCTCTTTTTGTTCCGTTCGCATTATTAAAAAAAGTTTTATTGTTAGAAAGATTATCGCGTTTCGATATTGTTTTTATATAGAATGCTGGTCGCAATCTCGGCGGGAGGAGATCTAGAGCTGGTATTCTGTAACTTCCAAAAGCGGACTTGGACTTTGAGTTTTTGTACCCCACAAAGTATGTAGTGTGTCTCTCACTCAGTTTCCGCACTTAGAGCCCCATTTGGTACGTTATGCGTAAAATTCTAGCGAATTAGGCTAGTCTAGCTCATACCAGGAGCTCAGAAGTTTTCCACTTCGCAGGCCCGCGCAAGGACATCATCAGGATATCAAGAAAGCTCAAATGGTATACACATAGGTTTTGCACCTGGAAGCTACAGAATACCGACGCTGAAACGCTATTGAGTTGTAGTATGATATGATATGTACGATACAAATAATATAAGAATTGACTAATTCATATGACTAATAATGTAAAATGTAAAATTCCTTTAAAGACAAGTTTGCACGTAGTAATTATGTGTAAAAGAATATGCGAACTTACGATTGTACCGCCTTACACATTTTTGTACCATATTCTTGCTTATTTTATTTATTTATTTATTATATACATGATTCTAAATAGAAAGAAGTTGGTGTGGTGGAAACACAAACTGGACACAGTTTTTCTGTCCACCAGGTCGTCGATGCTATTTATTATTATTATTATGTCTGCATGCATTCCTTTTTATAAACATAAACACACTAGATATGTCCCATGGTCCCTCCCGCGTTAAGAGTCCATCCACAACAGAAATAAAAAAACTAGCCCTTGGTTTAGGAATCAGATTTCTGATATTTTTTCTTATAGTAGGTGATCAACCTTCACATCAGGCATACCGGTTTGTACACGAGCGATTGTTAAAAGCGCACACTGAAAGTGCATTGATAGCATTCGAACCCACGATCTCCGGGATGAGAGTCGCACGCTCAATCCAACACTGTTTTTTTCTTGTCACACGGCACCATGTGGAACCCAGCTGCACACTGAAGTATTTAATAATTCAACTTAGGGACCTTCAAGAAAAGAGCGTACCAATTTTTATCTACTATCTATTAGCGGTATCACTTAATATCAGGTGAGACTCCTGCCCGTTTGCCCCCTGTTCTATAAAATACTGCTCAGATTTTATCAAATAATCGTTCTAGACAGCCCAAAATATAGTTAATTTAAATGAATTGCAAAACTCAAACTAAAACAGTTAAAAAATTATCATACAAATTTTCTTAAAGCTACTTAATCAGTAAAGCGTGGAAAGTGGTTTTGCATAAAACCGGTAACAGTCTCTCATTAATAGAAGTCGGAATAAGAGATGTTTTGCTACAAATAATTAAATTCATTTTGTTCTTGAATAAACATTTCTTTTCAAAAATCAGTGGCGCTACAACCTTTTTTTTAGGTCTGGGCCTCAGATTTCTGTATCTGTTTCATGATCATATGTAAATATAATAGCCATGTAGGTAATCAGCCTCCTGTGCCTGACGCACGCCGTCGACTTTTTGGGTCTAAGGCAAGACGGTTTCCTCACGATGTTTTCCTTCACCGTTCGAGCGAATGTTAAATGCGCACATAGAAAGAAAGTCCATTGGTGCACAGCTGAGGATCAAACCTACGACCTCAAGGATGAGAGTCGCACGCTGAAACGACTAGGCCAACACAGCTCTTAACCTACATAATAATAATAAAAAATAAAACAAATTTAACTAAGTTCGGTTTCTGTGCCATTGTACCTTTAATGATATTATATTTCTTCCTCTCTAGGTTACCTGGAAGCCTGATCATTACCTCCCTAATCATTGACCTGGTTGTTAATATACTAATCCAACGAAGCAAATAAATAACGAGCAATTTGCACATATGTCGTAAATTTAATTTCCCAACATCCTTTGAAGAAATGAAGTATTCGTGAAAATCTTGAGAATGTTTATCTATCCGGCATTGCGTAGTGCACCATCTTAGTGATTTATAAATTTTTGACTAATCTGACCTTACTATGCAGAAAAAAATCATATAATATATGTAACGTAAAAGCCATAAGTATAAATTCCTTAAAAGGGCCTTTAATATAAAATAAAGCATTGAAAACATTTTGATTGTATATGGTATGATAAAATTTGACAAATTTACTTAGACACGAACACGCCCAAATAAAATAACTCGAGTTCCCTCCAATAAAAAATTACTGATTATATTTAGATTTTCGTTCATAGAGTTCGGACTCTAATTAACTCCGGCTATTGAATGCGTGCGCAGAATGTAAAATCCCTTTATAAGAGTAAATCCCTAAAAGGGCATTTAATAAAAATAAAGCAATGAAAAAAAATGTCTTTGTGTTGATAACGTATGATAAAAATTTTAAGATTAACACGCCTAAATAAAACAAGCGAAGTTCCCTCCAATAAAAAATCACAGGTTATATTTAGATTTTCGTTCATAGAGTTCGGACTCTAGTCTTTAGTGTGATTTATGAAAAACAATATGTGGAGATTGTACGGAAAAACTTGTCAATATAATTAGACCAGTCCAGTTCCTATATACGTGATGTAACTTATTGAAATCTATCATTATGAATGCTTACGTTAATATTGCACGTTACTTCGTAATCGATTATCTAAGATTAACCAACGTAAAATGCCAAAGTTTCTACGGGGATATGCATCTCCTTCTAGGTTCCTGAATTTGCTAGCAATTAAAACCTTTATCAACGATAAGTAAATATTTCATAATCGAACAACAAATTCTCAGACTAATTTCTTTTGTAAATTTAATTAGTTGTATTTTTCTTTTCTTTTCCATAGGCAAGTAGGCGATCAGCTTTATGTGCTTGACACACGCCGTCTACTTTTTGAGTCTACGGAAAGCCAAATTCCGCAGGATTATTTTCTTTATCATCTATCTCACAAACTATCTAACAAAAATCTTAAGCATATGTTGTGGTATATAATATATATTTAGTGAACCATTTAAATAGTAACGATTATCATGTAAGTAATTAATTTTAATATTATTTTTAGATATATAGGTTCTTTAAGCAGACATAACATTACTCCAATACGCTGAGGTCTGCATTACGGTACGTAAACGAACGAATAACACTTGAATTCGGGAACCACAACCACCAACCACCGGTAAGATCCATTAACTTACATAGCGGTATAAACCTTAACTCAAGGTGATAAAGAAGAGATTCGCAAACAGTCTTGCTAATAATAGTTATTGTTACATGTAATGGTCGAATCTTAAAGCTCTTTGGCCGTACGGACTGTCTTATTGAACTTTAATACGAGGAAAACGTAAGAGCACTCTGAATTTTTTTTTTGTCATAATATTAACGTGGTATATGTTAAATTGTAAATTTAAATCTCTGTTCTCTTTATAGTTAAATAAAATATTTTCACTCTAACGATAGCCTAAATTACGCAGCTTTCGGTAGATTGTAAGAAATAAAATAAATAATTTTAAATTTAATTAACTTACCGGTATAATTGCAATCCTTCAAATCACTACACAGACACAGAACACATATCACAAATAAAAAACATGTCCACTAAGTCATAGATAAAAGTAAAATAATAAAATGTCAAATATTTAAATTTCGAATGTGAACGCGCGCGAATATATCGTCTGCCGGCTAGTGAATGCGTGCGCAGATGATATCGCGTGTCGCGTCCGTGTGTTACGGTAATGTTTGGCTTTAGTAACACGGATTTGAAGCTTACATCGCAACCAAAACACAAATTTAAAAAAGGAACACTAACGTAGAGCAATTTTTTTTAAAGTAAATGAAGCAAATAAAGCGCTTACAGATTCTACCAAAGAATACTTACAAAAACATTGTTAAGTAAATGATATACCATTTCTGCTATTTTCGCTTTTAGAAAAAAGTTTAGTCGTCCCTAGAACTATAAGAATATATCTCTGTATATTTGATTCTGAAAAATCATTGCTTTCAAACACATTTCTCTTTGTTTTAAGTACTAAGAATGTCATTACACGGAATAGCGATATATTTTTTTTCGGAATAATACAAAAATTTCAGCATGATTTTTTTTTACCTGCAGCTTTTTGTAACAAAATTTTTCTAGCATTTGACACCAACTAGAAAAAGAAATACATGCATTGCTTTCATTAAAAGCTGGGCAATAAATCGTATAATACCTGTTTAAACTTGTTTATAAAAATTGTTAGAAAATATACTATAAAAGTTGTGGCCTGTTTTGTGTTTTACTCCTTATAAAGTAGAAAGTGGATTTTCAACAACCTTAAATAGGTTTTTGTGCTATTTTCCAATACCTTTGTATATCTATCAACGAAGAGCGGTTCGAATCCTAATGTCTGTTGATGTTATTTGTCTTCCCCTTATAGTGCCATCTTTCAAAGGTTGACAATCTATTCAAGATATTTTAAGGACTTTTCTATGTTCGCATGCAGTTTTTGCTGGGCTTAGTCTGTCAGCTGTCAGACAGCGTCCAAGATTCTATAGAGCAATATTCTCTATGTTTACCGACGTTTTACGACGTACCATATGTATATTTTTACCAAAAATTAAAAAAATATTTCAACAAATCTGTTTGTTAGTATAACTTATAAAACATATTTTAAGATAATAATTTGGTAAAAGTACATATGTGTATTAGCAAATTTTGTAACATATCCCAATAAAGAAACAAAAGGCGCCGGCCTATGGAGAGTCGCACACCACATAGCCAACATTCAACCACTTCTTAATATGTAAAGTATTAGAAAATAACTTTCGATACATTTGAATAACTGATTTATATACTTGATTTAGAGTTATGTAATGTAAAAATATAGTATCGAAGACATTATTTAATCTTCACTCGGAAGTTGAATTACGTGATGTTATTATACAAGAGCATGGGCACACCTGTTCGCAAACAAGACAGGCCTATAAAAAATATTAAACAGAAGGCAACACAGACTATAAACACGTAATTCAAAAATAGAATACATTCACGACAATAACTATGACAATTTAAAGAGGTCCTTATGTGCCTGACACGCGCCGCCGAATTTTTAGGAAGACGTGCCGGTTTCTTCCGATATCTTCCTTCACCGTATGAGCGCGTGTTTTATGCACAAGTCTATTGGTGCTCAGCCGGGGTTACTAAGGGATGAGGGCTGAAGCCAATACTAAACCAACACTACTCTATAGCAGAAATTTTCAACAAAACATTGTAATATACTGTTTATAAATTGACGCAATGTCACGAAAAAACAATAACTAACTGTACAACTAGAAGCGCGGGAGTCCCTATTTTGATTTATCTAAAGACAATTCTAGTCTATATACATAAATATATATATTATACATACTATTAAAAATTTTCACTCCTATACTTTTATTACCAACATCAATGATACAAATAAAAGGTAAAAGAAACATAATGAGACAATTACTTTAGTTAAAAGTGCAAAAGTTGTTTTTAAATATAAATTAAAACGACTTACGAAATGAGCCTATCATCATTTCAATAGACATAGAAATACATGTCACTTGCACCATTGGGATATTACGGGACTACAAAGACAAAGACAAAAACACAGCACATTTTTCATTATTCATGGTGGTGAGTAGTTAGACAACCACTGAAGTATTTCCGACCCAATTCGTCCTTGAAAAAAAGAGCGTACCAATTTGTTATAGGCCGCACTCGCGAGCCCTGGCATTGAGTGTCCTTGAGCAGCGGTATCACTTAACATCAGATGAGCCTCCTGCCGGTTCGACCCTGTTCGCTAAATCGTAGCCAATTATAGTATTGGCGTTAGTATATATAACATTTTTACACCTAGAATATGTTGGCAACAAATTAAGAACAAGAATGACTGCAATAGAAGGGTTAAATAGAGTTTCCGGGAAAAAGAGCTGTCTCTGCTAATATTTAAATTGCAGCCGGCCGCGTATCTCCACTATTATTTAGGCTTTGATTAGTCCCTGATCTAGGCGGTCTCTTGTAAACATTACATTTATTAAATTAAAACGAAATACGGAAAAATCTAAAGCATTGAAATAGATACAGCGATGTTTGAGAAAGTGAAAATACCAGTTTTATGCATATTAAGCAGCCTATGACGGATATAAATTGGCCGAGATTGTAAAATATTTGGTGTATATAAGGTCATTTAATTTATTTAGAAAAATTTATAAGTAGAAATATATATTATAGGTATTAAATTTAAACTAATGGGTCAGTTATCAATTTTAATAAAACCTTTTGAACATATGACATACAGCTTTGGGGCTGAAAAGCGAAGAGCAATTTAGAAATATTACAACGGTTTCAGGACATGTTTCTTCGGGACATTGTCTTTGCTCCATGGTACATTAAAAAAGTTTCCACAATGTAATGTGAATACTGACCTAAGTACGGCGAAACGGTTTGCCTTAGCTCACTTAACAGGCTATATAGCCATGTGAATGCTCAGGCAATCCAACTTCTTGACACAACAGGAATAAGACGCCTAAAGAGAACTAAACTTTTTTAGTTTATATTAACTAAATAATTAAAGTGCAAGTGCGGTATCTTGGACACGCGAACATAGTGTCAACATTATAGAACACTAAGACTGTTAATGATCATTACCTTAGTTTAAACTATTCATTAGTATTGTAGAAAATAAAGTCAACATAATATTACTTATTAGCAATAATTATTGTATAGGCTAGATTGTAGTTCATGTAAAGTCGCACTCTTTTTGTGCAATTCGCAAAGCATGGTTAACTTCTCACAATGTGAGCGAGAGAGTAGGAGAACAGCCTTGCGAGATAAGGAGGGAGCTTGTAGTTTATTGTTTATCAGAATGCCAAATCGTAAAATGACTGCTTCACGCCTGATTTGAACGCGGCCGCCGCTGCGAAAACCGCTGTGAGAGTTCGAAAAGTGAGTTTCAGAATCGCAAGGCAGAAGTTAATGCTGCAAGCATCAGCATCATATGACTTTGTGATAGAATTATATGAACTATAATTTATGTTTGTTTTAAAAACCAAAAACTCAGTGTGCCCCGTGATATAATATACCTATAGCCCAATTTAATAAGAAATGTCATCATTGACGGCATTAAAAACTCTAGTCTTTTAAGACGTATCTACCCAGTGACCTATTGGTCAAGGGCCTTCTTTCATAGTTAAAATGTATTGTTATAACGTAACTATCAAAGTAAGTCGCGGTAATTAAGGCATAATTAATTTATCGTTATTACGTAAACGAAAGTGAGCGTTAGACCTTCAAACCTTTTCGAAATAATACACTGTATTTATTTCATAAATGAAAATGTTCTGTCAAATGTTAGGGTTTAGCAATGGAACGTCTATGTTTCTGTACTTTATGTCTTACTCATTATGGTAAATACTTAGATATTAAATACAACCTCTTTCTTTAAAAAAAAAATCAGTGGCGCTACGTTTTTAGAGCCTCAGATTTTTGTATCTGTTGATAATTTGTCAATCTAATAGGCAAGCTGGTGATCAGCCTCCTGTGCTTGACACACGCCGTCGACTTTGGGTCTAAGGCAAGCCCGTTTCCTTACAATGTTTTCCTTTATCGAATGTTAAATGCGCACATAGAAAAAAAGTTCATTAGTGCTTGGCCGGGGATCGAACCTACGATCTCAGGGGGAAGGAATTAACCTTTTTCATTAGTAACAATATATTTCTTTAGGTTATGGGTGATTCAATAAGCAAAACCAGTTCTTGCTTCAATCAAAGCAATAATAGTACTTTTAATTACTGACGTGATTGAAAATGATATAAGTGAAATATGATTATATCTAGAATTTTAAGAAGTCTAGTTACGCCCAATATATACTATGAATTTCGATATTCTAGAGGCTTCTAGAAAACTATAAATTCTTGGTGATATAGCCCCCTCTATATACGCTGTTGCTAGGTATCTAGTCTATGCCTAATATCAAAGACTATTTTTAGCATAATTACCAAAAAGTTATAGCGCTAAGTTTTTATTCGCCACAGATTATTTTAATGTATCTTAATCTGGTACAATTGCTAATGGAATTTTATAGTTGTTAGTTCACTTTTATCTCTACAGAGCAAGATTTGTTATTGTCATTTTGCTAATAAGTTTTTGCAGGCGCAATAAATCTATTTAATTTAATATTCGAACCGATACGGACGACTTTTTGAATTAAAAATAATATCAAAATACTAATAATAATAAACTTGTAAATGAGAAAGTATTTTGTTTGTTACTTTTTCATCCCATATTTAAAAAAAATAGTGCGTGTACTTATGTACGCGCGTAAGAAGTTATACTTCTTTGGCTTTCTTTATTTTTTTAAATATTAAATAATTAATAATAGATATTTAGCGTTAATAATTTAACAATATTTAATATTTAGTATATTATTCAATTATTAATTAATATTAATAACAATTATTATTTATTATTTTATTATATTATTAATTTAATTTAACAACTAGGTATGTTTCATAACCTTTTAACTAAGTAACAATAGGTCTTTGTGAAAAAACCATTGCTAAATTTCTTTGAAAAAACAATTAAAACTGGTGTATTTGTTTAAAAGGTACTACAAATGTCATTATGGTCATACATACGTCACGCATATTCTATTTCTTTTTACTTGTCTTATTCCCATCTCGCTCGCGCACGCTCGGCGCCCATACTGAATTTTGTGTCACGGTGCGCGCGCATCGTAAAATTTCACTCTCATAAATTTTTAATAACGCGCCTAAAGAAGTATAACTTCAAAAAACTTATTGATGTATTTTTAATTTATTTATCCGACCCTAATATCGACCTCATTTTAGGTTCTGGACATGCCCCTATGCCCACAATAACTAAATAAGTTCAGCAATCAAGCAAAAGTAACAAATTCCATACAATTTTTTAAGATAATAAATAAAGACATTAATTTTAATCGCCTTTCTAAACACTTTCTTTTACGCGGTCTGCGTTTGCCCATTTTAACTGTGCTTAACACCGTAGCGACATCTATTATCAAGTAGCATAATTAGTGTAAAAAACGATTACCTAAAATTAATTACTATTCATAAAATATCTTCAGTCTTCAAGTTGCTTATTATAACATTTCATTCATTAAAATAATATTTTTGAAAAATGATGATTGTCCGTATCTATGCTTATTTTTTTCTAAATACTGGCATTGAGAAGAATTATTATTTTTAAGCCCCGAATGTAAAATGCATTAAAAACTTTTTTGTATATACATGTAACTTTTTAATTAACTAAGTCTTAATACGATGTTATTCTTAATTGGCTATGAAAGTACCATGAAAACATGTAAAGACAAAAAACGACTCGGAGATAGCGCCAACGCGCGTAGTATTTTTTTATTCATTTAGACATAGACATAACATTTATTACAAACGAAAACACACACACATAAACACACAAAATAACAATACTTAAAGAAAAAAATAAAATAAGACATCAAAAACAATAAAAATAAAAAATAAAAATTCCCTTTTGCCATTCGGTTCGCTTGGCCCTGGCTCAGCATTATGCTGAGGAGCAAAAAGTTCCACAGCGCTGGTCATTCTGCCAGAGACCACAGCAGCTAGTTTGCGCCTCTAATAAAATAAAATACATAATAATAATACCAAGTAAAAAATAATAATAATAATATTAAAGTTAGAAGTGTGAGTAATGAAAATTGTGTGTAACGGTGTATAATAAATAAAATAAAATTAAAAGTTAAAAATAAGAATAATTGTAAATAAGTAGATATTTTTTGTTTTTGTTTTTTGGGTGGATAAAAACTAAATTTCGTGGGACTTTTGTTGAGTAAGTAGATGTGTCTTATAACTGCGACAAAAATCCGACTTTAATTGTCTGTAAAAAAAATAATTGTAATATTTATAAAAAACACAATCCTCTCCTAACAGGTGACCCTAAATCGACAAGAATTAAAAACACATAACCAACGAAAAAATGTATACAAACAAAAAACAATGTTAACTAACAAATAATAGAACTATTGTCAGTTCCCTCCACGGATAATAAGAAAGGTCCGTTAATTCGTTTACTAAACAGAAGTAAAACTGTATTCCGTCTTTGATGTAATGACATTCACAAAAGTAGGGCACTTATAAGGTACCAATCAAGTTGCGCTGTGATGAAGATTGAGTGTACGTGACATAGTACTACAACTGAGCTTTTGAGCTTCCCACTGAAGTATTTCGGAACCAATTGGACTTATGGTCCTTCAAGAAAAGAGCGTACCAACTTCTTAAAAGGCCGACAACGGCGGTCCATGGGCGGCTTTATTAAATATTATTTTTATTGTGTTCTAGCTGACCCGGCAAACGTTGTTTTGCCATGTAGGTATATTTATTCATGCTAATAAAGCATTTACATTATTCACAAACATACACATAATATACATAAAAAAGCAGGTCAAAACGGGCGGCCTTATCGCTAACAAGCGATTTCTTCCAGGCAACCCTAATGTGGAACAATGAAAAATAAACACCTACAGAGGAAGTACAAGAAATGCAAAAATTATTAACGAAAAAAAAATATTATTTCTAGGAAACATTTATTTAGTTTAATAAAAATATTTCCATTTCGGAGGAGTTTAATTGCAAACACCGTGACACAAGAATTTTGTATATTAGATAACAAAGTTTATTAAGTATACATCGAATCACTACCACAGGACACGGCCAATACATAAGACTACAATTATATATAGGGACGTGAGGGTCTAATTTCTTTTGAAGGTCAGACGGGGCCCTGATGATACACCGGCTGTACGCTGTGCAGGTTACCAACTATCATGTTAAGTCTCCAGCCTTAACAAATAGGCGAATAGTTCATAAACAATTCACTTTCAAATTCCAATAAAATTATCCCTTTGCAGTACTTTCTCGAAGTACCAAGAATTTAGATTTAAATGGAAAATTGCGAGTCATGGTCTATCGAAGAATTAAATTATATAGTTTCATAGTCCATTGCTCTGTGATGCCATAACCAAAGCTATCTAAGCTCGTTCGTTGCTATTTTCACTCAAATTATAAGACTAATTATCTAGTTGTGAGTTGTAATGAGTTTCTCAAATTTTCAAAACATACATTAACGTTTAAATAACATTGTGCAAATGATCTGATACTGTAAAGTTCAGAATACTATATCTAAGAATTTAATTTTTTTTTGACATCATATCATATCATATGTTTTCAGGAGAACCAACAACAAAATTAGATTTTAAAACGGCTTTACTATAGATTATTATACGAAGATATTATTAAACAAAATTGTATTACCATTTACCTTAAATAGGGTCGATCCCTTGTTTGCGATTTATATATTGCTATTAGGTATTTAAATAAATAAATCAGTGTCGCTACAACCTTTTTTTAGGTCTCAGATTTCTGTATCTGTTTCATGATCATTACTACTCACTAGCCAATAAGGTGATCAGCCTCCTGTGCCTGACAGACGCCGTCGATTTTTTTTTGTCTTCGGTTAGCTGGTCTCCTCACGATGCTTTCCTTCACATATTATTATCCTGATGCCCAGGTAATATACCTGCAGGCTCTTAATGCAACGCTGTTTTCAAGCACATCTTAAAGGATTTTTCTGATATGAAAAGTGTTTGGCTATTACAATTTATATTAATTTGTCAATCCGCCCTTAAGGCCGATTTACATTATCTTAGTGTTTAGGAGAGTGCTTTAGGATAGTACTTTAGTTGAAACATGTAAACGCTACTTGCTTTAGTAAACGCTACGCTAAAGAACTTGCCTTTCAAGTTGTACTAAAGCACTCTCCTAAACACTAAGATAATGTAAATCGGCCTTTAAGGCCCTATCCCAGCACGAATTGCTGTGTCAGTGTCTCGGGCGTGCCGGCCCGAACTAACAATTAGTTATGTAAAACCATTGTGTAAAACGTTAAATTAATGTCATTTTATCAATTTTTTTTTTTGAAATAGATTACTTGGCTTGCGATTAAATATATCGTGTAAATTTCAAAATCATGTTATGTCATAAAATGAATTCAAAGTGTCAAAAATTTGCTATATTTGGATTTTTTCTATTAAGCGAATTTATTTAAATCGTGTATCGATCTTTAAAAATGGATACATAAACTACTCAATTCCGCCATATATTTTTTCCATTCGCCCTACTAGAAACAATGACGAAAATGGAAAGAAACAATGTATTTTTTTCGAGTTTGGCGACCAGATCGGTACCTACTTAAAAGTCATGTCGCGGTCAGCTTCCCGCGTTACAGCTAGTGTTGTGCTATAAACTAGCTGTAAGATTACCAATAAATAAAATAGGACATCATTAAAACGTAATTCTTATTTGTTAAATGTTGCACACAAGTATGATTTCTCGGTCACGAACTCGTCAAATCAATTGGTTTAGTTAACAGATTGTATAATCGCAAATCGATTCTTTCCATTCGGGTTAAATAGAAAACAACGTTTTGTCACAGATTATAAACCATTATTGATTGCAATCATGTTTTTTTATATTATCTAAGCAACACTTCTACGTGATAGTGGAATTAATGAAATATACGGAGAGCGAACTTTAAATTATCAATTTGATAAGGTCTTTCTCTTGGGCTAGTACGATTTAAAAGTTATTTTGTTACTAAACAATTAAATAACATTTTTTAAAGCAGACTTTTCATCTAAGAGTACAAACAAAAATAACAACATTTTGCTCATTGCACGGTCTTGTTAGTATTTTACAGCATTTTATCAACGCCAGCGCATCCCGTAGATGTTTCCATTTAGCGGGAGGTAAACGGGCAGGAGGCTCACCTGATTTTAGCTACCGCCGCCCATGGACACTCACATTGCATGAAGTTGCCGGCCTTTTAAGAATTAAGGTAAGATATTGAGAGCAGTCGGAGCCAATACTTGCGCGAAGTATGACTGACTGTGAAAATCAAATACATTTTTGAGATAAAATTTTTGAGAAACTCAGACTAGTATCTCGATACTGAGGGCTAGGTTTGGTAGAAATAAGAATCACTATTTGTATCACGTAAATTACATAATACCTACCAGGACTAAAATAGTCCTGATCCTTTATTTTACCCTTTACGATTCTCTGTAACTATGTCGCAGCCAACTACCTTAATTAGCCGTTCAATTAACAGCCTAACCTTTTAAATAAACGTCGCTGTTTAACAAGCAGCCTGAAAGATGTTCAGCCAGTTGATTAAACAGCTAGGCAAATGACTTGGATCGATTACGTTTCATTACTTGCCTAGCCTGTTGACTGTTAATTTAAATTTAATTCCACTTTCTGCTACTCTCAAACTCGAAACGAAACTCTTCAAACTATCAATATGGCGTCGGCAAACCAAAACTTTGATGGTGTTTTCCAAAGTATCATGAAAAACAACGAGTACAATGGAAGAGTGTAGTGACAATAATAATGTGAATTTTACTCAAGCATTTTAATTTTAAAAGTAATATTTTTTATGTCATATGTTTCATCTTTTTTATTTCTGCCAAGTAATGACTCTATCGTAGAAATGGCCTAAGCATTAGCCAACCAGTTTATTGAATGTTGTAACTAACTCTTCGGCTGAATATCTTTCAGGCCGTTAGTTGAACGGCGCTGTTTAGTTAAAAGGCTAGGCTGTTAATTGAACGGCTAATTAAGCTAATTGGCTGCGACAACTCTAAATCCAATAATTAAACGAATTTTAATCTCAAATCAAATCAATCAAATATGTTGACTGTGCATTACATCCTCTATCGATAGCGTGTCAATTGTCGATTACACCCGAGTTCTAGATGTTCTTATTATGGAAATAGCTTCATATCGGAAAGGGGATATCAACCTAAGAAACTCCGTTCAATCGCCAGAGCGTGACGATGCGTACAAGCCGTGAATTATGATCATGCCTTGTACACTTGTACTCAGAATCGTCTATTGTCTCTATAGAATATAAAAAAATAAAAAAGAGTGGCGCAGAGTTTATTGCCAGTTCTTCTCTTCCATTCTACGCCCTTGATTTGAGAACTGGCAGTAAATGTAAAATTAGAAGCATTTAATGTATATTTCCTTTTTGTTTACGTTCATAAGTGTACTGTGTTACCTACATGAATAAATGATTTTTGTTTTGTTATTGGTACCTATATTAATAATTATATAACTGGTGCAACTCGTTTACGAAATGTATTGATTAGTTACCGAAATTTAAAGAAATAGAGAGCTTTAAGCGTCTGAATCTATGATTGATCCTTTATTTTATGATTGAACTTGTTGACAAAGCGTGCTTAAGAGAACTGTTTGGTTTGGTTTCTGCTATGAAAATTATAATACTGGGAATAAATTTTTCAGACGATACTAAACATTATTAATAACTTATTATAAATAATTAGTAAATGATACATATAATAGAATTATTAATAGCTCACTAGTTTTGTGTTTATCTAAAACACCAACAGAAATAATTACAATATTAATAGTTATTACTGATTATAATTATTCTTTGTACATCTTTTATATAAAAATACCCATAAAAACCTATCACGTTTTTACCAAAATGTATCAAAATCAGCTTAGCTTAAATTAGCTTAGCATCAGCTTAGTCACATATATAGCTTATGTAGTTAAGTTGTAATTATTTAAATTTTCGTCATAATTATATAAGAATTTTAGTTACACTACCAGTGAATATACTCGGCCCTACAAGAAATTCCCTTTTTTAGGTCTGGGCCTCAGATTTCTGTATCTGTTTATAATCATTCGTCACCCAATAGGCACGTAGATGATCAGCCTCCTGTGCCTGACACATGCCGTCGACTTTTCTATCTAAGAAAAGCGGGTTCCTTACAACGTTTGCATTCACCGTTTGAGCGAATGTTAAATGCGCACATAGAAAGAAAGTCCATTGGTTTACAGCTGGAGATCGAACCTACGACCTCAGGGATGAGAGTCGCACGCTGAAGCCACTAGGCCAACACAGCTCCTAATAAAGAAATTCTCAATACTCACCCAAAATTACCAGGATAGCAAATCGCTAATTTCCTACATGCATGACCTTGTCCCTTCCCACTGTAATGCTGTCCACCATTGAAGATCACTTCCGAACAGCACGGAGAGGAATATCTGCCGCTATCCGAGTCAGAATAACTTCTGGAGCATTCACTACCACACCATTCGTCGCACGGACAACACTCTGGACTCGCAACCCTGCAGTTGTAATCCCAGGGCATCGTCAGGTCCGTACATTTTTCCACATACGCCCCGGCCAATTGCTCCATATACTGTTTGTATAATCTTTTCTGGCGTTGGCTCTGGGAGACATGTAATCTAAGCACGTTCAAAAAACACATCTTGCAATCTTAACGAATTTTCCGAATTAACTGAAATTAATTGATTGCGTGAGGAAATTTTTCATTAGACAAACTTTCTTTATAAAAGTTAACAATGAATAACATTTTTGTTTATCTGTGCGGCTATTGCCGGCGCGCATGACGTTGTGGCACTGCCCGCGAACGCGGTAATCGACTTACAAATAATTTTCTCGAGGTGAAAAAACGGAACAGTTTACGGAGAAAATGTACCACAGATAATTACATTCAAAAACCGTGGCCGATTCTTTTATCTACGAGTTGATTGCGAACTATTAGACGTAATTAATGCAATGCATTTTCTAAATTTAAATCCATTTAATGTTGATTGGAGAATATATCACGATTATGACAAAATGTTTAAAAGAAAATAAACAACAACAACATCCGTTGCCTTATAACTTTTTGTAACATGTTTTTTGTACTTTTTTATTTTTATTTTATAATAAGGTAATAAAGCATGAATAAATAAATAAACAAGTATATTTTTCTTAAAGTTAAAAACTTTTATTGAAAACGCAACGCAGTTTATTTCCATACAAGAGATAATACTAGCGTAAAATATATCGTAAGTTTAATATTTCTGTTTTCAGTGCTTTGAATTAAATATCTACGTGAAACTTTTGTAATTAGACCTCAGTAGTTTGTAATAATCAATAATATACCTACATAAAACCATAAACATCGTAATTTAGTCCTTACACACACTTAAAAGGATTAAACTCGGAAGCCCTAGTAAGATTCCTGGGTATACCACAGACGGCTTATACGTACATAAAACGATGTTTATATGTCAATAACCCATAATAAAAATATTGCCTATATTCGAGATATATAATTAAGATTACATAAAGTTTATGTTATTATTATATTTAATACTAGAACACGACCTTCGACGTAGTGAAAACCTCTTCCAAATTCTTCCACTTGTCTCTTTTCTTCTTTTATGAGAACTTACCTTTTCAGGAATTTAACCCTCTTTATTCCAGCTCTAGTCAAGATCCTGGTGATGAACCATCTCCCTCAAGTGGAAGACAACAAAGAGACGTGACCATGTTAACATCAGAAAAGAATGTCTTATATTTTCTCATACAAGAAAACAATGTTTTTCAAGTTATATTTTGCATTTAATTAATTCCTAGCCGCTAGTCGACCCTATTACTATTAAGGTGATCATCCACTCCATTTTCTTCCCACTGGGCCATTCTTTCTTCCCACTGAGACACAAACGCGGACAATGTGACATCCCTTTAGTTTTCTTGAATGTTTTGTTTTTTTTTTCTTTAAAGACAATTCACACCAATTGACCTAGTCCCATGCTAAGCTGGTGAAGCTTGTGGTATGGGTACTAGGCAACAGATATACATACATATTATAGATAGATATACATATAAATACATATTTAAACACCCAAGACCTGAGCACAACACCAAATGCTCATCACATCGATGTTCGTCTCAGCCGGGGATCGAACCCGGGACCCATGGATTCGCAGTCAGGGGTACTAACCACTAGACCAATGAGTCGTCAAACGTCTGTTAATTAGGGCTTGTGCTTCGTACTGTTTACACTTGGTATTTAATTGTGTGCGCCAGGTGGGCTGACCAAAATTGATATCGCAATCAAAATATACGCCATATTTCTCTACCTATTTGATACTATTTGCTACCTTCAAAGACACATTTGCTACCTCTGCATTAAAGAACATAATAAATCAATAAAGTGGCCGGCCATTCTGACGTCAGGTTGACTGACCACTATCATTTAATTGGGTTCTAAGAATCTTTAAGTGATAGCGATTTATACATATTTATTACCTATCCAAAAAGTACTCTTTATACTGGCAGACTACACTTATTTGATCTTCTAATGATACTGAACACTTTTTGCCTCTTTTAATTTTGAAAACGCACTACTTTTATAATATATATAATAAATAACTGTTATCGAATTGAGTGAGATATTGTTTAAGCACACTTAATCACAGTTGTGAAAAGCTACCCTCCAATAAAAAGCATCTTCATCTTTGGAAAAACACTAAGCGCCTGCAATGTTGTGATAAGTTATACGTGCCGAACTCTTGCTTTACCTTTTTTGTAGGCGTTTTTAGACCCCTCATGGCTATATTAATAATAAAAAAATGTATAGGCTTCTGAGACTTATTTTAAAGTTCGTTTGCTCAGGTAGAAAATAGTTAGTAAATATGTATAAAAACGCTATCACTCAAAGATTCTTAGAACCCAATAGAATGATAGTGGTCAGTCAGCCAACCTAACGTCAGAATGGCCGGCCACTTTATTATTTTATTATGTTATTTAATGCTGAGGTAGCAAACAGAATGAAATAGATAAAGAAATATGGCGTATAGTTTGATTGCGATATCAAGTTTGGTCAGCCCACCTGACGCACAGCTTTAATTATCAACCGGAGATTAAAACACTCCATAGTCCGTAACATACTCCAATCTTCTTTATGAGCGCATTAATAAAAATCCACCATGCCATTTACAATTAATATCCTATTTACAATTAATTAAAAACATTCATTATCAGCTGAAATAACCTTCTCTCTCTTTCTCATTCTCTCTCTCTCGTCTCACATTGAGACATATTGTTAAGATGATTTAAATAAAACTCACGATCATAACATGTTTAATATATAAAAAAAGCAACATAATATTTAAAACTTCTTTAGAGATATACTGTGCATTGTCATATTAACAATTTTAGTGTTGATTTCATAATATTTTGTCCTAATAAAAGCGCTAAATGTAAGCCAAATTACAACACATATCACAGATGAATAAAAATACTTTTATTTCCATTCCAAAAAAAATAACTATAATAAAAAGAAATAGACTTCCATCTCAAGAGTGGATTCCCCTACTACTTGACTGAATGAGCACATTTCTCAAAAACCCTTATTAAATTTTCATACTCCAAATAAATTGAATCACAATTAAAGCGGGTCTTTAAATACTCCAACGGGTTCTTCTCTTGTGTTAACGTAAAATACAGATTATGAACGAACGTCGTGTTTACAGCTTTGTGATATATTGTACACATCGTTACTTCACCGCATAATTTATTCAGGAAATTAACATGTTGCAAACAATGTTCAAATTCAGCGATATTATGCAAAATGTCGCGATTAAATATAGTTTTTAAACGTGACCCGTCTAGATAAAACAAATCGATAAAAGCATTCGCAGCCGTCACGTATCGGTCCTTAGTTTTATCGCCTGTACTATGCGTCACCGCGAAATTGCTTTTCTTTAACACACCTACTTTGTTACCAATTGGTCCCAACATGAAATAAGATAACAGTATACTATAAACACCGTTTTGAAAATCTTTGTTCTTACGACTGTAGTAAACAAGAGCTATTATAATCATGTGGCAGTCTTTAGAAATACTGTCCAAGGTTACAAAGTCAAATCCATTCATTAGCTCATTAATAATAACCCTGAAAAGTTCAGCAGAGCATAAATCACTGCTGCTCCTAAACATATACAATGCTTTACGAGTTGGTAATTTCTTTTCTATATCCCGAACGATACTTAAAGAAGATTGACGACCAATAAAAGAAATTTTCAAATCTGTAGAATTTGTCAACAGCCCCAATGCATAGAAAATTAGATCTAATGCAACTAACATTGCATCATCTCTATTCTTATCAACAATAAGCCAAGAACCAGAACAACTGTTATTATTTTTTAAATTTATGTACGGAATAGCAATCAGACCCCTTGCCACAGCTGTTTCAAACCAATCTTTACTTGTGGTATCAATCCTTGTTGGATGAACGGCGTGACGATTGCGATATGAACTGGCAACAAAGTGTCTGCTATGCTTGAATAGTTTCTCCATATAGGAAATGGTTTCAAGTAGTTCTTGCTTATCTGAAGGTTTTAAATATTTAGTTAGTGTTTCAATTGCACTTTTTTTATTTTGCTTGCGGATCCAATGCTGTGCAGAAAGAAAAATTAATTTCTCATGGCATTTAAGTATTCCAGGGATGTGTTGGTAGTATGAACTATCTTCATCAGATATTGCTAACAAAATAGACATCATATCTATTGAGAGAGGAAATAGTTGTCGGTTTGGTTTGTACACAGTGCATCTAAAGCCATTGTCATCAAACACAATTGAATTTGGTAAAATGCATGTAACCCCAAATAAACAATACTCGAAATTATTGGTTAATATGGGCAAATTATAGTCAATAGCTAGACTTATTAGAGCTTCACTGTGATTACACTCACAGACAAAATATCGAATGCCTAATTTATCAAACACTTCTCTTTGTACATCTTTCGTAAAAGTAGGCTCACAATACTCATTTTCTTGGCGTCCCGGCTGTATAGAATCAGTTTTATTCATTAATTTCTGATGAATTTCTTTCCTTTTATCAACATCAGCTTTCATAGATCCAGAGAAAATAACATATAATTCTACACCAATGTCTGTGAATGATGTTAACATTTTCCTTAAATAAGCTGCATATCTATCATATTCTCCACCTAATATAAATTGACATCCACTGTTCATATATGTTGTTTTGAAATAATTACCATCAATTATAATTCCAGAATCATCTGTCCTGTTTTCAAATACTCCTACAGATTTTTTCTTTAAATAAGCTCTAACCAATTTCATCTTCATCTTTTTATACTGTAACAAAAACAGTAAAATACTAAAATATTTTAGCAAGTTTGTAAATAAACAATTTATCTTATACATGTCTCATCTAATAAACAATTGTTTTGTTTAATATTATTAGTTTTAATTAGTCGATATGAAAGATAGATCAGGATTTATGGTGTTTGTTAATATTAAAGAAATACAAAGCTTTTTTTTATAAGACATTTTTAATCAAACTATTTATATTTCTTAAAACGAGATTGTTGCTAAGGCAACTTCTTGTATGCCAGTAATCAGTATATACATACTTCACACCCTCTTAAGTTTTTAGAGAATATATGTATATAAATTCTTTAAACCCAATTGTAAGCAAAGTTCTTTTAATCTAGGGCCATACAATGGTTTCGTTAGCATATCGGCTAACTGTATCTCTGTGGAAACATGTTCTACTGTAAAGTCTCCATTGCTAACACATTCTCTAATGAAGAAATGTTTAAGTTTAAT
This sequence comes from Pieris macdunnoughi, assembly GCA_905332375.1. Lineage (NCBI taxonomy): Eukaryota > Metazoa > Arthropoda > Insecta > Lepidoptera > Pieridae > Pieris > Pieris macdunnoughi. Next base: position 1,695,828 of record CAJOBZ010000062.1, read on the forward strand.
GTGCTTAGTACGCTTATGGTACTCATAGCGTGGATTAAGCGCGAGCTTCACAGTTGATTCATTGTCTAACTTCAATACTGGACTTTCAGTTTCAGTAAGTTGGCGAAGTAGGCAATTTAGCCACAAAATTTCTTGTGCTGATTCACTAGCTGCTATTAGCTCTGCTTCAGTAGATGAGATGGAGACAGTTGCTTGTTTCTGACTTCTCCAGCTAATTGCAGCTCCAGAAAATAAGCAAATCATTCCGGACGTTGATTTCCCACTTGCTGGATCTCCACCATGATCTGCGTCACTATAACAAATTAAATGACCGGGAGATCTGCGTGTATAAGTTAAACCGTTATGTTGCGTGCCTTTCAAATAACGGAAAATACGTTTTACCAACATAATATCCTTTTTGGTAGGTGAATCAAGCTTTCTTGAAGCGACACCTACAGCATATGATATATCAGGTCTCGTGCCTACAGATAAATATGCCAAAGCACCTACTGCTTGTCTATACGGAAAGTTTATATTGATATTAACTTCCTCTTCCGTCTCAGTTTCTTTTATGATTGGTGTTGGTGCTGATTTACAATTTGACATTGCATATTTTTCTAAAACTTTTCTTGTGTAAGCCTTCTGACATAATGTAATGGTCTTGTCTTTGCATATGTCTATTTCTAATCCAAGAAAATATGAAGCAGGTTTTATTGTTATTTTAAATCTGGTTTGCAATTGCTTCATGAATTCATCACCCGCTGTGCTTGTGTTATATGCTACAAGTCCATCGTCTACATAAAGACCAATGAAAAGTTTCGTTTGTCCTTTATTTCTAATATATAAACAAGGATCCGCTTCACTCTGCCTGAATCCTGATTTTCGTAAAAACTCAGCAATACATGAATTCCAACAACGTGGAGCTTGCTTGAGTCCATATAAGCTGCGTTTCAACTTGCAAACTCGTTTCGTGTTATCGGAATAGCCTTCAGGCTGTTTCATATAAATCTCTTCCTTTACTTCACCATATAGGAAAGCAGTTGAGACATCGAACTGCAATAATTTTAAATTTTCTTTAGCAGCAATTGCAAGTAAAGTTCGTACTGTGGTCAGACGAACTACTGGGCTAAACGTCTTATCATAATCGACACCAGGTATTTGGGAGTAACCCTTAATTACAAGTCTGGCTTTGTACCTTTCAATGGAACCATCAGGATTCATTTTAATTTTATATACCCATTTACAAGGCAGGGCTTTTCGTCCTTTAGGTAGATTACCCAGTTCCCAAGTTTGGTTGTCATTTAGTGAAGTAATTTCACTCTGCATAGCGTTTTGCCATTTTTCTTTATCAGTAGAATCCATCGCTTCTTTAAAGGTCGAAGGTTCAGTAGGTTTGTGAACATTTTCAATTTCTTCCGCTGCGGCTAAGATAAAATCATCATAACGCCTAGGAGCTGTGATATTTGATCTACTTCTTAGTGACCTTATTTGAACGGAGGCGTTTTCTACATTGTCATTACTGTTTACTGCTTCTCCGACACCGTTTTTAACAGGGTCTTCAATATTAGAAGAACCAGAAAGTGAGTCGTAGTCACTTTCAATATTTGTTGGTTCCTGAATATTTTGTTCCAAAATTGTATTGTTATCATTTTTCGTGTCAACATTGTTGTCATATTTATCAATGTCATCAAGCGTCATAGTAAGTTTCTTTTGTAGTGTTTGTTGTGAAGACAATTGTTGAGGTTTTGCTGTAGACTCAATTTCATTAAAAAGTGTTGAAATTCCGTACTTGTTTTCTTCGTAGTACATGCATTTCATAACTCGAATATCTTTCGAAGTAATGATTTTGTTTTTCGAAGGAATGTAGATTCTGAAAGCTTTTGACGTTTCAGAGTATCCCACAAACATCCCTGGAATTGCTTTAGGTGCAAATTTGTGACCATTAGATCCCTTTTTCAAAACAAAAGTCTTACTACCAAATATATATAGATGATTTACACAGGGCTTTCTACCAACCCATCGTTCGAATGGTGTTCGATTTTGAATGGCATTGTTTATGTTTCTATTTGCCAAATAATTAGAAGTAGCCACTGCCTCGCTCCAAAGTTTCAATGGTGCATTTGCATCTATCATCAATGCTCTTGCTTTTTCTAATAGGGTACGGTTTTTACGTTCAGCAACTCCATTTTGGTGTGGAGTATAAGGTGCGGTAAGACGTCTTTGAATACCACACTGTTTTAAGTAAGTGTCAAACTGCTTATTAACATATTCAGTGCCGTTGTCAGATTGTAAAAACTTAATTTTGTTACCTGTGTGTGTTTCCGCTAACTCTTTGAACTCTTTGAATTTTTCAAGTACTTCGCTCTTATTTTTCATTAGATAAACTCTACAGTATCGACTGTAGTCATCTATAAAAGTAACAAAGTATTTATTTTCGCGTATGGTGGGCGTCTGAATAGGTCCACACACATCGCTGTGAATGATTTGTAAACATTCTGTTGTTCTTTGAGTTGTTTTATTACGTGGAGCAGGTTCACGGTGCAGTTTTGCTTGTATGCATACTTCACAGTCATTCAAATCTTCCGATGCATCAAAATTTAAGCCAATTAAGTTTTCATGTCTACGCGCATATTTCAGATCTTTTACGTTCATATGACCCAGTTTTCTATGCCAGTCATTAATACTTGATAAAGTCGTTGATTCCTTCGGAGGAGAACTTGTTACCTCTACTACCCATATGTTGTTTTTAAGTTTCTTATTATTTGTAAACAGGCACTGCATTATGTAATTATTTTTATGAGAAGAATCAAATTTCTTAGCATGTTTACCTTTATTTTCCTTCCAGCAGTTTGAACAAATTTTATGGTGTTTGTGTTTAAAGATATTACCTCTTCGTTTACAAACTTTACACGATGCATATAAAGCTTCTTCTTGAATAGAGGATTCAGATTCGTCGTCATTGGTTTTATTGTGATTATGGCGAGCTTCATATTCTTCAATTATTTTAATTTTAAGCTCTTCAGGCTTAGGAAGAACATCTCGTGATTCAATAGCGACTCTGAAGTTCTCGTATTCTTTCGAGAGGCTGTATAGCATTAATATTGTTAAAAGGTCTTCATTGATAATTATGTCCATGTCTGCCAGTTTGTTAACTATATCCATGAATTTGTTTAGATGACTTTGTATCTCATGTCCATCTAATTTATTTAGGATTAGTTGTTTCAGTAAAAAAGCTTTACGGGCAGGTCCTTTGCTAGCGTAAATGTCTTGTAGTTTATTCCAAACGGCTTTTGCAGATAGGCATTTTTTAATTTGGTTAAGCTCAGAGGGAGAAATCATAAGAATTAGTTCCGATCTGGCTTGTCTGTCACCTTCTGTTTCAGCTGCACTTGGATCCTTACTTAAAGGACTTTCAATGTATTTCCATAATTTGTTTCTTACTAGGACTGCTTCAGCCTGTATTACCCATGTATCATAGTTTTCTTTTGTTAGGGGATCTATTCTTGCGATCGACATTTTTTTATTTCGCTTTTTTCTTTTTTTTTTTTTTTATTCCTTTTACTCAACGCTCTGCTACCATGTAAAGTTTTAATTAGTCGATATGAAAGATAGATCAGGATTTATGGTGTTTGTTAATATTAAAGAAATACAAAGCTTTTTTTTATAAGACATTTTTAATCAAACTATTTATATTTCTTAAAACGAGATTGTTGCTAAGGCAACTTCTTGTATGCCAGTAATCAGTATATACATACTTCACAAATATTATTAGTTTTAAAATAACTTATTTATTATCTTATCAACCCATTTAACTCTAAAACGCGCTTATCAGATTAGTACCTATAGACTAAATTCGCAAATAAAATTAATTTTATGAATATACATTTCTATAGCGCTTAATATAGGTACAAAATAATGTTGCATTTTGTGGGATAGCCCCTGAATTAAAATATTATTTTTTATTGTAGTTGAAATTAACTTTATTAAATTTGGTATATACAGACATTCTAATGAAAAAATATAATTTATTTATCATTACACGTGTAATGATAAATAAATTATAGTTAGATTGTTCAATAATAAGCAATATTACTTTGAATCCACGTCTATACAGCTATTACAGCTGTACGCCTATACCTAATATCAACTTTAATAAAACTTACGCAAAAGGTTATCGGCAATGCAATGAAACCGTGCAATATAAATGTAATAAACAGCTACGAAAGGCTAATTTCTTAACTCTAAAGTCTAAACATATAACAGTTAACACCTTTAGAGCAAGCGCGCACTACGTTTTTAGTAACGTATCACGTATGTATAACATAGTTAGTAGTTACCTGTTACAGTATAATAAACTTTCGGGGGAAGTCCCGACCATAGAGAAAAGCGTTATGAAAACCGAAAATTATAATATATAGAACTAGGAATGATTTTTATAACCAAAGATTATATAAATCAAGAAATATGTTAGATTGTTGGTTAAAAATGTAAACTACAATAACTCTAATACATTTATATTCCCATACAATAATTTATTTTCATTTGATAATTTTTACTGTAACATAGTCAAATTTGAAATCGACAGTCAGTAGATTCCAAAGACGTTAAAAAGGCTAGGAAGCATAGCATCTCTAATTCTTATGCAGTCTAAGTATACAAAAACGAGAACGTGAATCTATAACAATTATTAATTAACAAGTCTGTGTGTAGCCACAGATAGACTGGTCAACAGCGAGATTCTATTTGAAACAAAGTGACAACTGACAGACCACAGTCCATAAACATAACCATTTCCCGCCAATATTTATTTTAGTTTATGTTTTATATGTTTATTTTCCTTTAAAAGTTTATATTTTACTGTATTGCAATGGAAACAAACGATGAACTTGCTCAATTGGAACAACTTTTATGTGCAGACTTTACTGAAGATAATCCTACAAAAGGAAAAGAACGTAGTGTTCAGGATGTGGACATATTCAACACACCACATACGGACGATCATTTGCCTCCAGGTACGTCTAACTCGTCTTCAGCAGTTCATAATGGAGATACAGATTCCTCTGATGATGAAGAGAGAAAAAATTATACAGAACGCAAATACAACAATTACGGGTCGTTAGTCAAAAAATCTTTAGATCAAAAAGATCACGAGCTAGTTGATAAACGATTAGAATTTGAAAGCAGATTACGAGATACTAATAGAGATCTAAAAATTTCCAAAACAACAGCTAAAAAGTCTATTCAAAATATTGCACATGCTGAAAAACATATGTTTAGTGCACCAGAAACTAAAAATAAAAAACCTGCCGACATATTGACTGATCCTGTGTTTGGAATTCGAATAACAAAGCCAATAATATCAAGTACAGCTCTTTTAGACCGCATGCAAGGCCGGGAAGCAGTTAATGTTTTGCGTGTAAAAAGGTATGTCGAAAATGAAGATCTCTCTAAAGACTGGGTTATAGCCGGAGTCATAATTAAGAAAAGTTCAACGAAAAAATCTCAAAAAGGTAATCAATTTATTATTTGGACTCTAAGTGACTTGAAAGATGATATAAAAACAGTGTCAATCTTTCTTTTTCGTAAAGCATACAACGACTTGTGGAAAACAACGGAAGGTACAGTTGTTGCAATTTTAAACCCTAATGTTCTTGATAGATCTGAGAACAGTAAAGATCAAGCATGTCTCAGTGTTGATAACACTGATCGTGTTATGATACTTGGCCAATCGAAAGATTTTGGAATTTGTAAAAGTAAAAAGAAAAATGGTGAACCATGTTCAGCTATTGTCAATATGAGTCAAGGTGAACACTGTATTTACCACATCAAACAGGAGTATCAAAAATATTCCAGACGTCAAGAGCTCCAATCCTCAACCATGGGTAAGGGTCTTGTTAATTTACAAAATAAAGTTTTTGGTAAAAACACATTTATGTATGGTGGTAAAGCATACTCAGCTTTACCATCTGGTAATAATAAAGTTGTTAAAGAGAGAGATCAAAATAGATTAATGTCATTAAGTGACTATTACAAGTCTGAAGGTAATAAACTTATGACCAATAAATCACCATGCCAAGCTAACATTTTACAAAATAAAAGTGGATTATTGCATAGTCCTAAACCTCAAAAAATAAGTGACACACAGAGATTAAATGCATTGAGCCAAAATACATTGTGTGAGTCAAGTTTAGCTGAAAAAGTAGCCAATTCCCCAACATTGGGCAAAGGGTTTAGTTTAAATGGAGGAGGCACAATTGATCTTAACATGTCCTACAGCATAAAGCGTGCAGAAAAAGCTAAGCTGCATGCAGTTAGATTGATCCAGCAAAACGGGGGTTTAGAAAAAATCAACCCTAATAACATAAAAGGTACTGAAATAGGAAAGAAAAGAGCTATTGAAAAACTACTGACAGAGACTGATTTTGATGAAAATTTTAGTAAAAAGACTAAATGTAATGATGGTGGTGTCAAACCAAAGATAAATATTATCTCAGGAAATGAAAATGCCTATTCTAATAAAAAACCTATGTCTGAACGGTTCAAGAAAATTCTTGAAGCCACATCAGCTCACGTTAACTTAATCAAACAACATGAAGATGAAGAACAAGATAAATACTTTAATAAGTTAGAGAAGAAAGAAGCAATGGAGGAAAAAATGTTGAACACATTTAAAATTGCTTGCAAGGCGGTGAGGTGTGTTAAATGTAAATATACAGCATTTTCAGCAGCAGAACTTTGCAAAACCGAGAGGCACCCAATAAAAGTTATTGATACATATAAACGATTCTTCAAATGTGCAGACTGTAATAATAGAACAATAGCATTTGAAGTATTGCCTTTGCATTCATGTGGTAATTGTAGAGGCTCGAGATGGGTTAAAGCTCCAATGATGAGAGAGAAGAAGGGAGTTATAGGAGAAACATTGTCCATAAGGGGAGAAGAAGAAGGGTTTATTGGAGCAGTGGTAACTGCAGGGAAGAATGTGAACCTACTTGTTCCTGATAGTTGAAGATTTGGAAAACTATAATTTTAATTATCAGTATTTTTATTCTAATCATACTAGACATAACTTTGTACCATCTGCTTGTTTAAATAATATATTTTAGCTTATTATCAATTTACAAACTTTATTTTATTAAGGTTGACTCCTTGTTTTGAAATTTTTAATGTTGACTGACTTAATAGATAATAAAATTTATACAAAACACTATTAAGATATTTTATTAATCAAATTTGATTTATTCATAGAAAAATCCATTGAGGCAAAGCCGACGTTATGCGAGTTACTTTGGGGTTGTAAATCATACTCTTAAATACTAACGAGACTTCTCTGTTATCTATATCTAGTTGAATACATTTCACGTAAACTTTTTTACAATTACCTGTCAAAAACATACAAACAAAACTGATTGTAGGCATTAAAAATATACTATTGTTTCAACAATAAAATAAATTGGTTAAAACTATTGCTGCATTCCCATTTCTAAAAGAACTGCGTAGTGCGTAATAACCGTACTCATACGTCGATGTCGCGGATATTTAATGGTTAATTACGTGTCGAGTTAATCCGACTCTGACTTTACCCTAGTCTGGAATTTATAAAGCTTAGTGATGCGCTAACGATTACCATTTACTCGTATTCATGCGTCACGAGAATATCGGTATAATAGTAAAGATCCATTTAATTCAATAACTTTATTCAAACTAATCTCTCAGCTGTTAAAGACAAGGAATAAATGAAAGTCAGTATGAAAATAAAGCAATAATATAATTTTATTTACGAAACCTCCAGTAAATAACACTGAATCATTCCATCAATGCGTCTGATTTCATATAAGTTTTATATTCGGAGTGCAATTTGGTTGGCTTTATATATTACACAGCCTTTGATATTTTTACTAAATACAAAACAGTGAAGCTAAATTGTGTTTCACAAATTAACAAATTCCTTTAGGGTATTTAACATAAATTAATTTCAGAGTCAAATACACGGAAAACCTTTAAAATCTTAAAGGCTTTGACCGATTTTCTGTCAAAATTCGATATAAAAATTGCTAACAAATATTACCACTGCCGGTGCTTAAGTAAAAAGCTCATGAACGTGGTCGAAAATAGTCAATTGTATTTTTAATAGAAATTCACTGGTCATATACTGTATAACAATCTTGTCTTGAGCATTAAAACATGAAATTGCGTCATCCGAGTAATTTCTGACAACCACTGAAACTAGATATCTTTAGAAAGACAATTTTATAACGTCTAAACTAACATAAAACTATTTCACATTTAACAATTGACTTAACAATGACATTTGACATTTCCGCACGTTCATAAACACGTGGAGAGTTCAGACATAGACAATGGACTTCACTGAAACACTGTAAAAATATAGCTATAGAGAATGTACAGTTAAAATGGCCACTGATACTTCCGATTTAAATTTAAAAAAAAATTGTCCCGCCATTTCTCTATAGTTCGATGGCTGAATAGGGCACTGCCCATTTTCTAATTTTGACAGCCGTTAACCTCCATACATTCTCTTGTTTTGATATTTGACAACTGAACGTCGTCCATTTTCTATTGTTTTGACATATAGCGGGCCAGTCCATTCTCTATATCTACAGACGTATAGGAATCATTCCCATTCAGTAGTGGCTGGGGGTTTGGGCGTCAGATCGTAGAGAACACGAGATATTCCCGGTACTGTCATCAGCTCTTTGCGCATTCTGTCGACCACCTGGAAGTATTACAAAATTATTTAATTCAAATAGCACGAGTATCTAAAGTAAATATCGGGATGATAACAGTATTCACTAAATTATTTAGTTAAATATTATTTTAAATTTTCTTGGTATATAAAGAACTGGCTAGTGAGCCAGTGATTCTTTATATATAATCAATTACGAAATTATTATTGTATTAAATAACACATTATTGAAAGGTTTGCATGAAAATATAATTATTAATATACAAATACATGTATTCCCTCTGAATATCAACTTATAATAATTAATTGTTTCAGAAAATCATCCATTTTCCAATTATAAATGTCTGTATTCACTCTAATTTTGATGAAATTTTTCAGTACCTTAAGTTAGAATATACCGGATTTAAATCAAAATAGTACCAATGCGATTTTTAGTTTTCCGGTAATTTGCGTACAAACATACGTACACTTACGAAATTTGGCACACGTGTCTGACAGTTTAACACCACTTTTTTGAAACTGTTAAAATTCAAGAGAAACTTGGTCACGTAACCATATCGAATGAGGTAAACGTTTTTGCAACTCACATCCTGCGGCATGACGTCACTGCCGGGCAGAGCCGCGACTCCCGTCATGAAGTCCGAGGTGAGGAAGGGGCGAAGCACCAGCGAGCGTTGGCACGAAGGTGTCCGAAGAGCCGCGTCTCGGTCGAAGTGGATGGGGATCAGCACCACGGGCATCTGCGCGATGCGGTTGATGTACCCGCTCGATGTTAGCACCTGCAGATTTTTATTCGTTATTATTGGAGCCCCGTTCAAGTATTACGTAAGCGCTATAGGGGGGAGGGATCTTTGATTTTCTTATTTGGTGATTACGTCACCAGTAATTATTTACTTTTTTACAAATATTGTCTATGCTTGAAAACTTATCTATCTATCTATCTTATCTCTCTATCTCTATACTATCTTTTAAAATTACTATAGCAGACTGTGCTGAATAACAATTTTTTTCGTGTCTGAGTGCCGCTACCTTTATATAATTCTAATAAAAAAATATGGTGATGTAAAAGGAAAGAAATTGTAATTAAAAAATATTCAACAGTAATTTTATCTTACCTGTGTGGCGAGATCATCTGCCTGACGAATTGTAGATATCACTTGTTGTGTTAAGAAAGTCGGTGTTATATCTGTTATCTGCTCCTTTATTACTCCGCCGAACGCATAACACACCCTAAAAATAAAAAAATAAAGTTATTAACATGCAACATATAAAATATATTTAGTTTTATGTTTTCATCCTCATCTTTCATCCATTCCTCTGGCCCTTATGAGACATACTTTAAGCCTACAACAGTAATACACGAGAAGCCGACCGCGCTTAATTCGACAATACTCTCCCACGGCTCTCGCTTCACCCTCCAATTAAGGCGTATACGCACGTATACGCAATTTTTTTTAGATACAACACATTAACGACCTCCATGTACGTCTTTAATGCGTGCCCGTAAACAAAAATAAATGTATGTGGATTTAATTTCTACTGAAACTGTCACAACAAGACAAAAAAATCTAAAAGATTTCTCTTTGAAAATAAATAAAAAGTGGTCCTTCGAGCCGGAATCGTACCTATTAACATTGTGGCAGACGCGCGGAATGATACGCGCCAAGTATTGCATATCCTTCCAATCGGGTGGGTAGCGTTCTGTCGATAGGGCTACTGCGTAGCTGTATGTCCGTCCGTCTCCTATAAACAAAAGAAAAATTTATTATTTCTTTTACGGCCATAAACGCGAATCAAATACTTCACACGTCTAGTATTGCTGAAAAACATTTGAAACAAATATTATCGCTTTTATACGAGTTTTTAAACGTTTATTTTGTTTGGTAGAATAAAAATCAAAACAGGTTGACACGAATTAGTGCCTGATATTTCTTTTAAAGCAAGCATTATATCATCTAGCTAAAAAATCTTTTAAAACCTTATTTTATAAATGATTGAAATCGAGTCACTTCGAGAAATATATATTTTTTTATGGCTCTGGCACGGTTTGTGCATTAGCCAGCGTCAAGTATAAGATTATATTTTATTTTAAGGGAAACATTGGTAACTCGTAGGTCACCCGTCACAGACTAGAGAGCTAGAATAAAACGTGACAATACACATTGAATTATGAGAAAGTTTTAACAGATTACAATTTTGTACAGATATATTATACCATAGCCAGTGAGGGGCATTTTTTAAAAATCAATCTCTTACCTTGTACTCCCACAGAGCGCAGAGGCAAAAGTGTCGCGACAATAGGCCCAGTCGATGAGATGCGCCTTAACTCGGTTTGTTCAACTGGCGTCGTCGCGTTCGATACGCGACCGAGTAACGCGTGACATTTGACGCACATAGACGCGTACTCCACCATTATCTTTACTATCACCTGGAATTATTTCACACAGTATAATCATCATCTCGAACACAGATAAAAGGCGGACTAAGACAACTATATGGAAATGACTATGGGGAAGAAGGGGGCGCCCCAAAAGTACGTGGATGGAGGTGGACGCTTCTATATCTTCTAGAAGCGTTAACAGGAAGCGAACGGAGACAGAAAGCCATGGAAAGGAGATTTGGAAAAAGCTGGAGGAGGCTTTTATCCGCGAAGGGGTTCCGATTAACGGTACTGAAGGAAGCTAGGATATTGGGATAACAAGAAAAAATATATATGTATATTATAAAATTTACACTTAACCAAAGAGAATTTGAGGATATATTTGAAGAGGCGGGAAGACATTGACTTGTTTGACAGTAACAATCAAGTTTATATTTGAAGTATTATCGTTTGGAAATTTCATTTTTTTTTTACTTTTCTGTTTCAAATACATTGCTTATAAATATAATCTAAGTGTTTTGTTTTATAATATGTATGTTAGCTATAAGATTACTAATAAATATATTCTACTTTTGTTGGAAAGTGGAAATTAAACAGGCTTTTATTTTTATTAAACTTTTTAAGGTGTTCCCTTTGTTTCACCAACGTAATTGTTAATTACATTTCTGTTGGAATTCTATAATATCATCACTAAATACTTGGACATTGATGATTAGATACATTTGCACTGAAATAATCAGGGGTTCAAAGTCTTTTCACCTAAGAAAAAAATTAAATAACTCCAATAGTGGAATAAAAAGAAGCCCTAATGTAAGCCATACACGTGCATATCGGTAAAGTGTATAACCACCTTAAGAAATACTAACCTGTGTCTCGGCGAAGTCCCTATCAGCGAAGGCTTCATCCTGGCACAATACCCGTACGGCGAGTCCCGGTCCCGGGAACGGTTGTCTCTCTACTAGCGCCGGAGGCAGACCCAGCTCTGCGCCTAGTATGCGAACCTGGAGTATTTTTAAATTAATAAAAAAATGTGTTTATTCATTATAATATGCTTTTCAATGTGCAAGATTTGCGAACCCTTTCAAGTAAAAAATACCTGTCAGGTTTCCCAGCCCTTAATAGTTAATTCCATAACAAATTGTTTTTCTTTTTTAAATTACAATTTTGTTTTTTTTTTTAATAACAATTTTTATTTTTATTCAATTACAATTTGTTTATTTCAATTAAAATTTTGTTTTTTTTTTCAATTACAATTTTGTTTTATTTTAAATTACAATTTTGATTTTTTTTTAATTACAATTTTGATTTTTATTCAATTACAATTAGTTTTTTTTTTCAATTACAATTTTGTTTTGTTTTAAATTACAATTTTGATTTTTTTTTTTAAACTGTCTACATCAACTTCTCTCGATTTTTTTTACCAAAGCGCATGACGCGACGTTTAACACATGAGTGTCTGTAATGTGCATGAATGTGTAACTACATGTTAGGTCTGTCTGTAGTCTCTAGGTGTTATCTCCAACTCTGCGTAAGTTGAGTTCAGAAGCCAGTCCTTTAACTTTTTGACGTGACAACATCTAATAAATCTATAAACGCTAGCTGACACTGGCACGAAAAAGCATGAATCATTGTCCCGTTACGCTCATTGTACGCTTGCGCCACATATATCTCTCTTCCATTCGATTGACCTATGCTTCCGAGGATTCACTCCTTCTTTATACCCATACAAAGTAGTGAAAGTTCAATAAAAATGATACAAATTTGTTTGGTATGACGTTGTCTCGTTAAACTATCGTCCGTAAACCGACTTTACAGACAATCATTTAATTTTTTTTTAATTTGGTAGAATTACTGTAAAATTTTTTAGGTCTTAAACGTAATAGCCACCTGTAGAATATTTTATAAAATAATTGTTTTGGCTTATAAAATAATAACCAATCAGAACTTTGCACGTTTACTCAAAGGAACTGCAAATTGCAGTAAATTTGCTTACGTAATACTTGAACGGCCCTTTAAACAAAGACAATATTGCCAATCGTGTACCTCGTCCTTATGGAAGTCCTTGAGCGGCTCCACGACTCTGCCGCGTTGCCTTAACACGCGCACCAGTTCCGTGTCATTGTGGTGTGTCTTGATTGTGGCCGCATTGCTTGAGGCCAGCGAAGAGGCCGACTCTATCAAGTCCGGACGGAGAGTTCCTTGGCCGAGGAGCACTTGGTCCTCTCTGAAATTAAACATATTAATTAAATATAATTATATAAATTTACTTTTAGCCTGTGGGGAAAGAAGGTCGTGGGAGTTGATTTGTCGTCGCTGTAGTGTTATTTTTAATGTTAACAATACACTTCATATTTTTTTTAAAGTCATGAATAGCAAATAACACTTATTAGATCACGTAACCAAAAACTATAAAAAAATAGGCCTGCGCTGTTACTTCTTTATCGCACGGTACGAAAATAAAATATATAGAACTTCGATTAAAAAAAGTAAAAACCGGAAGTATAAATTTGAAATAAGTTTTTCAAAAAGTCCCGCCAATATTTTTAAGCTATTGCATAGCTTTATATTGTATAATAGCATTGCGGGCTTTGAGCGCGGCGACCGAATCAAGAAATTCCGTAACGAAAAAAACCTAACACACGATGACGTAATATAGGTGCGGCCAATACGCGATAGAGCGGGACAGAACGCATACTGTATTCACATCTCTCTGACAAGATCGGTGACGTAGCGTAAGCGCGGCCGGTGCAGCCGGTACGCGTTAGAGTGAAACAGACTATATAGTAGTAATATCAAAGAAAAAAAATACTGCATAATTAAAAATAAATAAATACCTAATTATAATTTAATAAGTTGATAAAAAATGCTATGCAATAGATTTACCGCGGCATTCCCCGAGTGCCACACGTTTTTATTTTTGTATAACAGTTTTAATTAAGTCAATCTTTTATCAATTGCATATTTACTTACTGTACATTCAACAGATCCCTGACAGCCTGTTCCGCAACCTGCATGAAGACATCCCCGATGATCTTCCGCTTGTCCTCCGGGGCTACTGTGTGGCACAGTAAAGGCGTGTGCCGAGAGCGACCACCCGCCTCTCGGACCGTTGTACTGCCTTGTCTAAACTGTGGATGGATAATTATACATAAAAACTGAAAGGAACTGGTTCGATTCCTTATGAAATATATCTTTGTTCCGCAAGCTTGCGAGAGATTTCATTTTTGAAGGCTCCTAGAATCATCTCCTCATCAGAACGAAAGACCGCGCGGCGACATGGTCAAGGATTTGGATTTTGATTCTCCCAATGGATACAGAGAGAGAATGCAGGTCGTAATGGAGTAAATTGGAGGTCTACATCCAGAAATGGAACAAATAAAGAGGCAAAGAAATAAAGCTCTGGGATATATCCTTTAAACATAATTGGTACTGAAAGATGAGGGAAAATTTTTTCACAAAATTTTAAAAATAATCTAGTCAAACAGTTTTAGTATAACATGAAAATAAAAAGAAATATCTAAAGAAACGATTTCGATGAAACTTGCAATAAAAACAAAAAATATCTTCGAAAAGCGTTTACAAGAAATTCGTAAAAACAATATCCAGCTAAATATATAAAATTCCAATGTTTTGTTTTTTTTTCTTCTAAAAACTCTTTAAATAAATAAATCAGTGGCACTACAACCTTTTTAGGTCTGGGCCTCAGATTTCTGTATAATAATCATTTGTCAAGTAAGTCTTTTGGGTCTAAGGCAAGCCGGATTCCTCACGATGTTTTCCTTCACCGTTCGAGCGAATGTTAAATGCAGAGAGTCCATTGGTGCACAGCCGGGGACCGAATCTACGACCTCTGGGATGAGAGTCGCACGCTGAAGCAATTAAACTAACACTGCTCTAATAATATCGATATTAAAAATATATAAAAAAAACCAAACCTGATGTCCCGCGTTGACGACATGTAAACGAACCCCTAACTCACGGAGGCACCTTTCCACCTTCGAGCTCTCGTTTTTACGCATAAAACCTGAAAAAGAAACCTCTCTTCATGTTTTTCCATCACGTATATGTATAAACTAGCCGTTTCGCGCCCGCTTTGCTGGACGAATTAAAATAAATTTTATGTTTCATTATTTTATTTTTTTTCATATTTTTATTATTCATCTTTTTAACTTCCCGCTAAGAAAATTGAAATATTTCGAAAATCGAGTTTTTAACGGATGTTGACGTTTAGAGGTTCTAGGAAGCCTCCCCGAATGTTTCCGCGGTGAAGTCCGTATGGATAAATTTTCATAAAAGTAAAACAGCAATAAAAAAATGAAGGAACGTTGGAATTTAATAAATAGCCATAAACCATCGCATCGAATGGTGGTAGTTTCATGTCGATACGATCAGTGGTTTAGGCGTGATTGAGCCTCAAACGAAGACCATTTTCATTATATATATATATAGATAAATACCGGCCATGTACCGAGACCAAATTCTATTAAACTCGATTTTCTAAAATTAAATACAGTGTAAAACTCCATGTAACATCGTCCGACGTAACGTCAAACTCCTTAAAGCGTCGTTCTATGCTTTCTACACTCTACATAGCATAACATCCACCCTCAATAACGACAACAAGTAACACTAGTTGTGTACTTTTTAATTAGCCGAAATTAGTTAAACATTTGCAATTTTCTATATTAATATAAACGTTTTTCCTTCAATAACTAACTTTTTGTTTTTGAACTAACCATTGTCAATATGAAGTGCTACAACTTGGTCTTCTTTGAGCGCAGTCCGAAGCAAAGCCGCACACACTGTCGAGTCCACACCACCACTCACCAAAACCTAACAAACACATAAAAAATACAATCTAAAACCATACAATTTGAGCTGCTAATTCTCCTTAGAACCAAAAAAAATTGGAAATTGGCATCCACTTAGATCCCAATGCTGTATATTTCACACAATAATGCCAATTGTTTTTACACAAAAAGTCAAAAGTTTCTCTATCTAGTGATATTGTCAAAATTATTTTCAGAAGACGACGGGCAAACGAGCATCAGGCTCATCTGATGTTGGATGAACGCTCTCACTGCTAGAAGGCAATAGCATTGTCGGCCTTTTAGAAATCGAGTGTAATTTTATAATTTTCATATAGTTTTTATAATACATATGGAAAGTGAATATTCTAAATTAGGATATAAATTTTAATACATTATTATTAAAAAAACTTACCAGCACTTTATTATCTCCAACGGTATCCCGTATGTATTGTACGCACGCGTCACGACGCGAACGCAACGTGAACGTACGAGACATGCCCGCTATGTCGAACAGGAAGTTGGACAACATTTGCTTGCCTTTGGGTGTTAGGTCCACCTGGAAATCAAAAACATACATCTTAATACTACGAATATTATATTTTTACTAAAAAATTTGTTTGTCTGTTAATGATTACGGAGCATAATTTTACGTTATAACGTCATAAGAAAACATTGATGAAAAATTGCATACTTTTATGAATTGAATAATCACTAAATTATCATTATTTTGTATAATATATAGGAGTTAATTTGAAAATTACAATTTTTTTCTATAAATTAACATGTATTTGCACTCGTTAATTATTATTTTTTTTACTTAAATTGTACCGATTACAATTAAATATACTCGGACGCATCGGCCGATGGAGTCGTAGAGAGTGAGATTGATTGTTGCACAACAACAGACTCGGGGATCTCCCCAATTCAAAAACGTTGCCTAGTGAATGCTGTCTCCGACACAATCGGCATCTACATTATGTTCACCGATATTGTGTATCTTATATACTTTATAATATTTTTTAAATGCATGTATATTTATTATAACAATCAATCACAGTATTTACAATTTTCTTAACCTACAATAATTAAATAATTTAACATTAATAAAAAAAATAAAATAGTTTGGTCCCTGTGGCAGTGTACCGTTACCGCTGGCAGCATTTTCTCACTGTATCGCGATACTTATTCGTTTAGCGAGGAAAGCATCAGCTCTGGGGTATTTTTTTTTTAATCGACATTAACTTATTGGCCTAGTACTGTAAGGATAGTTAATATTTTGTGAATAAATATAAAAAAAAATTACCTCTGGGTGAAACTGAACCCCGTAAAGACGCATTGGCTCGTTATAAATCGCCGCAATCAGATGGTTGGAGGACTGAGCTCCAACGCGGAATTTTTCGCCAACCTTCGACACACTGTCACCGTGTGTTAGAAGTACCGGCTGTAATTTTTCTAGACGACTGCAAACAAAATTTAAATATTAAAAATAAATAAAAAATTCTACCAGTTCAATAAAGAGCGTACGTACACAAGAACGGGAAATGAACTCACTATTTTTATTCTATTGGACACTTACTTATGTTAAATATCTTTATTAGTAAATGAGCTAAGACTTAAATTAAAATAAAATGGTTTATTATGGAACATAAGATACATGTATCACTTATTCCACGTCATTAAATTTGAATCGGTAGACATCCCTACTCATCGGCAAAGAAGACGAAGGGTGTAGGCTGAGAAAAAGCCGGCGTAAAAACTCTCGGTACACTTTTAACATTACTATTATACTTAAGTTAAGGTGAGATAGTAATATTCTATCAGCAGTGGCTGATTTAACAGCAGGCTAAGTCTAGGGCTGCCGAATTGGGAACCGATTATTTTGCAACCTCATAGAAATCAAAAAGATTTGCGTCACGGTTTTCTAATGTTTTACATATTATGTAAGTGTATGTCTTCCATAAAAAAAACAAGACTTCTAAATAGAAGACAAGCTAAACCAACCAAAGCCAAATTGATTTCGACGCATTAGGACGTTAAATCGAACGACGTTACCTAGAGTTTACACTGTATTTACTATTTAAACATTAAATTATTTTTTGGTCGACTGCAAATCAGTGATATAATCGATATTTTCTATTTTTTTTTATGGCTCTGGCACGGTTTGTGCGTTATAATGTGGATAACCAGCGTCAAGTATAAGATTTTTATAATTCGTGCTTGCCTTAGAAATTCGACCGTGTCCTCCATGTACGGTTTAAGCACTCGCCCGGTACCGCACAACCCTCCCAAAGGCCGAGAACAAATTTTAAATTAAATTAAAACTTGCCCCCGAACCGGGAATCGAACCCGGTACCCCTCACCTAGCTGCCACTTAATAAGACCGCTAGGCTATGAGGCCCTCATATTTTCTATTATAGACAAAAAAAAAATAATATGCTTACTTAAACAAGGGACACGTGGTCTCAATCTCCACCTCATACTGTCCATCTTCACGTGCCTCTTTACGTAGCACTGACCCACCAAACTCCTTGTTTAACATCTGCATACCGTAGCATATACCTACAAAGACAAGCAAATCGTTAACGGCTCGGACGGGAACTCCGTGTGAATACCATTATCGAATCGGAAACATAATTTCGATGGAGATCTAGTCCAGTTATTAATATGTTGTAATAGATTACTTAAGTAACATTTAAAATTCAATTAAAAAAATATTTCATGTAACCTATGTAATTAATTCAATATATATACATTCTTGTGGTAGAGAAAATAACAACGCTTTTATAAAGCTTTAAAAGGTTTAGTTTACAATTTTGAACTTTATTCGCTGAGGTTTAAGTTTTCATTTAGTTCTGGTTATTATTGTTATTTTTTATCTTTTTAGTTTTAGTTATTATTAATTTTTAAAATAATGTTATTATTTTTTGTTAAATTTTTTACTTTGATAGATTGCTTTTGTTCTAATGTAATTGATAGGTGTGTGATGCGTGTTAAATTTGTCATATTGTCTTGTATTTTTTAGGCATACACATTGTTTTAGAACGTATAATTAAATAAATTAATTAATAAAAACGATATTCCTAATAATTTGTATATTTTATCCGGCGCAATTTATTCTCATTTTAAAAGCTTTTATCACATAAAACATAATTACCTAAAACAGGCAATCCCATTTTGAATATATCAGCATCATATCTCGGCGCATCTTCAGCGTACACGGAATTGGGTCCGCCAGATATGATAATCGCTCTGTACCCAGCCTCGCTGAGGTGATACGCCGGAGTGTCCAACGGTAGAATATCTGACTCCACGCATAACTCGCGGACTCTGCGATCTATCACCTGGAATTGGTAAATTAATAATTACATATTTAACTAATTGATTTTGATTAAAAATTTACTGTTCATCTACTGATGTCCGTTATAGCGAATAGTTAAGTCAGTCATGTGGGGGGAGCTCTTAACTACGCAATTAAATCGAATTTCTAATCATAATTAAGAACTTGGTATAATGAATTATGATTGGAAATTCCGATGAGAGACAGAAAGATTTTGAGGAAGTAGCATGGATCTGGTTCCGCTATCTTAAGTACTCGTGGCATTTTCACACATGTATATCCTTTATATAACATATTATTAAAGTATCTGATTGTCCTCATTTTAATGTGTATTAAGAGCAAAATAAAACAAAATAAATTAAAATTTGTAATCAAATAAATTGTAGAGTAGGGTATAAATTTTTCAACTATTTTTATCTCACTATACACAAAAGATAATTTAAGAATTATTATATACTTATTTCACTCGATAGTCATTTTCAAAAAAACATAATGACGAAAGATAAAACAAAAGAAACGGATATAGGTTACTTGGTAATATAGTAAAACTAGGCCGTACTACGCGCGTGAGTTTTTTTGGTCTGTTTTTATTTCATTACAGCATTTACCAATCATTGGTAACGTTTGCGAAATTCACAATTATTAGGTACTAATTACACAGGAAATTGTGTATTATAATTAGGAATTTATTAGAATTATTATCGAACGATTCATTAATGGAGTCAAGGAATTCAAATTGTAATCGTTTAATTATTTAAATTTTGGAAAAGGCTCGCTAGTTGTTGAGGTTTTTTATCCTTTTTGAGGTGGAATTCCTTAATCAATATTAAAGATAAGAAGTATGTACCTTAATGATCGTACATGTAAGTTGTGTTATTAAAAATTTTCAGTTAAATAACCTTTTTAAGTAAATTAGGTCAAAAATAAATGATTTACTAGTCGTCATGATGTCTTTGTCCAGAGACAAGAAAAAACATAAAAGATAGAACATTTTGTAGCCTAAAATCCTATTTCATCAGGCCTTTTGATGTTAGAGGCCAAACGTATATTTACTTTAAATTACTTCATGATGTCCTGAGGAACATGGTGTAATGATTGCAGTTCCTTCAAACAACAACAGTGGCGAAGACTTTCTAGCCAGTTTCTTCTCGTCCATTACGCTGCGTTTTGAGAACTATCAGAAAATATAAATAAGTAGAATGATTACCGTACTCATGCATTATGTACGGTAATCATTCATATGACAAGATCGCTGACACGCTCGAGAATGTATGGTCATTTACTTACTTATTGCTGAAACCTAAAAGCGGATCGTGTCGCGGGTCTGTGATTGGACTAGAGCTTTTAACCAATCACAATCAAACGAAACCAACATTGCGTTTAATTTTTAAACTCTAAACCTTAATTCTCTTATTATAATTATGTAATAACAAACGTATATACGATAATTTTCGTAGTGATATTAAACATCTCCAATTTAAATACAGTGGAATCTCTGTTCGAAAAAAATTGCCATTCCCTTCCTTTGAACCGCTAAATACGCGATTATCTCGAATTATCTAGACTCGAACAAAATGATATTTTCCTACGAAGTATTGACAATACATATTTGTACTCTATAACTCGAATTTTAAAAAGGAGACTCCGTAATGTCGTCTTACTTTGAATTCCCCGAAATAATAGCAATAAAATCCAAAATCGAAGCTTCTAATCTATTGCTTTTGTTTTGTACACGTGCAATAAATGAATAAAGCTTTCTAAGCAACAGCTGTGAACGGTATGTCAAAATATCTGCAAATATTTAAAATCTAAAAAAGATAACGGTTTCTAGATGTACAGTTTACTTCATTAATTTTTAATTCGTTTTAATTTGTAAAAAAATACTACAAAACTTAAGTTGAATTGTTATTCATTTCGACTAAACAAATCGAAAAATACATTTAGAAATCGCGCTGTTTAAGTCGAAATTTCAGCAGTTAAATGATATGTATCTAGAAAAGAACATACTAATAATACTATATATACTGAAAAGTTGCTTTAACAAAGATCACAGCTACATTTAAAACGGTATATTTAAACTGAGCCTTCTCCGTATCTCGGAAATTACAAAATACAACCCTTTCTATACAATTGTTTGCAATTAGATTATTTTATAACATCGACCTTCGAAGTCTGCGTTTTAATTGATGAAGCCTTTTACTCTTAGGGTGAGAATCAGAAACGAAACTTGGCGAACTCCGACTAGCTCAGGGGCCGTTCGAGTATTACGAAAGCACTGTAGGGGAATGAGGCGATGATATTTGTGTCTTATTTAGTGATTACGTCATCAGTAATTATTAACACACTTATTACCCACACATTGTCTATGATTAAAAACGAAATGCATTTTCGAGGATTCCTACAAAAATATTATATGTATGTATTATTTTAAGTGATTTGCTGACTATTGCTGACAAGAGGAAGGGGAGAGGATAAATTCCAGTAAATTTGCTTACGTAATACTTGATCGGCCCCTTATGACAAAATCAAATACTATCTTGATGTACGATAGTCTTCTAATCTATCCGAGTTACATCAAAACCTATTTATAGAAGTTTCGACTTAAAGCCCTTTTTTTACTTTAGTATTGGCATTCTACTACACTCCAATCACTTGTATGCCCAAAAAGGCCCATGGTCAACGGTGTTACACAAGCCTTTAGAAACTTTGAACTAAGTCGATACATACCAGTTCTTTCGATAAAAGCGCAGAAAATGCGTCGCGTACTTCATACATTACATCCTATTACGCTAAGTAGGCTTAAAAATAATCAAGATAATATAAATCAACAAACCCGTACTCGTAGGAAACTATTGAGTAATTCAGTATCTAAAGGTCAGATTGTACTTTAATCAAATTGTGGTTTTTTGACCCACGAACGCGAATCGATAACATTACAACGTAATATGATGAAATTGCTTTACAATATTATTCACCTTGATTAATCAAAGATTTGAGAATTAAATTGATGGCTGGTAGCTAATCAAACAAACGCTAGTCTCTACACTAGGGACATCCTAGTGCTGTGGTACCAGATACTCTTCCGTTTCTCATCGTTATTGCTTATTGAATAGAAACACCAATTTGTGCACAGCCGGCGATTGAACGTACGACCATTAGCACGCTTAACCACTAAGCTCCTAAGGTGAGATTCAGAAACGAGACTGAGCGCGGTCATTGACTCCCAAAGTCAAAGTCGAATATATATTTGACGTACAGTCGAATAATTATCGCTTTATTTGCTCCCAGAAATACTAGATTGTTTAAGTCACGAAAATATCCGTATTCATACATACTAATACATTCAAATTGATAAAAACCTTTTTTTAACGCATTACTATTCGTATTGTCTACTCTAGTTTTTAACTGTAAAGACGCGGTTTCTATTGACTGACAGATAAGGTTTAAAGTTGACGGTCCTAGATTTCTGGGGTTATATTTTAATTAATCATAATCAGAAATATATGAAATATTATATTGACTTAAAACTTGGCAATAACATATCCACATAATAGAATGAAGGGAAGTAATATGTTTTCTCCTAGCGTTTAGAATGAATAAAAACCATACAAAATAACGAGATTAAATTACGCTTTAATAAACATTAAAATTGTGAATTGATTAAATATTTAATATACCGTTGTTACTAGAAAAATATTTGTGTTATTTATTTGAACATAATAAGTTCTTGAAAATATTAAAATAAAATTTGTTAAAATGGTAGGGTAAATTAGAATGTTAATAGTTTTACGTAATTTTCAATATTTGTGTGAACTGAAGCACATTTACGAATAATCGGTTAACTGAAGTTGATTACATAATTAAAATAACAGGAATAGTTCACATAAGTTATCAGTTGCTCTACTTAGAACGGATTAAATAAATTGTTTTAATTAAATATTTCTAGTTTGGTTTAATGATATGTCAGATTTCCGACTACAGCCTCGATGGCTTAGAGGCCCGTGTACAACCCGGGAATCCTGCAGTCAATGTGAAACAACACATACCCCATACAATGTAACTAAATGAAACAGCTACAGAAATGTTTTCTACACTCAAGTTACAAGATTTCAATTAATTATGCATGGACGCGACAGAAAAATACAGTAATTTTACTGAATAAGTTACCTTTCCATACTGTGACCCTGCGTCCAATATAGCCACTTTGTCCCGTCCAAGTGCTGCTCCATTCGTCCCTCTGTACTGACCATCAGCGCCCGCCGTGTGCATTTCGCCAACTCGCCCGCAGCACTGAGCGTATAAGTAAACAACGCGTTAATATTATACACCAATTTGTTTGAATACATAGGGTTCGAGCTAATATACATTTATAATATCAGGCGACCTGTTAATTTCTTGATGAAAAAGATCCAATAACAACACTAATTACGAGATGAAATGGTCTAAACAAGTTATAATAAATTAATGTACACACAGTGGAAGAGAGGTAGTGTAAGCACACAGAATTTTATATTCCCTCTACAGTTATTGTTAGAAAAGAATCCTTTAAATTGTATCTTTAGATCCAATCAAGTTTAACAAAGAATTCAAAATGTAAAAGGTATATACATATATGTAACTTGTTAATTAGACTTTTTTGTCCTAGTTCTAACATAAATTTCTTAACTTGCTAGTGATCCAGTTATATTTGGTTACATATAGTTTTACATAATCATGTAATACATGCATACATACATACATACATACAATACATTTTACATAATATAATGTTCAAACAGTAAAATGCAGAAAACAATAATTTTTGTTTACGCTTTACTTGAGCTAGGACTTTTTTATAAAAGAATCAGATTACTAAACATATCAATAACTTAAAGGCAGGCAGGCAGCATATGTAAAAAAGTTTTTATACCAGAAACTAAACTACTATAGTATTTATTAAATGATTTGTCTAATATAATTGGATAGCAGATAGCACAATATTAACATTGAACTTGCACATCCAATAATTTTAGTAGTCTTTTCAATCAATTTTAATACCACTGACAATGCATTTTCCCTCCACAAATAAACAAAGAACACTTTTAGAAATGTCAAATTTAAAGTAATATAAAAGAATGTGATATACAGACCAATATACACAAAGGGCAATAAACAACTGATCAAACATTAAACAAACCTTACTGAAGAGTTTTTTAAATCCAAACATAACACATAAATATTACACATAACATTTTCACTCATTCAAGTCTTTGTTAACAATATACACATAGTTTATTTAGCTTCAAACAGTACCGTGCACATTTGTGTCGACACTGTAAGTGGTTATTTTTAGAGCATCCCACATGATTCGTGTAAATCTATAAACATAATCCACAATGACATAGCATAGTTTAGAAGTCTTCTCTTATGTATTGTTTTGTAACTAGTGGTTGACATTATGTACAGTACTAATATTATCTTTATTTCTCTATTCATTAAGTACAAATATTATTTATGTGACTATTAAAATTTTTTTGTTACAGTTAAATTTGCAAATGTTATTCTTATGTGCACATCATGTATTTTAAGATAAATTTGTTGAGATTAATGAAAGAAGATCTGAAGTAAAACAAGATAGTATAGACATTATTAACAAGAACAAAACAGCTGTAGATTACAATGTTAAGGTTATTTATTGCCGTCAAACTAAAAATTTTAGGGACATCCTTCATCCATCCTTGTATTCATGAGTTTAAGAATATTTATAAATTTGCAGTTAGATAAAAAATATGTTATATAAACAAGATACAGATTAAATCTGTACATGTTTGAAAGATTTGAGAAAAGATGTGTCAAATGACAATGAAATTATATATCAAGATGACTCAAGTTATGGTTCAATATCTGGGAGGTCAGATTATCATTAGTAACCTAGATAATATTGGACTGAATTAACCTTGGTTTTTAAGAAATTATACCACTGTTAAAAACACAATCAAAGCATAATGAAGATGTATTTCTCATCATTACATACCTCATTTCGTAGGAGGTTAAAACTAAAACAATGGATAACAAACCTTTCTAAATAAACAAAACATAGTTGGTGCACATTTGAGAATTCTAATAAATTTTCATCTAATAATAAAAAATGCGATGATGGACATCGGTTGATAACGAAAAATGATAACATTGAGATAATTTTCAACATTTCTAAAAGAGAAGTCAGTCTAAACTGCAAGTTGAAAGACACTTGACATTGTGGTATACACGAAACAAAGTTTGAAGCAGTGTTATTGTAATAGTAGAATACTCGAAAATATAATTTCATACCATTCAATTCTCGTTGACCAATTAAAACAAACGACATGTAGAAACGAAAAAGAAAACGTGAGTAAAACCGGGACCTGACATTACCAACATTTTGGGTCAAGATAAAAGTCTATTTTCAGGTCACTTTAGAATATCCCTCGCTGTGACGCTATATTATTAATATATTATACTCTCACCTAATAATAATATTCAATATTTCAGGAATATATATTCATGGAAAACACGAATAAATGTGGTTCTCCATTCAGCACTACGAATACAAAATTATAGTACTGAAATGAAACTCAAGTGGCGCCACTCGCCAGTATCTATAGCCTTAGTTAATTGTCATGACGTTCGCTAATCATCTTATTATCCTCTACCAACCATTTAATATTTGTATAAAATATGTAAATTATTTGAGGATATTACAGTTTCTGTTGTATTTTCTCGGGAATTAAAATGTACATTTGTATAAAGTAGTTAGTTTTAATTATAAGCTAAATTATATAGATTGTATAAAAATTGTTATCAATATGAAGTTGGTGATTTATAGTCTATGCTTGCAGTGACTTGTAAATAATTTGACACTTGTTACAGAATTACTGAATATTTTTAATTTGTAGGTTTGAGAGTGAATGAATTTCACAAAAGATTAAACAATAGTTCATAAATATAAATAAGAACATTTTTTAGCAGAACCAAAATGCCGGACCATTTAGGTAATGATATGCGAAAGATCAAAGATGACAAAGAAGAACCAGAAAAGGAGATAAAATGTAAGTTTTTATTACGATGGTAGACTTCTTTTTCAATAAATTTACTACTAAAACTATATATTATCGCATATTAATCTGACTAATTTTCTTTTAGCGCTCGATGAAGGGGATATCGCATTATTAAAGTCCTATGTAAGTAGAACTATTAAGATCCTAAGATCGTGCTTGGATTCTAAGTTTGCAATAGCTGTTTAGTCACAGGGTTAAACCATAAACTACCTTTTTGTTTAGGGACAAGGTCAGTACACAAAAATTATCAAAGAAGTAGAAGACGGTATTCAAACAGTAATGAAAAGGGTAAATGAACTTACTGGTATAAAGGAGTCAGATACAGGATTGGCACCACCAGCTCTTTGGGATTTGGCTGCAGATAAACAAACATTACAAAATGAGCAACCTTTGCAGGTATGGATGGATTTTAAGAAATAAAGTATATGTTTTTTATTAACATTGTCAATATAGTATTTATTTCAACTTCATCTAAGATGATTTATTTATAAAATTTGTAGGTAGCAAGATGTACAAAGATTATTAATGCAGACTCCAATGATCCTAAATACATAATTAATGTAAAGCAGTTTGCAAAGTTTGTAGTTGATCTGGCTGATTCTGTAGCTCCTACTGATATTGAAGAAGGAATGCGTGTTGGGTAAGTAGGATTTTTATGAATATTAGATACAAAATTTCTTAGCTTTCATTTTGCTTAAATTATTATGTTAGTAGTGATTTGAATGACAAGCAATAAATGCAGTTGTTTAGATTTTTAAGTATATTATTGTTCTGCTGGACAATAGGAATTCTGAAGTCCCTTTTAGACTTTATTGTAGTATGGAGTCCAGAAAAAGTTCAACTGCATAAGTGAGCAGTTTAACATTCATGCTCCTAAATTATAGTTCATACTTTCAGCTTACCACTTAAGATATGGTGTTTGAGTTATTTTATGAACAACAGTACACACTACTCTCTATAGTCCAGAGTAAGACATATGACTGCTGACACAATAAATAATATATATTACTAGCCGGCCCTGTGAACTTCGTTTCTCCCTAATGTGTTTAAGCCTAACTTCTTAGTACATACCAACATGGAACATTTGCTATGAATACCAGAGAATGTTCAGTTTCCTGGAATGTAAACTTTTTAGGTTTTACTGTGAATTTTACTCTTTATAAACCTCGAAGTTCAAGTCATAAGTTTTAATTAACAAATGAAAAAAGGGGTTGATCGAAGAGGGGTGAAAGTTAGGGTTGTACATATTTATTAAGCCACATAAAAAAAGAATATAAAATAAAAAAATTGGGGTGGACACTTAGATAGTAGCCGATTCTCAGACTTACTGAATATGCAAAAAAATTTCACAAGAATCGGTCAAGCCGTTTCTGAGGAGAATGGGAACAAACATTGCGACACGAGAATTTTATTATATTAGATAAATACCCATTAAAACTATATATTTTGAATATAACAAAAGGACAATAATCAAATATTTACCATTGTATTCTAATGTAAATGAATATTTCATCTTTAGTGTGGATCGCAATAAATATCAGATTCATATACCGCTGCCACCAAAAATAGACCCGACAGTCACCATGATGCAGGTTGAAGAAAAGCCAGATGTCACATACAGTGATGTTGGAGGTTGTAAGGAACAAATTGAGAAACTTCGAGAAGTAGTTGAAACTCCACTTTTACATGTAAGTTTTTGCTTCATTCCATTTTTTTATGTAGGTCAACAGATGTTCTTACTTACTCAAAAGAGTATACTTCCGTACAAATAGACATAATTTTGTTCACCAAAGAGATAAAAAATAATAATAAATGGTGAGTTACAATGGTATTTTTCAAATGATTGATTGGCAACTATATTAAACCTAAAGTTTTCAATATAAAGTAAAAAAGCAATTAACTTAAATTTTGATGATATATTTGGTTTAGATAAAAACAAATGAGTAAAAATTTATCACACTCTTTTAAAAATCTCTCGAGTTACAATAATGCTATATTCTAAGCGTCCTACGGTTAAAAAATATGGAATATTAAAAAAATTACAAAAATCCGGGTTATATATATTTTTATTTTCTTTTTCAGCCAGAGAAGTTTGTTAAGCTGGGTATTGAGCCACCAAAGGGTGTACTGCTATTCGGTCCGCCTGGTACAGGAAAGACGCTATGTGCTCGGGCTGTAGCTAACCGAACTGATGCTTGCTTTATTAGAGTTATTGGTAAGTTTTGTATACCACACTACTTATAAGAATATTACACATGAGATTGTGTTTGTTGACATGGTTACAACGGTTTTACTATGTAATGAGTAGAACATAGTAACAAAAAGTACCTACCTTTAAACCATTGATAACACCTATTTTGTTTAATGACTAACGGCACATCCCGGCTTCGCACGGTGGCCATTTATTTTTTAAACATTTTTTGTATGTTCTCTAATTAAAATAGTTTTCGCAGTGCATGCGATGAAATATATTTTATAGGTATTTTTTTACACATTAGGTTTTAAGATTATTGTAGTTTTAGTAGGGTTAAAATCGGTCCAGTACTTTTTGAGCCAATTTGTTACAAACATACTTACATACAAATCTTCCTGTTTATAATAATAGTATAGATTACTCGATCTTAGAACATAAAAAGCTGCATATATTCATTTGTATGTCATGTTATTTTTTTTAAATATTTATTAAGGAAATATTTCAGTTGGCCATTAATTTGTCTAAATTCATGTTGATACAGATTTAAATATATACATTTGTGATAATTGAATTATGGAGAGTAAAGAAAGAATACTTGTACATAAGCTTAGACAGTATTCTGATACAGCTCTCCAAAATTAAATCATATTGAACAACCTTGAAGATTTAAGTTTACCCTCAAGGCTACACAATATGTAACAAGTCAAATCAGAAATGTTAACTATGCCATAAAAAGCCATATGCCCTATGTATATTTTTATTTCTTGTTCTGCTTTGAAGATCAAAACGGTTCCCAGCAAAACAAATTGAGAAAAAATTAAAATCAATATTGGATAGGCTTCATACAAAAGTGGCAAATCATGTTCATTGCTTATGTTCATAACTAAATTCTGTTGTACTGATAAATTTGTATTTCATATTTTCTTGCATTTCTTTGCATGCTTAATGCATTGTTTCAGAACTTATAAATAAGTAAAACACTATTTACTTCAAAATCTATGATCCATTATATTTCTTAGTATAAAATTAAATTAAATAAAATAGATATAAAAAAAAAATTGGAATTTAATATAACAATGACTTAATCGAAAAGCATTTAAAGTATACCAACATTATATAAAAAATGTTTTACAGGATCTGAATTGGTTCAAAAATATGTTGGTGAAGGAGCTCGTATGGTGAGAGAGTTGTTTGAGATGGCTCGTAGCAAGAAAGCCTGCCTCATCTTCTTTGATGAAATCGACGCTATCGGAGGTGCTAGGTATGGTGATGATGAATTGCTTTTCTCTAAATTATTTACGAAATAATAGTCATTTACTAAAATTATTTTTAAATATTAATTAATATTTATTAAATAGTAATATTTGTGAACATTGTGTCTAGGGAAGCGTTCAAGTATTACGTCACGCAATTTTTGGAGATTATTTAAACCCAAAAAAACATTACGGCGCGTTTACATGGGGGGGGGGGGGCATGTAAACGCGCCGTAATGTTTTTCTGTACAGTACTGTACCCAAGTACAGTAAAACGTTTCTTGACGTTCTAGTGACTCTTTATACTTAAAAGTTACCAAATATGTGGTGCAAAGTACTGGAAAGTCGAAAATAGTATTAACAATAACGCGTAATTCAATTCCCGCCCTGCATCGTAACGCTTTACAAAAGTAAACCCCCCCAAAATTCGCTAAGTAATACTTGAACGCTCCCTAGAACAGAAATGTTGAAATGTAAAAAAAAAAAATATCCCAAAAACTATCGTAACTACTTTGAGAAACTACTTAATTTTGATTACTGTCTACATTGGAAATACATATTTATATATATATGTATACTATTAGAATGTCTAATAATAATACATAGTTTATGTACAAGAATATGGTACAAAAATGTTATTGTGGTACAATCTAAAGTTCGCATGTTCTGCCACACATAATGGCGTGCAAATTTGTTTTAAAAGGTTTGTTACATTTTGTTACATAGAAGTTGTATACATTATACATTTATATTATTTTATCACTACATATTCACATTATTAAAATATATTATGACGTTATCACATTAATAGTAATGTTTTACTCAAATAATCATTAATGATAAAAAAAATCCAAGACCAAATTAAAACATTTTCATTTTTATATTACGATAATTTAATTTATTGGATAGGAGAGTAAAGAAAGGGTACCCCGTGTAAGCTAAACTGGTGTTCTGATACAGCTCTCCGATATAAAACACAACTAACAACTTTATTGGTTCCATTACCAATGAGGCTACCAGTTGTGGTACAGTTTATTCGTTGGATTAGAACACTTAAATAATTAAGAGGGCAACGGGTAGTCTTATTGCTTCCACGCGAAAGAAACAACAGACATATTCACGTCATACTTTTTAAACATGCAGCTGATTAGCCTTCTAAATCTACCAACCCTGTTTCTATAACCAATATTTTAATTCTTTAAATAAAATGCTAGTGTGTTTGACAGCCTTTATAGAAATCTCTAGTCACTGGTTTTAGTGAACATGGTTGTAAAGAAGTATAAAAAGTAGACCTAGGCAAAAACACGATATTTTTAATGTATTATTAAAAAAAAACAGTTTAGTTCTACTGTAATCTAGCCTATTTAAGCTAATAAACAGTTATAAACGTTTGTTTTTTAATGCCCACTCAGTGCTCACGCTAACTTTCTAGTGCCTTTAAAATACTACTTTATAAAACGTTTCACTATAATCCGCCCTACACTTATAGTTGCTCAAACTACACCAGTTCAAAAGCCTTGGTACTTTTGACACTATGCACTAGCCCTAGTGTCGGGGAACTGCGGGGCATCGATCGTTATTAAATTCTTCGTCGACGCTTTCTTTATTTAAGTACCAGTTTAGGATGTCGAAATTGCAGGCGTATCAAAGAGTATTAAGCCACTTTGCTTAGTAGGTTCAATTCGCGGTAAAACTATGTAATCCGGAATGCTCTATAATACAATAAATGTCTGTCTGGTTTATAGAAATTTAAACTGTAATTAGGTTTGACGATGGTGCCGGCGGTGACAACGAAGTTCAGAGAACTATGTTGGAGCTGATCAACCAGCTGGATGGTTTTGACCCACGTGGTAACATCAAAGTACGTATTACCCCCCTTATGATAATCAAAGCTATTGCGCTATTGTGAATAAAGTAGTCTTGTCATGAAGCATGGTAAGGAAGCCGTATTAAACCTAAATTTTACGTAAAACATTAAAGAAAAAGACGTATAAAATGTGTGATACATGTCCAGACAATTTCAAAATTTCCTTCCTTAAAAAATGTTCAAAAATTGTCGGAAAGGATTTGCTTGTATTACCGACGAATAAGACTTATTGATGCGTGATAATTGTTCCCTCCTAAAAAAAACTATTCTAACATTCCGTCACCACGAAAAGCTTAGCCAAGTTACGGGCTATATTTGACGGGAAATGAAATGTAATTTTTAATACTTATTCTATAAATAGCTAATGGGGGCCTTATTTTGACATATAAATACATTTTGACACGCTTTTAAAAATGGGGGGGTTTAGTTGTAGAAGGGTGAATATTAAAGGTTAACCTTGTATGTCAAAAAAATATTTATTTTTTATTCTTTGACTCTTATATCATTTAACTGGTATAATCTAATGAAGTAAGGCATTGGTTAATAACACAAATAAGTCTTTTTTACCATCGAAAACTGTGGACAACAGCACATAATAATATTTTAACGTTCATTGACGATATGTAGTTTATTATTCCAAATCATTAGAGTATTTAAAAAATTGTGCATGTGGGTCTGGGCACTTAATCACTTAGTGCAACCTTTACTCACACCAGTGGCGTAACTATACCATCTGGGGCCCGTGGAAAATTCTTTTGATTAGTAAAAATCGACACGTTCTACTCAGTTTAATTTTAATAAACTTCGAGATTTTCAGCGTACTCAATTACACGTTGTATATGTCCCACTTATGGTCATAGGCCTCCTCTCTTAGGCGAGAAGGAATGGTCTGTAGTCCTCACGCTAGCCCAATGCGTATTGGAGACTTCACATTCATCCATAGAACATAATATCTCTTCATCAGGGGCCCATGGCATTTTGCCAGCCCTGCCACCCTTTTGTTACGCCACTGACTCAGACGTACCGGATAACCATAAAAAAATTAATAAAATTCGGTTATTGTATATATGATTTTTACAGGTGTTAATGGCCACGAACCGTCCAGATACGCTAGACCCAGCCTTAATGCGTCCCGGGCGTTTAGATCGTAAAGTGGAGTTTGGTCTGCCAGATCTTGAAGGCAGAGCGCACATCTTCCGAATTCACGCACGTTCTATGAGCGTTGAACGTGATATTCGATTCGATTTATTGGCGAGACTCTGTCCCAACTCCACGGGCGCTGAGATTCGGTGAGTTTAAGACTAAAATGTAGAAAACCTTAAAGACAACTTTGGTTTTTGAAGTAACACTTCTTTTGGCGCGTTAGGGAAAAATTATGAGAGTAAATTATTACGATGCGCGCACACCGTCACAAAAAACCGACACCCTGAAGTTAGCATAGTCAACATTTTAAAATAAAAAATGTCCATTCCTTTAATTAAGTAGATTTTTTTTTTAAATATTTAAATAAACTTTATTTAATGCGTTATAATAAAACTTTCTATATATAATATAATAAAATGTATTAAATACCTTTTTTCTATTGTTAGTGTCGTTTTTTCTACAAACGTAGAATAAAGCGAAAGATTTTTTTTTTAAATATTAAACGTGAAAAAAAACGAATTTCTAGAATCTATGGGTAAGATTCTGAAACGTTACTTAGACCTGTCTTCCGTATGTAAACGACGTATTATATTTTCATCATCTTAAGTTTCTACTACGATTTATACTATATTTAACAAAAGCATTAATTTGTTTTGTTACGAAAATAAATTTGTTGTGGTAACTAAAGTCTAAAGAGTTTGCTTCGTCATTTTATTTATTCACAAAGATTATATATTTTTAATATTTTCATAATACCATACTGTCGAATTATAATGACGTAATAGCGGCCTCAACTCTCACTACGGTTCTCTTTCTAGATACTGAAGGTGTTGACTATGATTGTAGAAGTCATTATTCTTCTGACGTTATTGATGTATCACGTGACGCTCTATCTGTGTCTATGCTATTATTTTTTTATGGTACATAAATCTAAATTATGTTCACAGGTCGGTGTGCACTGAAGCTGGAATGTTCGCGATTCGGGCTCGTCGTAAGGTCGCGACCGAGAAAGACTTCCTCGAGGCTGTCAATAAGGTTATCAAGAGTTACGCCAAGTTCTCGGCAACACCTCGCTACATGACCTACAATTAATATTATTATTAAAATTAAATATACCATTTCGATGTATTGTGTCTTTTATTATATTGTTTTATTGTTAAGACAATATAAATTACTAAAGAGTACAAAAACACCAAAAAACTTTAATTTTGGTTTAAACTTGGGCACTAAGAACACATTACTTAAAAAATTAATGGATACAATAAAATGTGTGAAAACATTAAATTTAAACTGTGTGCTAGTTTCAAATGCTGTCGGCAGGTCGGCTCATTGGTCTAGTGGTTATTACCCCTGACTGCGAATCCATGGGTCCCGGGTTCGATCCCCGGCTGAGACAAACGTCGATGTGATGAGCATTTGGTATTGTGCTTAGGTCTTGGGTGTTTAAATATGTATGTATATGTCTATCTATCTATAATACAGTCAAAACCGGTTATAACGACATTGAAGGGACCGTATAGTTGCCGACGTTATATCCGATAGTCGTTATAAGCAATATCATATACACAAGTACAGTACATATGTATGTACATAGTTATATTATCGTAGTTATCGATCTAGAATAGGTAGGTATGGGTTATAATATGGTATGGTAATATTATAATATGTAAAGGAGTCAAAAAAGAAATAAAAATATTTATTACGAAATAATTAGGTAGGTACAAAAGTAATCAGTCATTTTGGTCTGGTTTTTTAGCCCAGTCTCAAATATTTTTTGCATTTTACGTTTCATAGTCCTCAATGAGTATCACCAGTATAAAACTGTTAGTTAAAGGCAACAAAATTTTTTAAGAGCCTCGGAAGTCGGAAATCGTTGTTGGCTGAAACTGTTCGTTGGGAGAAAGTGCGTAGGTAATAATATGCCTAAATATTCATTCAATGCTTATAAATAAGATTTAAAAATCGTTTGTATTGTTTAGTTTTGCTGAGACAAGAAGCGGTTGGTCGTTATAGCCGATTAATATCGATAAAATTTCGTCGTTGTAAGCGATATGTCGCTGTATCCGATGTTGTTATAAGCGGTTTGTTTACTGAATAGTTTAATAGGGATTCGGACGGGACTATAGAATCTGGTTGTAATAACCGATAGGTCGTTGTAAACGATGTCGTTATAAACGGTTTTGACTGTATGTATGTATATCCGTTGCCTAGTACCCATAACACAAGCTTCACCAGCTTAGCATGGGACTAGGTCAATTGGTGTGAATTGTCCAATCATATTTAAAAAAAATATTATTATTAAAAAAAAAACCATTTTACATAATTGGCGACATGCTGTACATTTTTTGCTCACTTACAAAATAAATGGTGCCTGGGTCATCGAGGTGCTAAAAATAATAGAGGATTTTAGTTTTACTTTATATTAACCACTCGCGTACAACAATAGAATATAAGCGATATAATGAAAGGTTAATTGCTATGAAACGAATGAATGCAAAGTAAGAGTTGAATAGAGTATTTGCACTCTCATCAGACGTAGGCGTCTGGCTATTCTCTCGTGGCGTAACCCCGACGATTTAGGAAATGGCCACGCTTATAGAACTAAGAAAGCCTGAGTTAGCAAAATGTACAGCCTTGGCTCATACTCATGCAATACAGCAATTCTCCTATTGGCTATTATATAGAGTTTAGAAATTGGAGTATAAAAAGACTAGTGTGATAAACATAATTATGCTGTATGAGGACGATTGAATAGATGAAGTATAAACATTCATACTTAGATTTTGCTTGTGTAAAATAAAAATAGGCTAAAATTTATGAACCGTACTTAGACTTAGCACAGTTTTACTCCAAAAAGACGAGTTCTTCTGTGTAATCCGGATCCAAATTGATAGACTTGGAATAAAAATTTACTTACTGTAAGCAAGAAGTGGTACCTACAAATTGTTACGCTTTCATTTGCATCATTTTATTTGTAATTTAAGTTTAATTACAAATAAAATTTAATAAGCGGCGAGCATCAATCTTATAGTTATTTATGGTATAATATAATTACGTACCTACTCTCTCTACCAAAATAATATTTCATCCACACAGAATACAGTGAGGGTAGTACAGCAATATTACAAAAAATAATTGCGACTAAAGTTGTCGCCATTTTAGTAACTCGTGCGATTTTGTTGTGATATAAAAAGTGTTGATTATTAATTGTTAAACAATGTCTCTTACGGTATGTATTTCAAGTTCGTTTCAATTAAAAGAAAATTCATGGTAAACAAGATAATATGATCAAATCTATTGGTTATATTGTAAAGATATAGTCCAAAATATTAAACTAAATTATATTTCATGCTTTTGATTTTTACAAGGATAAAGCAACCTTAAAATCAAAAACTTAAGTACTTTCGCGATAAAATATTAAAATAGTCATGCATTTGTTTAAGTTTTTGTTATGTACACGAACAAGTATGCTATTAATTTATCCTTTGTAACATTGTTCGGTGTTTGCAATATTAGACTCGGCCAAGCATTGCTGTGACTAAGATTTTTGTTATATTACATAGTAGTAAACTATTCCAGGGAGAACACCAGTCATGGGGACAACCATGCTTTTTTGGTGGTTATGCCATTAAATTGTAGCTTATATGAAACGTTGGTACTTTCAACACAGCGCTATCTGTTAGATTTGTGAGAGTCAAATAATAAACAAATAATTTGCAATAAAATAATATTGCGGGTATAAATTGAGATCTCAGCTATCCTATCTTTTAAATTAGATCAAACCGCACACGATGTGCAAATTTGATTGAAATCGGTTCATTAGTTTAGGCGTCCATAGCGGACAGACAACGTGACACGTAATTTATATATATTAAGATTATAGCTAATTAGGTGTCTACGTCCTATTGTATTACTTAATTTGATTCTCAGCACAATTTTTAGATGATATGTCCTTGTTAACGCTTTTATAATATTATATTATAGGACAGTTTTATGGATGTAGTGGAACTATGCACACTTTTGCAGTGTTTGGGATTCAATGTCAAATCATTGGAGACCAGGGATGTTAATATGAGTCAAGATAGTTCCACGCGCAATGTTGTAATAACTTGCCAGGTATGTTGTTATCATTATCAGAAGAACCCCCACAATAGATATTTCGGAAAGAAATGTTTTAAATTCAGACTAGTAAAATCTAGTAAACAACTTTTTATTTGATAAATTTCTATATGTTTTTTAAATACTAAAAGAGTCTCACAATAAATTATTGATTGAAAAACTCAACAGTTTTTTATTTGGAAAATAATTTGGGGCCAGGGGCCTCCATGAAGCCTCCAGACCTCTAAATCCGGCATTGATAATAGATTTTGTTGTGGTTTGAATGAAATTTAATACATGCTGAAACATTTACTTGGTAATTGAATAGTTTTTGGTCTATGTGTTCTCGAGTTTAATCATTTTTAATGTAATTTCCAGTCTTCTGGACTCCACGTTATAATGGAAAGTTCAGAGTCGAGGTGTTCCTGCCCCCCGGATGCGAATAAAAACAACAGCGGCTTTTGGGAGGTATCGGGGGTTACAGGCGGGAAACAACATAATACGGTAAATACATATTAATCTTGTTCTAAACTGTAAAAGGTTTATAAAAATTATTCACTACATTATGTTCTGGAGTAGGTACTGTTCTCCCCTCGGTTTCCCGCGCTAATGAGCTTATTATTATAAATAGTGGCAACAATCCCTCTTTTATCGACACGACGACCGCTTCAATTTATAAATTTTTGGTTTATCACTGCGATATCTCGATGCTGTATGTGTACAGTAAATATCGACACGACGACCGCTTCAATTTATAAATTTTTGGTTTATCACTGCGATATCTCGATGCTGTATGTGTACAGTAAAGGTTTCTAACACAATCAATTTGTTAGAGATGTTAGATTGAAGGAACAGTAACACATTTCTTCCAGAATATTAATATCTAATTTTCATTTTTTTATAGAACAGGGGGCAAATGGGGGGTGACGTGATGCTAAGTTAAACCGCCGCCCGTAGACACTCTCAATGCCAGAGGGCTCGCGACTGCCAGAAAATATTTTCTCCGATTGTCTGCCTACCCACCCTGGCGACTTTCTAGCCTATTGTACCGAATAGAATAGGTATATTCAAAGAGAATTAAAGTAAATTACTTTAATTTTTGGTGTTCTTACTTGTATTATAAGTCATAAGAAATCGTGGACAGTTTGTAGACATAACACTTACAGGAGAACAATCTTATTTTTTTTTTGACAAATAGCAACTTCGATGTAGGTTGTTTATACAAATCACAATTTAATTATATTTATAATTTATTTATTTTATTCCATATCATTATTCTATCTTTACAGTAATTACTAATTCGATAGAACGACACAATATTTATACCCACACCAATTAACCTAGATAAAAAACATAAAAAAATATATATTTATATACTTACCTAAATCTTATAACTAATATATGAATAATATATATGAAGCAACTCTTGTGAACTCAGCCAGTGTACAAACAAATAGGTCTACCTTAACAGAAATTCTATTAATTATTATATGTACCTATTGCTCGCGTGAGTGGTGCTTCGCTGACCAAGTTGGAATGTGCGCGCGGTATTTCCAAAAGTTGAGACGATTTGTCTTGTTGTCCACGATTTCTTATGATATTAAAACATATACGGGTATAAGTACCTACGTTCAGCAGTTTTTGCGTACATCCATCTATCCACCATCAAATCACTAATATTTTCTCTTTATATTGGTATTTATTATATCCGTTTGTATACAATTTTAGTCACGGTAAAAACAAATTGTAGAAAGTTGTTAGATTTAGAAAATAGGTGTCCAACTTAGATAATAATGACATTATATTAATAATCATCTTACAACTGTATTTTCCTCTATTTTACAAAGCTATTTAATGATAACGTGAATTTGCAGGAAAGCGGAAGCGGCCTTCTAGGATATCTATCCAAAACACATCAGGAGCAAATATCAAAAGAATTGCAAAATATTATAAAATTCATCAAAGAGAACAAAACCAATGAAAAACCTATACAAGCCAATAGATCAGCTAGTATGTTGGAACTAAGTACGCCTGAGATAAGGTAATTTACTAACGTCAGGTACTCCTTTATCAAATTTAATGTAATTAATTAACTTTTTTAAGCGAGAATTTTACTATATACAGTGTAAACTCTGTATAATGTCCCTCAAAGTAACGACGAACTCCCTAAAGCGTCGAAATCTATTGGCTTTGGTTGGTTTAGCTTGTCTTCCATACAATGATACACTCTACATAGCATTACACCCATCCTCGATAACAACAATTAAATAATAAAAAGTACCTTTTATGTTGCCGAAATTATTTAAAACTGCGGAGCTGTATGTTGTTTTGTCGTTTTATTGTCCTAGCGAGAAATAAACTCGACTGTCGGTACACGTCATACGTACCGAACGTTCCAAGAAATCCGTATTTCTTTACAAATTGCGCATGCTTGCATGTGCTTTATCACGAAGATGCCGCTATATCGCAAGATATGAATTTAATAAGTAAAAAATATACAACCGAACTACTGGTACAGTACAAAAATAACAGACAACGCAATAGCCTTGAAAACGAATTGTTTTTTTTATGTAATTACTAACACTAGTCTGAAAAAATCTTTTTTTTTATGCACATTGCACAGTCCCTTCAGAGTCGTTATATAGAGTTTATACTGTATATGTATAATTTCCTTACAGGTTAAAATTAGAAGCAGACACACCGACACGTTACCGTTCTTTGGACACGTTGACAACTGTTGATGATTCGTCACCATCGTTCCCCATGCCGAGATCTTTTAAGGGTCAGGTAAGTTCAGAACCATGTAGTTCAGCGGCTTTTTCCCTATGCCTTAATCCCTTTTATAGTTTTATTTATTTTTATTTTATTTATTAACACTTCGTTGTATATACATAAATATAGTACAATTGACATAATTAAAAAAAAAAGGAAAGCAACTGGCGGCCTTATCGCTTTCGAGCGATCTCTTCCAGGCAACCACTGTGAGAAAAGGAAAGAAAAAAGTATTAAATTACATAAGGTAGGCAAGAAGTGCAAAAATACATGTATTACATATAGTTGTTGAGAATAAGAAACTAAACAGGAACAAAAAAACAAACTAATAAAGGACATATGAAAAAAAAAATTAATACCTAATAATAAAAAGTGCACATGTATCGCACAAGTTTTTGACATGACATGCGTGTTTGTCTTGAGCGCTGTCAGACGTCAAACATCAAACAGAATTGATTTAAGAGCTCTTGAAACCAGACTTAACTTTGATTGATGTTCTAGATTCTAGAATATAGATTCAAAGTTGAGAATTAGTGCTAATGCCTCGAAAGTCTTACTTATTAGTGTTACCGGAGTTCCCTAAGTTTCCAATCTGAAACTCCCTTAATAACATCTAATAGATACAATAAATAAATAGAATGTTTAAATTATTGTTGTTTCCTGTGGCATTTCCTCGCTGTATTGCGATATTTATTCGGTGAGCGAGCGACACCAATAGTATCTACCAGGCACCAACTTAAATCTTCAACTAGCGCCTGTGACGGTGTGTGAACTCCACGGCCCAAGAGTCTCTACTCCAAGGAAAAGTTGGGACCTTAATACCAACATTTGATGACATATTATAAACTGATCACCTATTTAGTAATAATCGTTAAAGAATCAGCTATAAAATACCTAGATTTTAATCTAATTTTAGCGTATCAGTTATAATGTGTATTTTTTAAATATTGACAAAGCTACTACGAAAGTTAGTTAATATTGTTGCATTATTAACGGGCTGCCAAGGAGGCTGTCGTCTTTTTAGAATGCATCATGTTTTGCTTAGTTACCTCTAAGATGCTCTTTAAATCTGGGCAGCTTGGTTAGTATAATTCTTACCGACAGAGTTCACTTTTAGCTCACTAATTAAAACATTCGAAATTGCTTAGAAATATTTTTTTTAATAATTTGCTTTGTTTACTAACCCATTGAAGCTGCTAGACTATATTTATTTATATTTTATTTTTGATTGATAATACTGAATCCTTTACTTAGATACCAAAGATCCTTGAAAGACAAAGGACGTATTCCGTGTCATCTACACCGGATAGTCTCCGTGGTTGGAACAAAACATCAAGGTAATTAGGAGTAGGTACTCAGTTGCCAGTAAAACGGTTGGTGTAACGATAAAATCAACGATATAATCATCGTTATCTATCACACTATCATAGGAACTAAATAATTTAAAGCTATGTTTTATTGTTAAACACTCCATGTTATGCTTATTATAACGAAATTATTAAACCTGATATTTGATAGATTATGTTTGAAGTCCCGCAACGCCCAAATGGACTGTTTAATATATCGGTTTCTGCGTCTGTTTCAATCATAGTCAAGACGATTGACAGCGGCCTCTAAAAATAAGTACTATGCCGTAAGAATTTTGTTTTGCCGAGATCGAACCAAGGAACTCTTACGTACAAAGCAACGCAGGCATTATATTTTTAACTAAATCTTAATATAAATTTTCTCCTGCGTTTTTTAGCCCTATTCAAGAGCCTCAAGCATCGAAATATATTTTAGAGAAGCTTATCTACGCTTCAAATTGTTGTGAAGAAACCCAAAAACACATTAAATATGTTATCCAAACATTGAGTGGAAAAACTAAAAACGATTCGTCTTGCCAGGAATTAGATGTTTCTAAGATACCTGTTTTTAAAGTGAGTACATTAGAACATATAACAAATCCTAATGGTTGTTCAGGTTTCTATAATGTCCCTTTCAGTAAAATATGCCTTGTATCTGATTATACAGACAAGGTTGAGGAGCCAATTCTTTTTAATTCAACTATGGAATGGTTTTATATTGTTTGGTCTGCAAATTTTTATTGCAGTGGCTAGATCCGCGACCTACATTTCTTGCGTTCAGATTACAGCGGTAACGCAATTAATTTTTCTTTCTATGTTCAATTGATACTATCTTGTACGAAGGAAAACATTGTAAGGAAACCGGCATGCCTAAGACCCGAAAATAGACGGCGTGTGTCAAAAGCACAGACCTGCCTTGCGATTCTGTAACTGACTTTTCGAACTCTCACAGCGGCGGTCGCGCTCAAATCAGTCGTCAGTCAGAATGCCAAATCGTAAAATGACTGCTTTACGACTGATTTGAGCGCGACCGCCGCTGTGAAAACAGCTGTGAGAGTTCGAAAAGTGAGTTACAGAATCGCAAGACTGATTACCTATTTACTAATTAAAGAAAATTAATAAGTAATACATGGAAATCTGTGACTAAACGAAGTTTTGTAAAGAGTATATGACTAAAATACACGAAAACCAGGAAAGCGATTCGGGCACACGTTATTTATTTATAAAAATATGGCTTTCTAGGTGGCAGATACACCAAAAACCCACTTCCTGTCATGCTCCAATATACCAGCATCAATAACACCAAGTGATGAGAAAGACAATCTAAAAAGAAGTGAATCGAGCACATCAACAATCGCCACAAAAGAGAAAACGTCTCGCCTACGCCGCCTCTCTCCTAGCCTTTTGAAGCTTAAAAAGGATAAGGATACCGCAACAAAAGAAGATAAGAAACCTAAAGAGAGTAAATTGACTAGTAAGTAGTTTATTTAACACATTCCTTAGTCCTTCAAAGCGAACAGTTCCTTGATATTTATAGTTCGATTTTAGTTTTGAGTTGATAGTATAGTGGAATCTTCTTTAACTCAAACTTAGTTAAGTCGAAAAAAAATGCCCTTCCGCTGAACTCCTAAATACGCGATAACTCGAATTATTTTGACTTTGTAACTCGAACAAAATGTTATTTCCCAACGAAGTATTGATAATACATATTTATACTCTATATAACACGAATTTTAAAACGAAGACTCGGCAAGTCGTGGTTAGTAAAATATAATGACGTCTTACTTGGAATTCCCCAAAATAATAGCATTAAAATCCAAAAGGATTGTTGGGATTCGGGGCTTCTATCTTTTGTTTTTGATTTTCACTCATGCAATGAATGAATATCTACATATATTTTTTAGAGAACAGTTTATGTAAAAAATATATATTATACAAAACTTAAGATGAATTATTGTTATTCAAATTCGACTCTACAAATAGAAAAATACACATAGAAGTCGAAATTTCAACAATTAAATCATATGTATCTCGAAGTTCTTGTTAAGTCGAGTTATCACATATTATAACAAGTTATCGATATTCTACTGTATTATCATAATTTAACTGAAAGACAAAATTTTTTGTATTTTTTAGGTTTATTCAAGCCAAAAAAAGTACTCCCACCGCCAAGTACATCGAAATCGAATTTAATGAGTCCAAATTTAAGTGCATCTAATAAAAAGTTCAGCCACATTAAATCAACAATACCGAAACCGTCTTCTGGAAAACCAAAAGATCAGAATCTTTAAATATTCTTCTGTGTAATTCATGTATGGTTAATAAATTTTTGAATTATATATTTTTGTTTTTCATTACGTTCTAGATGTTTCTGTATTACTGCCATCAAAGAGTAACTTTTCAACCGCTTTTTCGAGTTGATTATTCTGATTTGCTTTTTTATTTTTTTTAGATATAGATTCAGCTCTTTCTGAAATATCTTCTCTTTTATTTGATTTTAAAACCTTTTTGCTTCTCTTTAGCTGAACTGTGGCTGGGCACATAATGCTCTCTATCAAGTCGTCCTTCACGCTTCTTTTAATGATATCTCCATTGGTCTGGAACGCCTCGCGCCGTGTACTTTTATAAAGCTTTTCTTCGGTACCAAAATTATCATCATTACTTAATTCAGAGTTAGTATCAATATCGCTTTCATTATTTTTAAAACGACATCTTATTTCCCGCTCTTGACTTTTTGTTGTTAGATCTTTTAAAGTATATCGTTCACTTTTATTCTTTTTTCTTTCTTTTCTAGCAAGCTTTAGACATATAGTCGCTTTAGGATAGCCAGAAAATTGTTGATAACTTATGCCTTTTTCAAGAGATATAAAAGAATTCAAAAATCGTCTGGGATGAATATCCTCGGGTGTTTCGTTTAATAAATAATAGGTCTTTTTTAAAAAGGATTTTTTATCCAAAGGATTTTGTTTGTGAAAAAAGTTTTCTAATTGCTTGTATGTAGTCAGTCGTCTTATAGCGTTCTTTTGAATAATGTTATATGACACAACAGCCATCAAAATAAATGATGGCTCATTGCTCACAATGTGATCCCACAGTATTAGCCATTCAGAACATGTGAGAACTTCACTAAAAGCAGTCTCTAGGATTTTTAAAGCATAGATTTGACTTGTTATACCGAGTTCACAATAATGATCTAACAGTTGTTGGTCATGTTCTGCTAAAATATTCTCTATTATAGCCAAAATGCTAATAGGTGGAAAGGGCGCATACTCAAACCACAACTGACATTGGTTCATCAAAACTGTTGCAACACACTCAAATAACAATAGAGGATCCTTATGCAATACTTTAACAAATGGGAAAACAAAGCCTGGAAGAAATTTTAAGACCCCAAATAATGGACACCAATGAGCAAGACATGACAGCAGTCTTTTCAAACTTTTCAGAGTGATTGTACTGTGAATTGTAAATTGTTTCTCAATATCTTTAAAAGCTGTATGAATTCCTTTGTCAACAAGGGTTGAATAGGCT
The DNA here is from genome assembly GCA_905332375.1 of Pieris macdunnoughi. Classification (NCBI taxonomy): domain Eukaryota; kingdom Metazoa; phylum Arthropoda; class Insecta; order Lepidoptera; family Pieridae; genus Pieris; species Pieris macdunnoughi. The sequence continues at coordinate 1,740,322 of CAJOBZ010000062.1, forward strand.
ATTTTGTTTCTAGGGGTCACTAGAAGTGATCTCCAAATAACTGATCTAAATTTTTCAGGATACTCCCCATATTGCATTAGTATTCTTCTCAGTCTCACACTATCCATGCATGTGCGCATCCTTTTTTCAACTTCTAATTTTGTATGTAGATCATTTTTAGATTGAATCTTATAAGGAGGATTTATATGAGCTGGTGTAGTTACATTAACTTTATCTTTTGAAACTTTAGCCAGGTCCAAAACACATGATGTGTTATAAACATTTACTTCACCTAACTGTAAAATGCATAGAAAATATTTTCCACTGGGACTAACAATAAAATTTCTAATTCCAGATGATTCACAGCGAATGTTATGTATAACTTTCAATGTCTCTACATTGATCATATAAAGTATGCAATCACTGCTTAAGACACCCAGTATTTTATTAGATCCACCATCAAATACTTGCGGTATGAATGAAACAAGTTGTACTCCAGATATATTGTACTTTGTTAAATCAATAGACACAAGAGCTTTCCATGTATCCATGCTGAACAAAATTAAGGTTGGAGAGAGCCCTGCCATTGCCATTGCTCTACCGTTCATAGTAAACGCTATACTTTTCATATGTTTTAATTCACTTGGTATAATTTGTTTTAAAGATTTCATAGTTTCATGTCTCCATATTTGAACAGTATCATTTTGAAAACAGGATACCAAATAATCACCAGCTGGTGTAAACATAATTTGTTGAATTTGGGCACCAGAATAAGTATTCAATGTAAAATATTTGGTATAATTAGTAAGTTCCCATAAAATAGCTTCAGCAGCACTTGCTGTTAGAAGATTATTCATTTTACTATTTGAATAGGAAATATGTTTTACAGGAGCACTGTGTCCAGACAATGTGAAGGATATTGAACCGCTTTCTATATCCATAAAATGGATATCGTAATTTTTGTTGGCAACTATTAAAGTATCTAGCTTATTGGGATAAAAGTGTAGTGCCGTGCACGGTCCTTGACTTGCTAACTTCCAAAACTTCAGATCAGCAAAATCTAATATAAATATATTTCCTACATTATCCGCACATGCTAATTTTTCGTGAATATCATCGAATGAAGCTGAAGAAAATCTAATACGACGACCGCGGACAGTGTGGTGCAGCTGTAATATAACACCATATTTTGGCTTTGACTTAATTTTTAAATCGTACTTTTCTATAGTTTCGTTTGCGTCATGATTTTGGTCCATTTCCTATTGGAATCAATATTAAAATAGAATTTAAAATAAGTATTGTTAATATATTTTAAATTTGGCGGAAGCGGATTCAATACAAATTACAAACATCAAAATTCAAAGCAAACATAAACACTGTGATTTAAATTTTACCACAGAGACACATCTTCTGGTGTATTGTTGTTTATTATCCCTAATCTTGAATCAATTTGTAAAAGTCAAATATATAAAATTCTCGTGTCACAATGTTCGTTCCTATACTCCTCCGAAACGGCTCGACCGATTCTTATGAAATTTTTTATGCATATTCAGTAAGTCTGAGAATAGACTACTATTTATCTTTCAAAGCCCTAAGTGATAAGGGGTGTCCACCCCAAAATTTATTTTTTGGATATTTTTTTTTATTTTTTATTATGTACCTAGAATTAAAAAATACATACAACCCTAAATTTCCACCCCCTACGAAAACCCTTATTTTTTAATTTGTAGATAAAATATATGGTACTAAGTGCAAACCTCGTCTGGATTATTTATTCCTTGAACTCTGAGGATATAAATTGAAAAAAAAAATTAAAAAGTTAGTTTTATTTTGTACTTAGCGTCTTATTCCGGAAAAGTGAACAGTCTCTATGGGGCATAGAAAAACGTTCCATATCTTGGTATGTGGCTAATAAAAGGTGGGCTAAGTAAAAAAACATGGCGAAACGAATTTCGCGAGGGCAGCTAGTTAGTATATAAATGTGTGATTATAAAATTAAACTGGCATAGAGACCGCGCTAAAGTAGCAAATTCAGGAGATAAAACAATGTTTGTATTTGTAGTATTTTATTTAAAGGTTAGCAGACGTTTTCTTACAGGCTAGTATGATCCTCTGGCAACATTTTTTATCATTAAAAATAAAATAGGAGTTGTTAATTACTTTATTTTAAATACAAGAATTGTCCCGTGGGTATTAGCAAGATAAAACAAAAATATCAAGTGAAATAAAAAAGATTAGATAATCCATTGGTATAAAACTTACAGCCATTGTGCACTTTACTATGATGTTTTCCTTAGTTAAGGCCATAGGGCATAATTATATATAATTCTCGTTTCGTTTCGTATAAATGTTTTGCTCTACTAATAGCTATTAATTTGAGACATTCTAGTAAACTTCTGAAACAAAAAATTTATTAGGTTTCAGTGAAATCAAGTACATAATTTGGTTTAAACTTGTTTTTAATTAATCCGGAAACATAAATTATTAAATAACAGAGATTTCAGATTAACCTACAAACTCTCTGTTGCGACAGTGATTAATGATTATGCCGCTATGCCTATGTGTGACGTAGGCGGTGGAAGCCACTTACAGCACGAGCGTTTTGAGTTTTGACTAGTTTCTTCCCCTCTTTAACTCGGAACAGTTGGCCTACTCAACTGGCTTCAGCGTGGAACCAACCATCCTTGAGGTAGATATTCGAACCCAGGCTGTGCACTAATGGGCTTTCTGTCTGTACGCATTTAATGAATACTCGTTGGTACGCTGAAAAAGTCGACGGCGCTTGTTAAGCCTGCATCGCCTATTAGAAAAACGAATTGATCACGAAATAGATAAAGAAATCTGAGGCCAAGGTACAGAAAATAGTTAAATCACTACTTATTTCTTGTTGATCTGTTGTAATAAATTAGGAAAACAATTGAGACGTAGAATAGTGTCTGTAAAGTTCATTGAAATTTTAAGGTTAATTTTAGTCTGTCCTAATATATACAGTGTATGTACATATGATCAAAACCCAAAACAAACGTCTAAACATAATTTTTGTAAACATGTTCTAATCTGTGCTTTAAAGTGACAGAAAGTGTTAGTTTTGGTTGTAAAAACTAAAAAGCTAATTTAAAATAAACGCCGGCTAAGAATTAACAACATACAACGGGAGATCATTTTAATTACTTATATTGATTAGTCAATTACAATTAGACTAAAATATATTTAACTAAAGGACCTACTATGGCTGGTAAGTATTTATTGTAAGGTAACCTTGTTTCTTGATTGCTCAAGCAAATAAGCCTAGTTGTTAATTAATGTGACTTTCAGATAATATTGATACCCCGGTGGCGAATAACGATGCAAATGCTGTACCTAACGGCAATGATGGAAGTGAAAACAATAGTGGTGATAAATCTCCACCTCCACCCGTAACGCCACCCCCACCTGAAGTTGAGACACAGGAAATCATTGTTATTAATGAAAATACCGAGGAACTTGATCTTAATCATGGTAAAATCGGTAAAATTGAAAATCTGGAACCTTTGAAGCATTTAGAAAGGTATCAACTTTAATTAGATAAACATATTATTGAAATATCATTAAGAATTACGTCATTATTCTTGTGTATTCAGTAATCTTGGTACATTTTTCTGAGACATGTATATCTCTCTCTTTATACTAACAAGATTCCAATTAGTTTTTTTTGTAAGTAAAGGATCCATTTTGTTTTATTTGCATTCCATGTTTACAGACTATATCTTCGTTGGAATTTGATAAAGAAGATTGAGGGCTTAGACACGCTAAACGCACTGGTTGAGCTGGAGTTATATGACAACCAGATAACAGTAATTGAGAATTTGGATAATCTTGTAAATCTAGAGTAAGTGTAGTTTCAAGTAAATTCTCTGACCTGCTATTAAGATCTTAGCCAAAATATACATGCCTTAAATAAGAAGCTGAGAAAATGGAGGACCTTTAATGACTAAATAATTTATTTTACCTTGTAATATTTTTATTTAAGTTGTTACAGTACCTTTTAACCTCTTTAATGAAAATAGTGTCAAAACTTTAAATTAAATTGAGGAAAAATCTTCTCAAAAACCTTAACCTTAAAATTTCAGAATTCTGGATTTATCATTCAATAGAATCCATGAAATATCTGGGCTCGATAAACTTCTAAATTTAAAGAAGCTTTTTCTAAGTTCAAACAAGATCACAGAAATAAAAAATGTTAACCACCTCACGAAATTGGAACTGCTTGAACTTGGAGATAATAGAATACGGGTAAAAATAAATATTTATTTAAATATTATGATTTAATTTAGTGATGCTTCTTGGATGATCCTGTTTTAATTAAACAGTCAATATTGTATGTGAGATTTTAGTTTTAAGGATTTTACCAATATTTAATTTCAATTTTGTATGCAATTACATAATAACATTAATTAACACGTAATGGTATGGTAATGGTATAAATATAAAATCAGTTTTTTTTTATATCTTTCAATTTGTGTAAGCTCAGCCTTAATGACATATTGCAACATTTTTATTAATAATTAAGGTATGAGTAATAACTCATGATCAGCAATACAAGTCCTTCAGACAGGTATGACAAAAAAATGCATAAGTTAGCCAAAATAACAGCAACACTAGAATAATGTATTATATTATGTTGACTAAAGTTATAGTAACTGTAAGATATAAATAATTATTGATATAAATAATGTGGCAGTCGCTGAAACAAAACATTCATATATTATTGTAAATGTTGTTTTCTTACAGGAAATCAAAAACCTAGATGGGTTACGGACACTCAAACAACTGTATCTAGGAAAAAACAAAATAAATAAAATTCAAAATCTCGAAGATCTGTCAAATTTAGAAATACTTGTTTTACAAAGCAACAGGATAGTAAAAATCGAGAATTTAGAAAATCTAACAAAATTAGATCAACTTTACATCTCCGAGAATGGTATTACCACTATTGAGAATTTGGATTACCAAGTGAAGTTAGAAACATTAGATTTGTCAACTAATAAAATTACAGTCATTGATAATGTTCGGCATATGGTTGATTTGGAAGAACTCTGGGTAAGGTTAAATTAATAATATGTTAACCAACAATTTAAACCTTTGGTCACATAACTAGTTTTTCAATTGATTGATTTCAAACAGTAATGAGGTTTTCTAGACAGCTTTACGCATAACTTATTACCATAAACATATTTTACCTAAATTGCATAGATAATAATATCTCAAATCAAAGCATATACCATTATGTTCGATACGGTGCATGGACTTTTTGTGTTGCTATTTACAGAAAACTAAATGTTCAAACCATAAGGAAATATTACAAATATGATTAGTATTAAAAAAACCTAGTCCCACAACATTTTTGTATCTGTTTGTGATCATTTGATTTTTCTAATAGGCAAGTTAGAGAACAGCCTTCTTGCCTGACACACACTGTCGACTTTTGGGTCTAAGGCATGCTGGTTTCCTCACTAACCGCACGCCACTTGCCAACATTTTACATTATCTATAAACATTTTCAGTTAAACGACAACCAAGTATCAGAATGGTCATCAATAGAATACCTTCAAGAGAACAAGAAACTTGCTACCATTTATTTAGAACGGAACCCTTTGGCCTCGGACCCAGCTTACAGGCGCAAACTAAAGCTAATCCTGCCATCGCTGCAGCAAATTGATGCGACTCTGTGTAAATAAATGTTATTGAATCGTGAGCTGGCGAATGGAATAAAAATATATTTATTTGATCTTTCATCTCTGTTATATGTTATTTTTCTCTTTCGTGTTGCTTCGAATATTGAGAGAGATGTATGAAAACAGGATTGTTAGATAACATCATAATTCTTGAAACATGGTGATTGGTGTATGTTTATATAGTCAATTACTGGTTTTTCGTATGATGCAATTATATTGCGAAATCATGAAAACTCTGCACCAAAATTACGGTATAAAAATGCAGCTAAATAACTCTTATTTGTTCAATTGTTCTTACTACTCCAAAATACGCGGGAAAAGTCTATTTTTCGTAATATAATTTTCAGTGTGTACATATAACAAAAATCACACATATTTACCGCATTTATTTTTTAATAAGGCTAATCTTTGATACTTTGATGAATTCCGCAAATAAAACTAGTTAACTATATATATATTCCACGACACTAATCAGCAAAATATCATAAAGATCTTATGTATGTAATAAATATAATTGGTTATTTCCGTTCGCCAGCTTAGTTTCGTTGTCAGATCGCACGATTTAACTACTCATTGCTAATTTCCATTTCTAAGTAATTCGTAGATTACGTCATTGACCAGTTTTCATAATGTTGTGTAATAATTGTATGTCATGTTAGCTTTAGGCATTAGATTCTATGTGTAAATATTTAAGAAATTTCAATATAGCTCCTTTAGTTTTTTTTAATCCGACGCAAGACCAGTGTTAATTTTATTAATTGTTAAAAACATTACACAAATATTTTCAATTAAACATGAGATACTAATAATGTTGAAATTTCTTAAAAAAAATATTTTTGTAATATTCATGATCACTTTGTTTAAATTTAAAATTAAATGTATTATTATTTTAGTTAAGTTGCTAGTAGTAGTTAGTTACCTGTGTTAAACACGACATATTACTGTGCCTTTGCTAAAAACATCTTTTTTTAAACGGCAGCTATTTTAATGCTTGGTGCATACTTTTATGAAGACCTTTATAAGTATTATACCGCTACTGTCATTAAATAACATAGCTATACATAATACAATAATACAATTCAATCCGTCCCCTGCGCCTTGTGAATGTCTTACATTATCTTTTTACTATCTCTGGAATTACTGAAACAAGTTTGAGAATTCTCTCCTTAAGTAAAAAGCTACATTAATCCTGATATTTCGTAATAATCTGTTTATGGATGTTTCATGTTAACAAAAATACTTTGAGAAATAAAAATAAGTTTATCCATAGACTATAGAGAAATGATTTTCAGGCAGTCTCGGAATCTCATTCGAGCCTTGTGACCAAGCAACGCCCTCTGTTGGGCGTACTGAATAAGGTTAATTTTGAATTGTAAATAATACTTTATATTTATAATAAACAATAAACTATGTTTGTTTTAAATTTTCATTACTTCCCTTATATTTATAAAAATATTCACAAATAATAACTGTCTAAACTTTTCTCTAATTTCCAAATAGTTTTCGTATAACTTTCCGTGGAAGACCTCACATATGATTCATCTATAATTTACGAAAATATGCTGTGATATTACGAAATCCCAAAATAATTTATAACAATTCTAATAGTTATACTTATAACTAGTATAATGGGTTTCAATGTGGAATTTGAAGGAGATTTTAAACTTAATCAAGGCTTCAAGTAAACATTTTACGCATGAATTCAGTAACCGCTTGTTCTGTACTATAAAATTATCTTATATGTAAAATTCTCGTGTCGATGTTAGTTACCATACTTCTCCGAAACGGCTTGACCGATTTTCATCAAATTTTATATGCATATTCAGTAGGTCTGAGAATCGGCTACTATCTATCTTTCAAGATATTAGATTAGATTTCACCCCCTAAGTGATAAGGGATGTCCACCCCAAAAAAAAATATTTTAATTTTTAGATTTTTTTATGATACAGCATACAAAAATACATATAACCCCTAATTTTCGACCCTCTACGATCAACCCCTATTTTTTATTATTGTTGATAGCTATTTTTATTGAACTAAAAAAAATTTACTAGAAATATTATACATGGCAAAACAACGATTGCTGGGTCAGCTAGGTAGTATTTAATATACTCAAGGAGCAACAGAGATAGCATAATGTAAAGTAAGACTTTTAAGTAGGTACCTATATTAACAAAGGATCAGCTTTGCTGTAGCATGGAGAATTGTTGAAATCATTTTAAATTAAAAATCTGTTGGTTCTTAAGAAAATCAATAAAAAAAACCACTAATATTTAAAAAACATTGTAAGATTTTCTTTGCTTGAATTGGTTTAGGAGGGATGTTTCTAATGTTCTTACAACGTTCCTATATAGTAGAATGTCTTGAAGAACAAACGGAACGGTAGTAGTACTTCCTCTCAGTGTAAATTACTGTAAAGGTACGCATAGTTTTCGTCCATTTTGTTTTCCAGACAATTTTGTGCAGTCCAAACGAATTACTTATCAACCTTCTTATTTTTGGCCCATTAAAATGACGGCTTTAAGATTCTATGCCCTCAAATTAAAGAAAAGAAAAAAATAGGTTAAATTTGAATTCAGCGACCTCAAATTAGTAAGTTACAGGCATAAATAGGTTAAGAAAAAGTTTAAGTTTTTTCCCTAGTGAAATTTATTATTTGCACCTATAGCAATTACTTTAAACCAAGCAGTGTTTTGTTTCTTGTAAAAAATCTCAGGCGCAAATAATCGAATGTCCTTGGGACTGAGAAATGTCAAACCTAACCTCACAGCAATAAAACTCAACCGGCAGTAAACAAGTTTGTTAAGCTTATTTACATAGACTTGTTTTAGATTAAAAAACGTGATTTTAGTTGTGTACCGCCAACCATACAGACGTTATGAAGTCGTTCATAGAATATTCGTCGGACACCGACTTTCCAATTGAAAATTTACCTTATGGTGTATTTACTTCGCCTTCAAATGTAAGTATTCTATATTCTTAGTTTCCTACACATTGCATATGTTTAAAATTAAAAATTAACTTAAATATACATAAAGTAAAATCAGCAATGTGACCTTTTTTATCAATATTCGTCAAATATTTTTTTAGCTTCGCAATTTAATATAAAATCTATCTATCTATAAATAATAAACTTTTTGGTTATTTTTTTTTACTTTTGATAAACTATAATCTGTGTTAAAATTATATTGACGCGGGAATTTTGAAACTGAACTAGAGTCATCGTAGAATATGCCCTATACAATAATAATAAATGTACTTTATTATCATAGGAACAAAAACACATAGGAGTGGCTATCGGCGAATGGATATTAGATTTGAATGTCATATCGCATTTATTTAACGGCGATCTCTTGAGAGACCAACAACATGTTTTCAAAGTAAGTATGGAATGGACTGGTTATGTTAATTAAACGAATATAATTAACTTTAGATTTTGCATAACCTTCCGATAAATTCTTCATGCCCTTTATTATGTTTATAATGAAAGACTGTATTGTTAATGATCATACATTTTGATTTCCCTTTCGTATTGTTGACAGAAAAATAATTATGCGTTTATCTCAAAGCAGTTATCTGTAGCAACTAGTATTTATTTGTCTCGTCGCAAAGGAAAATGAATTAGCTTTATTCAAAAGTTTACTTAGTTTTGGAAATATAATATATGAATATTCTCAATTGAAGCAAAAGTTAGCTAGCTTTTATCTGATTATAGGACGAAAAATTAAACTCGTTTATGGGATTAAAAAAAGCTTACTGGAGTGAAGCAAGAGCAACAATACAAAATCTATTGGATGTAAATAATCAAACTTTACAAAATGATTCACAATTACGAGAAAGGTAAGAATAAATAAATGGATCTTATTTTATTATTCATTAATGAATATTTTTATTTTGTATGTTTTCCTACAGGGCATTTGTCAAGCAGAGCGAAGCCAAAATGCATTTACCAGCTGACATCGGTGATTACACAGATTTCTATTCTTCTATACATCATGCTACCAACGTTGGTATTATGTTCAGGAGCAAAGAAAACGCGCTCATGCCTAACTGGTGAGCTTATAAACCTTTCTATTTATCTATGGAATCTAATCATTTATATTCAGAAATTTCATTTAAAATGGGTCATTTTACATTAATATACTGAACACCCATATATAACACGTTCACGTTACTCACATCAACACCAACTATGCAAAAAACTTGTTTTCTATCGCGCAGCCCGGACATACAACGACCAATATTTAAGCCTTGACTTGTTTAAGCTATCGCGGAATATGCTTAAAAGGAGTATTAAGAATATCCATAGCGCAAAATCACCTGCATCGTGAGCATACCCCACATATAATATTACGAGAAAAAGTCAGAACGTGAACCCTCACGTACATACCCTCACTTTTACTCCATCACACAAACAGACAAATTAGGTATTACTTAATTTTAATGTATTTAGTCATTTTTAATATTATCTATTCAATGTTTGGCTATATCTTTAGTATAATTGTTTTGTATTCAATATAATTTGTTAGCCATAGGATTACGAAATAAATAATAAAATATTATTGATGGCTGGCATTGCCCTATGAACATTGCTTCAGATCCTTAATCAATAAGAGATTCAAGAACTCATCTGTCTCTTTTTATCACGGCGTAAATAAAATTATTAAGAATAAGTGGGAAAATGTTTCACGAATATTATTTTCAGGAAGTATATACCAGTCGGCTACCACGGCCGATCTAGCTCCATTATTGTATCCGGAACACCGATTAGGAGACCATATGGACAAACCTTGCCAGTTGAAGGTACTTAATATCAACTTTCATTATTATTTTTGGAGATATCTTCGTGGCTTTAACTTGCAAAATATTAAGTACGATTGTTTAATTACGCTTTCGATTAAATGGTATACTTGTGGTTGTCCTCATTTTCGATATTTCACTAGAACTATTGTTCAAAATAAATTAACTAGAGTGCTAAGAAGCTTGGTGTGCTCAGCAAGGCGAGACGGTACTTAACTCCGGGCTACCGCTTGCAACTCTGTAAAGCGCAGATTCGGCCCCACATGGAATACTTTTCTCACCTCTAGGCTGGAGCTGAGCACCAGCTCCTTCCGCTTGGCCGTATTCAACAAAGAGCGATTCGAATCGTCGATGACCAGTCACTATCCGAACGGCTTGATCCCTTTGCGTTGCGTAGAGATTTGGGATCCCCTGCATCTTCTTCCGCATTTACCATGGACAATGTTCAGATGAGTTGTTCGGACTAATACCTGCAGCGGGGTCAACGGACGACAAAGCAAAATACGGATGGTGTATCACCTTGACGTCCGTCGTTCCACAACTGAGCGTTTCTTAAGGCATTTCTGCCGCGCATCGCCATCATGTAGAACCAGCTGCCCACTGAAGTATTTCCGAACCAATTCGACTTAGGATCCTTCAAAAAAGGACGGCAGCGCGCCTGCGAGCCTTCTAGTACTGTGAGTGTCCAATGTCCATGGGCGGCGGTATCACATAACAACAGGTGAGCCTCCTGCCGGATTGCCTCTTGTAACATAAACAAAAGTCTTGACAACGAGCGATGCTTAAAAGACACTTGCACATACCCTTTTCTTTACTTTTATTACAGGAAAATTCCTGTAAAATATCGTATTGTGTTTTTAATTAGAGTCAACCATTGAAATTGTAGTGAAGGGTCAATATATATTTATTCAAAATCAAATCTACTGAGTGAATTTGGTTAGATCCCGCTCTTAAGTCAAAGTAAATTACTTCTTGAAATATTTAGAAATTTTTCTATAAACAATAAACATAGAAAAACATTGTCCGAGGCACTAATATTGTTTATTAATACCAGGTGCCGAGCCGCATTTCGGTCCATGCAGATTGATGGATTTTGAATTGGAAATGGCCTGCTTCGTTGGTGGACCTCCTACTAAACTAGGCGAAAGAGTCACTGCCAAACAGGCTGAAGAACACATTTTTGGATTTGCATTGATGAACGATTGGAGTGGTGCGTATACACTGAATTACGTACACCTACAAATATTTGTTTGTTTAATTTACTATGACGTTAATTGTTACTTAAGTAATGTATGTACACTTTATATACTTTGAGTTAGAGTCCTTCAAACAAAGCGCGAACTAATTCTTAATAGGCCGGCAACGTACTTGTGAGCCGTCTGGCAATGTGAGTTTTCATGGGCGGAAACAGCAGGTGAGCCTTCTGTCCGTTTGCCTCCTGTTACATAGAAAAAACCGATATGTCTTGCTAAAATCGATACGAGTCAGGCACAGAAGCCTAATCACTTAAATATAAATCAATCTAAAGCACTAATAGCGCAGTAGCATCCTACTTTAATACCCTAAAATAGAAAGAGAGAGAAAAAGCCCAAAAAAGTTTTAATGTTGCTGGATTATTAATAATAATATTTCCATAACTTTCAGCTCGCGACATTCAAAAATGGGAGTACGTACCCTTAGGGCCATTTACGGCCAAAAATTTGGGAACAACAATTTCACCTTGGGTGGTGACGGTAGACGCCTTGAGACCTTACATTGTCGAGAACTACCCTCAAGACCCGCCACCATTCCCTTACTTGAAACATGAAGACAACTTCAACTTTGATATTAAACTGGAAGTGGATTTGATATGTAAGTAATATTTAATATGCTCCTAAATCCGAAATCACCATCGGACTTCAAGACAGAATACAAAATACCATCCGTATCACCTCGACGTCCGTCGTTCCACAACTGAGCGTTTCTTAAGGCAGTTTCTGCACCGCACCACCACTATGTGGAACCAACTGACTGAAGTATTTCCGAACCAAGAACAGTAACATAAAGAAAAGAAAAAAATGAGAAATGAGGGTAGACATTGACATTTTATTGAATATTCATTCATTTGGTTTCTTTGCGATGATTTTCTTGTTTGTTGAAGCGTTAAATTCGTTGTTATTTCTATTATAAGCCGTTAGAAAAATGGAAGAAGCAGTTTTGAAATTTCAATAGCTATTATTTGAGCTTGATCGTCACGATTTAATACTCACATACAATTGTATTATTTTAATTTCTCAGCTGAAAAATCACCAGTGGTCACTACGATTAGTCGCTCCAACTACCGGTTCCTATATTGGACAGTAAAGCAGCAATTAGCCCAGCAGACTATCACAGGATGCAACCTAAACCCTGGAGACCTTCTCGGCTCGGGGACCATCAGTGGTGACGTAAGTTCTCAATTCGACTTTGGGTCCTTCAGAGTGCGTACTAATTTCTAAAAGGCCAGCCACGCAGTTGCGAGCCTTCAGGTAATGTGAGTGTCCATGGGCTATATCACTTAACATCAGATGAGCCTCCTGCCCGTTTGCCCCGTTATACATATAAAAAACAGTTTAGGATTTATATGTTCATAGTCCAAGCTTTATGAATGATACCAAAGCTATTTAGTATATCGAAAACCTTGAATCCGTTTTAACCGACTTTCATAAAAGAAAGTTATTAATTCGATCTATTTGTATGTGATTGTTGAACTTGGATAATATTTGAGTATGATGATCTATAAATTTGGTAAATGTACGTCTATGATCGTTTCGTAAATTACATGAAAATAATGTTTGTGCACAAAATTCTCGGAAAACAATTAAGTCGTATCAAGGTGATATGAATCAGTTATCTATTGTGAATACTGAACAACATATAACTGACTGACGAAAGGTATTGAATAAAATATAACTGATCAACTTAGAAAACAGTCAAAGTTTTTTTTTATTCAAATTTGGTAGTGTGTGTTGTATTAACATACCTAGGTAAATATTCTTGAATTTGAAGTACAGCGTAAACCCTGTTTAAAAAGATTTGAAGTCTTAATAAAGAAACGCGTTATGCCCGGGAAAGCGTTTTATGTTTTTTGTCTTTAGGAACAGGGATTTAAATTGTAAACTTTTAAATTATTTTACAAGTTGATGCTACGCGCTAAGCCTATAGTCTATAGTCTGGTTATTTTTTAAGCATTAAGGCATAGTAACCAAACAAGGTAATATAAGATAACATAATATGGTATTGTGGTATCTGTAGTATTACCTAGTATCTATATTTTTTTCCAGTTTTTTACATAATCCCTTAACATATGTAGCAGACACATTTGTGCGACAATTTTATTAATCATTTATAACATTCACCAGCCTTTTTACCTTTATCAATCATTTCCTTGGGAATCGAAATAAGGATACCAGTGATTCCTGATGCTTATTCCTATTGTAAAGCCTCTGAATAACGTAACTGTCATTGGTCTGCAATCCTTTCATAAACTTTTATTTATTTTCAGACATCTGATTCTTATGGCAGTATGCTTGAATTAAGTTGGAAAGGAACGAAACCGTTACGTCTAAAGTCTGGAGAGGAACGTAAATTCTTGCAAGATGGCGACACTGTTATACTCCGCGGTTTTTGCGTTAATGAAAATGGCGTTCGCATCGGTTTCGGCAACTGCGCAGGAAAATTGCTACCCGCTGTACCATTTGAATAAAATTGATTTGTTTAAATAGGCATTATTCATATAAATTATATATTCGTCACAATGAATCGCTATTCATATCTATGTAGCTGATTGAATAACGATTAGAAAAAGAAATTATATTTGCCTGAAATAATATGAATTATATAAACAGATAAAGTATTCAATTTAATTCAAAACCCTATCCTATTTCGTTTTGAATATTCATCTATGTAATACGCAACCAGACTATATATATTTAGACTTTAGAAAATTAAAAACGGCTTAATGTAGAAAGTTGCCAATACTTTTATTGTTTTTCGAAGTTATCTTTCGTTCCTCTGAGAAAAGCAGTGGGCCCATTCTTCCTTAGGGGTCTTTTCTATGGCATGACTGTCACGAAATGACCTTTCCGACCAAAGAAGGAGGCACTCATCTTTTTTCCTTGACTTCTTCCTTTGTTTACCTTAGTTGGCCGATGCTCGAAAGGAAACATCCACTGAGCTGATTGTCTTTTGGTTTGGGTTCGTAGCAATATATCCTTCATCTTCAGCTTTCATCACCTGTGACGATGTCACAGTGATGATCAGCAATATATCCACTGTGAAGGACGTCTCTCACGCGGATCATTTATATTGCTACGTCCACGCTTAAACTCGTTAAACCAATTGTAAATAGTGGCACGAGATGGGGCTTCATAAAGAAATGCTAATCGCAGCCTATCATAGCTTTGTTGTTGAGTACGAATGTCATAATAAATCATTGATCGAAAACTTTCTCGCGTTAGGTTTATTTTCACGTGTAACAATGTTTTAGATTTGCCGCCAATTCACAAAAACAAATGACAAATGAATGCAATATACTACAGTAGGTTACCAAAGAGGTCTAAAATTGAAATTCAAAAAAGTTTTCATTAGCAATGTTTCTAACTGGCCAGTTGTGTTACCCACGTATAAATAAGAAAGTTGAAAAAGGCCATCAAAAAGTTTTAATTCTACAGCGGCAGAATTCAAACAAAAAAAAAACATAAATTGTAAAATAACACCACAGACTGGTACTACCATAATAATATAAAGCATAGACAATATACAAAGAAGTTGCTTATCAAACAGTAGAAATGTTATCAATGGGGGCCTCATAGCCTAGCGGTCTTGTTAAGTGGCAGCTAGGTGAGGGGTACCGGGTTCGATTCCCGGTTCGAGGGCAAGTTTTAATTTAATTTAAATTTGTTCTCGGCCTTTGGGAGGGTTGTGCGGTACCGGGCGAGTGCCTAAACCGTACATGGAGGACACGGTCGAATTTCTAAAAAACAAGCACGAATTATAAAAAATCCTATACTTGACGCTGGCTAATGCACAAATCGTGCCAGAGCCATAAAAAAAAAAAAAAAAAAAATGTTATCAACATGACAGTTTGACTTTAGGCTGTCAACGTCAAGTTTTAGTGTTTAAAAACAGCAATTCCAATTTTCCGAATGCTTTATGCTCTTGCTGATCAGCATTTTGCAATTTCATTTCCTACTCAAAATATCTTATCGCTAGTTTCCTTCGCAGTATGGATTAATTTTACCTATAAGCTCCTTTGTGATTTAACGTTTTAATTAGTGCCTAAGCTTAAAGCTGTAAATCAATTAATAGTTTTACAGTTAAAACGGAATTGATGTTAGTGCCGTCCTCGTGGATTCGCAATGGAAAATCACGACCAAAGCAATAATAAAAACGTGTCTTTAAGTTTATTATCTGAATATAATTCGGATTCAGAATCGGAATATACGCCATCGAATGAAAATGCCGCTGAGACTGACGGAGATTCGGATACTGTGGAACTAAGTGAAATGGTGTTAAAAAATAACATTATAAATGCCTGTGCTCATGGTCCTTTACCTTCCGGTGAAAGCGATGGAGAAGTTACAACTCACATGATCATAGATAGTTCAGAAAATGCTGTCTCACAATACGATGTAACAATGTACAGAGTTGATGATGAGGATAGTGATGACTCAGAATCTGATAGCTCTGAAGAATCTAGTGATAGTGATGTGGATTCAGTCAAGGACATTGAGGGGGCCTATAGCGGGTATTACAGCTTTAATAAAATTATTTAGTATCCTCATTGTATAATTTAATTTTATAATAAGATAATTCTATTTTTTATCTGTTTATTTTGAGTAGAAACCGTATAAATGTTATTTTGTCTCTGCCACAAACTCAATTATTGTTAATAGATTTAATATGATCAAGCTTTTTGATTATTAAAAAAATTAAAATAACCTTGAGTTGTCATGGAAACATTCTATGTTAATTTGTAACCTTCACCTTGTATTACGGTAAAGTTCTCTGTGTTATTGGATATACTAGACACTAATATAAATCCTATTTTGTTGGAAGGGATGAGTTAAGTGGAAATCAAGCAGAGATATTGGTTCCTCCTAAGGTTCCAGGTGAAATAGGTCTTGATGAGCTCCCGCCCATAGAAGATCTTACCATAAGCATACCAGCTCAAGAAACAACTAAGATTGGAAAGATTTGCAGTATCGTAGATAGGTTAGGTAAGTCACTTGAATTGAAATTATTATTTATTTTAAATTTTATTAACTTTCTCACAGTTGTATGTTTCATATTTCTATTTATTAATCCTTCGCTTGCTAAAGCGTGTTCCTGTTTTAAACTCACATGTTCGAATTTTACATAGTACAGAATGTTATAGTAATTTTATCATTTACAGTTGTAGTTCAAGGATTACCTGAAACACCAGCTGTAGATATAGATAGCATATTGTTCTTGGAAAATGGTGCTAAACCACTTGGTCAAGTGTTTGACGTTTTTGGACCTGTAAGTACTATTTTTAAGCCAGTTTAATACTACATAATATACATGACTCACTCTTCAGGGCTTAGCAAGCAATGTGATTGTTCTGTTTATCTTGTTTTGTTTTTATAATATAACCATATTATAATACTTACAGGTATCTCAGCCACATTATTGTGTAAGATTCAACTCTGCCGATCACATTGCTGAACGAGGAGTAGATGTAAATATGGATGTGTTTATAGCACCAGATACTCCACACACCAACTACGTGATAGTTCAGCAACTTATGAAGTATGTTTTGTTACTTAAATTTCAAAGTTTTTGAAGTTTTATTACGCGCAAGTGTTATTTATGTATGTATGGAAACCTAACGTTGTATTAGGACACTATTTTAATTTCAAACCCAAAATTTTGTGACATAATAATGCATGCCAGTATAAAATGAACCATTGTTGAATGCTGAATTAAGGAGATACTCTTGAACAAAAGTAAATAAATGTGTATAGAGTATTTATGAAGAGATATTTTAAATTTGTTGGACATTAGGAAATACTTTCTCTTACATCATCACTATTAGTTGGATTTCTATTGAAGATGTAATTTTTAGTATATAGGAGTTAAGCAAGAATACAATGGTCATATGGCTGGTCTAATATGTTTGACAAAAATAGTAATAGATGGCGCTGAACCCAATATTGGAATTGTTTTTCTGTCACTTTACAAGCATTTAATGCTAATTTCCAACAGGTGGCATTAGTTATTCTGTCATTGAAATCATTTTTGTTGATAGTTTTTAGTACTTCGATTTGTTTAAAAAAAATTCTGGTGTATTTCAAACTTAAAAAAAATACTATAGTAACTTAATAAGATCCATTTGTTATAAACTAACACATTTAAAAATATCACAAAACAATTCAAAATGGTTTTAATATTGCAATTTTTTAAAGTAATTTTTTACAAAAATAATTTTGGTAATTATAATACGAAACCACAACTTTCAGAGTAAAAGGCTGCGACGCATCATGGTTAAACGACGTCGAGACACCACCTAATCAAGCCGAATTTTCCGATGACGAAGAAGAAAGGAGAGTGAGAAGAGAGAAGAAAAAAAATAGACAAGAAAACGAAACCACAGGTGGAGAAACATCGAAGGATCGTAAAATACTTGAAGCTAAACGAAAAACACCACAATTTAGGAATAGAAATAGTAACTACCGAGGTCCACCAGGTCCCGTATATCACGGGAGAATACCTCCCCCCCACCCGGATATTAATCCGCCACCCGGGTTTACCCGGCCAATGTTTGCTCCACCCATGTTCGTGCGTCCAAGGATGCGATTTGGCCGACCACCATTCCTTGGAGCGCCCAATATGATGCCATTTAGACATAATATGCCCACTTTTGGCTCCAATTACTGCAATATGCCCGGGGCGCATCCCCAATGGAGGCAGCCACCTCCTCCTGGGACATAAAATGTATCAAGGCATTTTTAAAATCCATTTTGCATGCATTTAATTATATAGTTATGCATGCTTTGAAAATATTTCATTCCTTTTCCAACAGTGAGTTCGGAATGTTAGCAGCTATGGGAACGAAACAAAATCTAAGAGGACTTAGGGTAAGATTCAGAGTCGAATTCACTAAGTATGACTTCCTTATGTCATGTCCCAATTTGACATATTTAAGTCCGTGCTATGTCTCGACTGTGAATCTCAGATTTAGTTCCTAAGGATATTAAAAAGGCAAATTTAATTAAAGTTGTGGAACGTTTTAATTTGTCGATTAATTAAGTACCAATATTGCAGGAAAGATCCTCAATTGAATTTATTTTTTGCAAATAAAATTTTTATCCGCTTTGCCTCAATGATCAGATGTTCTTTAACTTAGGTTATAGTACCCTATCAATGAGACGGAATACCAATGAATAAATGTATTTTAATATATACTCAATTTAAATTTCCTTTAATAATTGGTGCTTTTCATATGAAAAGTTTAAAATATTGTGCCTATAACTTCTATTAACAAAAATGCTTGCTCCGGTAATAAAGGCAAGTGTTTGATATTCTAGTGTTGTTATCCAAATACCTGTATTTATCTTTAAATATAATTATTATAGTTAATGTTTGTTTTTCTTTCACAAGTTTTATTACTTTTTGGTAGTGATTTTTGTGCGAACCCAAAAGATTTTACACATACAATCACAGTGGCGGTGTTTAATTAACTGCAATAGTGATCTAGTATTGAGAATCTTCGGTATCTAGTCAAGACACAATTTTTTTTGTAAATGTTGCACGGAGCCCTAAGTATTGGCGGTGTAAACACGCTTTTGCCTCGGATAAGCAAAAGCTACTCTTGCGCCTGCTCTAGTACTGCGGTGTATGAGACCAAGTTCAAACATAAATTTAAACTATAATTTTTATATTTAAAGCTTGGAGCGTTTTCAAACAGGTGTCTTTAATTAAATCAGTGTTACCCTTTTTTGTACCATGCCCCATCTTAGCTATTCTTATGACCCCTATGTTATATACATAATTTTTAATGTTAAAAAAATACTAGGAAATTGTTAACGAAACACTGTAAATATATTTTCAAAACATAAAGAAAATCTTACATTACAAAATTCAAATTACAAATAATTTTAATAAATTTTCGAATAGCCGCCCTTAGCAATCAAATTGCCTCACTGGGGCGTGGGCCCCACGTTGCGAAACACCGATTTAGATAGTTTAACTATGTTATTGAAATACACAATGTGTATATATACCTATATTAATTTAAAATTCCAAGTATACTTATTAAAATAATTTACTCTGGGTAGTGAGGTAGCGTATGTTAATGTTATGTTAACTGAGATATCAATGTTTTTTATTTATTTTAGGAAATACGTCGAAGCGAGAAAAGTAAAAGACGGATAGTTTTGTAATTTCTTTATTAAATATTTCATTGTTAGAAATTAACTAACGATTGAATTTCACAATTGTTAAAATAAAAAAAAGTTTATATAAAGACTACAGCTAAAAAATACTGCTCTCGGACTATGCAGAAATAAATGTGTCCATAACATTCTGCTGCCCATTGACAAAGTCAATTAAAATGGTCAAAATAATTTTGCACTCACATAATCACAACGTAAAATGATAGACATTTCACAAAACAGGAATAACATAATTAAAACTAATTAATATATTGTTGATGATTTGATTAAAACGAATTAGATCTCGCCGAACATGATGCGACAGAGAGCATACATTGTAGGAATAAAAATCATTAGTAATAATTAATAATTTCATTGACGAGACCCTAATAGAACCTATAGAGGTATAACCTAAACTAAAATTGATTAAAAGCATAATCGTGACGCAACAAAGAATATTATACGGCAGTGGTTTTTAAGTATGTTGCCAGTATATTAATAATTAACATTTTGGCGCGAACGGCGAATTCATAGCGATGAGCGACCTAATGAGGCATTTTATATAAATATGATTATAATAATTTTGATCGTTAATAATGAAAAAATCATGATTGATGATAAATGCACTTTTTACGTTATAAAATTCATACTCTTAGTTGCGTCGCGGGACATAATAAAAATAAAACTTAATATAAATGCAATACAACCGGGCGCTCATACAACATTCCATAAATAATTATACCATCATTTATTGCCAAAACTTGCTGTAGTGCGATCACAACCCCATGTCAAATTGGGAAAATGTAACAGATTAGATCCAATTTTATTAATATTTCTTAGAGATTCATTTTCAATCAAGTTTTTTTAAAATCTCAAGTCAATTCATTTTCATTTATTATTTTTCTGAAATTAAACATTCTATATTTCAATTATTCATATTAAAATCTATTGGATCACATAAGGTATTATGCCTCAATATAAAATGGCTATTTTCTTTCAGAATCATAGTCGGAGCTAAGCGATTAATGTAAATACATATTTTATATTATGTATTGATATAATAGCGCTAAGTTGCCATTTCTGAATCTTCCCCTTAGACCCATGTATTACACTTTTCGATACATCATCCATATTATGTTAAATCAGTGTTTTTCATATATTTATTAATAACCGGAAAGCGAACTGGTATGCTTTCATTTAGGTCCGAATACGACGGAGCACTGCTTAAATTTTCAATAAAATCTTTTTTAGTCTGTAGACTATACCACATTGTGTAAATGTTCTCTAGAAACTCATAAATTTCGTGCGACAAAAATATTGAGCAAAATGCTAATTTAATTACAATGTACTCAAATTTCCTCTGTGAAGGTATTTGCGTATTTCCCAACCACAGTGACTTGCAACCGCACGTCAGCTGCCAATAGGGCCGTTAAAACTTAAAAACCTAACCTACCGCGTGGGACACAAGATTATTCGGAAACTTATCTTTAGTATAAAAATACAGATTCATTTGTATTAAATAAACTCTCACCTTAGCTTGCCAGATGAAGCCTCTAGGGCAAATGAAAAAGCGAGCAGTCTTATTAAGTAAAGCGGACTAAAATAAACATATCACTAATAGTGAACTAATTTGATCTTGAAAACTAAAAACTTACCACTAAGTTAGTTCGAGGATTATAATTTTGATTAATCGTTAGGAACTATACTACTGTACAGATTCAAGGGAACTAAATAATACTTGTAAAACGTATGGGTGACGGCTTCTTAAATAAAATTTTTGAATTTAGTCTGTGGCAGACATGTTGCCAACAATTTTAAGGCAAGTAGGTGATCAGCCATTTGCTCCCGTTACAGTCGACGCATTTTAAACTGATTCGTCGGGCATAAATGTCACTGACAGTAGGAATGCACGCAATGCCGTAATCAATACTTAGATACCTGCGCACGCGCTCTGACTCCTGATTGGTCGTTACTAGTAAGGGTTGTTGTTTATCTATGAATATAAGATTTTTCGTTATGACACATTACTTAAGCTTCGTTACGCACAATGGAAGCTTTTCTAACGTGGTTTTGAAGAAATTAAATGGTGACATTTATCTTACAAATAAAAAACTTTTATTTTCGAAAAATTATTCCTATTAATACTTAACATAGTTTAGCATATCGATCGTACCTATCCCGTTATCGATATGCACCTACAATTCTTACACACATCACTACACCTCTCCGTAAGATCTGTAAGTGCGAGCGAGACAGACAGATAAATATGATTTATGACCCGAAGCGTCAGTTCATAATGCGACTACTATAATCGAATAGTCATGTATAAGCAATTACTTATTTCTATGGCTACTTTTGGAAAATGTTACTTGTAAAAGATTTAAAGAAGCCATCACACACATAGCGAAGCGTGTAAAGGAACTCAAGAAACTTAATTAAAGTCCAATCGACTGTTTAACAGCATCAATGACTGGATAGCTGTCAGAATATACATTTGCGACGCCAACTCGTTTGACAGGTCGCGAATGTTGACGTTGACATTGACGGTCGTCCAAGATGGCGACATTCCCGCGAGAAATCGAATTACGTACTAAGATTACACATACAGGCATAAACGATTAGAGAAATATATGTCATTAAATTATGTCCGACTAAAAATATTTAGCGAACGTATCACTTGTTCGTGTGGTGTTACATTTTAGAATTTTTCAAATTTTTACCTAATCACTACACGCTACTCGCTATTCACAAAGATAAGATAAAGGCGATACAGCTGTGCTACTACACATCCAATATATACGGATAATTCGTAAATAGACGGCCAATCTACGTTACAAAACTACTATATTAAGTCTGGTACGGATCACTAGAAAATAAATCAGATCCACGAAAATTACGTCCGTCGCTCGAGGCGTTGACCGAAGGAAACGTCGGAAGGGAAGTGAATCTTTTTCATTATTAAAGCTAAAAATCTCCCCGAAATAGGCCGCGCGCCCAAAGTCACACCAAGAACCACATCGAAGGCAACCGAGAATTCCTACCTAATTCCATTAAAATACGCGGTAAATATGACTCATCTGTAGAGTATCGCAAAATAGTTATACTTACTATAAAAACAGTGTCTTATACGAGAACTCTGTGAGTCAAATAAAAATAGTCTATGGCAACTCTGGCGGACCAGGCGGATTCGCTTTCATATAAAACACTGTTCGCTTGTGACTTCTTGTTCCGAACCAATTGTGTCGACTGAGTATCTTTGTTTCGACGCGTCGGTCCGTTTCGCGTCGGGAACGCACTCCGCCATATTGTCCCGTTAAAGAGAGTCCCCGACGCCAAACGCCCCGAAGCCGTGTAAAGCTTCCGTGATCAAATCTCAAGATCCAATAAATTATTCCAATTTAAATGCATCTACAGTTACTTAATCTAATATTATCATTGTAGTAGCATTCGTGGGCGACACCGCTCCGCTTTCTACTTAAAAAAAACATCGTAAATCTAAAACCGAATAGCAGCTTTCAAAAATGGGGAAATTTCTACCATTAGTGGTTCGAAGCCGGCAACGTTAGGTTCTAAATTGATCGAGACATCCACTTATTAATAATAGGAAGACATTCTAGCATACGCTACAAGCACTTTGACGAAGACCCAACTTTATGCTACCACAATAATACGTCTACCCCACATAGTATAATAAGGGAAGACTGAGAGGAAAATGGAAAATTTCAAAGTAGTCCGGACTCGTCCCACAAAAGACGCGAAAGATTCGGGTCCTTTTAATTGAACCCAAACGTTCCGAGAACTGTCTCTACACGACAGCACTCAAAAATCGAGAATCCCCAAAAAGTCCAGACTACTGAACAACGTATCGTATGACTATGATGGGGTAAACAGGTGTGGATTATGTGTTCTCAACCGGGCGTATGGTACAGTCGCCCACGGTGGTGATCGGGGTAATCGTGACTGAGCTGGGAGTGGAGACCGACACGTTCGCATCCATCTGCGCCTGATCTTTGTCCTCCTTGTCCTCGTTTGCGGGTAGTTTCACGATTTGACAGTCGCCGACCGTCATGATTTGGGTCTCGCAGCCGACCGGGGGGACGTTCTCCTCCGGCTCAACCCTCGAGTCGTCCTCGTCGCTGGAGGAGTCCGACACGTCGATGGTCCTGTCGTGGGTCTCGGACGCCATGTGGTCGGCGTCGATGTTCCGGTCCGGGTCGACGCTGGTCACGCCGTACGAGTAGGCGAGAGGGTTGTACATCATTTCCGTTAAATAGGAGAAGTCTCCGAATGGCAGGTTGGTCGCGTTGTAGTTTTCGTTCGGTCGGCCGTCTGGAAATTTTCGGAGATGTTACGGTTTAGTAAGAATTTATAAATGTTTTTAATCGAGTGTAGTTAAAGCGATTTTGCTCTTGGGGAACGGGAGCGTTTAAGTATTACGTAACGAATTTTGGGGAGGGGGGGTCCTTTTGTAAAACGTTACGATGCGGGGCGGGGTTTGAATTACGCGTTATTGTTAATATTATTTTCGCCTTTTCAGTACTTTACACCACATAATGGTCACTTTTAGGTATAAAGAGTCACTGGCTAGTCACGAAACGTTTTACTAATGGGTACAGAAAAACCTTACGGCGCGTTACATGGGGGAGGGTCAATAATCTCCAAAAATTGCGTGACGTAATACTTGAACGCTCCCAACCTCAAAAGGTCTAAATTAGGATTTGAAGCTTATTTTAAGATTGATTTAGCGTTTTTATATTGATTTTTTCAGACAATCAAATCAATTCATTCCAAATTTTACTATCTGAAAAAGAACGCCTTTTGTTCACAACTTAAAAAGCACTTAATCATGCAATTGCCCAATAATGCGAACATGTATCATGCATATTTCGAAAATACAATAGAAGCAAATAATAGTAAAAAGCTTTCGTTATTATGCGATTTGTTTATTATGTTAATTTCAGCTAGAGGTTACGATCCCTTATAAAATACCGATTAGTACCGACAATTTCCCAATTGTTCATGCCAAATAATGTATTATACTAACAAAATTTGTTTATCTCAGCAGCTAGGCCGTACTGCATCGGTATTGTCATATCCATACCTAAGAAAACACTTTATTAGCTCTGCACTACACGATCAACGACTACAATCTACATAAAAGAGAAATAGAGAATAGAGCGTATCATCCTAGTCTAGTCTGTGGCATCGGTAGCAATTTCAATTTAAATATAGATTCAAGGACTGCCAAACAATTATTTATACGTTTGACAATTGACAGTGTGATATTACAATAATATTGAGCAACATTTTAGGACGATTCAAATATTTTGGCGCACATATCAAAGACATTTTGACAGATGTCAAGCCAGCGAATTGAGACAAGATTCATAGACATGTCTATGATTACCATCTGCCAAAATCGCCCAACTTTTTGCGACAGTCAATTTACTTTTAGTAATATTCAGAGACAAGTTAAGTGATTTATATCAAAGTCAAAAGAACATTACCATGAAAAGAGAGATGAATTTGTAATTAGGATTAGATTAAGAAGGCTAGATTAAGGTGGCTACCATTAACAAATCGAATCTATTTATTACTACTAAATTTAGATTTATTATTTCCCAAATAAAGGGGGAAGACCAGGTCAGAAAATCTGGCAAGTTCTTTTTTTAATTTTTAGGTTACAAGAAAATTGCAAGATTCGGCAACCTATATGTAATTAATTTTTAAAAGCATTATATTGAGATTTTTTTTAAAACATTTCTCTGACAAAATAACAATAGGGTTGTAATTGCAACTTCTAGTCCAATCTGGAAACACAGACTCAGAGCCAAAGCATACATAAGACCCAGTTGGAACATAAAAACTATTTCCATTCCTTAGCGAACAAGGTCGTGCACGTCACGAATGAACGAACGTCAGTGAGACTAGACGTTTTGCGATCAATTGTCAAATACACTATTCGCTCTATAAACTATTCTCATTTGATGTCGTTAGAACTTTTTTGTTCACCGTATTATACATGATAAAATTTATCTAAATTATTCATATGTAATATGTAAATTTAACATTTTCCTTATGGTAATTTTATTTATGATCTTTGATAGTTAATTTGTAAGAATTGTATTAAAATTTAGTTGTTCGCTTGTTTTCCGACTGTTGAAATAATATGCATATGGAACAAAAAACGACGCAAGAGTACAATAACATTAAACAAAAAAGTTCATCAAAGGCTGTAACGAAAAATAAAAAGCTAGAAGTGATTGCACACACGGACAAATACAATAGAGTCGTGATATTATCTAGGTACAGTCACACACAAACGGCATTTGGAACATTTAAATTTTGAATGAAAATTTCTTAAATGTTTCTTTTTATTGCGACAATGTGGACTCGAATAGTATTTAAAAAAATAATAATATTCCAATTCAAAATTTGAATCTAAATTTAATAACACAGTAAACTGCCAGAAATCGCGTTGTAGGAGTATTCTAGTATTTTTTTTTGAATTAATGAAAAAGTATGAACACGAATTTAAAGTTATATGTTTCATTTTATAACATAATTGAAACAGGTGCAAAGGTACGCAAAACGAATTATGAACTTGACAAATTATTATAAATTTCACACTACAGAAATATAACTTGAGAAATCTTCACGTTTAAGGGGAGAAATACCGCGTTATATGGGGCATAACTGTACATTACACCATAAACACGTTTCAAAAACACTTTTGTATTTGACTGTACCCTAAATGAGCTAGTTATAAAAACTGGTGATTCATTATAATGTCATTTTGTAATATAAAAACTCGGACAAGACGGTAATTTCCAAGTTTTTATATTCTGGTTTTAACCGTAATTTAGTGTTACAATTAACTTTTAGATTATTGTTTATGTTCTTATCACAATTATTTAAAGCGTTTACGCGCTCGAGTCCAGGGGAAACAAATTTATCTTTTGTTGACCTTAGATTATGTTTATCGGTCACGTGACATGTTATTCGCCTTTTTTTATTTTATTCGTGTTTCAATATAAATAGTATTGCCTTCGCTTGACAAAAATAATTTCTTTTTGTTGTATTTTGAATATGGCAATATTGTGTAACATCACGTGACCATAGAAATTGGACTACCAAGCACAAAACAAGTTGGAATAAAAATCAGGGGTCTTTTCAACAACAAATTGTTAAAATAATATTTCTATAAACTATTAAAAACATTCAAATTTAAAGTCAATACAAGCAAGAAAATAAATATTATTAAAAAATATCGAAAAAAATCTCTTTATTTCTTACCAGGTCTGTTGGGTATGAGGTAGTTCTTGGGTGGGCGACCTCGTTTCCTCTTCAGCAGCAGCTGTTGGCCCGCGGGGGATAGAGCAGACATATGTTGGGGGCTGGGACCCATCACGGTACCACTTGTTAGCACACATCCTTCCATGTCTGGAATTATTTTTATTTCTCAAAATCTAGATAAAGGAGCAAGTGTTCACAAATTGGGATTTTTTAATTATACATTTACATGTTCTCAGTACGTAATATTTTTTGTGATGTCATTTTGTAAAAAAAAATATATATTTATTATGTTTAAGATTTAAGTTAGTATATAGTTCCTCGCTTAACGAATAAGTATCACAATACAGCGAGGAAATGCCATCATTAAACACCGCAGGGACCCAACCTTTAAGTTTATTTTAATTTTCCATTTATTAATTTTTAATTATTATTATCATAATTTATTTATTGCTCAGATTAAAATAACGCCGTAGCCCACAAGTCCAGTATAGTTTTAAATTGGTCTAGGCATGTGATAGGGAAACGGTATTTGAATAAATGAATACTAATAATCGCTATTTTTTTTAGAATTTGTTTAACTAACATAAGGGGGCGTCCATAAATTACGTGAGGTGTTTTTTAAATTCTCTTTTGCTAGATGCAAAGTAGTAAATACCGCATGTACTACAGCATCTTTTCTCTAAATCATCACGTATACTTGGGCAGTAGAGATCATAAGGCGTGCTGATGCAGGCATTCAGCGGTTGAATCGGTAGGTGGTGGCGTATTAGAAATGGAACAAATGACTTTCCGTCATGTTCATTAAAGTGTTTTTTTTAAGAAACCGAAATTTCATCAACCGCGTAAAAATCGGTTTATTTATTCAAAAGTTTTTGCGGTTTGAAAATTCAAAAAATAGTGTTTTATCATACTTCCATTAGACTTTTGAGCTCCAAGAGCTCAAAAGCATAAATAAGCTATATCTTTGAGCTCGGAGAACTCAAAATAACACAGAATTCCTACTTTTGAGCTCAAAAACAAAATAAGTGAAATGTTGAGCGTTTAGGTATGGAGTTAGCGGGAAGTTGCAGAGATGGCCTTTAGGGTCAACCGTTTTCCTAATTTTTTTTTCAATCAGAAAATTTTTTTGCGTGATATTTGCCAAGAC
Source organism: Pieris macdunnoughi (assembly GCA_905332375.1). Taxonomy (NCBI): domain Eukaryota; kingdom Metazoa; phylum Arthropoda; class Insecta; order Lepidoptera; family Pieridae; genus Pieris; species Pieris macdunnoughi. The sequence continues at coordinate 1,768,674 of CAJOBZ010000062.1, forward strand.
CCCCCCCTTCCCACGTAAGATTAAATGTGATTTGACTCGACCCCCTCCCCCCTTAAACACCTCACGTAATTTATGGACGCCCCCTAAGCACTATGAAACAGAATAAATTTAACATACCGAGAGACGTCTTTGGCGGGCGTCCTCGTCGCTTCTTGACCTTGGGGGTCAAAGGCAGCGGGGTCTTCCTGGGTCTACCGCGGCCCCGTCTCGGAGGGTCAGAGAGATCAGCATCGTTCCTGGCATCCAGCGTGGAGTTTAAAATCACTGGAGTGGTTCTCGGGGGCAGCATGACGTCACCGCTGGGCGTGAAAACAAGATGGCTGGACTCGCGATGCGTGGAACGGACCATTCCCGACATTACTTCGGAATTGTCCTCGCGTTTGACAACCGGCTGTTCGTTTGTCATATCCACTGTTGGGTCTTCCTGAAATTTGGAAATGCTTTCCTTGTAACAGCTTTGCCTGTATACAGTGTAAACTCCATGTAACGTCCCTCGATTTAACGACAGAGTCCCTAAAGCGTCGAAATCACTCGGCTTTGGTTGGTTTAGCTTATCTTCCATACAATGACACACTCTACATATTTATTTATTTAGTTATCAAGCCCACGACATCACACACAGTCCTAAATCTACCAATTATTTCACAAAATCTTACATCCAAAATGTGCGACAATCAACGCAAGCATAAGTTTCTCAAAAAAAAAAAAACAAATAGAAATAAAATAAAAATACAACTAAAACACACACATTAAAATAAAATATTTTTTTTTAACATAAACATAAAATAAAATTTTCAACAAATTTCATTAAAATTAAATTTGTTGGCACTAAGCAGAAAAAAAAGAAAAATCATCAGAAAAACAGCGAAATTAGGTTCGAGAAAGGCACCCCACAATGCTTTCTCTAAAACCGATCAGCCCACTACCGAATATATTCAGCTCCGGATAAGCTGTGTTCAATTTTTTAAAATCACGAAGAATTCGAACGAGAGGTGCCTGAACTCCTAGGTTGGTTTTGGCAGAAGGAATTTGGAAGATATTGTTGATTTTAAACCTAGGGAATGAGTAAGGGACGACAATTTTGATATCCTGTAAGAGGTCACTGCTTTGTATATGGTTATTGAGCAATTTATGCAAGAAGGTAACACCGTCTAGAGTTCTCCGATTTTACAGAGATAACATATTAAATTTTTTAAGTCGCTGATGGTACGGGTACATAGCATAACACCCACCCTCAATATCGACAATTAAATAATAAAAAGTACTTTTTAAGTCGCCAAAATTAGTTAAAACTGCGGAACTCTGTACGTTCTTTTGTCGCTTTATTGTCCTATCCCGTAATAAACTCAACTTACTCAACTTTCGGCATCACACGACATACATACATTTTTATGTCATTATTAACACTAGTCTGAAATAAACTTTTTCTTCTTTCTATATAACGCCAACTCTTTATAACGACAAAATATGCACGGTTCCTTGAGTGTCGTTTTATAGAGTTTACACTTTAGTAGTTCCTTTCAGGTTAGACGTAAAATGCTTGTAATGTCATACCTAAGTCTAAAGTCATGAACACTAAACCGCAACTAATGAAACATTCAGTTAAATAAATATATAAAGGTACTAGCTGACTGAAAAGTCGAATTGTTATGTTTTTATTTCTAGGTTTTTTTTTAATTCAATAAAAATCTACTATAATAAAAAATAAGGGTTGATCGTAGAGAGGTGACGATTAAGGTTTGTATGTATTTTTGTATGATGTATCATAAAAAAATAAATAGAAAAATTAATATTTAGGGGTGGGACCACCCTTAACATTTAGGGGGATGAAAAATAGATCTTTTCTCAGACTTACTGAATATGCATAAAAAAATTCATAAGAATCGATCGAGCCGTTTCGCACGAGTATGGGATCGAACATTTTGACACGAGAATTTTATATTTCAGATATAATATATGGTTAATACCTACAGTCGACGCATTATGAACTGAGGCTTCGGGTAATAAATCATATTTATCTGTCTGTCTCGCTCGCACTTACAGGTCTTATGGAAAGGTGTGTAGTTCGTAAGAATTGTAGAGGTGCATATCGATAACGGGATAGGTACGATCGATATGCTAGTTTTGACCCAAGTCTCATGAAGTCTCATGATCGATATGCTAGTTTTGACCCAAGTCTCATGCAGTCTCATGATCGATATGCTAGTTTTGACCCAAGTCTCATGATCGATATGCTAGTTTTGACCCAAGTCTCGTGGCCGTTGGTTTTCCTGAGAAAGTCCACTTTTCGTAAACAGTCCACTCTAGACCATATCAGCTCTTTCCGATAAGTACTTTCGTCCATCGGATTTTTTTAAAACTTGTTGCCGATCTTAGTCAGACTTTTTCTCATTGAAGAATATCCGCACTTAAAGTTAGGGACCATGTTGATATTTTTCTAGAAATCTACGATGACGCATCGACCCCGCGTGCGCAGGTAGCTAAGTATCGATAACACACATTTATTGCCCGAAGACTCAGTTTAAAAAGGCGACACTAATTGTATACTCATAATTACTTACTCTTTATTTTGGTAGAAACCTGACCTAAGTCTAACAACCAATATAAATAACATAAAACCACATTTCACGTCCACGTACATGAATACGTACCCGCTCGCAGATCTTAGTGTGTACGCGCAGTTTGTCGGAGCGAGCGAAAGAACGTCCGCAACCGCCGCACGTGTACGGACGCTCACCGGTATGCGTAAGACGATGTCGGGACAAATGGGATGAACGGGCGAACCTGGAATTTAGTAATAAATTATATTTATTTATTATGGTAAAATCGGCGAGTGATTGTGTAACGCTCGCGTAAGTGATTTTTTTATTAAAAGCAATTTCTTTCATTTTTGATTACTTTTAATTATATGTATACCACACACAAGATAAGAAACTATGCAGTATTCTATTTAACGACGCACGTGTATTACAATTAAGAAACATATTTAAAAAACCAGTGGCGCTGCAATCTTCAAAGTCTGGGCCTCAGATCTCTATATATGTTTCATGATTATTTGTTTTTTCTAATAGGCAAGTAGGTTATCAGTTTTTTTTTATAGAACAGGGGTCAAACGTACAGGAGGCTCACCTGATGTTAAGTGATACCCATGGACACACCAATGCCAGAGGTAATTTGAGGCAATTGGTACGCTCTTTTCTTGAAGGACCCTAAAGTCGAATTGGTTCAGAAATACTACAGTGGGCAACTGATTCCACTTTGTGGTGGTGCGTGGCAAAAACTGCATTAAAAAATGTCAGTTGTGGAAGGACAGATATCTAGGTGATACGGGTGGAATTTCGTATTCTGCCTCGACGTCCGATGATAAAACTCAGCTGCTGGTATTAGACTGAACAACTCCTCTGAACACTCTCCATAATAAATGCTGTAGAAGATGCAGAGTGACCCCACATCTCTACGCAACGCCAAGGAATCAAGCCGTTTGGAAAGAGATTGGTCGTCGACGATTTGAACCGCTCTTCTCTTCGAGGCTAAACACTGTAGACTTTATGCGCAGGTATAGACAAAACGTCCATTGGTGCACAGTCGGGACTAGAACTGACGACTAGGGTTGAGAGTCGCACGCCACTAGGCCAACATTACTCTATAATAATATAAATAAACTAGCTGATCCGACAAAAGTTGTTTTGCCATGTACTTATGTTATTTCTAGGAAACAATATTTTAGTTCAATAAAAATAACTATAATAAAAAATAGGGTTTGATCGTAGAGGGGTGAAAATTAAGGGTTGTATGTATCTTTGTATGCTGTATCATAAAAACAAAAAATGTTGTCTAATAAATAATGTTTTTTTTGAGGTGGACACCCACCCTATATTATTACTTAGGGGTTTGAAAGATTCTCAGTCTTACTGAATATGCATAAACATTTTCAGATGAACCGGTCGAGCCGTTTCGGAGGAGTATGAGAACGAAGATTGTGACACGAGAATTTTATATATATATAGAGATTTACGTAAAACTTACACATTACACCTTTTACAACATAGTGCTTACCTAACATCACAAATATCACATGCATAGGGCCTTCCATCCTGCGAATCATTGGCAGCAGCATCAGATACGGAACCGCTTGAATCTGTTTCCTCTTCCTCATCCATCGCTTTACCTCGTTCTGTAAAAATGTGTATTTAATTAGAAATTTGAGGCTTATTTTAATGCAATATAATAATAATAAGCCTTTATTCAAAAATAAATATAATTTTAACTACGGTCCGGGAGAAGGCTTCCTCCAACATTTTCCATAGTATTGTCTTTTATTGACATAACCGTTACACATTTAAAGAAAAAACTTTTTAACCGGAATAAAGTTAGGTATATGTATTATAATAAATTTACAATTATTGAACATAAATTTAACAAAACCCTCCATCTTTTAGTCGAACCAATTCCGGGGAAATAAATACAGATAATGCAACTTTTTCTACAGCTGTGATACTTTTTGACATCCAACACCTTTTGTCTTCAGTCACCGTGACCACGCACGTTGTAAAGCACGCGAAACGTCGGATAAATTTAAAATTATGTTCAATAATTGTAAATTTATAATAATACATAACTTTAATCCGGTTAAAAAGTTTTTTCTTTAAATTTTCCACCCTATTTTATTTTGTGCCATCGTCATCAAATTTTTTCCAGCTACCCTTTCTTTCCCGTCGGCCCATCGCATGATATATCATGTTAAACATTTGTCGTATGATTGATTTATAGATTGAATGTAATCTGTTTAAAAAATTCTTGTATAAAAAAAGAATTTGCAGTCTTACCATCAGAATCGTCATGTTCGTTATTGGTGGGTTTCTGTAAAACAGCCAACTGCACAACTTTTATACCGCCCTGTTTGTTGTCTTCTTTTGGCTCGCCATTATTTGTTGCACCTGAAAAAGCGTTAATTATAAATTTCAATTACCATAATTAAAAAAACATCTCTTGTTTTGGGTGTTATAAAATGTTGTTTTAGTAAACTTAATTCTATATATTTGTTTGGCTATTAGTTAATCGGTGTGTAACTATCAAATTTTATAAGACAGGTTTCAGCTAAAACCAAACATATCCTTATCAATCGTTTCAAACAATACATCCGTAACTATATTTTTATCATATAGTGAGTGTTAAACTATTATATAAGGTGACCCAGGTGAGGCGCGTTCGCTTCACGGCACATATATATTGTTGAGTCCAATTAACACTTCATAATATGATGCTAAAAGGAAACCATCTTTCCACGCAATGTAATCTAGTAATGAAACGCTACCAGCTATGTACCCCGGAAACAAATTTTATAAATTAAATTAATTATTTTTTTTATTGTTTTTTATTTTTTTATTTTATTTTATCTTCTTAAATTTTTTGCTAAACTGAATAATAATATGTAGTAACTAAAGACTTCGACTCAAAAAGTTAACAGCGTAAGGCAAACAGACAGCTGATTAACTTGTCTTTTAAATAAAATCGAGCTGTTCGGAGTATTTTTTGTGTTTCCCTATAAACTACTAAGGGAGTAAACGATTTTAAAACAAATGGTGACTTTCACCTGTTCACCGAAACAGAACTAATCTAAGCGTACGACCAATAAACTCCCAAGCGAAGTTAGAGGATAATCACTGAATAAATTAAAAAATCTCGTAAAACCTAAATAAATCAATAAAGCTTTTTATAAATTTGACGATTATTTAAATAATCCTTGGGATTGATTTGCTCCAGTTCAAACAACTTGTATGACTCAAAACTTGGCGATTAAAAAGAGTGGCGGAGAGTTTCAAGCTAGTCCTTGCCCGCTGTACGCCCTTGACTTGAACTGGTAGTAAATGTATATTTAGAATTAATTTACCATCTTTTCTGTTGACGTTCATAATCGGTTACCTATATGAATAAAGTTATTTTGAGTTTGAAATGACCAAGAAAACTATTTAATTTTATCCCCTATATTCATAACGTTTTGACTAAAGAACTCTATCTCTTTTTATTACAGCCTAAATGCAATTTGACGGAAAGAGCAAAAGCACTTTATGTATGTAGACAGTGTTACAACCATTTTATTTACAGAAACACATACGTTTTTTCATTAGTTTACATTTAAACAATAACCATTATTTCTTATCGCATATTTTTATAATTAAACCCAATGTTTATGAATGTCGTGCGATGTTTTTAATATAATTAATACAAACGGAATTACAATGGTATAATGGAACGAGTATTTAAAGTTTATTTCTCAAGTTATATTATTTTTTTAATTAAAAAATAACACCAGTGGTGTTACAACCAAGTGTTAGGTTTTTCTAGGCAAGTAGCTAACACACATCGTTTGGGTCTAAGGCCGAATTCCTCACGATATTTTCCTGCACTCGAGTGTGAAATGACCAAAGGAAAGTCTTATTTATTAACTTCGTTACATTTAAAGAACAGATTAAAACAGGTAACAAATTAATAGGGAGGCAACGGGCTGGCTTATCAAGCGATCTCTTCCAGACAATTTCAGTATGAAAAATAATACTAAGGGTGGGGGCAAAATGAAATAATGAAAAATCGCTAATTTTAAGGTTTAGAATCAGACTTGCACAGCCTAGGTTCAAATCCCCAACACTGCATGGCAAAACACACAGAGATTAACAATAAGAATAAATATTAAAGAAACAGACTGGATTGTGGTCAACTCCTGCGCGTAATTATTGGTAGAAATTCTTAAATTAGCAAAGTACATTTTAATTAATTTATGTAAATTAAACACGATTTTTATTTGCGTTAAAGGCTTAAAGCCCGCAAAAAATCTTATCTTACAGGTATGCCAATTAAACAAAATTGATTTTTAAATAAGAAATAAAACCTTGTAATTGATCGAAGATGTCCAAGTTTTTAAATTTCCTCTTCGGTAATTGCCAACGGTAATTCAATTGACATTAAAAATTCCTTAAAGCAAATATACCGTTGATTACTATCTAAGCTCCACAGTTTCCCCTGTTTGAACTCGGTCATAGCCTAATGTTAGCCTATAGCATACAAAATTAGCAGTGAGGTTCGAACCTCGGCTGTGGACTGAACTTTGCTATATACGCACATACTCGTGACGAAAACATCGTGAGGTACTTTCCTATTAGAAAAACAACCCGAAACGGATACAGAAGGATATAAAGTCAGTAGATTTTTCCTATATAAATGGCATAATACGAAAGAATTTAATCAAAAATTTAATAAAGAATCAGAAATTATTTGAGAGATTTTCGGAGAGATAAAAAGTTACATGAAGATGTCAGATGTAAAATGATGTGATTTAAATTACCGATTTGTTACTGCACAGTAATGGCGGTTAGAATAAAGTATAAAATAAGATATAATATAAGTTATATAAAGAGAATGCATTTTTATGTTTGTAATGGAATAGATGCAAAAGCAACTGGATATGACAATACGACATTTTATCTTAAAAGTACTTTAAAACGTAATTTACCGAAAATTTAATATCAATGTTATAAATCTACTAGCTGACCCGGCAAACGTCGTTTTGCCATGTATATTATTTCTAGGGAACATTTTTTCAGTTTAATAAAAATAACTATCTACTATAATAAAAAAATGAGGTGGATCGTAAAGGAGTGACATTTAGAGGTTGTATGTATTTTTGTATGCTGTAAAAAATAAAAAGTTGTGTCTAAAAAATAAAAAATAAAATTTAGGGCTGGGACCACCCTTAACATTTAGGGGGATGAAAAATAGATGTTGTCCGATTCTCAGACTTACTAAACATGCATAAAAAAAATTCATAAGAATCGGTCGAACCGCTTCGAAGGAGTGTGGGAACGAACATTGTGACACGTGAATTTTATATATTAGATTACTACTAAACGATTGTTTATTCACTATAATACAAAGTAGCAAAACTTTAATCAAATACAAAATTCACTCCCTTATGTCCAATAATTAATTTATATTAATGCCAAAATTAATAACAACAACATTTCACATTTGTCACCAATTAATTCGAATTTTGTAAAGTTCCTCGTATATAAATGTGAGAATATTTGAAAATAAATATATATTGCAGAAACAACAACCAGACGTATTCTATGTAAGGTATATATTAATTGATTGGAACCAGCAAGAAAACCTTGCAAATGGGGCAAAGAGAGACGGAATGACTTGGGGCGAGGTGAAATACGAAGCTCAAGACCCAAACGATAGAGACTCACTGTGGACGCCCTCTGCCCCATTCAGGAGACTTTGGACATTAAGCCAAGGTACATATGATAAAGCAAAAAAGTCGTGCGTTAGAATACCTGTAGTGCACAAGTTCATTCTTTCTCTCCAAGTGTAAATGTACAAAATATTTACCTTCAATCAAATTCCGTTTTATACACATGTGTTACAGTCTGAATGTTTCTTTTTCCCAATTTAGTCAAGAGTTATATAACTTGTCAAACGCATTATTGATATTTCTCAATCTCGAAAGTCATAACTTTCTTTTGAATATATATTGATGAATGATTTGTTTATTGCGATTCTTTATCTATATTTACGTAATATGAATTTTTTCATAAACCTATTACGTCAAATGATTTTATTCAACAATTTTAATATGGTAACGTACTGTATTGTAATATCATTGAAATCAAAACAAAAATATACAAAATTATGAAGATCATGTCACTGTTACGTAATCGGAACTTGTAATTTAAAGGATATTAGTACAATATTTCTTGTTACAAATGTTATATCAATACTTCATAGAGGATCAACGTAGGTGCGTAGTTCTCTAGGGAGAATACTTGGTACAGTTTTTTTTAAAGAGCTAGTTAAATATAATTTGAACCTTATCATGAGACTCATGGCGGCTTTGGAGGTCCCGAGTTCAATCCGGCGAAATATTTTTTTAAGTTTCTGCTCAGTAAGTACATACCACGCAATATATCTAAATATATATTTATCAACTCAATAGCCGTCAGCTTCATAATTCGTGTGTTGAAAAAACGTGAAATATGCTAAGCGTGAATTTATAGACTTCCAATTATACAATCTGAATGTCAATCTAAATGACATGAAAGTATTAAGTATAATATGTTTTTGGATAATATCTTAAAAATATTGACTCATAATAAACACTTTATATGAAAACGTCATGTAACATTTATCCGATAATATGATTTCGAAACAAACCTAAAGGAAAGAAATGTATATTTTTTATAAAAATTAATTTTGAAGTAATAATATTTTTTATAAAAATTAATTTTGAAGTCGGTATTTTTTTACACGCTTTATATTAGCTTCACCTGTATGTATGTATGTATGTATGTAACCGACTCCTTCGGACTCGATTTTGACCCACTTTAAACGGACAGATTTAATTCAAACTTTGTACACTTATAAAGAATCAGCGACAATATAATAATTTCATAGGTTTATCTCGAAAAAACAATGAAATTTTTTTTAAGTCCAGTAAGCAATACGATGAAATTGAGACAACACGTATTGCTGCTATGACTAAAAAGTGGAAAATAAATATAGTTTTAAAAAACTATTAAACACGGTTGCTCGATAGACGAAAAATATGGCACAGAGCGCCCCACGCTTTTTCACAATAATACCAGTATTTTTTGTTCATTACCCATTTTCAGCCTAAATTGGAATTATTTTTCACTTTTTAGTTTGATGTGCTTTAAAAGCGTGTTTTATAGTTTTTTAAACTATATTTTTTGTAAAAAGGAATTTATTAACTATAACGATCCTCTCACGTTTTTCGTTCAAACTACTAAAAAATATTTTTGACTGCCTTTTTAATAGTGGTTAGCAAGTGGTCCAAATACCAGGCAAACATCACCTCCATGCGATTCTTCTTCAAACATTAAGTTCGCTTTTTCATTGCGATTTATATTGAAGAATATAAATATATATCTGTTAAGTATGTATGGGCTAGCCCTGTGGATATTTAGTAGGTACATATGTTACAAGTGTATTACAAGTTTTTATAAAACTGGAATGTCTCAATGCATTTTAAATTAACGACTTTTTGCGTATTATATCTTTGTAACGGTAAAAATAAATTATACATACATTATACATTAAATTATACAACGCTAAAGGCTAAATAAATATTATTTTTTATTTTCATAGTTTGAAAAAGGATTACTATCTCTTGCGTAGCCTTTTATATTATGGGTCTTGAATCTATTCAATAAAAAGTTTAGACAAATTTATGATGATAAATGTGTATGTGTAAAGAAAGACACTAGTATTTTATGACAGTTGTTTGGCCTAAAGAGTAGTGTTGCCCTAGTCGCTTCAGCGTGCCACTCTCATCCCTGAGGTCGTAAGTTCGATTTCAGGCTGTGCACCAATGGACGATATTTCTATGTGCGCATTTAACATTCGCTCAAATGGTCAAGAAAAACAAAAAAAGGGTGCGTGTACTTATGTACGCGCGTCCTGGCTTTCTTTATTTTTTTTAAATATAATTAATTAATAATTAATATTTACTATATTATTCAATTATTAATTAATATTAATAACAATTATTATTATTATTATTATTTTATTATATTATTCACTCAATTTAATAACTTGGTATGTTTCATAACCTTTTAACTAAGTAACAATAGGTATTTGTGAAAAAGCATTGCTAAATTTCGTTGAAAAAATAACTAGAACTCCTTTATTTGTTTAAAAGGTAAATGTCATTATGGTCATTCAAAATTCTTGGCATAGCTGCTAACTTCACGCATATACTATTTCTTTTTACTTGTAGATTGTCTTATTCCTATCTCGCTCGCGCACGCTATAATCACACTGACAACTTTGTGTCTCAGGTGCGCGCATTGTAAAATTTCACTTTCATCAATTTTTCATAACGCGCCTAAAGAAGTATAACTTCAAAAAGGCGACGGCGTGTGTCAGGCACAGGAGGTGGGTCATCTACTTGCCTATTAGATTGATAAATGATCATAAACTAGATACATAATCTGAGGCCCAGACCTAAAAATTGATTATTATTATTAAAATACCTATTTCTAAATGACAGGAGCGCGAGGAGAACAGATTCAAGGCATTTTAATGCAAACAAAAAGGTTGTCTTTAAAATAAATTTGTTTTTTATTATTACTTTGCTTAAACATAGCACGTAATTGATCATTATTTTCTAAATAAATCAAAATTTTAATTGGCTCGTCTGTATTTATAAATAGTCGACAATACCCCAGAGCTAACACTTTTCACGGAGTAAACATCGCGGCAATATTAATGTTAAGACGAAATTTTGTAAATTAGTTTTATATTTGCTTTAAGGAAGCTTTTGCGAGTTTATGTCTGCCAAGCGTAAGTTGTTATCAACGTTCCAGAATTAATTAAATTTGTTTTAATAAAAACATTTGTCACTTTTTTCGATTTTGTAATTGATGCATGTTCTGTGAAATATTTTGTCTCTGTATATTATAAGTCAAGTCAAAAGATGACGTTTCGTTTTATTGTGATTGGTCAAACGAATCGCGTATCTGTGTACTAGAGATTCTATAGATAACAGATTTAAATTTCCAAAACAAATAGGTAAATTTATTTTTACTTGGGTCGGTATACGTCTAATCAGTATCGCCCATACAATGTACATAATATTAAAATGCATAACTATAAAACTTTTTTGTCTAGATCGCCATATTATATTTCTTTTTTGTTTGACATATGTATCCCGTTCGATTGGCAAATTATGGGTTTGATAATAGTTTTTGCCATTCATTCTATTATAAAGTATAATTAAGAGTACATATATAGCTTGGGTGAATTGTATAAATGTACAATTTATTGGGTCATAAATCGCTTGTAGAAAATACGCCTTTATTAATATATATAAGACTATGAGCCGTGTTGGCTTCAGCGAACTCTCATCCCTGAGGTCGTAGGTTTGTACTCCGGCTATACAATGGACTTTTTATATATGTGCGCATTTCAACCCCTCGTACAATGAAAGATAACATCGTGAGAAAACCCACACGCCTTACGAGTTAAACTTTTGCCTGTTAGAATAAAGAGACAGAAATCTGACGTCCAGACCAAAAAGGTTATAATAATAATCAATAGATTATTATATATTATTGCAATAGCAAGAATATGGTAGAAAAATGTGTAAGGTGGTGCAATCGTAAGTTCGCATATTCTGCCACACACAATGGTGCGCATATTTGTCTTTAAAGGAATTTTACATTATTAGTCATATGAATTGGTCAGTTCTTATATTATTTGTATCGTACATATCATGTCATACGTTATTAAATTTATATCAACTACAGTGTCTCACGCATATAATATTTTATTGAATAATATTTTTTTTCCAAAAGTAATACACCAAGTCGATTGTATCGCCTTTGTTTTTTTAAGACCCTAGGGTTATGCTGCAGATATTACTGTTTCACGGATTATTTGTCAACCTTCCGTGTCTTTCAAACGACATATTTTTATATTTTTGTGTCTCAAACTCTTGGTTGTATGAATTGATTTACGTAAAGTAATTTTGGGTTTCGCGAATTTTCATAGAGTCCATCCTACTTGAATAAAATACAATGTTTAAGAACGAAGGTTATTAGATACAATATATACATGTGAAATACGGAAAATCCGAAAGTTTATTAAAAAATGAGGTTACATCTCAACGTGAGGTTTAAAAATTATTTAAATTAAATTAAAAAAAAAACAGTCGCGCTACAACCTTTTGAGGTCTGGGTCTCAGAATCTGTATCTGTTTCTTGATCATTTGTTATATAATATATAATAAACATGTAGGTGATCATCTGTGCCTAACACACGCCGTCGATTGTTTGAGAGACGAAAGAGTTTTGGTAAAAATAATACTACTGATATACTTTTTAACATAAATATATAATAAATTCGCATTATCATTTATATCATATCTAAGTAATACATTATTTTAGTACGTACCACAAAAACAGGTTTAAATTTATGACAAAAATTTCCATTTAAATTTGGTTTAAATGTGAATAAATGAAACTGTTACGAAAAATACAAAATTGTTTTCGCAAATTCAATATTTTAAAGCAACGACCGAGTAATGACCTCAGATAATCAAAAAAATATTAAAGAAATACAGTTTTATTGAGTAATAAAATTGTGATAAAATATGATTTTAATGTAAGAATTTTATTCGAACTTTATATATGTATTAGGGATTTTATAAATATATATTTTGATCATAATTATATTACCAGAAAGCGATTGAACCCTTCAATAGTCGCTGGAACCGACGAGCTTAACCGATCCTAGATGAAGGAAAACAGAACCAAAAACCTAGGTATGGACAGAAGGCTGATCACACGGACCGAGACCAATTTGTTATTATCATAAATTGCCTGTGAAGGATGTGATGTTGCTCCTTGCGAGCATCTTGTAAATTATAAAATCTGATCGTTTAAAAGGCGGCAAATTTAAATTTAGAATCATGTATAAATTTTGACACCTGACGAATAATTGTTTTTTATACGCTGCCAGTACCATACGGTTTATCGTTGTCTGCGGCTTTATGATAATCTTGATTAGTATTTAAAAAATATTATTGTTCTTTAGTCTGTACATTATTTACAGTTATGTAATAAGCAATTAAAATAAATAATAATAAATAGATCAAAGAGTGAAGCTTGTATTCTGGAAAAAAAGACTTTAATTATAAGTTAATTAAACATAAATATTGTAAACTATTTATGCTACTGAATAAATTATCCAAACCTTTGGATACAATAAATAAATTTAATTAAGTTTATGGTCATAGAAATTATTTATATGCAAGATAAAATAGTTATTACTGCAAAATTAGACTCTATTAAAAAAGTAATATATCTTATACTAAGAGACATAAAACCAAGCGAACCGTGAAACGCAACTTAAAACTAAAATGTTCTAATTGTACATTCACTTTACGTCTTACTAAAAGCAAAAATTCAGTTACATATGTTTGCATATATTACGTCAGTAATAAAAGTAATATATTCCTCCAAATTTGATTTTGTTCCCTGAGGAGTAGACTTTTGGGCAGTGGGGTTGACTGCACATGCGCCAATTAAAGATTTAAGTTGACGCCCGGTAGATAGTACCGGTGACCCCAGAGCTGGGGCCTCATTCAACGAATAAGAAACGCAATACAGCGAGGAAATGTTGCCAGAGTTAAAGGGGAAAGTTAAATTTGTTTTAATTTTTTGTTAATTTTCAATTTATATTATTACGGTAAGAATATTGTATGTTTCATGCTAATATTATTCTTAGCGAGTATGTGATCAGCCTGTGCACAGCACGTCGGTTTCTAACAAGAGTTCATAATGTATTCGCTTAGTACGATTGTAAATATAAATATTGAAAAGTGTATTGGTACAACCGTGGGTCTAGGAACAGTTCCGTCTTTTAAAAACAGTCTTCTTAACGCATACAAAACTATAAAATATTAAGCGTTATTTAAAATATATGTACGCCCCTGTACGTATTTTTTGTAAAGCATCAGGAATCGATAATGTAAAATCAAATGTTTTACATTATCTATGTTCACGTAAAAAATCAGAGACAACAGACAACAACATGACATTTTCCCAACGTCATAGACAAGACTCTCATATATTGATAGTCCTATAGAGGAAGGGATAAAATACAATACTTTCACATGAAATGACCCATAGCTATTGATTATAATCCTTGTTATTTATAATTATCCCAAGCATCGGAAATCTGTTACATTTTACATTATCTGTATTCACGTCAACAATCAAAGACAATAGAACAACAACGTAACATTTGCATTGTCTTTCCCAACGTCATAGACAAGACTTTCGTATATTGATTAAATACTGAGTCTTATTAAGGAACGGATAAGATACGAACAAAATGCCTAAGAATACCGTGTCATTGAATAACTCATAGCTATTGATCATATAACAAAAAAATCTATAGCGACTTTACATATGAACCCTTGATATACATAGTGTCAACTACAGTTATGAAGGGTGGAACACCCTCACATAAGATAATTAGTGCTTATATGCAGATGTATAAACGCTAGCTTGATGCACCCTTGTTGAATTATAACAGGAGTATAGGATGAAATTCATTAACCGAGAAATCCAATCAATATTTTAAGGAGAGCTCTGGTTTTCGAATAAAACGTATGGAGCCTCGCTATACTTCAGATAGCCTATTGTATTAATAAAAATTACTTTGCGAAACTATTATCAAATATTGTTGTTAGCCTCAGGTTTCTGTATCGTGATTTGTTTAAATAGATAAGAAGGTGAATGACGGTTCTTACTTTAAAAAAACGACTTTGAATGACTACTTGAGAGCTTGAAGAGCTTGATGTATTCGGTAGTAGGCTGATTTAAAAATGAAGCGTTGTTTGACACCTAAATAATAATAATAATAAAGGCCGTTTTATTTCGAATCATGACAAAAACAAATTATAATGCACAGCTTAGATTGTTTTTTCTTTTGAATGTCATTCTATATCCTAGCTTCCTTCAGTACCGTCGATCGGAACCCCTTCACGGGTAAAGGCCTTCTTCAGCTTTTTCCAACTGACTCTGTCTATGGCTCTTTTTCTCCATTCGTTTCCTGCTACATTTTGTTTGACACCTATCGCTTACTTAATCCACATTAGGCAAGTAAGTTAAAGAGTTAAATTTGTAGTAATTTTTTTACCTCACTATTTTGGAAGTGTAATATTTTTATTATTTTTGCAAAATTCATATTCGCTTATGTTGAAAATATTATATATGATGTTGTGTACTGTAATAAATAAATATATAGTTGGTACAATATTTTTATATACGTGATATTTTTCAAACACGTGGAAATCGTTATATACACATTTACACAAAACCTTGACATTATATACCTACCTAAATCTAACTGATGAACTAATAGTGAAAACTGGATGAAAATCCATATGTAAACCTTTTGAGTTAATTACGAACAGAGACATACCACGCGGCGGGAGACTGGATTATAACATGCATGGGGGAGCAAGCGAGCCTGCGGTTAGGCGATAAAGGAAAACCGTTGTTTCAAAAGGTTAGGGGATGCGTTACCCGCCTTTTAGTATGCTCTATAGCGACTAAATATGTTGATAGTTTATAGATAAAATTTAAGATTTGGCAATGACTTTTTTATTTCCAAATTCAGAACTATACGTATTAAGCGAAAATATGCCTTAACTGAAATAAAATTACACAATTTCCTTGAATCATATAAAATGGCAGGTGTGTTACAAATGTCCTCAGGGCTATTATAATCATTTTTCATCTGGTTTTCTTGTTAATAATTATCATTATTTGACGGAAACATCATCATATTTAATAGTGCTTAACGACTCAGAGTCGTCGTTTAAATAACGGTTATCTGTGATACTTTGATATATTTATAAAAACTTGCCAACGCGCAGCACTGATACATTGGTACAAGAAAAATTTAATAAAATATTTAATGTAACAAGCACTTATAGGCAAACGTAACATACACGAAGAGATAAAAATATTAAACCAAAAATTAAATTATAAAAACTAAAGGGAAATCGATTTCAAAGTGTGTGAGCATCTATGGATATTCAGACCCCGTTTATCAGAATGGTCACTCTGGATATCAATGAGTTTTGGCCGAAACGCTTCTAAAAGGACAAATGGAATATTTTACAGTATAATACTTCCTTAAGACAAGCATTAACTAATCAAAGGTTTAGTTCAGTTCATACTTCCATCGCGTATATATATAATTGTAAATTATCTATAGAGATTATTTAATGGCAGTCTCTGAGTTCGATGTTAGATGAATACACATCAGACTAGCTTTCATTTGTTTTAATTAACATAATTAAAAATATTTTTTCACATTGTATTTGCGTTTAAAATGCGCGGTTTAAATTAAGTTTTAATCTAATCTATTTTCTATATGGCTGATTGTGCGGTTTTTTTATATAATTAATCTGAATGTACTACTTACTTTGCAAATAAACGATTTAATATAATTATAATGTTAATACCAAGGATTATATCTCAAATATATGTTAAAAGTTATGTTGTCATTTATTAATTTTATTAAAAGCAAATATTATTTGAACTTATAATAAAACTTCAACCTGTTTTTTTGATTGCGTTCCGAGACATATTAGACTTGATTTTTTGACATTGAATAATGACAATAAATCGAAGGATTTATGATATTTATAATTAGAATTTTTGTAGTCCATTTAAATTTTAATTATAAGTAGAAAATCTTATTTTAATGTAACCGGAGGCAAACGGGCAGGAGGCTCATCTGATGTTATGTGATACCGTCCTCTGTTGGACACATTGCCAGAAGGCTCGCAAGTGCGTCGCCTACTAAAATCGAAAGGGTTCGGAATAGAACCAGGAACATCTTTTTCATAGAACGAACAACAAAATAAAAACAAAGATTCGTTCGAGTGGTTCGAACGTACGACCCCAGGGTTTTAAGGGAATCAAGACTTCAACAATCCAGTATTACGTATCCTTTAACCTTTTACAATAATCATAATGGAATTTTTTAAGTATAAAGAGTCACTACTAGGTGGGCACGAAACGTTGTAATATACTTGGGTACCTACAGAAAAACGTTACGGCGCGTTACATGGGGGGGGTCAATAATATCCAAAAATTGCGTGACGTAATACTTGAACGCTCCCTAAGTATTTTTACATAGGTTTCTGAATCTCAACTTAAATCATTCATTAGTACAGCATTCTTCATCATCAGCGACTTAGAAAACTTAAAACGATGTCTGAAAAATGAATTTTTCAAATTCCATCTGCAAAGGCCAACCTAGGAGTTCAGGCTCCTCTCATTCGAATTCTTCGCGATAACAGAATAAACTCTACTAATCCAGAGCTTGACATAAGATTTACTGCAATTTATCCCCCAAAAATAATAGTACATATACAGAATAAACGTATTAATTTTTTGTAGGAATCCTCGAAAATGCATTTCGTTTCAAGCACAGAAAATGTGTGGGTAATATTTGTAAAAAAGTTAAAAAAAAGTAATTACTGTTTACGTAATCACCAAATATAAAAATCAAAGACCCACCATTAGAAAATATAGCTTGTAACATATACTGTAGATATAGCATTATGTATGCTGTGGTGAACTTTAATAAATAAATAAATCGCCTGATCGCTTGAGCAACTATCAGATATCTTTTTAGAAAAATCTGTAAAAGCTAATACAATACTCACTGGGTGAAGTGACCTTATTGGGTTCTTCCATCTTCTCGTCCTGGAAGCGCACAGTCATCTTCTTTTTCGCTCGCATCCTCTCATCATCAGGTGACATAATCGAGATTCTCTTCTTTGGCCTCTCGTCTTCGGACTCGCGTTTCGCGTCTGACGGTGTAGCTGTTGATGCTAAAAAAACAGATATTTTTTTTAGCGTGCAGATTATCACTGCCGGGGATCGCACCAACTATCTCAGGGATGAGAGACGTACGCTGAAGCCTCTAGGCCAACACGGCTCAAATAAAAGAAACAGCTCATTTATAAAATATACCAATAGAAAAGAGACCTGATGCGGTCAAAATATGACAGAAAAGAAATGTGCGGAATCTAATATATTAAATTCTCGTGTCACAATGTTCGTTCCCATACTTCTCCGAAACGGCTCGACCGATTCTTGTGAAAATTTTTATGCATACTCAGTAAGTCTGAGAATCGGCTACTATCTAGCTTTCAAACCCGTAAGTGATAAGGTGTGTCCATCCCAAAAAATTTTTTAATTCTTACACATTTGTTTTGTTTTTATTTTTTTATGATGTATTTTTGTATGCTGTAGCATACAAAAATACACCCTTAATTTTCACCCCTCTACGATCAACCTCTATTTTTATTATAGCAGATAGTTATTTTTATTGAACTAAAACAATGTTTCTTAGAAATGGCAAAACAACGTTTGTCGGGTCAGCTAGTAATATATAAAAATAGTTTCTATACATTTTCATTGATATTTTTATTATTATAAATATATACTCTTGTTACAGCAGCTTAAATGTAAGAGACTGTACTTACTATTGCTATCCTGTTCCGTCTGGATGCTGGCGACGACTCTATCAGTCCTGGTCGCTTGTCTGGCCTCTTCCATCTCCCTAGCTGCTGCAGCTAAAATATTGTTGACAGCCGTTTGTGTTGTTGGCATGTCTTCTCTGCGCCGCCTGCGCACTTCTTCAGCCCGCATCATGGACTGTTGGTACATGTGAATCTAGAAATAATGTTTTCAATTAGATTCGCGAGTAGACACACTTAAAGCATCTTTCTTGATAGAATAGTGTCTCTCTTATATCCTCTTTTCGGACTAAGGGAGTGTTCAATTATTACGTAACGAATTAGGGGGGTCCTTTTATAAAACGTTACGATACGAATACAATCCCCCGCGGATTGAATTACGCGTTTGTTAATATTATTTTCGACTTTCCAGTAATTTACACCACATAATGGTAACTTTTAAGTATAAACAGTCACTAGGTGGTCACGAAACGTTTTACTATACTTGGGTACAGAAAAACGTTACGGCGCGTTACATGGGGGAGTCAATAATCTCCAAAAAAATGCGTGACGTTATACTTGAACACTGTACAGTGTGCACCAATGGACTTTCTTTCTATTTTTTTTTTTTTTAAAGACAATTCACACCAATTCTATGTGCGCATATAACATTCGCTTGAACGGTGAACGAAAACATCGTGATGAAACCGTTGATCACCTACTTGCCTATTAGATTGAAAAATGATCATGAAACAGATTCAGAAATCTGAGGCCCAGGCCTAAAGAGATTGTAGCGCCACTGATTATATATTTTAAGTGCATCTAGTGACGACGTTTTTATAGAACGGGGTAAAATATATGTGATGCCACCCATGGACACTCTCAATGACAGAGGGCTCGCGAGTGCGTTGCCGGCCTTTTAAGAATTGGTACGCTCTTTTCTTGAAGGACCCTAAGTCTAATTGATTCGGAAATGCTTCAGTACCTTCGAGACGCTCAAACATTTATCATCGTTGTTATATAAATGTAAGCCGTTGCAAATTATACCAACATTCCAACACATAAAGCATACTAATAAAACCATACTAAAATAAAATATTTTATAAGTATATTACACGGTCTTGTAAACATACAACGATTACATTATCCATTGTGTACCAAGTACTGGGCAAAAAATATTAATGAGATATATTTTTTGCGATGCCTTTATCTACGATTTAGTGGTATTTCCGACGTGAAATTAATTTTAATAATTTAAATGTACGTAGTACGCTATTCCGTCTCGTAACGTTATAGGCCCATACAGTACTGGGGCACTTTGAGAAGGTATCGACAGAGTGGAGGAAGATCTGCTGCAGCTGAAAGCCAGCAATTGGCAGGAAGTGGTACCAGACAGGGAGCGCTGGTAGTTTCTTGTTTCAGAGGCTTAAACTCATTTTAGTAGAGTGATGTGTAGCAGAAGATTTAAAAACATTATTGGACATTGCAAGACCATTGTCAGATTTGGACTTGGGACAAAATCATTTATTCATATAGGTAACACAATGTATTGTGAACGTCAAAAAAGAAATATATATTAAATGCTTCTAATTTTACATTTACTGCCAGTTCTCAAATAAGGGCATAGAACGGAAGAGAAGAACTGGCAATAAACTCTCCGCCACTCTTTTAATCGCCAAGTTTTTTGTTTTACAAAATGTTTGAAAGGAGTTTGTAACCATTACACCATGTTCCACATGGCATCTTTAAGTAAGTAATAGTTCATTTATAATAATAAAATAAATTTAAAACAAAGATTTGTCCTCTATAAGCAGGAGGCATAGTGAAATAGGAGCACGCACTTACATTCTCGTGGGAACAACACGCTTGATGATGAACTTAAGAATCTTAGTAACATATACCCTGTATTCAAAAGCCTTCCCGTCTCTTATTAATGGTTTATATATTATGGAAGTGATTTTAAATAAATCCCAAATTAAATCTAAATTTAATTTAAGAGTTTTTTACTGACTTAGCGATATTTTAAAGCTTTGAACCGTTCTAATGCTTTCAAGGTTAAAGTCTCACAATTACGAACATAACATATGTATATGTGCATAGATAGAGTAAATATGTAATAATTAAATTAAAATTGTACGTTTAATTAAGATAATCAATAAAACTTTTTGACAAGACATGGGCTACTGAAGATACGGGCCACACATTTAACATTTTTTTTTAAATATAAACAAAGAGCAGTGTTGGTCTAGTGACTTAAGCTTGCGACTCTCATCGCTCAGGTCGTAGGTTCGATCCCCGGCACCAATGGACTTTCTTTCTATCTGCGTATTTAAGAAACCATGGTAAATACGGTAGAAGATATAGAGACATATATCTCTACGCAACGCCAACAAATTATAAACGTTCTATACAAAAATTCACTCAAAACGCCCGAGTAACGTCCGAAGACCTGTCTAGACTGGAAAGAATTTCTTCGTTCATTGTTCGCAGTGAGAGTGAACGGTGACTCATTCGCTAGACACTGTACGTATTGCTCGACCCGGATGTAAAGCCTTAAAATTCTTAACTATTGTGTTTTACTTTGTTTTTTATTAAACCATAAAAACTTATATGAGGAATATATATCTTCCGCCATCTTTGTTAACCGCCCTTAAGGTTATTTACATTGTTAATAAGTTAATTGGGTAGAGGGGCCAGTGTGTGTGTGTTCAAGGTACTTAAATCCGGAACGTATCTTCATAGTAATAAAATACTTTTATTATGAGTTAATGAAACCTTATAAATAAAAGCTTAACCCAACATCTTTCTTTATAAAATCTTTAAAATAAATCCTCAGATTTCTGTATGTGTTTCATGATAATTTGTCAATCTTATAAGCGAGCAGGAGATCAGCCTCCTGTGCCTGACACACGCCGTCGACTTTTTAGGTCTTAGGCAAGCCTTTTCTTACGATGTTTTCCTTCACCGGTCGAGCGAATGTATGCGACATAAAAAGAAAATGCATTGGTGCACAGCCGGGGGAATCGAACCTACGACCTCAGGGATGAGAGTCGCACGCTGAAGCCACTTGGCCAACACAGCTCATAGTATATATATATATATATTTTTTTATATCATATGACACACCCAGACGTAATTATATAAATTAAGAGTAACTAATGGGAATTGTTAAATTGTTTCTAATAATGAAATATATTCTAGAAATTTCGTTTCCCCAGTGTTCTTTTGATTAACAGCGTAGATGTTATCATTTCTATGTCAATTACGCTGGGAAAGACGCTTTTAAGTTTTAACGAAGCTTTTAAAACCTTTCCCCTTACCTTACAACTTTATAACCTGCATTGCATTCCCGCATTCTAGTGATTATTTTATTATAAAGTTAATAAAAAACCGGGATCGGCCACCCTTATCGCTTAGGGGTATAACAATAGTTTCCTATTCTACTGCATATACACAATTTGACAAGCCGTTCGGGGCAGTTTAATAAACATGACGACAGAGTTTTATATATACTATTGTCTCGTTCGTTTGCTTTTTAAAGGATAAGAGCGAGAAGGACAAAACATTATATCTATTTGAGGCTGTTTAAGGCTTTTATAGTAAAACCTATTGTTTTTATTTATTCATCGTGATAGTAATAAATCGGAAAATAAATTACAAAATAAATTACATAAACATTCATATTAAACCAGTCTAAATCTGTTATAACGACATAGAAGGGACTACTTATATTTGGTCGTAAAAACCGATAGTCGTAACAGTCGATGACGTTGTTATTAAGTACTGCAATAGAACCTTTGATTTTGGTCAAACGTAAACGGTTTTGACTGTAATAGTATTTTTTTCCCTGAGCACCAACTTTGAAAGAAGTGATAACTGCATGGTACTCGTCGTATCGGTTCGGAAATATGTACCTCTACTTGCAGCTGGTTCCAGAAGAGCCTTAAAAAAGAGCTGTGTTCTGGAAAGCCAGGTGTCGATGTAGAAAGGATAAATTGTATTTAATTTGTGTTTAGACGAGAAACTTAACGGAAAACCGCAAATTTATGAACTACTAAATAAGCAAACATTTTAGGGTCGATTATTTATTAATAGCTAGTTATAAAACGAGTTCCGATTAGGAAAAACATAAAAATCATAACAGAAATCATGTTTGATCTAGAGATCATTCTAGAAATCATTTTTCTTAGAAATAGGAGATGACGTGGCATTATACTCGAGAGGTCATTCCCATGCGGTATAGTTTTTTGTGCCTAGCATAAGCTATATTTAATAGAAACAATGTTATAAGTTATCATATTCGGACATTAAAGCTATTGCATATATTCTTATGTATAATTAAATCACTGGGGGCGTTCAAGTATTACGTCAGCAAATTTACTGCAATTTATCCCCCCAAGGAGTAAGCAAAGCTCTCAAAAAAAATAGTACATATTTTAATCGTATTAATTTTTTGTAGGAATCCTCGAAAATGCATTTCGTTTTCAAGCATAGACAATGTGTGGGTAATATTAGTAAAAAAGTAAATAATTACTGTCGACGTAATCACCAAATAAGAAAATTAAAGACCCTCTCCCCTACAGTGCTTGTAAGACTTGAACGGCCCCACTAATAATTAAAATCGCGTTAAAGAAATTTTTTTTGTAATCGCCTTAGTGGCTGTGTGTTGTTGGCCTAGTGGCATCAGCGTGCGACTCTCATACCTGAGGTCGTAGGTTCGATCCCCGGCTGTGCATAAATGGACTTTCTTTCTATGTGCGCATTTAACATTTGCTCGAACGGTGAAGGAAAACATCGTGAGGAATGACATATCTTAGACCCAAAAAGTCGACGGCGTGTGTCAGGCACTGGAGGCTGATCACCTACTTGCCTATTAGATTTAAAAATGATCATGAAACATTTTTTTTATTTTTTTTATTCTGGTGGCTGTGTAACTTTCATCCCTAAGATTCGAAAAATGTTCAACAATAGGTTAAGAGGCTGTAGATGTTAAACAAAAAGTTGTTTAAAGAAATAAGTAGCAGTGCGTAATTCATCCGGGTTACCAATACCATGTACTTAAGTTGTACATATACGTAAGTTCCGACGACAACATAGTCGGGGAATTAGCTGGAAAATATATTTTAAAAAAAACATGTGTGTGTACTTTAATGTACACGCGTTAGAAGTTATACTTCTTTGGCATAACAAGATAAAAATATTTTTTTCAATCTTATTCTACGTTTGTAGAAAAAACTACACTAACAATAGAAAAAAGGTATTTAAAATACATTGAAAGTTTTATTATATAGTTAAATAAAGTTTATTAAAATATCACCAAAAAAAATTCTACATAATTAAAGAAATGGATTTTTATTTTAAAATGTTGACTATGCTAACTTCAGGGTGTCGGTTTTTTCTGACGATATCGCGCGCATCGTACAAATTTACTCTCATAATTTTTCCCTAACGCGCCAAAGTATAAAAAAAAGTTCGAATCCCGGCACCACGACTTTCCTATAGTGGTTTCTAGCGTATTTAACACGAATCTAGCTGTGTAAATCGTGAGGAAACCTGCATGCCTTAACCCAAAAAATCGACGGCATATGTCAAGCGCAAAAGGTTTATTTTGCCTTGCCTTGATTAAAACACTTACAGAAGTTTTGACTCATTTTTTAACCCTTACACTTTGCTCAAGGCTTGATTGAGACTTAAAAAATATCGCCTCCGTTACCAAGTGATTACGAGAGGTTTAAATCCCAGTGAAACAAATGGTAAGGATTGGTAAAGAATGCTTGCCTTAAACCTGATGTGCCATGAATACCATTTAGATATGTAACTACAAATAATTAAATATACAGAAAGGGTGCAGGAAAATATACATTTTGGGTCGCAAAGGTGTGTCGGTGTGTGTGTTGTGTATCTACAAAATAAACCAACTATTTTCTCTTTAATTTAAAAAAATGTACAAAGGATGTCGAAAAGCCTCCGCCGGTACGTGGCCGTGAAGCCATTAATTTCCCAAATTATACATAAAGATATTTTTGTCTGACATTTCACTCGGTCCATGGGCGAAGCATTATCTGCTTTTTTCTTAACCTTTTTCAATAATTACATATGGAACCTGTTTAAATATTTTTTTACCAACCAGTTATATGAAATGGTACGGTGTATGTTTTAAACGAAGACAACGTGAATAAAAAACTAGAGTCAAGATTGTGAAACTATTTTTTAACTTATAACATTTGTAAAATTAAGTCTTATTAAAATTAAATCACTGGGCGAGTAGTATTAAAATTAATTAAGTTATTAGTCAAACGTAACGACACCTGTGATTGGACCAATCGAAATCAAACGGAGCGCGCCATCGTTTAACTTTGATTGGTCAACAATTTCTGTACACTTGCCTCGTGTCTACTCGTTAGTAGAACTCCTATAACTCAATATCAACTTTTAAAAATCGAAATATAGACTCAGACGGATTTTGATTTGATTTAATTCATATTAATTTTGAGTTTGAGGTGAAAGAAATAAAAAATCAAGTCACAGAGGTCATAAACATATAATAAACTATCGAAATGTCAAGATGCGGAGATCCAATTTAATTTTTCGATTTATAGACAGAAGATATGTACCAAAACCGCTTGCAGATTCATTATCAAGTCACTGATTATTTCGAAAAGAGGGTGGAGATTTCGGGTAAAGGCGGTTTTGTGGCATGAAGGAAAGGGAACAAAACATTCTTCGACTTTCGGGTTTAGACTTAAAGAGGTTCTACTGTATTAATATAATATTATAATCTATATATATATAAAAGAAAAATGGTCTTCGTTTGAGGCTCCTTCACGCCTAAACCACTGATCGTATCGACATGAAACTACCACCATTCGATGCGAAATTCCTAGATGGTTTATGGCTATTTATTTATTAAATTCCAACGTTCCTTCATTTTTTTATTGCTGTTTTACTTTTATGAAAATTTATCCATACGGACTTCACCGCGGAAACATTCGGGGAGGCTTCCTAGAACCTCTAAACGTCAACATCTGTTAAAAACTCGATTTTCGAAATATTTCAATTTTCTTAGCGGGAAGTTAAAAAGAAGAATAATAAAAATATGAAAAAAAAAAAAATAATGAAACATACAATTTATTTTAATTCGTCCAGCAAAGCGGGCGCGAAACGGCTAGTTATAATATATATATAATTTAATATAATATTAATATTTAAAGAACTTTATTTTTCATTACCAATGAATGTATTTTATTTACATGAGAAACTTAATATGTATAAGTATACGAACGAAATACACGTCGCCACCAGCCGTCCCAATTTTAGTCTACTAGGTTCATTCTGATATATAAATTTAATGCCCTTTTGAATTGGTTAAACGTATTAGTTGGACCAATTATAATTAATCGTCGCTTTTCATAACTTAATATGTACAAATAGTTTAAGCTAAGCCATACACAAGCCTTTAAAATATAAGAGTTAAAAAATAGCATAAAATCAGAATTTTACCTGCTCCTACGCACTTACGACTGACATTACTAATCGTCCGTTATCTTTTTAAGACAATATATAATTATACTATAAAAAATTATACTACATAATATATTTTTATAGTATAACTAGCAGACCGGCCAAGCGTTGCTGTGGCTAAGGTTTTTGTTATATTACATAGTAGCAAACTATTCAACGGAAACGGTAGGAGAACACCAGTCATGGGGACCACCATGCTTTTATGGTGGTTATGCCATTAAATTGTTGCTTATGTGAAACGTTGGTACTTTCAACACAGCGCCATCTGTTAGAATTGTGACTATCAAATAATAAACAAATATTCTGCAATAAAATAATATTGCGGGTATAAATTGAGATGTAAGCTATCCTATCTTTTAAGTTGGATCAAACTACACACGGTGTGCAAATTTGATTGATATCGGTTCGGTAGTTTAGGAGTCCATAGCGGACAAACAACGTGACACGTAATTTATATATATTAAGATAAGTTATCATAATTTGTTTATTAATTACATTTGGTTTAACTGTTATAAGGTTTATATGGAGGTAGAACTTAGTTTCTATTCTCTTTGAAGGCTTAAAAACTACCTATACCTGCCTGGGAGATGAGAGAAAAGCCTTTTTTTAGATTTTACTAGTTTTTTTGTTTAAACTAAAACATATTCCTAAGTCTGTTGTATAGGTTCTTTATAGTCAAGTAATCTTTTGTGTCAACACGCTGTCTGAATTTTATAAAAAGTTTTTCGGCCACAATTTGAATGCATTGGGCTAGTTCATTCGCATTATTCATTTAAATCGCTACATTATATTACCAACATTTACAATTATCAAACCAAAGCTAATCAAAATACGAATTATTTAATTTTATAGTCCAATAATAAAAATATTATTCAAAAACCAGTGATAATATGCAAAATAAAAATAGCTTATCGTGTGATACAAAATTTTAATATGTTATTTTATATGTTATCTAAAACATTATTTATCTTTAATTTTTGTTTAATTTATTCAGATATAATTTACGACTTGAAAAAAATACCATTCCATTTAAATGGCGGACGATTAAAATTTATGTATTTTAACAAAATAATTATTGAAAATACAAAAGGACCGCAGGCGATTTTGGGAACTTCTCAACCTTTTAATTTTTTTGGTTACAATGGGTTTTATGAGGGGGCATTCTATTTTATTTAAGTGTTTAAAAATAAATTAAAAACACATGTCGAAATCAAATTTGGAACTGTCAGATATTCCAATTTTAAATTAAAATAAAAAAACCAACACCTACAGAAGGCGACGTAGAAATCAAATTTAGAATTAACAGATATTCTATTTTTAAATTTCAAAAAACCACCAGTTCACAAACAGATTTATTATCAAATGAGATAAAAGTATTAGATTACATTGGGAAGAATTATGTTGTGTAAAATTTTTATATAGTTTGTGCATTGTATATTTACAAAGCCGATCGCAACTACAGAGACTAAAGTGGTATTTAAATATTTCAAGAATAATCATGTCCAATTGTAAACCCTTCCGCCTTCAGGCAAATCATAAGGTGCGTCGAGGTAATTTAAATATTTTAATTCAATAAAGTAAAGTTTCGTTTATATATCTCATATCAAGCACTTGTTCTCTTACCAGTCGTTACGAGTTAGTAACTTTATATGTAAAAATAATTTAGGTTTTATGAATATGGGTTTAAATAAATGTTAACCCTATGGTAAGGGAAATGAGTGATAAACTATAAAGTAAACTTTACATTTTGTTTA
This sequence comes from Pieris macdunnoughi, assembly GCA_905332375.1. NCBI lineage: Eukaryota > Metazoa > Arthropoda > Insecta > Lepidoptera > Pieridae > Pieris > Pieris macdunnoughi. The sequence continues at coordinate 1,797,021 of CAJOBZ010000062.1, forward strand.
CAAATTCTTAAAGTAAACGAATCCCTTGGCAAGTGTTTACATTTGCCCTTCCCTGTTATCTTAAGCTCGAAAAAGCACAAACTTAGAAAATTTTAATACTCGATTGTAATATTTTAAACGTAAGGAGAGCGATAATTATTAATATTAATTTAAATAACTGTGCAACTTATGAAATTTTAAGGAACAAATATTCAAGGGTTATTTAGCTTTTATTTGGGTAAACGGATTTTTATAGGGGCGTATTAATGAACGACTCTAAGCATGGCTTTTACATTGCGTAAGTTTAAGCGGCCTGTCTTCGCAGAGCTAGACATTAGTTAGCTAAATTATTATGGTAAAGACAATCCTATGTCACAGAGACAAAATCCGTCACACGTTCACAGACTATAAATGTTTAATAAGCCTCATGTTATGGCCATAGACAAACAGACCTTTGTTCTTGGAAATCTATTCGCTATTCTTTTACCTGTGTAAAAGCTTTGTTAGGCAATTCGGTATTACGGTATTGAGATGTATTGTGTGTATCTCGAAAACTAACTTATAAATCTACTGATACCTAACTAAAATTAAATACCTAAACTAAGGTGTATAATTTTATATATATATATATATATATTTGTGTACAACACTGTCAATGACTCCTGGCTAGACACTATAGGTACCGCTTATTTCAATATCTTCATTTGTTAACAGCGTTCATGTAGACGCTCTTTTGTTTCGAAAGATCCAGTTTTATATTAATTTGACACGGCCCGAGCTCACAAATTGCTTTAATTTCTATTAATGGTTCTGAGAATATTATTCCGGCTGTGATAAAAAATATCGTTATTATTTCGGGCTTTAAATTGGATGTGGTGCATATTTAAGAACGTTTTTTTATATTTAGAAACTGATTAAAACGTTGGCTAACCGATACAAACTGTGACCGTGGGTCCAAAGATAGCGAAACGTCAGACAAATTTATTATTAGTATATATTTATATTGTATTCAGTGAGATTTTTCTTCACCTTAATTTAGGCATTTAATTTCTGTTATGAATCAGATTTATAGGAATTAATAAGAAGGTTTTCGAGTTCCAAATACAAACATATCTTAATACATTGGTTACAAAGCTTTTAGTTAAAAATGTTAGTTATTTCGACTATGTGTTTGCGTGTTGTTCCCACGAGAATGTAAGTGCGTGCTCCTATTTCACCATGCCTCCTGCAGATAGAGGACAAGTCTTTGTATTTTTTTAATTTATGTTATTATTATGAATTACTTAATATGTAATGTGGAACATGGTGTAATGGTTGCAGCTCCTTACAAAGGTTGTGTAAAAAAAATGGCGATTAAAAAGAATGGCGGAGAGTTTATTGCCAGTTCTTCTCTTCCGTTCTACGCCCTTGATTTGAGAACTGGCACTAAATGTAAAATTAGAAGCATTCATATGTATTTCTTTACTGACAAGTCATAAGTGTACATTATGTTACCTATATGATTAAATGATTTTTTACTTTACACAGGTAAAAAGAGCATAGATTTCCAAGAACAAAGGACTCTATTTGTCTATGCCCATAACTTGATTTTACATCTGTGAACGATATATGCATATAAAAACTTAGCGATATCTGTATAATTAGCATAAACATTTGATAATCCTTTTTGCGTGCAAAACATTTTTTCGCGCCAATTTCACAGATTATAATCGTTGCGATAACGTAGGCTAGAACTGGCAGTAAATTAAATAAATGACTAATACTTCCCGTCATTATTTCTGTTTATTAAATACGCACATGCATTGTACTCCATGGCCATTATATTAGCAAATATGTGTAAAACTGATTTCGTCATATACATAACAATTAATGTTGGATAAAAATCTAGATAGTGAAGTCATGAGACAAAAAGAAGATGGGTCTTCTACTTTAAACAACAGGGTCAAAGGATCAGGATAATCTTTAAATTTTGGAATGAGATGATCTGTTTAGAATACCAAGCACATGTGTGTTTATCCACAAATTTCTCGAAAACCGAAAGATTTGATCATAGATGCCAACTTACATGAACATCGGTTCAATAGGTTTTCATATACATTTCTGGAGTACACGTATAGGTATCTAGGTAATCGAAATCAGTTGAATTTTTCTACAATACAAGCTTTTTTGAAAATAAGGTATTTTAAATAAAAGCTGTGTTCCTGATGTAGTGACATTAAGTATTAAAAGAGAAGGTTGTGTGATGAGCTCATTTAAAGATTCATGAAAAACCCTAGATTTTTTATTTATTTACAAAATAACTACCTATAACTGTACTTTATTACATTTGGTAATACATTTGTTTTAGATAAATATAAATTATCGTATTCGTATATTTAACAAATATTTAACTGAACCATTATAGGGCTCTAAGGGTAAGTGCAGAAACGCGCTAAGTCTGACTCCCGTACGTCATGTATTTTGACATACATGAGTTCATGCTTTCTAAATCTCAACGTAATCTATATAAATCAAAATTAATCGCCAAGATTAATTCTCGAAGACGGCTAGACGAGCCCCAGTTTTTTTTTAATTCTGAGGAAGGTTTTTATGGAGAGAAATATTTGAAATAAAAATTGTTTTATTTAGTAGGTACTTAATTTTTTAATTTGGAAAACGAACAATATGGGGTGGCATAACAAAATGTTCCATATGTATACATGAAGCTACTAAAAAGGTACTAGTAAAAAAATTTTAATGTCTTCAAATCCTTGAAGAAGATTGCTGGACCAATTGCAGATTTTTTCTTTAACTCTAAGGAATGTTTTTATCGAGAGAAAAATATTTTTATTTGTTACTTTTTAGGTTTAAGTTTTTATTCCGGAAAATTTTAGCATAGCAAAATGTTCCATATGTATAGCAACAAACCATATTAAGGCAATACGTTCGCGGTTGCAGCTATATATTTAATAAAAAGCTTGTTTATATAAATTTGGAATGTCCTTAAATAAATCCTTTAAAATACATATTATGTTCAAAGGATAGAATAGCAACAGACGTTATCCGTATACCAGTCACCATGACACAAAATTCAATGATATTCGTTAATTATGGCTCATTGTCTTATTACATCATTTAATTCAATTTACCAATCATCTGCCAAGTGTATAAAATGTTTAAAGCTATTAAAGAACCTTTATAATTAAATGCTTTCTTCACGTAGGACTACTACTGTTATTTAAAAAAGGGATGTCAGAATGCTAGAATGAATTCCCTGATGCTATATTTTCTATATCCCGAGAAGATTGATATATTATTATATTTGTGGATTAAACTTACTTGATACTTGATTTTATTTTATTATTTTTTACATTGATAGTAACTGTATTTCTATGAAATTAAATACTATACGTATTTAGTCTTTTACTATTGATACTTAAAATGACTAGCATTGCATGGAAAACTAAAACTATATTTATTATAAAACACAACTTTATTCGGAATAATCAAAATCGGAATCCAAAAATCAATAAAACAAAGTTTAGACTATTATACCTGTTAACTATTAGGAAAAAATATATAATAGAAATAAAAATGAGTAATTGCATGAAGTATCAAGACAATAAATGATACTAACCTAAGAAATTCAATGTCATTCTGTGTTCGATCCGAAAGTTTTCAAATAATTCAATTATCTTCATTAATTAGCCATACTCTACTCATATTTGGTCGTAAAAACCGATAGTCGTAACAGCCGATGACGTTGTTATTAAGTACCTAATACTTATTATGTGTGATTTATATGTATAAAATAAAACTGAATTTTATTTATTTTGCATGAAAATTATAATAAAAAGACAATTTTCTACAAAATCTGTTATTTTTATAAGGCGGTCTAATAGTATTCAGCCGGGACCTTTGATTTTGGTCAATATAACCGGTATGTTCTAAACGAAGTCGTTAACGGTTTTGACTGTATTTTTTTATATAATTAAAGTACAAGTGAGGTGAATAAAATAAAAATATTTTATTCTTAAGCAGATAAAACTTTATCTATAAAAAATAACTAGCTTTGTAACAAGACAAAAAAGTTGTTTAAACTTTGGTTTGGTTGCTGTGTGCGTAAGGAATAATCGCCATTGGATGATACCATAAGACCCTTTGTGTGTAATGGGGTCCGAACATGGTTTCCTTATATGTAATTCAGGATCACAATTAGACCAATTCCATTGATTTAGGTATAGAAAACATATTTAATGTAGCTAAAATTTGCGTTTTATCAAACATAGTCAACATATTTCATCAAAATCACATCAGTTTTAATATTCATAAATACACTATGATCTATATCTGAAAATCGCTTACGTCATATTTATTTAATGATAATTTACGAGAAAACATGGCGTCATCGCACTGCTAAAATCTAAATTGGAAAATTTTTGTACATTTAGATTTATGTAATATTAATTGGATTAAAAACGAGGTCGTGGCAACATTAAAAATGTTCTTGTAATTGTTTTTTAGTACATACATAATAATTAAAGGTATATATCTAAGTTGTTAATAAAAAAAAAATATAACTACGGGAAGACATGGACAGCATCGCCTACACATGAACGATATTGATTGAAATTTATTTTATAAGACTTAGCTAGCTATACCTAAATTAATTTAAAATAAAATAAACCAAACTCTTTAAAAAAATCCAATCTAGCTAGCTGTTTAGCGAGCAGTGTTAGCCAAGTGGCTTCCACGTGCGATTCTGATCCCTGAGGTCGTAGGTTCGAACCCCGGCTGTGCACCATGAACTTTGTTTCTATGTGCGCATTTAACATTCGCTCGAACGGTGAAGGAAAAAATCGTGAAACCGGCTTAACTAAGGAGGCTGATCACCTCCTTGCTATTAGATTGACACATGATCATGAAACAGATACAGAAATCTGAGGCCCAGACATAAAAAGGTTGTAGCGCCACTGATTTTTTTTAGCTAGCTGTTTTATGGAAATTTACATAATATATAATGTAGCACCCTGTCTCAGCTAAATACCACTACATTTTTTTTGTATGTCAGAGATAATGTGGCATTCCAATGAGTAGAGAATTTTTTAATTTAGTCCTGTAGTTATTGAATTTATTATTTTTTACGGGCAGGAGGCTCATCTAATTTTAAGTGATACCGCCGCCCAAGGACACTCAATGCCAGAGGGCTCGCGAGTGCGTTGCCGGCCTATTAAGAATTGGTACGCTCTTTTATTGTACCCTAAGTCGGATTGGTTCGCAAATACTTTCGTGGGCAGCAGGTTTACTGGTGCTGCGCAGCAAAAACTGCCTTAAAAATGCTCATTCATTATAAACAAATCTTTCACCTTTATAATAATAATTAATATAATATTTATAGAGAAGTATAGCTAATATTGTTTTACTATAAATCCGTGCAAGTCATTAGCATTACTCGGCCAGAACAATGAATGTTTTATTTTAGACTTCCCAGTCTGGTTTGAGTGTTCCGCAGCTCATGTTTTACCTTTTTTCAAATTTCATTGCCAATGCACCTTCTACAGTTTACTATTTTTATTTGTTAGAAACCCTACTTTTAAACTCCTATATTTTAAAACCAGTTATATTGTGTTGGAGATTTTATTAAAGAGCGGTTTCCAGCCATATGAAAAAAGTTTGAACAATATTGTCTATGAGTTATTTTTATAGATAATGATTTCTCTAACGGCTTAAACATTATCTATAAAAAATATATTGTTTAAAATCCTCACTCAAGCCATCTACAATAATTTTATTGGTATGTCATAGATTATAACAATATAATTGCAATTCCCAAGTGGGAAAAAAAATTGCCACAAAAAATAAAGCAATTAAAAAGGTTCCAATACAATGAACCAATAATTATTTATTACTTCCCATTAATATACCTGTTTATGGTATAGTCACACACTTATTGTGTGTTAAATCATGAGTAAAACTTATTTTTAATTATAGCAAACCAGTAATTAATTGCAAATTCTATTTTTAAAATTTATAAATTCAACCAATTAGCCATAAGACTTAAAAGGTTATTTATTAAATACAAGATCATATTTTGATTGAAATATCACTTGTTAAATAAAATGTTTGGTTATAAATGTTCTACTATTCAACTCAAGCTTAGTTCTAGTTTAAACAATTCAGATCTTCAATTTTTTTTTATGTCTCAATTTTATTACATATTGTTACATCTTAATATAGGTGTGACTACAGCATATTAAAACCTCAACTGAGATTCACTTGTGTTAGGATGAGACAATGCAAGGCAATATTTCCAATCTTTAGTAAATTAAAAAAAAGCAGTATTATATATTTATTAACATAATGGTTATTAATTGTCATCAGTAAACTTCATTCATAAAAATTTAAATCATTATTTTACTCAACTCAATCACGGTCCCAATTTATTATACACATAAAAATTTAGGCTTACCAATTTGAAAAGGGATAACGTCTTCCATAGTTATTTGTTTATATAAATCATGAAATATTATAACATTATCACAACTACAGTGAAAACAAAAGCAGTTTAACGTTGAAGTCCTACAAGTATTAAACATGGCAAAGACTTACCTGTTTTAATCTCTCGACATCAGTACGGTTTTGTTGAAATGATTGTGATGTTGTGACAGTTGAGGTGGTTGTTGTCTGTGTGTAGGCGGGGTATTCTAAATTCACATTCAGTAACTGTGCAGCATTATCACGAGCCTCATATGCCAGTCCTCTGATCTCTAGCTCAGAGGCTGTGTGCATCAAAGATTGCAAGTCCAACTCTTGAACATCCACCGATCCCTTGTACATAAACTCTACCAACAGATTGATCTCCGAGAAAGGTATACCCTTCAATATCACTGTTGGATGCTGACATGGATTGTCCCTATGAAAAATATTTATATTGAAATTATCAAAAATAATTTAAATACAAATTATCAACACATTGTTGAATTACTTTATCATTATTTGATAAAACTAAAACAAATTTAATTATATTTACTTATGTAACAAAAAATTTTCCTTACAAATAACATAAAATTTTAATTAGCGAATGGTTTCGTTTCTGAGAAAAATGAATGATGGATGCGTGTTTATTGATGTGACTCACTTGAAAATTTGTTCGAAGTAAGGGCTGCAAGCCGAAAGGACCAGCTTGTGAGCCTTGAGGGTGCCATCGCGACATGACAGGGTTACGTCTGCGAGCGCCGACGACGAATAGATCGTCGTAAACAGCTGGCTCAGGTTCTGCAGGTGGTTGTTCCACTTGAGGTGGAACGTCTTGTCACTCACCAGCCCCTGCATCTGCACCACCACAAACACTTGTCACTCACTAATAATTCACAACTTATGAAAAATCTACAAAAACCCCTCGGAGCTGCGACCGCTACATAAAATTATAATTATTACAACTTATTTTTAGAACGATGCCCGTAAAAAAACACTATACGTACGCGGTATGACAGTGTAATACTGTAGGTACGCGCCGACGGAATTTAGAGCTATAAAATTGTATTTATATTATATTCGGTAAAACGATAATTATGACTTAAATCAGCCCAGTGAAAATTTCTCACCTCGTTTCCTATTTTCCACTTCCCGAATTTTTACAAATAACACCGAAACATTTCACAAAAATTTTTAAATACTTATTATGTTACACAGAAAGCCGTGTCGTAAAAAACAGAGTGGGGCACGCCGTGGCCCCCTCCTTGCCCCGGCCCCCTCGCACAATCAATATACGGAATATGAGAGCGCGGCGCGCCGCCTCGCCCCCCCGCATGCTTTATTATACCGTAATTAAATATATACAACTATATAAATGTACACTGCTGCACGTATACATTAATAACGCGAAGTAAGTACATACAATTTTTTTTCATTTTTGTTGCAGATAACGTAACAAATTATTAACGTCTTTGAAATTAAAATACTTTTTTATTATTACTTAATACTTTACATGTACCTACCACTTACTTAAAATATTGTTAATTGTTAAATATTGAATTAAGAAACCATTCTATAACGCTACAGTAGAATTATATAATATATTGTATTTTAACAAATAAAAATATTAATTTTATAAAATATACAACGATAATTATTGTGAAGGTTAAATTATTTTATTTCAACCCAACATGGGCCTCTTCCTAATAATAAAATTGTCGGGTGGGAAGTATGTGTGTAAAAAGTACTTGAATCTCTCCTCACAACATGCATAAAATTTTACCCACACATAGGCAATAGTTGTAATAGATGGATCCAAACCGTCTTCTTTTTATTAGATTCCATCCTTTCATTTAAGTACCTGCTGCAGAATGCATCTCTACAAACAAAACAACGTATAACAATATTACATTTAATATTATGGTGCACGGCGCGGGGAGAGGGTGAAACCAGAAATGTAACTATACGAATATGGTTATAACATTAATGAAACCATTACAATATATGGGTGCACTGGTGATGTAGCTACTAGCTATGAACTACGTAATATTGTGTTTGTGTTGGCTTCACAATATTTTATAATACATATTTGATATTATAGACGTGGAGAGAAGGGCGCATGAGCGGTTGCATGAATAATATTTCTTCATTATCCGATATACGGTGTACTTTGTCTGTATATCTAGTTACATAACCTTTCTTTTTTAAACTAGAACTATTTTATACGATTACATGTAACATGTATACAAAGAGCAACTGCCTACAGTTCAAACTTTTTAATGCAGTTATGTAGTTGAAAATATTCTTAAATTATTATTATATTCGTACTTATACTCATTAAGAATATTTCGTATGTCTATTTTCTTACCTATGAAGACATAAATCTATGATATTTAAAAATACATTCTTTTATTGTGTTACCTATAAGGACAAAGAAGACTTATAGATTTATATTAAACAGGGCCTATATTATAAACAAGTACATAAATTTCGACGGATAATACTATAACTTTTCGATAATAATATGAACCTAAAACATATATAAATATTAATATATCATATTCTTATTTTTACGTATGGTGATTTATATGTATGGTATGTATGATACTAGAAGTCTACTACTAGTTTCAAGTTTGTTTTTTCATCTCGGACGATAATTATTTTTAAGTTTATAACGTTAATTTTGGTTGGGCTTTTTGACTTTGACGTCAACATATTTTATTTCAAAATTTCAACTTTGCGCCATTCACAGATTACTTAATATGCGTCACTATCGAATCGATTTTCGTCTAGACTCTAGAGCTTCAAAATTACTACAGATGATATATAAATATATTATCTATGATCTTTTTTGACGTAGCTACTAGCTACTAAACACAGATTAACGGGCTCTACTGACTGTTTATGTTATAAATAATATTAAGTCTTTTTTTTAAATTACTTATTATAGGTCTACCAGAATCTGATGTCAAAAAAAAAGTTTAAAAATTTGCGATTTTGCAGAACATACACAATCATCGATATTGAGCCATGTGCAAGTGTTGACTGGTTAGTAGGAATGGAAAGGACACGTCTTGATACTTTGGTTTATTGGATTTTCGTGTGTATTATATTATGTACTAATATACTTATATAAACTTTGGTTTATTTCAGGGGTTTCTAATACTACCATAAGACGAATTGTTGCCGAAGGCAGATCTAACAGATCGCCTTTATTATTTAGTACGCCTGGAAAAAAGGGAAGGTGGTTTTGATTTAGACTTGAAAAAAAAACCTAAATATCAGAGAGATGAGATTTTTAAATCACACGGCCACGAAGTCTTGAGGCTCCCACCATATCATTGTACGTAAAACCCCATAGAATTAATCTGGGGAATAATGAAACAAAAACTTGCGGGTGAAAACGTCAATATACCTGCAAGTGATATAAAATTTTTAACAGAGAAGAGATTTAAGAAGCTTACTCTCAAGTAGGGATCGATGAATGGCGAAAATCTTGTGAACATGTAATAAAAATTAAAAATCAGTTCATAGAACAAGATCAGTTAATTGAGATGCAGGAGGGTAGGTTTATATTAAATACTGCGTCTTCCTCTTCATATGAAGACTTTTTTATGGATGTGCAGTATTTGTAACCATTTTCAAGTTCTAATAGCCTATAATTAATTAATAAACTCATGAACAGAGTAATTGGAGTTTTCATCTAAATTTCAAACCCCACATTCGCCACAGTAAAATTTTCAAAAATTATCCTTGATCATTGGATAAATTTTTATATTTGCATGTATCACACACAATCAGCCCCTTTAAGGGAAAAAAAGTATCAAAACGTTTTACTCCAATTTCCCCAGTATTGCTAGCGTCAATTTCTTTTTTTCCCTTTTTGCCATCAGATCCTGGTAGACCTATAGTTAAAAATAATTAAATTTGTTATTATCTATAAATAATGGTAACGAAAGAGTTTTCCCGACAGTACAGTATCTATCATAATGTATCTTAGACGATAGACAATAAATGACATTTCTACTTTTGATATGTCAATCATCAAAATGGACTTAAACAGTCACTTTCAAGTGGAAGTATTAAAACTATTCTTCAAACAAATTTGTCAATAGTCATATGTGAGTTTGTGTTAGTGATTCACGTATTTCTACTTCAGTATTTAACTTGTACCTAGCAAAGGAGTTTGCTTTAATAACTCAAGTTAAATAACAGAAACAAGGCTCTTTAATTGCTTATTAAGATTCGTAAAAATATAATATTAATTTTAAATATAAATTGTTCGCTTAATTTAAGGTTCTTTAATTTTCCGTGAATTAAAATGATGGATACAACCTCTAATTTGATTGTTTCCTCACCAAATATTAAATATACTGACGATTTTATCTATTCAGACTATGAATACGAGGATACTCTTGTTACTAGAAATAAGAATGAGCTAGTGGTAAGATTATTAATAATGTTTTTAACAACAAATATAGCATACACCGGCTGTTTTATCGCTGTATTACCTGTTGTGGCGCACTATCAATTACTGAAATGCCTGGAATATTTTCGAACTTTCAGAATGCTTCTTTTTTGCATTAATATATGTGTCCGTCGTGGGCGTGTAGAAATTGACAATTCATCCTATCTAAATTAAGTACATATTATATAAATTTACTACAAAATCTAAATAGATTTTCCTTCTTTTACATTAGGCAAAACCATACCGAACATCACTTCAAATTAAAACAGAGAGGAAGATTGGCAGGGTTGGTGTCATGTTGGTAGGCTGGGGTGGAAATAATGGATCCACCTTCACAGCAGCAGTACTGGCCAACAGACATCAACTTTCATGGAATACAAGAAATGGAAAACTAGATTCTAACTGGTAAGTGTCAAGACACCGAAATATATAGTTCGGCTTTAAAAGAACAAAATATGGAAAATAATGAAACCAATTTAAATTTTTACTATAAATTTAATTTTTTTTAACAGTTCACATTTTTACAATTTTAAACTTGATTCAGGCTTGGATCAATCACACAAGCATCTACAGTTCGTCTAGGACTAGATGAAAAAGGGAATGATGTATTTGTCAAAATGTCCCAACTGTTGCCTATGGTACATCCAGATGATCTAGGTAAGAAAGATAGTGTACCAATATTTTAAATTGCATATTAACTCTGAGTTTTGATATTCAAATCCTGGCTGTGCGTTAATGGACTTTCTGTCTATGTGTGCACTTAACACTCGCTCTGCATGCTTTAGATATAAAAATTCCATGTGTGGGTGTGTCAGGCACAGAAGGCTGATCACCGACATGCTAAGTAGAAAAAACAAATGATCACAAAACAGATACAGGAATCTGAGGCCCAGACCTTAAAAGGCCATTATTAAGTCAGGTGTTATTATGCCAATTTGCCCATATTTTTTCAATTGATAAAAGATGTGATTGCTAAAAATTTATTAATTAGTGACCATATCAGTACATACTCGTACTGCAAATACAAAACTTACAGATTTTTATTACTCGTGCCAAATTAAACATTAAAAATTATTTTGTTGACTAGTCAACTTATTCATGGATACTGCATTTCAAATTAAGATTGTGATAACTAAACATTTTTAATAAAAAAAAGGGTGCGTGTACTTATGTACGCGCGTAAGAAGTTATACTTCTTTGGCATTATTAAAAATAGTTTTTGATTGCATGCAAATTATAAATTACAATTAAATAATCAAAGACTGGAAAAGGAGTCATTAAAGTCAATAAAGTTCAGTTTACATTTGAAAAATTAATTAAATAAATATTTATTATTATTCTCTTACATTAAACAAATAAAACACTATTTATCTTTAAAACATTTTTATTTCATTATACTATTTATTTTTAAGTGACTCTAATGTCTTCATCAGAATTTCGGTTTGTAATTTTAAATTAATCATTACTTGGTTGTGCATCTACGAGGCTTCTCCAAAACTACTTGCTTTCTGCAACAAATAAGAGAATATTAATTTAAGCTCTGTCCATGCAAAACTTAAAATTTTTTATAATTCATATTATAAATTTTTTAACACATTTATATTAATATAATTATATAAATGTGTTAATAATATAATTTGTAGCACATGCTACAGACCTGGATAGCAACTTTCTTTTATTCTATTTAGAGATAGAGATAATTTAAATATAATACCGGTGTCTTCCTTGTAGGTTTCTTTAGAGTTGTTTGGGGATTCTTGTTGTTCAGTTCGACATGATTTTCTTTAACCTTTCTTTAATCCTACAAAATAATAAAATTGTTAAGTTATGTTGTCACTGTTGTGCACACCTTTGTTTGGCTTTTTTAGTATTCAAGTTATGTCAAAACTGATTTATTACCTTGTCATTGTTATTTGTTGGCTTTATTTGCTTTTGGGATATCAATTGTTTCCAAAATGATTTTATTTGTAATAACCTGAAATATATAAATAACATCTATTAATTTAAGTATCATGGTGAGTGGTTCGCACTCAGGTATTAAGGTGTATTATACCCACTGTCCATTATAAGTGGGAATGGGCTCACTTCTGGCAGGACAGAGTTTCGGTACTACAAGTGCAACATGGATGTTTTGAGGTATTACAATATCTCTAACTACCCTGTAGGGGAATAAAGTAATGTTGTAAGCATATGCCTATGCTTGAAAGGTTGAACCTTGAACATCACCATACATCATATTTATAATTAACATTCCTACCTCGACACCATCACAATCAAATTCATTGAAATCTACTTCAAACCATTGTGTCTCGAGAAGGTGATGGTGGCTTTGTTCCACCTCCAGTTTTTGATGTTTCACGGCGATAAGATGACAACTCTTTTTTTGTATTCAATTTAGTGCACTTCCACTGATTCATCAATTGTTTTTTGTCTCTTGTCCTTATATTTGCTAGATTAAATCTGATGTTTTGATTAAATAATGTGGTCATTTTTTTGAGATGCAGGTACTTATTAAAATGTTTACTTCTCTGTTATATCGCTCCAAGCCTTCATTTTCTCCTTATTAGTATTCGTGCTTAAATCTTTGTTCTCAATTATTGATATATAGGGTCGTAGAATATTTCTAAAAAGTTGCTGTAACAAACGCAATAAACAAAAGCAATGAATAATGGTTCATGTTTCAGTTTTAATCAACAATAATACTCGATAATACATACGGATAGTTAACCTCAATTGTATTGAAGCACTCAGGAAGGTTAGCACAGTTTTTTCACAAATATTTTATATTATTTCACAAATATTTTGTATAATGAAAATAACTAGGTATATAATTATTAATTTTAAACAATAATTAAAACTCCTATATTTGTTTAAAAGGTAAATGTCATTGTCAGATGTCAATTGTCATGGTCATTCAAAATTCTTGTTAAGCTGCTAAGCTAGAATATGCGTGAAGTTAGCTTCACGCATATTCTATTTCTTTTTACTTGTAGTTTGTCTTATTCCCATCTCGCTCGCGCACGCTATATCACACTGCCAATTTTGTGTCATAGGTGCGCGCGCAATCGTAAAATTTCACTCTCATCAATTTTTCATAACGCGCCTAAAGAAGTACAACTTCAAAAATATATAAGTTAAATGTAATATACTACAATGTTATCATACTAATGGATACATAAATAAATATAGTTTAAAAAAACTATAAAACACGCTTTTAAAGCACATCAAACTAAAAAGTGAAAAATAATTCCTAATTTAGGCTGAAAATGGTAATGAACAAAAAATACTGGTATTATTGTGAAAAAGCGTGGGTTGCTCGATAGACGAAAAAATATGGCACAGAGCGCCCCACCATTTTCAGCCTAAATTAGGAATTATTTTTCACTTTTTAGTTTGATGTGCTTTAAAAGCGTGTTTTATAGGTTTTTTAAACTATATTTATTTTCCACTTTTTAGTCCTAGCAGCAATACGTGTTGTCTCAATTTAATCGTATTGCTTTGTGGACTTAAAAAAAGTTTCATTGTTTTTTCGAGATAAACCTATGAAATTATTATATTGTTGCTGATTCTTTATAAGTGTACAAAGTTTGAATTAAATCTGTCCGTTTAAAGTGGGTCAAAATCGAGTCCGAAGGAGTCGGTTACATACATACATACATACAGGTGAAGCTAATATAAAGCGTGTAAAAATAATGAGACACATATGTTTTAACTTTCTCACTGAAATCAAGTATTATGTTTATGTTATATTATATACTTTCATAACAATAACATAAATAACATATTATATATGTTACTTTAAGATATATAAAGGAAATAAGTTTATCAACTTTTCTATGCAAGCATTATAGTCCCTTTCATAGATCCCTCTGTCAGAATAGGTTTCTGGTAGGTAGTATAAAATGTTTGCGCTAGGCATTAACCATAGACGGTGCAAGGCAAATGTGATTTCATGTATTAATTCCTGCAGTTAAAGAGAATTAATTTCGTTTTTTTTTAATATGCTATTAAATTTCTAGTTATCGATGGGTGGGACATAAGTCCTTTGAACCTTGCGGAGTCAATGGTACGGGCGAAAGTCATCGACTATGATCTTCAGCAGAAGTTGAAGAAAGAGATGTCAGCTATGAAGCCTAGACCAGCTATTTATGACCCTGACTTTATTGCAGCTAATCAGGTATGATAAACTTTACTTACTAACGCTGAACTGGGGTCTAACAGGGGATTTATTTATTTACACTTCGTTGAATTACAATATATAAATTTAACATAATTAAATGTAAAGGAGGCCAACTGGCGGCCTTATCGCTTTCGAGCGATCTCTTCCAGGCAACCACTGTGAGAAAAAAAATGTACTAAATTAGATAAGGTAGGCAAGAAGTCCAAAAATACTAAACAGGAACAAAAAACAAACTAAACTAATAAAGGATATATGAAAAATAATAAGTAAAAAGCGCACATGAATCATGAATTTAATTTAAGATCACTCTCACGTCAGTTAGTAGTTAGTACGAAAGTTAGGGATACGATGTGGACAGGTAGTGTTTGTACAGAAGAAATTTAAAGGAAGATAGAGAAGGAGCTAAGCGAATAGGGACGGGAACTTTTCCCCAAGATATAGACTATATCAGAAATCATTTTCCAATTTCATTAAAATCCTGAGAACTAACAAAGGAACCATTTGTTCATAAATGCATAATGGGTTTTTAACATACAAGAATCATAGTTTGTGCAAGTCTCGTTAAGAAAAAGTTATTTTAGTTAAAATATGATTTGAATATTTGTCGACAATGCCTACTAATGTTTTTACATACAATAAAAATGATTACCTATTCGTAATAATTAATTTCAATTGAAAAAATACGGTTTATTTCGTAAACTGTAAATAATTGAAATTTGATAGAAGAATTGAGTAAGCATTTACGGCGAAGCTATAATTTATGTTGCGTTTTAAAATATATTTACTAAATGGATAGGAAAATAGGTCATATTATATTATTAAGTATTGTTTCACGCAATGTCTTTTTTGATATAATGATATGCTTTTGGTGCCTCTCCATACTGGAGCTTGACCGTCAGTCTCGTGAAGCTTGTCTTGTCCTGTACTAGATGCATCAACTCTTTCGCAGTCGCATATAAGAATAAGACCGCACACAATTTTTTTAAATTTAACTTAATTAACTAAAATCCGTCCTTAGGTGTACGATTTTAGCAAAAGAGTTTATTGGGAAAAAAATATTGTGTCTGTTCAGCGTACGCTATAACCTCTATTGGTCTGGGCCTCAGAGTTCTGAATCTGTTTCATGATAATTTTTCAATCTAATCGACAAGTGATCAGCCTCCTGTGCCTGACACACACCGTCGACTTTTTGGCTCTAAGACATGTCGGTTTCCTCACGATGTTTTCCTTCACCGTTCGAGCGATGTTAAATGCGCACATAGAAAGTCCATTGGTGCACAGCCGGGGATCGAACTTAAGACCTCAGGGATGAGAGTCCCACGCTGAAGCCACTAGGCTAACACTCTAGTCACGAAGTTCGAATATTTTTCTAGAAACACCATCGCATAGACACAATATAACATTTTCAAAAATACTTGTGATTAAATGTATTCTTACCTCACGCGGTGTCTTCATTGCCCTTTCATATATTTAACTATAGTTGATATATTGAGCTTAATGAAAAAGCTTTTAGAGTGATATCGTGTGGGTTCGCAATCAATACAGGAGTGCATGCGCTGAAGATTTACCATTACATACATTGTATAACTATTGTGTACATTCTGCCATTTCAAAACTTAGTTTATGTTAGAGCTAAAAATAAAAATATTATATTACTCTTTAATGTATAATATTCTACGGTTTCGATATTTGTACATATCTGAGGAACATGTATACTAACTTTTTTATAGTAGTTTTATTCTAAGAGTACATTGTCTTCACATATACTTATTTAACTAATGTAAACAAAATATTGTAAACCTATTTTAAAAGAGTAAGTGTGGAGTTTCTTGCCCATTCTTCTCCACACGAAACTACCTTTTGGAAGGGGCAACTTCTTCTTTGTATTTTCTTTGACGTTCAAAAGTGCCATTTTAGGTGGTCTAATTGAAATAAATGATTTGACTTTGATTTAGAAAAAATTGCTGAACAATTAAATATTGAGTTGTTATAGTATTATAGTAATACTGCTCTTAAAAAGCCTACTATTTGCGCGCTTCTCAACCTAGAGACAGTACGTTTGTATACCGGCGTGCACAAATGTGTCTTATTGCGTAAATATCAGCCATTCTTGATTTCTAAGGCATGTACGGTGAAGTCCTGTTCACCTTATTATAATTGTTTTACTACAGAAAATGTAATTGTATTTGAATGTTTAGTGTTTACTAAATATTCTATTCCAAGACGCGTAATAAATCTTAATAGTTTGCACGTGTACACGTCCAAACACTTTGTGTTCCTGGTACAAATCAAGAAGATAGAACGTAGAAATGGCAAAATTCCAACTTCATTAATTTAATTAATATATATAATTCTCGTGTTACAATCTTCGTTCCCATACTCCTCCGAAACGGCTCGACCTATTCTTATGAGAATTTTTATGCGTATTCAGTAAGTCTGAGAATCGGCTACTATTTATCTTTCATCTCTACTAAAAGATAAGGCGCAAAAAAAAATCGATTTTATTTTTTATGATACAGCATACAAAGATACACACAACCCTTAATTTTCACCCCTCTACGACCAACCCTTATTTTTTATTATTGCAGTTATTTTAAATGATACATGCCCATGGACACTAACATTGCCAGAAGGCCCGCAAGTGCCGGCCTTATAACTATGAATCTAATACATACTCATAGACTTTTTAGTATAGTGGTTTTATTCTAGGAGTACATTGTCTTCACATATAATTATTTAACTAATGTATACAAAATGTTGTAAACCTATTTTAAAAAAGTGTGGAGCTTCTTGCCCATTCTTCTCCACACGAAACTACCTTTTGGAAGGGGCAACTAGAATTATCTTTATATTTTATTTGACGTTCAAAAGTGCCATTTTAGGTGGTCTAATTGAAAATAAATTATTTGATTTGAGTTAAATTCGTTAAATGAACGTTTAATATGTCTAAATGGTTTTCGTAGCTTAGTGTTTAATGGCTGTAACCCGCTAAGCTTAAAAGAATCTAACGTAGAAAAGTATAGTTTGCTATATATTGTCCTATGAGGAAACTTGTAGGCCAATAGCGTTCCCTGTAACAAACTGTTGCTTTGACAGGTGGTTATCGGTTATCGATTAGTTATTTTTAGCCGATTTGTTGTGCGAGGTCAGAGTCGCCCTTGACCTATTTCCCTGAACCCGTCACGCTAGGCTGTTGATTTTGTATAGATATTTCTGCGTGCAAAATCGAAAGTCGCGTACATTTACGGGTTTTATTCATTGTTATAGCGATATCTTTCAGGCAAAACGAATAATAAAAATAATCATATAAAAATGCCACGTACTGCAGGAAACTTGCTGTTTAAAAATTCTCCTCATTTCCTCCCACGTTAAATCTTATGAATTTCCCCTCGCAAAAACATATGCCCCGAACGGGCCAAAGCTCACCCCTCTAGAGGGAATGTGCAACACAAACCACGATTCGACTTTCACACTTTATTTTTTTTTAATTAAAATTAGTAGGTTCGATCTCCGTCTGTGCACCAATGTACTTTATTTCTATGTGCGCATTTAATATTCGAACGGTGAAGGAAAACATCGTGAGGAAACCGGCTTGCCTTAAAAAAGTCAAGTCACCTTCTTGCCTATTAGGTTACCAAATAATCATGAAACAGATACAGAAATCTGAGGGCCAGACCTAAAAATGTTGTAGCGCCATTGATTAATTAGATAATTATTTTAATAATTCATTAAAACTTAAAAATTTAAATTACATTCGTCTTATTATCTTGAAACCAAAATTTTTGAAGGTTTCACATCTACCACGGTTTCACGCACACATGTTTTGGTTTTATCATTATCGGTTTTATCCTTATTATCGCTATTTATTCTACGGTTCAGTGGTTTGCGTATTGAGGTGGAAGGGAGGAGTCGATTGGTTTAGATAATTCGTTTTAGGTTGGTCAAAATAAAAGAACAGCGTATTTAAAAAAGAGTTTGTGTCCATCGACGAGATGTAGAATTTCTCTTCCCCTTTCCCCTCTATAGGAAGCAGTGTTGGCTCCGCAACTCAGCGTGCAACTCATTCCTGAGGTCGTAGGTTCGATCCCGGCTGTGCACTAATAGACTTTTCTATGTTCGCATTTAACATTCGCTCGAACGGTAAAGGAAAATATCGTGAGTAAACCAGCTTGCCTTAGACCCAAAAAGTCGACGGCGTGTGTCAGGCACAGGAGGCTGATCACCTACTTGCATATACAAATGATCATGAGAGCAGATTCAGAAATCTGAGGGCCAGACCTAAAAAGGTTGTAGCGCCACTGATTTAGTTATTTATTTTCCCTCTATAGTTTCGGCTGTCACCCCCATATATAACATGAATTATTATAAAAGTCAGCGGCATTTAATTAACATGTCTATGTTTTTCAGGGCCTTTTAAACGTAAAAGAATATTTGGTAACAAGCATTTTCTTTATAATATTACAATTAATATTGCGTTTGTAAATTTGCTAATTTATGCTCGTTCAGATAAAAGAAAAATCGAGGTTATTGCAAAGAAAGCGATTCTATGAAATAGAGGTGTCTTGTTACAGATGTTTTTAAAACAACTATCGATTTCAGCTTAATCTGACATTTGACACTTCACCGGATGCCGCTGTTTGGAAAATTCCATATCCGCTTAACAATGTTTGTCTATCTATGGTTTCTATAATTTTTGTATCGTAATATCTGGAATTTAATATCTTTTTGAATAAATTCAATGCAGTAAAAAGTATTAAATAACCCTTTTTATTATTTCGATTGATTTGTCTTATATTAACAAACAATCAAACAAAAAGTCATTAAATCACTAGAGAAATAAATGTATAAAATTAATTAATTTATATGCATACAACGACCACTATTTTCCTTAACTTGTTTCAGCTTTCGTGGAATATGCTTAAAAGCAGTATTATTAATATCCATAGCGCTAAATCACCTGAATCATAAGCTCACCCTTCATACACATTCTATCGTACATACCATCACTTTCATACCATCACACAGCACAGTCGATTTTTTTTTTCTTAATTGAATCTTTTTGTATGAATTCTCTTGTTGTGTATCTTGGCTATATGTTTAGTATAATTGTTTTTTGTTGTATATAGTTTATGTTAGCTGAAGGATTACGAATTAATGAATATACGGGGTAGTTGGAAGAAGCTATGCTTGAACATTAAATGCGTAAAATTATGTCCCTCATAATTAAAAAACTGGGCGATGTGAGAAAGTTTGTTGGTAATATAAAGATTTAGTTTAAATAAGGTTTCAAAACACATTAAAATCAATCTAGTAATAAGAAATTTCATCCTACATCTAGGATATACTTCATAGGAATAGAGATCATACAGAAGGTAGTCTAGAAGTGATTCTTAATCAAATCAAAGTTTACTCAATAACTATTTACACTTTTAAACTTTCATTTCAGCCTAAATTTTCATTTACTTCTCCAAGTCACGTACAGTGGGCGAGAAGAACTGTCAAAACTGCGCTACAACATGCTTTATATTATTGGGATATCTTAATCAGTTGGTATAAATAGGGGTTTAGCACGTGTAGATAATGAATTCATCTAAACTGTGATTTTCCATAATTTATTATGTATGGTGGATGTTTAAAATTTAAATTATACACGTGTATGTTTTAGAATGTAAATTTATTGTAATTGTTGCTGGGGCAGTTTTTCTTTGTCACGTATTATATCGAAACGACAAATGATGCATATAAAATGTGTTAAATGTATGTATATTATTTATTAAATTCAGATTTGCACCTTTAATGCCGGCATTTTCTCGCTGTATTGCGATGCTTATTCGTTGAGCGACAACGTTGAGCTTTGGGGTCACCGGTACCTGCTATCAACCAGGCGCCAACTTAAATCTTTAATTAGTGCTTATGCACTTGAACCCCACGGCTATATGTAACAAAGAACTCGGACTTGGAGTTTAATGGACAAGTGACAGCACAAAACTTTGTTCATTTTGTTGAACGATCCTCGGGCAATTTTAACGTGATAATTAATATTCTTGGCATATTAATTAGTTTTAATAAGCCGGTGATAAGCCGTCTTTGACGCTTCGTAGACTTCGCTGTCGATATTTCAAATTTCTTGCGAGTAAAGTAGGCTCCAGGGTTGAATATAGTTACCACTAGTGTTTGAAAGCAGTTTTTTTAATAAAAATAACCAGCCGAAAATAACCCCTAAAACTTCTAATATACGATATCTGTTTCATGATTATTTTCCTTCTTATAAGGCAGCCTGTCAAAGTCAAAAATCATTTATTCCTATAGGTAACACTTATGAACGTCAATAAATATAGTTAAAAAAAACTAAAAAACACGCTTTTAAAGCACATCAAACTAAAAAGTGAAAAATAATTCCTAATGTGTGTTCGTGTTTTTTAGTTTTTTTTAACTATATTTATTTTCCACTTTTAAGTCCTAGCAGCAATACGTGTTGTCTCAATTTAATCGTATTGCTTTGTGGACTTATCCGATCTGTCCGTTTAATGTGGGTCAAAATCGAGTCCGAAGGAGTCGGTTACATACATACATACATACAGGTGAAGCTAATATAAAGCGTGTAAAAAAGAAATATACATTAAATGCTTCTAATTTTACATTTACTGCCAGTTCTCAAATCAAGGGCGTAGAACGGAAGAGAAGAACTGGCAATAACCCTGTGCCTGTGCCTGACACATGTTGATTTTGAGGTCAAATGAATCCACATTTCCTCGTGTTTTAGAGAGTTAATTCTGGTCATAGAAAGAAAACTCCGTCAATGTCGTGATTTGAACGACGACACCAGTTACGCAATTCTCTGTTAGGACAGTGTTTTAATAGTTTTTTTTATTACAGGCTGACAGAGCAACGAACCTCATCCGCGGTACGCGCTATGAGCAGTACCTACAGATTCGTGCAGATATCAAGAACTTCCGCGACAAGAAGAAGTTGGATAAGGTCATTGTACTCTGGACAGCTAATACTGAAAGGTATACTTCAGGTTTTGGATCGTCTTCAGTGTTGTACGTCAAAAACCTTAATAATCATTATTCATTATCATAGGCGATTAGAAGGTAATCTCATTGAAACTTATAATATCATTAGCTGACCCGGCAAACGTTTGTTATGCCATGTGTATTATTTCCAGGAAACATTTTTTTACTTTAATAAAAATAACTATCTACATAAAAAAAGGGGTTGATCGTAGAGGAATGAAAATTAGGGCTCGTATGTATTTTTGTATATTGTATCTTAAAAAAAATAAAAACAAAAAAATTGGGTTAAACACCCCTTGCATAAAAAATTTGTTTGTATTAAACGTCTTAAATTCGTAAACATTGTATTGTCTTATGCAATGTATTGTAAAATGTAAGTCCTGCAAAGCGTGGTTAGGTTTTTATTTATGGATATTACTTTTGTGAGTACAATTTGTAGTGTTTAGTTTGCTATTGAAGAACTGGGGACCTTGGCACAGGTTACTTAAAGGAGTTCCCAAATAAAATAAAAATAATATTAATGTATTAAATAAAACCCATTATTATTTTAGTTGCATTACAAATTCGTGTAATTATTTGTATTGTCTTATACAATGTATTATAAGACAGTAATTTATAGGTTCTGGAAAGCGGTTAGGTTGTATTAGGTTCTTAATAACAACGTCATCGGCTGTTACGACTATTGGTTTTTACGATCAAATATGCGTAGTCCCTTCGATGTCGTTAACACATTTTGACTGTGTTAGTATTGTGACTACAATTTGGAGTATTTAGTATGGTAGGTTTAGGAACTGTGACATGGGTATTACATTAAAAAGTTCCCAAATATATAAAAAAGGGTGCGTGTACTTATGTACGCGCGTAAGAACTAAGAAGTTATACTTATTTGGCTTTCTTTATTTTTTTTAAAATATTAAATAATTAATAACAAATATTTAACGTTAATAATTTAAAAATATTTAATATTTAGTATATTATTCAATTAGTAATTAATATTAATAATAATAATAATTATTATTTATTATTTTATTATATTATTAATTCAATTTAATAACTAGGTATGTTTCATAACCTTTTAACTAAGTAACAATAGGTCTTTGTGAAAAAGCATTGCTAAATTTCATTGAAAAAATAATTAAAACTCCTTTATTTGTTTAAAAGGTAAATGTCATTATGTTCATTCAAAATTCTTGGCATAGCTGCTAACTTCACGCATATTCTATTTCTTTTTACTTGTAGATTGTCTTATTCCCATCTCGCTCGCGCACGCTATAATCACACTGACAACTTCGCGTCTCAGGTACGCGCGCATCGTAAAATTTCACTCTCATCAATTTTTCATAACGCGCCTAAAGAACTCATTTTTATTTTATTTGAAAGGTCTTAAGACAATTTCGTGTAATTATTTGTATTGTCTAATTCAATGTATTACAGGTTCTGCGAAGTGCGGCCAGGTGTACATGATACAGATGAGAATTTGGAGAAGGCGCTCCGTGCTAATGATTCTGAGATTTCGCCTTCTACAATCTTTGCTATGGCCGCTATTGATGAAGACGTTAGTATAAAATTAATTACAGAGGATTTGTATGTACATATGTATATCTATTTCAATATTTCTCTATTTATTTACAAAGAAAAGTCAAAAATCATTTATTCATGTAACACAATGTACACTTATGAACATCAAAAAAGAAATATATATATATTTTAGATTTACTGTTAGTTCTCAAATCAAGGGCGTAGAACGGAAGCGAAGAACTGGCAATAAACTCTCCTCCACTCTTTTTTTACACACATATACACAACACCACCATTATTATATATAAAAACAATACAGGAATAATACACTTAACGATATTCAGATTGAACGTTCTGATATACGAGCTAGGTCTGGATATCCATAGTTTTGAAATCTAATTTCCTTTAGATTTTTTTTTACAGTAAATTGCCTTATTGCA
Organism: Pieris macdunnoughi; assembly: GCA_905332375.1. Taxonomy (NCBI): domain Eukaryota; kingdom Metazoa; phylum Arthropoda; class Insecta; order Lepidoptera; family Pieridae; genus Pieris; species Pieris macdunnoughi. The sequence goes on from CAJOBZ010000062.1 coordinate 1,821,075, forward strand.
ATTCAATAAAGTGCCTATGTATCAGTGTACACTGTACTATAACTTATATTTATTATTTCAGTGTTGCTACATCAACGGATCGCCACAGAACACATTAGTCGCTGGTGTGGTCGAAAGGGCGGAAAAACGTGGCGTTTTTGTTGCTGGCGATGATTTTAAGTCCGGACAGACGAAGCTTAAATCTGTGCTTGTCGATTTTCTTGTGTCTGCTGGTAAGTTTGAACTATTGTTTTGATATCCCAAGTGGAAATGCATTGCGAATCCAATGCTTCCGAAAGTAAGGGGTATGTGGGGCTCAACCCAGAATATCTGCTATTCTGAGACTGTGTGAGCCCTCTTAAACCACCTCAGGTAGTTCCTACAAGGCCGTGTTAGAGAGGCTCCACTCGCTCTCAAATTCTACCAGGACCTGACATTGCCCCTAAAAATATGTCCGAATTAACATTTGAATAAAAAAGCAAAATTTCATACAAAATATTATTATATGGGAAAGAATTCAAGGGGTATGTGGGATTCGATTTCTCTGCTGGTCAGAGACTAAAGACTCACTAAAGTTTATATAAGGCTGTGTTAGAAAAGCTCCGTTCTTGCATCGTACGGGTGCCTTGTATTGGGCCTAAAAATATGTACGAATTATGTGTGCAATTTAGGAAAATTTCACTCAAGAGAATATAAGAAATGAATGCTTAAATAATTGAGAATAGTTTTACCTGGGAATCGGCTAAAATCTAAACATAATTCTTTGGCATCAATTCATAGTAAATACCTTTAGAAACTTGGTGAATTGGTACAAATGTAAAAATACGTGTTTAAATCCTGATTGAGTGTATCATTTTATATTAGGAAGGAAATGATGGACAGTTACAAATGTATTTTACACAGGTTTAAAACCAGTATCTATCGTGAGCTACAATCACCTCGGTAACAATGATGGAAAGAATCTCTCAGCTCCCAAACAGTTCCGATCCAAAGAGGTATTTATTTAATATTAATATTTTCAAGAAACACACATTAAAAAAATATACTATCACATTAACAGCAGATAAGAGCAGTGTTAGTGGCTTCAGCGTGCGACTCTCATCCCTGAGGTCGTAGGTTCGATCCCCGGCTGTGCACCAATGAACTTTCTGTCTATGTGCGCATTTAACGTCAGTAAAACCGAAGAAAAAATGGATTTAATATATTATGTCGGAGAAGTTGTTTAGAGGGCGTGGGTATGGGGATGAGGGTACAGTGCGAGCACAAGACACGAATAATTATCGTAATATAAATATGTAAATTAAATATTATATATATATAATATTTAATTTACATTTATTATTTTTAAAATTTACCATCACAATGCTCCACTGACTTTTCAAGATGGCGCCGACCCTACGAAGCATTTGCTCTGCTCTGATTGGTCAGAAAAATATTCGTACTTTTATTCGTTAAGTAATAATTCCAAACTTTGAAACAATTGAATAATAACAAAACAAGCCAAATTGTGATTCTTAAAAGTAATAAAAGAAATCGCGTTTATCAAAGCAACAACAATCAACGGTTAATTGACGCGATCTGACATATTATATATAATTATATTTAAACAATAAATGAAATGATTGCTAACACTTGGAGTGTTAATTATATGCTATCTTATATGTATATGTCATAAAGATGAATATAGCTGCGTTTTAATAGTACTCATCTTATCACAGCGTGACAAGCAGCATTTAATTTGATTGACTGACTGTTTTTGATTGAAAAATATGTAAAGAATGGTGACACGTTTTAAACATGACGTGTGTTTACGTGCAAGCTACGTCATAGGGAATGCGACGCCATGTTGCCTATAGTATTTTAGCGGGTTCTTGAAATTAAAACTTTGTTTATTATATTTTAATAAATTATATTGTATGCCTGAAGCGCTACACCACAATACAAACTCCTTATAAACTACAATTAAAAAATTCTACGTTACGTTTAAAATTTGTAATAACTTTTTCATAGATATTACAAATTTTAAACGTAAAACTCGGAGCAGAAATGGGCTATTTGGCTAGATTTTTAAAACCATTCTGATTATTCACTAGCGACTATAGAACCTGTACAAATTGTTCGTAGTTTCATTTGTACTCGTTGTATTTTTTTAATTCTAGTTTATATAAACTTTTTCATAGATAACAAAGAGCAACGTTGTGGATGACATGGTGGAATCGAATCGCATTTTGTACGCGGAAGGCGAGAAGCCAGATCACGTGGTGGTTATTAAATATGTGCCGTATGTTGGTAAGTTAAAACATATTTTAATAGACAACTGTTTGGAAAGAAACTGCTTTTAACAGTAAGACATTTACACCTGTTTTGTGTTATTGTGACATAAATAACATGTTATTATTTTGTCAATATTTTCAGTCCGTATTGTCCGTATCAACAAAAGAATTATTTTGAGATGTTATATGTATGTATATATATATATATTATTTTATTAATCTATCCATATATAGCCAATGCTCTCACTGAATATAAGGGCTGTGTACGAGCTAAGGCTGTACATTTTGGTAATTCTCTCTTAGTTTTATAAGCGTAGCGATTTCCTTAATCGTCGGAGTTACGCCCCGAGAGTATAGCCAGACGTAGGCATTCTCTTCAACTGTTACTTTGCAGTATTTTCATTCGTTTCAGAGCAATTAACTAAATCATGGGAGTTACACCCCGAGAGCATAGCCAGACGTAGGCACTCTCTTCAACTGTTACATTGCATTCATTCGTTACATAGCAATTAACATTTAATTATTTCGATTACATTCTATTATAATGCCCATTTAACACTCGCTCGTACGGTGAAGAAAAACATCGTGAGGAAACTCGCATTAGACTAATTGACATAGTCAGACACAGAAGGCTGATCACCTACTTCCCTATTAGATTAAATGAATCACAAAACTGGTACATAAATCTGAGGTCCTAACCTAAGAGGTAGTACCGCCACTGGCTTTTTTCATAACACTGTTTATTTATTTATATTTAAGGTGACTCCAAGCGAGCAATGGACGAGTATACTTCGGAAATCCTCCTACACGGAACAAATACTATCGTGGTCCACAACACGTGTGAGGATTCCTTGCTAGCAGTTCCACTCATTTTGGATTTGGTGGTGCTGGCTGAGTTATTCACTCGCCTGTCTTTCAGACCTAATGTCAATCAAGGTAATTTTGACAGATGTGCTGGACTTTGGAGTACTTCTAATTTTCATACAATAATCCTGTTATTTTTTTTTTTTTTTTATTTAAATGTTTCCAGATTATTCCCCGACTATATAGTCGTCGGAGGTGTTAAAAAGCTTACATAAATGTATTGGTAACCCGAATGTTTACTTTCTATTACTATATTACTACTCTACTACTACCTATTTCTTTTGACAACCCCCTGCATGACCCTCACGGCAAATCCCAAAAAGATGCCCCTCAACCTAACATTGAGCATTATTCCCTTCAAACTCGTCTCCGTTACCCTCATGCCCATAGCTTGCTCAGCGTTATACCTGTCGTATCCATACATGGGACAGTCGGTCAGAACATGCAACACTGTCTCTTCAGCTGCATCGTCACAAGGACAGGCAGCACTTTGTCTAACCCTGAACCTGTGAAGATACGACAAGAAGCCACCGTGACCTGTCAACATCTGAGTGATCAATCCCGTTGGTTTCATTTGTTTAATTATCGAAAAGGCCGAAGCAACATTTGGAAGGAATAACTTGGTTATTGCAGCTGTTTCACCGTCTCGATATCTGTGATTCCATTTTTCTATCGTGTTTCCACGTAGACAGTTCTTCAAATGCGATATGGGAAATCTATTGTACACGGGCGCCTCTTCTAGATGCGCAGCTTCCTTTGCTAGTTGGTCTGCTCTTTCATTCCCCTCCATGCCCGAATGCGCTTTAACCCAAAAAATATCAATTTTTTTGTTGAGTAAATGCGCTTTATTTATGTTCTTAAGAATTTCAACTACAAGGGGATTGAAAGAGCGACCACCCGCAACACTTTCGAGTGCACTTCGGGAGTCACTATATACGCCGTAGGTTGTTTCTGGGTGACAAAGGATCCTTTGAGTCGCTTTAAGAATAGCCACCAGTTCAGCTTGATACACGGAACAGCATGAAGATAGTTTCAATTTAAAAGTCTCGAATTCGGCACCATTTTTCCATAAGGAAACGCTGGCACCGACCAATTCGTCTACTTTACTTCCGTCCGTATATATCTTTACTGCCGGTGCATCTGTTCTAGGACGCTCTTGTTCTCTATACGTAAGGCTATAAATTTGATATCAGGTTCTTTGGAGGGGTGAGGAATACTCATCCACGATACTCTTTGCTCCAGGTCACCTTCCAATTCAGACTGAAATAATCCTCTCTTTGCTTCGTATAGCACAGCGGCCTCCTGGATTCTAAGGTCTAAGGGCAATAGTCCAGCGAGGATCAAGCTGGCATTCAGTGATACGGTTCGGTAAGCTCTGCAGAGCTTCAGCGCGAAGCTTCGTTGTACTGAATTTAATTGCTTCCTAATTCCTAGCTTTTTAGTGGCTGGAGCCCAGACTGCTGCCGCATATAAGATTATCGGCTCGATGACTGCTGTATAAATAATATGAATTACATCTCGGTGTAAACCCCAGCCAATTCTCGCCGCCCTTGCTAATTGTTTGTAAATATTTGTTGCTTTCCTGCATATATTGGAGATATGTTTATTAAAGGTCAATTTAGCATCGAGAGTCAAACCAAGTATTTTTATTTCATCTGATAGTTTCACGGACACTCCGCCCATTTTCAAATGTGGTTTGTCATATTTTTTTTTTTTAGTTATAATCATAGCTTGGGTTTTTTGTGGAGCAAATCTGAGTCTATTTTTGGTACCCCAATCTATTACATAGGCAAGAGCAGCATTAGCATTTCGTTCTATTTCAAATGCTGATTCTCCGACAAACACCATGATGACGTCGTCTGCAAAGGCTTGACAATAGTACCCTTTTTTTCCATTTCTTGCAGCAATGGATCCAAAAGTAGGTTCCAGAGTATAGGGCCACCTATGGATCCCTGAATGCATCCTTTCGACGTATTTCTATTTACCTCCTCTCCCGCATATTTTAACTGAACCTTTCGTTCTTTTAGGTAGCTATCTATTATCTTTCTCAGGTTAATCGGGACCCCTAGTTTAGCCAGCTGAACCCGTATCATTGGCCACCAGGCACTGTCAAAGGCGCCCTCTATGTCCAAGGAAACTATCGTTATCAATTTTTTCCCATTTAGTTGGTCTCGTATATAGCCGACAAGGTCGTAGAGGGAGTCTTCTGTGCTCTTTTGTGGCATAAAACCGTATTGACGGTGGCTTAGTTTGGGTATCACATGCCATTTTAATCTAGACACAAGCAACCTTTCTAGGATTTTTCCCATCACGGGCAGAAGACCTATTGGTCTATAGGACTTTGGACTCGTGTAGTCATCCTTACCAGGTTTCCTGAGAACCACTACTGTTGCGACTTTCCATAGTTTCGGGAAGTATCCAAGTTCTAGACATTTGTTTGCCATTGATAGGAACACTCCCGGATCCCGCAGGATAGCTCGTGCACAAATATCGAGAGTGAGGCCATCTGATCCAGGTGCTTTTTTGCAGTCAAAGCTACCAATCACCATGTTGAGTTCAGTTATAGTAAATGGAGGATCATGGTTGTCATCATGGTCCTGTTCATTTACTGTTTCAGCGAGCTGTCTTGTTTTCTTATGTTCCTGATCATCGTCTTCCTCTTGATCGCGTGGATAAAAACCTCTGCAAGTAGCTCAGCCGACTCCCTTGAACATAGAGTTTTACCTTGATTATTTAGCGGTAGGTCTTCATGCCTCTCAGTGGTTTTATTTATAATTTTATATATCCCCTTCCAGACTCCTTCTTTATCCTGTTTTTCACAGTACTCTTTCCAACTATTAATCTGTGCTTTTTTTGCTTCTTTCTCATATATATCCTTAGCCTCTAGATATTCTTTTATCACTTTCTGTCTTCGAACCGCGGCAGCGCATCGAATCCTACGCTTTTTAGTCACCATTATCCGTTTAAGGTTTGCCAGTTCTTTGGTCCACCACGGTATGGTAGGGAGTGATTTATTTTTTATTTTAGGTATGCAGGCATTACTGGTTTCTGTTATAATATTTATATATGTTGCTATAATGTCTTCTAACTCTGTTTTATCGGTTATATTATCTACGTTTTGTTGATTTATTCTATTTTCCAAAAGTAACTGACCGATTTTCTCTAGAAAATTAGTCCAGTTAGCTTTTTTAGTATAATATATCCTTGTTGTTTTTAATTCTGTGTTATTCTTTGTTATTTTCTGTTTTATTGTAAAGGTAATAGCATTGTGGTCAGAGCTAATTAAGTTTTGATTTACTTGCCAATTTTCAATTTTTTGTAACATATCTAATGTGCAAGCCGTTACGTCTATAAAACTGGTATATTGTTTATTGGCTCGTATGGTATAATATGTGGGGGTGTCTCCCTGATTTAAAATTTGCATTTCTAATTGCTCCAGTGTTGCAGCCATATCTTCTCCCCTTTCATCAATTACTGAGCTGCCCCACCAGACACTTTTTGCGTTTGCATCTCCTCCAAAAATTAAGTTGCGTTTAAATTTGCCTTTGATTTTAACTAGTTGGTCTAGGTATGGCACCAAGGGTTTGGGGTAAGGTTCAAAGTAGTAAGAGACGGCTACCATTTCCCACGCACCTGTGTGAATTTTTACCACCACAATATTGTTTGTGGTAAGTTCGGGGTACTGTTCAACTTTTAAGTCGTGGTCAAACACTGCTATCGCAGCTTTTACAACCCCCTCGTTTTTTGCGGTGCTTTGGTAGACTCTAGCCCCCTATACTGCCTCACCCTACCTCTGGCGCCGATGTATGGCTCCTGTAGTAACGCAATTGCTATACCTTTCTTCTGTGATTCAATTATAATTTCGTTAGTGGCCAAGTTTTTCTTCTGTAGGTTTGCTTGAACTATTAAGTATGATTTTGAGTTTTTGTCCGTTGGGCCAACTGAGGCAACCTTAGCAATATGCTACTGAGGCCCTTGCCAATAAGTCCCATCTTTTCCTCGTAGGGCACTCAGAGTCAAAGCTGTTATGTTCTGTAATTTCCAGGTTCGCACGTTTACAGTTAATACAGGATGGGATCCCCCAGCCATATATTCCGGGCAATCGATCTTTTTATGAGGCCCACCACAGTGTGAACAGTTTTCTTCTTCTGCTGTACATAATCGCCTACCATGCCCGTATCCTAGGCACTTCGAGCATTGTATCAGGGGTGATTGATCCATAACTTTAACCCTTTGCAAGTCGATGTGCATTTTACCTTCAGTTGTTAGTATTCCCCACAATGGAGGAGAAACTTGTACAATTATGTGATTCGTATGCAAGTTCCTAGCTCTTCTACGATACTTTACTGTAGCCCTTATGTCCTCTTTATTTAAGTGTTTTATTAGGTGTTCATTTTGAGTATTAATTGATGATATAATATCGTCATCCGTATTGGTTTGCAATACATCGTAAAGAATTATTAAAGGGTCTTTGTTTTTGGCAGTCTGAAATGTTAGTGTCTTGTCAATCTTTAACCGTTCCGATACTTTTTGTAGCTGTTGGGTGGACTCACAGCCTATAATTACTTTTTGATCCTTAGCTTTTCTTACTTTATCTACGTTTATTCCGGTCTTTTTTGCATTTACTGCCGTTTTAATGCGCTCGATAATTTCATTGCTCGTCTCTTGTTCTGTTGAAGTAACAATTAAAGAGTGAAGTGCGGTAGGCTTTAAGTTGGATGCAACCGTGTTCCTTTCTCCTTTACTTTTCTGACCCGCAACGATACTGGCATATGTGGACTGTATCGAGAATGTAGTTGTTTCTATCTTATTTATAATCTTTTTTTCCCTTATTTCGTCTGTTTTATCCTGTTTTTCGATTAGTAGTTTTAACTGTTCAATTTTATCGTTATTTTTTCTTATAAGAGCTCCTTGTTCCTCTATTCTCATTAAAATTTCTCTAGCGTCGCTGCCACATTCCGTATTTAGCGTGTTTTCTTCTTTTGACTGCTCCCCTCCAACTAGTTGACTTGTATCGACCCGTGCTGTAATGTCACCGTTCGTTTTTTCCAGTTCCTTGACAAGTTCAAAAGTCTTTCCGCGGCACTTACAATTTTATCTTTTAGTTCCATTTTTGTAAATTTTAAACTGCTGATTGTACTCTTGATGGTCGTGTATAAGATTTTCGCCTCGCTCGTAGGGGTCTTCGTTTTGGGAGACACTTGAGAATTTAGGATCCACGTCTTTATTGAGTTTTTGGCTGAAGCTGGTGTCTTTCTTGTCATTTGTTTAGCGTCCAACTCAATTATATTATTTTCTTGTTCCCTCACGCTGCGCAGAACCTGCGATTCTTCTGTTGACATACCTGCTTCATGAGTGCAGTCCTTGGATTTTACCATGCCTTTAGGTGGTGTTTTAAACATGTTAGCGTATATGTGTTGACAGGTCGTGCGTCACAAAGAGAAAGAAAAAAAAAAGAAAAATGTTTTTCAAAATAATAATATGTGTATATATATATATATATATATACTGTCAACTATCAGTATATATTATCAAATAATAATGTTATGATGAACGCGATGCATTCAATTGTTATAGGTACCCAAATATTACAATATAGAATACCGTTCGTCGAGAAATTGATTAGTAATTCTTTTAATTATATTTACCGTACCGATACCGTACCTGTTCACGTTAATTCATACAAAACCTTAATATCCAACACTAACCCTATGCTATATTCTAACAATATTTATTTGTTATGATACAAGTATAAAGATACGAAGATGTACATAGTTAGTTAATGTTTTTATATTATACTATAATTAACTAATGTCCTAAGTTAACTAAATCTAATGTCCAATCTCCTATTATTTCGGCGATGTTAAACTTTGTAAAATAAATTGCACAGCAGTTATTTTTTTTTTTTCACTAACAGTTAATTATATTCTGATAATTTTAAAAAGTTTATTGCATAAATGTTATCCTCAGGTAGTTTACTGTCCTCCGATGATAATGTCCACTTCTTTTCCTTGTACGATTTTAGTGATTGGTATTGGTAACGCCCTCTATTGTCGGACCTCTGAAGTACTTATAAAACTTGACCGTCGATCGATCGAGACGATCAAAGTGGACCTTGTTGTTATGGTACAGGCACTCTATACTAGATGGCGTTATCGACTATGCGCTATTGTTATCTTTTTGCATTCTCATTTAGCAAAAATAGGTTATATTTTTATTGATTTTGTTGTAAAAGTTCACAAATCTATAATTGATCGACCCTTTAAATTTTCAGTAACTAATTTTGATAAAACCACTGTTATTTCGCTTCGACTGGGTGTCTTTTGATAGCACTTCGACTACTTTTTGATATTGCACTTTTTCACAATTTAGCACTGAGTCACTGAATAAAAAGCTTTGCCCACACTGTATGTTAATAGATGATTGATTATTTTCCACTTTTTGGTCTATACACTGGGTTAGGGTACACAATTATTTCTTAATGTTTCGATAAATACGGAGCTGATGTTGACAGCGGCATATAATACTACCCTCTGTTATTTTTTTATTATTGCTTTAACATTGTGTATAAACTTAAACAAGTACAGAAAACACCAAAACCACTTAGGGGTTTAACCTTGGTGCCTGAAGGGGGCTACACCACAGTACAAATTCCTTATGAACTAAAGAGTAAAAAAATTCCCATCAATATAAAAATGAAATGACAACTTATTTAAAAAACGTAGTTTTCCGGAATATTTAAAATTAGGGTCTGTTATTTTAAAATGACTGTTTGGGGCCTTTCACTAAACTGACTTAATAATTTCCAGAATGGACCCCAATGCACGCGGTTTTGTCCCCTCTAGCCTATCTCCTGAAGGCGCCCTTAGTTCCCCCGGGAACACCCGTTGTCAACGCCCTGTTCAAGCAGAGGGCCTGTATCGATAACATAATGAGGGCCTGCCTCGCACTTCCACCTGTCCATCATATGCAGTTGGAACATAAGGTATTTACAGGTTTTGTACCTTGTAAAAAAATATATGCCCAATGTTCTTAAATTGGATAAATAAAATTATAGGTTTTTGGTTAGAAATGCACAGATATTCAATAGTTTTTACTAGTTACAGCTGTTTTTAATTATTGATTGCTTTGAATCGATCTCTTCTAGGCAATGGAGTAACTTACAAGGAAAAAAATGAAGTATATCTTACATATTATCTAATTTCATAAATTTAAATTTTTAAAGGACATTAATTTAATTAAATTGTTGCCTAAAGGTAAAATAAGTTAAATTTAACAAGAAAAAAAGTTTTCTATACATATTAAAATACAGAATACATATTATCCCGAATGAAAAGACTTTCGGTTCAAAGCGGGGTCGCTTGTATGTGATTATTATCGAATCTACATGTCTAAAATCCATTTAATATTATTTAATAACAATTATATTCGGTTATATGTATCTGATAATGAAAACTCTTTCCTAGGTTCCATTTTTGATGTCCGATTTGAAGTCTGGCGCGATGTTCGCTTCATCACCGCCATTGAAGAAGCAAAAATTGGCCCACGAAAATGGCGATCATTAATTTTTTTCTATCTACATTTATTCCCTAGGTGACATTTGACAATACCATATTGTCAAATGACATAGACTAAATTTTATACTCTATTTCTTATTTTCACAGATCTATTATCGAAATATCCAAAATTATTTAATCTCTTTTAGAATCTTTAGCACAAAAGATCTTTATTTTCAATGTTATATTTTAAGTGTTGATATATATATCTTTCAACTAAAGCACAATACATATATTATCTGTGCGATGAACGTAAAATCGAATAGTAACATTTAGACTAGTGCATATGGAACTAAATAGAAACAAGTATTTTTTTATTGAGCGCAGATATACTGCCCGTAGACACTCATACGAACAAGGCACGCACTCGCTCGTGTCTGGACTTTTCAGAATACGTACCTTTCTCGAAGGAAATCGTCGAAGTCGATATAAACACATTTTGACATAATTTTTTTATAAAATGTACTATTTGATTTTACCTATTATTTTTACTGTTTTTGTTATGTTCAAAGATATATTTTATTAAATATAAATATCGGCGCTGCCCGATTATTTTGATATAACATTTACGTTTTGAGTTAGACTCGTATTATTATTTTATAAGAGGTCTATTTTAATATTCGCTTTTAAAGTGAATTGTTTTGTTTAAAATTTTGTTAAAAAATATATTTTACTTACAAACGTATATTTGAAATATTTAAGTGTTTAAAATATTAAAATTTTCGGAGATCAGTATTAGTTTACAAATATAACCAGTATTATATTTTAATGTGATGCATTTATTCCATAATATAATCAATGTTTTGGCTATGAATAACAATTTAATTATTTGTGTGTAGATTTAGTTTATTCGTGCACTTTTTAATAAATATTATTTTGTATTCAACTTCAGTGTTTTATTTGTTCTTTTTCATAAAACGGACTACAAGCGACATCTTATGGATTTAAAATGCGAGCTAAAGCTGCCGACGATTTTTCAGAGCATATAGAGATAATTTAATTTGCATCTGGATCCCAAATGGTTCTACAGTAAAAAGATCGTATTTTACAACCATAAATACGACATTAAATTAAGCGATTTTTCGAAACACACGTGAAGTTTTAAGAAGAAAAGCAATGATATATTGTATTGTTATTGCTGAAACGATTTTTACTGATTACTAAAATTTTACACTTTTTGGATATTTTCTGCGAATATATAATTTTATCTGTCATTTTATATTAAATAGCACTATCAGATTTCGACGGAGCGTACACAGTTAGTCATTGTAGAAAAGGGAATATTCAACATATTCGGATCCGTCGATTTGCCAGCTCGAAGTCCTGACCTCAATCCAATAGAGCATGTCTAAGGTGTTCGAAAGAGACGAGTAAGATCAGTGCAACCTGCTCCACAAAACATCAGGGATCGAAAAAGAGTGGGAACTTATTATTAACTTAAACCGTTATTAAATCACAGTGGAAAGCATGCCCCGAAGGATCCCGATTTTGGCAAGACCCTCTTGTCACACTCGTTATTTGTACTTTATTTAATTAAAAAGTAAATAAATCTTCTCTTTATTGCGGAGCACTTCTTAATAAAGCCTTTTAACTATTTGGCCAAGTATATCGGTTTTAAAAAAATACGAAAAATTAATAAAAATTTGCCATTCACTTCACGTGTATCTATTTACTCGATTTTAAGTGTAGACTACGTCAGACAATAAAATTTCATTTAATTAAAACCTTGGAAAGAATCATGGCCATATTGTGGAATGGTAATTTTTTTTCGCGCTAACGTTTATTTATTTACATGTAAAGGAAAAGCAACTGGCGCCCTTATCGCTTTCGAGCGATCTTTTCCAGGCTACCACTGTGAGAAAAAAAAGAAATAAGGAACGTTGTTACTAGAGTCGAATTTTTAATTAGACGATATCAACTGACGTTTACGGTGTTGTCAGTTTTTAATGAAATAAAAATAGTGTTGTGTTTGTCACATGATTTGTGAATGATTGAAAAAACTCCTGAATTAATAAAATTGCCTCGATTGCCTAGTGAATAGTTAACGTTGCGTACTGCCGATATCGGATACGGGTTCGAATTTTAGTCGTGCTTTGAACATACCAACGAGTTTAGTACTAAATACCAATTGTTTTTAACATTAAGGAAATCATTGCGAGGAAACTTGTAAGACTGTCCTATTCTCAATATATCATGTAGTTTATACTATAGATGTTTAATAATATAACAATTATAGGTTGGTAATGAAAATAATAAACATCGCTTATTACATAATTTGTTTTTATTCATCATCAGATAAAAAATCATCACTATCGCTTTCGGTGACATTAATAATAAATCTGTCTGAAACATTGTCGATCATGTCGTCGAGACCATACATTTTATCTTCTTCTTTCATTATGTGAGACACGCAGCTACGCCATTTATCAGGTGTGATTAGTTTAAGTCCTTCTTCAAAAGTTTTTTTACTTCTGTCATTTTGAAGGTTTTATTATTTTTTGCAACATATCCTTTAGCCTGCGCCCATACCAACTCAATGGGATTAAGCTCACAGTGGTATGGGGGCAGACGTAAAACAATTATCTCATGCTGCGCTGCTATCTCGTCCACAACATACTTTTCGAAATGATCTTGTTTGTGCTGCCGTACAATGTCTATAAGAGTAGCTTTAACCATTGTTGCTTCGAATGAAATATTTTTGCTCGTTAGCCACTCTTGTATTTTAGGTTTAGTCCAAGACATTTTAGGCAGCGATTCTAGTTTCCTGGAGTGGTAGGGGGCATTATCTAGCACTACAACGGAATTTGGTTTTAGTTTTGGCAAGACTCCACTAAACCACTTCTCAAAGGAATCGGCATTCATTTCTTGATGATAGTCTTCTTTACTTTTTTTGGCTTCAAATATTAGTAAGCTGTCTTCTACGAATCCTTCTTCCCCACCTATGTGGCCGATAATTAATCGTTTGCCCTTTCCTGAAGGCTGTTTTAAGCCAGTAGTCAGGCCATCTAGGAAGGCCTGGCGAGTCGATAACACTGTCTGGTCAATCCATGCCTTCTTCGGTGCATGACCTACAAGATAATGAAAAATAACAATTAGTTAATGAAAGTACAATTTAATGTAAAGAAAACAGAAAATTGTAATTACCTTCGTTGATCCAGGTTTCATCTTGGTAATAAATATACCTTCCTTCCCTTCGATACTCTTTAATTTTGCGAAGGTATCGCTGGCGCCATAACATAATGTCCTGTCTGTCAATTAACATGCTTTTTCTTGATTTTGTGACATATTTGAAATTTAAATGTTTCATAACATTTCTTAATGTACTCCAAGAAAAATTGGGTAAGTCTGGGTCTTCATTGACAACCTTAAGAATCTGTGAAGTAATAAAAAAACGTTTTTGAGTAAGGAAGTCTACGCAATCTAATACTTTGGTTTTACAAAGATCATTATTGTGGACACAGAATATAATGCAGTCGATGGAATAAAGTTTGTTACCTTTATAATGGTGGGTGACTCATTTGCATAAAAAAAATTATGAACTTTTCGCCTTATAGCGGCCAAAGTAAAATCGTCTAATTTATCTTTGAAATTGTGTTTCGGTCCACGTTTCTCGGGAGACTTAAATTGTTCATTTTCTTTGTATTCTTTTAATACACTGTAAACTAGGGATGAGACATACTTGCAAAATTCAATACCAGGGCTTCCAAGTACGAGTATGTAAAAATACCAGGTACTGAGGTCACGCTAATTCCCAAAATGTCAGCTGTTTTCGAAACACATTCTTTTTTTCGGGAGCCTCAATAGGTAATAGTAAAGCAGCTTTCTCCTCAAATACGTGTTTGTAGACGTTTTGTATCATAACTTTTTCGGTAACGCTTAAAGCAATCCGTGGTCTCTTCTTTCTTGGAGACAAGCTTTGGCTTGACGTGCTTGGTTGAGGATCCATATCGTTTTTACGAAACAATATAGAAATAAAAAAACACAACAATAACCACAAACACAACGTAATGAAAAACTTAACAAAAACTATAACTAAACAGCGTGAGCGCAGAAAAAACATTCGTGCTATCAGACCAGAGGTTAGAAGCCGAATGACAAACAAAATGGCGACCGACGCGCGCGGCGTCGATCGGTGTTGGCACTAGTCGCCTCGCCGCGCTCTGTATTACAGCCGTCAAAAAACTGATTGTAGTTACATACTACTAGTACCTAACTTATATCAGAAATCTTTTATACAATTTTAAAATAGTAATAATATTATTTTATAGTTTGAAATGATTAACTATTCACACTCACTCATTGTTCATTCATCTGATTGAACAAGAACTGAATGTATCACTATTACTTTAAATGTGGCAACATTATTTTACTAAGTGACATTAGCTACTGTCAGATAGCTTCGTCTAATTAAAAATTCGACTATAGAGCTTAGCCATTGGAGCCTTGGGGCCGAACAGTAAGTGGTTAGACTGTTCGAGGATCCTCCATTTAGAGAAACAGTACACAATCCTTCTTCCGCATTGGTGACACCGACGTGATTATTGGTGCTGTTATATTATTCGTAGCTGCTTTAAAGGTTTATAGTAACTTAAAAATGTAATACAAGGAGGTACTGTATATTTAGCAACTACAGGCACTGTCAATTCATGATAAATTTATATTAGTTTAACTAGTTTATTATTTTTATTGGTCTCAAAGAAAGGGTTCGATGTCAGGTTTTATTGGAATAAAAAACGTGGCTCAGATTAATCTTCTTTATTTTATTTAAGCATAGAATAGTACAGTTTTAAGTCATCCAGTCTAATTTGACAATAAGTCGCAGTCACACCTCAAGCAGTCACAATCATAACAACATTATCTAATCGGTGATACACAAGATACATGTATTGAAGTAATACGACACCTTAAATAAAATGCGAAATCACAAAATAGCATTACAGGTATAAAATGGCCGCTACGTTACACGAGCTAAAATCTTGCATTGTTATGCATTAAAATAGTATAAGGAAATATGTGGCCAGTTTTATTGGATAGTTAAGAATTTGTAAATTAATTAATTTAATTAGTCAATGAATCTATTCTCATGACATTTCTATCAATAATTTATCCGTTACTTTACTGGCGGTAAAAAAAATACAAGCCGCGATTTGGTGCTGGCAGCAACTCGACCAATCGGGAGAAGTATATTAGTTGTCAAATAGACCTCAATAAAACCGTATAAAATAAACTCTCGTAGCGGCCTCACTTTTGGGTATTTTCATGCAATAGAATACAAAGACTCATGTGATGTCATAAGTGCAAACAAAATGGAATGTTAACTTAAATAAGCCTATGAATATATTAAATACTTAATAGAAAATAACCACCGCACACAACAACGCAACAATTGCCAGCAACGTTAAAGAATTATCGAGGGAAAGGCGTGTGGAACGAATCACTAAATTATCGTGCAAAATGTCTAACTCTACACTATTTAGAATAGTTGTGGACATCCGTTCACGAAGTCTTTTACCTACGTTAACAATATACTCCGATAACGATAGAATTACGATTTTATCAGTGCTTTAATTTGTAAAATTCGTTTGCTACCTAACGATTTTTATAGAAGAGGATCTAAGGAAGGGATTATATTTTAAGTGCACCGCACTGAAGTAACTTTATGAGGTATTTACTTCTAAGCTAAAACGATATTGTACGCTTTACGTAATAAAACGGTGAGTATTGCGTATATACACAACAGTAAATGGCAACACTGAGACAGCGGTCATATACAAAATTTACATAAGCGTACGAAAGCGTTATTTCGTGAAAAATCTTTATGTACAATAACAACAATATTTCGGTATGCGATGATTTCTAGCATTTACATAATTTATAACGTCGGAAATTTATTTACAGTATATTTTTAAACGCCTAAGGGTTATAATATTAGACATCTACCGTACTATCACTTAAGGTTCAAATACATTAAAACTCTGATGCGAAGGACCATTTAAGACCTTGAAAACAAAGAAAAGTCACGTCAATCATAAATGTTTGATGTACCTCTGAATTGACCTTTCAAATATCTCAGTCATCTCCAATATTGGTTAATCTCTTGATAACATCACTCTTATCACACACTCGTATCTCTCCTCCTCTCAGTGTAATCACGAAAGAGACTTTTCTTTTCTTTTTTGAAGATTCGCATAGGACAGCTTAAGCAATAACAGATAGAACCAACAAAGAAATGACGTCACAATAGCTAATAGGCTACGATCTAGCTTACTCTAGTTCTACACTCGCGCGACGCGTGCGCATATGTCACTACTTTTAATTCCTTACGTGCCTCAGAGCAGAAATCTGCCGTACTTAAATACGTTTATTGCTCGAAAATTATTTTTTATTCGTGTTTATAATGGTAATATCGACTAATTTTATTTTTTTAATTTAGAATGGGTATTTTATTAACGAGTTTTTCTTATAGAAAATCTCATATATTCCTATAGTACATCAATCGTTATGTACAGCGTTATCGTACCAAAGTCCGCTTTGGTATGTTTATATCGATATTAATATATAGTAGGAGTAAAACTAACGTGCGATCTTGACTTTTCAAACGGCTTCAATAGAAATAAATGATCTAATTAATAGTTTTCAGTGTAAGTATTATTATGTTGTTTTATCGTATTAGTAGTAACTTTAAAATGGAACGTAAAAGTAAGACATTTCGGTAATTATAGTGAAGTTTTCAAGTCTTGATCACACTTTTAATAAACATTCTAATACTATGTCGATTCTATGTACATATAGCGAGTTGTCTGTCTGTTGCAACCCGTTACGCACACAATCTGTTAACGCTGGAACTAGATGACGATAATTATTAAATATAAAACATTGTTACAATACTCTTATTATTTAAAGAGAATGAAGCTACCAACTTAGCGCATTCACCACTTTTTATTTTTCAGGACATGTAACTGAAATGGGAAGTGGCGAGTTGTTGGCAACACTGATATTTGTAAATTTAATACAGCGCCATCTAGTAACGGTCCTGCGTTAACATACTCAATGAGAAACCAATTATTTCAATTCCATTACCACGTTTCGGAATGTTTAGGCACTATTTAAGTACTTGATATTCGAAATTACATACTTCAGGGTAATATACGGTAATAACTATAGGGTAATAAATAAACGTGTAACAAAAACCCTATGAAGAATTTGAACCTCATTGTATCATTAAAACAATAATGAAGACCATAGACAATAATTGTCTGAAATATGTTCATGAACAATGTAAATAAGAGTTCCCAAATATGTTTTTTAAATAAAATAGTGTTAAAAAACCATTGAAATATATTGATTGTTCAATTCGTCAATTTTGACGTCACTCAAAGAAAAACGAAGAGGTTAAAATGTTCATAATTTTTTTGTTACCAATTCTTAAAATCTAAACAAAAACTAAATTTAAAAAAATCACAAAAGATCAGCATCAAATTTTACGCTACGTTTTGAAGATTTATGTGTGTGTGTAAAGTCTGATTGTTCGCCAAAAGACTGTTGTGTATTAGATTCATTTAAAAGTTCACCGCGTCTCAACAACACATTGTTTAATTGGCGTACACCGAGCGATTCTTGTGTTATATCCGAATACTGCCGAGATATACCTAATGGCGGTCGATGCAATGATTGTGATAAATCAGACATCTGTCTTGTTAATGGTTTAAAAGTCTGTTGTGTATTGTAAGACAGTGTATTACAAGACGGTGTACTATAAGACGACGTATTATGAAACTGAGTATTGTAAGACGCTGTATTATAAGACAGTGTATTATGTGATTGTGTATAGTAAGACTGTGTGGTGATAGGTCGTGTATGTTTACCGAATGATCGTTGCATTGTGGCTTGTTTGGTTTGTTGCGTGTGTTTCGTGCGTCAGTTGAGCGGCAAGCAGAACATGTGCTGCAATAGCGTGGGCTTGCGGGAAGGTCTCTCCGAACAGACCGAGTCGTAGTCTGATGATGACGATTCCGCGCTGTACCCGTACATCTGTATGATCAAATTACTATATTAAATATGGAGCTATTAAAGGCAATAAGTAAATACATTATTTGCCCAAATGACATTTATATTCGAAGTCTACAGTGTCATCAGAATAATACATCAGTCTATGAACTTAAACAGTTAATATTAAATCCACTTAAACTAGTTTAACTGTAATTACTAGTTGTTCGGTTCCTGGGTCATCGGGGTGCTTTAAATAATAGAGTTTTATGTTTACTATACCAAATCGCGTACTTCAATAGAATGAAATGTTAATTGCTATGAAACGATTCCTAAATGAATGCAATGTAAATGTTGAAGTGAGTATCTACGTTTGGTTAAACTCTCGGGGCGTGACTCCGACGAGTTAAGAATTCATCACGCTTATAAAACTAAGAAAGCCTGAGTGAGCAAAATGTACAGCCTTGGCTCGTTTACTAGTAGTACATTTTTTTTTCTGCGGGTTTTTGCAATCAGCCCTAAGGCTATGTGCGAATCTGTTCTGTGGTGATGTCTACTAGTAGTACATTGATTTTTTCCTATATACACATAAATATATATATATATAAATATAAATATATATATAATGTTCAGCTTAAATCATCACTACGTAAAGCATATAGCCAGTCCTAAACAAGAACATCCTAAAACTAGAGTAGGAACTAACAAGTATTTTACCGATCACAAACGCAATTTTAATAAAAGTTTAATTAAATTTTAAAAACAGATTATATCGAAATAAATACATAATTCACATGAACAACGTTTCGAGTGCTTTTCAGCAACCGTGTAAAGCGATGATGATTTTAATCTTCTGTTATGTAGTAAATAAGATTTTGGTCCTTCGGGTCGGATTCTAGTCAGCGACGTATTAATACACACCTGCTTGTCGCCTGGGTGCAGCAGACAGGCGTGGTGTCACACGCAGTCCTCGAGGGACATGAGGAGTGGGTTCACGTACTCGAAGCCCTCGAACTCCGATTGGTCGATGTCCGCTATCTCGCTACTGGAATGGAGATTTTTAAAATGATATAAATGATTACGAACGGTAACTGATGTAAAAAACACAAAGATTCGTTTCGTAAATGCTGTGCAAAAATAAAATAAGATTGAATCACAATTTCGACCCCATGTTTATCCATTTCCCATGAGCAGTGTAATAGTGGCTTCAGCGTGCGACTCTTATCCCTGAGGTCGTAAATTCGATCCCCGGCTGTGCACCAATGGACTTCCTTTCTATGTGAAGGAAAACATCGTGAGGAAACCGGCTTGTCTTAGACACAAAAAGTCGACGGCGTGTGTCAAGCACAGGAGGCTGATCACCTACTTGACTATTGGATTGAAAAATGATCATGAAACAGATACATACATAAATAAAAAGATTGTAGCGCTAGATTTTTTTATTTTTTATATCAATTTCTCGCTGTTAACTGCTGCGGACCCTTTAATCTATTTTTTTTATTTAGTTATTAAGCCCACGACATCAGACACAGTCCTAAATCTACCAATTATTTCACAAAATCTTACATCCAAAATGTGCGACAATCAACGCAAGCATAAGTTTCTCAAAAAAAATCAAATAGAAATTAAAAAAAAAATACAACTAAAACACTCACGACAATAAATACATTAAAATAAAAATAATTTTTTTTATTATTTCAATCTTAAAATTAATCTATAGATATTAATAAAATAGAATATAATTAACATACTCTTTATCGGGCGTGAGTCGCACAGGCTCATCGGTGAACTCTGGTGGGAAGTTAGCGAGGTCCCTTTCTCCTTCGAGACGAGGTTTAAATGGTGGAACTACTTGTTTCTGCTCCAACTAAAATAACAAATTAATAAGTATCGCCAACTTTCTCAGGGTTATGAATAGGAAAAATAATACATAATTTTGCTGTACTTTAGAATGTTAATACAAATTTAAGTTGCCTATAATTTAAAAAAACATACCATTTCCCATTCAATGCTCTTGAAGAACGGATGGTTAACGATGTCTCTGAAGCCAGTGTCTCCACATCCAAGTCTCTCAACTGGATTCTTGTTGAGGAAGCCTTTCAGCACCGACGCAGCCTTCACGGATAGAGAACGAGGGATTCGAATCGTCTTTTCTAGAATTACCTGTAATCATTTAAAAGATGTGTTTTTGTTTGTTTTATAAAGACTCTCTTCTTACTAGCGGATTCTGTAAAATATTTCAAATGCGCTATTTACAGAATTTGCTTTTCTAGATACAAGTAAAACTTCTGTGTCAGAACATTAAATATTTAAAATATTAATGTAATGTAACATAATGATCAAATAAAAATCTTTCAAGAAGTAGATTAGGAAGTTTAATGGGAAGTTCTACCAGGAAACTTTCGCAAGATAAAATATATAAAGAGACTAGCTGAGCCTGTCACGTCTTAAATACAAAAAAATAAAAAAATAACATATCCATGGCATGGCAGTGGCCATTACAGTGGTGTTATGTTAAAAGAGCCTTTGCCAAAGAAGGGCACAGAGATACCAGGGAATGTACAAACATGCGTCGCTATAGAATGATAACCTCGTATGTCCAAACCGAACATTACAGGAAACAAAAAAAAAAGGGTGCGTGTACTTATGTACGCGCGTAAGAAATTATACTTCTTTGGCATTATTAAAAATAGTTTTTGATTGCATGCAAATAATTAATTACAGTTAAATAATCAAAGACTGGAAACGGAGTCATTATAGTGAATAAAGGTTAGTTTACATTTGAAAAATTAAATAAATAAATATCATATATAAATCATACATTAAGTGTAACATAAATTATATTATTATTCGAATGTTGTTTTTAAATTATATCCAATGCCGTAGCATCTTCCGTGGGCAACTTCATTCTGTTAATTTTGTGTCACGGTGCGCGCGCATCGTAATATTTCATTCTCATCAATTTTTCATAACGCGCCTAAAGACGTTATACAAACTTCAAAAATGTTTTATTTCGTCAATGTTCGTTAAAATATTATTATGTGTTTTTGTCACATGAGTTTTATTCATAGAATCACATCTAAATTATTGGTGTTACCAGCTATAAAAAAAAATTGTACCGATGTAACAAATAAAAAAAAAGCAACAAAATAAAAATACCTGGAAGAGATAATCCTCAGTGTTCTGATCAGGGTTGTCAGCTGCGTGTGAAATATCGAAGGGAGATCTTCCAGCCAACATTTCATATGTGAGCACCCCTAAAGCCCACCAATCCACTGAGAAACCATAATCCTCCCCGCGTAATATTTCTGGGGCTATGTAATTGGGAGTCCCGCAGAAAGTCGACGTTGTGTCGCCGGGTCTTACGCCCTCCTGAAAACGTGTACAATGTTTAACGGACTACGAATTACCAACACTTTTGAACAAATCATGAAGATCTTTTTAAATAATTAATCGGATTCATTTAAGTTGAAGATATTGTTAATTGCTTAATGATTATGGAGATACCTATAATGGTCTCTTAGTTAAGCAACGCGAGTTTTTGTACAAAATAAAGTTTTGTTTATTATCAGCATAGATTTCTCGAAACATGAATATGTAATTTTGTTAAATAATTAACTTAAAGTAAGCTGTATATGATAAAAAAACTTATTAAAAGGAATTCTTATAAGAAAAATACTTATAAAAAAGGATATTCTAGAACGTCAATCATTATGACTTGCGATACGCATTAGAATATGGACGTGAAACATTGCTAAATCCCATTCGCAGCAACTACTTTATAAAACGAAAGTATGGTTAGCCATTAGACAATTTAGTTCACAAATTTTTCAAAAACTGAAAGTCGTATGTAGATCATGATTTTGGTTTAAACGTCGAACAATTTAATAAACCATCCCAGTTTCAAAATCGGTTTAGCAGTTTATGAGATACGGGAAGGGATTTTCATAATGTAATAAATAACGTCGTAATATTTTTTTTGCATAAAATTGAAATGAAATGAAATAGTTTATTCTTGCAAGTAGGACTATATAAATCACTTTTACAATGTCTTCCTAAACTAGATGAAGTCGACATTTCCTAACTGACTGCCCTGAGAAGAAATGTCGAAACAAACTCGGGCAATTACCTTGCACATTCCGTAATCAGTGAGCTTGATGTGCCCCTCGTGGTCCAATAAGACGTTGTCCAGTTTCAAGTCCCGATAGATGACGCCACGTTCATGCAAAAAGTGAAGAGCTAGAGAGATCTCTGCTGCGTAGAACCGAGCGTGTTCTTCTGGTAAACGACGCTGACGCTGCATGTGGAACCTTTAAAGACATATATAATTTAACCATTAGCTGTTCTACACATAGTATCGTGATACATATATATATACTATACTAATATTATAAAGAAGAAACATTTGTGTTTTTGTATGTATGTTTGAAATGTTTTCACACAACTCACTATTAGAAAGCTGCACCTTCGCTGACTGGCATAGGCTATATCTTAAGAAACTATTGTTACTAACTCACTAATCAATCAATGGACTGTATTTGTCTGATTAATAAAAATTTTTATTATTATTATATTAATTTTAAAAAAAATTGCCTAATATAATAATAATTTAGCATTTTGAATTTTTGTTTAAATTTTTAACAATTTATAATAATGAAGTTAATATTCCTGGGTTGATTAATAAAAAAAAAAAAAATTTATTGTCGGACATTCTACGTTAATGATGTTACGAATTTAAAAATGTATTAGATATAGGGGAAGATCGTTACCCTTCGTACGCGGGGCACATTCATACAGTCGAAATAAAACTTGAACGAAACAAAGTACAGTCTTGTTTTTGTATGTGTGCATGAGTCGAGGTACGAACTATACATCAACGAAGTTTCGCGAAATTCGCACCGATGCGAGTGAAGTTACAGGCATGGACGTGTTTTCGCGCTCGGTAAGTAATTTTTTGATCAATGTTTTTGTCTCTTGTTACCGTAGATAAAATAAGTTTTCGTGTAGAGTTTTCTATCAGTAACTAGCAAAATATACTTAGATACGTCTCCAATACTTAATTTATGACGTTTTCCTATTAATATTAAAATAAGTTATATTTTGTTGTTATTCAATTAGTGGGGTACTTTCGGACAGCACTAGATGGGGCACATTTGAACGAATTGTACAACTAAATTTGTATGAAAATATTTTGTCGACACGAACTGTCATTTTCATACAAATTAAGTTTTCCACTTGCTACATACAAATAATAATAAGGCATCTTGACTAAACCCTCTGGTAGGTAGGAAAGATTGTGTTAGTGTGCTAATTGCTAATATTTGCATTAACTTTGTCCTGTGTTGCTATCATTGCTATCGTCGATGTATATTAATACCTATTTTTATTATCTTTATTAAGGTTGATTTTGATGCCTGTGAACCAGATGCTTTGAATAATTTACCAATCCATCAAATAGTAGTTCCTTCGAAGTCAGTTTTGACACCAGAAGCGTTTCGACTCTATCCGCATGTTGTAAGAAGTAATAAAACAAACAAAATGACGACGACGGCCAGGAAAACCACGAATTTATACTGCCACACCCGAAAATAAGAAGTGCTAATCCGCACCAAAGATTAAAAAATGTGATTCTAAATTTAAGATACCTAACTAATTAAATTTTGGTTTTCTTAAGAAAAGCTATGTAATTTTTGTTCACTATAATTAAAGTATTTTATTTTTGTTTAATAGAAGTTAAATCTTTATTTTTGTGTTTAATTTCATTGCTAATAAATGAATTTTGATTTATATGTGTTGTTTTAATCGCACGTACGGAACTACCCCACAGCGTACGAAGGTACCCTCAACACTGTACGAAGGTGCCCCGTTGATGGGGTAGATTCGTACGTTTTCCAGATTTAGTTTAAATCATAATTATGGTTGAACAATCAGATGAAATCATTTGTCATTTACTTATATGAATCTCAGATAGTTAGACTATAAATTTAAGCTTGCAGATGATCGATTCATGGAAAAATAAAATAATAAAAAAATTAAATGTGAAAACCGTACGAAGGGTCCCGACCTTCCCCTATACATTATACACGTTGTAATGTACAATTTGTATTAGTTTATGAATGTAAGTGTATATGTAATCATCTGAAAGGAATTAATTAAAATAAAATGGTACAGGACAAAACACGCTTCACGAGACAGACAGCCAGCCTCGAGTAGTGGAGAGGCACCGAAAGTAGAAGATATAGTGAGGAAACCAAAGACAGAATTAAAAAAAAAACAATAGAATAAGAATTAGAATAAGAATAATTTGTTTTCTCCCAAATAACATTTACAACAAACAAGATAACAGTTGAGAAGGCATTGGGAGACTGGTTTCCAAACTAGGCAAGAACCTGTGATATGGATAACCAGGCTTCCATTTACAGCAAAGTCATATTGAGTGTTTACAAAAAGTACATACATATATGGGTAGGCAAACAAATTAACGTTTTAATTAAAGAGAGAAAAACAAAACAGACAACTAATTAGAATTTAGTACAAAGTAGCACAAATAAAGTTGTATGGGCGTATGTGAGGGTGTGTGTGTGTATGTGAGTGTTGTGTATGTGTAGGTGAGTGTGTGTGTATGTTGATAGTGGGAGAAGGTATGTGTCAGTCACACGCCTGAGAACATATGTGAAAATTATTTTAATATATCTAGCAGGTTTTCCGTTTGGTCATAGTTCAAAGTAAGAATAATTTATGAACTATTTGCTTTACACATTTTTTAGTTTTAGGTAACAGCCTAGAAAAGAGAACGATCGCTGAGAATAATTAGAATAAAATGGGGTTGTACAAACGCTATATTTGCGACGTTTGTCCAATACAGCGACATCGAATATCGAAGAATAACAGCGAATGTTGCTTAAGAACAGTGTATAAGATAAACAGCTGTCGAACTGTAAGTGCAGAACTGATTTTATAAAGTTCCGCAGTAGGGAACCGAAAGGGAGACAATGAGGTTTTAAGAACTGCTCGTTGGGCTCGCTCAAGTTTCAGGAGTGAGGTTTTATAGGTGCCTCCCCATACCACTACACAGTAATTTAGCAGTGATTGGCAAAGCGACTCGTACACCATTCTAATTGTAGTGGAGTCAGCAACCCCACGCTGGCTCCTGAATACATACATTAGCTTGCGCAAACGTCCCGAAAGCAATTCAATGTTCAATAGAGATAGATCAGCTCGTCTATAAGAAGAAGCTGTGACCAAGGCCCACAGGATTGCAGCGATGGATTATTATAATTATTGTAAATATAAAATGGTCATTTAGAAATATAGTTTTTAGAAAATACTCACATAAGATCTCCGCCACGTACGAATTCGATGACGAAGAACAATCTGCTTGGCGTTTGGAAGCACGAGTGGAGTCCGACCAAAAACGGATGGTTAGAGGCGGTCTCGAACACGTGTTTCTCAGTTTGCACCCAGTCGATGTCCTCATCATCCGTCACCAGAGCCTTCTTTATCACCTTCATGGCGTATACACGCTTGGTTCGCTTCAGCTCCACCATCAGCACCTGGAGAATAGGGATTTCAGTTTAAAATTGATATTGATAGTGTGTATAAATCAGTATTAGCGTAATCTTAATTGTAGATTAGATCATTCTGGCTGGGTTAAATTTAAGTAACTACTGTTATTAATGATTTAATATACAGTGTTAACTCTTTAGAACGAATTTTAAGGGACTGAGTTTTTTCGTTATCGAGAGTGATCGTTATGGGGAGGGAAGAGAAAAAGAAACCAAATATAACAAATTACAATAATTTCCAATTTTATTCCTATCAATAGGTAAATTATTCTTAATACATATATTTCGTTAACTTTGCCTGACATAATACACGATAGGTGACGATGGTGCGTTTAGTAACTGAGACCAGAATTTCCTAAGAATAATGACCTCGGGTGTCTTTCTTAGATATTTCGGCACCTCAAAAGGTTACTTTTGTGAGCTGATTATAAAAACAATTACACTTAAATATGTTGTTGATGTCTAAATATTTTAAAAAAAATTTTCGCTATAGAGCATGGCTGTTGCATTATAAAGAGTGAATAAAAGTATGGGTTTTCTGTTAAACCAAACAAATGTATATTATAGAGAGATTTTCGTTAAAACGAATGACCGTATAGAGTGTTTACACTGTATTACGAATGTGATACAGCTGAAATACTAAGTCATAATTTGTAAATCGCGGCAACTTTCAAGAGTGAAACGAAACGTTATTGAAACTGTCACCCGCACCATGCTACAGCGCACATACTATAGAGTATAGTCGCTTGACTATGTGCCAAAAACATATTGAAGAAACTGGGATGGCTTAGATCTTAAAATTGACGGCGTGCGACACAGATAGACGGCTCAGCACCATGAAAAATGATCAAGAAACAGATACAGAAACCTGCCAAGACCTTAGAAACGACATTGGTGATTTCAAATTATAAAACTTTATCAGTTAGACAGAAGGGCGCTGATACCTGCATCTAAAGCCTATGTTTTTCCTGATATTTTATAGGGATACATTATACGTTACATGTATTTATAGCCCAGTCATATTATCACGTCGGAATAAAATATTAATAAGCTGTAA
Organism: Pieris macdunnoughi; assembly: GCA_905332375.1. Lineage (NCBI taxonomy): Eukaryota > Metazoa > Arthropoda > Insecta > Lepidoptera > Pieridae > Pieris > Pieris macdunnoughi. The sequence goes on from CAJOBZ010000062.1 coordinate 1,848,355, forward strand.
ATTGGTATAAACCTTTGTTTTGTGGTACTAAATGTTGTCTCAAAAGTCACAAGTGCTATCGTGTCCGCGTCTTAATGGACAAGCTTGTCTAAACGCTTCACGATATCCAAGTAATCCCGATGAAGAAAGCGCATAGGATGATGTCAATGAATTGAACATTTTCGAGCGACAACAAGAAGACGACGAAGAACAAGAAGGTTGACCCCTTTTTTACCTAATTTGACTGGGCTATTATGTGTATCAGGCGGAGGAAGCTCTTTACCTATTAAATTAAGAAAAACAATACAGATGCTAAAATCTGAAGACCATAGAGGATACCACTTAATCATGATGCATAGGAAAATTATTAGCTATGCCATACCTTAGCATAAGACCCTCGTCCAATGACCCTGATGAGCTCAAAGTCGTCCAGCGAGTACTGCCTCTGCGAGCCCGGCTCCAAGTCTTCATTTCTGATGGTTGGAGGCAATGGCGCTGGTGGCGTCTCCGGAAGAGGAGGTTCTGGTTCCTCACGAGACCTAAAATTGCCATAAGTATTTATAAACATATGCGTCAGATATCATGAGTTGGCTGTTTCATATTATTACTACTACTTGTCATAGTCCAATGTTAGTATAGCATCTATATTAAAGAAAAAAGGGTTTTTATGTTTCTGTTATAAAAAGAGGTGACTTTCTTGAATTTGTTAGAAAAAAGATACCTTAGTACAGCTCAGTAGATTTAAAATATTCAATCGCCAGGAACATTACTAAATGATATTATTCTTAATTTAGTTTTGTAATTCTTGAACAATTCCAATAACATGTTCTTACAAATACTGTTTGTAAATCGCTTATCACCCGTTACTTTCCTAATAATTTAAGTTTCCTTACTATTTTGTACAATGCAATCAAATCTGGTTCATAATCTGGATATATTGGAGAGACTGGGTCTACCTGAGTAAAAACCTGAGGCGGTAGTCTCAACTTTTGGAAGTATCGCACACTCCAACTTGGTTAGCGAAGCGCCATTCATGCGAGCAATACAAATAATAAACCGAATTTCTATCGAGGGTAGTCCTATTTCTTTGTACACTGAGTTACTGAGTTCACAAGAGTTGCTTGCTATATTGTTGGTTATAAGATTTAGGTATATAATGTGAATTTTTTAAATGTATTTTATGTAGGATAATCGGTGTGGGTATTATTGTTTCTTTTTATCGCATTAGCAGTAACTGTTAAGATATAATAATGATGTGGAATAAAAAAAATAAAAATAATATATGTGTGTTTTCCTTTTTCCACTATGTCAACAATTATATCAGATGTTAACTAATAATTCGTCTATAACAGTTGTGCACTATAACAGTAGTTGTAGTACATTGGTAATAAACCAAGGAGAGTTGGTTATCGTCCTGAGAATTTACTGGAATCGTTAAACTAACAGTTTTAATAGTAGTTGTCTATTAGTATATTATTAAATCATCGATTCCAAGAATGTTATTATCAATAAACCCTTCGAATCGACTTGCAGTTCAAACAATTTGTATGACTCAAAACGAGTGGCGATTAAAAAGAGTGGCGGAGTTACGTCTTGCCATTTCTTCTTGCCCGCCCTTGACTTGCCAACTGGTAGTAAATATGTAATAAGTCCTAATATATAAAAAAATGTAAATTTAGAATCAATTCAACATCTTTTCTGTTGACGCCCATAACGTGTAACTTGGGTACCTATATGAATAAAGTTATATTGAGTTTGAATTTAACCAGATCCAAAAGGACTATTCGCAAGTGCTAGACTTGTTACTATACCTGACTGACGGTGCTCTTCCCAGCGTGCTCTCCCCATTAGCGTCATCCTTAATCTCGATAGGATCAACGTGTTCATTTGAACAGGGCTTTTGCACCAGTTTGTGACACTTCTTATGCACCAGCAGCTTGCATTGGATGCATTTGAACCCTTGTCTGCCGAGACCCCAGATGCGGTCCTGACAGAAGGCACAGAAGGCTCGCTGGAAATTTAAAAGGATTTATGAGAGGATTGTACTGTTTACATACATACCATATAACTTCAAGTGAAAACAAGTAGCTAAGTTTATTTAATGTTCGGTGTTGTATGTTCGTAATGTCTGACAAACCCTTACCATTTTAGAATCATATTTTCGAAGTTAATAATGAACCAAAAACAATTCAGACTTTTCAATTATTATTTTTGTTTAAATTAACTATTGTCTGTGAAATCCGATCAAGCAATGGATTGGCGAAACATAGCAAATTATATTTCCACAATTTCTGTATTTATTTTATTTTTGCTCTCAAACATCACACAACCTTATGAAAATATATTATAGAAAGTAAATACACGTGTGAAAATGACGTAAGAACTTAAGAAGGCACAGCGCTTTTCAGATCTATGCAACTTCCTTACAATCGAGTAGCCTGCGATCTCACACAACTCACGAGTGGACTCTATGTATTGAAGAAGTCGCATGGGTCCGCCAAGCATCCGTGAATATACGATTTAAATACATAATTATGTAGGAATATAATAAGTCAAAAGTAAATAATAATAATAAATAACATAGCAAGGTTGCTAATACGACTCGGCGAAAGGTCTCTATGGAGTTGCTGAAAATGTCCTCAGAGTCATTTTTGATCACAATTTCATTGTATTATTAAATATACTCACTCTATTAAATCGTTTGGCCTGGAATATATGTCCGTTGACGCGGTACAGTTTCCGCCACCGGCGGGCGCCACGCCTGTATATGCTTCCTGAAACACACCGCACATATTAACATCTAGTCACATCTGCATAACTTCTGGGCGCCTGGTACATGAGTTTTAAGACATGCAACATTAGGCAATTTATAAAAATAAAAACCAGTGGCGTTACAACCTTTTTAGGTCTGGGCCTCAGATCTATGCATTTGTTTAATGATCATTTGTCATTCTAATAGGCAAGTAGACGATCAGCCTCCTGTGCTTGACACACGCCATCGACTTTTTGGGTCTAAGGCATGTATGCCGGTTTCCTCACGATGTTTTTCGTGTGTTCGAGCGAATGTTAAATGCACATATAGACAGCAAGTCCATTGGTGCTCAGCCGGGGTTCGACCTTACTACCTCAAGGATGAGGTCGCACGCTGAAGCAACTAAGCCTATTTACTACTAACTTTAAATAAAGTTACTGCCACGGTTGCATTATTATAAATTCTGTCTCAAATATCTCAGGGAATTTACATTTCTTGATGAAATATAAATTTCAAAGGCTCCGTTATGAAAAAGCAAGATGGTATTAAATTTAATTAAGTTTTAATTAAGACTAACGAAAAGTTACCTCCGAATGTAACTTTACGAACAACAGACTACAATTTCATGATTAAAAGTTTCTACGGTTATGAATTAAATTTGAATCGTTTTAAAAATTTTAAAATAGTTTAAATATTTTTTTTCATTACCATAATAATCACAGGAACATAAATTCTAACCCCATAAAAAAATCAGTCTAAAGTGCTAAACAGTGGTAAGTGGAAAAATAGTAAACAAGAACCATCTTCCCCATAATAGAGACTGTAAGACGTAAGTAGTGTAATTGGACTCTTTATTAGGAAATAAGTTAGTTTTAAATTACTTATTAGTATAAAGTTAGTCTAGATAGTAATGTTAATATGTGTCTTTGTGACAATTTATAAATAAAATAAGTGCGTGCGTACAAAGTACACATTTTTAAGTCTTGTTCATATTTATACAAATCTAAAACTTTAGATTTCCAAGACTTAGATGGAGTGAAAAAGTAAGATATGTTAGAAACTTAATGAGTTTAATTGTCATTAAAATATTAAAGTGTCGAAAATTAATACAAATTATAAATTTAATTTTTTAAATTTATTTCTTTGATAATAAAATCACGAGGCATTTACAATTCGTCATTTGAGATTTCAATAAATTATTTTGTATAAAATACTAATATTGCATAAATTCTCTTTATGAAATTTTAATTTTAAATTCGCCCTTCACACTCTCTCAATCGGTCTCAATCGCTCTCTCCCTTTTCTTTGACAAAAACGCTGCACATCTTCGTGACATTCCGTAAAAAATTTACTATCATGCGCCTAAAGAAGTTTCACTTCAAAAAGTCTAAAATATGCACTCTTTTAACTAAAGTAGAGGCTAACGGTAGTAGGAAATCTTATATAAAGATATGTAAAGATCCCGTCATTAAGGGTCATAACTCTATTCTCTTTGACCAAGGTAGCAAAGTGAAAGAGTAATCATCTTAATGGCTGAAAGCACTAAGCTCTAATGTATCATTTTCTTTCCAAGAAATGTAATATTAGGATATTTATATTAGAGATGACGAGGTCAGTGACTTTCGTGCGTCTCTCGAACCTGAGGTCGCGTTTTCGCATCACGTCTGTTCAACAAAGGATTATTCTTTTTATATAAAGCATTTAACCTTCGCCGGTATAAACACATTTTTGTAACTTATATATATTTTTGTATATAATTTAATATGTGGCATAAATAAATAGTGGCATCAGCGTGCAGCTCTCATCCCTGGGATCGTAGATTCGATTCTCGGCTGTGCATCAATGGATTTTTCTTTTTATTAGACCTTTCACTTAGACCGTCATGCCTTAGACCCTAAAAAGTCGACGGTGTGTGTCAGGCAAAGAAGGTTGATCATCTACTTGCCTATTGGAAATGAGCAACAGATACAGAAATTTGAGGCTCAGATCTAAAACGTTGGTATATTTTCGAGATGGTATATAAATATTCAAAAATGCTTAGTGAAAAGTTAATATAAATGCTTTGAATAAATTAAAGTCGTAAGACAGAATGAACATTTACTAATGCGATTTGCTCCGTCTCCAAGATACATTGTTTGTGTTACAATTAGTGTATGTCATTTGCATACCGCGCGTATTTGCCATTTGAAATTTGATTATGATAATTTGTTTTTGAACTTTCCTGTACAATAGCTGTCAGGCGAACTAATTAAATGTCTAGTTATTTATTTATTCTATTATTTAGACTGTGCAATCTGCAGAGTCCAAAAACTCCCGATACGTTTAAAAGCTTGCTTTGCTATATTTTGTAATGTTTGGTCTTTTTTTTAATAATTACTTATATCATAAGCATTATATATGTCAGAGATTATGTAATAAATAAACACGATGTCATTTGTTTTATTAGAATGTCAACACCACGCAATATCATAGACATCTAAGAGGTTGTAAGATTTCAATACGTAATAATTTAAACTTCCCTGTCTGACACTAATTATTCTAAATTTGCCCTTTTAGAGTAAATTTAGTAAAATCGGCTTTTATATTTGGCATCAACCTAAGAATAGAAAAGGAAAGAAACAAGTTATACATATATGTATGTCGCAGATGAACTCGACGATCGATTCTACGCACTATTGACAGACTTTGATGTTTTTACGCATTCACACACAAACAAGTCTACACCCTGATTTTTAATTACGTAGAATTCTGATAGCTATAATTTTTGACATGTCAGTGAAGGCAAACCTTTTTGGCCGGGACATTTTTCATGTTCAATACGAGTCTGAACATACATTAATTTATTGTTAGCTAAGGTATCCATTTTATTAAGTGCGGTTCTCCACATTAAAAGGTTTACTAAACCTGGAATTAGTAGGCAGTGATGCCAGCTAAAGAATAAAATAAAGTAATTAAAGTTTATTCGATATATTGTTGGTGATATTGAAATATTTGTTACTTTTGTATTAGGTCACTTGAGTATGTAAATATTTAGTTTACCTTTTTGTAGATAAATTATAAAAAATACGTAGCATTTTTTTTATTACTGTCAAATAAGTCAAATTTGTCCCTTTTTCGGTGGAGAACTTTTTTTTAGTAGCAACACTTATGAAATGTCAGAATTCTACGGAATTAAAAATCAGATTATATAAGTTTAAAATTCACCATTAAAGTAGTAAAATAAAATCATTTGCAGTGTCATCAATCTGTACTTTGTCCTTGAAACTTTATCGAGATTCCATCGGGGACCATGACCGTCATGAGCCTCCCAAGTTCCGCCATGTTGTGATATAGATTTACTATATTCTAGAGGAAGGAGCTAAGAAGCAAATTATGTATGAGTCAATATGAGAGCGTGAACAAACACGGACGTTACACCATACATCTTTGATGTTTCGATTAGCTACTTCTGTTTAATTGCTTTGTTATTCATGGCTACTGTATGCTTGTAAGGCGAAGTTAACTTAGTAGATATCGTTTCGTAATATTATTATTAAACAACGAGTGATTTTAAATACCACCTTGTTTGGCCTTTACACAAAATATACAATATCTTATTGGTGCATTACATTTTTATTACGATTTTGCATATAATTTTTTTGTTAATTACACGTACGGACACATATTCTGTTGTACATGGTCGTACTTCTGTTTGTGAAAATACGTAATCTGAGCACTTTTTAAGTTACAAAAATCATTTTTTTTACGGGACAAGAGGCAAACGAGCAAATTTTTTACCGGTCTTTAAGGTAGTGGTATGCTCTACTCTTGAAGTACTTAAGCCTTAACGGTTCGGAAACACCTGCAAGGGTAGCTGGTTCCATAAAGTGGTGGTACGCGGAAGGAAGTTTATTAACAAGCGGTTTGTTGTGGAACGCCAGAAGTCAATTCAATTTTCTATTATAATAGCTTTTTTTATTTGATGTTTTATTCAAGCCTTAGGTATAAAGTAATATCTAAAGCAGTACAGGTGTGTCAAAAATCGATGGAACGATGATAGGAAAGAAAAGAGTTAATATAGTAAGGAATACATCATTAAGAATAATAACTAAGGCAGCAGCAGGGCAAGAGGAACAGAAAAGCAGCGTAATAGAGCAGCAAAGTAATAAACTGGTGCCCAAAGTAAATAAACGCAAAAGAGGAAGACAATTAAGACCAGATTAAGGAAACAACAGGTGGTACATGTTAGAGAGTGGCACAGTGCAGAGGATTTGAAGGAGGCCTTTACCAAACACACATTTAAAAATAATGAGATGACAGAAATGTGTTTAAGTGTCTGAAATAACAGGCTCTTATTATTATAATATCTATGTACAGTTCGTCTTCGTTATTTTATATCATAAATGGGGTTTGAAAATACATATAATAAGCGTTTATAATAAATAAATGTCTCGTGTTATACTGTCTGAGTCTCAGATTTATGTATCTGTTTCAAGAGCGTTTGTCAATCAAATAGGCAAGTAGGTCATCAGCCTCCTGTGTCTGACACACGCCGTCAACTTTTTTTTGTTTTAAAGCAAGCGGATTCCTTACGATGTTTTCCTTCACCATTCGAGCGAATGTTAAATGCGGACATTGAAAGAAAGTCTGTTGGAGCACAGCCGAGGTTCGAAACTAGGCCCTCAGAGAACATCGCACGCTGAAGCCACTAGGCAAACACTTCTTTCCGTGTTTATAATAATCAGTGAATTATCAATATAATCGTAACAAAATACGTAGTATACTTGTGTTAAATTTTAGATTCTATTCAGTTGATATAGACTACTCAAAAAGTCAACATAAGAGCTCCAGTAGTTACTATTTATAAGCCGGTCTTGGACCCAGAAAGCTGACTTTGACCCAGAATACGTGACATTTTCTCATTCTTCCCACTTAAATATTAAATAAGCGTACACTTTGAATAATTCCCGAGCGTAGACACTGGGTACTGTGCTAACATTTTTATAATATTTCTAATTAAAACCAAGTTTACTGAAAATAGCCAATAACACTATTTAATTAAATTGAGACTATTGTTGCAGGTTTCGGAGCTCGGAACTTATTCTAAAATACAGAAATAATAATAATTAATAACTGTCTAACTTTTAAGTAAAGTATATTTAAAAAAACTTATATTTGCTATCAAGCGTACATATTAAAATTTTTCTTTAACACGAATGCAATAACATTTAAAATACAATGTCAGCGAAAAATTAAGTAGTTTAAATCAGAAAAACGAAATCACGCTTTTTTCGCTGTGAGGAAAAGAGACAGTCAAAAATTACTGTTTTAGACGTCATCTTTTCTGATCTTTTTAATGTTTTCATTCACTTTAATTATTTGCACATAATAAAATACAAAGCCGCACTTGAACGCTTATTAGATTTGTGTGTCGCGAGCCGAGACGTCTTTATCTAGTTAAATACTGTTAACCTATTGGCTAATACAGCCTTAATTATAAATATTATAATTATGTTAGCAGAATACCCTGTTTTTACGCTCGTTTAATTATTTTATTTAAAGCCCTTTAACAACCTATTAGACAGAAGTTTCCTACACTTTTTTGTGCACTGTCACATACATAATTTTTAATTAAAAAAAATTGTTCAGTTAAAAAACTGAAAGCAAGAAATTACTAGGAAATTGTTAACGAAACATAGTAAGTAAATTTTCAAAACATAATGCATAACTGAAATTAATATTCCAAATAATTAAAAAAAAATCGAATAGCCCCTTTACACTCAAATTGCCCCTTATGGGGCGTGGGACCCACGTTGGGAAACACTGTATTGGACTAAGACACATATATACTATACTCAATCAGCGCAAGAGCCTGATGAGATTTCATAACCACTGACCACAAGATTAAATTAGCAACCAGGAGCAACGCTTGGAACGCATTCTGTTTGAGAAATTATATCTACACTGTCATAAACAGAACTTTGATTTTTGTTAATTAAAATTAATTGTTCAGTTTCGTCTTCCTACACATTTGTCTTATACATCGTATTTATATACAATCTATATTTAATCTATACAATCTATATATTAGATTTATTTATGATAATAGTAATAATAATCCATACAATAGCATACATATCACATTTACATTGCAGATATCGTAACATGCTAAATTGTGTTAGCGCTTTTAACAAAACTTTGTTTTCGATTGATAATAGATATTGTACATAACATATAGTATATATACATATAAACAGAAAAATATTGTATTGTGTTATTTCTGTAAATTGTGTAACATCTCTATTGTCAGTGCATCTTTGCGAGTTATTTCAACTGGAAAGGGTCCTCAAATCTAACAATGGTCATATGTTTTTTTTATGTAGGTGAAAAATTTATGTCGTATGGTGAACAAAACGGAAACATTTAGTGAGTGAGTGTGAGATTCAGATTTTTTTTACGGAAAGGTTATTCTCACATTTTTTTCTTATGCATGAACGAATCGTCAAACTCCAGAAATATAATAAGAATACATTTGTAGTACTTTGAATTTCGAGTCACAGAAAATAATTTTCACGCAAACATAAAATTGTTACCGAAGGTATTTTGGAATACATTAAAATATGTGATAACATAAAATTTTGCCGGAAAACGTATGACTAGAACCTTTAAGCAATGCGATCGTATATTTTAACTTCTCGGTTGACCAAATATAATTAACCAGGGGATTTTTTATTCAATCCGTATATATTGATATCCGATTATTGGAAAAGTATTATGACATGTATTTTAACTATAAAACCGGGCGTTTGTCTAATTATATGTACGGTGTGATGTACCTATAGCATATATATAAGCATTTTGTTATAAGCAATTTAACTGATTATTTTTTATGCCTGCGGTATTTATTTTCAATGTGTTTTGTGCATGTGAGCTATGGATAATAATACTCACTGTCCTCTCCAGCACATGGCATCCCAGGCGCGGCGGGTACATTGGGGAATACTGAAACAAAGAAAACCCTGATTAATTAAGGCTCTATTATTATATATTAATAATATTATTTAAAGATTAAAAATAGAAATATAATTTATTTATTTAAAAAAATCTAAATTTAGATTTAATACTAGTTCTCAAACTAAGAGCATCTAAGACCGGACGAGAAACGGCAATAAACTGTCCGAAACACTTTTAAATCGCCTAGGTTTTTTTGTCAGCACCATGATGGCACATTTCATCATACTGCTCATCACATGATAAAGCAGATGATTATTGTACTAAGACCCTTGCGTCTGTTTAACGCCACTTTCTATATTATAAAGATTGTTATCATATGCAATATACAATGTACCCTATCCGGTCTTTGAGACTATTTTTTTTCTTCTTTTAGGTAATCAACCGCCTGTGCCCGACATACGACTTTCTCACGATGTTTTTCTGTTAATTTCGAGTAGGAAATTCTATTGATAGACAGTTTGGATTTAAATACACCACGTAAGTTAACACGGCTACATTTCTATATAACTTTTTAAACCCCAAATATGTTGCTAAGCTTATTTCTTAGACACGGCTGGACCAATTCGAGTATTTTTTTTAATTTATTCCTTGAACTCTAAGGAACGTTTTCTCTGAAAAAGAGAACAGGTAGCATAGTACAATGTTGTATATGGTGGTATGTAAGCTACTAAAAATAGGCTAAGTAAAGAAATCATATTAAGGCAAAGCAAAGTTCACGGGGGCAGCTAGATAATAATAACTTTAACATGTATAAAAAAACAAAAAGCACATTAAATGTGTAAGTTTTTTTTTAATGCATAAATTAACTTACGCATTTCATTTCCTTAAGCTTGGGATTTCTTCTTTTAATATTTAGACACTAAGAACAAAACAATAATAAACTCTTGGAACCTCCATATTGAAAATTTAAACGTTGGTTTTATTTAATAGGAAATACTTAACTCTTTTTCGGGAATCTAACCCATTTTTACTATGTTGTGTGCGTTTTACTAGCAATTTAGCATATATTAAAATATGTTTAACATCCAATTGCTAGGTAAAAAAGCCACTACCATAAAGCAATCATTAAATTAATGAGTTATTATCACCACATATTGTGAGGGAAGAAAGTGTTCTTCCTCAGACCTAAAGACAGGTTCCTAGACCAGTCTAACCACTGACTAGGAGGTACCAAGGCCTTCTTTCTGATGTTGAAAACTGCTACTTGGAAATACTTCATAAGGATATTCAATCATCGATTTGTTCTAGTAAGTTGTAGATAGCTACAATGTTCAGGTTAAAGATAACGTATAGAAAGAAGAATCTGTTAATTTTCCTTGGTTCGGATAACTTTAAGGAAAATTGCATTCCAACCTTTGGTATACAACAAGTTATTTGGAAAGAAATGCAATCTCGAAGTGACCGTTACGACAAAGAAACTCCATAGTTAATGAAACTGTAGTGGAGAAATTTTCGATTTGTCTAGAATAAATTCTAATACAACGCAAAATAATGACTAAACTAAGACTATTTTTATATAATAAACAGGTTATGTTTGTTAATGAAATCTTTATATATATAATTCTTCTGTGAGTGTGTATGTCACTAAACTTCTCTCAAACGACTGGACCGATTTTGATGAAATTTTTTGTGTGTGTTCAAGGGGATCTGGGAATGGTTTAGATTCACAAATCAGCCCGGCAGATGGCACAGCAGTCGGTACTTTCATACTTTGCTTAATATCCTAATCGCTTTAAATATAATGCAGGACAACGTCTGTGGGGTCCACTAGTATTAAAATAAACGCGTAAACTAAATATAGTGGCTTCGGGAATTTACAAGTTTCGTCAATATAATAAAGCACTGTTCAACCAACCATTTATCAACATAATCAGTTGAAAAAAAGATCTCAATTAAAATTTGTTGCCTGTTCTCAAATCTGCGGGGGAAAGCACTGGCAGCAACAAAATCGCCAAGTTATTTATTTTACAAAATGAAGTTGCATTTATTACATTGACATACTCAAGCATGCTGGTGATAATAGAGGGAAGGCTGGGTCATGTACATGGATCATGGCAATGGACTGTACGAGTCCTTTTTAATTTTAAGATTTATTATACTTTAAAGCTAACGTACTAATATAATATTTTGGACAATATTGCAACTAACATATTAATATTATGACTTATTTATCTAGCTTTTATAACATTTACAAATGGAATATCCTACACAAAAATCTTTTTAATTTGTACTAGGAGAAAACAGTACAATATAAATGTGCCACCTAATTAGACATATATGATATAAGATTTACCTGCCGAAGTCTTAAACAATTTTTAATATTTCACCACTGCAACACACTGTGGTAACATCGAGTGCCCTCGGAGCGGATAGCCAATTACGGCCATCATCCGAGCCGGGCTTTTTTAATTAGACCTCAATTTTGACCAACCACCCGTAAGATGAGAGGTTATTGAATACCCACCTTAGCTACCGCATGCAAAATGGTTAATTTTTCCGTTATTTTTCGTTGCATAAATTAATTTAGCGTGTTTGGTTGCGAAATCGTTATAAACGGTACTGTATTATATAAACTATGACTGTTATTTATAAAGGGACAGTGTTGGCCTAGTGGCTTGAGCATGCGATTCTTATCCCTGAGGTCGTACTTTCGAATCTCGGCCGTACCGGTGAACGTTTCCGTCTACGTACACATTTAACACTCGCTCATACGGCAAAGAAAAATATCGTGAGAATAAGCCTTAAACCCAGAAAGTGGACGTCGTGTGTCAGGCACAGAAGGTTGACATACTTGCCTATAAGAAAAAGCAAATCATCATGAATCATGAAACAGATACAGGAATCTGAGGATTCAAGAGTTGTAGCAACACTTTTGTATTGTATTTTTATTATTAATTTAAAAATGTAACACTATTTTAACTTAAAATATTCGTTACTGTTCGACTGATTTGTTTTACAAGCATTGCTGGCACTTGTGTTTATTTTTTTGGTATATTTTTTAACATATTGTTAAGAAAGGTATTACTTTAAACTTTCCCGGATAACGTAATAATGTAACAATAATACTGTACTAATAATATAAAATAACGTAAATATAAATGAACTTTGGCAATGTAAATGCCATTTTTAAAAAAAAATTCTAGTCAATGCTATGGCAATGGCTCATAAAAGCCATAACTTAACATAACAGGGCAAGCTATGAAACCAAAAATAACGTGTAGCACACAGTATCAAGTCACCTTATACTGTAATGCACACGTGGCGTTAATTCGGCCAACGGATCTGGGATTGCAGATGATAAAAAAGCCTAAAGCGCATTTTAATTAAGATAGGTTAGTTAAGCTGCTACGTGTTTCAGTTGGATAATGGCGTGGAAAATTCGTTCGTAGAAATCGTATGCAGTGATGCGGTTTGCTGAATGGTCATTATAATATACCGCAGCTTACGCGAATTTCTCTTTAGTTTAATCGGATCAAATATTATCTTTTATGCTTTAAAATTATTACGTTTTTATATATAAAGGCTAATTAACTGTTTATAAACAATCATTTTCTAGGTATTAGTTAGATTACCGAGCGATTCTTAAGAATTCAAGCCTTTTTTTTCTTGGGGGACAAACAAGCCTATGGGACGTCCAAAAAGGGAACTCGTCGCAGCCCATGGATAGCCATTTTAATGAATGCGTTGCCGGCCTTTGAGAGGCGAGTATCTCCCAGGGTGTCGATTCCACAACTTGCCTTTTGTAAAATTTTGTCACGTTTAAAAAAGTAATAAAACGAGTGATAAGGTCAGACATTATAAGTATTTCATACAAATAAGATACTCATGCTATACATAAACATATTTTTAGTGCGGTATAAAACTACTAAAAATATAAAGAAAAGATGACCGCAGCATGAACTAAACAGACACATCTTATTAAAGTCATGTAATCAAATTTTATTTAAGACGTAGCAGTTCTACGCCGTAGCATTAAAAGCGTAGCAATTGTTTTAAATTTTATAGAACTACCAGTTTAAATAAGAAAACCAACGAAATTTTATTTACAATTTGAGTGTTTTTAAAATCATAGGTTATTGTATGCAATGTCCATATAGTTCTTATAGTTCTAATAGTAGCGCTAATGCTGCAGGCTGAGGATCGAATTCAACATTGAAGTCGGGATCGAGCTGCTACGATTTACTATTGTGGAAATTTGCATATCGGGAGTAGCCTCAAATTGTACGTATATTTCACGCCTGAATTTTCTTAGCTTTCAAGTCTAGAGTTTATCGAAACGGGCAACTTAAGAACGAATTAAAGCAGCAAAACAAAAAGAATTTAACAAAGTAATAACTAAGAAAAAGCTACAACAGAAAAGATAATTATAGAGGACGAGGAAAAAAGCAAAAAACACAACTTTGCAATCTGTTTAATGTGTTTCAGACAAACAACTGCCGGCCTAAGTTTACTGTTTGTCTTTCATGTTCTTATTTTCTCCTGTTTAGAAAAACGGCATGATTTATATTCTTTTACTTTGCTACAAGTTTAATAGTAAGTTATTAAACGTGTTAAGATGCTATGTAAAAATGATGTACATTTTTAACATATGAACTTAAATTGCTGATGTGATTAAGACGTGTTTTGTGAGAGCAATTTATTATTATTTAAAAGAGATTTATATAGACAGTGAAACTTTTACAATATCTCAATTTAAATACACAAAATTATTAATTCATATAAATCTATTCTTTCATTATGTTTTATTATTATATTTAATTATCAATTATGTTTAATACAACCTTACGAAAAAGAACGAAGAGAACCTAAAGAACTGACTTTATTCATACAAAACATGAATAAAGTCAGTTCTTATATTTATATCTGTGAACGAGCGTCTATGAAAATATTTCTTTCATTGCCTTGCCATCTGCCTTTTGTAAAAAATATTGTACATATTGTTAGCAGCTAATATTTTTATTTTATATAGCTTATTTTCAAATAATTTCATAACACGATGTACATTACTAACCTATTCAAAATTTTATCAATAAGTGTATGTACGTAGTTGGTCCCAAAGTTCTGTCACTAGCACATTATTTCTACATTTCGAGCAGGATTTTATAAAAAAATTATTGCATTCTATTTTGGAATGTTTGATTATTGTTTTAAAACAAAAAACAATAACTTTCCGTAATTTTTCACGATGGAGTGGACATTGAAAGTAAACCGAATAGTTGTTATTGTGTTGCACCGCTGTGGGCACTCGCCGAGTACCATTTTCAAGTTGCTCAAAAATTTGAATATAACGCTTAGGTTTGTGTACGGTACTATTGATAGGTACCTTGAAGTCTCCAGTGTTGAGGACAAGAAAAGAACTGGCTGGCCACGCTCCGCAAGAACACCAGCAGTAATCAAAGCTATCAAGGCGCGGATAGTAAGAAATCCTGTCCGAAAACAGAAGTTGATGGATTTGCAGATGGGTGTCAGTAGGAAAACAGTAAAAAAGGTTTTAAATGAAGATCTTGGTCTACGAGCATACAAAAAAAGAGTGGGCACTTACTTAATGCTCGTCTAAAAGCAATAAGGCTTAAGAGATCGCGGGTGTTGTTTAAGCGGTACGCGAAAAACCGACACCGTGATATCCTCTTTACGGACGAAAAATTTTTCGATATTGAAGAGAAGTACAATAAACAGAATTATACAGTGTACGCTAAGAGTTCTGAAGAAGCTGAAAATAAAGTTCCAAGGGTGCAACATGGACATCATCCATCATCAGTAATGGTTTGGTTGGGAGTGTCCTATTACGGGCTAACTGAGGTTAATTTTTTCGAAAAGGGGGTCAAAACCAGTGCTACAGTGTACCAAGAGACGGTTTTGTATCGCCTTGTCAAAGACATGTCCACCACCCTATTTGCGGGACATCACTTCGTGTTCCAGCAGGACTCTGCGTCTGCATACAAAGCCAAGACCACTAAAGCCTGGTTTGAGCGTCAAAACATAGTCTTAATTAGACATGAGGATTGGCCTTCCTCCAGTCCGGACCTTAATCCTTTGGACCAGAAATTATGACAGGGCTTAGAGAGGAAGGTCTGTGATAAACCTCATGAAAATTTGGAGAATCTAAAGTCATCTTTAAAAAAACCAGTGACTGAAATCGACACGAATATGGTGCGTGCTGCGATAGACGACTGGCCGCGACGCTTAAGGGCCTGTATTAAAAATGAGGGAGGTTATTTCGAATATTTTTATGCTTTTTTTATTCCTTAATTAATGTACTAAGAATTGATATATCACTCATTACAAACTGATCAGTACTTTTGTTTTTATCATTATTTCCATTTATGACAGAACTTTGGGACCGACTACGTAGTTATTTGAGAAATAAAGTATCTATGAACTGTTGTGCATTGATATTATATAAGTGGAATATTTAACAAGACGATTATTTTAGACAGGACGCAAACCATCAGGCGGGTTAGTTTGAATAAAGTGATAATCACCGCACACGGAAAGCTGCAAGGGCTTGACCTAGCGGGTGTGTTACCGACTTTTCACGAAATGGACCTTTATCATACGGCTGCTAAGCCGAATCACAAAAACATACAAAACAGAAATGTGTTAAATTGTTTGAAAATATACTTACACAGGAATTGAACCGGTTCAAACCCGAAAAAGTAAACATTTTTTTTGAAGCAACTATCGATATCCAGAATGAAAATGATTTAATTTTAACAATTCACTGGTGGGTGGAAAAACTAACATGGGTGTTTAGGTATTCATTGTAATTCTTCTTATATAAGTAATATATTCATTACCATTTAAATCTTTTTCAAAAACCCTGACCCGAGAGAATGCAATAAAACAAGCAAATGACGAGGAATTTTCGCAATTCCAAAACTTTTATCTCACTTTGAACTGAAAAACATTTGTTGATTTAAGTTAAGGGATAATTTAAAAGGATCTTTTATTATAAAACTCAAAGTTAAAATTAGAAATATAGAATTTAAATTAAATTTATTTTTACTCGTTCGACAATAAAGTCGTAATTAACGGATATGGCGAATAACGCGTAATATAATATATAATGCATAGATGCATTTCCTGGCTGAAAAAATATTGTTTCAGGACAAGCAGCTTATCGAATAAAACCAATAGAACTCTCTCTAGAAAGCCCGAAAATTCCCATTACAACAGGTTAACCATTCCCTTATAAGTTCTGTAGTATTTAAACGATACAAGAAGCAAAATATTAAAGGACATGTAAAAGGTCAATAACATTTATAAGCATAACTAAGCTACGTCGTAGCTCCGTAGCAGCGTAGAGCACATAAAACCTTATTAAATAATAAATGCATCTTAGAAATGTTTGCAACATTTTCAAATACGAGAAAATCTTTTTAATTTACACGTTAAGCTTAAAATGGTCCTCGATTCAATTGAATTCGCCTGAAAATGCGAATTCAAAGTAATAAATTCTAAAACATATTTTCATAACGTCTTTGGTTAGCACTTGTGAGTGGCACTCCCTTTATTTTATAAACGAATGAGATTGGATCCGACGCTCTTACGGCTCACAATTCTTATTTATTTTTATCTCAGCTAACAATTAAGTAAACAAAGAGCTCGATTATCGTTCTGACATCGCATTTATAACGGTATTACAGCTATTTGTGTTAGCGGGAACTTTTCTGTTTTATGATAGAAGACGAGTTAAAAAATGTGAATAAACTCCAACTAATTGGAAAAACGAAATTTTATTTTATTATGTGGGACCTGAGATGGAGAAACGATGTCGAGAATAACCCAATCAGTCATATTAAAATGTAGAATATCAAAATAAAGTTATGTATGTCAAATTATCTAATTTATGAGCAGTGCTGGCCTAGTGGCTTCAGCGTACGACTCTCATACCTGAGGTCGTAGGTTCGATCCCCGGCTGTGCACCAATGGACTTTCTTTCTATGTGCGCATTTAACATTTGCTCGAACGGTAAAGGAAAACCTCATGAGGAAACCGACATGTCTTAGACCCAAAAAGTCGACGGCGTGTGCCAGGCATTGGAGGCTGATCACCTACTTGCCTATTAGATTGACAAACGATCATGAAACAGATTCAGAAATCTGAGGCCAAGACCTTAACAGACAGAAGGTTGTAGCTATTAACAGTATTCGTGGATAATCCAAATACATTTAATCATTTAGAAATATTATTATGCTTTGAATAGGATTTCTTATCTATATTACCTCGCATTACATCAAATAAATCAACCCTTTTAATCATTTATTATTTGGGCCCAAGAATTATTTGTCGGTCCTAATATCCATAATGGATATCAATAAAGCAAACAAAAACACGTGATATATCGTTCATAAATCGACTGATTTATGATACAATATGTTACAGTGTTTGTCGAGTTTCGTCATTGATCATACCCAATCCTCTCAGACACGGAACAAACAAACACTCTTTAGATACATTTGCCTATTAAGGGAGTGAAAAATGTTTTATGTTTTATGGCTCACGCTAAAATTTTCTGTAAATATGATACAAAAAGGTGTTATAAGAAATATTTATTTATTTACACTTTGTTACCTTACACAAAAACATACATATAAAAAAAGCAGGTTACATAAGTTATAAGACAACGGGCGGCCTTATCACTAACAAGCTATTTCTTCCAGGCAACCCTAATATGGAACAATAAAAAAAAAGAAACACCTACAAAGGGTAAAGTACAAGAAGTGCATAAATAATTAACAAAATAAACTCAAAAAAACCTGTAACTATAAAGTAAAATCTAAAGAAGAAATAAAAATAATAATAAATAAAAATAGGTATAAACAAAAATTTT
Organism: Pieris macdunnoughi; assembly: GCA_905332375.1. Classification (NCBI taxonomy): domain Eukaryota; kingdom Metazoa; phylum Arthropoda; class Insecta; order Lepidoptera; family Pieridae; genus Pieris; species Pieris macdunnoughi. The sequence continues at coordinate 1,866,912 of CAJOBZ010000062.1, forward strand.
AAATGTAATCCAAAGGTTATTATCAAAGGTTAAATAAATTTAACGACAGCTCGTCTAATATCAATAGGTTAGGAATTCCATAGCAGGATACTTTGCACAGTAAAGGAGGAGTGAAAGAATTCAGTTTTATGAGTAGGAGTTTCAACAATTAGATTGTTTAAGGAAATAAGTAGATTTTAATCATGCTAATGACAATATCTAAAGCACAGAAGTTACTTCATACCTTCGACGATAATATGTTTTGTGATCTTTTTTTTTTAATAGACAATTACGATGAGTTTCGTAGACAATTTACGTTTATCACGTTAAAACGGTTAGTAGTGTAAACGTTTTTCTATCGAGAGTTAAAATAATTTTTGATTTAGGAATCAATTGTTTATTTGCCGTTTATGATAAAAAAAATTATACGTGCTCCTTTGTACCTTAAGTAGTGTTAAAAAATCCACAAGGCATAGACAATCTGAAAACAGGTATCCAATTTTTTAAATAAAATACATATATTTTCTACTGTCTACATTATACGCAAAACAAAATTCGAATTTAATAATGGAACGTCCACAGACTACATAAGGCAACCTTTTAAATTTATTTAACCTTCAAAATGAATAGCAATCGTTTTCGCGCAGATTTTCTGTGGAAATCAGCGCAAATCTCAAAGGACTGGGAACGATGTTTTTAATTAATTGCCTCCTTTATTGTTTCCCATCAACCACCAACCCTTCTCTTTATTCGCTCTTGGCACGTCATAAGGGTTAGGTCACATTCATAATACACTTTCTGTAGGAGAGTTAAATATTTAGGAGAAGTAAAACTGTTTCATGGCTTAAAAACTATACGGTACTTATAGGCAAAAAGTATCCTTTTTGAGCTTTAAATGATATTATTGGGCTTAGATAACATACATATTCGTTAAAACTGTATGTCTGCATTGCTGTCTCAATTAATAACAAATTGTATGAGCTACTTCCTGAGCCCCTCCAACAGCGAAAACTCATTTTGATATTGTAGATATACTATTTGTTAAAAGGTTGTAGTGACACAAAGTTTTTACAAGGTAATTAAAAAAAGCTTGATTCTCATCCATAAAATCAAAAGAACCAGGTTCAAATCCTGTCTGGATCTATTCATATTTTGTCTATAACTCGAATCTATACCACCATTACAGTATACCTAAGACAGATATCACTTAAACAAATATTTTTGTCCAGAATTAAACCAGAGATACGCATCTCTCAAACTGGCAATGGGGACAGTAAAATGAAAATGTCAAACACCACGAACGCCTTTATAATGTAACCACAGAATTTTTCATGACACTTTAATGCCAGTCTAAATAGCATTTTCGCTAATAAATTGGCTTACTTTAACAAGTTTTCTTTTAACTGCCGTTGATAAAGTTTTGTGATGGTTTTTGGTTTAACTTTGTTTTGTATTAAACGTTTTTAGCCTTCTACAAACTAGTTAATTCGTTTTATAATCTATATAATATCAAAATGAATCGCATGATGTAAGCGCATAACTCAACAACGCCTGGACCAATTTGGCCAATTCTTTTTTTATAATATTCCTTGAAGTACGAGGATGGTTCTTACGGATAAACAAATTAAAAAAAATTGAGTAAAAAGGTTTAAAAACAACACTTTTCTATATTCCCATACAAAATATTCGTAATAATACTTAAAAGTCAATTTGAACTTTAATACCATATCATAAAGTTCAAGTGTTAGAGGAGGGGTTCCGGGAAGGTAAATTTTTATTTTTTGACATAATGTATTTGTTGTCTTATCAACTTTCTTTTTTTATCTTACTTTATCTAGACAGGTGTCCCGAATAGCAGAATAAGTATTTAAAAAAAAAAAAAGAATCGACTGTTACGCGGTACGATGTTTGCCAGGCCAACTAGTATATTATATTGTTGCATTGGAGTGTTTGTGTGAATCGTATAAGTGAAAATCTGAACTCAATAAGGTTTTGAAGGCACGGGTGCTTAGAAATTATTGGTTTGTTGAGTATGTTTTATACGATATAGGACAGTATTAATTTATTGACAATATATTATAGATTTGTATTTTTGTTAAATTCTATTTCTTATTCATTGCCGTTGTTACTTTGTATTTGTATCTTGTTTGTGTTGTGTCAGCGTTGTAAAAAAAATATTTTGATAGAACTATGTAGCAGTATTTTTTTTATTATTTTAAAATGTTAGGGGTATGTCATCTAAAGCAAATATATTCGATAAATTATATAACAGTTGTAAAGCCCCTTATGGGCCTTACTGTCTCTGTGTTAATTTTTCTCGAATATAATTTGTTTTTAGACATTGCCATTGGACATCCGAGGTTCGAACCTTCAGGATAAGAGTCTCACGCTTAAGACACCAGGCCAACACTGCTCATAACAAGAAACTTTCTTACAATTAATAAAAAACAGCGTTTATAAACTTACGTCATGGTATTCAAATGTTTTTAGGTCATCAAACAAAGCCTTATTTGTTTAAAACCTAAATACTTGACATCCGTTATGAATGAACGAATTTCGGAAACAAGTCTCCAGCTATTGCATTAAAGCTTAATCACTTCCAGTTCGCTGCGGATAAAAACAAAAATGGCGTTGATAGTTGCAATTCTTTAAAAGAGATTTATGTAAGTCGTACTTTTAACCGGACAGACCCGGGCCGAGAAACCGGGTCAAGTAGGGTAACAATGCACTCGGATATTTCTCCAATTAATTATAAAACATAAGTAAACAATTTAAATTAAAAACAATTAAACAAGCAACTCTTAACCTCGGCGTTTGAACCACCACTATGCACCAATCGTGGGCTGGATTTAAAATTAAATGGAGAAGCAATAGAGGATATATTTGTCTAAAAAACAAATATATAGTTTAACAATATTCTTAACCTACATAGTAATAATAAGTATCTGAGTTTCATCATCGGACGTCGAGGCAGAATACGAAATTCCACCCGTATCACCTCGACGTCCGCCGTTCCACACAACTGAGCGTTTTTCAAGGCAGTTTTTGCCGCGCACCACCACTTTGTGGAATCAGCTGCCCACTGAAGTATTTCCGAACCAATTCGACTTAGGGTCCTTCAAGAAAAGATCGTACCAATTCTTAAAACGCCGGCAACGCACTCGCGAGCCCTGGCATTGAGAGTGTCCATGGGCGGCGGTATCACTTAACATCAGGTGAGCCTCCTGCCCGTTTGCCCCCCATAAAAAAAATTTAAAGAGTTTGGTTCCTGTGGCAGTGTACCTATAAAGCATTAAATTGAGGGCGAAGAAAAACCAGCAAATCTTACAGACAAAAACACCAATGATACGCAGAATAATGATTTGTCTATAAACAATATGTTCGCCCGTGGCCAATTGCTTGAGTGAATTTTTTCTATCATATTCAGTTTCGACTAAAACAACAATGTTCTCACAATGTCACGGGTAAGCTAGTTTACGCTTTGACCTTTATCCTAAATGCATTTTTTATACAATAGTTACCCTACTTACGAAGTATATGTTGCTGGGTCTGCCAAATGGCCGGCCGCTGCCCGCTAGCACTAATAAACTATTTTAAATGGAATTTCGCTCTAAAATATTGTGCTCTCACGTCGAGTTCCCAAAAGTTCACATTTATAAAGGTTGGGTATAATCTTGTGGAAGAAAGATTTTTAGTATTTGATGTTTGTAGAATATATTTTTAATGGAATATAAACAAAACAGAATTTCATTCCACACATTGAAACTGGCTTTTTAGATCTGTATTATTTATTTTATACGTAGTTGGTCCCAAAGTTCTGTCACTAGCACATTATTTCTACATTTCGAGCAGGATTTTATAAAAAAATTATTGCATTCTATTTTGGAATGTTTGATTATTGTTTTAAAACAAAAAACAATAACTTTCCGTAATTTTTCACGATGGAGTGGACATTGAAAGTAAACCGAATAGTTGTTATTGCGTTGCACCGCTGTGGACACTCGCCGAGTACCATTTTCAAGTTGCTCAAAAATTTGAATATAACGCTTAGGTTTGTGTACGGTACTATTGATAGGTACCTTGAAGTCTCCAGTGTTGAGGACAAGAAAATAACTGGCTGGCCACGCTCCGCAAGAACACCAGCAGTAATCAAAGCTATCAAGGCGCGGATAGTAAGAAATCCTGTCCGAAAACAGAAGTTGATGGATTTGCAGATGGGTGTCAGTAGGAAAACAGTAAAAAGGTTTTAAATGAAGATCTTGGTCTACGAGCATACAAAAAAGAGTGGGCACTTACTTAATGCTCGTCTAAAAGCAATAAGGCTTAAGAGATCGCGGGTGTTGTTTAAGCGGTACGCGAAAAACCGACACCGTGATATCCTCTTTACGGACGAAAAATTTTTCGATATTGAAGAGAAGTACAATAAACAGAATTATACAGTGTACGCTAGGAGTTCTGAAGAAGCTGAAAATAAAGTTCCAAGGGTGCAACATGGACATCATCCATCATCAGTAATGGTTTGGTTGGGAGTGTCCTATTACGGGCTAACTGAGGTTAATTTTTTCGAAAAGGGGGTCAAAACCAGTGCTACAGTGTACCAAGAGACGGTTTTGTATCGCCTTGTCAAAGACATGTCCAGCACCCTATTTGCGGGACATCACTTCGTGTTCCAGCAGGACTCTGCGTCTGCATACAAAGCCAAGACCACTAAAGCCTGGTTTGAGCGTCAAAACATCGTCTTAATTAAATGAAATGAAATGAAATGAAATGAAATAGTTTATTCTTGCAAGTAGGACTATATAAATCACTTTTACAATGTCTTCCTAAACTAGACGAAGTCGACATTTCCCAACTGACTGCCCTGAGAAGAAATGTCGAAACAAACTCGGGGGTCTTAGTCTCTTTTATAGTCCAGATAATACAATAATAAATTAATAAGTTGGTGTAAACAAATGCAGAGTAATTTACTGGACTGGTCTTTGGAAGAAAGAACCAGATCGATCTGAGCAAGCCTGCGCCAGCAGACGGCTAGCATGCCCCGAATAGCTCATGCAGCTCAACCATTTTTGAGGGAGCTGCACAACCCGGTACACAACAATACCGCCAGAGGCACCATAAAGATATGTGGGGCAACAACTCACTCAGATCGCCAGCCCAAAATAACTATAGACTAAAATGTATCAAATTATAAATCAAGCAAAAGAGTTTATGATATACCCGCATAATGTTTACACTTACAATGGATACAAAATGTATATTTAAGGTGTACCTTAAAGCAAGGAAAAATAATTAAATTGAAAAATATAATCGTAATATAAACATTATTCACTTGGCATGTCAAAGTGTAAAATATTGTATGCAAAAGCACAAAACATGTCAGTATTGTAGAAAAAGAAAAAATGAATATGCACTAAGCACAAAACATGTCAGTAATGTAGAGAAAAAAAATGTAAAAAATGAATATGCACTAAGCACAAACATGTCAATAGAATAAAATAAAATGCATATGCAGAAGCACAAGACATGTCAGATTGTAAATATGTACAACATGCAAAAAAAAAGAAAAAAGAAGTGAAAGACAGCTTAAAAAAAACACAAGCGATAGCTGTATAAGCGAGCAGCTCAATCCCAGGCGTTTCTATCATTTAAATAATCGGATATCCTGTAATATCCTTTAGTTAATAATTTTGATTTAATAAAAAATTTAAATTTCTTAAGGGGAAGTTTACGAACATCCATAGGAAGTTTATTGTAAAAGCGTATACATTGACCCATGAACGAGTTGCTTATTCTATGAAGGCGAGTAGCATGAACTGTTAAATTATTTTTGTTCCTAGTATTTCGGGAGTGAAGATCAGACAATTTGACAAAATCCGGTTCGTTTGTGTGAACATAAAGTAAATTTTCAAAAATATATTGTGAAGTTACAGTCAGAATGTTTATCTCTTTGAATTTCTCTCGGAGAGAAACTCTAGGACCTAAGTTATATATAGCGCGGACAGCTCTTTTTTGTAATAAGAAGATTGTATTAATATCCGCACAGTTTCCCCAAAGGAGAATGCCGTACGTCATCAAGCTATGAAAATAACTGAAATAAACAATTCTGGCTGTATCCACATCAGTAATTAGACATGAGGATTGGCCTTCCTCCAGTCCGGACCTTAATCCTTTGGACCAGAAATTATGACAGGGCTTAGAGAGGAAGGTCTGTGATAAACCTCATGAAAATTTGGAGAATCTGAAGTCATCTTTAAAAAAACCAGTGACTGAAATCGACACGAATATGGTGCGTGCTGCGATAGACGACTGGCCGCGACGCTTAAGGGCCTGTATTAAAAATGAGGGAGGTTATTTCGAATATTTTTATGCTTTTTTTATTCCTTAATTAATGTACTAAGAATTGATATATCACTCATTACAAACTGATCAGTACTTTTGTTTTTATCATTATTTCCATTTATGACAGAACTTTGGGACCGACTACGTAGAATAATACAATTAATAACACAGTGGTTTGTATTAAAATATAAACATATTTATGGAATATAAGATACAGGATTACTTATTCCACGTCATTAAATTTGAATCGGTAGACATTCCTACTCATCGGCAAAGAAGACAGAGGGTGTAGGCCGAGAGAAAAAGGCGGCATAAAAAACTCTCGGAACTCTTTTAAAATAGCAAATCATCATACAAAATGACTATTTTTTTTTTTTTTTAAGGACAATTCACACCAATTGACCTAGTCCCATGCTAAGCTGGTGAAGCTTGTGTTATGGGTACTAGGCAACGGATATACATACATATTATAGATAGGTAGACATATAAATACATATTTAAACACCCAAGACCTAAGCACAACACCAAATGCTCATCACATCGATGTTTGTCTCAGCCGGGGATCGAACCCGGGACCCATGGATTCGCAGTCAGGGGTACTAACCACTAGACCCATGAGCCGTCAAATGATGTATGATGAGCGTGACTATGGCAAACAACACTTATTTTAAATCAAATATCGCAATTTAATTAGAAGCAGCCTGCCTAGCACTAGTCCCAGGCCCTTTTATCAACTAGATAATCGTTAACTTTATAGTAAGCCTTTTTAGACAGCTTTTCTTTAATACATTTATTAAATTTATAAAAGAAAAGTATTCCTTTTTTGGGAAATTGCAGCCTGCGTTTGTTCCGAGTATTAACAATATGCGTATGTTATATTCTAGTAAACTTTTGTGAGTATGTATATAAAATTTATGTATGTTTGATGTTTTCCTTCATTCGAGCGAATGTTGCACCAAGACAGTCCATTGGTGCACAGCCGGGGTTCGAACCTACGATCCCAGGGATGAGACTCGCTAACAAAAGCATATTTAATCCATTAAATGTCAAGCAAAAAATTTACTATAACATTAAGAAAACAGTTACCGCATCGAAAAACACTCGTAATGCTTAATAAATAACAGTCGGATATAAAAACACGGGTATACCATCGCACGTTCGGTATTAAATCGTGAAATAGCCACTCGGCGTCGATGGAAAAAGCAATTAAAAGTTTTGTAAAAAAATTAAAATTTCAGTGGGTACTTCGCGAGGACGAGCGCAGTTTTTATTCATAACTACCTGCTATGGGGTGGGGCTTTATTATATCTTTTGCATTTAGTATTAAAGCTTGATATTATAAAGCTATAGAGTTTGGAAACTTGTTTCAGGAATTACTGGTTCCAATTGTTAATGAGATTATAATTATCAGTTGAAAAACAAATTAACAATCAATTAGGTCTGCCTCAGATTTCTGTATCTGTTTCTGATTTGTCAATCTAATAGGCAAGTAGGTAATCAGCTTCGTGTGCCTGACGCACTCCGTCGACGTTTTGGGTCTAAGGCAAGCCGGTTTCCTCACGATGTTTTCATTCAGCGTTCTACCGAAAGTTAAATGCACACAAAGAAAGAAAGTCCATTGGTGCACAGCCGGGGATGGAACCTACGACTTCAGGGATGAGAGTCACACGCTGAAGCCACTAGGCCAACATAGCATAGATAGCATAGTTTTATTGCTGCATAGTGCAGAGTCAATATAAGTATTTATTTTTAGCCATACGAGTGCGTTCGGTAAATATATTTTTAACATGACAGGAAGAAGAAATGTATTTAAAAATAAGTTTGTAAAACCCAAAACCCTCTCAAGGTCTGAAATGGAGTTATTCCTGACCGCATTCTCCCGAAGCCAAACCGCGCAATCACATTACAGTAACGAGTTTCCGGTCTATAAAAATTATCATAACGAAACATTTTGAACCGAACAACTCAACTTTGACTTTTAGGGTTTATTTTTATTATATAAAGGCTGCAGACTAATAAAACCAAACCAATATAATTTAATTATTTAACTGTGTTTAAGATAAATATATCAATTACATAATATATATTATGAATGGAGTAAAATAAATGCAACAAAAGATTTCTTTGGAACTTCCAAACAAGTAATTTTGTATGTAATAAATTGTTGTTAGGTTATATTAGATTAAAGTTAGTCGCTAACCGGAAGACGACACTGATAGATTAATTGACCTTTTAAAGCCTAAAATTAAATATAAATCTCGTAAATATTGCCTTGCCTTTCTTAGGATAGCCAATCCTGAATATGATTCGAACAAAAACAATAAAATAACAACCTGTCAAAGAAGAATGGAACGAACTTAAGGATAAGAGCAGCACAGGAAGAAGACAACATTTATTGATGCACTATCCCATTGACAAAAAACTTAAGTGGAAATGGGCGGGCCATACCGCTCGCATGAACAGATGGACTAACAGGATGGAAAGGACCACCAGGGAAAAGAGAGGGTTGAATGAGAAATGCTCAAGATAGAAAGAGATGTAGCCGGTTGGAAAAAGACTCATTAAGAAAAAAGAAGTAGTTTAGTGTGTTTTTTGTAAATAGTTAGGTTTCAGAGAACAACTGAGGCTTGATTATTATTATTGTAAACTGTTTTCTTGATAATTCTTTCGCAATAGGCACAATGCAGTCTAAAACCAGTCGATTTGGTTGCACTGTTCTATCACTGTACAAGTGCTGAAATAATAAAAATATTTTATATCGTAAAATTTTAATTTTGGCTTTAAAAAAATGCCAGATATATATGTTAGGTCAACTGCCACTTATGTATGTTCTGTGCTTGTCTTAAAGTTTTGAATATTAATATTTATATCGCGAAAGTAAAGTCGATCAGACACAGGTAACGCATCAGAAAAGCTTGAGTCACATGTTTAATCACTAGAACAACATTGCTCTTGACTATTTGATTAAAATTCGAAACATTCAATTGTCCCGCATTGGATAAATTAACAAGCACGTATAATTGATAATTTCCAATCGAATTATGATTGTGTGTTTATTTCATTAAATTGTGTCACGTAACTATGATATTTTGATTGCAGTTATAAATTAACATTATGTAAATTGAGAGGCTATATATTTAATACCATCCGCTACTCATCTCAAAGAATAATTAGGAGGGTAGGATAGATCCCCGGCTGTACACCTATAGACTTTCTGTCTATATATATTAAGACACGATCGTAAGATGAAGAAAAACATCGTTAGGAAACTGGCATGCATGCCTTTGTCCCAAAAAGTCGACGGTGTGTGTCAGTTACAGAAGCTTGAACACCTACTTGGGGAGCGTTCAAGTATTACGTAACGTATTTGGGGGGGTGTCTTTTTGTAAAACGTTACTATTTTTGTCGACTTACACCACATAATAGTAACTAAAGAGTCACTAGGTGGTCACGAAACGTTTTACTAAACTTGGGTACAGTACTGTACTTGGGTACTGAAAAACGTTACGACGAGTTACATGGGGGGTCAATAATCTCCAAAAATTGCGTTACGTAATACGTGAACGCTCCCTTGACTATTAGAAATGATCACGGAACAGATACAGAAATCTGAGGCCCACACCTGAAAAGGTTGTAGCGCCATACATGGAATCTATTGATGAAAAATATGTTCAAGTACGTTTCGATTGTCGTTTCTCATACGAGTATTTGTTTGGGACACTTTAGTGGTTTGATTCTCGATAAAGCAAAATTCTTGCATAGAATAAAACGATGTCGTAGCGTTTGAACGCTTATGAGCTATATAGCTAAACATTCTGTGTTTTCTGAGCTGTTACATTTCAAAATAATAATATCCAAAACTTTAGAACTGTGTTAAGTTTGAACTATAAACAAATTTAAAATTAAAAGTTATGTATATTACATAGGGGGGCCTACTTGACAGCCCAAAAAAGGTTGGGAAACACTGCTCTAGAATAACCACAGAACAAACATTAGTGACATATGTCAGACCTAACACAGATAACAATTTAACGTCAAAATTAAAATACAAGATTCGCAATATAAAATATTTTATTTGCAAGCGTAAATCAAAAGCTAGTTAATCCGAATAAACAAAGTTCCATTTCTGTAGTAATAAATATAGATTGCTTTTCCAACACGAAAAATATATTTTATTCAACGCAATATTGGACTAACCGGTTCGTGTATTTTAAACAAAATTCGTAAAACTTTAGACATTTACTATTTTTATTAGCGAGAATTTTGATATGATATGAGGAATTTGATAAAACAATAGACAACGGATTATATACGATAATATTTTTTAAATTTATATATTCTGTATTGTAATTGTAAAATTATATTACACAGTAACTATTGAGCGTTTTTTAAGGCAGATTTTGCCGCGTACCACCATTATGTGGAGCAGCTGCTCACTGAAGAATTTCCAACACAATTCGACTTAGGACTTAGGGCCTTCAAGAAAACAGCGTACCAATTCTTAAAAGGCCAGCAACGCACTTGCGATAACATTTCATAATAACTATTATTCATAAATGTGCTTGAATCAATGTTTTAACTCGTTCCAATATTAAAGGACAAGAGAGTGATAAGGACTACATTAACTAGCTATTATAGTACGTGTGTTATAAATAAGAGTTTACGTACAACATGTCAACTTAAAATTGCTCTGTAATATTCGATAGATCATAGAGATGTCGAATGTTATCGATACTTTATCTAATGTCAATGTCAACTTTAATACATACATCTACTACACGTTGGAGCGGAGATGACGACATCTAGCGGAGGATAGGCCGGCGAAAGCACATTACTCACTGAAGGCAAACGTTCACACGCATCCAACCCACAGTAAAAAGTTTGCCACGCACACTCGCGCATACATTCCGTCAAAGACATATGCATATTGTCAACACTTCATAATAAATTAAACCTTCCGTTCACAACGATTGACTCTGACTGCTAGATAAGATAGTTTATCTCGGTCGAATGTCGATTCGATGTTGCGCGTGATTTTAATTCGAATCGATCTTTTATCGATAAAAGTTATCTTCTACCGGTTACTTATTATTCCACTGTGTTTCGTTGACTGGCTGAGTTAAGAACCGTGCACTGTATCTGATAATTCGGTTGATAACGCTATCTACTGATTTTGCGCAACGCTTTAGGTAGAACATTTCAACACTATATTTAAAATATATAAAATCAAGTTTTAAGTGACGAAATTAATTAAGTAAGTAAGGATTTAATTGTATAAATGAATATTATAATTAAATATTTTATCAGTCTTAGATATAATTAATCTTGCATTTGCGAAAAGATAAGTTGCATTGCGAGATAATCTACGTAAGTATTTTATTCAAGTTTCAAGTTACATTTCACGGAAATCATTTATTTTAAAACACCAATAGTTCTGTCTTTCTTCAGTCGGTGGCTCATATCTGAGCGTCGTAGCTAGCAAGTAATCATCTGGAGAGGACAATATGTTCCCACCGGTTTCTGTCCAGCGCCTCTCTTAACAGTGTAAAGTTTTGAGGACGATGAGTCTTTCACTTCGGTCCACCTGGTTGGTGAACGGCCACGTGAGTTTTTGCCTTCTGTAGTTCTCATCTCCTTGGCGCAATGTATATGTTTTACGGAAATAAAATTGATTAAAACATCAATGTTAATCAATAATAATTTCTAATTAAGCATATTAGTGAACAGAATTAACAACCCATAACCAGGAAATATCGTGTATTATTAGCACGCGCAAATTGATGATCAAACTGCATGTTTGAGTGTTTGTTCTGTTCATTTATCGTATGATAAAGAATAATCAATTTGCTATCTGTGGCGGACAATAGAAAACAGAATAAACATACTTTGTTATCATACACAATGTAACTAAAGGCTGTATCTAAAAGTGTGACCGGAAATGCTGTTATAAGTTATAAATAAATAATTGGCCTAATGGCTTCAGCATGCGAACCTCATCAATGGACTTTCTTACTATGTGCACATTTAACATTCACTCGAACGGTGAAGGAAAACATCGTGAGGAATCCGGCTTGCCATAGACCCAAAAAGTCGACTGCGTGTGTCAGGCACAGGAGGCTGATCACCTACTTGCCAATTAGATTTAAAAATGATAACAGATCTGAGGCCCACACCTAAAAAGGTTGTAGCGCCACTGATTTATTTATTTCTAATGCTGTTATAAAAGTGCATTACCAGTTTAAGTTTTTTGTGTTTGAAATACTTAAAAAAATAGTGTTTTTAAGAAACATCACATTACAACAAAAGATTAAAAATTACCAACTTTCATCGTCAAAATCGATATCGAATGGCGACACTAAATCCCCCGGAACCAGCGGAAATGGGTGACTAGCCGCGGCATTCAAACACTCCAACCAAATACCCCTCATTTTCACCGTTTTATCGACAATCCATTTATCGACATATTCAAATCACTAAACGTCAATTACACTGTCACTGTTACATTTTTAAACGTTAGTCCTATATCATTCTAAAATTGAATTTGTGGTTGTTATTCGATTCTCTAGTTTACAAATGGCGCGAAACTTGCATGAATTTAAAACGGTCACAGATAAAACACGAATCATAGAATATATTTACATCACAGCGTGCGTCTCTCTCGACAGATTTTGTTTTATGCAAGTAATGTGGGCAACTGCCGTGTTATCAATTGTTTCTGTCTCGTATCAGTGATAAGCCGCACCTACAATTGGGTGAAACAACTGATAGTGTATCAAACCAAAATTCGATTTATACATAAACAATAGTTTAAAGTCTTCAAAAAGGTAGTTTTAGCCAGCGATTGCTTGGCTCCATAAATTTAAGAAATATGTTATTATGTTTAAGGTATAAAAGCGTTTTCCTTCGCTCTATTTGTTGTATTGTTTTCGTTAAGTTTTTTTTTTAATTGTATTTTATTTGAACTCTTAGTTTATAAGGAATTTAAAATATGTACTGTGTAGCCATTGAGGCGCCAGGTTTTTTTTGGTACTAATATTAAAAGCAATAATAAATAAATAAATAAAAGTAGGTACTTAATTATTTGCGATACGTATATGATATGAATATTTAATTCCACCAGAAGGAGAATTTCTTAAATGAATAAGACATCAAATTTAAGCAAAACAAAGAAAGCATTCTTTTTTAAATTAAAATTTAATTAATAGTTGGTTAACGATATACAAAACTAACGGATATTAACGCAATTTAACTGTAATATTTCATAGAAAAGTCATAAACAATTTACTATGTGTAAGATTTGGGTACCCTTTTAAGTAAAAAATACCTGTGTTAGGCTTCCCAGCTTTTCCATAAACCTACTAAATCATCAAAAATGCATACTTTCACTAGAAATCAGTGTTTATAATAAAATATTCATTGGCTTGATAAAGTCAATGCCGACGGATCAGATAAGACAACGAAGCTAGGAAGTAGGTCAAACGACTGTAGTTCTCTATTTGCGGTAACACTGCTTGAATTTCAATTAAATTTTTCTATCTGTAATGAAAAATATACGGACTTTTATTTTGTAACTTTGTGAGGCTCAAGTCTGTCAAATACGGCTGGTTCTTTGTGTACTTAGTGTAAAATTATAATTACTACAAAATTCCCGTGCTCAGTGGTTTGCAACTACGATCCTGGCTTCGATTTTCTGTAAAACGATATAATATATTTGCGTGTAAACCGTGCACAAAGTCTGCACGATACCCCATTAGTTAGTTAGGGGACTTCGAAATTAAACTCTCGCTTATAGTGTATTCATATTAAAAACGATTACATACGAAACGAAACCAAATAAACATTATTTCGCAAGGAATCAAAATCACAGTCTACGTGTCACTGTATCAGTTAACTAAGCCTTTGAAATAATTGCTAAAAAGCGTCAACAAATTATTGTACATATTAAATTATTCGGTTTTACTTATATTCCTGTTACTTCCGGATTTCACGCAAAATGAACCAATATTTCTACTGTGCATAATACTTGAACGTTTCAGTACAGACTCAATAAGGCTCCACTGCACTCGATTGCACAAAAGTGAAAGAATTTCCACAGATGTTAGAAAATATAGCCTTTGACTTACCGTCACTTTGTCGGATCCTGTCTTTGACCGATTTTCTCTGGTCACAGAGCATCGAAAACAGATGGATAAAACAATCCTCGTTTTTGTTTTGAACCATTGTTTATTTCACTTTAAAACAAACTCAAAATATATGAAGCTTTATAAATTTAAAAATAAATATCCTGTATAATGTAAACAGTTTTAGTTACGTAAAATAAAAATTTATATCATACGTTTTATGTAATTGATAAATCTAAGTCAACAACATATGTACAAACTACTATGTATAACGTTAAAGCGTATAACGTTATAATATATTTATTTAATTACACATAAGATAATAGGCAACGGCCTTATCGCTAACTAGCGATTTCTCCCAGGCAACGCTAGTATGAAAAAATAATATATATATTAAATTAATAATATTTCCTATTGAAAGGCACTTTTGTCTGTTCAATAGTTTACCTTTTTCTATGTTTAACTCTAGACATAAGCGTACCTAAAATATATTAATTTCTTTAAATGGCACAATAAATTTAATGAATCAAACTTTTAATGAAACAAAGATCTTATTTAAATATATAGTTAACCACATCACAGGGGCTCCCTAATGTGGGAATTAGATTAATTTTGTCACAACCATATTTCTGTCAGGAATAAAGTATTATTATTTAAAATGCCCGATGAGTCAAGCTCAAAATTCTCCTATCATACATAAAGACGTGTTGCTGTATGGTTGTGAAACCATGAGCACCCCACAACAGCTCCAGGTATTTGTTAACCGCTGTCTTGGTCAAATCCTTGCATTATTCGGGCCCGAGAGAATCATCAGCAATGCAATACAGTGAGGTGCCAATTGACAGGTCTATAAACCGCCAAAAGTGAAAAATGCGTGGGCCATAGGCTCCGGAAGGATCCAAGTCATATTTCCAAGTGAGTCACGACTGGAATCCTCAGGGCAAAAGGAAACGCGGCGCCAAAAACAGACCTGGCAACGAAGCATCATTGCAGAGGCGAAGGATGCTGGAATGACGTGGACAGAGAAGAGAGCCGCTCAGGCTGGTATTCTATGCTGGATGCCCTCTGCCCCACTTGGGGGACAGAGGACTGTAAGTAAAATATTTTAAGTTTATTACTGTAAGTAAATTATTTTAAAAAATAATTTAAAAAACTCTGGTATCTTTTATTAATAATGGCTTTATATTAAATATATATTATAATGATCAATGAATCTTATAACTTAGAATTTATTATAAATACGTATATATTTTGTTATATTTTTTGTACATATAGGTGAAACTGTGCTTTGTTTATGTTTGAATGTTTATTCAGTTTTTGGCTTTTGTGTACAATACAATTGTTTGGTTATTGTTTAGTGAGTAGGTGTAGGAATACTGTTGAGCAAATAAATAAAATATTAATTTAAAATGTCTGACCAAATTACGAGGCGTCGTAGCGAAAATTCGTTAATGATCGTCAAATTAAATGGACAAAGTTTGTAATTAATGAATGCTATTGATTCCTGACTGAGATTGCTCTAAATGCCAAATGGAATTCCGCATTAAAAATTGAAAACAGGAACTAAACTTATTAATTCGTTTTAATTTTTTATTTATCAATTTTCGATTATTATTATTACTGTGTTGGTTAAGCACTGGTATGTATTATAATATTGTATTTATGAATATAAGAAGGCCGGGTTTTAATTTTAAACATATCTGTTATATGATTTATATTTCTTTGAATTAATAATATCGTATCAGTATTTATCGATATAGATTATACCAAAAAATTAATTATGATTTTGTTTGAAGTACTTTACATTTATATATTCAAAATGGTAAGTGAATAATGTAATTGGATTTATATACTATCTTTTGCATTGATCGATAAAGATTTTTTTACAGAAAAATTAATGCCTTTGTTTGACGTATTTTAGATATAAGCTAATCAAAATGGATAAAAAATATAGTAAAACCTAAATGTATCAAAATTAGGTCACACAAAACAACTGTGCAAGAAAACACATTTCAAAATCACACACTGATCACGTTTCACTCGCGATTCATAATTCGTGTTCGAAATTTAAAATTCAATCATCACACGCTAAGGACGGTAGCGATACTGATGCGAAATACTGCAAAATTACGATAAAACGTCATAATATAATCTTTGTCCTAGTTTCCCATCGATATGGATAATGGTTCCAAGGCCACGGCTCTCTGCGTCTGGGGACGTCTATTAATGGAGCAGGGGGACTTGTGATTATGTATATCATGCTTAATATAAAGAGTTATATTTTCATATCGAGGAAAATCAACGGGTCATGGTGAGTCCGACAAAATACCGAAATAGAAGAGTTGGTAGGCGAATACAAAGCATCGACTACATTGGATGGGGCCTAATGGCCGGAGACCAGTAGGTCAAAAATCAATTTAAATCAAAATACGTTTATTCAGTTTAGATGCGTTTTAGAGCATGCTTATGAATGTCGTTTACAAAACTCGCGAAAGAGCAAGACAACGCCATCTGTTCGCAAAACTATCAGGAGGCCTTGTTCTGAGAAGAACGGGCAAGAAACTCAGCAAGTTTTACCTCGATCTCCTCACGATGTCTTCCTTCACCGTTCGAGCGAATGTTAAATGCGCACATAGAAAGAAAGTCAATTGGTGTACAGCCGGGGGTAGAACTTTCGACCTCAAAGATGAGAGTCGCACGCTGAAGCCACTAGGCCAACACTGCTCAGATATAATAAATAAAAACCAACTTCCAATACCTGTTAACTAAATTATCCTGGTTCTTATATAATACATCTAGAAAACCCTGAGCCTTTATCCAAATCCAAAAAGACCGATTTTGATCAAACTAGTACTTCCCTAAGTAACTTGAACATCACCTCGAAAGTCATCTACGAAATTTAGCAGCCGTTTGGAAGCCCAAAAGTTATACAATTCTAAGAATCTCTTGATACTCCTTTGCCGTCTGATTTCATCGTTTCAATATATTTTTTGTCATAGCTTCGATAAGAGTTATGTAAATTGTATTTCAATATTAATAACATTGTAGAGAGATTAATTATACATTGAACGTTGTAAAAAAAGAAGTGACAGAGAGTTTACTGCCAGTTCTTCTCTTCCGTTCTATGCCCTTGATTTGAGAACTGGCAGTAAATGTAAAATTAGAAGCATTTCATATTTATATTTTTTTGACGTTCATAAGTGTACATTGCGTTACCTATATGAATAAATAATTTTGTATTTTGTCTTTTGTATCACAAACCTTTCTCGTCCACGTATTCGTTTTCCTTATTCAATAAGAATTAACAATTACACAAATCCAATGCTTACCTGTGGACAAAAAAAATAATATCACTCAATGTTATAAAATATGTAAATACTGATTTATTCTGACAGTTTAAGGGATGCAAATTATACCTTCCCAGAAATGGCCGTTATGAACGGTCGGGAACTCTCCTTCATACAAAATTCAATGACCGTTACATATTATAGGAGTAACATTTCCCTGAGTATTGGGGAAAACATTGTTGCCATGGTCCATACAGTATTCCAGGTCAACATCGTATCTTCCTCATAATTTTATAAATACGCTTCCACTCGCCTGCGGATTACGTGTATTTTGGCAAAAATATTAGCGACCTTTTCAAAATATATTTCAGTAAATTTACCTAAGCCTTCCTTTATAATCTATCTAATACTATATTTTGAAAATATCAAATAACAATGATAATGGACATTAGTTATAGTTATAGCACTGTAGAAAATTAATTATGTATAAAAATTTTCAATTCAAATTTAATGACGTGGAAAAAGTGATACCAGTATCTTATATTCCATAATAAACATAGTTTATTTGTATACAAGTCGTGTTTTTTCATGCATACCTACGGTATACATGTATTTAAGTGTGTATATTTTCTAAAGATGCATAAATGTTACAAAGAATAAATAAGGCTTAATTATTATTACACTTATTAGTTACGATAACAATATCATAAAAATACCGTATTTTTAAGCTAATTCTGACATAAAAAATGTCTTATTGGTCTAGATCTGTCTGATAATTCAGATTTTGAATGAAACCGAAAAATATAAAAAACATAGCGATTTTTCCAAAGCTAAGCTTCGTTTTTACACTTTTGCCTGTGCACATAATAGTTATAAATTCTATATAAGACTCTTTAGATTACTAAAAAAGCCATTATTACGCATACACATTATTTTTTTCACCAAGTGTCATCTATACTAATATTATAACGAGGAAATTTGTGTTTTTGTATGTATGTTTGTAATGTTTTCACACAACTGGACCGATTTCTCAGCAAAAAAATGTCCAAAATCTGTATATTGGTCCGATTATGAATATACGTGTGTATCTTATAATCTGAAAGGAAGTAATTAAAAACTAAGAAAACTAAGTAAAATAAAACTTTTATGATAACAAAAATATATCTATAGTCCGACTTACTAGACTTTTCTCTACCACGAGATCGGTATCTACGCGAGTGAAACAGCGGGGCATTGCTAGTAGTTAAATAAATTCCATTAATCAGCCTACTTACAAAGTTACCCGAACGCTGTTATTTGATTTCAATAACTAGTTGAAACAGTCGCTAAACTCGGTCAAAATCTGTTAAGACTGGCTGCAGTTCTGGGAATACTATAATTTAATATATTAAGAGCAACCTCAAATCTGAGAGGTTGTTTCCGTTGGGTCGTGATAGTTGGATGTGCAAACTTCGTTTGGGCATTTGTTTAATTCAGAGAATAAGCTGAATAAATACAGTAATATAACACCGTATTAGTATCTTTATATCTTACATAATACGACATACTTTTGATTGAAACAAGAAACTTTTATAATATACAAATGTTGAATATAATTTGTAACTTAATTGAATTTACGTTCTACTGCTACAGGATTACTTCGTGGGAATGTTGTTAAGCAAACAACGATACAGTATTCGCAAGACCATCTTCAGGTAAACATATTTTCCATTTAGATTGTCAAATTCTCGCGTGTAAACTCAAACTCTAAATTATGAACGTCAAAAAAGAAGATAAATTAATTATAAATTTATATTTACTACCAGTTCTCAAGTCGAGGGCGTAGAGCGGGCAAGAAGTACTGACAAGAAACTTTCCGCCTCGCTTTTTAATCGCTAAGGTTTGAGTCATACAAATTGTTTGAACTGGAGCAAATCAATCCTAAGGATTAGGATCATTTAAATATTCGTCAAATTATAAAAAGCTTTATTGAATAATTTACGTCTAACGAGAGCTTTGAATTAATTTAGTGATAATTCTCTAATTTCGCTTGGGAGTTTGTTGTAAAAACAAAAACAATTTCCATATAAGGAGTGGTTTATCTTCTGGAGCCTGATTGGTCGTACGCTCAAATTAGTTCTTTTGCGTACTGGTGAAAAAAATCTGTTTAAAAATCGCTTATATTTTTTGTACGTACAACTAGGCTTCAAGAATATATTGACCAGATAGTGACAAAATATTTAATTCCTTAAACTTATTCCGTACCTGCTTTTTTTTATTATTCATTTATTATATACATGATCTTAAATAAAAAATAAGTTGGTGTGGTGGAAACACAAACTGGACACAGTTTTTCTGTCCACCAGGACGTCGAACATATTTAAATAACTAACTTATATATTAAGCTCAGTGACATACACACATTATAACCATTAAAATTGTACGTAAAACGTCACAAACCAATTGAAAAATTGACGCTCCACAGTTAGCCGACGCAAGAAACCTATTCTTGACGAGAACTTGGGGAAACACAACAAATACCGCCCGCTTCTGCAGCACAAATTGTATTTCGTGGAATTAAAGTAACGATATAATAATTAAAGCATAAAGGCGCAGACGATAAATTCCTGTATCCCATGAGATCATCATTTTATTGCTCGTCCCAAATTCGTTTACGAGCACCGCGCCGCCTGTGCGCATTTAATATAGGTCATTTCGATGTACTAATGTTCCGTATCGTTAACGCAACGATACTAGTTCAAAGGTTCTTTCATTTACGATTTATTCACGCCCGGGTGCTATATTTATAAGTATAAATAACGAGTCGTTGTTCGGGTGTAGGGTATGCGAAGTTTAGAATACATATTCCAAATATATTCGACTGAGGGTCCTTCAAGAAAAGAGCGTACCAATTTTTAAAAGGCCGGCAACACACGAGCCTTCTGGCATTGAGTGTCCATGGGCGGCGGTATCACTTAACGTCAGGTGAGCCTCCTGCCAGTTTGCCCCCTGTTCTATAAAAAAAAAAAATTGTAAAAAATTTCATCTAACATCAAACTCCTTGAATTTTGTCCATACAACGGCAAGTGACAACTCTCTATAATACCAGAAAATGCCCTTTCATCACTATATACACTGTAAGTGCAGATATTTATTGTACTATATTATATGATGACATCAGATTCACATGTACAAGAAATAAAAATAAGCTTAAAATCTTTTCTATGGTGTTCATTTTACTATAAATACCTAAATGTATCTTTATGCCAATTCATGAAAGGTTATATTAAAATATCAGATATAATATATCAGAGTTTGGTAGTAAAATTTTTAACTTGCCTTTTCAATGGCTACCTAGATTATAGACAATATTCTCGCTCACTAATAAACCAGTGTAATATTATTAATAGGTATAAGCCAGTTTTATACTTCTTGGCCTCTTACATTGATTTCTCACGATAGGTCATGGTTATAAAACGGCTGCTTCGGCTTGTGTTGCGCACAGATAAGAAGAAATATATGGATAAGATTGACACTCGCACGCTTACCTGCTAAGCTAACAGAAACGTATGTTGCACCATACATTATATAGTAGAATATAAACATTCGAATTTTCCACATTACTTTAGCTATCTGACCTAAGATATATTATGTAACGCTACACATACATCACGAAACTTAGCGACCCAAAGTTCGTAAACTCGACAAACTCTCTCCGAGGCGGGACGTGGGCCAAGGGACAACTTATTAATCTCCTTTAAGGCTCCTGATTTACACACTGCTTCATTTTAAAAACGGTAAACTAGATGTATATATAAAAAAATAAATTCTACTTTCGTTGCATAGTGTATCTAGTTACTTGTGGGCGCGGCTTTTCCTATATACCCGCTGGAAATTTCAATGTAAACTCAAATAATTTGTATACAAATTTATAACTATTTTTATAATTTTGGTGCTTTGTTTTTTAAAGATTATTTAATTATAAAAGTGGTGCGAAACAATCAACACATGAATCGGTACGTAACTTAAATAATTATAATTTACTCAAATATATTATTTGTCAACTCGACCCCAATAAATTTTACATTCCATAATAGTAATTGTGAAAAATTTAACTGTGTTCGATTCCTGAAAACAATATATATGCCTTCTGTAAAATGCGTATATCTCTCAATTCACTAAACCGAATATAATAAAAATTCACTGTTCCTTTAGTAGGAATATGCCTAATTAAAAAAAAATTGCGAACAAACACGAAACACGATTAGAACGTCCTTGGAATCCTTAATATTAATCACTAATCCTTAATTACTTCCAAATATCACACTGATAACCTAACCTAGACTTTTAAAAATCGCTTGAACTAAAACAATTTTCTCTCCAAAACTCAAACATCTGTGTGTATCCAGTAACAAGTAGTACGAGTTAGAACTAAGACTCACGTATGACCGGATATATTCATTGGAGCGTGACTGCCATGCAAAGCCTTACGAGTCCCAAACTTGTGGACGGCAAACAAACTATGCTGTATTCCGAACTTTTTAATTAAGCACTTTTACATTTATTCGAGTTCTATATAGCTTTAAATTAATTACCGAAGTCTGACATTCGAATTTTAAACCTGAATTGAGAAATTTTGTTCAAAGTTCGAAGCTCTGTAAAATGAAATATCTTTTTATTCTTATTTAAACCCTGCTCTAAGCAATCTGCTACTATGCATTTCTACAACTGTGGAATCGATAAGAATATACTCCCCCTTGAAAGGCTGACAACGCACCCACTAAAAATGGGTGTCCATGGGGTACTATGACTGGCTTTTTTGGAGGGTCACGTAGGCTCCTTTGCCCCCCTATTCTTTAAAAAAACAACTCGTTCATTCCAAGTATAATACAAAGATGGCAGTCTATCTCTGAACTTCATTTATTTGGCGTTTTTCGGTGTTCGTATGAAATTTAGACTACATTTAGGAGTCTTCTTTACTGGAATTTTTCGATAGCGATGACGCAGCGCCGAACGAAACAATTTGCTTCTAACATAGGACGCTTTTAATTGAGAGGGCTTGAGTATACGTCGACTGATGGACAGCTTTGTTCCTCTTTTACCAGCTTACTATTTATACTCAAGTAAAATACAATATAAAATAAATATATTTGGTTATACATTTTACTTTTGCCTATATATGGCAAACGAGACTACGGAACAATGATCAAGACAGCTCATGGTCACCCATATAAGAGGGTGCGTTGCCGACCTTTAAGATCCTCTCTTATGCTCATGCCCATTTTAAAAGATGGGAAAAGTTTTGAGGTCGTATCTCCTAAGGAAGACCTCGACCTCGGATGTCGAATCCACACCTCGCCACTTCGCAAAAAGAAATGCCTAAAGAAGCGGACTGTGGAAGACTAGCCATCGAGGTGGTGCTTTTCTAAGAATGAATAAAATCATTACATGTACGAGTATAACTACTCGTAGCTTGCGTATGCAGTAGTCATTTCGTCGCCAAGTCAGTACCCTGACACGGAAATTCAACAATCACTTATATTTTAAGGCTTAAAATTTAAGCTAATCCTCTTAAAAACTCTATAAAATAAACTAAGTATAATTTTAAGAGTGTAGCCACTTAGCTACCTTACACTGACATATGTTCACAAAATGAAATCAACAATATATTTCCAAATTCCAAATCTAATTTGATTTTAAATAAAGAACTTCAATAAAAGCTTTTTCGAAGCTTAAACGCA
The DNA here is from genome assembly GCA_905332375.1 of Pieris macdunnoughi. NCBI lineage: Eukaryota > Metazoa > Arthropoda > Insecta > Lepidoptera > Pieridae > Pieris > Pieris macdunnoughi. The sequence continues at coordinate 1,890,357 of CAJOBZ010000062.1, forward strand.
AATTAGCGTTTTAAGATATCCCTTATCAATACGTGGCGAATTGTGTAAATTCTCAGTCATCCATCACCCGCCCAAGTTTGCGATCACTCACTGTGAGATCATGACTGATGGCTGCACTGTGCTCTCTCTGATTGCATTGTCCTTTATGTTGGAGCTTTATTTTAAAGTACTCTTATAGAGTAATGTGAATTGTATTTAATCTATACTAAGATATGGAATAATAGTTTGAGAAAATTCAGTCGAAGTAAATAAAGTATTTAGGGCTCAAAAGAAATGTATTAGAGCAATTTGTGGAGCAAACTGTCTTGATAGTTGCGTACCTTTGTTTAAGAAGCTAAAAATTTTCTCTCTTCCCCGTATGTATATTTTAGAAATATCCTTATTCGTGCACAAAAACATACATATTTTTAAATCAACGGGAATCACCATCTGTCGAAATAGACATGGGGAGAAAATGGCTGTGCCAAAAATCAATCTGGAACTGTTTAGGAAACAAACCTTTTGTATGGCAATCAAGGTTTACAATAATTTACCAAAAGAGTTAAAAGATCTTCCGACTATAGTTTTTAAAAATTGACTTGGTGTATTACTTTTAGAAAAAAATATTATTAAATAAATGATTATTTGCGTGTGACACTGTAGTTGATATAAATTTAAAATCGTATGATATAATATGTACGATACAAATAATATAAGAACTGACCAATTCATATGAATTATAATGCAAAATTCCTTTAAAGACAAATTTGCGCGCCATTGTGTGTGGCAGAATATGCGAACTTACGATTGTACCACTTTACACATTTTTGTACCATATTCTTGCAATAAATTATTATTATTACCTGCAGAGTTTATCGCCTGCTATCGATATTAATTATAGTCATTCGTTTTCATTAATATCATTTGTGCTTGTTACCTACTTGGAATTCTTATAGGTATAAAAGTATTATCTGATATTTTTTTTCCAATATATATTACTAGCTGACCCGGCAAACGTTGTTTTGCCATGTATATTATTTCTAGGAAACATTTTTTTTTAAATAAAAATAACTATCTACTTACCATAATAAAACATAGGGGTTTATCGTAGAGGTATCGGTCGAGCCGTTTCGTAAGAGTATGGGATCGAACATTGTGACACGAGAATTTTATATATTAGATATTAAATTAATAACATATATTATTTTACAGCATAATATAGTGTCTATACTATTGTATTTGTTTATCCTAACCGATAGATTTCTCAAGATTTCAAAGAAAAGAAAATGATTGGATGGAGTCCAACAGAACAATCATCTATTTGCAGGTCCACTCAATAGCGTATTCCCTCAGCAACCGTATAAAAGCACAACAAAGCACCTATGAATAACAACGCATAAATTCATCCGATAAGCGAAGTCCGGTGTATATCCGGTCAAATAAGAAACCGGATGTGAAGTATCCGGCAACTGTCCGGATATCGGACAAAGATAAAAGTACTTGTCCATTTGAATAATTCTGGGTGCATATAATATGAAAGCAATATATGTTTTAAATTTACCATTGTCAACAAAATAAGAAAATCAACTTTTGTCGCCAAAGTATCGTTACAATAAATTGGCAAAAAACTCTTCTATCAGACAGTCAAATAAAAGGTTAATCTAAATATAACACAGTTCATGCGCTGTGACGCTATTAACAATAACGACATAGCATACCTTTGGCAATATTAAAATGTACAACCTTCCGTTTGTCTCGCGAAAACTCGGGTAAGGCTGGAAAGATTTGGCTAATCTTGAAATATTTGTGGTAGTTCGGGGAAGGTTTAAACGGTGGGAAACATAAATAATAAGTAAAGAAAAATACTAGATACGTCAATTAGATTTTCCAATTAAATCTGTTCTTAACTGGGAAATATTTGATGTTTTTTGTCTTTTTAGAAACAAAAATTGTCACTTGGTAGTCAGAAATTTCTGTTTAAATATTTTTGTATTAAGTTTTGATAAAAATATACGTAGGTTATGGAGGATACGATGTTGAACGGGTAGTATCTATTAAATCTACAAAATAGTTTATATGCTATTTAATGTGTTTTAGTAACTGTAATGATACTTTGCAAATAAAAAAAAAACCTATTAAGAGGCTTAAGAAAAAAAAATCTGTTTTTATTATTAAAAACGCCTTCTATAATATATCCGCAAAATGTTCTTAAATTAAATAGAAGAACGCATTGCAGAAAAATGGAAAAATACTGAAGATCTTGAAGATAAATGCTAACGAAGTTAGTGCCTAATAAAGTGGGCCTGAGCTACGGTTTAAACTTAATATTGAGTTAGAAAATATATTGTACATTTTTCGGGTAGTTACATAACTCAATTTATTATATAGTTGAATTACTGAGTTAAATACCCTCTTATTAATCACGTTTAATCAGTTGCGCTATAACCTTTTAGGTCTGGGCCTCAGATATCTGAATCTGTTTCATGATCATTTGTCAATCTAATAGGCAAGTATGTGATCAGCTTCATTGCCTGACACAGCCCGTCGACTTTTTGGGTCTAAGGCAAGCCGGTATCCTCACGAAGTTTTCCTTCGCCATTCGAGCGAATAATAAATGCGCTCCATTGGTGCATTGCCGGGGTTAGAATCAACGACCTGAGAGGAGAGTCTCAGGCTGAAGTTTTTTAAATTAGTTCAATTGATCTAATTAAAAAACTACTTGGTCGTCAGAGTACTGTCCCTTTCATTCTCATTCTTTACGATGAAATTAAAAGAGACAAATTAGTTTTATAAAGTCATCTTAGCTAAAGGGCTAAAATAGTGTCATTATACTAATTTATATAAAGGAATTAATTCTTTTATGTATGTGTTCGTGTCACAGGTGAGAATTTTAAGTTATAAATTAAAAGTAATATGAAATCATGAACTATAATTTTATAATATTTTGTGATTGGCTGATTTTTTTTTCTTTTTCTACAATATATATGATTGTTAGATTTACCTAGTTTTTATCAGACATTGCAATGTTCAACTTGACATATTTAGGAAAGGTAACAAATAGGACCTTTCTTTAAGTAAATTAATTAAAAGCTGTCTACATTGGCTGCTATAACTACTTTATTTCTTCCGTTAATAATATAAAGAAAACAGATGAAACTCCTCAGTTAAATTCAAACATATATTTTCCCTCACAAATATCGATACTATACGTATTTTAACAATAAAATATAGTGAACGTTAATTTAAAAGTTCAATATATCAAACCGCATGCGGTAAACTATAAGCTTAACTATAAGTTTACAATTTAACCTGCCGTACCGCGTAACGTAATTATATATAGTATGAATATCAAAATGAAATTTAATACAATGATAAATATTGTATTTTAAATTTATGAATTTTAATACCTCACATTTAAGAAGTTTGAAACTTACTTGGGTTTTTAGTAACCATATCTAATATATAAAATTCTCGTGTCACAATCTTCATTCCCATACTCCTCCGAAACGGCTCGACCGATTCTTATTAAATTTTTTATGCATATTCAGTAAGTCTGAGAATCGGACAACATTTATTTTCATCCCCCTAAATGTTAAGGGTGGTCCCACCTTTAAATTTTTATTTTTTAGACCAAACTATGGTTACCCCTCTACGATCAACCCCTATTTTTTATTATAGTAGATAGTTATTTTTATTGAACTAAAAAAATGTTTTCTAAAAATAATATACATGGCTAAACGTTTGCCGGGTCACAATTTACATATATAACAATTTCCTTTAAGCAAATCTGTACCTGTCTTTACTAATAAGAAGTAGGAAGTTTAGCAACACGTTAACAATCTCTGCTTTATAATATCAATTCTTAAACTAAATTAAAAATTTAGAGGCTTTAAAGTGGTAAGCATTTTTTAATAAGGAAATAACGCGATCATGGATCAACTCTTCTTCTTCTTCGGACTTGACCCTGGGACTCTGAGATTACAGTTAAGGTCGTTAGTCAGAGGGGTGTTGATGATCCTCCCTACATCGTGATGCTCCCGAATCTGTTGTTGCAGATTACAACATCTTTCATTGAATCCTTCCATCTCTTATGACCTCCGTATGGATTTTTGTGATTTGCGAGTATCTTGGTGATTTCATCGTAACGGGCTGCGTCCCCATTAATTCTTTCCGTTTTAATTATAACTTATAACCCTAGGCTCTAAGTAGCAATAAATTAAAACAACAAACCGTCCAGAACGAAAACTGGAATGGAGCAGTAATTATAAATCTAATCCGCAGGCCGCAGTTGGTCTAAAACAAACAGAAATAAAAACGACAATCAGAACGAAAAAGCTCGGAATAAAGGAATATCGTATTCGCTATTTGCATAAATATGCATCTTTTATGGTAGCGGTGATTTATATTCAGCGCTTTTTCTTCTATTCTTATAACGATAGAAGATTAAGGGCCAGTTATTTTTCTTTTTTATATCTTAAAATCAAATTTAAATGCCAAAATGTACAAATTCCGAACGGGACCAAAAATCGCATAAAAGCATTATTAAATTTGTATATTAATAGGTATTAGTCGCCGTAGCTATGTTAGCCTGACATTATTAATATTACTAATCTCTATCTCCGTCTTTATGATTGGTTACGATAGTTTCATTAAAAAATCCATTAGAGCGATATCAAATGTACGACCAGGCTCATTCTAATATTTGTTTTTGATTGATCATTTACATCCTTATCTGTCAAAACATTGTTAAAGCTAAGTTTACATTTCTCGTTACAGTTATACATTGTAAATCCGCCACGGAACGAAGCTTGTACTACACTGGCTTGACGCGTACCGTTTTCACACACATACCGTTGCAAACTCACGCTAATTTAAATGTAATTCTAGAATAACTGGAATACTAAATCATTTACTGTATTATTATATTTGGGTTAGAGCGTAGATGGCGTTAGAGCTGGAGCGTAACTGTCTCTAGTCAAGCGAATAAAATACAATTTATTATCGATACAAAATAAATCAGTTTCAAAGCAGCCACTCAATGTCGGCGCCTTCTCGTCGCACAGTGTACTTGCATTTGCATAATAATGCGCTGCAGCGCTACCGGCTATTTAATGAAAATCGCAACATCCACAACTTATCGGCTTAAGCGCTGTTTGCGCTTTACGCTCGTTTCAATACAATTGTAAAATTCTTAATTTAAATAATGCTCATTGAAATGGAAATGTAAAGGGCTACTTTATCAGAATGTAAATGCAATGAGCAATTCGTAGAAGTGCTCCACGATTACGTAGAGGCTCGTAGCACCGTAGCGTACGTAGACTTTCGTAACTGGAACGAGCGTGACTGGCGTATAGAGTGAAATATTTTACTCGAACACTAATTGGCGCTTTAATAATTAAGTAAAATACTAATTATATTTTATACGAGTCATTATGAGCCCCGAATTTAATAAAGAAAAAGTATTTTGTAACCTTATTCCAACACCCAGGGACCTCTCGGACCCTTTCTGCTCAATTTATGAACTCATTAGGCATCTCCCGCACCTGTACCCACATGTAATTACCACAACTTCTTTGTTACATATGTATTAATTATTAACCGTTACGTGAGGCGTTATAAAAGTAGAATGTATTAGTTAAACAGAATAATACAATAAACAAACATGTGTTTAAGTATTACAAGCTAATTGCCATAGTTATTATAAAGTAGTTAGTATAAAAAAATATTATAAATACCAACTGTGTCAATATTTGATTCACTATTTGAGCCGACCCTTGGGCCAAACACATTTTCGAATATCTATACTAATATTATAAAGAGGAAAGATTTGTAGGTATGTTTGTAACGAAATGGCTCAAAAAGTACTGGACCGATTTAAAAAAAATTTTCAACATTTTAATGCTACATTATCACTGATAATAATATAGGCTATTTTAATTGCAAAAAAAATAAGGATATATATTCTACATCTCAGTGAAATGTTTACCAAACGCAAACCGCATCCTGGGTTACACGCCAATTGCGATGGTTTTTAAATCAAATGAAATCAAAATCATTTATTTATTTAGGCAATTTACACTTATAAACGGCAATGAAGAAATACATATTAAATTCTAAATGCTTCTAATTTTACATTTACTGCCAGTTCTCAAATCAAGGGCGTAGAACGGAAAAGAAGAACTTTCCGCCACTCTTTTTAATCGCCAAGTTTTTAGTTTCACACAATGTTTGTAAGGAGCTGCAACCATTACACCATGTTCCACATGACATCTTAAGTAATTAATAATAAAATAAATATTAAAATGATTTGTCCTCTATCAGCAGTAGGCATGGTGAAATAGGAGCACGCACTTACATTCTCGAGGGAACAACACGTAATCATCTTCAAATATACACTATTATAATTTTGGTGACGTTCACTAAGTGTTCACTCATACTCTCTAAGCAGTTTGGAAACTATGACAAAAGATGTTTAAAGTGGTTTACTTTCAAATATTCCGTAAAAGTTTTAAAGACAGTGGCAATATAATAACTTTTGGTAGCAATAAAATAAAGAGCGACGATCGTTAAGCACGCTAACTTTCTCAACTCCAACAACTTTACATTCACCGCAAACATCCCTTACCGATGTTTTGTTTTAGAACGAACATATATTAGATTTTTAATATATAATATAGCAAGTCACGCCAACGTAATAATAATAATCCAGTGGCACTAAACATCGTTTCATTAGTCGTTGTACCACAAAGAACGGTTCGGTGGCCGTCGATACACAATTCATATTAAAATAATAAGTCCTGAGTACATACCTCGTTATAATGTCTCCTTACAGGAGGATAGGCACACAATATTATCAGCCGTAAGGATTTGGATTAGTTTTAGTTTGGGCACAAAAAGAGGTTAGACTGATGATGATTGATACCTTGCCTCACAATAGTTCTTAAACACGCACTAAACACTCACTATAAAATTCTAAATAGTGGACGTATCTATAATCAACTATAATTAACAAAAAGTATATATGTATTATCCAAATAAAAAATTCTAGATGCACGAGAACACGTAACCCGAAAGAATCTCAACAAAGACTAACAAAAAATGTGTCGATCGGCCGTGTGTAAATATTTGGCATCACCCTCATCAATTTTATAAAATTAATATAATGTATTTCGAACAGTCGTTTTGGCCCCAGTTTTTTTATGTTTGAAAATCAATCGTCATTTCATCGAGTATTACATTTCGTATTTTCGTTATTTGCAGCAGGTTCTTCTCATCCCTGAGGTCGTAGGTTCGATCCCTGGCTGTGCACCAATGGAAAGTCCATTACTACCTTCTTACTATGTGCATTGTGCGCATTTAACATTCGCTCGAACGGTGAACGAAAACATCGTGATGAAACAGGCCTGCCTTAGACCCAACAGTTGACGGCGTGTGTCAGGCACAGAAAGCTGATCACTTTGCCTATTAGATTGAAAAATGATCATGAAACAGATCCAGAAATCTGAGGCCCAGACCTAAAGGGGTTGTAGCGCCACTGATTGATTTTTGTTTTCGTTATAATAGGATACATATCTACAAATATTAATTTAATTTTAGTGGTAATTTAGTGAACTCTGTACAGCTGTAAGAATCGCATACTTCAATTTACATATAAATCGCTTGTGTATTTAGGCAAATTTGGAAAGATGACCGGAACTGACTACAAACTAATGAGCGTAATGCTGACAAAAAATAAAGCTTTTTATGAGTTCTAAATTTAAACTTTTAAGCCAGATGAAACGACGTGGAAAATGCTGTTTAATATTAACAGCTGACCAAACAGCGTACGTGCAGTTTCCATAAATACAGCTCCATTATGAGCTCACATTTACTGAGTAAATATTCGGTGCAATTAAATTTTTTTATTCATTATTTTAATAATGTCAGGCTGTAAACGGGGCAGTTGTATTTTAAATTGTCTTTTAGAAAGTTGTCGTATATTTGTTTTTAATTTAAGTGGACTTAGTATCATCTACATAATTAAGATAAAATATGTAGCAAGCCTTAAGGTTGATTGCTTTTTGAAAGGGACATTTTTTATACTAAACTGATTAAAAACCCAATAGATATTATATAGTGTCTACAGTAGTACACTGAGATATCACACAACAAGCTATTGCCTTCTCCTGGCGTGAAAGCTAGTTTTAAGCTCTCTAGTGTATTTGAAAATAAAGTAAAATAACAGGAGGAGAAGTTTTATGTTTATAAATATAATCAATGCCCTTTAGCTCATAAATTAAGAAGACACAATTGTTATTCGTCGCTTATTGGTAAATTAAATCAAAATTATGAAGTTGGTTTTCATATGTTTATTCTTAAATAAATTATAGAAACTGTATAAATTTAATACAGTATAAACATAGTATATACATTGCAACAATGATTAATTCAGCCAATGTGTCCGTAATTCTCTTTGGGTCTGTAAAGTTGGCATTGTGTTTAGCTATTGACAATTCCGCAAGCACACAGCGGTGTAGGCGGAATACTAATGAGGTTAAAAGTTTGTGTACTTGCCCTATATTAGTGGTATATTTTCAGTATTCTTACGCCTTCAATAAATTTATAATTCTAAATCTAAGAATCAATCCAATTATACGATCAGTTCAGAATTCAAATTACAATCCTACGAAAAATAATAATAGTTTAAAAAAACTAGAACACACGCTTTTAAAGAACATCAAACTTAAAAGTGAAAAATAATTCCTAATTTAGGCTGAAAATGGTAATGAACAAAAAATACTGGTATTATTGTGAAAAAGCGTGGGGCGCTCTGTGCCATATTTTTCGTCTATCGAGCAACCCAATATTATTGTTTTCTTTTTAGTTAAATTTTTAAAAAAAATTTTTGTCGGATTATTGCATTGTCATCGATCTTCGACAGGTGCGCAAAGTTTGAATTAAATCTGTCCGTTAAAAGTGGGTCAAAATCGAGTCCGAAGGAGTCGGTTACATACATACATACAGGTGAAGCTAATATAAAGCGTGTAAAAATGGTAGGATCTGCCAATTTAATACAAATAATTATTCAAAATTGATTAAAAAAAGCGGGTAGGATCTGTCAATTTGATACAAATAAATATCTGTAGTGTATTGACTAAATAAAGTGTTACTTGGTTGTCTCATGCGCCTACGTCACTTGTCAGTTGTCAGACTGTCAGTCGTAATCCGACACCCGAACGGAGCGGTTGTGTGTAGGACGTTTGTACAAGTGTTGTGGTGTTGGTGAGCCGTAAATCACTCCAAGAAGCAGGACATTACATGTGGCGACGAGGAAAAAGTGAGTACACATAAGAAAAAAAAAAAGGGAAAGATACGGTGCACTAAACAATTAGTGACGTCATTCCCAGAGTACTTTGCCTATAATTTACTATGACCCGGTTGTTTTAATCATTAGCTATTGATAGCAGAAACAGTTGCATCTTGACTTCTGAACGAATGTAGATAATTTTATTGTTGACGGGAAATATGAACAGTACTTAGGTACTTATTGTTTTCATATTTCATAAATGTTTTGCTTGTATTACAATATTTAATATTGTCGTACCTACATTGAATGTACGATTGTTTTGTAGCACCTACCTACATAGTGATAGAAATATATTGTACTAGTAGACCGGCAAAGCGTTGCTGTGGCTAAGGATTTTGTTATAATACAAAGTAGTAAACTATTCAAGGGAAACGGTAGGAGTACACCAATCGTGGGGACCATGCTTTATGGTGGTTATGCCATTAAATTATAGAAACGTTGAAAGAATTTATGAAACGTTGGTACTTTTAACACAGCGCCATCTGTTAGAATAGTGACTATTAAATAAGAAACAAATATTTTGCAATAAAATTATATTGCAGGTTTAAATTGAGATGTATCCTATCTTTTAGGTTGGATCAAACTACACACGGTGTGCAAATTTGATTGATATCGGTTCGGTAGTTTAGGAGTCCATTGAGGACAAACATTGTGACACGAGATTTATATATATTAAGATTATGCTTGTGTTTAGTGATGTTTCTATTTGTCTACAAAAATAATAATAATAATAAAAATAATAGCAAGGTTTATTTACAACCGTTGACCGTTAAATCGGTAGGTACCTGTCTACCTAACTAACGCAGATTTAACAAAGACCCTAAATTGGATCTGGTTCACAAAATTAATTAAACTATGTGGTTGTGATTAATACTGTAAAACAAATGGGAGTATCTACTGAAAGCAGTTGGAACCCAACTGATCATTAAATTGATGCCAGTAAATAAAAATAAAAGCAGACTAAAAGTCTGATCATTAAATTGATGCCAGTAAATAGAAATAAAAGCAGACTAAAAGTCTGATCATTAAATTGATACCAGTAAATAAAAATAAAAGCAGACTAAAAGTCTGATCATTAAATTGATATCTGTAAATAAAAATAAAAGCAGACTAAAAGTCTGATCATTAAATTGATACCTGTAAATAAAAATAAAAACAGACTAAAAGTCTGATCATTAAATTGATACCAGTAAATAAAAATACAAGTAGATTAAAAGTCTGATCATTAAATTGATACCAGTAAATAAAAACAAAAGCAGATTAAAAGTCTGATCATTAAATTGATATCAGTAAATAAAAATAAAAGCAGACTAAAAGTCTGATCATTAAATTGATACCAGTAAATAAAAATAAAAGCAGACTAAAAGTCTGATCATTAAATTGATACCATTAAATAAAAATAAAAGCAGACTAAAAGTCTGATCATTAAATTGATATCTGTAAATCAAAATAAAAGCAGACTAAAAGTCTGATCATTCAATTGATATCTGTAAATAAAAATAAAAGCAGACTAAAAGTTTGATCATTAAATTGATACCAGTAAATAAAAACAAAAGCAGATTAAAAGTCTGATCATTAAATTGATACCAGTAAATAGAAACAAAAGCAGATTAAAAGTCTGATCATTAAATTGATACCAGTAAATAAAAAACAAAAGCAGATTAGCAGCAGCAGAATAAAAGCTTTACAATAAAATTATTATTGTACGTTAGTGAGTACTAACTTAGCAGATTAAAAATCTGATAATTCAATTTATACGTTTGTTGGTATAGATTAAGCTTAAGTAGATTTATGCGGATAAAAATATAATCCGATCATTAAATTGATACGAGATGGAAGCATCTGAGATCAAATCTAACTGCAGATATATAGATATCTGAATCATTAAATTGATAATTCATGGTCGCCCCAAAGATGTCACTCCTTTCACTGGAAAAGTTCGACTGTAACGGTAAATCTACCTCAATGGGTGCACGATGGGAGCGATGGAAACGAGCACTATTCATTTACCTCGAAGCGTCTAACATTGACGAAGACGTAAAGAAAAAGGCATCTCTCGTACATTTCGGTGCGCTAGACTTACAGGAAGTGTTTTACAACATTCCTGGAGCTAATGTCGAACCAACTGAAGGCAAAGACGTGTTTGAAATAGCAATATCTAAACTTGATGCCTACTTTGCACCAAATCAGAACAAAGTATACGAGAGACATATATTCAGGCTCCTTAAACAAGAACCTAACGAAAAAATTGAAATTTGTGGTGAGACTGGGAAAACAAGCTGATAAATGTCAGTTTGCCGACAGAGATGAAAACATTATCGACCAAATAACGAAAAAATGTTTTCTACCCGAACTGAGAAAAACGATATCACAGATTGGGGATGAAATTACATTAGAGCAAGTCATCACCGAAGCAAATACTCTTGAAGTTGTTAATAAACAATTAGACGAGTTTAAAAACCCACTGAAATCAAATGAGAATCAAGAAGTAAACAGGATGGATAGTAAATTTAAAAGAAAAGTCGTTTCGACAGGATGAAGAACTTAAACATAGGGATATTATAGAGCCGATAGTGGGTTCTTCTAAATGGGTGTCCCCTGTAGTGCCGGTGCTGAAAGGAAATGGAGCCATTGTACGAGAAAATTACCCATTGCCGACGATGTTACGACAAGTTGCTACCTAAAATGAAAAATGCAAAAGTATTTACAATATTGGATATTAAAGTCGCATTTCACCAACTTGAAATAGATCCTGCTTCAAGAAACAACCACCTTTATAACCAGTAAAGGCTTATTAAGATACAAGAGAGTCATGTTTGGCATATCATGTAACTGAATACTGGGGACCAGAACAAAAGGGGTATTTTAAGTCGTTGAAGGAAATCATGACAAATATTCCTAGCTTAGGGTATTATAATGTTAGCGATCGTACGATTGTCATAGCAGATGCTAGTCCTGTGGATTTAGGTGGAGTTTTAGTTTAAACTAATTCCAAAGGTGAGCCCAGGATTATTGCATATGGCCACAAAACTCTGACTGACTGTGAACGCCGCTATTGCCAGACAGAAAAAGAAGCGTTAATTCGCGTGTGGGCGGTGGAACATTTCCACATATTCCTTTATTGTAAAAGATTTGAACTTATAAGAGATCATAAGCCGTTGGAGGTAATATTTGGTCCTAAATCTAAACCATGTGCAGAGATAGAGAGATGGGTTATGCGCTTACAATCGTACGACTATAAAATAGTTTACCAACCAGGGAAAACCAATATCGCCGACTCATTGTCGAGACAACAAATAAGCAAAAATGCGGAGAAATCCCTGATAAAATTGGAAGACAATCACATTTGTCATATTGTAGAGTTTGCCCGACCTCGTGATGTTTCTATTAAAGAAATAATAGATAGCACAATGGACGATAGGAAAATATTAAACGTGAAAGAGGGTTTATATCGGAACATATGGAACGACGACGTGAAGTTGTATAAAATGTTACAAAATGAACTTTGTTTTCATGAGGGTATATTATTGAGAGGAATGGGAATTGTGGTTCCCTCGGCACTCCGTAAAATAGTTTTGGATGCAGCTCACGAGGGACATCCCGGTATCGTGTCAATGAAGGCGAGACTTCGTACGAAAGTCTGGTGGCCTAGATGCGACAGAGGCTGATAAAATTGTTAAAGCCTGTAAAGGATGTACTCTAGTATCTGCACCATGTCCACCAAACCCTATAAAACGGCGTGAGTTTCCAGAAGTGCTTTGGATTGATATCGCAATTCATTACAAGTGGTGACCACATATTATAAAGAAGTGAAGATTTGTCGCAAAATTACCTCTACTGAAATTGTAGCCAAACTTAAAGGAATATTCAGTGGATTAGGACATCAATAACTGACTAAGATAATAGAAGACAGTTACTCAGCGAAGAGGTTAAATCATTTCTAACAGAAATAAACATTATTCTTTTCAATACAGTACCGTATTGGCTGCGACAAAGCGGAGAGGTCGAAAGACAAAACTGTGTCATACTTAAACGTCTTAAAATAAGTATAGCTGAAAATAAAGACTGGAAGGAAAGTTTACTGGAATATTTAACCATGTACAACACATTCTGTTACTGGAAGAACCTCATCAGAACTTTTCTTCAAAAGGAAGTTTAGAGATAAATTACCTATTTATGTTATGGTAAACGATACAATAGAGAGGACAGCACAAGACACTGAGGTTACGGATAGAGAAAAAAAAAGAAAACAAATGGGAAAAGAAATCGGATACGATAAACGGAAGGCTGGATAGTGTGATTTAATACCAGGAGACATAGTGTAAATAAAAATATGAATAAAGGAAAAAAAAAAAAAAAAAACACACACACGGTGGAAATCACGAAAGGAGGAGATATCACGGTAAGAAACGATGTAACCGGTCAAACTCGAAGGAGGGAAGTTGTACATTTGAAAAGAGTTCAAGGGGAATGGAATGTCTGAAAAGAAATGAAGTTAACGACGAGGAAATCAATGTCGGAACTTAACCCTAGTGTAGCTGCATAAAACTTTAATTTCATTAATTATGTTTGATTCATGTAAAATCCATCACATTACATCCAAGTTACATTAATGAGTAATCAGAGAGATATAATCAATAAAAACAAATAAAACAAAAAAGGGATGTAGTGTATTGACTAAATAAAGTGTTACTTGGTTGTCTCATGCGCCTACGTCACTTGTCAGTTGTCAGACTGTCAGTCGTAATCCGACACCCGAACGGAGCGGTTGTGTGTAGGACGTTTGTACAAGTGTTGTGGTGTTGGTGAGCCGTAAATCACTCCAAGAAGCAGGACATTACAATATCCAAAAGTACCTACCAATAACTCGTCCTCCCAAAAATAGTTTGCAACAACATATTAATATCATCGTTCGATTATTGAAGTTTATTTTTTAAGAAATGGACCGACACATCTGTTTTGCAAGAAAAATATAATTTTTAGTTTATTAATTATGATTGATTGAAAAATAATAACGACCGCTAGTCGCACTCAAAGACGTCCATTAAATAATATACTCAAATTAATGCTTTACTAAAATGAAACTCAGGGCTACTATACACATTTCATTTTAAAAGCTTTTTATTATTAGCTTCTGAAAGTACGAAGTTCGAACTCCGGAAATATCCTACGAAGCCTGCGCGTCACAGCGTGTTTCTTTTGACAGTTTTGATTGATCTACGATGTAGTGTTTACATTGAGTCCACGTCAACTTAATGCCAGCCGTATGTGTAGCATGACGTATGGACATCGGTAGATATTAGGGCTAGTGCGCACGGGTTACTTTTGTCACCGTGACTGATTCCTCACTCATAAAAAGTCTGTGGAAATGTATGGAGACGCATGTTACGACGAGAAAACTGGGTTACATTTATGTACGCCAAACGAAAAAGCCCATGACGAATCTGTCACCGCACTGTTCGGATTTCATAACTGTGCGCGCACGAGTGACAAATTTGTCACTCTCAGCGTCGTTCGTTCGCATTGGCCTTCCGAGTCTCGACTTTGGTGCACGCATAATGGTGTCATCATCTACACAAAAAGTGAATATCCGAGAAGACGATATTGATAATAATGATTATTTGAGAAGTGGAAAAGAGACCAGCACTTTGATAAAAAACTGAAAGACTACTCTGACATTCATTTGAAAATTAAAGCTTGGGAAGAGATAAGTAAAGTAATATTTAGCAACGTTTGGGGTAACCGACCGTCTCTTCGTAATCCATATCGGCAAATGACGCTTCGATTTGAAAAAAGTTTTGTCAATGTCACCCTTCGTGAGCGCATTCCACTATAGAAACATGACGTGACAATGACAAAAACTTTAATGTACAGTAACAAAAGTAACCCGTGCGCGCTTAGCCTTACACCGTATATTTTACAACCAAACTATCACTCATGTATATATAGCAAAATAACAGCCCGTCATGGCTTCACACTGCTTAGAAATTTTTCAATCGTAAATAAATGTAGCATATGTATACATATGAATACTGTAACATACTAAGGCTGCTGTCTCGAATTTTGCGGGCAGCGGGGCGGCGGCGGCTGCGGCGCGGGAGCGGGCGATTGCACCTCTCGTTACCCGCCCTCGCGCCGCTGCTACGCCGCTGTTTTCGAGAACCGGTCCATTTGATTTTACGCATAAGATCCAGCCCCTCCCGCGCCGCCGCCGCTGCCGCCCCGCTGCCCGCAAAATTCGAGGCAGCAGCCTAATGGCCAAATATTTTTTCATCAGTTAAGTAATTTTATAAATGTACAAACAGCTTGCGTACAAAGTACACATGTCAGAAGTGAAACTTCTTTGGCAAACAATTTTTTTACTCTTGTTCATATTTATACAAATCTAGAACTTTAGATTTCCGGGAAAAGGGAAGATATGTTAAGAATTTAATGAATTTAATTGTCATCAAATATTAAGTGTCAAAAATAAATTTAATTATTTAATATATTTCTTCGATAATGAAAACAAGTGGCATTTTAATTTACAACTCGTCATTTGAGATTTCAATAAATTATTTTGCATAAAATATAAAATACTAATATTTCATAAATTCACCCTTCTCACTCTCTCTCAATCGCTCTCTCCCTTTTCTTCGACAACGACGCTGCACATCTTCGCGACGTTTTTAAAAATTTTACCCTCATGCACCTAAAGAAGTTTCAGTTCAAAAAACATGTTGCTTTTTAGAATATTATATTTTTGATATTGTCGCAATCCTACCGTCTATCGAATTGAGAGGTTGGATAGTTTATTGTTTATAGACGGCCTTTAGTATTTGAAGACCCACCACAGGAAGGGCTTACTTTATTCTAAGTACTTTCTTCCTAGTTGTCCCAGTATTTCAGTTCAAGTAATCAAAAGAGTCTAAATCGAAATTGAGTCGTGTTCGCCTACTTTATATAGCTCAATCAATCTTTCGAAAGGATTCACATTTACATACATAACTCGAGGCTCACTCACGCCTGTCCTTCATCACGGCCCTTTTCTAATTTAAAGGAGAATTGCCTATTACTTACGCTTGACGTATTTTCCTTTTAGTTTTCGATATAAAATACTATATTGTAAAATACACACGAAGTATACGTTCTAAACTAAATAGAATTACGTTTTAATGTACACATAAATAAATGTAATAAACTATTACTACCACAGCAAACACTTCATAATATAATTAACTAATTTACATTATAAATGCAAGCAGCAGGTCTTGTCTCCAGAAATGCTTGGCTGAATATACCTTACAAACTCAATTATTGTGACTGGACTGTTTCATCCGTTGGAATATATCTAGTTTAAATCAAATAGGAAATTGATATAAAATTTAATTTATAAGAAATTTGTAGACGAAATATTACCTAGATTGGTTGGATAATATAACTTACACAGGTCATACTGACAACGTCCATTGATTATAGTCTTTTAGAAATGAAGAAAAAGCGTGTAATTGAATTTTTAAAGTTATACGTTTTATAAATTTACGAAGGCTTTAATTCACAAATTATAACAATAATACAGCCAAGCCGTACAAGCATTAAACCTTGGGACAGTTAAACAAATTGAGTAATAAAAATGTAATAAATGCATCCTGCTAAAAGAGGTTTCCAATATAATAACGTCCAATAGACATAACTATCCTTCAAAGCCATTTAACGAAGACATCAAATTGGATTTAACGTAAAAGTACTATTTTTTTTTATAGAACAGGGAGCAAACTGTTAAGAGGCTTACCTGATGTTAAGTGTTACCGCCGCTCATGGACACTCTCAATGCCAGAGGGCTCGCGAGTGCGTTGTTCTAATATTTATTCAGAACTACCGGGCCCCGCGATCTTAGTTTTGCCTTAATATGATTTTTGTTCTTGGTCTTTTTCCAATTTTTTAATAAAAACCTCCTCAGAGGTATAAATAAGAAAACCTTCTCGAAGTGGTCCAGCCGTTTGATTTTTGAGCTTTCCAACATATTTTGCTTTTCCTCTTTTTTATATAGATTAGAAATTTAATATACAGTTACGAGTGTCTTTGATTTAGTTCTATTAAAATAAATAAATGATACAAACATAGGTAAATCTGTTGTTTGAACATGTTGTAAGACACTTATAATTTATTGAAATATTTACTAGAATTTCAAAAATATTTTTCGTAGTACCTCCAAAATCATTCACATGTTATTATGAGATAAGTTCTCAAAGCCTTAAGTTGGATAAGAACTTGAATTATGTTATCAAAGATCACCTTGAATGTCAGGCGATAACTAACAATTTATGCGCGTTGCGCGCAACCCTAAGGGAGCCTATCCTTGTATCGAATGACATATCGTTACATCCGATCTGTAATAGTCTTTATATGTGGGCAATGAAACGGGCACAGAAATTGTTTTAGCTCATCGAAGCTTCATACAGAAACAGTTTATGGAGATGTTCTTGAAGGCAATTTTGATGGAAAGTGGGAAAGGCTTTTGAAAGAAGACAAACACTCGAGTCACCAAGTTAAAGTAATTTAAATTTGACTTTGAATTTAAAGTATAAAACCAGGTATTTCGAGGGGTATCAATTAGACGAAAATAACATGAAAAAGTTTGCTTTTTATTTAAGAGACCGATTGAACGATATTTTTCAAAATCTTTGGTTTTAAAATTTAATAGAAAATCTGTATTGTTTTTATTAAGTTTTATTATCAAAATAACTCACGTGCACGCTTTTACTTTTCTTATGATCATAAGAACATAATGTTTATAAAATTTAAAGAACTTTGTTTTTCATTAAAAAAAAAATATTATTTTTTTACATGAGAAACTTAATATATACGAACGAGATACACGTCGCCATCTGACAGCCTAATTTTAGCCTAGGCTCATTCGGATATGAATCTTAAATGCCTTTTTGAATTGGTTAAACGCGCTAATATTATGAATTTTAGACGGTAATCGAATTTTAATCGGTTCAATAAACCCCAAATGTAATATTTGTATTATTACTCACAAAAGCAAAATTTATACAAAAAAGGTATTTTCCTTGAGTCATGTTCCTTGTTTTTGTAAAGTCATGTTTTTGACAACTAGTTGAAATATATAATAGTTTAAGATACATAAATGTAGTTAGGTTTTAAAATTTCAGATAAAGTATGACTCTTACACTATTCAAGTATTTTCTTAGCATCAAGGATACCATATCCCGCGAGATCGACAAACCTCGAAAACCTAGTTTTTCGGAGAAATGTCGTCGACTTTAATAAATAACAGGCAATTTATTTTGACGAGAAATAAGGTCAACCACATCCCTTAGGTCTTTTATTTATTCAATTGATTGCGCGAATGCTACATTCGAAAATGGAACTATTTATTGATAATGTTAAAACTACCGTATATGATTAATATTAGCCAACGAAAAGAAATAATTAGTGAGGCACGATAAGACGGGGGCATTATTATTTTGATAAGCGCAATTTACATAAAAAATTAAATCGATATCAAATAAAAACAAGATTGAAAAAAATACAGTAATACAAGATTATTATACATAAATTTTAATTCAGGTATATGCAATTTGTTCAAAGGATATTTCATCTTAAATATAGTAAATATAACACGTTTTTAAGTTTGTTAAACCACGCATCGTACCCTCAAAAGTTACTGAAATGGGAAGAAATCGAGCAAACGGCGAATGGAAGGTAACTTCGCTGCGCATATTATATAAAATATGCTTGAAAGTTCTGAGATGTTCAACTTCTAAATTCTAAATATAAAGCAATACTTCCACATAGTTTAGATTTTACAACATTTTTACTAGATTTTAGGGTGCTTGAATGGCGTAAAGAAGTAATAGTGATATTTTCTATCATATGGGGTATTGTGTATTAATATACTGTGATTTAAAAATTGACTTAATTAATTTAAATTTTAAGCTTTCTGGTAATTTAATTAAAATTATTTAATTGTATAATATTTTTAGTTAAAATTTGGCCATTTATAAGCTGTACATAAATAATTCATATGTGTTTTAAGTGCTAAACATTGGTAAGTGAAAAAGTAGAGACTAAGTAGTGTTATAGGACACTTTCTTATGTTTAATATCCTTATTAGTAAATAAGGTTAGACTTAAATTACTTATTAGTCTAGATCGTAGTCTAATTAAAAAAAGAAGATTCCTTTCACTAACATTAACTATGGTATGGTCTGAACCATTAGCGTGTAATGCTTCAGTACATTTAACTGATAAATAATTAAAAGAGCCAATGAAGATTCCCCCTTCATTAGAATAATTACACTCTAGTACGGAGACCGCAGAGATTGACCTAGAAAACAAGTTCTCAGAATAAATATTACATGAACTTCATAGAGCTTACAGAGCAGATAAAAATGATCATAGTATAATCAATACATTTAAAAATACAGCAGATAATATATGCAGCCAATATATCGGTGGCGCATGCAGTAGTAAGAGTCATCTTTCCAAAGCTATATTGCAAAAGTGTGAAATTAACTTAATACAGAGGCATTATTGATGGTACATATTAATTCCAATTAAAGATAAATCAAAAAAGAAAACTTTCAAGCAGTATATATATCTATTTGATCATAGTCGGTAAATGTGATCATGAAATCTCACACATAGTGAGATTTTCTTTTCTGATTAGGTTAAAATAGTTATTTACCTCAAATATAGGCTCCAGCCGTTTGTATAATATTACGTATAGTGTAAATAAATTATAAAGCACGCGTTTTAAATTTTAATACTATTGTGCAGAACATCACAAACACATTAAACAAGTACTAAACTACATTTAAAAAAAACTTATGTAATTTTATTAAATCATGGGAATGCTTTTTGGCTGGTTTTATGAGCCTCGACCTGCTATTATATATGTTGGCACAAAGATGATATGACTTTATGGCAATGAAGCATAAATGCTTGCTCCATGGGGACGACTTGTAGACAATACATTGCTCCCACAAGAAACTATCACCTGAACAACTGAATAATCAATCATAAAGGCACACAACGTAGACTTTTGTGCCAACGAATTTTGTGTAGTAAAATTATTTCTATTCTCCCAAAGTATAATGCCATATATCACAACTGTGGAAAAGCAAAGGTTACAAATTAATGCTACACAAAGCAGTAAAACCAGGAGCAAATAAAAATAGCCGTTTCTAGGACAATATTTTATGTCCCGACGAAATTGCTTGCTTTTATTTTACTCGCGTTGAAATTTGTTTCAAATTGTATTGTTTAGATATTAATATAGTGGTTTTGCTACATGAGAATTCAGAATCATTTAATTACTGGCAAAAGTTAAATTGTATCAGAATATATATAGATTATTTTACTTAATGGCAAAACTAATGTTGTATCAGCATATGCACTTGGTTTATCACGTTTCTACGAAAAAGCGATGAGACAAATTATTAATTAAACTTTTAATGTTATGAATAGAGCTTTTATATTTTTTATAAACCATAACATATTTAAATGAACATAGATATAAATGAACACCGTGTATTATTTATATTCGGCTCTGTACATCGAGAGCAAACAACGTGTACGGCGAGAGAACGTTGAGCTACCGCGGCTAATAAATGGTCTACCAAATCACATATTAGATTGCCTAACGCCAACCAATATAAACAGCAGATTAAAAAACTACTTTTATATGCATTTATCGCGCTCCTAAACAAGACTGTTATGGTTACATCAATATAAACCACAGCGGTTTGCTAATGTAACTTATTATGATTGTATTATATTATTGTGTAAAATAAAGAAATTAAAAAAAATATGTAGATATATATAATAGAAGCAGTTATTTCAATACTAAATATACGGTTTGAGTTGAATTGAAAGATATAACTATAGTCGTTATTTTATATGTGTAAAAATACACGAGTACCATTGAAAAACTTTAAACCAGCAACCGAAGCTCACGTCCAAATCTAGTGGAGTTTGAAAATATTTTATTTTGCAAAGTTTGGCATAACACACGGTAAAATCGGGTGAATCTTCAAAAAGAGCAACCCAGGAACAACCGGTGAATTCACTCGAAAAACCCGTGCACCTTGCTGACGCTTTGCACATTTTGTTTAGAGGTTTTTCAGATTATGCTATTGTATTCACTTTTCTATCTGATTGTCCTTTGAAAATGTAGGTTTTTAAATAACATAAAATTTCTTTGCCTTTTCCTTGGCGCATGTTATAAATTTAATAGGATTTTTATGGAAAATTTAGTTATTTATTTACAGTCAATTATCAAAAATCATCACTTTTCGTAGATATTATTCGTTCGCCAATGTATCGTTATACTTATTTATTTTTAAAAGCAAAACGTTTCGTTTATTATAAAAGTTTCCAAAACTTAACAACTATTTTCCCTTTAGCGCGGCGTTATTAGTTTTTAAATTGACAATACTTTCAGGGCAACAGTGCAAAACTATTACCCACGCCTTCGTTCGTATGTATACACGAAACCTATTTAGATCTAAACGCACAGATAAAGAAGTAAATTTGCGTTACTATCTAGTTAATATACCTTTTATTAAACCACTGTGTCTGATGTATGCCACTTTAAAAATATTTTGTTAGCTTGAAAAACAAGAGATTCGTCATAACTCCTATTCCTCCTCCGATTCTTTAACTGTTTCATTCAATACGATACAAATCGTTTTTACTAATGTTGTTATTGACGCCCTTTTAAAACTTAATTGAATAGTATAACAGTGGTTAATTACTTATTGAATAGGTATGAGCTTAATTATTGTTGTTTTACAATAAAGTAATGAAAAAATAACTTTTTATTCGCTATATTGTCGATAAGGAACTTTGACGCCCTATTTACCCTATGCGTGGGCAAAAATTCAATCGTTTTTCTTCACAAATAAAAAAGTTATCGATTTCTGATGTGAAACAGACCTCGATTTTCTATCGTGCAGCGTAGCAATTGCTTCGTTAGTGTGGCTATCGTATGTCTCCGTAAATCAAACGATTTACATTTCACTTTAATAAATCAGTAATATAATTTTGACAAAAGTTAACTCTAAAATTACTAGAACTTAGTTGTTTAGCTCGAACAAGCCCATCAAGCGTAGATAAGATAAATGCAACGTTTCAATACTGGTTGTAATTACTCTATTTCACCCTTCGGTTTGACGCAATGGATCGATAGCCTGGCCGAGCTGTGTACTAAAATAGAAAAGTATTTTCAATGCACAATAAGGATATAATACATAGAGTGAATGGAGAAAGAAAGCCATAGACAGAGTCAGTTGGCATAAGCTGGAAGAGGCCTTTACCCGTGTTTAGCGAACCCCGAGGGCCCATATTAAGGGCGTTTGAAGGGCTGAGGTGTTTTAGTGGGTACTCGCTACCCCTCTGAATAGCAGAGGGATTTGAGTGTAGACCCAGCCCCACAGTCCCCGCGTCAAGCTCGACATCCTTAATGCGGGCCTGCGTAAGAGCGTTTTCACCTCATATAAAAAAAAAAGAAGAAAAAAAAAGGCCTTTACCGTTTCCGATCGACGGTACTGAAGCTAGCTAAGATATAGAATAACAAGTTAAATAAAATAATGTTTAAAATGCAAAAGTAAGCTGTATATTATCTTTTTTTTTGTCATGATTGCAAATTAAACAGGCTTTATTATTATTATTTACATGCGATTGTGATGTGGAGACTTACGTACCCCTATAATATACCAAAAGTATTTTGTTCACGAGGCTGATTAAGCCGAGCTTCCTACAGAGACTGGCCACTGGCGAAAAATACACATGTGTGCGCAGAAATTCGTTTGAATTAGTCTCCATAAAACAAATGAATTCGATTCTCTATAATTTTTAATCCTAAAACTCCTAGTTACTTAAAGCAAAATTTTATGTTCCTCTCTGGCGGTAGTTTTGATTTGCGTTCGCTTGGAAATTTAATTCTTGAAACCCCTACCCATAAAACTGAATTCTATCACTCCTCCTTTACTATGCAAAGTATCCTGCTTTAGAACTTCTTACCTCTTGATATCAGACGAGATCTGTCTATTAATTTATTTATCAATCTTCTTTTTGATCATTTATATTCTGCCTTGTAATTAACTACTGATATACATTAATTGTGACTCATTAACCCTAGGATTATTTTTAGCATATTTGTTTATATTATTATTATTTTAGTTAAAGTTAGAGTTACATGTAATAATTGTTTATGCACTTATTGTACTTAACATCTGTAGGTGTTTTTTTTTATTTTTCCATACTAGAATACTAGCCTGGAAGAAATCGCTTGTTAGCAATAAGGCCGCCCGTTGCCAAATAACTTATGTAACCTGCATTTTTATATTATGTATGTTTTTGAAGGAGGTAAGTGTAAATATATATTAAAATTAAATTTATTTTTACGCTTCTAGGTTACCAATTCGTATATTTAAAATTAAGAGATAAGCAAATATACAAATCATATAATAACATAATCAATATACATCCAAATTTAGTCATAAAATACTGAAATAATGAACTAAACCCAAGCGGAAACGCATCTAAAAGAAATAATCAAGAGTCAAAAGCTCTCATATTAAGCGCTCCTTGACATTTGGGTGATATTTCGCCGCTTGTATGAATACGTCTTTATAAAGGACCTCTTACGTTCGCTTTGAGGAAAACACTTCCAAATACGACATTACACGTTAGTTGAATCAATTTTGCAATACTTTGCATCTAATTGCTGTATTTGGCTTTGAATGTTTTTTTCTAAAATTCAGAGACAGATCTGTTCTCGATCTGTCAGAGATGATTTTACCACTAAAGGTAATTCATATAAATAATGCTATTTAAAAAATAAATAAATCAGTGCCGCTACAACCTCTTTTTAGGTCTTGGCCTCAGATTTCTGAATCTGTTTCATGATCAACAAACAAACGCCGTCAACTTTTTGGGTCTAAGACATGTCGGTTTCAGCAGGATATTTTCCTTCACCGTTAGAGCAAATGCTTAATGCGAAAAAAAATCCATTGGTGCACAGCCGGGGATCGAACCTACGACCTCAGGTATGAGAGTCGCATGCTAAAGCCACTAGGCCAACACTGCTCCTGCGCCAATAATGCTATTTACTTAGGTTAATATTTAGATAAAAGAAACATACTACTATTACATATATTTGTAATATCAAACGCCTGATTTGCCTAAAAAATCAGCATTTTCAATTTGTTGACTATATGTTTTACATAGTATTGTCTTTGATTAACATAACCTTTACACATTTATGTTTATATGTCACCGTGACCACGCACGCTGTAAAGCACGCGAAACGTCGGATAAATTTAAAATCATGTAAAATAATTGTAAATTTATAATAATACATAACTTTAATCCGGTAAAAAGTTTTTTCTTTAAATATATGTTTTATCTAGACTAGATAGAAGCCATCTAAGCCAGTCTCGTGTAGATTTTTGGGTGTAACAGATACTGATTTAATCACGATATTTTCCTTCGCGATACAAACAGTCAGTGCACAGTCAGTGCTACACACAAAAATATAATTGTCAGGACAGAACATTCTTTAAACTATGTTAAGTCTGTAATAAGTTCATGAGAACTCAAATTTAAAAAAATATTAAGTATTTTGATACTATATCTAACAATAGCCTATAAAATATCTTTTCACTGATTCTGCATATTTCAATAAATGATTTAAGATACGGAAGATACGTTTTCATTAGCTAATGTTAATAAATTCATTAAAATTTTCAAACTCTCGAAATTTAATGAAACGAGAAACATTCGATCAAAAACACTGAAGAGATGGCATTTACAGTCCTCTAAATATAAAACACAAAACGTAAATTTGTTGGATTATTCGTTTTCGGAGCGAATAGAGGCCAGCGCAGTATAAAAGAAAAAGCCGAAATTTTATGATACAACTTTACGATTGTAGCCTGTATCTGGTAACACTGAGATACGACAGCCACTGAATATTATAACGTTTTATGTAAATTGTTACATAAAAGTCGCACAAAAACCTTCTACAAGCAATAACTTGTGCTTTGGGATGATTGAAAAAGTTTCATATATTTCATCACAATTACACTTTTTATGATACTAAGCGAAGATTATTTTTTTATCTCGTTCTGTCAACAAGATTATCCTTTAAGGCTTCTTTGAAAAATCTAGAAGTACGCATTACAGCATCAATGTTTGCATATATTGCAATATGTTTTCAAATCGATTATACAATTTACCTTTTAGTATCTACGTAAATAAAGAATATAAGCTATCAGTAAGTACTATATAGTATTGAAACAACCCTAGAATATAGTAATAAACAATATTTCTACACACCGCTACGCGTAGAAGTAGAGTGCTGCGCGTAGAAGTAAATCGCTACGTGTACAAGTAAAGCGCTACGCGTAGAAGCAATTCGCTACGTGTAGAAGTAAAGCTCTACGCGCAGCTCCATTCTACGAATCTAACTTATCTACGTAGCTTAATTTCGTAGTGCCATGTCGTAGCAAACTAAAGGGCTGTAAATAACCTAACGCCTGTAAACCGCAACGAATCGACGTGTCCTGTCGATGTGCCGAGTATACACGCTTAGTGGCCATTTGCATATTCATTAGAATGTTCAACGTTAGTGAAAATTTGCATAGATTGCGCATTCCTTCGCCGTGTTTGCACGACATGTATTGTTTCAAACTGATATGATTCGTATTAAACCATTTTTATGGCTTTTCAATTAATTTGAATATCATACATATTAATGACTGGTTTTAAAAGGTTAAAACTTCGGTCTTTGATAACGCATACTCTATATCTGAATTAAATTGTAACTAATAGCGTTAATTTAAACATCATTTTGCCCTTATATAACTGCGACATCAAAATATTTCCGAAAATGAAAAGACGCTAAAAGATAATGTTCCTTTGACGCAAGTATTTCGGGAACGCAAAGCTATACACTCGATAAGCCGTATAAAACAGTATGAAGTATCGGAATACTGCAGTGCAGTGCGGTGTGCATCGTTGACGCATTCAATCGGAAGTAAGTTTACAAAAGCACTGCGGTGCAACATCATTGCGATAACAACTTCGACTCTCGCTCTGAACTGAATTTTCAATAAGCAAAACTTTTATTTAACTTAAAAACAGATGCCCGTTTGATATGACCTAAAGTTTGACTTAAATAAACGAATCAAAGTATTTCAAACCAATATAAACTTAACAATTTCTGGTTTAAAGTAGATTGGTATTATAATTTGAATTGTGAATTAATAAATTATATTTGTTATTACATGGGTAGGTATCCCATATTCTTCAAGACGCTTTATTTTGCGTGCACATAGTACACATAGAAAGAAACAATTATGAGCACAGCTGGGGTCAGAACTCACAGTCAGAGCAGTGTTGGCCTAGCGGCTTGAGCGTGTGACTCTAATCGTTGAGGTCGTAGGTTCGATCCCCGGCTGTGCACCAATGCATTTTCTTTCTATGCGCATATAACATTCGCTCGACCGATGAAGGATAACAACGTGAGAAAACCGGTTTGCCTTAGACCGAAAACGTCGACGGCGTGTCTGGCACAGAAGGCTGATCACCTACTTGCATATTAGATCATGAAACAGATACACAAATCAGAGGCCCAGACTTAAAAAGATTGTAGCGCCACTGATGTATGTATGTATGTGTGTAATTAGAACGCACAGTTATTTTTCTAGAACCAGGCAGGAGGCTCACCTTATGTTTAGTGATACCTTCCAAAGACACTAGTAGTTAACAGAACGTTGAAACTATTTAACCAAATATTTTAATATATACATAAGATTATAAGAACAAAGTCGTTAAGTAATAAAGTGGAGTGGCGTTTAAAAAGTATATTTAATCTTACATTAATATTCAAACCATACTCTGCTGGAGAGATTCTTCCGTTGAGTGGCTTACGTGAGAGGGCCACTTAAATTAAAGCCCCTAAGTTTTCCAACTCGAGGTGGAGTTTAATGCTTTTTCGAATATCGATTGATCTTCATTTATCTTGTAATCCAGTCTAAGCGCGTAAACAAAAAGTTTACCTTGAAGCCCGTAAATCCGATGTATGACTTTGTGCAGACTATTTAACAGGGAGTGAAGTGAAACTTCTTAATGCGCATGAGGGTAAATTTTTACGAATGAAACGCAATAATAATAATTTTAGCGACACGAAGATGTGCAGCGTTTTAGTCGAAGAAAAGGGAGAGAGCGATTGGTACCGATTGAGAGAGAGTGAGAAGGGCGTATTACCTTATATAAATTTTGTAAAAAAAATATTGTAAATAGAATTTATGGAATACCTATTTTATATGTTATGCAAAATAATTTATTGAAATCTCAAATAACGAGTTGTAAATTAAAATGCCAAGTATTTTTAATATCGAAAAAATAAATTAAAATAATTAAATTTATAATGTGTATTAATTTTCGACAATTTTAATATTTTAATGACAATTTTTTTTTATTTAACAGCGGTCAAACGAGCAGAACATTTTGAAGTGCTAACCGCCGCCCATGGACAATGCTGGGATGTATTTGAGGAAATGGCTCTTTTCTTGATTCCTATCGGTTCGGAAACCTCTACTTTCAGCTGGAGACACAAAGAGGTAGTGCGTACCTTACAGTATTATTTTTCAATTAATACAATAACTTATACATTTTAATAAGTTTAAAATATCGCATGACTTGTCTATAGGATTTTTAACACAAATAAAAATCTTAAGAAAAGGCTACAAAAGTTTGTAAACATTTAAAAACGAATATTGTGGTTTCACCCGTAATAATACAAATATTTCAGAGCAAAATCAAAATGTAATTACCATAAATTTACATTTGAACACTTCCATCGTATAACTAACATTTACATAAAAATTAATATCTGTCTGACATCGAACATGGCGGAAATAATTCAGTTATTGTTCTTTGTAGAATAATTTGTATAGCTTTTAATTCATGAATAAAATAGGCAAAATATGTTGCGGCTTTAGTGCAAAGAAACTTGCATATGATACCGCACAAGCGGTCAACTATACTCAATAGAAAAATTATGTATTAAATTAAAACTTAAATTAAGTTTTGATTTAAGTTGTGTTAAATTCAGTAATTTTTTAGATTTAAAAGTCATAATTTTTTGATAGATGTCGTAAAATAGTGGGATGAGAATGTTGAACGAAAGAAAAAACATTATATGCTCCATTCGATTGTGATGATAGCATCTCAGTATAACACAGGCCATGATGCGTCATGTTTGACCAATTACAATCGGACGCAACGTTTCTTGCGTCTTTTGTTTTATATTCTTACTCCTTTACATCTTGTTACGTATACATAAATAAAATTTCATTTTTCAACCTCCATACTTTAGTTTTTTTACTGTAAAATTAAGTTTATAATCTCTAATGAGTTATAGTCAATTTAACAATGCCAATAGTTTTATAAAATGACTATTGTCATCTTCAGTGTCATATTTCATGTTACACTTGACACAACGTTTCACTTGACTACTTTCACTTCAGCATCATTAATAGTTTAGTTTATATCTACTTCTTACTTCGACTTCTACATTTGACTTAAAAATATGTATGTTTCTGTGCACGACTAAGGACATTTCTTATATATAAAGACAGAGAAGGGATAAAATTTTTGATCTTCTTAAATAAAGGTACGCAACTATCAAGACAGTTTGCTCCACAAATTGCTCTAATACATTTCTTTTGAGCCTTAAATACCCTATTTATTACGACTGAATTTCCCCAAACTATAATTCCATATCTAAGTATATATGAAACATGCATGATTAGTAGCTAATACCGTATCATGGCTAACAGTTTCCCTTAGTCGTTTTAACACAAAAAACGATGCTGTCGATTTTGTTCTGTAATTTATCAATATGAGCTTTCCAACTACAAAATTTATCTAGCGTTATACCTAAAAATACACACTCGTTCATTATGTCTAGTTTCTTGCTTTTATATTGTAAGTCTATTTGTGTTTTTGAGTTATATGTCTGAAAATGGATTATCTTAGTTTATATACTGGGTGTAGTACATCAGATGTTCATAACTACTTTCTTAAGATTTTTTTCTCCAAAGAGGATAGACAAAAAGTGTGAAGTCAAGGCAGCGTTTTTGCCTGACATGACAGCGAAAAGGCGGAGTAGCGACAGCGCTGAGGAATTTAGGTCGGGTTCGGCTGATATTTATATCTATCAGAGGAAACTTAAAGCTTTAATAAAGAACAATAGGGGTTCAAAATCTTCTGTTTCTATCAGATCAAGTAATATTGTGGAATCATATTTACAATCTTGTTTTGTTATTGCACTAAATTTTTGCATGAAATTTGATTCTTTGACATTATGTTTGCACATTTGTATATGTTTAGGATGCTGTTATAATAGAAAATACCTTATAGAAACTAATAGGTCTAATCTTTAACAAATATAAAATGCGAATGATCAGTACAAAAATTGAGGAAAAAAGGTAATATGAACCAAGCATAATAAGCAGTGGCTTTCCAACGAACCGAAATCCTCGGAGCAGTGAGGTCGCTCCGTGAAGCTCCTGCGTAGCGCCCAGGAAACTTATGA
This sequence comes from Pieris macdunnoughi, assembly GCA_905332375.1. NCBI lineage: Eukaryota > Metazoa > Arthropoda > Insecta > Lepidoptera > Pieridae > Pieris > Pieris macdunnoughi. The sequence continues at coordinate 1,920,298 of CAJOBZ010000062.1, forward strand.
GCTTCTGGTTGTTCTTTATATAGTTACTGCATACTCGTGAACGGGTGCTACTTGTGTGACTGGTCGGACTTGAACTGGTGTATGCGGTGATGTTAGTTATTTCGACTATTTATTTGCGTGTTGTTCCCACGAAAATGTAAGTGCTTGCTCCTATTCCACCATGCCTCCATAGAGGACAAATCTTTGTTTTTAATTTATTTTATTATTATTAATTACTTAAGATTGCATGTGGCACATACTGTAATGGTTGCAGCAATTTACAAACATTGTGTAAAACAAAAAACTTGGCTATTAAAAAGAGTGGCGGAGAGTTTATTGCAAGTTCTTCTCTTCCGTTCTACGCCCTCGATTTGAGAACTGGCAGTAAATGTAAAATTAGAAGCATTTCATATATATTTCTTTATTGATAAGTTACCTATATTAATAAATGATTTTCAATTGAATTGAATTGAATACTTGAAATTACTATTAAAAAGCACATTGCACCAACAACTCAAAGGCATCATTAGGTATGAATCATAACATGTAAGTATTATTATATATTCGGTTAACAGTGCTGCATTTTAACTACGAAGGTTTAAATATATTTCGCTCACACACTCAACAAGAAACATTTCCCCAGACAGGATCTAAGATCAAACTATATACGGACAGTTGTTTTCTATCCTTTGTTTATTTTCTTCGGAACTTCCATTCTTTGTTGTAACAGCGCTAAGTTTTTTAATTTAACCGTAAGTAAAAGAAAAACTTTACTTCATCAAGCCTCTTTATGACGTATTTAAGCGAGGTCCACGCTTATTACACGACTTCTAAACAGATATAAGCCGAAAAGAGAGATATTAAAACGTTCATATCTTGAAGGCTCTTTCGAGTTAAGCCAAGCGTAATGTTGGCAACTCGCCCCGCCATTAATCTCAGTGTTGTCAGTAATCATATTTCATTTATGGACACGAACTCTACGTTAAAAAATAACGATAAATAAAATTGTGAGGAGATATTTCTGAATGTTTCGAGGCTATATGTAAATATTTTTTTACATACACTTTTATCGCTTTTCGTAACGAGCTGAATTTAAGCAAGGATGCATGCATTTCAGACATTTATATATTAATTAAAACTTCGTTACATTACAAATCAAAAGTAACATAACAAGCGATTTCTTCCAGACAACCCGACGACGACTTTGATATATACATCGATTGAACAGTACTTTAAATTATAGATATAATCACATTAGGTTTTAGAAATAATTGATTAGAAAACGACAAGTTTCTTCTTTACTACTAATACTGCCACTCTACTGTCTGGAAGAAACTTTTAACTGCTTTTAGCAGTAAGAACGCCCATTTACATCATTTGTCTTCATTTATTTAATCTTATTTTTCTCCTGTTTTGTGTTATTGTTATAAATAAAGTGTTATTATTCTAATTATTATGTTTATTTAAAATAAATAAATAAATCAGTGGCGCTACAATCTCTTTAGGTCTTGGCTTCAGATTTCTGTATCTGTTTAATGATCATTTTTTAAATCTAATAGGCAACTAGGTGATCAGTCTCCAGTGCCAGACACACGCCGTCGACTTTTTGGGTCTAAGACATGTCGGTTTCCTCACGATGTTTTTCTTCACCGTTCGAGCAAATGTTGAATGCACACATAGAAAGAAAGTCCATTGGTGCACAGCCGGATTCGACCCAACGACCTCAGGTATGAGAGTCGCACGCTGAAGCCACTAGGCCCAACACTGCTGATTATGTTTTCCTTTTTTGCTACTCAATACACTGTATAAAACTGATATTTTCGACATCTTTTTAAAAGCTTATACATTTGGTATATTAAAAATCCTATTACAACCGTTATCAACATTACGGAGCGAAAGACATTAACCACAAAGGACTTCCTTGTTTTGTTCGCGCCGGTTGCTTTTACGCGTTATCTACGAAACGGCCCGCCCGATATTCAGGCAAAAACTATTCAGGCATTATCTCGGGCACCTGTTGACGACCGCAGAATCCACCTTTCAGGCCTTGTTTGAAGCGAAACGCTATTAGGGGCGCGATAAGAGACGGTTTGGGTGCTATTTTTGAAGGTAAAAAGGTCTGAGGCGATTTCAATGGTCGTTATGATTTCTTGTTCTATTTGTATATAGGTATTCGAAGTGATGGTTTTGGCAAATACACGGTTGTATATGCTCCAACTAAGAACACGCTACATTACGGATCGAAGGTCTATGTTAATTTTTATAGCTAACATCAGCGGATTAGCTTACAACCGTGTCTCATATTTAGGACTCGTGACGGCACTTTCTTCAGAACAGAGTCTGATAATGCTCGACTGTGGGCCAAAGTGATTTTTTAAACATGCATAGAATAATAAAACGGTAAAGAAAAGTTCCATTTATATCCCGTTTCACTGATGAATGGAACTCCCTATCTACGTTTATTTTCTCAGAAAAGACTAGAGAAAATGGGTACATTTTAGGCAAACGTAACCACTTTAGTTTGTATCATAATAATTATTAAAGCCTTTTATTTCAGGTTCTTTTACAATTAAACACATTTATGTTTCTATCATCTCATTATTTTTAAATATCTGTGTGTGTTCCCGACATTCCTGTCTGCACTGTGCCACTCTTTGCCATGTAACACCTGGTTTCCTTAATCAGGTCTATCCAACTTCTAAATTGTCTTCCTTTTTTGCGTTTATTGTACCTTGAGCACCAGTTTAATACTTTCTTGTGTGTTACCCATCTCCACGTAGGTAAGTTTATTTATTTTTATTGTGACATCTGCTACTTTAATTATTCCTCTTAATGATATATACTTTATTTATCTATTCCTTTTTTCCCTACCATATATCGTTCTATCGATCATTGACACACCTGTAGGAGTTTGTATAATACTTTCCACCCACTTAGATTTAAGGTTTTATTTTCTAAATGAAATAAACCTTATTTGTTGGCATTGCTTCAATATTTTTACTTAGTAATGGTTACAGGATGACTAAGATCTAGTCAAGGTTCTAGCTGAAATTAATGACTTTCAAAATCTCATAAATAAACTCCTATTTTTTTCAAGTACCCTGAACAGTAAATGAGTTTGCAAATTGTCCGTATCGGAGCTGCGGCTCCCTTTTGTCTGCCGCTCGTTAACTTTCGCTTTTTGCGCACTTCATTTCAACAATAAATTCTCGAGTGAAATTAATAACAGGGAGACAATTTATCGCTCTATTAGGAACAATAAATTATTGTGTCCTTTCCTGACCCTGCTCGTGAAAGGTCTTCAATGTGAAAATTCATTAACGTATTAGAATTTTAATTATCAATAGTTTAACGTTATACAATAACTAAGAATAAATTGCAATTTTCTGCTTTGACATCTGTATCTGACAATATGTAACGAGATTTTATTTTTTTCTGTAAATTGTATTATCAAACAAGCTGGCCCGTTAAACGTCATCTTGCCATTACCCTATTAATTTATATAACTAAATTGGACCCCAATGGTAGCACGGTGCAAATTAACACTTATATGTATTTTTAATTAAAAATCTTGTTCAAAATGGTGGTATGAAAAATAGTTTACCTATTCTCTGTAATATACACAAAAAATTCATAAAAATAGTCAAACCGTTCTGAGGAGTTTAGTAACACTGTGACATGAGAGTTTGAAATATATAGAAGATATATTTTAATTTTGGTTTAACCTTCAAGAGATTTTTGTGAATTTCAGAGACTTAACTGGTTCTATTTGAAAGTACTTGATATGAAAATAATCGAAGGTGAACATTTTTTGATTAAAGTGATTGTGTTCGTATTACTTTTATGCTTGCGCTTCAATCAAAGAAACTTTAATTCTTACTTTCTTTCAAAATACAATATAATAAAACTGTTCTGGTTTAATATAAATAACTTACAAAACCTGAAAGCAGATTTTATGACGCAAATAAAATAAATAAATCGTTTCGGTTGTTCAGACAGAAAACTGAATAAATAACAGCAACACTTATTTAGCATATATAATATGATTTTACTGCATTCTCCGTAATAGATCATAAATCTTGCCTTGCGTCGACATCAGCCATTTATAATTAGATGAAACTTGTATAATTGTACAATTTGGAATGTAATTACATGATATTACGGGATTATCGAAGTACTAAATTATGCAATAGTCTAATTGACAATTTGTGTGACCTTGTACGAGTCGTGAAATCAGACACTATGCTGATTGCTTAGTAGCTAGTCGCTATATATCTTAATATAGTATATATAAATTACGCGTCACGTTGTATGTCCTCTATGGACTCCTAAATTACTTAACCGATTTCAATCGAATTTGCACAACCTGTGCTTACACAACAATTTAGCTTAATAAATAACATTTATATATATTTCTATGCTAATACTGTTATTATTAATTGTTGTTGATTACAATTTAAAAAACTATGCGCTAAGCGTAATTTTAAACTGTTATAAAATGTTTTCTATGTATAAAATATTTAAGATTTATTTATCTATAGAAGAGGTAGACGAGCGTATCATCTGATATTAAGTGATACCGCCCATGGGCTTTGCCGGCCTTTTAAGAATTGGTTCTCTTTTTCCTATGTCGATTTGTTCGGGTTATATCAGTACGCAGCTGGTTCCACATAGTGGTGGTGCGTGGCAAAAATTCTCTTAATAATCAAGCCGCTCTAAAAGTGACTGTCGACGATTGGAATGGCTCTTCGTAGAATATGGTCAAGTGGAAGAAGCGGGTATTGGAGAGCTGCCGCCCAGAGAACAGTATTCCATGTGGGGCTTTGTGTGTGCTTTATAGAGTTGCAAGTACCATCTCGCCTTGCTAATAAGACCAAGCTTCTTGGAGGCTACATAAGCCTTTTCTTCCAAATGACCGCGAAACTTAACGATATGTCAAAGCCCAGTATTTCGATGCTGGCTGTGGGTTTAAGGAGAGTGTCTTCGAAGAGAAGAAAAACGACAAACTATATTTAAATAGCGGAAAAATGCACGTTTTTTTGTCTACTTGTGGTAAAATGGCTATCGAAAAGTGAATTTGATGTAAAATTTTCCGATTTCCAAACAAACCAGTTCAATCGATACTAAAGGAATTGAATAAAATAAATAGAGTTTCACAGTACGTGACTGGCTCACAATGAAATGGCTTCAGTGCAATAAAAAGCTCAAAGATACTTTTATCGTTAGCGTCTAACGGCACAGGTTACAACTCAGAGAGTACTCGTAAAATACTCCTATTTTCAACAGGCTTAAAAAACCGATATAGGACATTTTTTAAACGTGTGTTTTTAAATAGGTCACACTACTAATAAAATTGTACTAAAAAGGTTGTAAGGTCGTTGTTAGCAAAACCTAAAATGAACACTCTTTATCTTCTTTTATTTTATTTGCCTGCTACTTTATGTTATTATGATGTAAATAAAGTGTTATTATTATTATTAAAATATAGGAATTTATCTGTAAGTAACACACTACGACTGATCGAATGTAGTATACGTACAAACGATTGGATTTTAAAATTTAATACAATACACGATAGAAAATAAAATTAATGCAAAGGAAATACATAAATAAAAATAATTTTAAATAATATTCACTGATGGAAAAACTCATTGATTTTTAGACAAACAGGTGATCCTTCAGGCTGACAAGATATTTAGGGTCTGTTTCACAATGTACGGATAAGTTCTACATAAGTTCCAAATTAGCTATTTATTACTTATCGGTAGGATAAACACTATTGTTGCGTTTCACGACTGTCAGATAGCGCTATTCGTCACATAAAGTCCATCATAAGTTATGAGTCCGATGAAGTGTCACATAGCACAGTTTATCTCTCAATTATGTCTTGCATAGCTATTTGGTATCCATACATTGTGAAACAGACCCTATGTCTTAAAATATATTCTTTGCGTACCAGCTAATAAAAAGAAATCTGTGCATAGATGCGTTCTAACGCACGACTTCAGGCTTAGGACTTGCACACGTAACCACATGTATAACATTTACCATATTTCAAAAGAAATAAATAAAATGATTTAAAATATTGTATATATCTTGGTGTCTCTGTCATCAAAACATTGTTATAAATGTTGATACCGGGGATGTAATCACAAAATATGAATTTCGAACTCAAAATAATATCTGATATAAAAGCAGATTCTTTTACGGAATTCAATGAAGACATTAAAAGATTGATAGCGAATAGCGAACGTTCCCCAGATGCTTATTTATTACAGAATATACGGCTATCAACTTTAGAATTCATGAGATCAGTATATTATTTGAAACTTATTGTAGTATAGTTTGATAAGGAAATATATTGACTATATACATCGTAATTTGCCAGAGTTTCGCTTTTTAAACTTTAGGTAATTTAATGGACGGAAGATCAACTTTTTGCCTTGCACGGCAATACGAAATTAATAGTTTAACTAAATCACAATGTGAGACAGTAAGATGGTAAAGATTCTAATAAGCTATTTATAAAATTAAAAATTGTTTTTTCACGTTTTATCTAAGATAGAACATTAAAAATATATTTATTTTATAAATAAGTAAATTGTTTTTGCTTATTTTTACGTTAACCAATGGTAGCAAGATGAAAATGGTCGTATGTATTTTTAATTTAAAATTTTGTAGAAAATACGCAAAATAGTTTACGACCTATTCTCTTTAACATGCACAACATTTCATACAGTCCTCAATCCGTTCTCAGGAGTTAACACTGTTACACGAGAGTTTGAAATATGTAGAAGATATATTTTATTTTACTGGTTTAACCTCTATAAGATTTTTGGTTTAAACCTTTTTAAATAAAATATGTATTATAATTGGCTATAATTTTAGTAAGGAGTACGAAAGTTATAAATGTGCTATCTAAAGTTCTGCAAAATTTGAAAGAGATAATAAATATTTATCTGATTTCCACCGTTATTCCAGCGATCTAGTATAAAGTGTATTAGTAAATTGTACGTCACCCATTTTTACCCAGATACGAAACGACAGAGAGCGTGAAAAATGTCTATAAATGACTTACGTACGTCAAAAATGTGTGGGATTATGACCTATGGGAGTCCTCATGCTAAGTTCCCTTTCTGAATCTCATCCTTAAACTATCAAAATCGTGTCAGGTTCAATACGACTTAGGTTACTTCAAGATAAGAGTGTACCAATTGCTAAAAGGCCGGCCTTCCAGCAGTGCGAGAGTCCATAGGCGGTATCCATGGCGGTTCATAGCGGGCAGAAGACTACCTAATGTTAAGTGATAACTTAACATACAACTAAGGTCAGTGTACCGTTTGCCCTCTGTACTATAAAAACAAATGTGTGCGTGTACTAGGTGTACACACGTAAGAAGTGAAACTTATATAAAACCTTTGTTGTACGCAGAGCCATAATTGGTTTGTTTTAAGTTTAGAGGTCCGAAACTATTTCTTTAAACACAGTAAATTTTGATACACTGCCTATCATACAATTTACAAATTAATTGCTGCAAATTGCGATTAGCAAATTTCAAGTCGAAAATGTAATCCGTTGTCAAACTTCAAAGTCAAAAACATACTATATGTCATATTTTAACGCCGATAAAGAAGTTTGACTTCAGAAAGCAACATGGCGCGTAACGGAAAAATGTGACGCGTAACGCAAAAATGTTACACTAAATTTTTTTCCAACCCCGATAAAGAAGTTTCACTTCAAAAAAGGTTCAGCCTAAAATAACACGATTAAATACATCATCTAAAACATACTTTCTTTTATCTTCCCTTAAGAAGCTCTTAAAATACCCTCACGTTAGAGCGCTTAATAAAACAGTATCTCATTTAAGGCACATTTGCAATTCATGAGGCAAAATGGCCGCGACAGTAGACAACCCTTCCAATGCCAAATTAAACAACATAAGTTAAATTCATGTTAAATAGAAGACCTTTTGGTGAAACCCTTATAAGCCTAGAGGTATACTTCCTTGATATGCGACTTACATTTCACTTAAGAAATAGCACAAGAAACTTGAAGTTCACCAGTATTATTTTGTAATCTATATAAATAACTAGCTGACCCGGCAAGCGTTGTTTTGCCATGAATTTTATTCTAGGAAACATTTTTTAGTTCAATAAAAATAACTATCTAGGGGCTGAAAATTAGGGGCTGTATGTATTTTTATATGCATTTTGTATCATAAAAAAATTTGTCGAAAAACTAAAAAAAACAAATATTTTGGAGTGGACACCCCTTAGAACTTAGGGGTTTGAAAGATAGCTAGTACCCGATTCTCAGACTAACTGAATAAACATAAAACTTTCATAAGAATCGGTCGAGCCGTTTCGGGGGAGTATGGGAACGAACATTGTGACACGAGAATTTTATATATTAGATAATGAATCGCAAAATATTGCTTAGCCCAAAACTTAAAACTGGCTGGACCCATTTGAGTATTTTTTTTTAAATTTATTCCGTGAACTAAAGGACAGCAGAGGCAAGTTTTTATGGAAACGCGATCAGTCTCTACGGAGTGGCATAGCAAAATGTTTCATGTGTTAGTATGTAGCCACTAAAAAGGTTGGCTAAGTACAAAAATCAGCAGTTTTAATAATATTTGACAGATTATTGTTCCTAACTAGAAATCTATTTTAAAAAATACGTTATATAAAGACTGGTAATAGAATTAAATTAACACTATTATATATTTTAATATGTTACTTTTGTACTTTACTATTAGAATTTTCTAAAAACATTAATACATATATCGGATTTTTGTATACTTCAAGCCTAAGCTCCTAACACATGTCTTCTGATCGCGTATAACCCGAACTATAATACTCACAGTTCGATTCTCGTAAAACAATATTTACTGCTTTACAAAAATTCTACAAACGTAGATATAGTGGCGGTCTTCTAACAACTTTGCGATGTTTTCCTATTCTAATAAAGAACCACGTCAGCGCCATCTCGTAGCAGAAATACCAACTATAAACTTGGAACCCAGGTGACATATTCGCCCTTCACTCATGTAAACATACGCTCTAATAAATTACGAAGTGGAGTTTATTGGTCATAAACGTGTTTACTCCATTATCCTTAAATTTTATTGACACACGTAGACTGTCGTGAGTTACTATAAATTTCGTATTTATTGGTTCAGGCGAGGTCAGTTAAAACGTGAAGGATAACCTGTGTATATTAGTATATTTTTTATATATTTTGCCCTGCAAATGGGCACTCTCAATCCAAGAGCTCGCGAGTACGATGCCGGCCTTTTAAGAACTAGTACGCTCTTTGCTTAAAGGACCCTAAGTCGAATTGGTTCGGAAATGCTTCCACATAGTGGTGGTACGCGACAAAAACTGTCTTAAAAACGCTCGGTTGTGAAACGACCAAATTATTAGTCTTTTCAATAATATCTTAAAATATTGAGTATTAAGACTAAATGGTATCCCAATTTTAGGAATATTCGAAATTTTAAACTGTACCGTGCTTTACAGCATTGGTTAGTCGATGTAATTTAAGGTTCAAAAAAATTTAAATTGTATTATTTGAACGTTTTGAATCCGCTGAAGTATTATTTTCTATTCACTTCTCCTTATTAAAATATTTTTAATACCGACGCAAAAAGAGGTGCAGTATATTTGACTATCTATCTATCTATCTGTCGATAGAATCATACCTCAACGAATCTACTGATTATAATGAAAGAAAGCTATGCTATTTTAGACACAATCGATAAAGATGTGTTAGATAGCCATCACCTCATTTTGTTGGCTGCGGCACTTTAATATCAAACATATTTTTTACCTTCAATAAAGGAGCGTACCGTTAAAAAGACAGCAACGCACTCGGGACTCTAGCAATATTCTACCACCGGCTTTTTTAAAATACCTAAAATTTTGAATACTCAGGTTCCACCTCGCTGATGATGGAGCTCTTAGCGTCACGAACTAATTTTCACTGACTCTAGTTATCCATCCTAAGTCTTTACCATTTCAATTTCATTTAACGCTTTATAAGCTGGTCTTTTAAAAACTATGCCCATCTGTTACCCAAACATCGTCATCACGAATTCTCGCTAAATCCCACTTCAGTAAAACCACTAGAACTCATATTATATAACATGTATATTTTCAAATGTAATCATACGTCGGGCGCTCTGCCAGCTGCCGAACCAGCGCCTACGTGTTATGTAATATTGAGAGATTCTGTAATGAGATCACTGTGCTGAAAACTGTAGGCAATACTTTAAACTGGTAACCTAAATAACGAATTATACTAGGGTGACCCACCTTTAGATAATAGTATACAATATTGCTATTACTATTAAGTGAAGAGTAGTCTTATCACCACAACAATAACCCCCATGGCTCAGAAAGATTAATACTATTTATTCTGGGCGGAAAACTTTTTTTACATATTCGTTTAGAGACTACCGTAGTCAACGAGAGACTTCGCTGAAAAGACATAAGACAGCCATAGACATAAAATTTGTTACTAACAAAACAATAATATCGAAGAAGAGAGAGAGCGATTGAGACTGATTGAGAGAGAGTGAGAAGGGTGAATTACCTTATACAAATTATATTTTTTAAATTTAAATTTTCGTTAAGAGAATTTATGAAATATTAGTAAGTATTTTATATTTTATGCAAAATTTATTGAAAATTTTTTAATTCGTATTAATTTTCGACACTTATACACATATCTTCCCTTCACCCTCAAAGTCTCGGAAATCTAAAGTTATAGATTTGTATAAATAAAAACAAGACTTAAAAATTTGTTTGACTAAGAAGTATCACTTCGGACATGTGTACTTTGTACGCACGCACTTCTTTTATTTAAGAACAAGGTACGTTTTAAGTGTGGTTGTAATTGGCTCTGGCTCAGCATTGTGCAACAGCATATACTTATGTAAATAATGTAATTAAAGAACTTTTTGATGCATTTGAAAAACCTACTTCTGAGATGCTCCAAATTAAAAGTAATAAAATAATCAAACAGCACTAAAACTCTTTAGGCACAGGAGTCTCAGATATCTGTATTGTATAGATTGATACAGACATTTTGCAAACAGAATACATATATATGTATACAGCCGGAGTTCAAATAGTAAACTAAATCCTTTAAGACGCTGCAGGCCTTATATGAAACGTATAAAATCCAATACAATTTTAATGTAATTTGTTACTGCCTTTTATAAGACGTAATAATATTATCTAGAGTTAAGAATCTCCAGGAAGATTGGAAAATATTTCTAGTATTAAATGAGATTTCCTAGTAATATTTTTCCTTTCTGCGTCTCATATTTATGTCAAAGTTTTACGTTGAAACCGTTATTATTTAATTAAACCAAGGTACTTACAGCTTTGTGGTATCACAAACTTATGCAGCGTAATCATATTGACTTACCTGAAAATTAAAAATAACATTACAATCATATTAATAATGGTACAGCTCTTTTATTGCATTCTTAATTTTACTACATATAGAGAAATTTTGGTGCTATATTGTAACTATAGTGAATTCAATAAATATAGTGTTTTTTTCTCACAGAGGTTGGCTGGAAAAGATCGCTCGAAAGCGATAAGGTCGTCAGTTGTTTGTATTTTATTATTTTAACTGTACTGTGTTTCTGCGTTACTGCTACGAAGTTTTAATAAATCTCAGTATATATAAATTACGCGTCACGTTGTTTGTCCGATATGTAATACTAAACTACTGAACCGATTTCAATCAAATTAGCACACCGTGTGCAGTTTGATCTAAATAAAAAGATAGAGGATAGCTTACATCTCAATTTATATCCCCAATATTATATTATTGCAAATTATTTGATTATTATTTGACAGTCACAATTCTAACAGATGGCGCTGTGTTGATAGTACCATGGTTTCACATAAGCAACAATTTAATGGCATAAAAAGCATGGTGGTCCCCATGACTGGTGTTCTCCTACAGTGTCCCTTGAATAGTTTACTACTATGTAATATATCATAAACCTTAGACACAGCGACGCTTGGCCAAGTCTGCTAGTAAATAACAAAATATCGTGAGCTTTAGAGAACACAGTCTATTAAATTTTTTACTTCTCCATCTCTCATGTACCTAAAGACACCACCAAATGATCTACCAGCAATGTTCTCGCCCACATATAATAACGCTAACAATCATCTTTTTCGTGCAAAAAAATAATTCAAAATTACTGATTAGGTATAAGTATTTTTGTCGTCGGCATTTAGAGACTTCATCCCTGTAGCGAAACCAATGTTTTTTGCTGTTTTTGACAATCGAACTTCTGTACTATATAGAAATATCTAGTCTCCGTAGCAGGTTTTAATTGTTATTTATGGATTGTAAGACATTCGGGCATTATATTGGCAACAAAGAGGTCTTTGAGAGTCGAGGAGCAAGTTAGAACAATGGCAAGGATGAGAATCGGCACGTGACTGCACGTTGACTCTACCCTCGGGGGACGCTGTCATAACAAATGGTTTTAGTGGCGTGCGTCGGCTTTGTTCACGACTAATGATCGTTGGAATGCATACTGTATGAGATATATAAAGGATGATACTATATATTAACTCGAAATTGTGACAAGTACATTCTTATTTACGACTAGGATCGTCAGTCATAAGGATTAAAGGATTTTTATCTGTGTGCATAACTAGCTGGGTTTGTGATGAAAGCGGGACGTTCAGACAAATATTTATTTATTGAAGATATACTTCTTTGGGCGGGTTAGGGCAAAATAATGAGAGTAAATTGTTACGATGTGCGCGCACACCGTCACAAAAAACCGACACCCTGAAGTTAGAATAGTCAACATTATCAAAAAATTAATATCCATTTTATTAATTATGAAGAAATATTTTTTGTGGTATTTAAATAAACTTTATTTAACTAGTTAATGCGTTATAATAAAACATTCAATGTATTTGTTCTAATTGTCCCTTTTTCTATTGTTAGTGTAGTTTTTTCTACAAACGTAGAATAAGGCGAATGATTAATTTAAATTTTAAAAAGATTTTTATCTTGTTACAACAAAGAAGTATAACTTCTAACTCGTCTTTTATTTTTATGTTTAGACAAAACGGATGTAATGGAACAGAGCACAGCAATTAAAACATATGTAAACAGTGAAAGGGACAATAATAAAAATATGTACATAATCTGAGTAAATGTTAATTGTAACCTATTTATTCTTCCACAATCAACAATTTATAATAAGCCCGATTATATGTTAATGCAATACAAAAAATAACCTATTTATTGGTGTATGTCCAACACAGTGCGATTGTCAGAAATGTTAATGCATATAAATGTCAGGAGAGCGGGGATTCAGCCGCTATTGTCAAATGTTTGGCGACGAGCCAAAGGATAACCTAAGTCCAGCCATGCCGTGTTTATGTTGGAGATTTATGCTTTGGAAAAACAAAGCCTAAAAGAATAAACACATATATATATATATGATGCCGGGTCAGCTAGTTATAGATAGAATTATCTGGCTTATTACTCATATTATTGACGTAAAAAGTCAAGTATTAAACACTAAATATAAAACGAACTATTGAACTTTTTAGGTCTGGGCATCAGATTTCTGTATCTGTTTCATGATCATAATCTAATAGGCAAGTTGGTGATCAGCCTCCTGTGCCTGACGCATGCCAGCGACTTTTTGGGTCTAAGGCAAGCCAAGGTTTCCTTACGATGTTTTCCTTCACCGTTCAAGCGAATGTTAAATGCACACATAGAAAGAAAATTTTCTGATTGATGCACTGCCTGGAATCGAACCTACGACCTCAGGGATGAGAGTCGCACGCTAAAGCCACAGCAATTAAATTTCATGGGCAATCATAAGTTTTCTTCTTTACCTCGAAATGTGAAGTTTATCAATATAAGTGGACTATATATGTATATAGTCAATATCTGATTAGTTGAGACTTGAATACCTCGTCACAGCTAAGGATTTTTGTACAAGCTTTGTTGAACCACAGACACACAAAGCGGGAAACAACAACTAATACCTATTAAACTAAGTCCATGATCTGTGACTCGTTGACTATGTATGTTGCGTCATCATACATAGCAGACAATACATAAACCAATTTATATGGTTTCCGTTTCTATACACGTGAATTTTCCAAAAAATATTTTATCGTATTTCCTATCACTATTCAATATCATTATTCTCTTTCAGAATCTATTGTCATGTTTTTGGCATCGACCCAAAGGATGCTTCGCCGAAGGTCAGAAGTTGCCACAGATAAAATGAAGGGTACAAAAAACTTTTTGTCGAAAGGCCGTTTTGGTCTGAATTCGCTTTGATCAGCATCGTATATACAAAAAAATAAGTTAATTTTAGAAAGTGTCCGTTATCGTATGAGCTTGACAGCTTTTATGATGAGCGATCATGCTGGAGATCTTTAACTGTGTAGCGAGTATTTATTAGCAGTATTTTGATTGAATTTTCAATGCCTAACTCTACGCCTGCAGGCTTTGGGCCTAGGCTCCTCACACTGGTTATCTCTTTTTCTCTTAGGGAAAATACGATTGGATAGAAAGTGACAAAAGAGTACATAAATATAGATTGGCATTGTACCCCCTTAACAAAACTCAAATAAAAATAAACAAAGGGACGCTATAGATTAATTTAGATCGATTTAAAGCCCCAAAATGCGTGAGTTTAGTATAAAGTCATTCAGTACTAATAAATTAAAAATAACATGGTATGTATAGACTATTATAATTTTAAAATATAATGATAGTCGTATTCTACTTAATAACATAAATGTAATAACAAACCAATGTCTGTAACCTAGGCCAGGTGCTGCACCACACCACACCATCAGGACAATATTTAAAAAAAAAGGACATGAAAAAGAAAAAGTGCACATGAATCACGATAGTTTTAGATCAGTTTCACATCAGTTAGTACGAAAGTTAGGGATACGATGTGGACAGGTAATATTTGAACAGTAGAGATTTAAAAGAAGGTAGAGAAGGAGCTAAGCGATTAGGGACGGGAAGTGAATTACATGGCCTCACTGCAGAGACCTTAAAAGATTCATCAAGAAAGGAAGAGTTATGGGATGGAATTTAAATTCACGACACTCCGGCCAACTCTAGTAACGGAGTGGCACCAAAAGTTGTATAATGTAATGATTGAGACAAAAAAAATTTAACTTTGAAAAAGGTTAAGAAATTAAATTCTGGTTTGTAAGTGTTTAATTTGTACTTAAAAAAACCTCAAATATATTCAAAGAGGTTAATGAAAAGGCAAAAATATAAAAGTAGGCTAACAAAACTAAAACCTTTGTCCACGAACTCTCCGAAAGATGCATTTTTACATCCACAGTATAGTCTTAACTGCATAATTTTCTTGTTAAAATAAAATTAAGAAATATCTGTCGAAAATCCGAATCATATGACTCTTTTGTAATTATTTATATATAAGCAAACCATGTATCTACAGTTTCAATTAGATCATACTTTTATAGCCTGACTGTTTTACCATTTTTATAAATACAAATTAATTTCTGATCGACTATATTTTATATATCTTTAAAATATTTTTACTATAAGTTGTTGGTAAACTGTGGCTCTGCCCTTATAAATTCGTTCTGTCCGTCTGACCTAGATTCTTTATACGTTTCGCCAGATATGGAGATGAAATTTCGCCGGCTGATGGATGTTCCGTCGCTTTTCTTGTGAAAAATACGCTTAATTGCTACATTTGTCATTTAAACAATGCGCTATTATGTTTTGTACGGATATTGTTACTGTTCGCAATAACACTTTAATATTTCTAGCGTTGAACGGAGTGTTAAATTTTTATATTAGATTAGCCTGTTTGCGTTATAAGCAAACAAATTCTCTACTAAGTATTTATTAAATTCCTTTTCTTTCTTTTTTTGGGACTGAGGCGCAAACTAGCTGCTGTGGTCTCTGGCAGAATGACCAGCACTGTGGAACATTCTGCTCCTCAGCATAATGCTGAGCCAAGGCCAATTACGACCACCGCATACACGCATCACACAATTTTTTTTGTTTTGTTTTGGATATCTCTCATTTTATTTTTTTCCTTGATTATTGTTATTTTGTGTGTTTATATGTGTGTGTTTTTGTTAGTAATAAATGTTATTTCTATGTCTAAATAGATAAGGAATTCATTGATTCCTTAAGGATCCCGTTAAAACCCTTTACAAGCCCCGGTTTTTCCCTTCTTAGTGAGTTAATATCAGTCCATCTAAAAGGTACTAGCCCAGTCCAGACAAAATCCTACTGTCTCACTGTCTGGATTACCCAATAAATTTATCACCCCATACCCCAGGTTAAGTTACATAAAAGTCACCGAAGTTGAAGATAAAGTATACGAAAAAATTTAGTCAGAAGCAATTTTAATAGGTATTCGCTTGATATGACTTAAATGTATTTAATATAGAATTTTCTTGTAAATCAGTCCAGTAAAGAGGTGCCAGTCCAGTCCATAAGTCCACCCTTGGGTAGATTGCCTAGCGAACCCCGAGGGCCCATCTTAGGGCGTGCTGGGGTGTTTTTAGTGGGTGGGGTTTCGCTACCTTACTGAATAGCAGAGGGATTGGAGTGTAGACCCAAACCCACAGTCCCCGCGTCAATGTCGACATCCTTGATGCGGGCGTGCGTAAGCGCATTTTCTCCTCATTAAAAAAATACATAAGTCCATATGTGAGACAATCCCCACTGTCTCACTGTCATCTGGGTTATCCACACATTACATTTATGTATCCATGTTGAGTTACAACTTACTTAAAAATACGGTAAAACATTTTCTACGACATCATTTTATACATTCAATACAAGTACTCCACATATGAAAGCTCAATTCAAAACGAATAGCTTTACACACTCAAGAAATCCTTAACTCTTTCGTCTCCTATTTAAATCATAATAAGTGCACTAAGAGAGCATTCATACACTTACATAACCGCTATAGAGACAAACCTTGACCCGAGTTGAAAAAAACTTTAAATAAGTGGATTTTCACAACGGTCGTAACGAGTGTTCTGAAATATATTCTTGAATTTTATTTCGCGTTATACGTACTTCTTATGGGTGAATATGAAGCGTATTTATTGATCAGGCATTAACAGATATTTATAGGTTTAGATTAATTTTTTAAATAGAAAAATGGCTGTGACGGACATAAATTGATTCCAGGATTGAATACGAGGAGCCATTCTAACTCGGCATTGTCCACGGGTGACCAAAAATCACTACACAGCACTAGTTATATTTGAGACCGGTTTGTGAAAACCAAGGGATTCATGTTTATTTTTTTATAGAACAGGGGGCAAACGGGCAAACGCCCATGAACACTCTCAATGTCTGAGGGCTCGCGAGTGCGATGCGGCCTTTTAAAAACAAATTGTTCGTTAGAGCGTTAAACATAATTAACATTATTCACGAATATAAGCCATTAATATATAATAATTCCTCAAAGTGATCTTCGATTCTATCGATCAATTAACTCGTCTTTTGTTTTTAATATTTTCATAAGTGTACGTTAAATAAATTTTGATTTGATAATAGCATTTTGCATTCGAATTAGGTTTATATTGCGTGTTCTAAATGCATGTGACTACGGTAATTAGAACACAATGTAAAACATTTAGACAGTGTTTAAATTAGGCACGCTCAAATCCTCGCTTAAAAGCAAAGTTGAAAATGAAAGCGTAATTTAGGGCCTAAGTAATAAAAACCTGAGCGTAATTCAAAAGTTCCGCTTTACATTTTATGTTCCGAAGTCGTAACTAACAATCGCAAGGTGTTTTCATCTATACTAATATAAAAATATTTGTAGGTCTACAACGAATAAGCTATCGCGGAATATGCTCAGAATGAGTATTAAGAATATCAACAGGGCTAACATGCATCATGAGCACACCACACATACATACCCTCACTATACTACACTCGCGAGCAAACAAATCGACTCAAGCGCTACCTCTGCATTCAAAGATTGTTTTAAGTGCAAGTATACAACATTTTAATAAAAATGGTATGTCATTTGAAAGCTTGAAACCTAAGCTTTCAAAAAAATCAACACGATTAAATAAAACGACTACCAACATGTTAATTTGCGCAATGAGGGCGTATGGGACAAATTACTCACTACGCTACCAGCCAGATGCGCTACCCTCTACCCCTATAAAACCCCCGTTACCCTTCAACCTTTATCAGTCGCTTATCAACCGTTGACCGATACACATCTTCGCAACCTGCAATCATTGTTTTCAAGAAACCATGGATGCCACACCTCAAGAAGCCGCTCAAGTTTTTGCCTTTTTGCAACAAGGACTCAGTCAGCGAGTAGTCGCTTCCCAGCTTCACTTGAGTCAATCTGCTGTATTCCGAGTATACAGACGATAGACAAGAGACTGGAGCATCCACTCGGAGACCAACAACCAGCCGCCACCGTTGTACTTCTGAACGAGACGACCGTATCATTGTCTTAACCTCCCTGCGAAATCGGCACCTTACTGGTGTCGACGTGCAGGGCGAGCTGAGACGTGTTCGAGGTATAGCTGTCAGCGAGTGGATAGCAAGAAGACGTCTGAAGGAAGCCAACCTGACTCCAAAAAGGCCTGCAACGGGCCCCAAATTGACTGCAGGCCACCGGCAAGTTCGGCTACAGTTTGCTCAAGAGCATTTTAACTGGAGCATTGGGCAATGGCGCTCGATCCTGTTGACTGACGAGTGCAGAATGTGTATGCATGGCAGTGACAGGAGAGGCCGGGTCTACAGGCGTCCGGGAGAGTGATTTTCCTAATTCTGATTCGCAGAAATCGTTGCCTATGGTGGCGGTTCTTGCATGATGTGGGCTGGTATCTCGTTGGAGAGTAAAACCCAGCTCGTTTTCGTGCCTGGAGTAGGCCGAAGAGCAGGACTGACAGCTGATGGGTACATCACAAATATTCTCCTGGAACATGTTGTGCCCTACGCAGGATTTGTTGACGAAGACTTCATCCTAATGCATGACAATGCTCGATGCCACACAGCGCGCGTTACTCAGCAGTTTCTTCGAGAAGTCGATTTGCGCACAATGGACTGGCCTGCGCTCAGTCCAGACATAAATCCCGTCGAGCATTTATGGGATGAGCTCAAACAAAGGGTACGAGCAAGAAATCCAGCCCATTCGAGCCTTGAAGAATCGAAAGCAGCTTTCTTAGAGCAGGGGGAAGGTATTCCTGAAGACACCGTCAAAAAATGAATAAGGCCGATGAAGAACCGAATACGGGCTGTAATTAGGGCTAGGGGGGCAGTACCAATTAGTAAACCAATAAATTTTATACTCTTTAAGAAAAAAAAACGTGTTTTATTTGTCAATTCTGAACACAACTCCTTTACCCAAAATCCCATTTTTCCCCCATTTAAGTTCAGACACCAATAATAAAAAAAAGGATACGTGGATATTAATAATGATGACATCTCATAAAATCTGAAGTTTTAAGCTTTCAAATGACATATCATTTTTATTAAAATGTTGTACACTTTCACTTAAAACAATCTTTGAATGCAGAGGTAGCGCTTGAGTCGATTTGTTTGCTCGCGAGTGTATTAATTACTTAAGATGTCATGTGGAACATGGTAAAATGGTTGCAGCTCCTTACAAACATTGTGTAAAACAAAAGACTTGGGGATTAAAAGAGTGGCGGAAAGTTTATTGCCAGTTCTTCTCTTCCGTTCTACGCCCTTGATTTGAGAACTGGCAGTAAATGTAAAATTAGAATCATTTAATATGTATTTTATTTGACGTTTATAAGTGTACATTGTGTTAGCTAAATGAATAAATGATTTTAATTTGATTTTAATGACACAACACACCCGATTAGGTATTACGTATTTAATAAAACTTTTCCTTTTGTAAATAATTGAATCTTTTTGTATGTATAGAGAAAACATTGTATATGTTATGAATTCCATTGTATTGTCTTTGATTTACATAACCTTTACACATTTAAAGAAAAAACTGTTTGACCGGATTGAAGTTATGTATTATTATAAATTTACAACTATGACCACGCACGCTGTAAAGCACGCGAAACGTCGGATAAATTTAAAATTATGTTAAATAGTTGTAAATTTATAATAATACATAACTTCAATCCGGTCAAACAGTTTTTTCTTTAAATGAATTCCATTATTAGCTATATCTTTAGTATATTTGATTTTTGTTATATATTATTTATGTTAGCTGCTAACTAGCTACACAAACAATTAAGCTAAAATATTCGTGTAAGATTTCCACAATTTTTTCCATACACATATACTATCTTTGAGTAATTTATTTTTTAAATCCAAGTGCCTATGCCATTCTCAAGTGAAAAGGAGGGGAACATTCTACATACTCCTGCGCTGCAGAGAAGACTTGCAACCGCCGAAACGGGGACACGAGGTGGTCTTTCCCCACGGAGACCAGTGAAGAGACGGAGGACTAACGGTTCAATGGTGTAACCATATTTTTACGCCGCATTCCACTTGCCCCTCGTTCAACTTGTCTGTGACCTGACCGCTACAGTATTAGGTTTTAAATTTAATTCTCAAGAATAATGGAAATAATAAACAAATTTTACATAATTTTCGATGCAGAGACCATTCTGACATCTCTTCTTTTTTGACTGTGTTTTTTTTAAATACCGCCTCGGACTCTATTTTAATTTGTTGTGTTCTCGGAAAATTACTATTCTACGGGAACGACTTCATGCAGGCAACTTTTAAAGGCTTAGTTGTATTCGCAAAAATACTTCGACATACTTATAAATCTCTTGCCAACACCATCTGAGTTTGATATTTGGCGAAATAACGCCATAAATTCCGAATGAACGTATGCGTTCCTGCAGTGGTTTGTCGAAATTATTGCTCAAACTAGGCCTTGTCGATTCTGACCTATAAATTGAAATCAGATTTGATTTTAAAAATTTTACTCCGTTTCATTCATTCATTAGCCTTTATTGCTGACACCCAGTACAATGTAATAACAAATATTTAAGTTACATAAAAAAAACACTTAATTCTAATACATAAATAAAACTTAATCTAATACGTCACTTGACCCGTTTTAGGTAATCAGCGTGTCCTGTGACACATAGGCCTCTTCCAGCTGTTTCCATTCTTTTCTGACATTAGCTCTTCTTGTCCAAGTTGTGCCTCCTATTATCTTTATATCGTCTGCCCATCTCTTGCTCGGTCTTCCTCGTTTCCTTTTTCCATCACATGGTTGCCATTCTGTAATTATTTTTGTCCATTTCAACCTGCTATCTCTCGTCATGTGCCCAGTCCAGCGCCACTTCAACTGCCTTATTTTCTTTATAATGTCTTCTACTTTGGTCGTTGATCTGATCTCTTCTGCTCTTTTTCGATGTCTCAGTGTTACACCCACCATGCTTCTTTCCATTCCTCTTTGGCATGTTCTCAACTTTAGAAGATGTTTCTGAGATAAAGCCCAAGTCTCGCAGCCGTATGTAACACATGGTAGGATACATAGATTGAACACCTTTTTCTTAGCTACTATTGGGAAGTCTTTACTTTTAAGGACTTCCTTCTTCTTCTTATAGTGCCATCTCCTTGCGAAGGTTGGCGATCATCATGGCTATTTTAATTTTGGATGCCGCGCTTCTAAACAGTGACTTGGTGCTTTGACCAAACCATTGTCTCAAGTTATTCAACCAGGACTTCCTTGAGTGACCAAAATCTCTTCCAGGCGCAAGACACTCTTCTTTCTATCTCAAGATCCATTTGGTCATGAAATGATATTATTTGCCCTAAATATACGTAGTGATCTACATATTCGATAGCATCTCCTCCTATTTGTATCATAATAGTTTCTCTATTTGTCATTATTTATTTCGTTACATTTACTCCGTTTACTACGTAAAAATTCTTATTTAAATAATAATTAACAAAAATTGTTATTGTAGTCTTAATTTCCTTGTTTTATAGTTTTACATACAATTCCACCTCGTCGTCGGTATTTCTATAACATAGCGTTTTATAAGGCACTATTTCAAGCACTTTGTGGTCCACCACCAGCTGTCCATAGAAGAATGAGAAGTATCCGAACATACAGACAGACTCGAAAGAGACAAACGCGTACCAATTCTGAAAAGGTCGGCAACGTACTGACAGTTTTTAGATGAGCCCCGCCCCGTGTTCTATATGAAAAAAATCCGTAATTTATACATTCTATTTTTTTTAAATCACATCTATAGGTGGCTGAACAAAATTTGACACAATTCGAGATAATCGCATTACGCTCGCGATCAAATCCAAAGTCACACGAGGCGCCCAAATTGGAGATAAATTATACGAAAAAATTTAATCAGAAGCAATTTTTACCCGACGGGATTCGCCGTTTGATTGGACTGAAATGTATTTAATACACAATTTTCTTTTACACGAGCTTATATGAATTTTTTATGTCAAAATCATCAGAATACTCTGACGATTGCAGAGAACTTCAAGAACCATTTGAAACAGTAGTTTATACAATTTGCATACAAATGATTTCTGATGTATATTAATACCTAGCTAGAAACAGTTTTTTTCTCCATTTTTAATGGGTGCTCCGTAGCATATGACCCGTCCATCTCCATTTCATTTGGTCTATCTTAGTGAGAATGTCTATCAGACCTGTTCTAGCTCTTATGTCTGTGTTTCTTTGCTCGTCTAATTTTCTTATTCTTCGCATGGCTGGCTTTACGCACAACGGACTATGATCACTATTTAAAATTTGACACATGTAATTAGAAAAGGAAAACTCAAATAATAATCTACTAGAAACGCCAGAAACATAATGTTGGTCCTTCGAGCCGGATCTTTGAGAGTAAAATAACAATTCTATAAACTGGGTAAGATTAACGAAGCTACGTATATGTGTGTGATGTATTATGATAATAATGTCCATCAAGATGATCTAGTTATGCATATCAACCGACCGGACGGTACACCTGCGATTTGTGTAACAAATTACCCGGCCATTAGGCGCGATATGTAAACTTGAATAGCTCCATTGATCCAAGTATGAACAGATAGCGACTGTCGGGAAATTTTATTTTAATATTAACAATTTTTTATTATTTGATGATAATGATACTGTAAACTGAAACTCATACTCTAAATATTTATTCATATAGGTAACCAAGTATACTAATGAACGTCAACAGAAAAGATGTTAAATTGATTCTAAATTTACATTTACCACCAGTAAATTGGCTAAGTCGTTTATTTAGTGTGACTGAGAATTGTTATAATTAATTCAACTCATAAAAACACGTTAATTTTTTATTCCAGATATTAAACTATTTCAAGAACTGTTTTGTTCTTCTGCGATACTGCTGGTCGCTACATAGTCTAGTAAGAATACTATACATATATAGTATTCTTGTTCACATA
Organism: Pieris macdunnoughi; assembly: GCA_905332375.1. NCBI lineage: Eukaryota > Metazoa > Arthropoda > Insecta > Lepidoptera > Pieridae > Pieris > Pieris macdunnoughi. Next base: position 1,943,734 of record CAJOBZ010000062.1, read on the forward strand.
ACTTGGACCACATGGGATATCAAGTTATCTGTAGGCGTATTATTAGAGAGACGAAAGCGGACAAAGGTGTGGCTTCAATTAACAGGTTAGATATAGGTTATTACAATATAGAGGTAAAGGCTGGTATTATCAGTGATTTGTTAATACCATAAACTTATACTGAATCAGTATGAGTATTAGACTAAAAACTAAATCTTTATGTATGTCATAATATGAAACGGACTCGTCATTTGTCATTTTGCTACGAACAAATCCGGAGTTTTTTTTGGATACAGGTACAGATCCAGACAATTTAGAAAAACTTATTGTGACGGGCAGAGTGAAGGACACTAGGTAATTTACCGAAGACAGGGTGGAGTGAAGGAAATAGTGTAGCAAGTTTAAAATGACTTTCAGAAATTAAGAGCGCGACTGAAGATTTATGTCATTATAATAGGAGTTCTTTAATTTTTTAAATGTCCATATGTGAAAACAATTTATTTATTTATATATACATTCTAAAACAATGCGTATGCCTAAAAAAATACAAGAAAATATGACATCACAAATTTAACACACATACACATCAATTACATTAGAACATAAGCAATCTATCAATTAAACAAACATCCACTAAATAAATATAAAAAAATAACTGAAACAAAAATTTTAATTAAACTAAAAATAAAATAACAATAATAACCAAAACTATTTTCTTGTTCTGTTAGTTAAATCAAGTTGTAGTGTAATGAGTACAAATTTTATTTATCAAAGTATATTACAATCAACATTCAATTTTTATCTGAAAATTTCCTAGTCGTAAAATTAAAGATTGCACGTTAATCCGATAAAATACTTTATTAAAAGCATAAAATTCAGTAGACATTTTTTGAACAATGCTTAAGCCAATCTCTTATTGGAGTCGAGTCGTGGAGACCCTTGCATCGGAAACATGCAAAGCCACTATCAAACTTATATAAAATCACAGACTATTTTGTGTAACGTACGTTTGATACCTACTTTAAATGAGTAATGATATATATATAATATAAGTTATATATGTATATTATGTTATAAGTGAAAAACCTGAAACAAAATACGATGGCGACCCTTATTTTTATAAACCCCTATCGATAAAAACGAAACAGCCTGCAGTCTTTTAACAAAAATATTCTTTGGTCTCTTTCCATCAACTTAAATTTGTATTATTCCATAATATTGGGGGAGTTTTCGTGTTGTTCCCACGAGAATGTAAGAACATGCTCCTATTTCACCATGCCTACTGCTGATAGAGGACAAATCTTTGCTTTTTTTATTATTAATTAACTATTAATTAATTAAGATGTCTTGTGGAACATGGTTCAATTTACAAACATTGTGTAAAACAAAAAACTTGGCGATTAAAAAGAGTGGTGGAGAGTTTATTGCCAGTTCTTCTCGTCCGTTCTACGCTCTTAATTTGAGAACTGGCAGTAAATGTCAAATTAGAAGCATTGTGTTTCCTAAATGAATAAATGATTTTGAATTTGAAATATTGAGTATCCAATCTTAATATTTTAAAGCTTAAATGAAAAATTATTGTGTCTCGATAAGTTAAAAAACTGCAAGATAAAATTTAATAAAACATTGCATCAGGAATTTTCGCAATTCGATTATGGAGTGGCTAAGAAAAGCAAACAGGCTAGATATGAGAACGCGTCACTGAGCTTATACAAGAATGTTAGACAATATACTTCACTCGGTCAAGAGCAGAGAATATGGAATATATGAAATGAAAGAGAAAAATGACAGGTTTATTGTTATACCAATTATGAAAACGTGCTGTATATGTCTACAATTACACGATAATATTTGTATTGTTAAATTAAAATATACATTATTTTTAACAGAATTTATTTATGGAAAACCATTAAATCGTGATTGATAATAATTTGAAAATGTTCTAAAATCAAATTCATCAACTTCGTTTATTTATTTATTATATACATGATCTTAAATAGAAAATAATTTGGTGTGGTGGAAACACAAATAGAGTTACACATATGTAATGTATGATGGAAATGTTTATCATAAATAGTCTAACAAAAAAGCCAGCCACAGTATATATCTAAGTCTTATGTGTAAGCCATTATAGCCAGAATAGTGAACCATAACTACAATAAAAATTGATAATTTATTTCAAATGCACATTTGGTAATAATTAATTGATTCCAAAATGAAAAAGATACTTTTATCGCTGTTGGTATTAAAAGTAGATAAATATGTCTTTCACGCTAAATCATTTAAACAAATATTATTTTAATCCTGCGCAGACGAAGTCGCGGGCACCAGCTAGTAAATCTATATAAATAACAATCCAATTCATTCATCATAAACACAAAAAAACTTGACACATTCGAACCGTTCCATTGAACTATTTTCAGTTCAGGAAATTGGACTTCCAATGTAATTAAGTCAAACTACGCTAAAACAGATAAGTACCGTACAAATAAGGTGTACTTTGGAACGCATAAATTCTACTCGTAGAGGATTGCCCCTTCTAATCGTTTTTCGTTAATTGTGAAAAATCTTCACTGTGTCGTGAGTCGATTAATTCTTTACTAACTACAAAAGGGATCAGTTTGACCTGTATGTTTGTGAGTATTTAGGTATGATATTGCTTCGTACGTATCCTTAATTTCGTAAATATCGTCCACAAATTGCAAAGTATTTTACATTCACAAAATTCCTAATCTACATATTAATAATAAATCTAATAATAATATCTCCCTGTGGCTGTGTACCTTTGACGCTGGCAGCATTTCCTCGCTGCATTGCAATACTTTTACGTTGTGCGAGGACAGCACCAGCTCTGGGGTCACCGGTACTATCTATCAGGTGCCAACTTAAATATTTTAACTTGAATCTTTAGGTTAGGAATATTAAATATTTAAAAATTTAAGTGTTGGAAATAAATATTTTATTTGAATCTTAAAATTTACATTTTAAAGATCTAATTCCTTTATTCAAACAATAAGATTTTCGTATGAAATACTGCAGCCTTGTATGACGTTTATATATGATTTAAAAAATGCATTATATGACCAGCTGCCCCCGCGAACTTCGTTTGGAATAAATATGATATTTTAGCTTAGCCTATATGTTTAGTAGCTACATACCAACATATGGAACATTTTTCTATGCTACTCCAAAGAAACTGTGAAAAAAAAGAGACGACGACTTCTCCTACGGTTATGTAATTTCTGTATGATTTGACTCTCTTTTAAATTTGACTAAATCTCATAACGTCTCTTTTTTCATAAACCAGCAATGACAGTCTATCTATCTAAGATGCTTTTTCTACAAGACTAAACACTGTCTGAGAAAATTGGGGTAACAGACCTCTCCTCAATTGTATTCCGTTGATTGTCAGTCAGTGCTACGCCCGTTGCTAATGCGTTTTTTATTACCACTCTCGTTCGTTGCTAGAATATCCCAATGTTAATCCATAACAGACATTTTTATCGCATTAAGGACGTATTAAGTAGTTTATAACGCAAAACTATATAAAAAATCAAATAAATCAGTGGCGCTACAAGTTTTTAGATCTGTATCTCTGGCCTCAGATATCTGTATCTTTTTCATGATCACATGTCAATCTAATAGGCAATTAGGTGATCAGCCTCCTGTGCCTGACAAACGCTGTCGGCTTTTTAGCCAGCCGGTTTCCCCACGATGTTTTCCTTCACCATTCCAGCGAATGTTAGATGCACACATAGACAGAAAGTCCACTGGTGCACAGCCGGGGATCGAACCTACGACCTCAGGAATGAGGGCCGCACGCTGAAGCTACTAAGCCTACACTCCTCGTATAACTATAAAATTGAATCTCAAATTGGTGTCATTGAGATCTGGATACATTTAATTCTGAATTCATTTAACCAACTAACACCAAGCAACGAAGAAATAATTTAATAATTGTATATAATTCAACGACATTTCATCTGATACAACTAAGCAGACAAAAAAACAAAACAAATATCTTGTTTACCAGTACACGACTCCCGTTTGACCTTAATAAATGGTAGCTTCAATTGAATTAATTTCTGCAAATAGGTCGTTGGTATATTTTACGTTGTACTCCATTTAGGTTGGACTGTAATTGTAATAGATAGCTTTTGCAATTTGTATTGACATTTAGAAACGTATGTTTATGTGAAAATACTCATGATGAATATTAAATATTTTTGACTGAAATGTATATATGTATATTGAAATCCAAGAACACGATAATTTTAATCAAAATGGGCTCAATCCAGCATTATGTTGATGTCAGCAGCAAATTGGATTTGGGCTCATACTATATTGGAGCAAATAAAATAATTAAGGATATCAGATTATAAGGAATCTTTTTTATGTTAAGTATTCTTCGTGATGTTATTGCCATTATATATATTAGATTACTAATTAGTAACTAAGTAATTAATAAATTAGATAAAATAAAAATTACAAAGCAGTGTCAAATTGTTTCCGTTTCGTCTATAATTAGCCAGTAAGCATTTTTAATTAAACTAAATTCCAGTTACAAGAGATACACAAAACCTAATGATAATAACAATTTGAAAAGTAATTTCTATTTCCGTTAATAAAATGTCAATTCGATTGACCCCGGGTACCCCTATTCAAATGTAAATTGAAAAGCCTCTCCTGAAAGTTGAAATTCAGTTGATAGCCATGTTTGGGGCAAAACCGCTAATTTATTTTGATATTTAATATCATCATTTTAAGGTGCAAATTCGATCAGCGAGTCTCAGAACTTGTTGCAAAGCTATGTCGAGATTGGTATCTGAATATATTTCATAGCTTTAAAATATTGGTCGGGTTTCGAATGGCGAAGCATTCCCGATTACACCTGAGTTATTGTCTGCATTATTTAAGTCGATTTCCATTTCATATTTTGGCACGTAGAAAGTCGAAAGCTTTATATTGCTAAGAATCCAAGTTGAACCTTTTCATTATTTTCCAACTTTATTAAATGAAGAGAAACGTCGATGGAATATCTGAAGAACGTCTGAAACTACGTGATGTGTATATTATATTTATCGTAATATTCTACTCCAAATCAAACATGTGCATTGAGTAAACTTTCGGAAAATGTTCTTATTTTAAACTTCGAAAATAAAGCTCGAAAATCCGAACGCGTTCGATTTGTTACAACGTACATTTTCTTTACGAAACAGAACTAGTTTTACGTGCAGAAAAACCTGTTAAAATGCTCCGAGAATTCACATTTGTGGAAAACTATTTCCATACCAACGTTGTTATGATGCTATCAAGAACTCGCGCCAGCCTAAGTTTTTTCAATATTAAAAACAAATATAAAAGCGAATGAATGAGCACGAGTTGCACTCGCAGATATGAACGAATGAATGAAAACGTTTAAGAGCGAATGTAATTATGCCTTCCATTCACTCTCGGAAAACAATTGATGCTCATATATTTTGTTGTTCATATATTTTTTAGTAGAAACTGAAAATTTTTATAAAGTCATGGCGTATTCATTGAAGGTAAGTGTATTGTGACAGTCAGATAAAACATTATATATACCAGCAGACCCGGCCAAGCGTTGCTGTAGCTAAAGTTTTTGTTATATTACATAGTAGTAAACTATCCAAGGGAAACGGTAGGAGAACACCAGTCATGGGGAGCATGCTTTTTTGGTGGTTGGCATCATTACATTGTAGCTTATGTGAAACGTTGGTACTTTCAACACAGCGCCATCTGTTAGTTATGACTGTCAAATAATTTACAATAAAAAAATAATGCGGGTATAAATTAAGATGTAAACTATCCTATCTTTTATGTTAGATCAAACTGCACACGATGTACAAATTTGATTGAAATTGGTTAAGTATCTTAGGAGTCCATAGCGGACAAACAACTTGACGCATAATTTGTATATATAAAAATATATATTGCGAATCTCTGTATCCTGGTCATAATATTATTCTTAAAAAGCAACGGACGAAGTTTATTGCTACTTTTTTAGAGCAAGACTTTAAAATTTTCACAAATACATAAAACAGTATTTGTCTATTCACGACTTAATCAAAAATTTTGATATTAAAGCTATTTATACGTTTTTTATGTTCTTAATACACACACAAAAGTCAAAAAGTGAAAATCGTAACAAATAATCGGTAACACAATGTACACTTATGAACGTCAAAAATACATATTAAATGCTTCTAATTTTACATTTACTGACAGTTCTCAAATCAAGGGCTTAGAACGGAAAAAAAGAACTGGCAATCTCCGCCACACGAGCAAGTTGGGTCATTTAGAATTACGTGTTAACCTAAACTAACCTAAATTTTAATATAATTTTTTAAACCTGATAATCCTAAGCATTCTAATATGCTAACATTATTCCATATAGAACTTTAATTCAACACATCAAGTCTTTAGAGTAATTAGAAAATGAATAGCACTCTATTAATATATTTCGTCCTAGTTAGGGCATAGTGCTTTCATTTAGTGCCTAATGTAGCGTGGATGCGCCCGGCCGGCTAACGACCGACATGACTCCGAACTTACGAACTACATTTATAGAGAAACACAGTTTACTCACTTGACAGTGGTTTATATTTTTTTGTCATCGTTAACAAACTGTTTTATTTATAACGAAACGAAAAGACTTTATAGGTAGAGAAAAATAATAAAATAAATCTTAGCTTTAAAAGCTTTTTATTACATGTTAAAAGCCTATAATATTATAATTAACACTACCTCAACGTGAGTAGTGTTAGCCTAGTGGCTTCAGCGTGCGACTCTCAACCCTGAGGTCGTAGGTTCGATCCTCGGCTGTGCACTAATGGACATAGAATGTGCGCATTTAACATTAGCTCGAACGGTGAAGGAGAACATAGAGGCAACCGGGCTTGCCTTAGACCCAAAAAGACGACGGCGTATGTCAAGCATAGGAGGCTGATCATGGAACAGATACAAAAATCTGAGGCCCAGACCTAAAAAGGTTGTAGCGCTACTGATTTATTTTTTACTTTCTTAACGTAGCAGTAAATATTCGTTATTTGTTATATTTTGCTATTCAAGGCTTCGCCACTAAACGTTACATACACTTTGGACTCCTCAGATGCTTTTAACTTGATATGAGCTAAAATTTTTGCATCTTTACAAATGGGGACCCAAATGTTAGGTAAATTTCTTAAAAGCGTTATAAAATATATTGTATGTCCTTTTATATAATATTCTCAGTACAATTCAAATTTAGATACTTATGTATAAAGCTATATTTTCTATTGTAATATTAGAAGCTCAAATACCTGTAGCATATGCTGGTTCCAAATCATCTTCATCGTCCGTGTGATGTCGACTGGACGCGTGCGAGTGTGAGTGAGAATGTGAATGGTGCGGCACACCCACATGCACTGGTTGTATCGGCTGCTCATAGTGTTTATGATGATCCACGTACACTCTATGATGATGGGGGCACGGGACCGGGGGCAAATAGTCCGCTATTGTACCACCGCGGGTCAACGTCGACCCAGCACTTAGCGTCCCACCACCAGAACACGACGCTAACGCACTACGCACTGATCCCAGATCGAGGGATGGCCGTCTTGATAGTTCCCCGTAACTTTCACCAAATAGAGCGCTCGCTGGCACAGCGTGTCTTACTTCGTGATGATGGGAGTGTCCCCCGTTGGAAGAGGAGTGGGGGGAGGCAGAATGATCCCGACTGTCGCGGGAGGTAGACGCGGTGTGGATGATGCTCTCATCCTGTGTCTCCATGACCTCTCTCGCGGTAGGTGGGTTAGGGTGGGAATGCACTACGGATGTTCCCGCGCGGCGAGGGCTGCGGCCCCTGTCGGGGAGCACGGAAGACGCGGACCAGTATCCCCAAGCCATTGTGGCTGTTTTCGCGGAAGACTAAATTGACTGAAGGATTAACAACGTTAAGAGATATTGTAAATACAAATTATTTAAAGTGATGTTTCATTTCAGTTACACTTTAGAATATATAAGCTTTGGTTAGGAAATCGTTAATTAAGTATGAAAATTTAACAGCCCGCTTCTGGTTCTCTTTCTCTTATAAGATCAGGCTTTAGATTCTTTAAAATCGAAACAATACTTGTTTTGAAATGTAACCCAAGACCTCCAGGTATACAGCGTACGAATTACAACACAAAGACAGTAGGGCGTTGCCACTTTACTATAGTTGACAAATTTCATCAACAAAAATGAAACATACTTTAAATTTTTTTAGGTTTATATTAAAAAGTAGACAACCCTAAGATACACAACTGTAAACGAACCTAATCTCCTTTGACGTCGTTTGGGAGCAGCCGCCCGAATACGTAGTTCGGTCAAAAATATTTTGCAAACCGAGCCATATCATTTCAGCGACGAATTTCAACAACCTATTCATGAAATATTATTTTTGCTATTAAGGCGATCGCAATTTCTGTTTTTACGTCATTAAAATAACGTAAAGAGCTGTGTTAACCTAGTGGTTAAGCATGCATGTCTCGACCTTGGAAATTTTAATATTTTAATACTTGTGCGGTGAAGAAACCGGCATGATTCTTACTTGCCTAGAGAGAAAAACTTATGGCAGGGACTTAAAAACGTTGTTTACAAATATGTTTATAACCGTAATAGAAAAATATCTCTGTAGAAATACTTTTTAAATCCAATAGAAATAAATCGTTTCCGTCAAAAAATGTTAAAGGAAATTGCCAACTTATCTTCTAAGTTTTCTTATTTTTTGGAAGCCTTTCCAAAGCGGAAATTGGATAAATAAGTACTTAACTGATAATATAATTAAATGAAGTCAGAAACGATTTTATACAACGACATCTAGGGAACTTAAAAACATCAAAATCTTTAAAACACAGAAATAATATAAAATTGCAACAATAGGTATACTCATGATAACTGTTTAAATTTAAGGAAATATCTGGTCGCCAAACTAAAAAAAATTACATGTTTCCTTTTCATTTTTCGTCATCGTTTATTGAAGTAGGGCGAATGGAAAAAATATATGGTGGAGTTGAGTAGTTTATGTATCCATTTTGAAAGATCGATACGATTCAAATAACTTCGCTCGATAGAAAAAAATCCAAATATAACCAATTTTTGAAACTTTGAATTCATTTTATGACGAAAATGTATATATAAACATCATTTTGAAATTTACACGATATATTTTATCGCAAGCCTGGTAATCCATTTTAGAAAAAAAATGATAAAATAACATTAATTTAATGTTTTACATAACTAATTGTTATTACGGGCCAGCGCGCCTCAGTGCTACAGCTCTGCACTGCGCTCCGCAGTCCATCCCGAGGCACTGACACAGCAATTCGTGCTGGGGCTATAAACTTGTTATATAAATAAATATGAATTATGTCCCAAAGTTTCGCATTCGTCACAGCCAACGGGGTCTATGTGAATCATTAGATAACTTTCATTTAAAAAAATAATTCGACAACTGTTTAGATTACTATTATGTTAGACACTTCGGCGATATAAAACAAAGACTAAAGATGTCGGTACCCTATTAGTTACCATTGTTACGACGTTTTGTCCAGTAAAAATAATGGTACCAACAATGGTATTGTAGCCACAAAAATTCATTTTACAAGTTCCTAAAGAACTTCCAACTTCCGTTGCAGAATAAGATTCAGAGTCAAGACTCAGCATGACTCTCTCATCACGATGCTGCACTTTAACAAAACCCCTTTATGTGCAATCGAGTAAAAGAACTCTGCGTGCAGTGCGATTCGAGCGCTATGCGGCGTTACATAAATCAAACATTTGCTATTGGCACTTTTACGGCTTTTATATGAAAACCATGTTGCGGCCATTATCGTAAAAAGCTTTTACATAAACGAAACCCCTGTGTGATCGAAGTTATATACGTAACTATGATATACAGCTTAGTATTTTACGATTTGATTCTTAAGAAAAACCTCTATAGACGCTGTCGTTCAACAACAGAGCATTTCTTAAGGCAGTTTTTTTCGCGCACCACCACTATGTGGAATCAGCCCACTGAGGTAATTTCGAACCAATTTGACTTAGGGTCCTTCAAGAAAAGAGCGTACCAATTCTTAAGGGATGTAAAGAGTAGTTCTTTTATTGCGATATTAGGATAGTAGTTAAATGTATATTTTGCGTGATGGTATAATTTTGGGCATATTCATATGAGGAAATGAAATAAGAACTGATTTGTGTACTTATTCATTTTAATAGAAAATGTATTTTTAAAATACATTTACATTACATACATACATAAACATACATTTTGAGTTTATTTTTCCTTTATATTTTATTACGCCCATGGCATTAATTATTTTATTGATAACATCTTACTCAAAGAAATATTAAAAAATAAACAATACGTTTCATTATACGCAATTTCTCTTCGCATGTTGCAAACTATATTAAACCTGCAGGGTCGCAGATAAATAACTAAAAATAACACAATATAATACGGTCACTAGATATTGTATTTGAGCAAACATAATGGCGTTGATATAAGGTCAGGTTGCACTATTTATATCACTCTGAGTGTGAAAGAAGTTGATATCTTATCAAAAGGATATTAATTTCTTTTGGAAGAATTTTAAAGGACTCGTTCCAGATTCTCGGCAGCTTTTATGCGAGCAGACACATGTAGCTGTTCTGACAACAACATTGGACAGCTAAAAATAACCTGACCATGAAAAGAGCGTACTAAATATAAAAAGGCCGGCAACGCAATCGCGAGCCGTTTGGCATTGGAGTACCCATTAGCGGTGGCACTTAACATCAGTGGAGCATCCTGTCCATTTTCCCCCCAGCTGTTTAATCAAAAAGCCTAGTAAGGCTAAAAAAACAACCTCCAGCTTTACCTAAAAGCCTCGGTCTACACCCACGGTCTCATACGCAAATATCAGTAAAATAAAATAAAGCATATTATCATAATCAGTTAACATCCATACTTCTACTGAAAAGCGAAATTTTACTATCTTGAAAGTCAAATCAAATTATTTCAATTAGGCCTATTGAAAAGACACTTTTGAAAGTCAAAATTACAAGTTAAAAATAATAAAAAAAGACTAGTTGCCCCTTCCAAAAGGTAGTTTCATATGGAGAAGAATGGGCAATAAACTCAATACTTACTCGATTTGATAATTATATGTGAAAACCATGTACCTTTGAGCAATCACATTTTGAATATCGGTTTAATAACATTATTTTTGTATACGAATATTATGTAGCGAAATGGAAAAATCTGTTATCTATTAAATCCCTGGCGAACCGGCCGTATACTGTCATATTTGAAATATTCCATATTTTAATATGGACGCATAAATTATAACCTAATGTTAAATTCATTTTCCGTGTGGCTTTCCAACGTAATTGATTTGGTTTATTGAATTTATTATAAATAAAAATATAGTTATGGAATAGACACAACTACATCTGAGTTTATTGTGGCAAACTGTCCACTACGATCAGTTCATGTTATTCCTAATCAAATACAAAATCATTGATGCATAAATATCGAGTTACTCGGAAGCTATCGCTCATTAGTGACAAGGCCGCCCATTAAAATTCCTATGTTATATGTATGTAATGAAGTTTTAAATAAATAAAAGTCCAAAAATAACCGAATAGGAACATTATGGCCGATTTTCGTGTTGGTAGGATCAATATCGTGGAAAAAGTAATAAACGACACATACAAAAATATGTCTGACTCTTATTACAAGACAACGTTTCACAATGTACGGATAAGTTCTACATAAGTTCCAAATTAGCTATTTATTACTTATTGGTAGGATAAACACTATTGTTGCGTTTCACGACTGTCAGATAGTGCTAATTGTCACATAAAGTCCATCATAACTTATGAGTCCGATGAATGTCAAATAGCACAATTTATCTTCCAAATAATTTATGTGTTGCATAGCTATTTGTTACTTTATCCATACATTGTGAAACATACCCTTAATGTCTAGCCTTTCAAACCCTAAATAACAAATATATTATTTGACAGTTACTAAAATAGGCGATAACATAGACTCCCTCTACATTACAGTATAAAAAGGTCGCTGATATGAAAATGGAAATAACGTGTATGTCAATATTTCTATAGTCGGTTCATTTGAGTCGGCAGCGGGCGGTATTGTCTTTATGACGTTTAATATCTTCGAACACATGGTAAAATAAGAGTATATTCTAACAGTTCTTCAGATCTCGCGACTATCTGACCACCATGAAACACACAAAATGTCTGCTTCGAATCAATTCGTGTTTATATCCGTTAACGATTGGTGTTCCTGTACGTTTTGTTATTTATTTTTAAAGTCACAAGGATAAAACAGTCAAAAGATAATTGAGTGTAATAATCCGTTTGTAGAAAGCTAATAATGCTTTGACACAGGGAAATATTTAGTCTCATGACTTAACGCGAATTATGTAAAATCCAATAAATTTATGACATACCGTCACTGTACAAAAAAATATTTTTTATTCCTAGACTCTTATGTCATTTAAGTGGTATAGTCATGAAGTAAGGACTTATGTTATTAATAAAAAAGTCCTTTTTACCATTTAAAACTATGGACAAAAGCACATAATAATATTTTAACGAACATTGACGAAATGGAACATTTTTTTGACACAATAGAAACATTTTTGTTTCTCTAGACATACGAGGTTATCGTTCTACAGTTTACAAGTCTCGTTCCTGAATCAGAGGGTAAAACTCAGACATCTTAGGGTAAGTCTGCATAGAATAAAGCAAGGCTTGCATGAGAAATCAAAGCAGCAGACTATAGTCTGACTTAGGGTCAAGAAAAGAGCGTACCAATTCTTAAAAGGCCGGCAAAGTACGTGCGAGACCTCTGGTATGTGAGTGTCTATGGGCGGTATCGCTTAATATCAGGTGAGCCTCCTGCACGTTTAAGCAAGATTTAAATCCACTTCACCACGAAATCCTAACAAACGAATATATCATTAAGATTAACATTTCTGGGTAACACAAGATATAAGCCACACGAGAATAATAATTCCCTATTGACCAATGCATCTTGTGGCGATGAATCGACGCTTATTAAAATTCAAATATTAGTAGGAAATACCTAGAGAGGGAAGTGGTTGATGTTGCATATTAAAATGATCGCGATAAAATTTATATAAAATTTTAATACACTATACTGTGATGTGTTATATCACGAATCTATATACGACTGCAATTTGTAAGTTCTACAATCTCACATTTCTCATTCTCTCTTCAGGTATTTTTGTAGAATAGCTGCTCTTCATAATTTAAAGTATAAATCTAACTCTAGCACACCTATTTATACATGTAATAAAATACCTAGAAACCTCATGAAATTTACTCGAAATCGTATCGCTAAAACAGTTGATTCGTCACATTATGAGTTCATGACCTTTAAGGTTATTGACCCTAACGTGCACACTTGAAACCTAACATGTAAATTGTAAGCTGTGTGTTCTTTACAGCAAATTATTTCAGTACATAATTAGTTCTATATGAGAATACTCAAGACCTGTCGTATTTGATACTCTATTGAGGGCTTTCATTCAATTCTTATATTCAGCTAATATGGCTAATATGGCATGGCTAAAGATGCCATGACACGTTAAGGCAACATCTGGAAGAAAATAGGAATTTGTATCAAAAACGAAATAACACTGATATGGGCTCTAGTGTTACCTATTCCTGTATGGAGTAGAAATGTGGACTATCTTGGCTCGAGAAAGGTAAAGGATTGATTCCTTGGAGATGTGGTGCTGGTGGAGAATGCTCAGAATACCAACCCAACTCCGCATACGGACTCGCCTGTCTACCATATGCCTACAGCGAATTGGTTCTTATTTCGGCCATACAATGAGGCGATGAGAACTTGGAGAAACTGATCGTGGTTACATAGAAGGCAAAAGTCACGTGGCCATTCACCAACCAGATGAACCGATCAAGTGAAAGACTCATCGTCCTCAAAACTGTACACTGTCATAAGAGAGGCGCTGGACAGAAACCGATGGAAACAGATAGTCCGCTCCAGGTGCATCGTTGCTGACCACGACGCTCATACATGAGCTGCCGATTAAATACAGTATAATTTGAAAATAGTGTATCGTGTCAGCGCTTTGCCTTATTCACCGCGATATTTAATATTGATATTGAAAGAAGTCAATTAATGTTGCTTGTTTGTTCACCGTCGCTTCTTATGAACTGTATAAAGGATGCATTGAATCGGCTATAATGGTAGATGATGCCGAGAAATGTTTAATTGAGTAAATATTAGTTTCACTGTGGCATAGAGGAAAATTTATTGATATTTTCATTATGTTTGCAAAACAGAATTATTGTTTATTGCATGTTATATAAACATGGCGGAGAATATTGAAACCGGTTTCAAATTATTGCGTTCACGGGAAAATCTATTTTAAGTTATTTAGAAAACTCATATGTTATTTTTAAATTCATTTAACAATTTTATCACTGTTTTAATCATAGCATAGAAAAATATGCTACAAGACAAATACTACTGCTTTGACTCGGAGTTAATTTCGTCATACTACCAGTTATACTAAAATAATATAGCCAAAAATGAAAATAAAATAGATGACATACATTTAACTAAGTAAACCGTATTCGGATGTGCATTATAGCAATTAAAATCCAAAGATCTACAGAACTCCAACATCAACGGTGTTCGCGAAGCGCGGACTGAAGATATTTCAAAATGGCTCTGCCAGCATGCAGCAATGACAATGCGACTTCTAAGCCACATCAGAACTAATCTCAAAACAATGATAGGGACAATTACGGGCCATTGACTCCATAAACAACTTTTGTATCAGACAGCCCCATCTACAGAGGCTGTTTCAGCGCAAAGGAATCAGCCACCCACGGAGTCCTGGAATGCGAGGCTATGGCTAACCAACGAACAGAAATCCTCGGAGCAGTGAGGTCTCTCCTTAAAGCCTGCGAAGTGCTCAGGAGACTTCTGTGCTTCTAGAAGGAGCCAGACTGGCTTAGATGGCCAGGACTTTACGAACATCGGACCTAGTAGAGAGTCTAACTGCTGAAACTGAGTCCACCAACCTTAAACCTTTTTATTTATTAAAAAATATTCCCATATTGTTCTTTAGTAGAGATTTAAATCATAAACACGCTATCAGATTAAACACGATATTTATGACAATTATCTTCATTATCTTTCCAATGTTCACGAAGTCCCTTACATGAATATGAGTATCAAAATTTTACAACCCCAACCGTCGCACTAACCGTTAATACAAAGCGATAATAAAACAAAACGCCGGGATAATGCGTACTTAATGAAACTACGCGAAATATAGCCAGCTATAAACTATTCGAGCGAGGCGCTAATTCGACTTTAGAAGGCGCGTTGAATTAGCACTTCTAACCGCTCAAAGCTTTCGATAGCTCAGGGAAACCATGTGAATGAATTCCATCAGATTACCTGTATAAATCACTGGCAAAAAGGCTTTTAACTGTGTTAACTGAGTATGTTTAAAGAACTACAGTCAAAATCTATTTAACGACATCGAAGGGACTACTCATATTTGGTCGTAAAAACCGATAGTCGTAATAGCCGATGACGTTGTTATTAAGAACCTAATACAATAGAATTCAGCCGGGACCTTTGATTTTGGTCAATATAACTTATATGTTGTTCTAAACGATGTCATCGTAAACGGTTTTGTCTGTATATTTATCATTACAAAAAATGGATTTTTATTTACACGAGAAACTGAAAATGTATATAGGAACGAGATACACGTCGCCATCAGCCATCCCAATTTTAGTCTACTAGGCTAATTGATTAAACGCGCTAATATTACGAATTTTAGACGGTAATTGATTAAAAAATTGCTCAGAGATTACACAGAGTATACACATGAAGTAATCGTCAATGTGCTATCTGTATAATATAACACTGTTTACCCCAAACAAATTAACAGCGCTTGAAATGTAAATAATGAATTAAATTCACATACGCTTAAGAATTTTTAAATGACAAAATAGGGGTAATTATTTTGTATTGTAAAGCGAACCTACGATTATGTACTATCATGAATTTGATCCAAAATAATATTATTTAATACAGTTGCTCAAAAAGTGGCGTATTGCAGGGACGTATAGCGTTCGGGATGTGGGCTATTACACACTCGTGCTTTTTTTTTACCTTTTCCGAACTAGTGCGTTTTCTTTCCCAACTGTCAAAATAATGTCTATTAAAAAGAAAAAACCAACCACGAAGTTTTTACTAAAAAAAATCATAGAAATTTTTATGATTCATGCAAATATTTCTAAAAAGAAGCTACTGCTTTGTTTCAATATAAGATTTAATGATTTGATTCAATGAGTTAGGTTAGATTTCATTTCCTCTCCTTAAATTTCATTTTATATCAATAAAAAATTGTACTGAAGACTTGGCATGGTTCCCTTTGCCTACCCAGAATGGGTGAAGAAAAAAAAATTTGCTTATATTCTTTTACGGGTGGCGCCATTTTCCAAAAATGTTCTTTGCGCGTTTAGTTGTTTGTTATATTATATATTAAATATACATGAAAAATCATACGAAATAAATAATAGTTTGTCTCAAACAGTAAATAAATATGCAACCTAAAACTTCTCCAGTTAGTATAAAAAACTGTACCAATGTATATGTGAACAATAATTTGTATAAGGGTAGACATTTGTCGAAACTCTTTGCAATGACAGGCTTTCCGCACTTGTAATGAAATATACTATTTCGAAATCTTTATGAGTTATATAATATGAAAATATTGATAGAATAAGTAATAGTGAAATACGTGAGCAGTGTGTTAAAAGAGGACGTAATGACAGTATACGAAAAGTATGGCTTAGGTGGTTTGTCCCATGTAGAACGGATGAATCGTGGATGGTGAAGTGGGGTTGAGTACGCCTTGTCGTACATACCTAGACATATCCGTACATATCCAGTAGGTACTATAGAAAAAACAAGAGCAGGTATGGTTAATGTCATGAAAGTGGACAAGAGATATGTCAGGAGTTAGGAGCGTGGCAAGTGGAGATCCTGATCTCTGCCTACCCTTTCTGGAAAAAGGAGTAACGATAAATAAATAGAATGACTTTGCATTCGGAAGTAACGAGTCTAACAAGTCCAAACTCTAACGCTGGCCATAGACGGACCGCATGTTGCAGTCGAGACCGACTGCTCTAGAGCGGTCGCGTTGAAGTCGTACACGACTGCAACACGACCGCATAATGCAGTCGGCTACGACTGCTTGGAGCAGTTGTGTTCGACCGCAAAATAATACTGATGCGAGTTCATTTACAAGATGGGATTCGATGAAGAAACACTGCTACTTGTACTATTATTACATTCACATGCAAAATTTGGAACCCAGTAAATTACTATATGGTTTAATCGACTACTATTATATATCATTTATATAATACTCGTTTAATAACGAATACTTTGACCGACCAGATTTTTATTAGTACCGTGTTTTGAATGGGCGAAATGAAAATCAAACTTTTAAATATCGTTCGAATTCAAGCCGGTTCTATGAAATTTTTATATATATGTGTTCGTATCGCATAATTGATGTAACTATTATAAACACATCATGAACCTTAAAAACTTAATAAGATGGAAATAATGGGGTAACATTGTTGTTTATTGATTTTACTGTAAGATATCGAAATAAATTTCTATACCTTAATAACCCTCGAATATAGAGAATTGAAATAGTATAGATATAGAATTAATAATAATAAAATATTAATAATAATTGTCATCTGAAATAACTTACATCGTGTGCCCCTGTACCCTTAGACACAACAATTAAATATTTTATTTAAAGTAAAATTTATATCTTATATTTTTGAAGTTATACTTCTTTTGGCACATTAGAGAAAAATTATGAGAGTAAATTTTTGCAATGCGCGCACGCCGTCACAGAAAACCGACACCCTGAAGTTAGCTATAGTCAACATTTTCGTTTTTTCTACAAACGTAGAATAAAATCTTGTTACGCCAAAGAAGTATAACTTCTAACGCGTGTATATAAGTACACACACGTTTTTTTTATTAAGACTGATTGAAATGGTAATATTATAAAAGAATTAATAAACAAGAATTTAAACGAACGACTGAACATAAATTTATTGATGATTAAAAAGTGTACATGTACTTTTCATCAACTTAGAGCTGAGTCGTTCATTAAAGTGTCTCTAACGGTAGGTAAATATTAATCACATACCTAATGACGTGAGCTAATATAATAAATCCATTACCAATTTGTTTACGATTGATTATAATATTATTTAACCCGTAAAAGGTAGATGTTGCTTGTGTCAAAAATAGAGTAAATACGTAAAATAAATAAACACAATTCAAATTCGGGTCGCCCTGCCAAAATGTTTGTTTATGAAAAATAATCCGTATCAAACCGTGGCCGGAATGTGTAGCATGCACTCCGTCAACGAAAATTACATAAACATTTTTCACGCGAAACATACTTCGCGAAATCAGGTCAACCGCCCAACAACCCGCCCGCCCAAACGCCGAACCAAATAACAATTTGTAACTTGTCAAGCTGATTATCATAACGCCTTAACCTCAAAACGCACTTCAGAATGTTTATTTAAGCGTCGCAGTTAAAAAGTTTAACTTTTAATAACCCACTGGAGTTTATTACGCGGTTAAGGTGAAACGGGGAAACTTATGTCGGAAATGGTTCAAGGCGTAAAACGTTGAAAATATATTTAAAAAAAGAACGTATATAAACGGTAACGTATACGTTACCGTTTTATTTTGATTGGTCAGCAGCGTCCGTCCAATAGCAGTCAAGCGAGACTATTTATTTTTAATGATTTTCTTTTAAGTTCGTACATACATAGGATATACATATATTTAATAATGAAGTTAACTTCATTGCACATACGAGCAAGTGCACTTATTAGCAAAAAAAATTAAAATCATTTATTCGTATAGGTAACACAATGTACACTTATGAACGTCAAAAAATTAATATATATAAAATGCTTCTAATTTTACATTTAGTGCCAGTTTGATTGATTTGAGAGAAATCGCGATTGAAAATGTTAAAATAATATAAATTTTTAATTTATAAAAATGATAATATATTTTCCTAATAGATAAAAGAATAACATTGTCAGTCAAAAGTACTTGATTGACAACTGATAAATAATTAATTTATCAGTGAATAACGATTTAAATATAACATCCTTCCAACCTTCCTGTTATATGTATGTTGTTCATTTCGTTTGATGTCGTTAAGGAGTATTTTTCTTATTTTCTAAAAATAACTCTTTATTTGAAGCTCCAATTTAAAACATACTGAGCACGGAACGTAATTAGAACCCTTTGATTCCCCATACTCGATCACCCACCCTTATTGTGAGTGCTCTTTCAACAAAAGACGCGTGAATTGTTCGATAATTGAAGATTAAACGCTAATTTGTAAACGTGTAGTGTCGTTAAATTATGTATCGGTACAATAGTCAATATGCCCCGTTTTATATTCAAAATAAATTGCTAAGTTAAATTATTATATGTAAAATTCGATTGTCAAATGTTTCTCTAAATATACTGGCCGTAACCACAATATTATTTTTATTACCAGCCGTAGTTTGATATGACAGTGTCGGGGTTTTTACTATTACCTTATAACTATCTTTTGTTGTTATTCGTATAGAGCCATCTTTAAGCATTATATTTTAATTTTCCTATGATTGTTAAATTTCTAACCGAGTTTAAAAACCGAGATGAAAAGAAAGATATACATTTTTTTCTGGTGATAAAAATATATAGTGTAGATTATATTATATACTTCGTAATCCAAATATATAATGTCTATGACAGACACATTTCCTTGATATGTGTTCAGCGTTTTCTACTACACTGAAATAAATATTATTTCACTGGAATCTGTTCTAGTAGTATCCGATACGAGTAAACGACACGCAAAATCCATATGATTACTAAACGTACAAAGCTTTTCGTATGCAAATTACTATGAAAACAACGTACGTATCATTATTTAATATCCTTGAGAATTGTATGTTAAATCTGGCGAAGCTTTCTTAATAACTTTGTAAAGAACAATTGTTTAAGTGTCGTATTACAAAATTCAATTCACGTTGAGTTATAGAGCCTTTACGCAAATTTTGAATAATAAACGTTACATCATCAAACTTCTTTTGTTTTCAACTCTTAATTTCTAACTTTGAGCCTTGGAAAATACCGAAATGGTTCATAAAACATTTATTACTTTTATATAAAGGAGATCCATAAAACCGTATCAGACGATACGATCCTATTAGTTTTTGTGCGAGAAATATTGGTATTTATTTCAACAGTTGAAAACTTTCAGCAACAAAAACAGGTTTTAATAAAATTACAGTAAAATCTAAGTAGATCAATAATAGGCAAAAAGAAGCTTCGAGAACTTTACCGTTCAAGTAAAATAACAATTCTTAGTTTAAAAATGTACCTACGTTTGATCATGTTTTTTTTTTAAATTTCGTTAAGACGAATTAATCTATTACACTAAAGTTCAATATTTCTAGGCCTTCACAAACATATATCATATATCTAAGACTATTGGAACAGAATATGTCAGGGAATATACCGCAAGCACCATAGTCTTGACATATGTGAAATTGAATGTTGGAGTCAAAACGGTGACACAGTTTTCCTATAAATTGAACGAAAATCCTTTAAATCTACTTCTTGGTTAATGTGAATAGACATGGGAGACGAGTTTAAATTAAGAATAATTTTGAATTTGGAATTTCATTATGAATACATGAATTTAAGAAGACATAAAGATACGCAGACTCTTTTTCTTGATGTCTACGCGGCGGTTACAAGTGCTACGTTAATCGTAGCTGTAATTTTGGTCTACGCGAATTGTAAATAACATCTGTAGACAAAATATTTATGTAGTGTCGCTACGACTCTTAAAGGGTTATAGCTTATTTTTTTTATCTGCTTTTGTGTGCTTAGATGATCAGACGCGTCAACGTTATTTCATCTAAGATTTGTCACATTCATTCAACCAAATGTTACCGCTCATCAAACGTTTAAAGAACTTTAATTCTCATTACAAAAAAATGTATTTTTATTTACATTTTCCATCAGCCGTCCCAATTTTAGTCTACTAGGCTCATTCTGATATGTATCTTTAATGCCTTTTTGAATTGGGTAAACGCGCTAATATTACGAAATATAGACGGTAATTGATTAAATACATTACTTAATAGACTTCTTCAAATAATTTATACGCGGCTTCGGCAAGATAAGCAAACCCGCTCGACGAGTATTGCCTATAGTGGTGTGTTTGATTTTTTAAATGATAAGCTACTATGGAGAGAGTTATTAATTTTTTTAAATTGAGATACAGGTGCTATAAAGATATAGTTGTTTAATCGTCATAATTTTGGTTAAACGAAACAAACGCACATCCTTAGGCATGAGAGATTAATTTAACCACTATGCTCAACCTGGTGTGTTTTTTAAGAACCTAATGACCAAAAGCAATAACTTAGCATTTACAATATTAGCATAGATTAGGCGCGACAAATAACATGAAAGTTTTGTGAAATATTTGAAATGTAGGGCTGAACACGAACGCCGAACGAGCTGTTCACGTGACTTTGTTACATCGACTGTGCTTTCCCACTTACTCACTTCCTGGAGTAACCCCTTAAGCCTCTAGTTAGCTGTAAACATTAAATATAATTGTTATTGGTGTACAACATCGGGGCTTGATATTTTTTATTTAATTACAAACGTTTCTGGCTAGCTTCGTGATGGAATTCCCTACCTTCAACCCGTGAGATCGAACCAATTTTAGAATATGGTCGCGCATGTATTGCATTTAATGGGACAGGAGGCAAACGTGCAGGCAAACTTTGAACAAAGTGTAAACCGCCGCCCATGGACACTGGAATGTGATTTGCCGACATTTCAGGGTATGGTACGCTTTTTTCATGAAGGCCACTAAGTCATTGGAAATACCACTACTGGCAGCTGGTTCCAAAAAGGGGTGGTGAACGCCAGAAAGTGCCTGAAACAGCGTTGTATTGAATTTCAGGCGTATTCGATATCTTTATAGGGTTTTTCATATTTTTTCGAACTTAAGGTTAACCTCTGTGACTAGGAAGCTCTAAATATATACGTATTGTTAAGGCACTAATGGGCAACCATTGTTCGACTAGTACTTATACACGGACTGATGTTCATTGTTTACTGGACACTGCAGAGACAACAATGACGTCATAAGCTTTTTGAAATTAAGGCTAGTCTAGGACCAATTTATGCTCAAGGAATCAAACCTTTTATAAGAACTATAAAATTATTTTTAAAGATTTACAGTTTTTACAGCTTAACAAGATTAAAATGCGTTTATCAATTTTATATTATATATTATAGGGACATGTGCACCGAATGGCTGACGACAGAACCCCAAGGACCTTACTTAACCCACAACCTGGTGGCAAGAGAAAACCCGGAAGACCAAGGCTGCGTTGGTGGGATGGAGTTGTCAAGGACCTCAAAACAATAGTGGATCCAAGTTGGACGCAAGAAGTACGAAATAGATTACTATGGCGAAACATACTTGAGGAGGCTAAGGCTCAAAAGGCACATACATATACAACATAGCCATTGATGATGATAATGGTATGGTGTTATCAATTCTCACTATGAGAGTCATCAAGTATCTTCCTTTAAATTATTATGATGGTGAAGATTTGGATAATAGATAGACAAAAGGAAATTATATCGTATTTACATAAAACACTGCTTTGGGTGAACTTTGTGTAGGAGGTCTTGTACCAATGAAACATTAGAAGTTTGTATGGGCTCTTCAAAGGCCCACAAATAAATTTTAGTAAAACATAGGTACGAATGTAAGTTATTATTTAGAGAAATATATTTTTTCATACATCATCAAAGTCCTTAGTAGACGTTTCTTGAGGCGCCTTTAAAAGCGCTAATACAAATTTTTTGTCCAAATTTCTAATTTCCCGAGCGTCGAGGATCATTAATTAGGGAAAGAAGTCATTAGCGACGATTAAAAAAGTTTAATGGCCGCCACGAATATAAATATTACGATGAAGTGGAGTAAGAAAAGTATTTAACTTTCTGCTCTATTTTTCATTTCAGTGGAGGTTTTATGATTTAATTAATGGGATAAAATGTAACAAGTAATGGTATAATAGTGTTAGGAAGACATGCAATGTAATTGAATTTATGAAGATTTTTGGGATCCTGAAATTCTGAATTCACATGATAATTAATTAAATCCTATTGTAGTGGCATTAAAGATTTAGCTATTATAGCAGATTTCGTGAACCTCTTTCATATAATAAATTTAAACAGAGGAAAAATAAAATGATAAGTTGGCAACGCAAATTTTTAAACCCTAAATTTAAACCTTTAAATTTTTACGAGTAATGTCAAAAGTTTCTCTCGCCGTAGTTTTAAGGTCAACCAGCACTTGCGTATTATAGGCTTAAAAGACCGCGCCCGTAGGCTCGCGGATAACAATATACAAATTCTAACCTTAAAGTCAATACACGCAGAGGCAAACATGTGCCTGAGTGGGCACAACGGAGAATAAACAGAATCGATACTCTATTTGTTTTCTTGCGTGTCAAAGGAGATTCGGTTAGTTTTCGCGACTTACGCAACGAGATGGGCACGTGGGTACGGCGCGACGCGGCGTCAGCGTGCCTTTCTTATACAGACGTAGCACTAATAGAGGGTAGTTTAGTAGTAATACGAGAGTCTAATTAATAAACGGGTTGTTGCAGGCAGCGTGTGAGTCGCCGCCGGGTCGCGGCCGCGTAGCGACGTGCGGCGGGCGGCGCGGCCAGAGCGGGACTGGGCCGGGAGAATCGCGCTTGCGTGCGCCGCCCTACACCCCCGATTGATGTAATATTTATCTTGGATTAAGAACTAGATAAGGAGCCAGTGAGACGCTACGAGATCGCAACTTCGATACGTTTTAACGTTAACCAATTGTCTTAATTAACGCATTGGTCCGTTTGACCTCAATTTCAAGGGATAGACTGTTTTAAAGATTTATAGACATATAGATACCAGAGCACCCAATACTACAGTATTATTTACAATGGACAAGTGGTAGCACAATTTAATGATTATTGCAAATATAACATATAAACCTACAATTTTGCGTCCAAAAACCTATTATTTTGATCAAGTAACACACCCTCTTGGACTTTGCAAGACCGTTGTGCATAAGGTATTTTTGCGTTAACCGTAAGAACGGATGATTTGATTATTAGTGAGTCTGTCGGATCAATCCGTCGTGGTCGGGTCGGTTCGGGCGTCTCCGATGTGAGTCGCGGGCTTGTGACGTCACCGCGGGACGCACGCGCGCCGACAGGTGGGCGCACTGCGTCGTAGGTCGCACTATCATATGATCAGTGTTACCAGCCGAAAACCGCGTGTTTATAGGTAATAATCAAGAGGTTTTGACCATGCCCACACGCAAAAACCAGTTGCAATAAATCTATTACACTACATTAATTTTGTTTTAGTGAAAATGACAAGCCTGGCAACATTCTGACGTATCCTATCAACGGATCTCCGGCGGGATGCTGGAAATTGGTTGCGGTGCGATCACAGTTTCACGCCGCATATCATCGCGACTCTCTCAGGCATAAATGTAAACCTAGCCGTGTATAATGTAGGCTTTATCTAGCATTTAGCTAAAGTTATGTGCAGAGCAGTGTTGGTCTGGTGGTATGAAGCGCGACTCTAAGATACGGATATGATCATGGATGTTTCTTTCTATTATCTCAGTTTTACACTTGTTTGTTCGGTGAAGAAAAACATCGGACACCATTATCCTTATCGACGACGCGACGTGAGTCAGGCACAGAAGGCTGACTACTTACTTTCAAACAAATATCAAGAGACGTATATAGAATTCTGATTTCAAGGGTTGCACCACCATCGTTGATTGCTTTCTAGATAAAGTTTTCTGTTATAAAAATATATATATGCCGATCCTCTTATATCAGTTTTAAAACAAACATTAATTTACACCGTGAAATATAATGTCTTATGAGAAGGATAAAATCTAAGCCAAAAATAAGACATATTTCCACAAAACTACATCAATTCTATTACGGAAACCTTAAAACTAAAGATAACGTAATAACGAAAACATCGCTTTATATTTATTTGTATTGGTGAAGAAAATTGGCAAAATTACGATTTCGGACACGTTTATGTTTAAGGTTGGACCTATAGGTAGGTGCTCCAATGAAATTCGACAAAGTTTTATTTAATATCAACTTGCGAGAGGGCTGGCAAGCTTCATACTTCACACCCCAGCACCCTAGCTGGACCCAAAAGTTAAACACAAACCAACATTTGACCTTATTAAAACTAACAATGGAATAAATCGCATTTATTGATAACTATTTTCTATTATAAAGTGACACGAAACTAGCTAATAACTTCATATTATCTTCAATACACTCAATAAACAACTGTAAATAGTATGTATAACGCAAGAACTCATCAATACCAATCTAGTGGATATTATTAAAAAGATACAGGATGTAGATATTTTCGAATTTTAATAAGAATTAGTAATAAAAGCCTTCCTTATAGAAACGCAAAATAAATTATAACTCTGCAGGGGTTGAGCTTAGAGACCTCCCTTAGAACATTTTTTTGCAGCTGATGACCTCATCTATACCCTATTTGCGTTTGATCCACGACTTTTTGACCACCCTATATATAATATATATGTAGTGATAAAAATAGATATAAACTTACTATAGTGTATATAAAATTACGTGTAGATTAAAAAATCGATTTCAAAGACTTCGCATTAATTGTTTAGCAAGGTACGCTTTGTAGATTCTAGGTCCATCAGAAGACCAAGTCAAGATACAGTAAAAAAAAATATTATTTTACCATATATTATATTTCATATATCATAATATGATTTATTTATTAACAGCTCAATGGCCAAACTTAGACTAAAAACAATAAAATACAATTAAGATTTACAAAATTTACAGTACAGGGTAGCATTACCCTCTTATCCACACTTATCCACTCTTATACACTCTGAAACCACAGTATACCACCCCCATAAGCTTCCCAAACAGGTCGCTCTCCGGTGAAGAGTCGAGAAACGCAGTAAGCAGTGAGAGTAACCGGGGAATGGGCGCTTGTTGTCGCTGGACAGTGCGAGCCGAACGCACAGCGAAAAGGTTATGTTTCCAAAGGTTATGATGAATGCTTTATACACTTTTCAATATAAATTCTTTCTCTAACGTTGTTGCTTGGGGATCTATAAACACTGACCCCCAATCATCATTACCAATTGATAACGCTAAACTTTAGTTTTCTGTTCCTGTGGAATAAATGTTTTGTTTATCGCTACATAACCTGAGCATTCGTTATCTACGTAGGACGGAGAAGCTGTACGTTTTTTACTTTCACGTATTAAAAATATCGTTATTTATAATATACTTGCTAGTACTTTCTCCGTTGTCCTTTATAGAGTTCAGAGGCCTGGCCATACAATTGAGGATCGCAGTGGAGCAAATCAACCATGAAAGTGGTTTCGCATCGTTGATAAAGCAGTTTAGTACAAAACTCGCTTTGTACTAACAAGAAGCGTTTGATATTTGCGGCTTGACTCAACTCTACAATGGCGCTGTCGTACTTACTGTAGTGTATGAGTGAAGCGCGCGTGTGTGCGTGCGCACACATTGAGATACCTAAATGTACCATTGTAGTGTGCTGTGCGCCAGTCACCAATAAACCTTGATTCGTATTACACGTCGTGTATTATTTATCTCAGTGGCGACGAGGATTGGTTTTCGTAAAAAGTTAATAGTTTCTAGACAAAATGCCGATCGGGAAATTGACGGAATTTAATGTAAGGACTGGAAATTGGACTTTGTATATCGAAAGAGCGGAGATGTTCTTCAAAGTGAATGAGGTGAAAACAGATTTGTGGCTACCCACTTTAATCGCGGCTATGGGAGATGAGTCTTATGAATTATTAAGTAATTTGACTAGTCCAGATTTACCAAGCTCAAAAACCTACACAGAAGTCGTAAGCGTGATTAAAAACCATTTACAACCGAAACCATCATTTATATCGCAAAGGTATCATTTTCGACAGAGGCGACAAAATGCGGGTGAGTCGATATCGCAATATATCTCGGAGTTGAAGAAAATGGCCAAATATTGCGAATTTAAAACTGCTTTAGAAGATAACCTAAGAGATCAGCTGATTTGTGGGTTGCGGAGTGAATTAATCAGACAAAGGTTATTCGCGGAAGAGAATCTGGTGTATGGAAAAGCAGTAACCATAGCCTGTGCAATGGAAGCGGCAGAAAAAGATGCAGCGGCGGTGGAACAAAAGACAACGGGTGGCGTGACCGACCCGGGTGGCGGCAGCGAGACCGGCAGCGCGGCTAGTGCGCTGAACGCCGTGAACGCGCACTCCGCGCGGCGGAGCGGACCGGGCCACCGGGGGCGAGGGGGCGCACGCGCACCGGCAGCGTCGTCGGGGCCGGATCGGAAAGGACAGGGTGACTCAAGATACAATTGTTATGCGTGCGGAGCCGCGGGACACGGCAGCGATGAGTGTCGCTACCGACGCTTTATCTGCGGAAGATGTAAACAGCGCGGGCATTTACGTCGTGTGTGCCCATTGAATAATGGGGGCCACGAGGATCGCGAGGAGGAATACACAGCAACATGGTAGCCCATGTACGAACCATGGATGAAGCATCGTCGGAGGGGATGGATTTTCCTGAGTGGTCGGGAGATGATGAACCTCCATCAACCTCGGACGAGGAGGACTGGCAAGTGGAGGAGCTACATCAACTAAGTTTAAGTAGTTATAAGCCGGTAAGTGTTGTAGTGATAATTGATAATAAGTCGTTATCAATGGAAATTGATACAGGGTCCTTGGTGTCTTGTATAAGTAAGGAGAAATACGACAAATACTTTTGGAACAGACCTATAGAAAAAACTAATTTTGTTTTTAAATTTATTGATGGTTCTTTAATTAAACCGTTAGGTGTAATAAAACCATTAGTTAGTGTGGGGGACAAAAGTAAAAATATGGAGTTGTTTATAATCAATGGCGGTACGACTTCGATTTTGGGCCGTCAATGGTTATCAGAATTGGCAATTAAAGTACCTATGTATAAACAAAATATTATAACAGCCGGTTTAGAGCAGAAAATTTCAAGTAATGGGAATAACTTGTCACAATTACTTTCCAGGCATAGCGAGTTGTTTTCGGAGGGATTGGGCCGGTTCACGGGAGGGGTAGCCAGGCTGCGGGTGCGCGAGGGGCGGTGCCGGTGTTCTGCCGCGCGCGGCCGGTGCCCTACGCGCTGCGCGAGCGGCTCGACGACGAGCTGGAGGGCATGCTGCGCGCCGGCGTCATCGAGCCGGTGGAGAGCGCGGACTGGGCGACTCCCCTCGTTCTTGTGCGTAAGGCTGACAATGAACTCCGTATCTGTGCCGATTATAAAGTAACACTAAATCCGGTTCTGGTAGTTGATAGGTTCCCGTTGCCGCGCATCGATGATCTATTGGTGAGATTAAACGGTGCTAGGATTTTCTCAAAAATTGATTTATCGCAGGCTTACAACCAAATTGAACTCAACGACCCTGATAACTTAACAGTCATCAACACACACAAGGGTTTATATAAGTACAAAAGATTAGTATACGGGTTATCCTCCAGCCCCGGTATTTTTCAACGGATAATGACAAATCTTTTCAACGATATTCCCAACACAGGGGTATTTTTAGATGATGTAATCATCGGAACGTCTAATACACAAGAACATTTAGCAATTCTAGAAAGAGTGTTACAACGCTTATTAAATAATGGAATGAGGCTTAAGAAAAGTAAATGTTCATTTATGATGAGTGAGGTAAAATATTTAGGATACTTAATATCGGCAGATGGAATAAGAGTCGATCCCGAGAAAATTACGGGAATAATAAATATTCCCCGTCCCAATAACGTAACGGATCTGAGGGCATTCTTAGGCACAATTAATTTTTATGCCAAGTTCATTAATAATTTGAGCGTTACACTCGTCCCACTGTACAACCTGTTAAAAACAGGCGCGGAGTGGCACTGGGATAGAGAGTGCGAAAAAGCGTTCAAAAACATTAAGAATATTTTAATTAGCGCAGACGTACTGGCCCACTATGATCCGCATAAACCATTGTTCTTAACTTGTGACGCAAGCGCTCGTGGTATAGGCGGCGTGCTCACGCAGTGGTGTGAGGGGGAAAGCAGTAGTGGCGATTCAGGTAGGCGAGAACGGCCCGTAGTGTATGTATCCCGCGCACTCACCGCGGCGGAAAAACATTACTCACAAATAGAGCGAGAAGCTTTAGCTATTGTTTACTGTTTCGAAAAATTGCACCAGTATCTGTATGGGAGGTCCTTTACGCTACGCACCGACCATAAGCCTTTAGTGACAATTTTCGGTCCCAAACAAGGTATTCCATCGATGACCGCTAGCCGGTTGCAGCGGTGGGCGATTAAGCTCTCCGCATATACCTACACTATAGAATACATCCCATCAAAACAGAATGGAGCGGACGGGTTGTCACGTTGGCCCGCGGCGAGCGCAGTAGACAAACAAACAAGGCAGGTACCGGAGCAAACTTTTTTGCATTTCGCACAAAACGCTGTTTTATTAGATTATAATGAAATTAAAAAACAAACGGGTCGGGACCACTTGTTAGGCAGAATAATAAGGTATATACGTACGGAGTGGCCAACTGATTGTGAAATCAAGACATTACAACCTTATTATAATCGTAAGCAGGAATTATATGAGGAACTGGGGTGTATCTTATGGGGACATAGGGTGGTAATTCCGGAGTCTTGTAGGGAAAAGGTACTTACAGTGTTACATGAGGCTCATATGGGGATCGTAAAAACCAAAGCTTTTGCGAGAAGCTATGTGTGGTGGCCAGGGATGGACGAGGCCATAGAAGCTATGTGCCGGGGGTGCGGGGTATGCGCAGCGGAGGCGGATATGCCACCGCGACATGCGCCGTGTCCTTGGCCATGGCCGGATAAGCCTTGGTCACGTATACACATGGACTTTTTAGGGCCGATAGCAGGGAAACTTTTCCTCGTCATAGTAGATGCCAGAAGTAAGTGGATTGAGGTTAGCCAAGTGCCAAGTACAGCAGCGGGTTATACGGTTAAAGTACTTAGTGACGTCTTCGCAAGATACGGTTTGCCTAAACAAATCGTCTCTGACAATGGGCCACCATATACAAGTCAGGAATTTGCACAATTTTTAAATAGTAACGGTATCGAGCACATTTTTTCAGCGCCATACCACCCGGCATCGAATGGGGCGGCAGAGAATGCAGTTCGTACTGTTAAAAGGGTAATTAAAAAAGCCATAAGAGAGAACAAAGACGTTACATTATCGTTAAATAGTTATTTACTATATTATAGGAACACGGAACATTGCACGACGGGCGAAACGCCAGCAGTGTTGATGGTAGGTCGTAGGCTGCGTACCAAGCTCGATGCACTAACACCGAGCCGGGAGGACGCGGTTAAAAAGGCACAAAGTCGCCAAAGGGACCAGGGGCCGAAGGGGACACGTCAGCTAGGCAAGGGGGAAGAGGTTTGGTTACGTCAAGGCGGGGGAAGAGAAAGATGGGTGCCGGGAACAGTAGAGGAAAGGATAGGTATTACGGATTATAGGATAGTAGATGCTTTAGGCAGGGTAACACATAAACACATCGATCAACTAAAGAGACGGATACGGAGTTCATTGATCGGCCCTTCTATTCCGACACAGCCAAGGGGGCACGATGAAGCGCCAACCGCGGAGCCTGGAGAACCCAGTCCAAGCAATAGGTCAAGGGGCGATTCACCGAGAACCCCCGAGACGCCAGTGACGCCGATGACGCCCGCGACAGTTTCCGTTTCTCCTAACAGCGGTGGGCAGGATGAATTCTTTGAGAGTAGGGAGCACCAGAGCCCGGGTACCTTTCAGGCTTCAACACCTACCCCTGAACCGGTTCAACCTCGTTGTATTCGACAATGTCGATTAAACTATCCACCTAATTATAAGTTTTGATTTACTAGTAGTCATTTATAATTTACCTAAGTTTAGTAATAAGTATGGTGTTGGTTTATATAATTGTTAGACAATAAGATAGGCTTACCTGTAATAGATCTAAGTAAGTAATTAGTTAATGTAAGTTTATTTTTTAGTAACAGTTGTGTCAAATAAGGGTGGAGATTATGTAGTGTATGAGTGAGCGCGCGTGTGTGCGTGCGCACACATTGAGATACCTAAATGTACCATTGTAGTGTGCTGTGCGCCAGTCACCAATAAACCTTGATTCGTATTACACGTCGTGTATTATTTATCTCACTTACCAGAAGCAAAATCTCTAATTAAAAATACACAATATTTCTCATAATATCCTAACCCAGCGTCCCTATTTCAACGTTAATTTAATTGTTGCCAGCTGCCCACTGAAGTATTTCCGAACCAATTCGACTTAAGGTCCTTCAAGAAAACACCGTACTTATTCATAAAAGGCCGGCAACAAACTTGGCTCTTGGCAAGGCGGCGGTATCACTTAACATCAGGTGAGTCAGTTTGCCCTGGTTATATAAAAAATGATTACAACAAGTCAGTAAGACTGTTCCTACCAACCTGAAAAAAATATGTTTCGATGGGAATGGAACCTAAAACCTCTGCATTATACGGGATGATCGTAAATTTATAAATAATAAGAGTCGTGTATTTTCTTTAGGTACTACATTTTACTACAATTTAACAAATGTCCAATAAATAATTAAATACTAAGTAAGTTAATAAAGTCTAAAATCGTAAAAACATAAACAACTGAATAACACTAAAGCGTTTCTACATTTATGTATAGAGTACAATTAAAGTACAACTTTGAAAATACATGTTGCCAAAACAGTCATAAACCAACACACAGTCATAAATCATAACATAATTCAGTAATAGTTTCGGGTAGAATGTGAATTTTCCCCTTCAATATTAAATTTATTGGCACATCTCCATCACCGTAGCTTTGTGCTTATTGCAGATAGTTTAACTTTTAGGTTTGATACTGAAAGAAATTATATGGCGTTGTTACAATGTAAGGTGTAATTATACACCAGAAGAGCAATGTTGGCCTAGTGCTTCTTCAGCGTGCTCATCCCTGAGGTCGTAGGTTCGAACCCCGCTGGAACGGTAAAAGAAAACCGGCTTGCCTTATACTCAAAAAGTCGACGGCGTTTGTCAGGCACAGGAAGCTGATCACCCAATTGCTTTTAGATTGAGAAATGATCATGAAACAGATGCAGACATCTAAGGCCCAAAAAGGTTGTAGCGCCACTGATTTCTTAATTGTTTTAAGGCCCACTTACATTGATTAGCCTTTATTGCTGACACCCATACAAGGCCCACTTACATAAAAGAACAATATACAAACGAAAATTACCAAAACAGAACAACAAATGTTACAGAAAGAAAAAGAAATTAACAAACATAAAATAAAAAAAGAAATTTATAAATTATTAAATCAAATTCATTAATTATATTTTTATTTTAGAAAACAACAAAAACACGTCGCTATTCATAATTAATAGTCTTATAAGAGACATCCCAGTGTTGTAATGTGTAAAAAACATTGACAAAGAACAATTTTTTAAAGGTCAAAATTAAGAAGAGATACTTCTGCAGGTTATAAATTATAAAAACCACAATTTTAATTTTGAATGCGATAAAAGTATTAAAAAATCGCGCTCTACGGTAATTGAGTGCCAATTAGCTATGTTTCAAAAAGATCCAATTCACTCGGTCAACACAGTTTATATGGTTTCTGCTTTCTTCCGCGCAATCACCCTTAAGTGGCGCTGGGAACCCCGTTACGCCCATGGGCTTACAGTTTATATAAATAATT
The DNA here is from genome assembly GCA_905332375.1 of Pieris macdunnoughi. Taxonomy (NCBI): domain Eukaryota; kingdom Metazoa; phylum Arthropoda; class Insecta; order Lepidoptera; family Pieridae; genus Pieris; species Pieris macdunnoughi. The sequence goes on from CAJOBZ010000062.1 coordinate 1,976,792, forward strand.
GCCTATTTTACTATCTTACTAGGGTAGAGCGGGGCTAGTTGAGCATAGGGGCAAGTTGGGCAATCGAAATATCTCGGAAACTATTCACCTTACGCGGGAGTATCAAATAGCGAAAAGAAGGAGTGGTAGGAGAGGTAATCATCGCACAATAGCTAGTGGCAGCTCGACGAGTGAGTGAAGTGTCAAGGCGTTTTGTTTATTTTGTGACCAAAAAGTAAAAACATTGTTTATCGCAAGTTTTCGTCTGTCTTTGTCAAATGTTCTCTGTTTTCAATCAGGAGAGTGTTAATCTTTCAGAAGATTATTGTATTTTTGATTTGTAAATAGGTTTTGGGTCTAATTCTAGGCATTTATTTACAATCCTACTTTTCTTTTAAAATTCCGGGTTGGGGTAAGTTGAGCAACTATAGCTCAACTAACTCTACGACTTAATCAACTGATGAGTAATGAATCTTTTATTTTTTGTTTGGATGCGGACTTACAAGAGAAAGACTACAAGATGTTCTTACACTACTGAATACTTAAATAATGCTGCAAAGGCTGTCCACGATGAGGGAAAAAGTGTGAATACCGCCGCTAAAGAATTCTGAATTGGTTGACTTTTAAATAAATTAAATGAAGGTGATGATTCATTTATGGGCAATACAACACCGAGGGAAGTATATCCTCTCTCACAAGAGAACTGTTGAAAAAATTCTTGCTGCAAATGGCATTTTTCTCCAAAAGACGTCCGTCGCCTTGCCTAAGAGTGTGCTGAAATTCCACCAAGCTGAATTGCAAAAAGATTTCCGGAAAAGAATGGTTGATGATGTTTTAAAAACAAAAAAAATCGTAGCTATCCATACAGAAACCAGAACCCAACAGCCTTGGTAATCTTTTTTTAGAAATTATCGGAAGTAATGGATAGATATGGATGCTCATGTTTTGTTGATTCTAGTTTCGGTTAATTATACAAAGAAAATTTCTTCAAATTTTGTTGTTCTGTCAATAAAAGACTATAAACAAAAAGCTGACTGTCTAACACATATTTTATTTCATCTCAAGTTAACATAGAACCCATGGTTTGGCCTAGACATTCTTAGTGCCCAACTTGCCCCATACCCTTGCTCAACTTACCCCACCTATGGGGTACATTGAGCATACTTGACTTTCTGCATTTAAACATCTGTAGCTATTATATTGGACTTGTTACAAAAAAATACTATGGACACTTTTGTTAAGGGATAAATTACTAATCCATCAGGACACATAACAACTCATTGAGACTTATCATTGAGGAGCTATATCCAAGCAAGTGAAAAATTGCTCAACTAGCCCCGCCCTACCTACTTCACAAATATACTGAAGACTAAAGTATTAGATTATATTTCACTCACTAAAGCTGTATGCATAATATTGATAATCTCATCAGACAGCACATTTACAAGAGTGGTCCTTGACTTAAGCTAATCTAAATAATAAATAGTATTTACTTGATATTTAGTATTATTTCTGCATACTAAAACCAATTTGTATCGGGCAACGTCCTTTGCCGTCTAATATTGAGCGGTAACACTTAGTGCTCCAATGGCGTGGAAAATTTAACTTTAGAACGGACTTATGTGCGAGTTTCTTTTATTTCTCGATTCGTTTTCCTTTCAATGCGATTGGAAGAGAAATAAAATAATCTTAGTATAGGTGACCTGCCTGCTTTCTTATTACACTTCAACCGTTTCATTATATGTGAAATCTATTGAGTATTATTTATTTACTAGCTTCACGGACTTTTACGGACTTCGTTCCGCCTAACAGTCTAATAATATCGTTTTAACTTTAGTTAAACTTAATTTAGGATTTCATTAAGGTAATAACATTAATACAACTTTTTTTGCAAATACAGCAATGTTTTATTTCGTTGGTATAAGTGGTTTGGGATGCCAAAAACCGCCATATCGCTCCTAGTGACATATTTGCAGATATATTTGATGGACTTTGACTTTCTTATTTCGTCAGGAGATGGTAAAATTAACTTATTTATTGTAATTCGATAATTTATCCGATATTTTATAACTTATTCTGCTATTCGTAGCGGAGAAGAATCCAACAAAAAAGAGATAACTAACATCGGTCCAGCCGATCTTGAGTTATACGAGGGAGGTCCAAAAGTTCGTGGAATGAAAGGGTTTTAGTAAAAATGAAAAAGTAAATTTATTTTTCCTTTTCAATATAATCACCCTTAAGCTGAATACATTTATTAGATCTATGAATTAATTTTTCTAAACCATCGTAAAAATATTTTTTATCTTTTCCCTCAAAATGAGCCAAAATTGCCTCCTTTACCTCATTGTCGTCCGAAAATTTCCTTCCCCTTAAGTCTTTTTTTAAATTGGGGAACAAATAAAAATCACTTGGGGCCAGATCTGGACTATAGGGTGGGTGGACTAGTGATTCGAAGCCATGCGTGTGTAGAGCAGCCATTGCAACTTTGCTCTTGTGAACCGGCGCGTTGTCTTGCAAGAGCAACACACCCTTGGTCAATTTTCCCCGACGTTTTTCTTTGATGGCATCTTTAATTTTTCTAGTATTGTTGCGTAGTATTCTCCGGTTATGGTCCTGCCCTTTTCTTTATAATCAATCAGTATTATCCCCTCACAATCCCAAAAAACAGTAGCCATCAACTTTCCAGCCGACTCCGACACTTTGAATTTCTTTGGCGGTGGTGTCCCCTTTTTATGCCATTGCATGGACTCTTGTTTGGACTCAGGCTCGAAGTGATGAACCCATGTTTCATCGCCGGTAACAATTCGCTCCAAAATCGATCCAGGATCGTCGCTACACAACTCCAAAAAATCATTGATTTACTAGGGCACTGTTCCCCGTAAACAGTTTCCATTTCATTCAAAATGGTCTGAGCGTTCTTTCCTTGCTTGGTAAGGAATTTAATGACAGCACGGTGTTCAATTTTCTCCATAGTTTCAGTTTTCTTCCGGATTGACGTGTTTAGCAGGCGAGTGTTCGTAAACGAATGACGCAATAGGGCTGAAACTCCATTTATATACTAATTATGAGTCCCCAATTAGTATGACACTAAGCGAGCGCCCCTAACCCCACTCCATCCCCTCCATTCCACGAACTTTTGGACCGCCCCTCGTAAGTGGTGTAACTTACACGACTTTGTTTTATATATTTAGAGATTACTTACATACAACAAATAACATGATACATAAAAATTATAAGGGATGCAACAGGAGGCCTTATCGCTAATAAATGAAAAAAAAGTTAATGGGATAAGTTTAAGAAGTGCATAGCCAAATCTTTTAAAATAATTAATTATAGAATCACCAACCTTAATCTAAATTTGTTTAAAATAAATTAACTTAAAAACTGAAAAGCTCATCTCACGGATTCATGAATAGCGATGCAATACAAAATAATGAGAAATACAAGAATTACAAAAGTCACGATTGAGCAGGATAGGCTATGGTTAGGAAATGTTAATGTAGAAGAGTTTTAAAAGATGTTAGGGAGGTAGCCAATCGTATGGAGTCGGGAAGAGTATTCCACAACTTAATGGCGAAGATCCTAAACGAGTTGCCTGATGTATTGTAAGATGGAATTTCCAAACAGAATCTATTAGAGGAGCGTAACACATAAGGACCTGAGAATTTGAATTAATTTTTATGATAAAAGGGAGTTTTAGGATTGAAAAGAATTGTATATAAAGATATGAGCGTCACATTAGCACGCTTTTACCAATTTTCTATGTTTATTACAATATACAAAATCTACCTGTTGTGCTTATTTGCACTTGTTTCAATTGTTTTTTTGTATCTTTAGAATTTTGAAACTGAATCACATTGTTTGAAAAAAAAAATGTATACACGCCTACGTTTAAAAGAACATATTTTCTTATTCAAATAATGGAATAAAGGCTTTGCAACATTGTATAAGGGTGAACAAATTATCTATGACCAAAGTATGCAGGTCAAAAAATAAAATGCAAAAACATTTTCTTAAAGACAATGGACCTATCTTTCACCTAATAAGACTAACAATAGAGTTGAAAAGAAAGGAAAACTATTGTTATAGATCTTTCAAACCTACCTTTTGAAAAGTCAAGTAATCATTGAAACTAACACTTACCTGAAAAAGAAAAAGTTTGGTTAGAGACATAGAACATTAAAATTTTTTACTTATTATAATTATCGAGGCATAGAACACAGATCCTCAAATTACGTATAAAAAAATAATTTACAAATAAACAAGTGCAATTTGAGGACAAGACCCATAAAGTATTATAGAGAATGGACCATTATTACATTATGATCGAAGATAAATTTAAGTATATTGTAGAACAAAGTCTAAAGATGGACGCATGGATCCACAATTACCTCAAAAATTAGCATTTCTCAAAAATCTGCAAATCAACAAATCGCGTTCATTTGTTTTTGGACAACCCTAGAGGTGTATTTAATATGTTATTAAATAAATGGTTATTACCATACTAATATAAAATATAAAATAATTAAAGTACACAAGACGTGTTAATTAATAGCCAAAATCATAAACCAAAACTGTAACTGTGTCTGCCAAAAGGATCAATATTAGTACCACAAATATTACATTGTAACGTAATTTACATCGTGTAATTTCAAGTGATAAACACGACTAAATGCACTTGGAAACAAAACAAAGGCTGCACTTATCTCGATGACAAGTTATTCAATCTTTCCCTCGATGCGATACTGCAGTGGTAATTACTCGACTTACTCGAATGGCGAGTGAAATTTCTAATTGCAGTCGACAAAATACTGAGTAGATAAGGTTTATATATTATGCGGTTAACTGCAGAAGAAACTAGAGGCACGTAGTAAAATTAAGTTAGTTTTTTTAATATGATTAAAAAATCATAGTGTTTTCTTGGACGTGATTGTTACATAATAATAATAAAGCGGAGAATATCATTTACAGGATCAATAACTTTACAGTCATATTAAAAAATGTAACAATGGAAAACAAGCTAAGATCGAATTTTTTAACGATACATTTACGATCACAACTAAGTAGAGTCATCATTTATTATTAATAAATTAAACATAAATAAGTGCAAAATAGCACAACTTTTTAGTTTATAATCGTAGCAAATATTCCACCATTATCATATGAAACACAACGCTACGTCGTAGACATTTACGGCGTAGCAATAGCTGAAAAGATTGCTACACCAGTTACGAACATTTTCAATAGCGATACAACTATGGCGCCAAAAGAACAATAATTCACTTGAGAAACTAATATAACCGTGACTTATCCGGGGCTAAGTGGTGCGGTGCGACGCTTGGGTAATTTAGGTCACATCGACTATTTCGTATATTGTCTTCTGTTATATACAAAAGTTAGTACAACACAAAATTACACCACTTTATTTTAAGGGCCCTATTGCGTTCGATTGTGTTAAAATACTTTCAGCAAAACCTGACGTTCAATTCAATTAGTCTATTTGTTACAATACAACTTTGTTACAAATAAAATAAGAAAACCAACTCTTAATGGACATGATTACAAAGTAATGTATATTATATTTGTTATTATGTATATTTTATGTCGCTTTTCATTCCCATTTTCTGTCCGAGTCGACTCAAAGAAACTGATCTCAGCAGTAAGATTGCCTGCAGATCACTGACTTTGTGTTAATGTTAGCGATATAATAAGTGCGAACTAAAAAAATTAATAAAACAACCAGTGGCGCTACCTTTTTAGGTCTGGGCCTCAGATTTCTGTATCTGTTTAACGATAATTTGTCAGTCTATTAGGCAAGTAAGAGATCAGTCTCCTGTGCTTGTCACACGGCGTTGACTTTTTGAGTCTAAGACAAGCCGGTTTCCTCACAATGTTTTCATTCACCAACAGTAAAAAAGCAAAAGTGCGAAGTGAACCACGGCGGCGGTGTACAAGCCGTGTAGCGAACCTACGACGTCAAGTATGAGAGTCGCACGCTAAAGCCACTAGGCCAATACGGCTTTATTAATCACTATCAAATAACATATTCAATTCATGATCTTAGCGACTTTATATTCTGTCATTTCAGCAAGTAAATAAGCAAGAAATAGCTTTAAAGTTATAAAAATTGTCTGAAACATTTGCGTCACTAAGCTTTCTTCGAATAATGAATCGATGAGACAAAATGCACGATAGAATAAGCAGGCTATAATAGTGAAAGCCTTTTACGCCGCAATTTTGTATTTTATTTTTTACTTTGCCGTTCAAAGATGTAGCTTTTTATAACTTTGAATTATTCATTGCGAATTTTTTATTCAAGCACGCCTCTCGATGGAGCAATCTCTCGTTTAAAAAAAAGGGAAACAAATTAATCCGTGACAACACATAGCTATTTATGTTTTCTAACGGTGACTTAACATTACGATTCCAATTGAAATGTTTCGAATTTAAAGTTAAATAAGCTTCATCGGGGTTTATTGAAAACGAAAAAAAAAAACTAATAGCACGTCGAATTGTAAACTATTTTCAGGCTTTTAGAGGCCGTGCTTTCAAAGATTGAGCTTTTTTTATCTAAGCCCACAGACGGCGTACGTCGGGTGCAGAAGCCTACTCATCTACTTGCCAGTAAAAAATAGTATGAGAGAGTTGAATGACCACTACATTTTGTTTTGATTTATTAAATTCTAGTTATAACCCTAGATTTTGTAAATAGAATCTTCAAGTTAATCTACCCTATAGTTTTTTTTTGTTTTATAGAACATGGGGCAAACGGGCAGGTGGCTCATCTGATATTAAGTGATACCGCCGCCCATGGACACTCACGATGCCAGAGGGCTCGCAAGTGCGTTGCCGGCCTTTCGGTACGCTCTTTTCTTGACGCCGCCGCCGATTGGACGCCGAGGTGATACGGGTGGAATTTCGTATTCTGCCTCGACGTCCGATGATGAAACTCAGCTGTAGGTATTATCCATTATAATAAAGTTAACTATATCACTCTTTTCTCTGTACGCCGTAAAAAGTTATAAGGCGAATATGTTTTAGGATTATTTCTTAAGATTTACATTCCTACAGTTAGACATTGTCTTATACAGAAGCGTCTCGTTTGTCCTCATAATGACACAATGTGACCTAAAATAGGTCCTGAAATGACGAGGGCTACAGGTAACGTAGACAGACGACTCTCACTTTACTTCCCAAGAAACATTTTTCTTTAGGAAGGTAGGAGCGAACCATATATTTTAGATGTGGCAATATATTTATTATATGAAAAGTATATGATTAACTTAACACGGTTTTGATGATATATGATTACAGTTTTCCGTCCCTAACTTATAATACACCGTGATTAATATTTGGCACTCTTTGTTTTTAATTTACTTTATTATTACTAATTTACTATTAATTACTTAAGATGTCCTGTGGAACATAGTGTAATGGTTGCAGCTCCTTGTAAACATTGTGTAAAACAAAAAACTTGGTGATTAAAAGTGGCGGAGAGTTTATTGCCCATTCATCTCTTCCGTTCTACACCCATGATTGGAGAACTGGCAGTAAATGTAAATTTAGGAGCATTTAATACGTATTTCTTTTTGGATGTTCATAAGTGTACATTGTGTGACCTAAATGAATAAATGATTTTCATTTAATTTCAAACTTACAAACTTAGGGGCTGAGTCCAAAAGCTTCTTTAGTTGATATTTTGTTGTAAAATAATTTAGATATCACATCCACATTTTCATATAGCTTTGTACCATCCGTCGTTAGACTACAAACTAGCAGGATGTAGAAGTAGGTGAGTGGAAGTGGTGGGGGGAGGGTGACACGTGCGACGAATACTCGGAAAACATCAGACGGTAAGGTAAAAATATTGCTTGGGCAAAATATTAATTTACCTTCATATACGTTTTCATATAATCCAAAGATGTTTGTACCGCAAATAACAGTTCGGTAAATTGTGTAAATTTTATCTTGTTTCAATACATTATTAACATGAAGAAAGTATTAATTGTCAGTCGTAAGGACACGGAGGAAATTAGTATGGGAACAATACGAGATTAGACTGATAATATAGTAACTAATACTTTGTTTAGGAATGGTTCAAAATACGCATAAACACTTAATAAGAACTGATAAAATTGAGAGCGTAAATAATAAATAAACTTAGCAAAAATATAATCAAATCAAAATACGTCTAGCATAACCCAAGCTAAATAAAAAAATCAATAAATCAGATCAATTATAAAATAAAATATATGTAGGTATTTCGGACAATATTTTTCACGTCTTCTTGGAAAGGCAGTGTTAACATCATGTGTTCGTCTAGTCGTATAGCCGATGGATTTATGGGCACAACCAACAATGAGGTGAGGAAATCAGATTACTTAGAACCTAAAAATGACGACGCGTCTGAAACAAACGCAGAGTTATGTCTGTTCTAATACGTTGAGGGCTACGGGATTTCTATTCCTTATGGTTTTTAATAAGCTGTAACACCAGCCATGTACATCTATTTTCCTGTTTTCTAATATTGTTTGGGATTTATTATTATTAAACATTAGGCCATTACAATGCTGTCAACCATAGCTTAGCACATGACCCGAAAGTCCTGAGTTCCTGGGAAACAAAAAGAACTCACACATACTGTAAACTTACTGTAAGAGTTATCAATAAAATAAAAAAACTTGTATTTACCTATTCGATGGTACATTACAAACGCTGGAATCATGAACAAACATTTCTGAAAAGGCCTATAATGAAAAACAGAAGCCATTTAACCTGTCATCGTAGACATCCATCGATGGAGCTTTATTATCTCGTTATAGACGACCACGCTTTGACTTCCACGGTCAGCCACTTCGCGAGCATTAATAACAACCGACACGATGTCGAGACTAACAATATTTATTGGTAAAGAAAATTTCATGCTTTAGTTACCTTATTTATAAAAGCATCATGGTTATAACACTGCTTAAAGTATATTCGTCTCCTTCTGTCACATACACAATATTATTAACAGAGTTTACTTGCTTTAGTTGTGAAACAAGACTGACTGATAAAACCTTATAATCGCTTTAATAACGATAATTTACTAATGTTTCACAATGATTTTTTAATATCGAAACAAAAAATAAGTACGCTCACGCGCTTTTGAAGATAATGCGTGAGATGTGTACGTCCTAAGGCTGTATTTTTGCTCACTCAGGTTTTCGAGGTTTAATCATTTATCATTAAATAATATTTTATACGCGCTTGCGTATTATAGAGCGACAACGATCCACTAACCACGATGTTTATACTTTTATTTAAAATACTACATATATAAGAAGCATTTTTATACAACAATAGTTAACAAATGACATAAATGAAATAAAGTCGTAGGTTCGATCACCGGCAGTGCACCAATGGACTTTCTTTCTATGTGCATTTAACATTCGCTCAAACAGTGAAGAAAAACATCGTGAGGAAACCGGCTTGCCTTAGACTCAAAAAGTCGACGGCGTGTGTCAGGCACAGGATGGTGATCTACTTGCCTATTAGATTGACAAATTATCATGAAACAGATACAAGCCCCAGACCTAAAAAGGTTGTAGCACCACTGATTCATATATTTTTCTAGTTAACAAATAGTTATTAAGACTGAACGAAATTTGTGGTTTCACATCCACGAATCGTACGATATAAAACTCCCTTTAGAATGCCCTCTAACGATGATTGATGTTTCTTTATAACGCTTCAGAATGTAACTGAGTGGTCACTGTCGTAGTCGCGTCTGAAATGCGACTTGCCTAGGACGTGAGTAATGAATTATGCTCTCCGAGACTTGATATTAAAATGAAATATGTTCCTATGGTATTGGTATGAATGTAGGATTTACACTCTGTAGTTGAGTGATAAAAAAAAAAATTTGATGAATAATTATACTATAAGCAGGTGGAACTACGTAAGTAGAACTACGTTAGAAGTAAGATTAAATAGTCACACTTCTTAGATTTCGTGATATTACAGTAAGTTACCCCATATAAGGCTGTAGTTTCCCCCTATAACGTGGAGAATATTCAAACTACTAAACTGTAGTGTGAAATTTATATTGATTTGTCAAGGCCCTAATTTTAGTTTTGCATACCTTTGCCGTTGTTTCAATTGTATTGTTATAAAATTTAACTAAATAAAATTAAACTTTAATAAGATTTGTGTTCCTAGTTTTTGAATTGATCAAAATAACTGTTGGATGTCATTTTGTCTTATTTGTAGAATTCAATCGACTATATTTTAACAGTTTAACTAAAACATCCAACTTACATTTATTTGGAAAGTATATGAGCAAATAAATACACATTCGTTTTCATGTATTTACATTTACTTATATACTGAAAGTCTGGTTTAGCTCCAAGTAGGTCGAACGAGCAGTGATCCACTTCCGCTACGATTCCCGTGTTCGCTAACCACTTTTCACACATCTCACTTAGCTCTGATTGATTGCGAAGAGAAAACATCTTTGATAAATCTTTGGAACTGTTAAATATTGTTTTATAAAACTTAACTGTTCCAGCTCCACAACTTGAGTGTTTTTTAAAGAAGTTTTTGGCGCACACCATCACTATGTGGAGCCAGCTGCCCACTGAAGTATTTTCGAACCAATTCACTTAGGGACTCGCGATCCTCTGTCATTGAGAGTGTCCATGGGCGGAGGTATCAGTTAACATCAGGTGAGCCTACTGCCCGTTTGCCCCTGTTCTATAGAAAATCTGCTTGCTTTTCAGACTTTCCGTTTGTTTTTCTTATTATTATTATATTACTAGACACCACTGTACTACGACTTATTTTATACTGTTTTATAAATAAAATAAAAATAGCCTATATTCTAGTTTTATAATAAGGATTATAGTTTATGTTTTTATATTTAATATTAGTACACGACCTCCGCAGTGAAGGGCTCTTCAAAAATTATTTCATTTGTCTCTCATCTTCGCTACTATATTTCAATCTTTACCCGCTATCTCTTTTATTTTATCTTGACATTCTTCTGGTTGGCGTCCTCTCTATTTTCTTGCCATTGGACCATTCTTAGTCAGGGTCCTATTGACCTATCTGTCATCACAAACGCGGGCAATGTGACCGGCCCATTTCTACTTTAAATTTTTTGACTGTGTTACGTCTGTTATTTTTGTAAAATTCTTATTACAGTATTTTTTACCTTGTCTTTAATTTTCAAATGAAAAATAGAACGCTTTCCAATTCCAATCATTTTTCAATATTAAAAATCCACGTTTGTCATCCATATGATAGAAATGCAAGTATGCATGCTAACATAATACTTTCTTTAAACAAATAAAATTAGTTTAATCACACTTTAAAGTGCTTAAAAATCAAATTCCGGATTGTTTTAACGATTTTTTATAATATTAAGATTTAAGAATAAGTATCGTTTCTTCCTATTTTTATCAACTTGTAGATACTTTTGTATCAAAGAAAACCCCGTATATTTGACTTAAAACAAAACATCGAGTCCTAGTAATTGTAATAATAGCGGTCTCACATGACTAGACATTTCAAATATTTCGGACACAATTATATAAGAAATCCGTTACAATAAACATGTTTGTAATAGTACACATAAACGGAATATACAATTTCAAGATCTGGCAGGCTGTTCAGGACTATCTCATTGCAAAACGTCCCAACTCATGTTAACTAATTATCTGTGCTGGGAGCAAGCCAAAATTAAACGGATAGGATTCACAAAGCTACTAAATAACAAAGAATAGTAACGTTCATATTTCGGAAATGTGTGTTTGTGTAGTTGGGCTGTAATTAAAGAGTAAGCTGAAATATGACTGCGCAAAGGCGTTTGGTTCAAGGTTTCAATCGAAAAGCATTTTATTTTTACAAATGTAAAAGATTTTTTTTAATAATTACTACTTTTTATTACACGATCGTAATGTAGTATTTCCAACATTAATTTAATCAACAATATAAGTTACAGTTTTCAAGATATTACAGAACAAACATATAAACACTTACAAAATTTAGCACACGTGATTAGAAGTCTAAATAGATCATAAGACTTAGAGATCTTAAGGCCGGCAAAGCACTCTCGAGCCCTCTAGCATAGTGTCCCTGGGCGATATCACTTAATATTTTTAAGCTTACTGCCCGATTTATAGAACACGTCTATAAAAAACAACAACAACCATCACAAGATCGTCAAACTTTTTTAAACCTGTTAAATCGAGAACAAAAAATATTGATATTTTTAGAAAACATTTTCCTTACAGTACAAACAACGAATACTTTAGCCTAATATAACCTAAACATAACTATCAAATATACAGTATTTACAATTTTCTTAACCTACAAAGTTAAAAAAAAATATAAAAAGAAAATTAAAAACTTTAGCCTAATTACGTAATTTCAGTAATAAAATATAAACAAGGACAAATACATAACATGCTCCACTATCGATATCCATCCATTGTCTAGCCGTCGTAAAATTTAACAGCTAACATTAACCATTCGTAGTAAGATAACTTAGATTTACGGTCATTAACTATTAACGATATATAGCAACATAGTTGTTAACTTATTTTATTATTTATTTCGTAATCCTACAGCTAACATAAATGATATATAACAAAAGACAAATATACTAAAGATATAGCCAAAGGAATACAAAATATATATAAAAAGGTTCATACATTTACCAAAGGAAAAAATCTAATAAAATTATTAAATACATTTAACTAAGTAATACCTTATTCAGCTGTATTGTGTGATGGCGTGTATATGGGGTGTGCTAATGCTTATGTATTATTTAATGAATAAAATAGTCAATAAGCATATTGAAACTAATGCGATCCTGATGAAACGAAATCTGTAATCACTTTGCGTAAATTATGATTTTTCGTCTATTTAACTCACCTACTAACAGACTTAATAACATATGAAAAGCAACAGAATTAAGAATTCTGAAAACTTTCACAGGAAAACCTAGCTTAAAACTAATCCTTCCAATACAAAATGTTCACTGGTTTCGTAACTATCAAACATTTAGTGTTCATCCCGTCGATACGGTAAACTCTCCCAATTTAAAGAACAATCGACAAGATATCTACAAAATTCGGATAATGCCGTATTTTAAACATGTAGAATGATGTCAGAAATGATAAAGGATTGACATATATATTGGTTATCAAATATTTAGGGGTGCGTTCAGAAATTTATTGAAAGAAAATATATAAAGCTATTTAAAGATACAACAAATAAAGGTATCGTAACGTCTGTAGGGAACTTAATATTTATTTTGTATTAATTGTATTACATTCATAAAATCAATGAACATCAGCTTATCTATAACACGACATACATTGACTGTTAGACAGTACAGTGCCACATACTATTCTTGGCCAGCGGCTGAAATTGGTACTACCGTCGCCATTTTGAAATGTCAGACTGACATTGTCAGTTAACTTTAAAACAATACTCTTAATTTTACTATAGTGAAAATCCAACTAAAATGAATTAATTTTTATTCCTTAAATTATTAATTAATACATTTTAGTACATACAATGGCAAAGTTTTCATTATCGAACGGTTCTGATTGCTAGGTATCTTTAACATATGTTAATAGTACAGATAACAAATCATATCAGTTGTTCCTAAGTTTGTGTCACATTTATTTAATACTAACTGTATTTTCAATAAATTATTCAGTTATCCTGCATGACTTCAAATTATTGCCCTTGTAATGGTTAATTTTTATTTACTGGGAATAAATAAAAATACTAATATCCATGACAGCGACGCTCTTACCGGCCAAGAAAAGTATGTGGCACTATACGAAGTTCGCGATTCAACGTTATAAATAAATTTAAGTCAAATTTTCTGGAGTGTTATTCTAAATTCAAAAATACGTTTACCAAGTTTTACTACGTAAGAAAACGTTATTGGAAAGGATTAAAGGGGCAATATATATAGACTACGAGCACTACTGCCGATAAAATTTTATAACCATTCCTTAAGTAAATAGTGCGCTTGTAAGCTATATGTAGTGAATAAAATACCTTTTTGAACAAGGTCCGCTATACAAACAGAATTTTTCCAGTTGTTGTTTTAGGAGCGTTAAGGTAAAAGGAAGAACATTTCTTTATGTTACCGGAAGAAAGGGCGTGGCAATTATGCGAACTCTTATTTAATACGCATAATTTCTTTAGAATATCTTTATATATATAAATCATCTGTGCTTGTGCGTTGGACTGATTATGATTAAATTTTTAAGTTTCGAGAATGGTTCAGATTTAAAATTGGATGTTTTTTTTTATTTAAGGGGCCGTTCAAGTAAGTAGATTTAGTGCAATTAGTATAATTTCCTCTTGTCAGAAAAAGTAAGCAAAGCTCTTAAAAATAATAATACATAAACATATTATTTTTTTGTAGGAATCCTCGAAAATGCATTTCATTTTCAAGCATAGACAATGTGTGGGTAATATGTGTAAAAAAGTAAATAATTACTGGTGACCTAATCACCGAATAAAAAAATCAAAAGCCCCCTACAGTGCTTACGTCATACTTGAACGGCCCCTTAGATCTGTGTAACGTCTGTCAGATCGTATGATGACGTAAAACTGTTGTCTACATGACACTAGTAATTTAGCCTTTTGTTTTTTAGCCGTTTTTATGTATTTTGTGTTGTACATCTTTCAGTTATCACAAGATCTCTGGGCATATCGAGTTCATACCTATACTAGAAGTATTATACACAATTTTGATTTAACTATTTGTAGGAGATCAATGAAATATCTTCCAAAAAGCACAATTTGATAAAGTCGGGCAGATGATGACGGTAGACACTTTTAAAGTAAGTTTAAAGTAATATTCTATGAAAAACTAAAATGCAGTCTCTTCCAGTTAATGCAAGCTTCCTTACATTTCATCAAAGTTTCATTAAAGCAATAAAACCAAGAGGATTTCAACCGCCTCGACTCTTAACTTCATGTAATATTATTTGAAACTGTTTGAACGTTGCCAGTAATAAGGATTAGACACTAAAGTATGAGAATTTTAACTGTATATTACTCATGTCTATGGTATAAGTAAAGCAATAATTATGGTTCTTAAGTTAGATTCTATAGATTATTAATTATCTATTTCGATTTTATTTAACTAATTTTTTAGTCTGTGGTAAGACGCTAGTTTTGGCCTGTCATTTAAATTTAAATTCAAAGATTTTTTTTGTTAAAATATTTTAGATTATAAAATAAAAAGTGATTGTTTTCAAGTAAAATAAACTCTAAATGTTGTTTCTTAAAATACATATTTCAGCAACACGTTTGAGTTTCATTCATCACATATGTAAAAAATCCTGTGGCGCTACAACCCTTAGTCTTAACCTCAGATATCTGTATCTGTTTCGTGATATTTTGATCTAATAGTAGGTGCTCTGTGCCTGAGATACGCCGTCGACTTTTTGTATCTAAGGCAAGCCGGATTTCTCATGAAGTTTTCCTTCACCGTATGGCGGGTGTACTGTGAGTGGTTCTATCTGTGTGCGCTATATGAAACACTCACAGAAAAGTCCATTGGTGCATTCCCCGGGGTCCGAACCTACGACATCAGGAATAAAAGGCTCCAGCCAATACTGTTTTACGTAAGTACACATTTAAATGAAAGGCTCTGGATAATGCCAAGGGGCAATCGGACCGTTGGGTTATGTGAATAGTGTTATAATTTGCGTTTATAACGATATTATTTAAATGTA
Organism: Pieris macdunnoughi; assembly: GCA_905332375.1. Lineage (NCBI taxonomy): Eukaryota > Metazoa > Arthropoda > Insecta > Lepidoptera > Pieridae > Pieris > Pieris macdunnoughi. The sequence continues at coordinate 1,992,526 of CAJOBZ010000062.1, forward strand.
CAGGTATGCTACTTAAGATGTTATGTATGGAACATGGTGTAATGTTTGCAGCTCCTTACAAACGTTGTGTAAAACAAAAAACTTGGTGATTAAAAAGAGTGGCGGAGAGTTTATTGCCAGTTCTTCTCTTCCGTTCTACGCCCTTGATTTGAGAACTGGCAGTAAATGTAACATTAGAATTACATTATAGATAGTGATTAGAATTAGATTAGCATTCAAGCCAAAGGTTTCATAAGTATACATTGTGTTAACTATATGAATAAATGATTTTTGACTTGCTTTGACTTGCTCAGCCGAGGTCATAGTTCAATTCCAAATTGCACCACAAAAACGGATTTTATATTTATTTATTAACTCCTACGGTCTGACGAATCCTGCATATCGTAGGTCCAACGCCCATTAATGAAGGGCCTTTGGAATTCCTCCACAAGAAAAACCCTAAACAGTGGTCATCATACGAAAGCACAAACGCGAGCAAAGTATATATATCTCCGCCACGAAATTTTACCATATTTAAATCATTTTCCAAAGCGACAATGTGTTTTATGAAATGTATTTCGTATTTCTGAATGCGACATGCTGTTTTTGCAGGTCAAGGCAAGATTTTTTCGTACGTCTTGAAACGTAATTGTTTATGTTGAGCGTTGAAACCAAACTATAACATTTATTTTGAGTTTTATACTGTTGAACTTTTCATTAGATTTAAAATCGTAGGTAGGTAGACGCCATTGCTGTTATCATTGGTACGCGTGCTTTCAAAGGACGGGACTAATTCTTATCATGTTTATTTATTACGAAAGTAACAGATTTATCACTGTGCGGTCATCGGGGTGCTTTAAATAATAGAGGATTTTTGTTTACTCTATATTATCCAGTCGCGTACAACAGTAGAATATAAGCGAAATAATGAAATGTTAATTGATATGTGACAAATTAATAACTGTTTAAGAGAGTGCCTACGTTATTTTTTTTTATAGAACAGGGGCCAAACGGGCAGGAGGCTCGCCCGTTGTTAAGTGATCCGCCGCCCCAGAGGGCTCGCGAGTGCGTTGGTTGTTTTAAGAATTGGTAGGCTCTTTTCTTGAAGGACCCTAAGTCGAATTGGTTCGGAAATACTTCAGTGGGCAGCTGGTTCCACATAGTGGTGATGCGCGGCAAAAACTGCCTTGAAAAACGTTCAGTTGTGGAACGGCGGACGTCGAGGTGATAGGGATGGAATTTCGTATTCTGCCTCGACATCCGATGATGAAACTCAGCTGCAGGTATTAATCCGAAAAACTCCTCTGAACACTCTCCATGGTAAACGTCTGGCTATGACCTCGGGGCGTAACTTCGACGATTTAGGAAATCGCCACGCTTATAAAACTATGAAAGCCTGAGTGAGCAAAATGCAGCCTTGGCTCGTAGAATCACTATAGTAGAAACAGATAGTTAAATTTAGGTTATGATCAGGAGAGCAGAAGAAAAAACAATAATCATATACAAACATAGCATAATGGTAAGATATAATATTTGAAGACTCATAATAAGACGATATAATTATTATATATTTAGAATATACCAAACCTGTGACATCACTCCCCTACCCTTCTTCCCTATAAAGGCAGCTTTATATACTCAACAGGAGGATGTGAGGAAATATTTGAAGAGGCGGGAAGACTCACTTTGTTTAGCAGTAACAATTTAGTTTATTCTTTGAAATATTAAGTAGACAGAGAGTTTAAACAAACGACAATTAATATAATTGTCGTTTGTTTAAAGTTTTCTTTATGTTTTTTGTCTATAAATGTAGGTACTTATGTTTTCTGTTTCATATATCTTGTCTATGTAATCTGTTTTGGCTATATATATTGTCTAAAAGTTTTGATTTATAATATAGATATTAGCTGTAAGATTACTAATAAATTAATAAATAAACATCACTCCGCTTGCTCTGTGACTAAAAATGTATTTGGGCCTCCGGAAAAAAATTGCTTTATTTATATTATAACCCGACAATAGCTCAGCATTCACTACAGCATATATCGAGGGGGCTCTGAAGAATTATTCTTAATTACACCTGCGGACATCATCACCCCGACGCTGTCTACAAAAAAGCGCTTTTTAAAGCAGCTTTTGCCGCTCACAACTTTGTGGAACCGATACAACTTTGGGGTATTAAGATCATACCATTTTATCATCATGCCTTAAAGGCAACAAGTGGTAAGCCTTTTAGTGTTGCAGGTGTCTATGGCCGGCAGTAAGGACTTATTTATAAGAGACCCTCCTGCTCGTAAGCCCCCAACAAGCTATATGTTATGACATCCTTATTTATCCAGAGTAATGAGGACAAAACATTTAATACCGTTTAAGGTTTTAAGCTTATGAATAGGAAATTATGTATCTACGTATGTAAATGCTAAATATATGCACAATTAAAATGTAAAAGTGAATAAAATATAAGAAATACAGTCACATGTATTAAAACGCTCTATATAATTCGTTTTCTCTCACTCTTCTCTCACAACGAAGAGTTGTACGACTTATTCCTATTATCATCATGAACAATCAGAAACAATGGAGTATCATCAAGCAATTCACGCCTGGGTTATCGAATAGGAATCATAGATTAATCGTGATGGTTTTGACAGCCGTTCTTTCGTCCAAGAGCGATAATTCAAATCTAATATATAAAATTCTCGTGTCACCATGTTCGTTCCCATACTCCTCCGAAACGGCTCGACCGATTCTTATGTAAATATTTATGCATATTCAGTAAGTCTATGAATCGGCTACTATTTATCTTTTAAACTATGATGAGGGCTGTTGTAATATAATAATTTCACAATTGAAGATAGATCGGTAAGTATTAAAATACCGGAAATAGTTCCCGACGATAACAGAATGAAACGGTACAACACAAGTGCACTTTTTTAACAATTTCGTCGAGTGTAGGCCCTTTGAAAAAACACAATTTCAAAAAGCAATCATCGAACATTCATATCGGGGCGTTCGCTTTGATACATTCCGCATTCAATAGTTCCTATCGAACAACTTTTGTTCAATACTGACCTAATTTTGTGTCGCGCTGTGTACGCTAAGGAGTTAAATGAACTGAAATTTTTGAACTAGAATTAATTTTATCATTAATCCAGTATAGTTATAATAATTACATAAAATGGAGGGCGACTGGCTTTAACGCTTTCTTCTAGCCACCCACTGTCACGGAAACCAATTAAATTAAATGAGTAGAGAAAAACTGCATAATATGTATGACAGCGCATTCCTAGCGCCATCTGTTAAGAAATACGTTGGAACGAGATTTGACAATTGTCAGTCTGGCGGAGCGTCGTGTCGATGGTCAGCGCGACCATGTTGAATTTCATTTAGTTTTCGAACGTCAACGGCGAGCGCACCACGTCTGCGACGAATCGCTTTTGTTCCGAGTAATCGACGAGTAACGAGTTGGGCCTTGTTGTTTCAAAACTAATTAAAAGTGATTCCCTAATTACTAGTGAATAGATTTTTAGTGAATTGCTGTAAGGGAGATACTTTATGTGATTAAATAACTTTTGATTGTGACTTTGGTGATTCTTTTGTTCCTACCCACATTACAACTTATTGAAGACATGGCTGATGCTGATGATGAAGGGCATCCGTCCAGATGTACAATTACTTAGACATAAATAATGGAACAAAACAAAGCAATTAAATATTTCGACCAAAAAAAATGAAATTGTCAATAAAAGGAGAAGGAAGTGAATTCCATAGAATCCTTCAGAGACCTTAAAGGATTCGCCAAGAAAATAATATCTGCAATTCTCAAGCACTGTCAAAATAACGATTGCAATAGATATTTCATTTCGCTTCGGTGGTACTTTGCTCTGCCTACCTTGTTTTATTATCGAAATGTTTAATATTGAAAATGTTTAAGGTAGGGGTGTTAACCTAGTGGTTAAGCATGTATCTACTCTGAGGTAATGTGTTCAAATTCTGACTGTATACTTAAGGATTTGTCTTCCTACGTGCCCAATTAACAATGTGAATGTTAAAGGAATCGAGAGACAGTAGCATGTACAAGACCCAAAAATCGACCATAAAAAAGCAGGCCTTTATAAAAAAAAAGTGTGTGTACGTACACGCGTTAGAAGTTATACTTTTTTGGCGTAACTAAATAAAAATCTTTTCAAAATTTTATTGTACGATTGTAGAAAAATAGCAATAGAACAAAAATACTCTCATCATTTTTGGTGAATTCACATCATCATAACTGCAAGAAAACTAAAATGTTGACTATAGCTAACTTCAGGGCGTCGGTTTTTTGTGACGGAGTGCGCGCGCGTCGTAAAAATTTACTCTCATCTTTTTCCCCAACGCACCAAAAGAAGTATAACTTCAAACATATTATATAAACAGATCTATTCGGGCCGAGACAAGAGTTGTAGCCCCACTGTATTATTAGGTCTCGCAAGTAATGGTACAGGAAATTACAAACATATATTCAAATTAAAATAAATATGCGTCACCCGCACTTGAACAGCGTAGCCATGGCCCGTGCTGGGTTGACGGAAAGGCCATGGTTTACCTTTAAAAAGGCCGCGACAATAATCTCTTTATAAGAAGAATACAATACATAATTGTGGTTAATAAAACACTAGATTTTAATATAAGCCATACATCCATAAAGGCATACTTTTATATCTTCGGTAATTTCGTGTCTAAATGTACGACAGCGTATAATGAGAAAACAACAAGCGAGAACTTCTGAATATGCGGCCATAGAACAATGTTATTGTAGAATCTCCGACACATTTGTGTCGAGTTTTACTTTATATCTCAATGAGAAATATTATGCTGCTAACTTTCAATAGAAATGCATCAAAACTCTTGCGGGTAGACAAAAAAATCACTTATATTATGTGTTTTACGTATATAAGACATTGGTTGGTACGTCTACGAATGTTTCATAGAAAATTTTCCTGCTAGAAAATGACTCTTGTGCCACCCAGAATCTCTCATATACCATATAGATCAACCACTATGCCAAGGATATATTGATTGACTATGGAATGTCAAAATAAATCGATAGTAGACATTTGAATTAGCATTGCAATAGTCAAGCAAAACTCTGCTGCGACCAGTGGTCACTTATGGTTTTGAAACCTTGGCTCTTAGCAAGAAAGACGAGTGGAAGATTCTTCGAAGAATCTTTGGTCCGTCTGTTTGCGAGGACGACGCCAACATCGTCCAATTCATAAAATACAACAGGCTCAAGTGGTTGGGACGAAAGAACCCCAAGGTCCTTACTGAACTCACAACCTGGGCAAGAGAAAACCCCGTAGACCGAGACTTCGTTGATGGGATGGAGTTGTCAAGGACCTCGAAACAATAGGGGTTCGAAGTTGGACGCAAGAAGCATGGAATAGATTGCGATGGCGAAATATACTCGCGGAGGCTAAGGCCCACTGGCTGTATAGCGATTGATGATGATGATGACAGTCAAGCAATAACGATTATAACGATCTTATCAAACTGTTGTTCTATTTATATTTGAATTTAGAAGGATTTCGAAACGACGGTCATTACAACTTTATATGGTTTAGCTAAAAGTTGTTTTCTCTGCATTATATTCACGTAGAAATTAAAATTTTCGGCCTTGACTGGGACTAATTTAAGTCTAATGTAGTTTATAAGACCTAATAAAATTTTACAACCCATAAATTCTAATTACAGTTACATCATAAAAAGACTTCCGTTACTAATACTTGCGATATTGTAGCTTATAATAACATGTCTTTAAAAAGTCTTACAAAGCTCCACACAGTTTCCCCATAATGAAATTTTAATCGCATTTTGCCTTTTGCCGAATTTCCACCGCCTGCAGCCTTTACTTCAATGAAACCGTGTGCTAAAAGCTCGATAAAGGAATTAATTTTAATTAGAAAGGGATTTTAGGATAAAATTCGCCAGGTGTAATTGGACTGGATTAAACTTGCTACTTTTAAATAAAATGAAATGGTTTTCATTACTTGAATTTAATAAAAATATTTTTATAATAGAATGCCCGTAAACGTTTATCACGTTAAGAACTGTAACCACTGTAACACTATGTGGACCCAGCTATCCACTGAAGTATTTCCGAACCAATTTGACTTAGGGTCCGTCAAGAAAAGAGCGTACCAATTCTTAAAGGCCGGCAACACACTCGCGAGCCCTCTGGCATTGAGAGTGTCCCTTAACATCAGGTTAGCCTCCTGCCCGTTTGGCCCCTATTATATAAAAAAAACTAAGAACGTTAAGCAAAAATAGTATTATTAACAAAGAATTTAATAAGGAATGCATCAGGTATATATAGTAAATGATAGCGTATATAATATAAATAAAATGGGTTATGTCGGCACAGCGAGCGTGCTACAAAAAATGATTGAACAATCATACTTCATAGATGATGCGTGTGTGAATAGCTGTCATATGTTTATAAGGGTGCGTCCACATCTAGCGCAAGAGTGGCGCACGAACAAAAATGCACGCGTGCAGCTCGGAAACGGCTCGCGAGCTGCAAATTCGCGGCATATTCGCCAGATGTGGACGCACCCTAACAGCGCTGGTAACACCAAATGAAATGTTTAAGAGCCATCTATTATCAAAAAGACGAACTCCCTGGCTACAGGTCGGATGCTTAATAAACAATGTATATTTTATTTTGTTTATTACTTTAGTTTAGTCATAGTACGTAGTCATGTTTTTGTATATTTTCTATGTGCTGCGATGGAAGGCTGGCAGGGCCATTGTCACCTAATCTATTGAATCAATACCTATTAAAATGACAATCGTGTACCTCAGAAACCGAGCATTAATGGTACACATATACACTTTTAAAAATTCTAACAGTTACAGACTTAAACAATACCTTTGTTTTTGACAAGTTTCAAAACTCGTGAATCAAAGTCGAAATTATTCTTTATTTCTCTGTAGAACTGTGATAAATGTACAAAGTATGAAAGGTCTGACAATCGCCTAGTAAATGGCCGTATTGTCGGTGAAAAATGCAACCTCCTAGTTCAACGTAATGCGCTCAAAGTTGCCAGCTAAACCCGATTTCAGAAAGTTTATCTTTCAAGGAGGATTTATAGAATTTTTACTGATGGTAACCCATTTCTACGGCGGATTAATTTTGCGACAAATTGGAGCGCTGTTTAAGTCTGTAGCGACTCCTACAACCAGCACAATGCATCATACCCTGACCGCACTGTAAAAGTTATTCCAAACGCTAATATATACAATATACATACAACTTCTCGATCTTAGCCACAGGGAGCCACTTGAGCCACTCAGTGGACTGTGGCTAGTGGACATGAGCGGATCGTGAATTTGTTGGGCTCTGGGCTATTACGTGGAAGTCCCCCGAAATAGACGCACACGCGAAAAAGTCAAGCACACCGACCGAAAACAAGCGACGGGGAATTCCCCGTTACGTTCGATACACGCGCATCGTACATGAGTTAATTGATCTCAGAGATTCCAACCATATGATTGGATTTTTTTAAATTTCAGATATTTTTTTAAATTTAAACTATCGCCGATTGTTTTCAGTGGGAACTGAGGGCCCTTTGTATGCACGGGGCGCTGGGCTGCAGCCCAAAAAGCCCTTAAATAGATCCGCCCCTGCTAGTGGAGGATCCTCCCTTTAAGTCGGAAGAAGAGAAGCATTATCCTCCACAAGAACGTAGAAGCAACTACTTCTAGTTTGGAAACAATACTGTATACATAGTAAATCATCACCTTTTCTATTATTAAATGTATAAAAAAAACATTTACATATGTACATTGTACAGGAAACTATATAAATAATGAAATACCTGAATTCCCTTTAGAATCTTCTTCAAATTGGTACTTACCTGAAAACAAATAAACAAATTTAAATACAATTTACAGATGGCGAATTACTTACACTATTTGCACCTTTTTGGTCTGGATGTCAAGTTGGCATGTTCACTTCACTTCACTTTATTTATAATGGCGACATCTGTGTAAATCACAATTCCGCCAATATCACGTTCTAAGTCTTCACACAGTGAGGATAGATTTGATAATTTTGATAGATTGAATTTTATCTAAGCAGAGTTACCCAAAACAAAAATGACATCACAATAAATACAACACACACAGACATCTAATAATATATACAAGAGGTTAACATTTTATTACAAGGTATGGAGGGGAGAATCTTATTTATAACTTTAATTAAGTTGGCATGTTTAAAAAAAGAAACTAATATTGACAATTGACAATTCTCAGTGTTTTTGGCGCCGCCATTATAATAACGATAGGTGACAGCGTGTAGACGTCAAATGCTAAGGTAAAAAATGACAGATTGCAACATTAAGTTATTATAATTATTTGTAAATTCTTACTACCTTTAAGACAAAATAAAAAGTAATAAATGTTTATTATAATTTTTAAACAATTGTGATACCGCGAAATATTCTGCTCAGTTGGAGTATATACAATATACATAATATGTATTTCTTTAAAAGAAAATAACTTTCTATAATTGTAATTAGCACCAGCGTTTATTGCAATTAAAGTAAGTCAGTATACGATCAGACACGGTGACGCTGTTGTTCTGCTCCAGCGAAAAACAATGGGGAAAGTCAGCCATTATATATCGAGTGATACCGTTTCAATGCCTTTGTTGATATGGAGCCCTGCTATTATGCGATATTACGAATGCGAGAAAATTAATATTACAACCTATGTAATAGTACTTGCTGTTTCGATTGTATACAGGTCCAAAATCCGCTCTGGATAACTGAAAGGTACGTCATAAAAAGACTGTACACGAATTTTATTTATTTACTCTTTTTGGACAATTAAATAATATTAATAACAATAACTAAAAAAGAAAAATCACGGTGCAAGGAACCATATCTCTACTAAGTAACCTATTCCAGGAGATTATCTTTCTAATAATGAGAACAGTAAAAGTTAATAAGAACAATAAATAACTTATAAACTTACAAAAACATAGAGAAATAACTGATGTTATAAAACTTGATTATAAAAAAGTGCGTGCATACAAAGTACACATGTCAGAAGTGAAACTTCTTTGGCAAACTAATTTTTAAGTCTTGTTCATATACAAATCTAAAACTTTAGATTTCCGAGACTTAGGGTGAGATCTATAGTGCGCACTTGGACTTTGCTCAGACTTACCTTACGAAAAACTTTGCTTAGTGTACACTAAGGTTAAACTATGATTTCGTATTTATAGACATTTTAACGGTGAGATTAAGCTAAGCCCAAGCTAAGACAGAAAATGTAAAAATACAAATTGATGTTTCATTTCATGCAATACATTGTTTATTATCCTTTAAAAAAGTAAACAATAACAAATATTTAAACATCTAAAACGGTACACATATATCTTCAATTTATTGTTATTTATGTATTCATTTATTTTATTATTGAAATAACTAGAAATTTACGAGTAACCTTTAGAAAATGTATTAATTATTTAAAGATGACAATAATTTTATTACGTAGAACGGATCGCAATGTTTTGACAACAGCAACAGAGCACTTGTATCAACTATCAACAATTGAAAATTTTAAACCACTTTTTCTCTTTTCTGTTTCTGTTTGTATGAGCTTATAAATATTAAATTGATCTTTCTTCAAAACAACGACTGGCTTTGTGACTTGGACCTGGACCAATCTGGATCGTATACCTACTTAAGACCTACGCATTCCCGAAGCACTGTGACGTTTTGTGATTTGGCTTTGTTACATGGACCGCTTGGAAATATCAATATCGAAAGTGACATGATGGAGAGAGAGAGTTCTATCTTCAATAGAAAACATTGAAAGGGTAGGAACTGCAGCCGATATGAATCCACGAATGCCTAAAGTGTTGTATATGTTCGGAACTAATAAAATCAAAATCCTTCCATCCTGTACGGTGAGAATGAATTCAAAAGAAGGAACCGTATTTTGAAACACACGCTATTAAATGTGATCCTGAAGCTGATCATTACAAACTTGCAACCTTATAACAACAGAGGATCGCCAAACCTACCGCTATTGCAAATACTTATTGCATTAAGGCATAAAAATGCAACTGGATGTTTTCAGGTAATATTGTGTTCATAAATATGTATGGTTTTTCAATTTGATATATTATACCTCTTCTCAAATGATTTTAAATACATATGTTGAAGACTTTTGTCTTCTGACTTTCAGAAACATAACATATATGTGACTAATAATAATTTATTGACATTACAGATGGTGTGTGGTGATCTGAACAGCATAAGCCAATCTACAGTCTGTTTAATTATAAATAAAGTCTCTGCAGAGTTGAGTAAATTACTTCCTAGATTTGTAAATTTTCCAAGAAATATGAACACAGCCAAAACGAAGTTTGAAGAATTAGGAAGATCTAATACTCACCATGGCCTAAACAGTATAATCGGAGCTATTGACTGCACCCATATAAAAATTAATAGACCCAAAGGTATCGCTCACTCTGAAGCATACAGAAATAAAAAAAGGGTATTTTTCTGTAAATGTGCAAGCAATAATAGGGCCTGATATGGAAATATTTGCTATAGTGACTAGGTGGCCTGGCAGTTCACACGACAGCAGGATATTTAGAAAATGCCTGTTTTAGTCGGTGACAGCAGTTATCCAGCACTTAACTGCATGTTAACAACACTTTTAAATCCAATGACAAGAGCTGACAATATTTATAATTATTCTCAAATAAGAACTAGGCATATTTTTTAAAGGTTTTTCGGAGTGTGAAAAAGGAAATTTCCATGTTTACAGCTAGGACTACAGTCAAAATTGACAAATACTAGTTATATATAATTATAGCTTGTGCTGTATTGCATAATATAGGTATACAGAGAGGGGATGCCTATGATGATGGTGATCTTGCTGACAGCAGAAGTTGAGTAACACAGAAACAATGAAAGATCTCCTACAGGTCTAGCATTCCGGCAATCTGTGATTGCACAATTTAACTAGGTAATTTGTTTGGTAATAAAGAATATCAAAACAAAACTTGTTTCATTTTAATCATTTATTTTCTGATTCTTTTTTTAAGTGTAAGTAATACATATTTCTAATACTAATTTATATTTTTGTTGAAGAAATTCTATTTCTAACAGATTTTTTAATTTCATATGTTCCACTTCTATCTCAATTTTTTAGAGTGGTCAGGTAATAAATGGTAGAAGATTCAGGGAAACGAAAATAACAGTTGTGAAGCGAGAGACATCGGTTAGGTTATAGTTTGAATTTCGTTGTCACTATAATATGCCAGGGCTGCCAGGTGACATACAATATCACACCAGTTATTTTTAAGATTTCTCAAAAATGGGGTTTGAACACTTACATAAATAATATAAATAAACAACAATAAATACCATAATAATGTGTAATTATTTCATTTCATGTATTTCATAGGTATTTATCAAGATCATTTATCATTTCTTTGAATTCAAATTCTATTTTTCCCAAAGTCTCTGGAACTCCGATATAAAATGGCAACACCGTTCATTAAAAACCGACAAAAATAAAAAGTCCAGTAAAAGATATGATGGTAAAGCAAATTTTGGGCCATTATTTTTGTTAGGCTTATAGTCAAAGTTTTTGGTAAGTCGTCGATTTCGTGGACTTGAGATTAAGCTAAGCCAACACTGGGAGAGATTCGCAGTTTGCTCTATAAATACCGACTGTGTCTTAGCTCGATAGTTAAGTCAGAGCAAAGTCTAAGTGCGCACTATAGATCTCACCCTTAGAGGGAGGGAAAAAGGAAGATATGTTAGGAATTTAATTGTCATTAAAATATTGCAAGTGTCGAAAATTAATACAAATTATTAATTTAATTGTTTTAATTTATTTCTTCGATAATAAAAACACATGGCATTTTAATTTAAAATACGTCATTTGAGATTTCAATAAATTATAGTTGCAAAAAATATAAAATACTAATATTTCATAAATTCTCTTTACGAAATTTAATTTTAAAAATAGAATTTCTATAAGGTAATTCACCTTTCTCGCTCTCTCTCTCTCAATCGGTCTCAATCGCTCTCTCCCTTTTCTTCGCCCAAAACGCTGCACATATTCGTGACGCTAATATTATTATTATTGCGTTTCATCCGTAAAAACTTTACCCTCATGCGCCTAAAGAAGTTTCACTTCAAAAATTGAAGGAAAACATCGTGAGGAAACAGGCGGCTCATACCTACTATTAGATTACCAAATGATCATGAAACAGATACAGAAATCTGAGGCCCAGACCTAAAAGATTGTAGCGCCATTGATTATTATTATTATTACTAGGACATTAAAGGCTTTATTTTATTTATTTAATAATAATTTTAAAGTTTATGTAACTTAAATTCCATTTCCCACAACCAATTAGCAAGCGTTGAATCGTTATATGAAAGGGATCCACATAAGTCTATAGCTAATTGTCGAACTGTACCCCACTTATGCTCTCCTGGTAATTAAAAGTCTTTGAAGCGTAAGATAAATTTCAATTATCAGTATATGCAGCTTTTGAGTCGGGTTTTAAAGTTTTCGTAACTTACATCAGCTAGATTATTTCATTTTTTCATCATATTACATTGAATTTTTAAATTGTGCTTTGCGTAAAAATGTTTATTTTTTATAGGGGCGTCCCGTAGGCAAACGCCCAAAAAGGGCAAACGGACACGTATTTCAGTATTTGTATTCTTAAAAATAAAAAATAATGAAAAAAACATAAGACTAGCCGACCCCGACAAATGCCTCCAGACCCTTTCTCTCTAACTCTTGACCAAACCTTTGCAACGAGTTTTATTTCATCTTCCCATATCTACTGTTTACCCTTTTTTCTACCTTCTATCTACTTTATAATATACTAAGGTAAGGATACAAATATACAAGGCACATTGTAAATAAATGGTAAAGTAATACAACTATTTTGTAAATGATAAATATAGAAATATTTTTTTAGATATTTATATTAAAATAGAAACATGCAATATACTACACATGATTCATTATTTATATATTCATTAGAATATAAAAAATGTATACTGATACAAGCGCGTTCTCTCAATTTCACATAGACGTCGTCGCAGGAAGCAGGTCGTTAAAGTATGTTTATATAGACTTAATTTCAGCTAATACATGCTGAACACGACAGATCTATGTTGCTAATTAATCAAATTAATTAACCTTAATGATTGAATTATCGTGTTAATACTAACACGCTTCATTATAGATCAAAATCTATAGATCTTAATTCGTATAAATATAAAATTAATAAAGGTTAAAATTGTATTAAAAAATAATTCAAGGTAAATTTTTGCGTATTACACTATTAAATTTCTTATAACTAAGGAAATTATTTAAACATCAAACAGATCCACTATTTTTTCTACCTTACCTCTGTATTTAAATTATTATTATACAAATAATTTGGGAAAACATCCATTATATGGCAACACTGGACAGCCACTCTCGAGATTGCCAGCTATTGAAACGGTTTGAAAGCCTATCTTGGGACATGGAAATTAGGCCCATTGTTAAAAGGACTCAGAAATCGAGATTAATCCGAATGTATGTCGGTTTGAGTGATTAAGAATTAAAAGGATTGTATTAGAACTTTTGACACTATCTTTTTTTATTTAGCAAATTCAAAGGCTATTATTATTATTAAGGCCCTTAATTACTCAAGTACGCCTAGGACATTTGAGAAATTCATTATTAAAAAATAATACAGTCAAAACCGTTTACGACGACATCGTTTAGAACAACATACCGGTTATATTGACCAAAATCAAAGGTCCCAGTTGAATTCTATTATATTAGTTTCTTAATAACAACGTCATCGGCTGTTACGACTATCGGTTTTTACGACCAAATATGAGTAGTCCCTTCGATGTCGTTATAACAGATTTTGACTGCATTTTTATTTATCTTATTTATGCCACAGAATGCTGATGACTTACTTGTCTATTAAGAAAATTTAACGATCACGAAACAGATACAGAAATCTGAGGCTCTGATGTTGTAGCCCCACTGACAAGTGAGGTCGCTGTTAATTCGTCCGCATACATATATACTTATAAACCTACCTAATAATAACATAAAACAAAAATGTATTTTGTTGCAAGCTTTCGTGGACTTCCAAATTTAGGGAAATAATATCAAAAAGTTGCATTGCATTCTTTAAAAAAATATACTAAACCAATAAAGTTTATCAGTAATCAGAACAATAAAATATACAGTATTTTAAATTTTCTTAACGTACATAGAAATAATAAAAAGAAAATTGAAACAAGTTTGAAAAGTTCGGTCTCTGTGGTACCTTTAACGCTGGCAGCATTTCCTCACTGTATTGCAATACTTAATCGTTGAGCGAAGAGAGCACCAGCTCTGGTGTCACCGGTACTAGCTACCAGGCGCTAACCCAAATCTTTAATTAGCGCCTGTGAACTTGAACCGTACGACCCAAGAGTAACCAATAAATAGTTGCACCATTTAATTATTTTTTTGAATCTTTGTATAAATAAATACCATTCCCCTACATCTCGTTTTTCTACATTCACCTACCTTATTGTCATTAATTCTCATCATCATTTACGCTATATTGTCTGCGAATCAAACATATATATTCTAGTCTAATCGAGTTATAAATTGTAAGCTACCTCGAAATAATACCAACCTATGTCTTATTCATACTCTAATAACCCGAAAGGCTATTGGCTCTAACAATACCCCTTTGCAGTGCAATTGAGGCTTTTGATTAAAAGCCCAATTGGATAGCTCAAGACAATCGCTGGAAATTAATTATAATTGAAGATCCATTCTACACAGTTCAACTGGTAAGACCGCTGCATACCTAATATAATGAATTTTGGGTGAATTCCAATAAAATGTAGAAAAAAGGTGTCATCGACCTAGCGACATATAGTTTAAACAAATTCAAAAATCATTTATTCATTTAGGTAGCACAATGTACACTTATGAATTTATGAACGTATTTTGTTTTACACAAAGTTTGTAAGGAGCTGCAACCATTACACCATGTTCCACATGACATCTTAAGTAATAAATAATAATAAAATAAATTAAAACAAAAATTTGTTCTCTATCAGCAGGAGGCATGGTGAAATAGGAGCACGCACTTACATTCTCGTGGGAACAACACGCAAAAGAAAATAAATTAAATATAGTACGATAAATATTCGTGTCTTGTGCTCGCACTTTACCCACATGACGACTAAACCTGCTAATGACGATGTCATTATCGATATTTCTCCGACTGAATGAGTATTGAAAACGAGCGAAACTGGTCTCCTACGAAATGAGACAGCTTTTGGCGCATAGTAAAATATTTCTACTTTGTATATAATAATAAAATTTGTATCTACCGTCATTGTAATACACACACTTTCGTAACAATACAGTAGTTCGTGATGACATACATTGATTTACGTTGATGCGTGACTGCCTAATGCTTTCTTTGATGTCACGCCCAGTCGCGCCTGTGTTGTGGTCCATTGATTTGGGTGTGAATGTACTGAAGAAATGGAAAATTAAATAAATCTTGTGGTTCCTATGCTAACCAATGCTATAAAGGTGAAAGGCTTTCTTACATTTATGTTTGTGGAACGAATGACAATATTCGTCTTTCTTTCCTACATAGTAATAATAATAATTAAAATAAATAATAATATGTCCCTGTGGCAGTGTAACTTCAATGCTGGTAGGATTTCCTCGCTGTATTGGGATACATATTAGCGAGGAAAGGACCAGCTCTGGCCTCAGACCAGTAACGAACTCAAAATTGACTGCACCGATTCTTTCACTATTAGAAAGATTTTAACTAAAAGCTTTTTTGAGGAGGTAAAAGTGCGCTTACGCAGGCCCGTGCCCCGGATGGCTTAATGCGGAGGATTTGGGACTGGATCCTTTTTTATGTTAAAGGAGGCAAACGGACAGAAGGCAAACCTGATGTTAAGTGATACCACCGCCCATAGACACTCGCACTGCCAGAAAGATTGCAAGCGTGCTGCCGGCCTTTTAATAATTGGTAGGTATGCTCTACATTAAAAACCCTCTACTATTAACGCCCTTAATGGGCCCTCGGGGTTCGCTAAGTAACACAGTATAACCAAAATCTTCATATTCCTCCTTTAAAAACATCCACTATTATACTTGTACTCAAATATTATCTCATAAAATATTCCCTCTCAATAATTCACACCGTCCAAGTTACATAACTCTCCATGACGAAGCTAAATCATAGAACCCCACAAATTGCTAAAAGAACCCCGATCTATCACAACGAATAAAAATAGTACGGAATCAATCTTTGAGTTGTCCTCCGTCACGTACCGACTAAATCGAGAATGGTTTCAACAAAAAGTTTCCCGTTAGTTATCAAAAAGTTCTTATATAGTTTAATCTACCCAATATGAGAGTATTTATTTACTAACACTATGGTATCGTTACATTTACTGACCTATACATTGACGACAAAATATAAAAAAAACAATGGCGCTCCAACCTTTTAAGGTCTGGGCCTCAGATTTCTGTATCTGTTTCATGATCATTTGGTAATCTAATAGACAAGTAGGTGACGTTGACGTTTTGGATCAGGCAAGCGGGTTCCCTCACGATGTTTTCCTTCACCGTTCGAGTGAATGTTAAATGCGTACATAGAAATAAATTACATTGGTGCACAGCCAGGGATTGAACCTACGACCTCAGGGATAAGAGTCGCACGCTGTAGCCACTAGGGCAACACTGCTCTAACGACAAAATATAAAGAAATTAAAACTACGTAGTGGTCGTATTTAATTTTAAATTCTATCATTTATAGTTTAGTGTAAGATAAATTAGTACCTTTCAAGGTTTGCGCCTCAGCTATCTGTATTTGTTTTTTTTTTTTTTTTTTAATAGGCAAGTAGGTGATCAGCCTTCTGTGCCTGATACACGCCGTCGACAATTTGGGTCTAAGGCAGTCCATTGATGCTGGTTCGATCATCAGTAATGAGAGCCGCACGCCACTAGGCCAAAGCTGATCATAAAGAAAAATAGACGGAAATACAATAAGTGCAAGCTAACATAAAAATTATATTACAATATATTAAAAACAACTGTTTTTCTGTGATAAAGTTTAAATAATAAATCGTCTATTCTTTTTTTATTCTCATCGAACCGTAATAAGATATATTTACACTAAAAGAGGAATTTTGAATTTTGTCTTAAGAATATTTGTGACAAATTAAATTTATTATATACTAGCCGTTTCGCGCCCGCTTTGCTGGACGAATTAAAATAAATTTTATGTTTCATTATTTATTTATTTTTTTCATATTTTTATTATTCTTCTTTTTAACTTCCCGCTAAGAAAATTGAAATATTTCGAAAATCGAGTTTTTAACAGATGTTGACGTTTAGAGGTTCTAGGAAGCCTCCCCGAATGTTTCCGCGGTGAAGTCCGTATGGATAAATTTTCATAAAAGTAAAACAGCAATAAAAAAATGAAGGAACGTTGGAATTTAATAAATAGCCATAAACCATCTAGGAAAAATTTCGCATCGAATGGTGGTAGTTTCATGTCAGATACGATCAGTGGTTTAGGCGTGATGAAGCCTCAAACGAAGACCATTTTTCTTTTATATATATAGATTTCACATTATATCCATCCATTTATACAAAAACTATAAGTAAACATTTATAAATCTATAATTTCCTCTGCTCTGTGTATGTCAGACGAGATAAAAAAGTGTTTTATTACAGCTCGTGGTCAATAATTCACCTTTTAAGGATAGATATATAATTATTCACATGATAAAACACCTGTGATTTAATTGATTGCAGGTGTAACTTCCGCTGAGCAAAATTGCTGTTCGCTATTGCGTATTAAAAATGAAAACTGTGCAGTAACACTGCTTATCAAATTTGTATGAAAATACTTAAATCTGTATGACCAAGCGGCCACTGCCATTTGCATACAATTTTATATTCATTTTCGAATCCGGCTTGCGGTCAACCCACACCGGGCAAGACTCCCCGGTACCTCAAAAAGGCCAAGCCCAACAACGCCACGAAACACGCCCTGGTTCAGAAGTATTCCCGCATCTGGCTTTTATTATAATACTACTCGTATATAGGCACTTAGTAGCTTTAAAAACTTTACCCGTTCATAGACTGTAATATTTACGTTTAAGTGCAGGTAAAATTGGCGCAAGCAGGTCGATACCAAGCCTCTAACGTCCGCCGCCTAACGAGTTTTTAACTTTTACGATTATTAAACAGAAGATCTTAAACGACTCTAGTGCGCTTAAAAGCACTTTAGGCGTTGTGCACATACATTTATTATAGTCTAATCGCCATATAATATACAATTTCCTTAATAAAAGTACGAGAAAATTTTTCATATATTTGAGTTATATTATACAATTATAATTTAGTTAACGAATTAAATAGGTTAATGGACCTTCTTCATTGTCCGTCTGGCAAAAGTTCTAGTAATTTTTAGTGGCTATAGTAATAGCAGTTAGTTAATTTCTTGTATTTTTTAGTATGTAATTTTTCTAATTAATTTCGTGTGTTTTCTTTTTTTGTTTCGTCTGTAAATTTTATTTACTTATTGTGCACTCTTGTCAATTTAGGGTCGACAAATAGGGCAGGGGTGTTTTTATAAATAAAAAAATAAAATAAAAATATACAGCATATTGTGTCAACTCGAAATTATATATACAAAACTTGACTGTATCAGCCTGACACATCGATGTAATAAAAACGCTCCAAAAAATATTATTACTGGAAATAGATTAGATTTAAACATGTATATTTACTATGCACTAGTCAAAAAGCTATACATAGCATACATATAGAGGCCACATACTCCTATACTGTAAGGTGAATGACCTCATTCCATTTCCAATTTTCGCTAATGTATTATTTGCAGTTGTATGACACCGTATCGCTTGTACAAGGCCAACTAAGCGTATCGATGAACTGAACTTTCGTGCAACCCATTAACAGTCTAGCCACGTAACACGGTTAAATATAGCTGCATCAGATATTGATTGCAATTTTGCTTGAACGAGTTAGAACTGCGGATTAACTACCTTTTAGGTGTACCGTGTTAAAAATTTGCTGGAGCTGATAAGGTATGTTTATAATATAATGTAATTCAAATCTGAAAAGCGATGCGAATAAAAGGTCTCGAGAGCTTCTTAGTAAGCGCCTGGGATGATAGAAACTGTCAAATCTAATATGTTTTTGAGACATACAGGTTTTTGAGATAAAATATTTTTTTTGTAATTTAAAATTTTACTTCCTCGGAAGAGACTTTCTTATAGACTGTATCAACTAAAAGTTTTTCAGAGTACTGAATGTTTCAAAATAATATTTCAAATACGATGCCACAATGGTAAATTTAATTGATACATATAATTTGAAAGATTATCTTGTAAACAAGTAGATTTTTATATACAGTGTAAACTCCCTGTAACCTCCCTGGATTTAACGATAAAACCCCCTAAAGCGTCGAAATCACTCGTTTTTGGTTGGTTTAGCTTGTTTTCCATACAATGATAACTCTACATAGCAGTACACCCACCCTTAATAACTATAATAAAATAATAAAACGTACTTATTAAGTTTCCGAAATTAGTTAAAACTGCGGAGCTGTGTACGTTATATTGCTTTATTGTCCTAGCCCATAATAGTACGAGATCCCGCTGCAGGATTGGTGCGCTCATCGACTATTTGTTTAAAACCAAATTTTTATGTTTTTTTATAATTAAGAGAATATATATTTACTAGGGTGCCTATCAAAATTTGGCCGCCATTATTTTTAATTAAATTATTTTTAATTGATTTTTGGTAAAAAATTGCGTTCATTTATTATTTAAATAAAATAACGTCTACATCACGGTAATTAATATGAAGATTCTAAAAAATCACTGGTGCCGTTGCGCACATGGCCGCACCTCTTTGCAGCCAGGTGTAAACAGGTATGATTTCGATAAATTTATACGTTTATAACCTATTTTTATTAATTATATGTCAAATTGAAGCTAATTTTTTTCTATTAATTATCATATAAAGTTGCTTAATTAAATCTGGCCGCAAATAAGGGCTACTGGCTGTTAAAGATAATAAATATTTAAGGTAGAGTGAAAGAGAGTTAGCGCGTAACATCATTTGTCAGACGAGGACAGCGATTGTCGGCTGTGCGACGCTTTTAAGCCATTGCGCATGCGTCGAACGTTAATTTTTAAGCTAAAAATAGGTTATAAACGTATAAATTTATCGAAATCATACCTGTTTACACCTGGCTGCAAAGAGGTGCGGCCATGTGCGCAACGGCACCCGTGATTTTTTAGAATCTTCATATTAATTACCGTGATGTAGACGTTATTTTATTTAAATAATAAATGAACGCAATTTTTTACCAAAAATCAATCAAAAATAATTTAATTAAAAATAATGGCGGCCAAATTTTGATAGGCACCCTAGTAAATATATATTCTCTTAATTATAAATAAACATAAAAATTTGGTTTTAAACAAATAGTCGATGAGCGCACCAATCCTGCAGCGGGATCTTAGACCATAATAAACTCGTCTATCAGCGTCATACGTACCGAACTTTCTAAGAAATCCGTTTACAAATTGGGATTGCTTGCAGGTGCTTTACCACAAAGATCCCTCAATATCGAAAGATATTAATAAAATAAGTAAAAAAAATACAACATAATTACTGTTTCAATTCATACGAAAATAACAGCCTATACGCAATTGCGTTCAAATAAAAATAGTTTTTTATGTAATTACTAACGCTAGTCTGAAATAAACTTTATCTTTTCCTAAATACAGGTTTTTCTTCTTTCCATTTAACGTCAAAATATGCACGGTCCCTTGAGTGTCGTTATATAGAGTTTACACTGTATATATGTACTCTCGAAGCAATTTCAAACCCTTACATAGAAAACAGTTTACAAAGACTGTAATCACTATTCAGAAAACGTATCGAACGATTAGAGGAAAATTTGAATCAGCGCTACAGCTCCTTTTGTACTTGTGTAATCTCCCAGTTTCATCTCGATCTTTCCATTGAATCTTCGATCAATTGTACGGAATTTTCCCGTAGAAACTCTGAATGTAAAATTACAAGCCAATCATATACATCGTGATCTATTACTGATTAATACTCTTCATATTTGTTCTTAGAGGTTGGGACTTAAATGTTAATATTAACTTTTGGATGCCAAAAGAAATATTACTTTTTAAACTTAAAACGTATTTTTTTAAAACAATAATTAATATTAGGATTACGGGACTTCGCATAAATAATTGTATTTGGTTTTGACGAGTACTATCCATTAAAATAACACTATTGAAATGGAAAAATGGGCTAACATTTTGGTTTTCTATCTATAATAGTAATGTATTTAAATAATCTTAGATTAAGGGACTTCGCGTATATAATAATTATAATGTCTTTGGTTTTTACAAGTCCTATGCATTTATATATAACACAATTTAAATGGAAATAAGGGCTAAATATTGGTATTGTATCTAAAATAAAAATGTATTTAAATAATATTAGATTAAGCGGAGGGTTTCGAGACTCCGCGTAATTAATATATCTTTTTTATACGAGTACATTTCAGTATCACTATTGAAATGGATAAAGAAGTATAAATTTCATTATATCTATTTAAATAATCTAGGGTTATTAGAAAATACACGCAGATTTTTTTAGATGCATAATTGAATGGCTGATTTTAAAATTTAAAAATGGTTTACATACAGCGACTACTATCCATTAAAATTCAACTATGCGGGGAAATTCATTACATAATATACTTAGAGCTTTACATGAGTCGTGTAGTCATGAGCCGGTCTAATATTTTTTATGGGGCTAGAATACTCTAGCTTAAAAATTAACACAGCGTACTATTAATAAAATCTGCTAAGTACCAGAAACTTCTTATTCAATATAAATAAGCACATAGGAACGCAAAGTCCTCCAAAAGTAACCCAGGTGTTAATCAAGAAGTCTGTAACTTAGTTTCCACTTGGTAAGGGAAACCATTGTCCATAGATAAACGAGCGCATTTATTTGTTTAATGAATATTTATGTGTGAGATATGAGATTTAATGATACGCCATTAATAGGGAATTCAATGAATTTATAATATAACTGCAATTGCCCACACAAGTACGAGATAGAAGTATTTTTTACGAACTAAACAAAAAACATTTTAATAAATTAAAACACAGATATATTTGGATTTTTTAACTAACCTCACTTTGACAGCAAGTCATGGGTCAACTCGTAAAAATGGTTACGAGTTGTTTATACTTAGTATGACTTGTTATGTCTCTCGAAAAGCGCCACAAAATTGATCATATTATATAAGAAGGATTTTAAGATTTCATTTGCAACAGATGGAAAAATGGTTTGTTTAACCAACAAAAATACATCACTGTTTTTCATTTCTTCTACCAAGAATTACATTTTAGTGACTAAGAACTAATAAAATATATGTCAAAAACAAATACTGACTTTCATCACATTGCATCACACACAATGCGTTCATCTATACTAATATAATGTTTGTAACGAATTGGCTCAAAAAATACTGGACCTATTTTAAAAATTCTTTCACCATTTGAATGCTACATTATCACTGATTAATATAGGATCCCTACTAAAACTACAACAATTTTACCCAACGTGTAAAAAGGTGCCTATAAAATATCTTTAATCGCATGCACTGCGAAAACTATTGATGATAGAACAAAAAAAAATCCTACAATATTAAAGAACAATATCTACAAATTTAAAAAAAAAGTCTACCCGTGCGAAGCCGGGACGGGCCGCTAGTCAGATATAAAGTTTTATATAAAACTAAACGACCAAAGACAATGTTAGATAAAGACAAGATAATAATTCAAAATCAAACCAATTGAATGGGACAAGATAGGATCGACGATTTTACAAGTTTACGACGCGACGGTCATCTCAGTCGGGGCGAGGGAAACAATTTGCGACAATTGAAAATAAATAAATGACGCCATTTCAATTTAATACCAGATGTTTATCGACTGATTTAGATTCGTTGTTACAAAAGTTTGAAAATTGATTTTTGTTTACTCAATTTATTTTAGAACAAATTCTGTTAAGCTTAGAAGTTTAAATTGATTATACTGCGATTGGTGTAAGAAGTCTAAAAACTATGTAAGTGATTTACAAATGATAGAGTTTATTACTTTACCGATTAATAAATCGTATCCCAA
The DNA here is from genome assembly GCA_905332375.1 of Pieris macdunnoughi. NCBI lineage: Eukaryota > Metazoa > Arthropoda > Insecta > Lepidoptera > Pieridae > Pieris > Pieris macdunnoughi. Next base: position 2,015,841 of record CAJOBZ010000062.1, read on the forward strand.
GTCAAAATCTCGCTTTTAGTAATTTCGTACATCAAATACCGTACTCTTGAAACTAGATAGACTAACACTATTTACTATATATTATTTCGTAATCCTAGAGCTAACAAATTATATACAACAAAAATCAACTATACTTAACATATAGGCAAAAATGGAATACTATATATACAAAAAGGTTCAAACATTTACGAAAGGAAAAAATCAATAAAACTTATTAAATACGTAATACCTAATTCGGCTGCTGTGATGGTGTAAAAGTGAGAGGATGTACGAGAGGGTGTGTGTGTGGGGTGAGCTCATGATGCAGGTTATTTAGCTCTATGGATATTCTTAATATTGAGTATATTCCGCAATACAAAACTGAGTTGACGAAAACATACAGACTTACCATTTCTCGATATGACCCTCCTTAGCAAATGGCCAAAGCGTCGTGCTCCCATACATTTCCTTTGCTCCCGCGCATCAATATCTGTACAGTCACTGACAGACGTATCCTCACTCTCTTCAGACAAGTAGGACTCTCGATTACCCGCACTACTACTATCGTTAAATCTCAATATAGGTTCGCTTGTTCCCAAGCTCTTTGGTTGATTCCATGCATCATGGACATCATTAAAAATATCATCTAAATTAGTTTCTAAAAGACCTTTGGCACTACATATCACTTTCTCCTTTCCCTCCCTATGTGTGAGGAGAGTGTCGACACTATTCGATATACACTTTTCACTATTCACTTTCTTTAATCCGTTAGCTACAGTGTCATTTATATTGTCCACAGTTTTTGTTTTCTTTTTCAATCGCAACGAACTTTGTGAGATCGGCCGCGAGTTCTCTTTGTCGGTAACATTAATCTCATTTGCCATTTGGTTTTGTAGATGATTACCGCGAAATATATTGGACAGCACAATCATTTTCACAATCTTAAATGTATCAATTTGCGTCAAAAATTCCATCACTGCATCCCTTATTCATTTCACGTTTCGCGCTAAAGTAATATGAGATGGTTTTGCATTGTAATATTCAATATTGCGTTATAAAACTGTAACTGGCTGTTGGGCTGCTGTTATTCAAATGCATTTATGGAAAACTAGGCATTATTCAGGTGTAGGATATTGTGAATTGGTCCATGCTTAAGCAATATTATGCTGAGAGCTTAGCGCACGGGAGTTTGATATTTGAATAAAATATGAGCAACACGCCGCCTATACGAGCGTACACATCCGGAGCATTAAATAAATGAAAACCTTTTCGAAATTTAAAACAACGTTTTTACATGTAATGGACTATGTACAGGCGAGTAAGTGAGAAAGCTTATCAGCGTTGGTCAGAATTGGCTTAGAGGTGAGAAACCCATCTGTCACGAGGAATAAAGCCGGGCTGTCCCGAAGGTGTGCTGATAAACGGACCAAAGTAACCTTATCGGGTGTGTCTTGGTTTGAATGAGTTAATTCAGAAACTACCTTTCTGAGTAATAATTTTCATAAAAGATAACTGTAAATTATGCATAGAACTTTACCTTATTAAAATTATATAATTAGAATTTTTAGTTCATCTGGTTAGGCTTATTTCCAATTAGTGTCAGATAATGTTCAAGTTCACAGCGGAGAATAAATTCATTAAAAACAAAATATTGTACAAAATTTAAAGGCACACGTATATTGTATCAATTCCTTGAAGTTTTGAAAAGGCGAGACGGTAGTCTACAAGTCAGACTGGTTCATGAGCTGAAAACACGACATCACAGTACGAGTAATGTCCACCGGAGACAGCATTGCGCTAGCAATTTAGGTATTTATTTATGTAGAATAAATAATTTTCGTTTTTACACTACAATTACAATTATATTTTTTTACAATTTTTTAATTTGAGATATAGATACTTGGTACTTGAAATCTCTTATGAATTAGGTTCCGAAGTTAAAAACATCTTGCCAACAAATGAAGTTCTTCAAAAGACAATTTGTGTAATATTAAGATTAAACTGTCTCATTCGTATTACGTTGTATATAATAAACAAAATTTTATAAATATAGGATATTAATGTCTATGTGTAACAAATTCATGTTTTAATCATTCACAAACATAATCGTTTGTGAACGTCAAATGATCCTTTACATACTATTTCTTCAGTTCTATTGAAATTAACAAGAAATTATATTAAAACTCAACAATACTTTTAAACCTTTTTTCAACGCACAATTAAATGCATTTTACTACACACATGTGTAATGTATAAATAAAAACTATGTATTAAAATAAATATCTCTAAACGACGGCATTCATACAGTATTTGCGGTGGTACTAAACCTGTCGTGAACAGAGAATTGTATTTTAGCCTTCAGCACGTACGAAGGCATCTGAAAGGATTCTAAAATTTCACTCCCCTTGCCCCAGCCACGCCGACTCTTTGTGTCCAATCGTTTGTAAAGTAAAAGAATGTTGCCTTTGTAAAAAATATCAGAGATATCTTGCATGAATTTTGTGAATTCTTTGCCTCTAATTTTTGTAAATCTGACAGATGAAGAGGAAAATAATGTAGAAAACGCGTTATTTTAATATTTTAATGCGTATTTTTGACAATGACAGTCCACTGTGATTTTCTTTCTTTATAAAGTAATAAAGAATTATTAAGATATTATTTTTATTCAAAATATTCCCCAACAATTACGGAATATAAACCAGTTTGATAGAGGTAATTGTTTAAAAACAGTTTTGTTTCGTGACAACTGGGCAATTTAAAAAATAAATTTAGTGCGAGATACCTAACACCAATATCTTACGTGAGCATAAGTAAATACATATAAGTTTGCTACAGAAAATAGTAAATATTATCTTAAAATAGTTTAAACTTTTAATTTATCTGTTGTCCACCTATCCCGCGTCAGGGTATCAAAACACGCTTATACCAGATAACTTACATGTACACACGCGGTTTCTACACACTTGATATAAAGAAAAGACATAATAATAATTTACATTTAAGTAGTTTCATTCGCCAAAAGTCTTACATTAAAAACTTGATAATAAACCTTGAATTAACCTTGATTTTTTTAACGAGTCACATTGAACTTGAGAACATTAGCGATTAGCACAATGTGGGAAGGCTTTGTTAGTAAAATTATGCTAATTATTATATTTATTTTTTAATCGTATTATTATATAATAGGTATCCGAGGCCGTCAAATAGCAGATATTATATAGTTTACGAAATCAACGGCAAGTGAGTCGATGAAATAGAACAATGCGCTGACCACTGAGCCATAGATGCATATATGATATACAGTAACATACAACATCTAAAGAAATAGTATTCACCTATGCCGAGTTTATTAGATTTCGGCAACGCACTCGCAAGCACTCTGGTATTGAGTGTCCATGGGCGGTGGTATCACTTAACATCAGGTGAGCCTCCTGCCCGTTTGCCATTGTTCTATAAAAAAAAAATTATATTGCAAACATTCCGCAATACCTAATCATTTATTTTTCACAACACAAATTTAACTACGTCTGTGGTCCAATATTGAGCCAAACACCGGTAAATTAATGATCTTTAGTCTATAGTCTAAAACGTCACCATATTCTAGAGCTAGAAGACCGGCAGTAGCTCTAGACAGAAGATGAGTAGATACTTCCAATGGGAAGTCACTCCACATGACAGCACCACAGAAAAAATTCGCTCATAGCCTTGGGGCTGATTGCAAATAACCGCAGAAAAAAAAAGTCTATAGTCTATCGGTTTTGTAAAGCTAAAAAGACCCAGCGAAGTTAGTTTGAGTGCGTGAACCAATGAACATAATAATAGAAACTTAAGGTTCGAACTAAAAAAATCTTTGAAGGGTTAATCAAGAAGCTACAAAGCTATGACCGAGGTAAAATCTTACACACAGCGATTATAGTGTGCCATGACGACCGAGACTGACTCCCGCCCCAGGATGTCAAGAATGGCCCCAGATCCCCAAAAACGCTAGACATACCAATGAACCCGATATACCCGATATATTACAATCTGATACATGTGAATAATTTCAAAGACAATATCGGAACAAAGATATAAAATCGAAAAGTAATCACGATAAAGAACAGTGAAATACGTCTGAAAAAGTAATCAGAAAGAATGATTTCCTTTTCGTATAAATAACCTTTCAGAAATATGTTTTCATGAACGCCAACGATATTTTGACAATTTCGAGGCGTGGGAAAACATGTTTTATATGTCAGAGACATTTCCAGCTTTATGGACTTCATCTATAGAAATAATCCAATATTTACATTAGACTTTTCCATTTGCGAACTAGCCCAATGGAGGTCTTTACGGAGATACGAACTCCATGTACTTATTTAAAAACAAGCAAACTTCTCCCTCAAAGCCCGGATCGCCCCCTAAAATATAATATTAAAAAAATATTTCATAGTTTAGCGGTGGCGATATTACAAACAATTATAGTATTTAATATATATGCCAATGGCGCTACAACCTTTTAGGTCTGGGCCTCAGATTTATGTATCTGTTCAGTGATTCCTAATAGGCAAGTTGGTGATGAATTTTCTGCGTCTGACAAACACCGTCGAATTTTTGCGTCTAAGGCATGCCAGTTTCCTCACGATGTTTTCCTTCGCCGTACGAGCGAGTGATAAATGCGCACATTCAAAAGTGCCATTTTAGATGGTCTAATTGAAATAAATGATTTGACTTTGACTTTGATTGACAGAAATTCAATTGGTGCACAGCCGGGGATCGAACCTACGACCTCTGGTATGGGAGCCGCACGTTAAACCACTAGGCCAACACTGCTCATATAGTACTTAAAATGAGTTTATATTCTCTTAGCAGACTTTCTGATAATTTTGTCAGCCATACAACGTCAGTTCCTAACAGTGTGAACGCAAAAGAATCAAAAGCTAACTATACCAAATATTTAAAATATCTATAGATGTAGTTAAAAATTATTAAACCCGAATAATAGTAGAATTATTTTTATTAGTTCATTTAGCTTCTAATACACTTATTAAACCTTTTCATACGAAAATTATTATTCCTTAATCTACTAAATTTTACATGCCTCAATATTTCATCGGATCAAACTATTTTTAATTAATATGATGATACTTTTAGCGTACGTAAAATTACAAGTGACTGTTGAAAAATATTCGAATTTCGAAACACATTCAAATTTCGAATCCGCTATAAAGTTACTTTGAAATTCGCTACAGGCACTCGTAACGAAGTCGGTATTTTAGTTCATTTACAAGCAAAACATTATCAATGTGGCCTCGGGGATTAATATTAATACAACCGATAGTGTCATTCAATTAAAACTTTGACAAATCGCTCCCCGCAGTAGGTTCGGTTATTTTTTAGACGTAAACTTGATATGACATTAAACTTCTTTTGATTACACTTAAACACTGAAGGAGCGTTCATCGTATTGCCTACTCATGGAAAGAAACATCTACACATACATATACGCAAGGTTGACAGAAGATTTTTCCTACTATATGCGTAGACTTCCACCACGATATATGCGCACGTACGTAACGAGATATATAAAAGTGCGTACCATAGAGAAATATACTAGATTTTAAGTAAAACATGTAAGTTATTCCATGCAAATACTAGCTTTCACTGCCGAGACGTGACTAAGATCCTTTAAGAGGAAAATTTCATTTCACTTATCTATGACGGTAAAAACTTTGTACCAATTGCATTATTTTAACGGTATTTATGCGAATTTTTGAATTTAAAATAATTGGTCATTTGAGGGTTCTTTTGATTTTATTGAATAACAAGTGTATTTTTTTAATAATAACTTTCCACCTTATTCATAAAAAAACGTGTGTGTACTTATGTACACGCGTTAGAAGTTATACTTCTTTGGCGTAACAAGATAAAAATCTTTTCAAAAACTTTATCGTTCGCCTTATTCTACGTTTGTAGAAAAAACTACTCTAACAATAGAAAAAATTTACTCTCATCATTTTTCCCTAATGCCCCAAAAAAGTATAACTTCATAAATTATAACTTCAAAAGTATAACTTCAAAAAAACAATCTAATTGCACCGTTTTATCGAAAGTCTTTTTTCATCACAGTATAAAAACAATATGACAGAAAGAGACGAACAACTTTAGTTACCATAGTGTTATAATGATTTAGTTTATTTGGCCCATTCTGGCCTTAAGACTGGGCGTCGTGTGCCCCTACAGTATTGGCCGTTAGACAATCAAAAGCACTCATAAGGTCAAGATGTATTCAAATCGACATACGCAATTGTGACCAATTATCTCAGCAATCTATTACCCAGACATTCCGCTCATGAATACCGCTTGTAGTCTTACAAGGCACAAGAGACAAGTTCAATGTACATGCATAGTTTTCCCTGATATATGAACTGATATAGAAATGTTGGACTGGTTTTAAATAACACACATAATGGGTTTTAAAGAGACTTTCTTAAATTATTAGCAAAACTCGACGATTTGTCGATAGATTTTGAATCGACTGTATAAAATTCATGATTTGTATTTCAAGTAAAGATTAATAGTTACACTGATTCTTTATTTAATTACACGGTATTACACGAAATAGGTATTTGTTTTGATTACATATATAATAGATATATGCTAAGGTATGTTGGAAAAAGCTGGAGGGGTTGCCCGTGAAGGGGTTCCTATCGACGGTACTGACGGTAGCTAGGATAACAAGATTTTTTTTATAAAATGTAAAAACCTAGGCATATTATTTGTGTTTGTAATGATTGAAAATTAAACGGGCTTTTATTATTTTTATTAGATATATGGTATCGCGGTATTTTTTTGGTAGATACTGTATTTTCTATAAACCTGACGCAATATTATTTCATTCGTATTTTTTTCACACCTTTCACATTATCGAAGTTTTAATTATCTTGTATGATGTAGAATTCAAATAGTTTTTCAAATTCGTCCGCTAGTAGAGCCTAAAAATGCAAACATAAATTCAAAACTGTTGTCTTTATATTATTAGAGTAGATGCTCGAAGCACAAACATAATTCAGTATGATAAGCCCAAATAATACTAATAATACATAGAAACTTCAATGTTTCAACCACAAAGACTAGACAATGTTTGTGATCAATAACCAAAGTTTAATAAATCTAAATTGATACGACATCAGCTACAGTTGAGTTGATTGCGTCATTGTATTAGTTAGATAAATAAAGAATGTAAGCTCAAGATCGAACACGATCAACAGAAAAGATCTCTTCAAATATTACGTCACGCAATTTTTGGACATTATTGACACCCCCCATGTAACGCGCCGTAACATTTTTCTGTACCCAAGTATAGTAAAACGTTTCGTGACCACCTACCCAAAAGTTACCATTATGAGGTGTAAAGTACTGGAAAGTCAAAAATAATATTAACAATAACGCGTAATTCAATCCCCGCCCCGTATCGTAACGTTTTACAAAAGTCAAAATTCGTTACGTAACACTAACGCTCCCTAAGTCAAATACATATTTCATGCTCAGTAGTAACAGAGATTTCTAAATTTCAGTGTGGTATAATCTATGTTAACATTCGCTCGAACGGTGAAGGAAAACATTGTGAGGAAACCAGCTTTGACCATAGACCCAAAACAGTCGACGGCGTGTGTCAGGCACAGGAGGCTGATCACCTACTTGCCTATTATACAAATGATCATGAAACAGTTACAGAAATCTATGGCCCAGGCCTATAAAGGTTGTAGAGTCACTGATTTATTTTTATCTAATAATATGTTACGTTAAACACATTCAAAATTAAGATCATACGTTATACGAGAAACATGTCGAATGTCTTCGTTTGTAACAGCAGCATTCTCACGACACCATCCCACCATTTTATCCATAAAACATGCCCGTTAACTAAGAGAGACATGTTCATAAACAATGTATGAGCATTAATTAAAACAGATGACGAATTATTATCGAACAGTTTCTTACAAGTTATTATCCGTTCACCGCGTTTGTTTTGAGAACTGAACGTGTACAAAAGACAATATGGTATATATTGGTAGGGTTTTTCTAGTTTTCAATAAAATCCATCTTTCCAAACTTTTATCCGCGTCGTTTCATTCCTTTCAATTAAAAATATTTTGATAATTACTTTTATGTATCTATTATTTACCTTATTATGTATATAGACACGTTTCATGATCTGCAGGTATCAATCCCTATCTTAATGCTTTGAAATATACTAATAATTACAAATCCGAAAACGCTTTTTATATCGGTCACAATTTTATATTGTCTACATTTCTTAAATACAAAATCGTATTTTAACGAACCAAACATCAACAAAATCAAATGTATAAAGACATCAAAAGTGACTCTCACCAAAGAAAAGCTGTAAAATGCTTCATTCAACATTATTAAATACATCCTCATACTAAGACCTTTGACTAAACAGAGTTGCCTATCATGATCTCTCTATAAACGAAATTCGATTTATTTACGACGACTACAGACACTGTTCAGGCTGTATAGGTATAGGATACGTGAAGAGTTTCTTGATGTCTAGCTCTTCATTTCACCTGAACATTTGAAAGGATACACGCGAGGCCAGCCAGCTTCTAATAGCTAACATGTTCATTAAATGTAATAAAGAAAATCTTATTGCAACAACAGCGTCAATCAGAGTCAAATCTAATATATAAAATTCTCGTGACACAAAGTTCGATCCCATACTCCTCCGAAACGGCTCAACCGATTCTTATGAAATTTTTTATGCATATTCAGTAAGTCTGGGAATCGTCTACTTTCCATCTTTCAAACTCCTAAGTGATAGATAATGGGTGTCCAACCCAAAAATAATATTTTAATTATTTAGACAATTGTTTTTTCCTTTTTTATGATACAGCATACAAAATACATCCCCTTATGTTCACCCTTCAACGATGAACTTCTATTTTTTATTTTAGTAGAACTAAAAAAATATTTCCTAGATATAATATACATGGCAAAACAACGTTTGCCGGGTCAGCTAGTAAGTTTATAAATTAGTCTTCCATTTGCGCAATTAACATTTTAAAAATTGCTTGGTGGAGGAAAGCGTGAGCGTCATTACCACTACCTTAAAAGCCGGCAACGTATTTGCAAGCCTCCTGGTGTTCTATTTGTCCCGACCGCGGCAAGCCGTTTGCCTTCTGTGTCATTAACAATTGCCGCGATATTTTTCGTCGCTATTTAATGCTATGTATTTTGAAGTATTCTTATGAACTCCAATTAATAGTTAATGTCGCTACCATACCATTGCAGAGTTAGTCGTGTGTGTGTTTGTTTGACGTGTTTCATGGTTCACTGACCTCGGCTAGGAGTAAAATTTGGACACTGTACTGATAATTCAATTTTTGATTTAAATATTATTTTTTTCTTTAGTTTGTAGTTTTTATTGTTGTTTGTACTATCACTGTTTTTTGTATTTCATTTCGCTGGACGTGTCGGCATATCGTAGGGACGGCACCGCTTTACATAAACTTGTATGTTGTATTATGTGTTAGTCCTAATTTGGTTGCCCAAATAAAAAAAAACAAGAAACTGCTTCGAATGTCAGAGACCTTTGAAATTATTATTTTTAATTTACCGCCTTAAGTTCAAGAACAGTCAAAGAAGTCTCTTGCGAAGCGGCTCTTTTAAAAGCCAATAATGCTGCTGCCTCGAAGACAAATAGAAAAAAAAGATGCATCAAAATTACTCCTACTTTTAAATCTGCTTCAAGCAGCCTCGGCCTAGAATATGAATATATGAAGGTTGTATCGCTTATTTTGATAAGAGCTTAGAAACATCAATTACAAGGTGTTATTATAATATTAATGACGTCATATAATGAGGCCGACGCTTAAAATATTTTACTCCATATTCACTTCGAAATAGGTCGCATACATAAGTCATTAAAATTGATGTTGACATCGAGGCGACTATAATAAAAACAAATATATTATATACATATATTCATTTTATAAAGCAAAAAGAAGCAATGTGTATTTGATAGGAGCGCGACTCATTTTTTATGTAATAGGAGACAAACTGGCAGGAAGCTCACTTGATGTTAAGTTCGCCGCCTATGGATACTCTCAAAGCCAAAGTACTCGCAAGTGCGTTGCGGCATTTCAAGAATTGGTACGCTCTTTTCTTGAAGTACCCTAATTCGAATTGGTTTGAAATACAGTGGGCTCAGTTGTGGAACGACGGACGTCGAGGTGATACGGATGGTATTTTGTATTCTGTCTTGACGTCCGATAATGAAACACAGCTGCAGGTAAATTAAATAATAGCGCGTTGTGCGTTCGAACCCCACCAATAGGACCACAGGATTTTTGCTTCTGAATGCGCAGTTAACTTCTTACGGTTATGGTAAACATCATGAAAAAACCGGCATGTCTTAAAGCTTATTGCCTATAAAGGAGAGGTGATAAAAAATCGTAATCTAAAGTTAAGACCCATTAACCGCCAAAAGATTATTATTAGAGGAAAGAAAAAGATCAGAAAAGTGAAATTAATAATCTCCACCATAAACTCACCCCATGCACTCTTTTAAGTAAAGTAGTCTTTAGTCACTCTCTCTCAAATTGTGTTTACGTTAGTATGAAAAGTAAGAGAAGATTATTAGTTAAAATGATGCAATCAAACTGATTTATCATTTGTGAGTTATGTTCTAATGTATGTATTTAAATAGCTTTTTAATCAATACATAAATTCATAGTTGCCATATAAATCATTTTCATATTTAGAAATTATATTTTTTTTGTTAAAAATACAATGGCCCTACTAAGTTACTGTCACCAGCAACACTGAGAGGGCTCATACAATCTTGAATGACAGTTTCCCCAGTATCAGAAGTTTTCAATAATATGATGAACCACAATTATTGAATACCACAAACTAAACAACCATTAACGTAATAATTACAATATGAATTATTCAACTTCCCATGCAAAAGGATTTCCTGTTCGGAGGTCACCCATTCAAAAGCACGAAACAAATATCGAACAATGAAAAATAATTAACGTAAAGGTTAATATGGCTAAGGTGTAACGCAGGGTTTGAATATGGGAACACTTTAGATAAATATCAAATTAAAATTTTATTCATATTTGATACTTTAAACTTTAGTTAATCTAATATATAAAATACTTCTCCGAAACAGCTCGACCGATTCTTATGAAATTATCGTCTATTATCTATCTATCTATCTAGGGGTGGCCCCTTATCACTTAGAGGTTTGAAATATGTCTGTCTGTCCACCCACAATTTTTGTTTATGATACAGCGTACAAAAATACATACAACCCCTAATTTTGACCCTTCTACGATCAACCCCAATTTTTTATTATTGTAGATAGTTATTTTTATTGAACTAAAAAAGTGTATGTAAAAAATAAATATTATATTAAAACGATACGACACAAACCAATAATAATAATAGAAAATTTAAGTCGAACCAATATTTCTCACAAAAGGGAAACATGAGATATAAAATAGTCCTTTATTTATATCTTTTTCTTTTTTTTATACGAACCTGCGGGATGCCCAAAAAGGGAGGTCATCGCAGCCCATAGACACCCATTTTTAGTGGATGTTGTGCCGGCGTTCGAGGGAGGAGTACACTCGAATTTTGAATAGTTGGAGGATGCATCACAACCAAAAACTAAAAACCATTATTGTTTGTCTTCTTTAAGTCTTCCTAAGCTTTAGCTTCGTAGCTTTTAAAGTTTCACTATCATTATTATTATTAATTCCGTCATACATTGAAAGCCCCGGACATTGACGACATTACGACTTGAAACCTTACGCAATAATAGGCTATATTATAACATTAATACGACTTAATTTCGCTTACATCTGTCGTTACATCGATTATTTAACCTTTAGTGAAAGTAATCGCGGTATTATGAACTCGATAACACGTTCTTACAAGTCTTGGAGCACGTTCTAATTACAATTATCACAAACATTTCAGTACGCATACTTTCCACAAAAAATGTATAATATATACGCCAAGCTCACACAGACCTAGTTTTAGTTTTTCTTTTTTAGGAAAGGCTAGATTTGACACCCTGCTGCTTAGCTTCTCGGCCTATGTATAAAAACATGGTATGTACCATGGAGTATTGGTTAACCAGAATCAGTCGATTCGACCTGGCTTCCAGATTTATTCTACTTATAATGTGTATAGTATTCTGCTAAAACTTATACTTGATTCGGTGAACGCGATCTCAGGAACTACTGGTTCAAATCGATTTTCTATTTAAATTGGGCGCCCAAAAAAAAAGGTGGATAGACGAAATAGAAACATTAGCAGGAAGCGGATGGAGAAAGAAAGCTATGGATATCTGGACAATGTTGGAGGAGGCCTTCTCTACTACTTTTGCAAAGATTGTAAATTAAACAAGCTTTTATTATAATCTATTTAAAGCCTATATAATGCTATGACTGAAATAAAGCATTTTCATTCACACATATACCGCCCTAATGTTTGTCACACCAATACCAAAAAAACATCAAACATCGTGCATCGTTAACAATAATGATCCTATACGTTCCTCAATTCAACCGCATTTGATGAAAAAAATTTGATTAATGCGAAGGCTGCGCGGGTCTTTTGTTGGCATTTGACTGTTTCACTCAATTGAAATTTTCGCAAATATGCATACTCATTTACGTAGATTAAAAATCATTTACTCATATTACACGACCGTGATTCACAATTAACAAATGCTTTCGAAAAAATACATTCTAATGACAAGCATAAAATATGACGATGTGTCACAGGATCTGCTACTGGGAGGATAAAACTCGGTTGTGCTCCACGTCCGTCGGTCCACAACTGAGCTTTTAAGGCATTTTTTGCCGCGCACTATGTGGAACCAGCTGCCCACTGAAGTATTTCCGAACCAATACGACTTAGACTCCTTCCAGAAAACAGCGAACCAATTCTTAAAAGGCCGGCAACGCACTAGCCCTCTGGCATAGAGTCTATACGGGCGGCGGTATTGCGTTAAAAAAATAATTTAAAATAAATAATGCAGAAGTTACATATACTTCATTGGGATGCACCTTTCTTAAGGTGGAAACTGACCAACGTTACGAGGTGTATTGTAACACGTTACACAGCGAGCATTCGTGCAGTCAGTACGTCGTGTTACGGGGATACCAGCGAGCAACGAGCCGCTCGTTGCTCGCTTAGAGTGCTCCACCCGGCTGTCGGTTTTTCGGCGAATCTTTTGACTGATACGCGGTTCAGTCAGTGCGCGTCGCACGTCGCGAGTGATCATGATTATGATTTTCTATAAATTGTGTCTTTTTTTAAGTACTTTTGGTCCAATTAAATTCACGAGTTGTTCAAAATCGATCGGAGACATGCGTACAAAGTTTTTATACTGTCCAGTAATCATTTGGTTTTTTAAAATTGCTATCAATGACAAACCACCCCACACACGCCTCTGTTTTTAAATAAGTTTGATATCCAGTAACGTTTTTTCTTCTTCTTAATTTGGATGAAACAATAATTAAGTAGAATCAAAGATACCAACGCGTCCTCGCTGTCGGCCATCTCGTGAACACTGGCGGCGAAAGTGGAGCACAGAGTTTTGACGAGCATGTTACGCCGATTTAAAAGCACAGCGTAACATGCTCGATGCGTAACACGCTCGATGCGAATGCTACATTACACCTCGTAACTTTGGTCAGTTCCCACCTTTAAAGAAATTATGTGTGAGTTATGATTGAACGCTTTTTTTATATATAACCTTTTAAAAACTATAACAATTAAATTAAGATGTTCGTAAAGTTCCAAATTCTCTGATACGAATACCAACTTACATTCACTAAGGTTCGAAATTGAAATATAGACCATATTTCAATATATTTTTTTTAACATAAAATCTAATAATACGAACAAAGAGCAATTAAATCGTAAAAATATACAATTTTATTATCGATCTGTGCAAGATTTTACCAGACTGAACCGGTAAAGTAAGCTTATTTTGTGAGAAAAAACCTATCTTAGATCTGCAAACTGCATGTGACCGCGTGCAATGGAATAACACTATTAATATTAGGAACATAAGAACGCTTTTAGCATCACCCATTCAATGTTTGCTTTAAATTAAGGTCGCCAACTTTAGATGTTGTTACTTGTTAGAATAGCGTGTGAAGGAAAACGGTGTTTCTATAAATAAATGGAAAATCTAGTTTCTAGATATTAATAATAATCATAAGTGAGCACAAAATGTTTACGCGCGTTACAGTGTGAAATTGGTTTAATTCGATTGGAATTTATTGTTCATTCAAAACGGCTTATGTGAAATAAAATCAACAATTCCTATGTATTGTTATTACATAGAAAAACTAAGAATTAAAGTTTATTTCATGTATTAGTATAATGACACCGTTTTAAAGTACTCAACCGTATTTTTTTATCCCATGGTGAACACAAATTGACAGAAAGCGACAAAAGGTAACTTTAGATAAATGATATTACTATGCGAGTTACTAACGTTGTGTTACACTAACAATAGAAAAAAGGTATTTTGTACATTGAAAGTTTCATTTTAACGCATTATCTAGTTAAATAAAGTTTATTTAAATATCACAGTAAAATTATTTCTACATAATTACATAAATGGACATTTTTATTCTAAAATATTGCCTGCTAACTTCAGGGTGTCGGTTTTTTGTGACGGTGTGCGCGCGCATCTTAAAAATATACTCTCATAATTCCCTAACGCGCCAAAAGAAGTATAACTTCAATAATATTTATCTAAAACTACCTAAAACATTAAACTTTTTGCTGGAATTAAATGTAACAAAAAAAACTCGTAATTCAACAATAGAGATTATAGCAAATGGTCCAGCGAGTTTGCATATGAGTCACCAACAGATCAAGGTCAGGTGGACGGCCTAGTAAGGTCTCGAGACATTTGCAACACCTCTCGCAGTACGCAATACATTAATCAAAACGTAATAATACCGTGTAAGTTGAAATAATCATTTTTAGTTTAAGATACAGAGACGATAATAACTGACGCGAACTATTAGGTACTCCCCTGACATAATAATATATTCTTTAGGCGCGTTATGAAAAATTGATGAGAGTGAAATTTTACGATGCGCGCGCACCGTGACACAAAATTAACAGAATGAAGTTGTCCACGGAAGATGCTACGGCATTGGACATAATTTAAAAACAACATTCGAATAAAAATAGAATTTATGTTACACTTAATGTAAGAGAATAATAATAAATATTTATTTATTTAATTTTTCAAATGTAAACTGAACTTTATTGACTATAATGACACCTTTTCCAGTCTTTGATTATTTAATTGTAATTAATTATTTGCATGCAATCAAAAACTATTTTTAATAATGCCAAAGAAGTATAACTTCTTACGCGCATACATAAGTACACGCACCCTTTTTTTTATTACATATGATAAATTCTAACTAAACTAGTATAAATAATTTTTATACAAATACCAGAAAACCGTTTGCTAAACATTAATATTCTCTAAGTACATTTTTTAAATCACAGTATATTATTTTTGACATACAGGAGTCATACTTACATTAAAGAGAATATATTTCGTTAATATAGGGGGCAAACGGGCAGGAGGCTCATCTGATGTTAACTGATACCGCCCATGGACACATAATGCCTTTTAAAAATTGGTACGCTCTTTTCTTGAAGAATTTTTTTTTTAGAGGCAAGGTGCCTCTATAACGTTGGCGAGTATTTAGACCATAACTTTGACAACAATAATAAATAACTTACTTCTTATTATATGACATTTGCATGCCTATTTTTATATGGCTTATTATGGGGATTTTTATAATTAATCGATCTAAATGTACCACTTTCTTTCCAAATAAACGATTTATTAAGAACCCTTAGAATTTGTTCGGAAATGTGGGCAGCTGGTTCCATATAGCAGCAAAAACTCTCAGTTACGCTTAGTTCATATACCAAGCTTGAAAGTATGGATAATAAGCTATGCTTAGCTTACTTGTTAGTTACGACAAACTCAAGACTTAGAGTTAAGTAATTTCCGTATGTCAAATTCAATACCTTTTGATATCTAATTTAAAACTGCTTAAAATATATCTTTCGACGAATGGTGGCTTTTGTAACAACGGTTCAAGGTAATAAAGAACTTTGTCAGTTACTTTTAAAACTATGACTTATATTATTGACTATGTGATATAAGACTTAGTTAATTTGAAATATATTTAAGAAACCGAATGTTATTGAACTAACTAATTTTGAAACACAAGCTTCAAAAAAGCTTCGTATGTATTGTACTGTTAAAATGTCGAAAATAAATTAAATGATAAATAAAATTTGTTAGAATTAATTTAAATTACTTGGCAAGCAAATATCAATATTAAACTCCATCAGATTTCTTAAGATTCTACGCGTTTTTAAATCCATATAATCTCAGGAATCCCAGTACAATTTTCTAGTTCAAATAACGAGCAATTTCCTGAATAAATAGCTTTGGTGATATCAAACCGATTTCACTTTTAAACAAGTTAAGCTTCGGTCATTTCACATGAATAGTATACGTAATCTTTTCTAATGGACTAGAACTTTCCACGCTAAACATCTAAACACCTGAAAGTGTTATGCGACACTAACGTTTTTGTGTTTTGCTATCTCTATAATATAAGCAAGTGCTAACACTTGATCAGCAAAGCGTTGTTATTCAATTAATCAATATGTGAAGCATAGTGTCTATGGATGCCTTACAATTTCCTTATTAACCAGAAACTTGGCGATTGATAGAGTGGCGGTGAGTTTCTTGCCAGTTCTTTTAGCCCGCCCTGGTAGTAAATTTAAATTTAGAACTTTTTAATTAATATTGACGTTGAAGTGTGTACATATCGAAATGAATTTCAATTTGACTTATTGGTTGTACAACTCGCCTTTACTTGTTTGACATTCGTCTCATCGGGATATAATCGAATATAGCATTTGTTTTCCTGCGATATAACATTTTGAACAGTTTTAGATGTAAGCTCATAATAAATAAAAGGCGAGTAGCTTTCACATATTCGTATACTTACATATTTTTAGATTACTAAAAAATAATATAATTTTTTTTTTTTTTAAATTCTCTTCTTTACTCGTCACTTCGATAGCATGATATTATACATTCTTACTTTAAAAATTAAAGTTACTTTTTATATCAATTTCTATACTTGTCTTAAACTTCTAAAGTTCGCATGCTGTTCATGCCCACAGGTATTTTTTCTAACATAGCAACTAGGACCGATTTGTTTTCAAACCATTTATCTAAAAATGTATCTTCGGAAATATAATGATTTATTAAAGTGCGTAGTAACAGTTAATTACAGATTAAATAAACCGAACAAGCAAATCACGATCTAAGCTACCCGGAAGTTGGTTTAAACAATTGCACTGCATGTTTACATTCACAGCTGTCTCTCGTTATATAGGCTTATCTATACACGTGATTACACACATACATACCAGTAATAATGTAGTCTAAAAAAATAAACTCATTTTTAACTATTCACAATTATCTTCAGTCAACAGTGCTAATTTTATTTATTTTATCAATAATTGTGTGGGAACATGAAATGTGGGGGGTAAAAGTGTGTTTTAGGTGGTACAAATAAATTCTTAAGAAAATATGATTTCATAAAGATTAAGTCGAGACTCGCGTACTGTGGTTTGTGGCATATGAAACAGCCCAGTATGACGAGTTCTATAATCAGACAATAATGTTTAATATTTTAAGTAATTCAGGTCAATAAACACACACTCACACATTCACACTCTCATTCACACACACACACTCACACACTCATTCACACACACACCCTCACATACACCCATACAACTTTATTTCTACTAACTTCTTACTTGTTGACTGTTTTGTTTTGTTTTTCTTTCCTTATTTAAAATGTTGAATTTGTTTGCCTACCCATATATGTTACCAGTTCGTATCTTAGTATTATACATCGCGAATATTATATAACTCGAATAAAGGCGGGTCCTCGCCATATTGCGTGTTACTATATACGGAAAAGTTGACTATATTATATAAATATTCCGTACAATAACCGTAATTACACGCGTCAGTTAATCACGCCTTTAGATAACGCACGTTTCCATGTTTCGTAACTTAACTATTCGTTATTAGTACTACAACCCAACCATATAGCATATAACCTTCCTGTACCATTTCCCGGGAAAAGTCGCCGAAAGCTTAATGGGTAAGCTTTAACTGTTTTCTAAACCGTATTATTATATTTCTCTATTATACTTTATAATTCATTTGACATCTTCTGTAATTAGTGATTTTTGCAGTTGAGTTCCATCATCGGACGTCGAGGCAGAATACGATATACCCATATCACCTCGACGTCATTCCACAACTGAGCGTTTTTTAAGGAAGTATTTGCCACATCATTATGTGAAACCAGCTGCCTACTGAAGTATTTCCGAACCAATTCGACTTTCCTTTAAAAAAAGAGCGTACCAATTCTTAAGCAGCACGCAACGCACTCGCGAGTCCTCTGGCAATGAGTGTCCATGGGCGGCGGTATCACTTAACATCAGGTGAGCCTCCTGCCCGTTTGCCCCCTGTTCTAAAAATCCATTTGTTTCCTAATAAAGACTTGGTAGGTAATCGTGCATCAAGCACAGATTTCTTTACGAAAAAAATGTTAGATGTTCGAAAAAAACAAAGTTAGACTAAGCTAATGAGACCCTAGTCATTAAGAATAACGATAAAAAAACCAGGGGCGCTACAACACTCCGTCATGTCTGTATCGTGATTTATTTTTCTTTTAGATTTTCTTTTTCTAATAGAGAAGTAAGTGATCAGGCCAGGCAAAGCCTAACACACGCCGTCGACTTTTAGTATCTAAAGCATGCCGGTATCCGGACGATGGTTTCCTTCAACGTACTAGCGACTGTACATTGTACAATGTGCACATAGACATAAAAGTCAGATGAAGAGAATCGTACGCTCAATCTAACACTGCTCTATGTATTGTCAAGCTCTTGTAATAATAATGATAGCGACTTCTGTACAATAAAGAAGAAATTGTTTTGTTTTAATTTTTTTTCTCAATTTTGTCATTACAAGATCAAACTACCATATTATAAAAATATCCAGTCAACTAGCAGCTTGAATGCCGCAATAGTAATAGAATGCCATTGCGAAAGATAACAACAAAGACAGCCTTTTTGCCAACATCTCTTGGGCATAATAGAACTATAGAAAATATTGATAAATTCCAAGAATGTCTCAGACTAATAGAATGTATTATGTTTGAGACACACGTAAAATCATATATTTATTCGTCGTTTTTCTAGATTTAAATATTTTTACAGTTTTAGCTCTAGTTTATATATGAGATATAATAATTAATACGTTAAAGAAATGTACATCTAAATATAATAAAAAAAGTGCGTGAAATCATTGAATTATATATTATACTAGCTGAATACGTTGTTTTGCCATGTATTTTATCTCTAGGAAACATTTTTTTAGTTCAATAAAAATAACTAGCTACTGTAATAAAAATATGGGTTGATCGTAGAGGCGTGAAAATTAAGGGTTGTATGTAATTTGGATGTTGTATCATAGAAAAATAAAAACAAAAACTTTGTCAAATAATAAAAAAATATGTGTTGAATCACTTAGGGGTTCGAAAGATAGTAGCATTGTGACACGAGAATTTTATATATTAGATTATTTCGCTTGACACGCTATTGTAAAAATACTGCATGTAAAATGTGCGCGAATCTGTTCTTCGAAAAATTTTGTAACATAAAAAAGTACAATAAACGACCTTAAAACAGTTCCGTGGTGAAATTTAGAGTGCATATAGGTCACCACTCTTATCGCATTTCACCGCGAAACCGGTTACAAAAACCTGGTGATTTTTTTTGTATTTCTTAAAACTACACATTTTTCGTTTACTATATTTCTTATGAATATCTCAGCGTCCCAATTAAATGCGAAAGCGAGCCCAAGGGCCTCTTTGGTACTACCCAAGGTGGGTTTAGTGGGTAAAGCTCACCCGGTTCTCTGAGTAGCAGAGTACCTGGAGTGAGTCGAGTCCCACATACCCCTGAATTTAGCCTGGCTTCAACGTGCGATTCAACAAGACTTCCCGACTGTGCACCAATAAATTTCTTGCTCGTCCGGTGATGGAAAACATCGTAAATCGGCATGTACAAGTAGACGGCGTGCGTCAGACACGAAACAGATACAGAAATCTGAGGACCAGACCCGGTTGGCGCGCCAATCAGCCAGAGACAGTCATATTTTATTTTCTATAAAAAGGTAAAAAGAAAGGTCTCGTCCGTGTGTTCATCAAGTGATGAGGTGGTACTTCGATACCCCCAAAACAAGACTGACACAAGATTAATTTATTGCGTCATATAATATTGCGTATATATTAATCTTGCTCTTTAACCCAAAAAAATACTAAACCAAATAATACAGCGATCATGATAATAATGGTATATATAGAAATCACTCCTCCCAAAATATTTTTTACAACTGGCATTTTACAGAATAATCTAGAAAATCGCAATTACACGATCCTAAACTTATGTGCTATAAAACCGTATATCATATAAATGTATATATGACGTTGAGCTATTTGATTGTACTATAAATCTATATTGAACCGATTTACAGACATATAAACAGATCTCAATCCACTGATTGTTTTCTTATAAACCAGTTATGTTTACGGAACTCACTAAGAAATGGAAAGTTATCGTTCACTTCACAATCTATTATGAAGATTTACAAAACCTAAAATCGTAAGTATGCAGACGAATATATCGAATATATCGATTATATCCACTATTGCAGTTCAATAAAAACAAGAGAAAATCAATGGATTACATATACAGTAGAAAGCGGCAAAACAATTGAACCGCGTCAAAACAAACAAACGACAACAAATATATTTTTTTTACAATAAAAAGTATACACTTTCACTCATCCGTGTTAAAATTACTATACGCTATTTCAACCAACACATTCCATACGTAATTCATAACAAAACCATTCTCAAACAGATATATAACGGATATTTATACCACTACAGATGTTGAATAGATATACATATGTATTATTAGTATGACAAAGTGAATTTTGATTTTATAAAGTTTGTTTATGCAAAACCACCTCAGAATCTCCATGTACAACGGGGGTCAACGATTCCATGATCACAAAAACAATTCACTGAACACGCGCGATCATTGCATTGAGAATTGACATTTACGCGAAAAACACGCGCGCGCGCAACGATTTTCACTCGGAGACTGGTTTATAAGCGGCAATTAGCGACCGTGGTTCATACATGAACAATGGCAGACTATGAAATTTTAATACGTAACATATTACTTGCTCTTGGCTGATTTGATACAACTCTTAATAAAGGGCACCGTTCTTTTTAATTTTTGTTTTATTTATATACCTTGCCTCGTAGATACATTAATGTATCCTTGCCTATGCTCTCTTTGAGCAAAATAATAATAATACATAATCCATTGGTGGTACAAAAGGGGCACCGTTCTTTTTAATTTTTGTTTTATTTGTTTATTTATTTATTTACCTTGCCTCGTACATTAATGTGTCCTTGCCTATGCTCTCTTTGAGCAGAATAATAATAACAAATAATCCATTGATGGTACAAAAGGGGCACCTTTTCTTTTAATTTTTGTTTTATTTGTTCATTTATTTACCTTGCTTCGTACATTAATGAATCCTTGCCTATGCTCTCTTTGAGCAGAATAATAATAACAAATAATCCATTAGTTATAACCTACGGCCTCAGATAACATCTCTTCCTCTGTACATTTTTGTTATACGTATTTTTATATCTAATAAATGCCGGCTTCTTCGCGATGTTTACCTTCTCTAGCAGGCGTTAATTGTGCACACAGAAAAATCCGTGGTTAATGTTAATAGATGAATTATCAACCATATCGCTTAATAGTTCCTTTAGATGGTAAATGTTCTCCTGAGATAACAAAAATATTATCCATTAGTTTTTCTGTTTTGTAATTTATTTATTAGTACGACATAATCAGAAATTCAATTAAAACTTCTACGTTTTCTAGACTTGCACATTAGACGAGTTATCAAATGCGTCCGTTTCCAGTGAAAAGAGGCAATAACAGTTCGGCAAGAGTAATTTTTATAGCTCAATTGTTAACAATGTCGTTACTGTTATTATATGGAGACCCAGTTAACCAAAACGGTAGTTGCCGT
Organism: Pieris macdunnoughi; assembly: GCA_905332375.1. Taxonomy (NCBI): domain Eukaryota; kingdom Metazoa; phylum Arthropoda; class Insecta; order Lepidoptera; family Pieridae; genus Pieris; species Pieris macdunnoughi. Next base: position 2,038,132 of record CAJOBZ010000062.1, read on the forward strand.
CCAAACAATGCTTTTGTTTGTAAGATTTTTTCTCTATTGATGCATTTTTCATAAAAAGATTACCATTAGTTTTTTACTTTCATCGTATACGCGGTATACAATATTCGTTCATTTCAAAATAATTCAAGAGTACCATGGATGAAGGATAAATCTGATGATTCTTAGCAGTAGTAGAACGTGGTATGACCTCCGTGGCTTAGTGATACACGCATAACTCCGAGGTCGTAGATACGTTTCATTGCGAAGTAATTTTTTTAAGGAACAGGGGGCAAACGCACAGGAGGCTCACCTGATGTTAAGTGATACCGCCGCCCATGGATACTCTCAATGCCAGAGGGCTCGCGGGGGCGTTGCCGGCCTTTTAAGAACGTCGAATTGGTGCGGAAATACTACAGTGGGCAGCTGGTTCCACATAGTGGTGGTATGCGGCAAAATCCGCCTTGAAAGACGCTCAGTTCGTATTCTGCCTCCACGTCTGATGACGAAACTCAGCTGCAGGTATTAATCCAAACAAGGTTTGTTTGGATACAGTGGACTTCAAACATTTGCAAACCAATACAGCGACCTCCATAGTTAATTAAAATTTTTTGTATTAAATTTCCGTCACGCTGTTACGCGTGCCAAGCTCACATTTGTGTCTGTCCATTCATAAGAATTAGAGTCTAATAACATGTTTTGTCAAAAATGTGAAAGCAAAAGCAAGTTCCACATCTGAGGTCAGAGTCATTCGTTAGCAGAACTACCCGCGGTATAATTATAGTTTCAATGCGTCTCGACTCCGCTTAATGGCCTTGAAAATAAGACCATGAATGTGGTTTCGCCTCACTTTAGAATTTACGTTTTATATGAAATTCGATATTATCTTGTCACATTGTTTCAATAATGCACAGTTATTACGGTAAATACATTATACAATCTGTTTCGTGATCATTTGTTTTTTCTAATAGGCAAGTAGGTGATCAGTCGTCTGTGCCTGACATGCTGTCAACTTTTTGCGTCTAATCGGTTTCCTTCAACGCATATGTGATGCGCACATAGACATAAAGTCCATTGGTACCCAGCCGGGATCGAACCTACGACCTCAGGGATGAGAGTCGATACCACTAGGCCAACATTGGTTATTATCATAATACTGTGGAATACAACGTATCCCCACAATATCGTCATCATATATGACCTTGCTAACTATTAGATTGTTTCGTTCATTCGAGGTCCAGAGACTGTGTCTTCACCAACTAACACGGAGCGTTGATGATAGTCGACGAAAAAATATTGTTAGCAAAACGATCCATGCATGATAAATCGAAGGGGCAGGGTAATGGTGACAAGCGTTTGCCAGCTAAGACGAGAACTTGATTTTCCTATATCCTCAATGTGGGGCAAAGGGCGTCAACCACTCTTAACTTCGGACCACTTCCATCCAATAGCTCGTACCTCAGTCACAACTAAGGTCGCCGGGCTTGTTTGGGGTGGCCACGATTATAATTTTACTTGGAGAGTCCAATCTAGTGCATGTTTGGGGATGTGGTTGGGCTCGGATCTACTCTTCGAAGGGCGAATCTCCACTTGCGATGAAAGTCTGGTGGTCGATTGGCGTTTCCCAGCAGCGTTTCTGCAGTATTCATTAGAAATCTTCTCAGGCTAAGATTCCCAGGAGCTGTCTCAGGCACCGGTTAACAAAGACCTGGATTCGTTCGGTGATGGCCGTTGTGGCTTTCCACGTTTCGCATCTAGCAAAACACTGTACACATTGGAGCGAAAAATTTAAATTACACTCCACGTCCCATATGGGTCGCATCTGTGGGAAGGCGGCTCTGCCTTTAGTATCCGAAAGGAAATATCCTCATCAGGTCTACTGAGATCTACTAAGATTTGGAATCCGAGCCGAGTGATAAAACATTTGCATTCCTCCCTTCAGTACCTACTTCAGTTCAGCATTTCCTGGGTTTTCCGCACATTTATTTGAGTTCCACTCCGGCTTTTTCGCTCTTCGTTCAGTTTGGCTTGCATGTACTGTGACTAAGTAAACATCTGCGTTATCAAGGCCATGGTTCCGACCAGCTTGAGCTAAGACTATACCACTACAATATCTCTGATCTCGAAAAGAACGACTTTTTTCCATATTAGTCTGTATGACCTTGAATTGCTATGATGCTGCTAAAATAACCGTTTCAACCTATAGTAATAAAGCTCTCAGCTTAATGAACTGTAAAGCAATTTGTGTCAGCGAGTAAAAATATTAAAATTTCTAATACAGCGTCAGGCAACGTCGCTAAACGACAGCGTAACACGCCCTGATTGAGCCAATTAATAACCGCTTCCTCGTATCACTGAATATCAACGCGATTTAAAATATGCTATTATGAGCTCTGCTAGCTAATTTGTTTGTATCACTAACGCCTATTCTTACATATCGTCACTAGAATGATATACGAGGTCAAAAAACCATTTTTATTCTTAGACTCTTATGTCAGTTAACTAAATAAATAAATAAATCAGTGGCGCTACAACCTCTTTAGGTCTTGGCCTAAGATTTGTGAATCTGTTTCATGATAATTTTCAAATCTAATAGGCAATTAGGCCAAGATAGCCAACAACGAAATTGGACACGAAATTTCTTCAACAGTTCGATAAATAAGTTCTGAATTCGCCGCCCAAATTTTCCATACAAAATTTTATATACAATTTGATTACACATACGCTAAAGGTGCTGGAGTAAGTAAATATGTTTCACCTATTGCAATATTGCATAGTGCACGCTCAAACTGCACAAAGCTTAACTAGGTAACATGAAAATCCACAGTACGGCACGAATTCCGATAAACCGTCCCAACCTTCCATATTCTGGGAGTAAAGCTGTTTTCTATTCACAGCATAAAACATTTCCCTACGTTTTAACTATATATGTAATAAGTAAAACCACATCTGCCTTCCCGATAGAAATATATACTCTTGTAGAATAAGGTTTTCAAAGTAACTATAGTACATTTATTTAGTAATTCAATCACGTATTAAAATGTAACAAGTCTCTAACAAGAATCTATGACATGTAAAATAGTTTTTTGAAGTTATACTTCTTTAGGCGCGTTATGAAAAATTTATGAGAGTGAAATTTTATAATGCGCGCGCACCTGTGACACAAAATTAGGAGTGTGATTATAGCGTGCGCGAGCGAGATAGGAATAAGACAATCTACAAGTAAAAAGAAATAGAATATGCGTGAAGTTCGTATGCCAAGGATTTTGAATGACCATAATGACATTTGTCATTTACCTTTTAAACAAATAAAGGAGTTTTAATTATTTTTTCAAAGAAATTTAGCAATGCTTTTTGAATTATAATCACAAGTGATTTAAATTGAATATTTAAACCAATACTAATTAATATTTGTGAAAAAAACTGTGCTCATCAACCTTCCTAAGTGTATCAATACAATTGAGGTTAACTATCCGTATGTATTATTATTATCGAGTAATGTTTTGATTAAAAAAATGACCACATTGTTTAATCAAAACATTTAATTTTTCTGATTTAATCTAGCAAATATAAGGACAAGAGACAAAAAACTATTGATGAATCAGTGTAAGTGCACTAAATTGAATACAAAAAAAGAGTTGTCATCTTATCGCTGTGAAACATCAAAAACTGGAGGTGGAACAAAGCCAAACTATTTTTAATAATGCCAAAGAAGTATAACTTCTTACGCGCGTACATAAGTACACGCACCCTTTTTTTTGTTATAGAACAGGGGGCAGGAGGCTCATCTGATGTTATGAGATACCGCCGCCCATGGACAGTCTCAATGCCAGAGGGCTTCCGAGTGCTGGCCTTATAAGTATTGGTATTTGGTAAGCTCTTTTGTTGAAGGTTAACCCCAAGTCGAATTGGTTACTGGTTATTGGATGAATTAGCCCATACATCTTAATTTTAGTTATATCTAATATGAATTCAATTTACATAAAATCTACTCCGCCCATGGCGCTTGAATTCTCGAGCGCGTTGCCGACTTTTTAAGAATTACGACGGCCCTATGTTATCTGGGTTGGGAAATACTTCGATTTCATGTAGCACTGCAAAAATAATATAGATATATTCCACTGATCCAGGGCGCTAACTATGGCCCATGATATAATTTAAAATAGATAGTTCAATATGACAGTGACGAGACATTAAAATTATATATCCATATACTGCGCATTATTTGCAGGATGTGCAGTGGTCAGACGATTCCTCTCGGAAAACTAACCTTGCACATCCGCCTTGTTACATTGTAATAAATCTTTATAACCCGTGTGTGTTTATATAATACATCAGAGATTAGATAGAAAGATACATTTAAATGAAAACAACTCTTGTCTATTAAAATAAAAGAATTTTTTTTATTAAAGAAACAAGTGCAAAATGCAAGTTTAATGTTTAGGTATCTTTCTATCTCTACCCAAAGCCGAAGTTAGTATAAACTTTAGATGAACTACCGTCATAAAATTTAATTTCAAAAAGGAAATCTTAAGTCAGATATCAAATGAATACGGCTGAATGTAACGTGGCACTTGAAAGGCAGAGCAAAATTACAAGATACATTAATTAGCAAAGTTGCCGTCATCTTCCCGTAGTTTCCGTCCTGATTAAATCTCTTTACGGTCCCGCATACAATTTGCACTCAACTCTAAAGTATTGGAAATTAATCTCACACTCAATCTTAATATATATAAATTATTCGTCACCTAAACTACTAAACCGATTTCAAACAAATTTGCACACCGTGTGCAGTTTGGTCTACTTAAAATATAGGATAGCTTACATCTTTGCAAATTATTTGTATATTATTTGACAGTCACAATTCTAACAGATGGCGCTGTGTTAAAAGTAAGCTACAATTTAATGGCATAACCACTAAAAAAGCATGGTAGTCCCCATGACTAATGTTCTCCTACCGTTTCCCTTGAATAGTTTACTACTATGTAATATAACAAAAACCTTAGGCAGAGCAACGCTTGGCCGAGTATGCTTGTAAAATAAATAAAATTATTTAAACACATGAAAACGTGATGAAAACAAAAATAATTGTATCCTCTGATCCTTAATCCGGCAATAAAATACTTTTAAAGCCATCACCATTCGGCGACAGAAAAGCAATTAACGAACAAGCAGGGCGTATTAACGAATACCAAACAAAGGCCTCACACGAGCAACGGATTCAATTAACACAAATAGGATTTCAAATCGGCTTTCATAACGCGAACAAAGTTAATTAAAATATCCCTAATTACGCAGCGACAGCGGCACAAGCAAACTCGGCCCACAGCGGGCGCCAAAGTGTTCCGCAATGTTTGTACATTATTAGAGCAAGTTTCTCCGCCCCTGTTTGCATACAAGTTTGGTACGCTCCCGTTTTATTTACTCTCGGTTGGAACGCGCCAACTTTACATCGTATCCCAACGGTGCTATATGCCACTATCGAACCCGTATGCAATATCCTGTTGGAGAATGGCTGCGTTAACCGACAATAGGTATTTACGGAACAGGAGGCAATCAAATTGCGTCATCCCAGATAAGAGTAAAACAATCAGCGTCAAAACGAAGTTATTAGGAAGTGAATCGACATCGGACGTGACTGGATATACGCGTGATTGGTAAAAAAGCGGGAACATCGTCGCTAGAATACCAATCTCAATATGGAAATAGCGGTCGAGCGGATTCGCAATGCGGGCAGATAAGGATTTTATAGCGAAAATCTACATTCGGATGGGTAAACAGCTGAAAATAGATGTTTTCATGTAAAATTTTCCGATAATACGGGAACGGTACTCTCGTATTGGGAATAATATAGTTAAGATGTTGCTATCTTTAGAACAAAATATAACAAAATCTTTATAGAGTTAAATAATGTTTAAGTTTTAATTTCTTTGCTTTGTTCCAATAATTTTGTCTAAGTAATTTTATTTCTTATGTTTTGCACTTCTTGCGCTCATCTTATTTAAATTTTTTTTCTCACAGTGGTGAGAAGAAAACGCTCGAAAGCGATAAGGCCGCCAGTTGCCTTCCTTCATTAAATTATTTTAATTGTACTGTATTACTGAAACGAAGTCAAAATAAATAAATAAAAATAATGTTATGAAAAAACTTTCATGAGTTTAACACTAAACTGTTAGTAAATTGCTTTCTATATAATTCCTTACATACTTAAAGAATACTGAAACTTAATTTTCCTCTTCGGCTGAATATACAAGAATCATAAAATCATTTTTGCAGTTCTTAAGTAAATAAATCTTTAAACTTTCGTGCGGTCAGTTGTGGTAATTTATGCGAATTTATTCCTTAATTCCAATATTTCAAGATAGACATCTCAACTTGTGCTGAAAACTTTGGCAGTCAAATAAATTATTCATTTATGTTAATACATAGTATGAAATCAAAATCACCATTTCGACTGTATTTTATCAAAATCGTTGTTATAATTTCATTTTGAATAGTATATATGAATCACTGCCTAATTTTGTACCTAATTTACATTATTAACTTTTCGCCAAGACTATAGTATTTACTGAATATTTTTTTTACTAGAATCTAGATATCAAAATTACGGTTTTAAGAAAATCGTAAAATTTTTAAGTTATAGGGATAAGTTATTATCCGTCAATTATATTTAAAATTTCAATAAAAATTTAACTGTCCTTTAATAAGAACTATTTGCAGCACTTAAATCTAATCATTTATAAAAAAAATATATTAAAGTACTTAAACAAATATGTACTCAATAACATACATTGTTTCCATCACCAACAAAGCGTTTTCTAATACATATTAATATACATAGTTCTAAGTTCACAATACCAATATTGTGCAGAAACTAAAGCACCTTCATATTTAGTTCCAAATATACCTACATCACTACCTAACTGTTACAACTAATAATTGAACTTTGCCATAAGTTTCTCTACTTATCTAGTCAGTAAGAAAATTGAAAATCAAAAATTTATGGTCATGCTACTTAGGAGTAATTTTGTCATTACAATTAAAGTAATTTACCCAAATTGTAGAATACATTACTTGTACGTACATAATTAGTATAAATCACATAATTGTCTTTGTTATAAACTAAAACCTTGTTTTCTCATGTGCTTATTTAGGTTTCACGTAACATAAATAATTATTTTTTAAATATCTGTAACATTAACTTGTAGATAAAGGTAATATGTTCTGAAAGACATTAGGATTCGTTGCCTTATGCCTAGAATAAGTTTCTAAAGTTATTACTTACCATGAACAGTGAGCTCCGAATCCCGATTCAGCTCATACAAACGCAACGCCTCGTCTAACTCCAGCTGTGTTGAGATTGTGCAGGGATCGCCTTCTTCATCTACCCACTTCATTGTAAACACCTGAAAATATTACATCACACATAATATTATCTTAAACTTATGCAGCAGGAATTTGAATTATCTTTTAAATATAATTACATACACCAAATATAGTTATTTATATTACTATCCTATTTCTATCTAACTTAGATTAGCTTAGTTAATGTAATTATGATAGAAATTCTAATATTCTTTTCTCATGTTTGTGTTCTCCTCTGTTTAGTACACTGTTACTAAACTATAATACCATGATTGGTCATGCAGCTAAGTTATTTTCTCAACTTTTCACAGTAGGAACTTATTTATGAGAGGAATGTTTAAGCATAGTATACAATGTTTAAAATATGTCTTTAGGCAACAAGTCTGTTAAAAAGGTTATAACTGGTAATATGTTTACCTTTTAAATAGATAAAATTTTTTGTATACTAATTCAACACTGTCTCTTTTTTTTGTATCTTAATTAGGTACAATATATAATGACATACCTGATCTGGTGTAAAACGACAGATGGCAATCATCTCTTGAGTGAACTCTTCAAGGGTAATATTGTGATTGATGTATGTGATCATTACATCACCACTATACACAGTCTTCACCCGCACATCACTGGCATGGTTATCCTGCCCAACCAACTGTGTTGGCATCTTTGGAGATTTCTGAAATTTTAAAATAGACTATAAATACAGCATTGAATGTAATTGGTGAATATCACTTTATCACTTCAAATTCAATATCCTTCCTATTCATGTATTCAACCCAGATTTTTATAAGTATAGTAAGCAAACTTTTGTAGTATTATATTCCCCTTAATGGCACATATTTAACTTTATATAACAATACAAATGTAAAATCTTTTACATATACTTATAAGATATTTACAAGACACACAGGAAAGAGATGCATTCCAATGTTAAGTACAATATAAGATTAAATTTTATGAAAAGATAGTTTTCTTTACTTTGCAAGATATACTACTAAAGTAATATGTTTAATACATCACGTAAACCGTATGAATGTCTAAGTATTTTAATTAGAAAACCCTGACGAGTCGTAAGGTTTCATTGAATAACCTAGGATTGTCCAATTATAGACATACAATATTTAATCATTACGCTTTACTGTTGATATCATTTTAGGCGGTGAAGTAAAATGATTTGCATCTCGTTTGGGCAAGTTTTATAGGCACTGAGGTGTAATATAGCGGATAACATTCCCGTAACATGAATCACAGTTATGTGAACAAAGATAACATTAACATGCCTTCAATAAGGGACCAACGAAGTAAGAATAACTTTTTCAGCTACTTTGACTAGTTTCTATTTAATGCTAATTATAATTTTAATACAGTACCTATTTTGCGGAAAGTATCAACAAATTACAAAAGTTTGACACAACAACAATAAATGAACTTTTGGGATTTGGCAGTTCTCTGCAAACATTTATTTAAGATGACAATTCACCTTCACTCTGGATTTTTGCAAAAGGCGGTAAAATTTTTTTTCTTAAATAGCTATTTAAACTAATAAGCAGTATCAATATCAAGAAACAGTTTTTCACAAAGTAAATCTACGCAATAATGACATCTATTTCATCTTTAAATATTTAATTCTGTTTTATTACCAAACATAGTGTTCCAGTTTATTTTAATTTATTATCTGTATAATTAGGGACATTATTCTAACGACAAATGTAAAAATATGGTGAAGTGATAATTGACACTTGACAGTTCGTTAATCAATGGTTGGTTGGTCGTCCAGTGCACTCCCAAAACTTGTAAATTCCTATTCTTAAACCAAATTATAAAATTTTATATTATTTGTCATAATTAGTTATTGTAAATAAAGATATTTAATCATGGTATGGTATACATTTAGTAATTTTTATTCGCTAGCTAATACTGACTAGTACAAAGTTTGTTGTGATGACTAATGCTTATATATGAGATTATTTTATGTTATCGTCGAATATTTGCCCTTTCAGACAGAGCAGCAAATGGATTGTGCTCTAGATTTGATGCGAAGACTGCCGCCTCAACAGATTGAAAAGAATTTGACCGATTTGATCGACCTAGTTCCGAGCTTGTGTGAGGATTTGTTATCATCCGTGGACCAACCTTTAAAGATAGCACAGGACCGTAGCAACGGAAAAGATTATTTGCTGTGTGATTATAATCGAGACGGGGATTCGTACAGATCACCATGGTCCAATACATATGATCCACCACTTGAAGATGGGTCAATGCCCTCTGAGAGATTAAGAAAGTTAGAAATAGAAGCTAATCACGCTTTTGACCAATACAGAGAAATGTATTTTGAGGGTGGTGTAAGTTCTGTGTATTTGTGGGACATGGATCATGGATTTGCTGGTGTGTATTTCTTTGTTGATTAAACTGTTATTCAATAGCTTGTTTCTTCAAATGGTATAGTAGAAGGAAATTTGAAGTAATAGGACGTATTTTAGTTTGTAAACAAATTAAAAGTTAGTTCAATATATGTTGTTATTCTTGTCAACAATAATAAAACACTACAAATTACATCACATTGTTTTACAGGTGTGATATTAATAAAGAAGGCTGGTGATGGCTCTCAAAAGATTAAGGGTTGCTGGGACTCAATCCATGTTGTGGAGGTGTTAGAGAAAAGTTCAGGACGTAATGCTCATTATAAGTTGACATCAACTGCCATGCTATGGCTGCAAACCAATAAAGAAGGCAGTGGAACTATGAATCTTGGGGGAAGTCTAACTAGACAGGTAAAAAGTCAATTACATGCACTTAAACAAATTAATTTTCTCAGGTTCTTATAACTATACATATATGTTACTCTCTTCTCATAGATGCTTTTTGGAAATTCCATCTTACAGCTCATCCTTTTAGGCAATTTGCTTAGGATCTGCCATTCAGTTGTGGAACACTCTGACTAACTCCATACAATTGGCTACCTCCCTAACCTCTATTAAAAGTTTTCTACATAAACAGTTCTTAACCATATCCTATCCTGCTCAATTGTTATTCTTGTAATTCATGTATTTTCTGATTCTTGTGATTCATGAACCTTAATATTAGTTTTTAGTTTATTTTAATAATTTTATTTTCAATTAAGTAGAAGAATAACCAAAATTCTATAATTTTTCAGTATTACTTGTAATTTTATTTTTGTTGATTTGGTTATGCACTTTAGTTTTTTTCCTTACTAGGGTTGCCAGGAAGAGATTGTTGATGCTGCCTGTTGCATCCCTTATAATTCATTATATTTGAGTTTCTTTTAAAGTATCAAAGTAACACAAAATTTAAAGTTAAATGACATAAATTTTGTGGATGGCCCAGTTAAATAATATATATAAATATAAATTAATAATGTATGTAAATTATAACACCCTCCATACTCACATTAATATAGGAACATTTTTATCGCTAAGAGGAATTGATAGGTACTATCTGATACAATTGAAAAACTTCATATCAGGTTTTTAAATGGTTTCTTTTCATAAAGATCGAATGTATTTGAAATTTGTAAATTAGACAAAACACTACAATTAAAAACATACTTTATTAGCAAATGTCAGTTTTATTTTTAAATATCATGTTATAACATAATATTTAGTGTGTTAATTTATTACATATTTTATTAAATATTTGTAGGCTGAGCAAGATACTGCCGTTAGTGATGTGACACCACATATTGCCAATATTGGTAGAATGGTAGAAGACATGGAGAACAAAATACGTAACACACTGAATGATATATATTTTGGTAAGTAAACCTTAATACCTGGCTTCTTTGCTGATGTAGATGTTGAATAACTTTCATATAGATTTTCTATAATAAAATCTATGGAGTAATAGGAATGGCATCATGGGTATAGAATAGAACAATTAATAAATGGTGTAGTAGATTTTTACTGTAACAATTTTAGTAAAAGCAGAAAAGAGAACTGTCAATGAATTACCTTTTTTTATGACATACAATGTTTATATGAATAAGTAATAAATTATGCATAGGAAATAAAAATTAAATTAGCTAGATGCTAGTTGGCATGACTCCCATGCTGTTTATTCTTCCGCCAATACTAAATTAATTTGTCCTTCTATTATTTTAATATTGTCTTCTGTAGACGGGTGGTACTCTCATTGCCTCTCTTTGTTACCATCGTATTTCTTTGTTTTGCATTTGAATTAATTTCCATATTACAATATTATTTAATTAATTCTAACTGACTATATCATCCTTCATTATTGTTTTTAAAAATGTATATTTATACATGATAGATGAGAATATTTTATCTTCTTATTTCTTCTAAGCATCTAATTGTGCCATAAGCTGTCCATATTCTTACTATATGGGCTATATATAAAACAAATTAGTGTTAGTTACACCACTTATAACTCAAGATCGGCTGGACCGATGTTATTTATCTCTTTCGATTCTTCTCCGCTCCGAATAGCAGAATAAGTAATAAAATATCGGAAAGTTACCGAATATCAATACATTAATTAATTAATTCCACGTCATTAAATTTGAATTTGTAGGCATCCCTACTCATCGGCAAAGAAGACAGAGGGTGTAGGCCGAGAGAAAAAGCCGGAGTAAAAAACTCTCGGTACTCTTTTAAAATATCAAATCATCAAACAACACTTATTTTAAAACAAATATCGCAAATTAATTAGAAGTAGCCTGTCTAGCACTAGTCCCAGGCCCTTTTATCAACTAGATAATCGTTGACTTTATAGTAAGCCTTTTTACATAGTGAATATCAGTGAATTATATTGTGTACCTTCCATTATACTTTGTTTAATTAAATCCTTTTAGTATTTAAATTTAATTTGATTTTCAGGTAAAACGAAAGATATAGTAAACGGTTTGCGTTCAACTGTACCGGCTAATGTGGCTCGGCAAAAAGCAGCCCTGCAACACGATCTTGCTGAAGCTCTTCTTCAACGACGCCAATTGACACGTGCTGACTGAGACGAAGTTGAAGGTGAGTTATCCTTGCATCAAAATTTCTTATTTTTTAAATGTAATGGATCTAATCCTTTTTCTTGATTTTACTTCTTAAAATAAAAAAAATCTATTGATTCCAATGCTGCGAATCAAGGCCAGGAGTCGAGTCAAAAGAAGTCTATGGCATACTAGTCTTACAGTCTTAGAACTGTAACTGTTAGCCGAAACATAAAAAATATTTAATATTAGCCGACGCATTGAGTAAACTAGTACAGTTTTAGGCTTTCGCTGCTTCCGGTTGATTTCGGCAGATTTTTTAACCGACTTTAAACCGAAGGAGGTTATCACAAGTATTTTCAATGTATCCCAAATTTAAGTTAAAGTCGATAAAAATGATGACAAACTTACGACAGCAAATTTTAATTTTTCAGAAGACGAGATTTTGGGTGAAATCTAACAACGATCTTAGAAGATGGAAATATTACTAATGATTAGTGAACTATATAGATTTAAATAATTAAGTATTAAATTTATTAAATTTAGGCATCCAAGAAGGTGCTTTCAGATTAAACTAACATTCAGGCATAGAATTCCTATGTAAATAACACAAATTAGTTTTTTATGTACTCGATTTGTTACTTCAAAGATTGAACATTTGCATTTCTTCATTTTAATGATGGTCTGATTTTATCCATTTTTTCAACTGTATTTTTATATTTTATAGCTAAGTTATTCCCAACCCTGCTTGTATCCTTATCTTATCAAAGCATTTGTAATCTTATTGCAATAGATTTAATTGGCCTCTCTAAATAAAGATATATTTATCTGAGTTGTTATTTTATTCAACATAACTACAGAATATATTTAAATATGTAGTCTGTGCTAGAAGACAACCTATAATATAATAATTATGAAATATCGCGTAGCAAAGACATTTCATTGATTCAATCTCAATGAGCTCCTTCAACAAATCATTTAAGGCAAAGAGGCTGTAAGAAGGAGACCTAGCCGCAGAGCGCGAACTTTCGAAAGAAAATGGCACTATATAATCCCAATCAAGTGTCACAAAAACTGTCAGTGTTGCCAACATAACAAAAATAGTAATTTAGCACAGACTAATAGGCTGCAAATATTAAACGTCATTTAAAAATCTGCTATTATGTTCTCGACTACTACTCTCTATAGAGACACAAGTGCAGTTTCTTCACAAGACTAGATGCAGGACTTTCTTTTTAAATTTCTCTGGGATGTGCATACTGCCAACTTTAAATTTAAAGAAATAATTAACGTAATTTTAATTTTGGTTCCTGTCCGGGAATCGCATTGTACACGTCATGATTTTCCTGATCCTACAGTACTGATGTTTACTCCAAGGACGTAAAATCTATATTGGCAAAGTAAGACTCGTGCTGCGACCCTCAACACTGAGACCGAAGGTTTGAACCACATAGTAATACCCACATAATAGGTTTATAGTATAAAATCCCACATCTCCAATAAGGCAAGACCGTCACAATTATGCCTCTGTTCATTTATCATATTATCATCAATATATATGGGTTACTCGCATGTTTTTTGTTCACCTTATTATTAAAAATTAATTAGGGCAAGAAGAGTCGGAGTTTAAACGCACGCCCTCAAGTCGCACGCCTAGCCTCAACACTAGCATTGATCATAAACTTTTTTCCACATCCGAGAGACTGAGAAGACTGTTAAATGCTCCGTGGTCCTCTTACATTTATAGGTATCTACTTATTTAACAACCTTTAAATATGAAACAAACCCTGGCCTCGACACTGGTCAATTAGCTATCTTCTACATTCTTTTGAATAAGTAGATACAATTAACTATTGTTAGATATCTAACTAATCACCACAGAAATAAAAGGCCGGCAACGCACTCGCGAGCCCTCTGGCATTGAGAGTGTCCATGGGCGGCGGTATCACTTACCATCAGGTGAGCCTCCTGCCCGTTTACCCCCCGTTCTATAAAAAAAAAAAAAATAACTGCTCCGTGACTTGTCTTCCGCGATCCCGAGCCAATATTAAAGATATTAAGTTTTATGTCCAAATTCGATTCAGTTATTGCAATATACTTAGTTTTAATTTCGCAAGCTTGCTATAAAGACAAAGAGTCAAAGCTATTGAAGTGTCTATTTGGAAATACTATGTAGCAGCGCTTGTTCAACGCTAGGTCCCAGAATTCTAACACAGAAAGACTATACAGGAATTGTGGAAATGTAAAAATCTCAGTAAAAAAAATATCATATTATGTCATCAATTTATTTACAAAATAGTTTCATAGCTTAGTTAAATATATATTTACATGCTTAGATATATCTTATTTCTATGTTACAACTGTACAAAGGTGGGCTTATTAGCTATATAAATTTTCTCCATTACATCTTATTAATTATAATATTAAAAGATTTGAAAATTTTATTTAGTTAAAGTTGGTCTACTGCATTTTTTGTATAAATTAGTTTTATCAAAAATACTCTTCAACTTACATACTTTTTATTCATTACATAGGAAACATTCTTGGCAAGATTGATATTGTGGAGTTTCAAGAATAAATTGAATGAATAATATTATAATAATTAAGTACAATATATAGGTCTACTTGACAGTATATTTACAAAAAAATATCTGAATATGTTTAGGCAGTGATGATACACTTTGCGAGGTTAGATTATTTTATACAGTCAAAACTTCTCCAGTCTTTATTAGTGGCAAGATTTACTTACAATTATTGTACAAACTTACATTCTACAACTTAAACGCTTTAATGGCACTCCGATAACAGCACAATTCTTTCTGGCTCGGTAAACTAAAAGTTAATAGACTATAACAAAACAACTGTGAATTACATTAGTTTGTGGCACCATCCTATTGATCATAGTTAAAATGCTATTGATCGCCGTCAATTTTTAATCGTAAGTATCTTTTAAGTTGTCATAGAATAGTTTCGCCGGCAGAGTAGTGGTAATGTCTTGGTTTACGATACGACTGCTGCTGTGGGGGTCTATAAGTCGCATATTTATGTGAATGCCGGTTGAGTGTGTGCGGGTGGCCAGCATAACAATGCATAGAAAGCGGTGCAGGCGGAGGGCCAACTGGGGACTTCGCAATCACAGGTTTTCTGGGACTACTGATCCTCCTCCACAACGCCTTGAGACGCGGAGTGGCAATCCAAACGGCAACCATCACTCCCAGAACTTGCGTAGCGAATATTCTAAATAGGAACACCCAGAGAGCTGGTCGAGGCTGCGTTGAGGGTTCGCTTGATGGGACAGGCCCAGTGAGCCAATCATCTCTCCAAGCATACTCGTAAATCCACGTTGCCAATATACAAGCGGAGGGAACTGCGTAAAGAGCAGTAAACGCTCCTAATCGCAGGATACTTTGGTCGGTGTGGGGTTGAGGGTGACTTGGGGTATTCAGCAACGGCCCTGGGACTGGCACTGGCGTCGGACGGCGTAGAACTGTCCTCAATCCTGAAGCCAAGAACACGGAGCCGAGTAGCAGGCAAATCGCTTCCGGAATAATAACTAAGGCGAGCAGAGACTTGCTAGACTGGTTCCCAACAAAGCATGTACCTGTAACAGAAAGAATGTGTTGAAAAAATAAAGTCAAAATACTTTGAACAGTTTTAGCGGATACGGCTTCTTCTCGCGAGTTGAATAACATTCCGATTTCCAATAAAGCAGCTCTCAAAGCGAACACCTACACAAACACACGGCGAGAAAAAGGCTGCATTAATAAGGCAGTGGTTAAAAGGGCCGATTTAAAATTGAAATACGAGCGAGCGAAGAGGAAAGGTGTCGTATTTAACGGCTCGAATAATGGCCGCGCATTTCTTTAGACGCTATGGATAATGGATGTGGTAATAATAAAAGGAAATAAACAATATACTCGCAGCATGATTGAAACTGCAATATGCCTGAGAATCAGACGGAAAGGGCAGGGGAAAAAATTAAGAATATTTAAAAGACTGGCTGTTAATAAAAAAGGACAGAGACGTTCACATCAAACATAGACTATAGAAAACCGATCAAACTTTTTGTTCTCCTCTATACAGAGACAAAATTTTAGATTGTATTATATGAATATTTAGAATAATATAAAATTTCGTCGAAAGCAAGACGGATTTTGAAGTGCGGGACATCAATGGCTAGAACTATAATATTTAAACTTTTATCAATGCTACCGCACCTTGAGTTTATCTAAGTCGGCTGTTTTTACTCTTGAAAGGTCTTAGTTTCGGCTTAAGTTCTTATACCTTAGTTAAATTTTCTGCTTTTAACAAGGCGGTATCTTACACTGTCTTAATCATGTTCCATAGATAACGATGTTGTGAAGTACTGTCGCTACGCTTTGTGTAGAAAAAGCATTTTAGTTTAAGGACATTAAACAAAAAAACTAATTTTAATAAAAGTTCAAACTGTGATAAAAATACACACATTTGGGCTTTAACACAATGTCTCAACAGACGTCGTAAATACAAAAACTATATATAGTAAATCTAAACTATTCTCGGATACACCTAAACACACAAAATATTTCATCAAAATTGGACCAAGAGTAAACAAACACGCACAGAAGATTTATATAAAGATATTTTTTTCGTACGCAAATTTCACTTAGTAGTAGTAGAAATTGTGTAACATTAATGTATAAATTCGAATTGATACTAAAAGCGACGGCAATTATTTAATTTGTGAAATTTAGATTCTTGTAACTTAAAATGTTTGTGACGCAAGAGTTATGCGAAAAACATGTTTAAGAAATCTTACTGTTGTATAGGGTGTACAAGAACTTGGCATCGAGCATATCAGCAAAAAATCGTTGTTCCTATTGAGTACACGTAGGTGAAATAATACAATACTTATTCACATAACACATGAATGGGAAGGTATGAATGCCGATCCTTTGAAGAAACCGCCAATCAAAGGCGTATTAAACCGCGAATCGCCACCGTTGGGCCTCTGCTACGGTGCGCCATATTTCCATTTCTAAATCACAATCGCAATTACTAAATTGAACAATTGCAGCTACCGGGTAACAGTTTTGAATACCATCGCACTTTTTGACGATACTAATTATTTAGGAGTCTCGGAGGACCTTCATTGGAACACCTCCAAGTGAGTTTTGCTCCGGAAACGCGTCAAAAATTTTATAAAGATTTATAAAGTAAACTTTGCACTGTAAAACTAATTACCGCTAGTCTAGCATAAACCACATTCAAAATGGCCGATTAAGTTTATAAAATTAATAGGGATGTGAAAAATAATCGATTTTTTTAAAAGTGAAAATCGATTTTTGTATTCGATTTTAATATTAAAAATAATTGAAAATTCGGCGACCAAATATTCATATACTAACTCTAACCTAACCAATCTAAATAATATTTGTTTTTGTGGACAGCTCCGATCTAAATAGTAATTGTTTATTCAAGCCTCGGCTTCTCGGCGTCCTGGTCGCCTTCGGCGACCAAATATTCATATACTAACTCTAACCTAACCAATCTAAATAATATTTTTTTTGTGGACAGCTCCGATCTAAATAGTAATTGTTTATTCAAGCCTCGGCTTCTCGGCGTCCTGGTCGCCTTCGGCGACCAAATATTCATATACTAACTCTAACCTAACCAATCTAAATAATATTTGTTTTTGTGGACAGCTCCGATCTAAATAGTAATTGTTTATTCAAGCCTCGGCTTCTCAGCGTCCTGGTCGCCTTCGGCGACCAAATATTCATATACTAACTCTAACCTAACCAATCTAAATAATATTTTTTTTGTGGACAGCTCCGATCTAAATAGTAATTGTTTATTCAAGCCTCGGCTTCTCGGCGACCAAATATTCATATACTAACTCTAACCTAACCAATCTAAATAATATTTGTTTTTGTGGACAGCTCCGGCGCTACGGGAAATGCAGCCCCTCCACCCTTGCGTACCAAAGCACAGGCATTTTATTCAAGCCTCCGCAACCTCGGCTTTTTGGTCGCCTTCGGCGACCAGCCTCAGCCGCTACAGCTTTCATAATGCCTGTGCTTTGTTACAGCGGGTGGGGGCTGCTCTTCCTCCGCGCCTCCGATTATTTATATACACTCTAGGGGTAAGACAGACAAGACCACGTAGATAGTGGGGTGCTCTGATTCGGTTTTGGGTACTTTTTGGATATTAAAGTAAACACTTTATTCTAGTAAAAATTAAATAATATAGAAAGTTGCAAACAATGAAATACAAGTACTAATTAGAAAATACAGACGAGTAGGTATCGATAATTTCAAAAAATTTCGGAACCCTATAATCTATCAACACGAAATTAGGTTAATTTCAATGTTGATTATTCTATAACTTTAAATTTCAAAAATGAGGAAATAATCGATAAATAAATAAAACGATTATTAACAATCGATAAATTAAAAACACGATTTTTTTAAGTGAACGTCACATCACTTATAACCAATAGAAAAGTAGAAAATGGCGGATTGTTTACAAATTTTAATACATTACACAAAACTTTAAATTTTTTATAAAAATATTTAGACGCGTTTCCGGAGCAAAACTCACTTGGAGGTGTTCCAATGAAGGTCCCCGGACACTCCTAGATAATTAGTATCGTCAAAAAAGTGCGGTGGTATTTAACACCCAACCCTTTAACTCTATCTAACCCAGTGTTTATAAACCTTTTTGGTGCCATGATACCTTAGATTCCTCAAATTGTTATGGCCCCCGTATGAAACATACATAATTTTTAATATTAAAAAATTTAATTGTTCACATAAAAAACTTAAATGATTAGTTTTAGAAAGAACTAACTAGGAAATCGTTAACGAAACACTAAAAAACTTACAAATAATTTAAATAAAGATTTTTCTATGCTTTATCATTTCAATTCAGTGAGATCCTTGCGCTTGATGCTTGCTGCACAGAGATTTAATTCCAATTTTGGTTAGCTTCAGTGTGGGACCCACATTGGGAAACACTGATCTATCCCATAGACTAGTCAGTACAGACTAACGTAGGCAGTGCGAAACGAAATACTTTCTGTCAATCTGTCTCGGGTAAGGAACATTCGAGGGCTATTGGACTTAAAATGACGTTCACAAGCAAGTTGATGCTTATATATGACTTAATTTTTTTCGCACTACCATTACAATTAAGTATCTCTAAAAATCTCTCAACCATAAGCTACCATTGGGCACGAGTTGCGATTGTAAGATTTCGGAATAACTCTGTGTAATAATGATTCGGTACAGACGATAACGCCGTTAAGGAAGTCAGTATAAGCTTTATGGGTCGTTGTGTATTTTAACTGCTACAAACGCTTACAATAATTAAAACGGATATTGTGTGATTTTTTTACATATCAAACGATCGATCCAATACGGTGTTACAGATATATTATATTTAGAACTCGGATGTCAGCCTTTTTTATTTTATATCCAGCGATATGATCTGTGGGTAATTAAAAAATATCCCGGTATTTTAGTTATTTATTTATAATTTATTAACACTTCGTTGCATGTACAGAAACAAATACCATATAAATTATACAATTGACATAATTAAATAAAAAGGAGGACAACTGGCGGCCTTATCGCTTTCGAGCGATTTCTTCCAGGCAACCAATGTAAGAAAAAAATTAGATAGGTGAGCGCAAGTGCAAAAATATAATAAGTATAGTTATTTAGACAAAACTAATGGAACCAAACAAAGCATTTAAACAGTGAACTGGACAATATTAAAAAAAGGGAACATGAAAAAGAAAAAGTGCACATGAATCACGATAATTTTAGAGTAATTAGTACGAAAGTACAAGGTATTTCACAGATGTATGTGTTATTTATAGTAAATATTTATTTCCAACTCACAAATATAAAGTATTTACAATATTCTTAACCAACATAGTAATAATAAAAAATAATAATTGATAAATAATTAAAACCAATTTAAAAAGTTTGGTCCCTGTGGCAGCATTTCCTAGCTGTTTTGCTATACTTATTCCTTGAGCGAGGAAAGCACCAGCTCTGGGTTCGCCAGTACTATCTACCAGGCGCCAACTAAAACCTTTCATTGGACTTGAACACCACTTGAATCCCACGGGAACAAAATCAAAGTTAGAGGAAAGACTTATTTTTGAGCCGTTTATTATTTTCCGCCTGCTCTGCGTCCGCGCCAGCCTTCTTTCTTGTCCGAGGTAGGTAAGACGGGGTAACAAGTCCACACTAGTAAGTATTTATAGTAAATTACATACATTGCATAAATTACGCGGCTTGTAATTGTCAGTCTTCAGACACTTTATTAGGTAATTAAAATCCCCTGTGGCCATACAAATAACGTATGCAAGTAATAAAGAAAACTTTTGTTCCTGCACACAATATTGCTATATGCTATATCCATAAAATTGCAGTACTAACCAGTAAGTTCATCGGCATCCACATCTCTTGTGACTAATACAGCCGCTGCCAGTGCGGCTGGCACGCCCCAAGCAGCCAGCTGTAATAACGACGAATGCCTGTCATTTCTTGAGGTTGCAGGTGTTACCGGTGGACGCAGCACACTTGCTCTCCACGCGCCCGCTACCACAACCCACCTGAAAATAACGTTTTAATTAGTTACAATAACATTTTTGCTAAAATCATTTATATTGGTTAAATATTGTAGTTAATGTTTTTTTTTATTTATCGAGGAACAGTTAGATGTAGTTTTACTGTTCTTAAAATCTCTTTAAATTCAATCTTATGTGTAAATAAAAATAAAAAAAAATTTATGATTGGACAATTCACACCAATTCACAAATCTGTTTCGTGATCATTTGTTTTTCCTATAGGCAAGAAGATCCGCCTTCTGTGCCGTAGGAGTGTTAAATGCGTATATAGTGCAGTCCATTTGTGCATATCCGGAGATCGAACTTACTACCTCAGGGATGAGAATCCATTAACAGCGTATCTATTCATGCTAAGTATATAGTAATAAAGGTGGTGGCCAGCGTGCGACTCTCATCCTTGAGATTGTAGGTTCGATCCCCGGCTGTGCACCAATGTACTTTCTTTCTATGTGCGGATTTACATTCGAACAGTGAAGTAAAACATCGTGAGGAAACCGGCTTGCCTTAGACCCAAAAAGTCTACGACGTGTATCAGGCACAGAAGGCTAATCACCAATTTGGTAGAATAGTATTTCGATAGACCGTTTACATAACCCAAACAAAAAGATGTAAATGATAATTTTACTATCATCTTCATTACGATTTCAATGACCCAATGTAGGATGTAAGATCCGCAAGAAAGTCCAAATGTAGTAGATTTTTTCAATATATATTCCGTCATATTAAAAATCTAAAGTACTATAAATATACGTATATGTACTTTAATAGAAGCATTGTTAAGCATAGTAATTATTCGAGTCAATTATTACTTAAATTATATGTAATAAGCTGGATCTGCAGGTGGTTCGATACCATATGAGGCTAAATTGTTTTCAATTTCTCATGATCAGTTTCGAACGGAAAAAACCATCGTGCAATAATATTGAGCGGGCTCATTTAATATTTACGCGAAATTTTACTCGCTGATTGGAATTGTTTTATAACAGTATAGTTTGAATATGAATTGGTGTATGCACTGTGAAGAGTTCAATGCTTATAATTAAAGTAACCATGTGTCATGTGTTTATTATAAAAAAAAACTAGTGGCGCTACAATCCTTGGTCTCAGATTTCTGAATCATTTCGTAACAGGTGATAAGCTGTCTATGCCTGACACACATGTTGTTTGGTTTAAGGTTTTCGGTTTCCTCAAAATGTTTCCTTTACCTTACTATCAAGTGTTAAATGCACCAATGGAATTAAAAGTCCATTGATGCACAGCCGGGATTCGACCCTACGATATCAGGGATGAGAAATACGGTTAAGCCATTAGGCGAACACTGCTTTATAGATATAAAAAATCTAAATTTGTAAAATGGCAAATTACTATCTAATTATTATAAGCAACAGTAACTGGCAGTAACAGGCACTGGAAATATCTATTAATAACTTTTTTGTAACAATAGTATTGGAACTAAACCTAAACCCTGTATAACACCCCATCAACTCCTGGTATTTCCTAGTTTCACTCGCGTACAACTTGGATTAATAGTAAACTAATCACTGCTCATTAAATAGACACACTTCCCTATATAGCTAGCTAGCCTTTTTCTATAACACCCGTTTTTACGGTCCGTGCGTTTGAAGCTACCGGTATTTTCTCATTCCCAATGTATTTAAACAGTTAATGGCTCTTTGAAACTTGTTCATAGTTCTAGCCATAAGAACACTTTCTAGTAGCTGTTTACTTCTGTATAAGGTTTTTATGGTGTTCGCAGAGACGTTAAAACGCGAACGTAAATGCAATCTTTTCTTTAAGCTGAACTAAGAGTAAAGATAGACTAATTGGATAAAAATAATACTTTATTTATCTTCTATCATGTATAAGATCGTTACTTTGACGACGTTATGTTACTACGACGTTAGAAGTAGGTTTATATGTTTGAACGCGTCCAGGGGTGAGAATGTAAAAGAAAAAGTCGTGTTCCGTTGGATTGTGATTGGTCAATCTCCAGATCAACAGGCGTAGACACACATGATACGTCAAGTTAAGTATGTTAGTCCAAAAACGGTTTCGTGTTTCATCTCTAGTCTTACATTGTGAAACGGAACATACCAGGAAACTCGGAGTGTTTTTTTAACCATATTTTCATTTCTCACAACTTGATACAATTCATTTTCAAGTAATCATTTATTTATATTGACAATTTAATAAGCGGCCGGATGGGATGTCATTAATCCCTTGGAAGATGGGACGGGCTTTGGTATGGGATGCTACGCTGTGTGGACACGGTTGCCGCGTCTCACCTCCCTCGGACAAGCTAAAAAGCTGGGGCAGCCGCAGAGCAGAGCAAATTTTGTTCCCTTTGCAGTAGAGACTCTGGGCCGTGGGGTTCAAGTGCACAGTTGCTAATTAAAGATTTAAGTTGGCGCCTGGTAGATAGTACCGGTGACCCCAGAGCTGGCACTTTCCTGGCTCAACGAATAAGTATCGCAATACAGCGAGGAAATGCTGCCACGGTTAAAGATACACTGCCACAGGGACCAAACTTTTTAAATTTGTTTTAATATTATTTTTATTAATTTTTAATCATTAGTATTATAATTTTGTAGGTTAAGAAAATTATAAATACTGTATACTTGAAATACGTATACATAACTTTATTAGGCGGAGTCACTCTGTTTTGCCTTTATCAAGACTATTTTGTTTCCCATATTTTACATCCTTTTAAAACTATGGCCTCTTATTTACTGAAAACAGGTCCTCTTAACGAGGCTGTCGCGGCTTCATGTAAATTACCATCTTAGTCAACCCTTACTTAGCTCGTTAAATCCCGTGACAGGTAAATCCTGCTAAGGAACAAGAAAAGGTGTCGGCTCGATTCGGTCGAACGATCCGCCAGAATTTCCAGAGCTCCCATCTCAACATTTCTTCAATTCTTTAAAGGAACATTAAAATTCGTTGGGATAAACTTACGCTGGTTAAAGGACTTGGCGGTGGCGTGTCGCTGGCACTTGAACAAATAACAGCATGTATTTGAATAGTACCGAAAGTGGCGATCAAACACGAGATGTTTGTTCGCCCGCTGGTGTGTTTGATGGCAACCGTTGTTGTCCGACATTTTACTAACGTTTGTATGATTTGCGTTGTGATAATTAGGCTCTTGTTGAGCGGTGTTTCAAACGATGTTCTACTGTTTTCCACCTTAGAATTTATATGTTTAAACAACGGTAACGGTACACTTTGTTCGGATTAATACCTGCATCTAAGTTTCATCATCGGACATCGAGGGAGAATACGAAATTCCACCCGTATTACCTCTACGTTCCACAACTGAGCGTTTTTAAGGCAGATTTTGTTGCGCACCACCACTATGTGGAACCAGCAGCTCACCGATGCAGCGATGTATGTATTTCCGAACCTAATTAGGGTCCTTCAATAAAGAGCGTACTAATTCTTAAAAGGCCGGCAACGCACTTGCAAACCCTCTGCCAAGGTGAGTGTCTAAGTGTCTATCACTTAAATTTAAAAAAAATATATTTAAGTTTTAATGTTGGTTAAACGCTTTGCTGGGTAGTTGGGACCATTAAAAAGTACAAGTAATCAAGCTTATCGATGTCGAAGTACTTACCGTGAGCAAGATATGCAAATGTTATTACGACGAGGCGCGAACCGACTTTTAACATTTATTTTTTATTTCACCGGCGTCATGCCGTGCACCAAGTGACCATTAAACGATAATGTTATCTGGCGGGAACGATTGGTTTCACGCTATAAAATTATATTTCTTAAAAATCCATACGACTCTCGAAATGTAATAAAAATAACATTCCGTTATGCCGTTTGTTTAGTGTTTATGTTATCAGCACTTAAATTAATGTGCCTAAGTGAAAAGCTTTTGAAGTGATAAATAAATATTGAAATAATCATTAAAACATTGTTTATAGTCTAGAGCTACAACCCTTTATTTCTGGCGCAGATTTCTGGTTCTGATTTATTCTTTAAAAAGTAATTAGTAGTTGTGCTGTTGACACATCGATTTTCATGTTATATATGCCGGTTTACTCACGTTGTTTTTATAAGAGCAAATATTGATATCGCCTATGAAAAGAAACATGTTTTCTTGCTCTGTCGGAGTTTATACGCACAATTTTCGAAATTCAAATGAATCCAATTTTGACATAGAGGATTAATTCTTAGCCAACATTAAATCGTACCGAATCGTAATCGTAAACTCATACAAGTCGTAAACTAACTATTACTAGAACTTTCTAGTTTTTTTAAAGATATAAATACATATGATGAGACTATGCTGCGGTTACGAGCCCACACGCAAGATCATATTTGTTTTTATTTCAAAATGTTCGGGCATCGTAAATGTTGACGTGATATATTATGACATATGGGTTAAGTTTCTACTTGTTTTGATATCGTTTTACGTGTGAAATTTAAAAATGAAAATAATTGTTATTAATTAAAGTACACTAATAAAATAATGCATTTTCTATAGTATAAGTAACAATCTATTGATTCTAAAAGCATGGTGAACATAAATTTTATCAAAAATAATAAAAATATTACTCTCCCAAGTTTCGTTTTTACTAGTAATCTTTTGCTTAACAATGCGGAATAGGTACCAGATAGGCGCTTAAAAAAGATACTACTGGATATATCAAGTTTTACATTTGAGACGATTTATTGTTACATCTGAAGAGCCAAAGACATTTATATTTAAGTGTGTTTGCTTTTGTTGTTTGAAGTTAGTAGTAGTTAGTAGTTGTTTTTTACTTTTATTATAATATACAAAACTTTGCCCACATTAAGAACACTTATAACGATGTTGTGTTTCACTGTGACCGGCCTCAATCATCTCAATCAACCTCTCTTATGTCACTACAATTTTAATGTCAACCGTTGCTAGGCAACCAGTTTTTCTATAAAACTAAAAATGTGTTGCAAGAAGGTTTTAATGTGCAGTAAATCCTCAAGAAATTTACATAAAAATCTAATCTTTCGTTTAGCTTTTTGTTGACCCATTAAACAATAAATGCGGTGTTTATTTGCATATCGATCAAGATTATATATTAACACTATCATTATCAGAGCGAAACTGGTTTGATAAGATTACTTAGCTGTGAGAAAATTAAATACAACCTTGTTATATAATCGTATTAATGTAAGGAACTAATTTAAATAAATTCAAAGAGCAAAAAAACCAATCAGTGGCGGTGCAACCTTTTAAGGCCTGGGCCACAGATTTCTGTATCTGTTTCATGATTATGTGTTAATCTAATAGGCAAGTAGGCCGTCAACTTTTAGTGTCTAAGGCAAGCCGGTTTCCTCACGATGTTTTCCTTCACAGTTCGAGCGAATTTTAAATGCGCACATAGAAAGAAAGTCCATTGGTGCACAGCTGGGGATCGAACCTACGATCTCAGAGATAAGAGTCGCACGCTGAAGCCACTAAGCCGAAACTGCTCTTTGTAGGGACAAAAGTGAAATTTATTAAACAGGATTATTACTTCAAACATACTCTTTGTATTGTCACGAGTGAGAATATTGATGCACGTTTCATCATTTTCCTTATAAGCTTGGAAGGACCTAAACCCTAAGGGGACTTAAACGAGACTGAGCGGGTACTAGTATGTCAAAATCCATTACATTATTGACTGACAGTACAGTCAGACATAACGCTAAGTTTCGTTTTTGAATCTCACCCTAAGTGAACATCCTTCTCTGCCGTTGAAGGGAATCAAAACTAGGACAAGGTTTGTTTAAATAAAAACCGCAAAGCCACTAAGTATTATCGTAAGTACTTAAAATTAATATACTCATAAAGACATTTCAGTAAAAGCCGCAAAAATATTTTCCTTATTTAAATTAATTAAAGCTAATTAAAGATATCGAAATACCCGAAACTTGGAGAGTTATTTCTGTAAATCGTAAAATCGATTATCCGATTCCAGTTCTACTTAGGGCGTCTGCTCGCGCGCAGCACAGGATGCACTATTTCTGTAAGCTTTGACAGAGATCTGTGCACGATATTAATGTGCTGATTCTATATCCAGCCACTATAAAACGAAAATAAAACACATTACGAGCCGTTTTAAAATGCTCTGAAAGATTTAGATGCAGGAAATATTCGTTTTTACTGAATTACAAATTAACTCAAATTTTTTTTCATCACATTTACTATATTTTTAAACTATATAGTAATAATAATGAAAAATTAATAAATGGTTTTCTTTTTTATTAATGTTTAGTCTCTGCCGCAGTGTACCTTTAATACTGGCGTTTACTCGCTGTATTCCGATTTGCTATACTTATTCGTTGAGCGAGGAAAGCACCAGCTCTGGGCTCACCGGTATTATCAGGCGCCAACTTTCTTCTATCTTTAATTAGCCCCTGGGCACTTGAACCCCACGGCCCAAAAGTCTCTACTCCAAATAGAACTAAAGAAAATATATATTGTGGACGTAATATTGCATTATATTTACTTTTAATACAATTTTTAATTCGAAGTGACGAAAGTGATGCATGCCCAATCGCTTGAAACATCTCTTTCTTCCAATGTACACTTCAAACTTTGTAATACTATATTAAACAGATATATTTCGTTTCTAAACACGTTACCACGTCACAATTTCGGCGGAATTAATGTACATATTCGCAGGGCCCTAAGTTGAACGAACCGTATTTAATGGCTATTGTAATATGGCCTGCATTATACATAACGCAACCTCGTTTCGGGTTTAAGTGTTCAATTACTCACCGACAAGGAGGGGTCTAATGATTTTTGAGGACGTTTAAAATATTGGAATGTATTCGTCGGTTCTTATTAGATTGATTGAAAGAGAGTTACTGAGGTACACACTTGGTATCGAACTCTTCACGATAATTTCCTCTTTATATCTTGAAATATGGTTTTATACATGTATGTTAATGGAATGCAGATCGATTATATCTGTCGCACCTTGTTTAATTTACACGGCCAATTATTAATGTTGATTTATTCCCCTTGTCAAGATGAGGATACAGCGCGCAATTCTCGTTCGTAAAAATAATTACAGCTGTCAAAGTGAATCATCGTTGTAACTATTCCCAAAATAAGGCTTGACCAATCAGAGTAGAGTTAGTTTACTGGCGAAACGTGCTTCCAACTTTGACTCATCAAAATTAAAGTTTTAGACAAAAAAGTGTTTCAGGGACAGAAGGACACGTAAAGAAGATAGATCAAGTAAACAGTACTGTGTAAAAAACAGTACTTCCAATAGATACAAAGATCTTCCAAAAATTCAAAAATTCAAAAATCATTTATTCACGTAGGTTACACAATGTACACTTGTGATTCGTCATTAAAGAAATAAATATTAATGCTTCTAATTTTACATTTACTGCCAGTTCTCAAATCAAGGGCGTAGAACGGAAGAGAAGAACTGGCAATAAACTCTCCGCCACTCTTTTTAATCGCCATGTTTTTTTTTTACACAACGTTTGTAAGGAGCTGCAACCATTACACCATTACACCATGTTCCACATGACATTTTAAGTAATTAATAATAATAACATAAATAAAAACAAAGACTTGTCCCCTATCAGCAGGAGGCATGGTAAAATAGGAGCACGCACTTACATTCTCGTGGGAACAACACGCAAACACATAGTCGAAATAATTAACATCACCGCATACACGAATTCAAGTACGACCAGTCACCACAAGTAGCACCCGTTCACGAGTATGACGCATGGCCAGCCATCGGCCCCCTCGCCATATTTTAGGGAGAGAGACAACCCGACGCATGGACGCCGCCACAAGCAATGACATTTAAGCGAGCATGACGATCCTTGAAATGTGGACTTGGCTACATAAGAAAATAATAATAATACTGAAATAATTGGATACCACATGGATCACGGTTTGTTCCCACTTTACATTAAAACAGTCGTGGATGTTGACGATCGCCCCAGAGTCTGGAAATGCAGCCGAGAGATTCAGTCGTGTTACCTATAATATATACTGGAGCAACTCATATCCAAGCACTAGGATCGTTTAAATATTCATTTATATTATAATAAGCCTTAGCAAGCAGTTTTACTTTAATGTACGATTTAAATTTATTTATTGACAACGCTTGTATCTCACTAGGGATTTTGTTGAAAAAACGTATACAATTGCCTTGGAAAGAATTACTCGTTTTATGCAGCCTTCTGGTTGGTGCGCTAATTTTGTCTTTATTACGAGTACTATAATTATGGAAGCTACTATTCTTTTTAAAGATATCTATATTTTTCCGCACATACAAAATATTCTCATAAATGTATTGACTTGCCAGAGTCAAAATATGTAATTCCTTAAATTTGCTTCGGACCGACTCCCGTGGGGACAACCCACAGATCGCTCTTATAGCCCGCTTTTGCACTACAAATATCGATTTAATGTCAGCTGCATTACCCCACAAAATAACACCATATGACATAATACTATGAAAATAGCTGAAATAAACAAGCTTTGCTGTGTTCTCATCCGTAAGATCGCGTATCTTTTTTACTGCGAACGCTGCGGAACGTAGCCTATTCGAAAGACCTTCTATGTGTCGGCCCCACTGGAGTTTACTATCTAAAGTAATTCCCAAGAACACCGCATTATCAACAAAGTCTATTTCCTCGTCTTTAATTATTATTTGAGAATGACTACTTTTTACATTTGTAGTTACAAATTTAACACATTTTGTCTTCTTTTCGTTTAACTTAAGATTATTTGTATTAAACCAGTGAACTACACTGGAGATGGCACTGTTTACGTTATCAAGTGATGGATTTTGTCGTTTCACTTTAAATAAAAGCGAAGTGTCATCAGCAAACAGTACTATCTCGTGAAGCTCCTTTACAAGAAATGGCAGGTCATTTATATAGACGAGGAATAAGAAGGGACCAAGTATGGAGCCTTGCGGTACTCCCATAGTAACAGAGGATCCCTGTGATATAGCTCCATTTACATTTACCTTTTGAATTCTATCGCTCAGGTATGATTCCACAAGATTTAGCGCTTTTTCGCCAATGCCATAGTGTTGAAGTTTCTTGATTAGGATTTCGTGATGGACACAGTCAAAAGCCTTTGATAAGTCGCAAAAAACTCCAATGGCATCATGAGAATTTTCCCAAGCATTTAAAATCTCGGAAATTAATTGAATGCCAGCATCTGCTGTGGAGCGACCTCTTGTAAAACTATACTGCTGGCTATGCATAATTTTATTATTATTAAAATGTATCAATAATTGTTCAAGAATGATTTTTTCAAAGATTTTACTCAAAGCCGGCAGCACAGATATGGGTCTAAAATTTGTGGGGTCCTACTATAGTTTTTAAAAATTGACTTTTTAATCAAAGTAATACACTTTAAAATTATTCTATTAATGATTATTTGGGTGCAACATTATAATTAATCTTAATTTGATAACGTTATAGTAAATTTTAAAAATGTGATGATAAAATAACGATAAAATAACTATAGCGACTCATGTAATTGTAACTTCTATTCTACCTTTTAAGACAAATTTGCACACCATTATGTGTGGCAGAATATGTGAGATCACACTGTACCAACATAACAATTTTGTACCATATTCATGCAAATAAATTATTATTATTAGATAGCGTCTGACGTTTTCGTATGGCATAAATCATGATGCAGTTCACTTAATATCCGTAGCGCATGCGTAGCGCTGATATCGCAACCATGGGATCGCGCGGTTAAAAAACTCAACTTTGAAGTCATCCAAGCCTTCCCGGCTTCTGCTATATGACCGGTACCTAAATCCAAATAACTCTTGTTTAGCTTACGTGAATTTTTTTTGTGAAATTGCGCTTAGTATGAAGACACAAAAATTTTCATGATAATGTTTATTGCATAGTCTTAGTAGAAATTAAATTAAATTTTATTATATTCTTATTAATATTGGTATTTAATTATTGTATGTAACACTAAAACAGACATTCAAGAGTCATACTTAACAGTTACAAACTAACTGGCCTAACGCGGTATCCGTGTGTCGTATTTTCATTGGAATTGCATTAAATTGCTAATCAATAATCATATAAAAACAACTAAATTGTCTACATCCTTAGTTCGTTTTTAATTAGCTTTCTATAATTGATCTGAACTTATAAATATTGATCGATGTTAATACTGAGAACCAGTTACGCTACAGACTATATTCTATGTTGTCTGTGCAGAAGGCCTTTTACGGTATTCTATGGGGGACTAACTTCGCTTGATTAACGATGTTTATGGTTGCAAATTACCTGCCTTGTTAAAGGACTAATTGTGTTTTTATGTTTTACCTTATTGTGTACATGATGTAAAAACATATTTTTCGAATCATTAATTTACCTTAAGGCTTGTATATATTCTACTTTGTTTTTAAAATGGTTCTAGACAGGAGTAGAAGGCCGTGAGCATGTAATGCTGCTGAAGATAGTAACAGAGAGAGAGAATATAAAAACGGAAAATACAAGACGAAATGATCGTATCTTGTCGATGCTGTCAACCAATTACAATGAAACGGAGCGCACAATCACACTCGCCAGGTCGTAAGAAACCCCTCCACAAAAGGGGAGTTAAAGGGAATCCAAACTCCAGGCTTAACTTTAATTAAAGACTGCTTATGTCCCAGATTGCAAAAGCGACTTCGAGAAGATACGACTGGATGTAGCCGAGTTTTAGTGGGTATTACCCAGCCGGCTACTACACAACCAATGTATACTCGTACACGGGAAGGGTTATGCATTTGTCATTTCTATACGTATACTCACAGAATTTGGTAATGTATCATGCTTTTAGTACTTGGAATAACTTCGAAATAGTTAATAGATATATTATTTACATAATGGTGCACTGTGCCAACTTAACAATACGTCGACAGAATACAAAGTGGTTATAATTAACATTTCTTTCTTGTTAGCCGCTTAACAACTAGAGAATTTTAAAGAGCTGTCAAGTGAGTTTGTTAACGATGAGAATAGGTTTATTTTCTTAAGATAAAGTACTTTTACTGAGGACATGTTTTTGAATCCTTTAAAAGAGTTTTAATGCAATTGTTAGTTTTGTCTATGGTTTAAGTAAATAAATATTTAATGTCAATCTAAACTTCGGTAATTTAATATAGAGAATTTAAAAAAAACGTGTGTGTACTTTAATGTAAACTACGTTAGAAATTATACTTCTTTGGCGTAACAAGATAAGAATGTTTTTAAAATTGTTACCTTTCGCCTTATTCTACGTTTGTAGAAAAAACGACACTGACAATAGAAAAAAATTACTCTCATCATTTTTCCCTAGCGCGCCAAAAGAAGTATAACTTCAAAAATTAAAGTTGAATTATATACATATATCGATTTCTATGTATTAGTACGTATTGTATTGGAATGAAAATTAAAAATTTATTGTACCAAATTAGATCGAAATGTTGTATGACAAGCAATTGCGAGTTATAGGTCCCGTTAGAGGTAAGTACCGATAATTCCGATGAGATTTCTGAAAGCCATTTCAAACTCGTCAAATCTATTATATGGAATAACGATTTACGACACTATAAAGATGCGTACACACTGTCCTTTTAACCTTCGAAAGAATTTTTGATCTTCAAAAACCCCGAAGGAGATTTCAAATGTAAAGTGCCTTTTTTATTCAAAGAAGAACCTCGATGGCTGGAAATCACAGTGTCACACACAAGACACATTCTTTTGCGAACTAGCGAGCTGTGGAATCGACTCCCGGTGGGGGTCTTCCCCGAGAAATACGATCTCCAACTGTTCAAAGTGTACTCCTCCCTCAAAAGCCGGCAACGCACCCACTAATAATGGGTGTCCATGCGATGACTGCCATTTTTGGGGGTCCCGAAAGCTCATTTGCTATTCTATAAAAATTAAAAGTGGAAAATACATCGGCTACGTCAGTCTCTTACATTCTCAAAATGTCTTTTACAATACATTCGATGCCTTAAAACATACAAATAAG
This sequence comes from Pieris macdunnoughi, assembly GCA_905332375.1. NCBI lineage: Eukaryota > Metazoa > Arthropoda > Insecta > Lepidoptera > Pieridae > Pieris > Pieris macdunnoughi. The sequence continues at coordinate 2,071,048 of CAJOBZ010000062.1, forward strand.
ATATTACGCGTAGAAATTGACTACCAAAATTTTGGATACTGCTTATCTTTGAAAGTTACTAAGTGCCAATTGACACAAACGATCACCTTCAATTCAGTCTCAATCTAATCAATTTATCGGAAGCTTTTGTTCTCGGCCGCGGTAGCTATCTAATCGCTGCAAATATAAAAGATGTCCGCTATCTATCTTTGCATTAACGCTAATACCGGTATCTATTTAATTAATTTATTACTTATAAGTCTTATTAATCCATTGTTGCATTTGTATATAACCACTGGTTAATTCGTTTCCAATTTAGTAATCACCCCTTGTGTGCCAGTCTGTCGAATGTACAAGCTGTTGTCAATCTTAAAAACAGGTTTCTATATTCGAATCAGTCATAGTAATTTCTACTAGATTTTTTATCTCTACCGACCAACTTTGGGAGCGCTGCCGAGAAATCCCGATTAGCATACCAAGCGACGCTCGTGGAAATGAATAGGCTATACACTCCAAAAATATTGCAACTATATCCCTACAAACGCCTGATTGGAACCCGTAAGGAAAGCGGAAGAGTGGCGGTCCCAAGCCTAGAGTGCAGTTGGAGATGTGGCAGACAGAGCCGGAAAGACTTGGAGCGAGGTGTTACGAGAATCAAAACCGAATGCTATGGAGACTTACTAAGGACGCACTCTGCCCCATTTAGGGGGGCACATTGAGCCAAGATTTTCTATAGAAGCGCATACTATACTAGTAAATAACACTTTGAATATATAAAATACCGTAATAGTATTAAAAAAGAAATGTATAAAAATCACTAACTAAATATAAAAAACAATTACTAAATTCCACTCACTCAAGTGTATACGCTGCTTTAAGCTTCGATTTGAAATAAAAATTGTTTATGGTGTGGGCGTTAAGAAGGTCTAGTCCAATCTAATGGGTGATTATTGTATGACATATTGATAAGTTATGTTTCCAAATATAGTTAAGTATTATCTTATTCATATAAAGTGAATCAGTATTCAATTGCAACGTGGTGTTATCCACCATAGTATAAAGATAATATTAATAATAACACTTTATTTACATCACAATAAAACAGGAGAAAAATAAAATAAATGAAGAAAAAGGATGTAAATGGGCGGTCTTACTCCTAAAAGCAGTTTCTTCCAAACAGTACTTTTAGTAGTCTAAAAAACCAAACAAACATTTAAATTTATTTCAAACAAATATCATTCTTATAAATTAATTATAAAATAAAATTACGTATAAGTAACTAAATTTCTTATTCGTAAGAATTATATCAGTATATATATTTAATATCATTATTTTTAACTTAAATAATTATAACCAAAAAAATCTCAATTCAAACGATTCCTATTCATATTTTAAAAAGGCGTAAATACAAATAAAATTACGTAAAACGCAACGCCATTTGAATTCCTTTAAACGCAGTTTATCGATAAACAGACGATTGTTAACAACTAACAAGATAAGCAGTAAATCGATTTCAAAGAAGTGCTTTTTCTTTCATGCTAAGACGAGTTCTGTTGGCTTGAACGAGATACTTTTATGACTTGGGCATTCGTTTAGCTACAATTTAACTGCTTAAAACAAACGTTTATTTTTATAATTGTACGAAGTATATAGTTGATTTTATTTTTATTTGCATTTATACGAGAGGCGCTAGAACTCTTGACAAATAGGTGAAAGGTTTTTTTTTTTATATAACAGGGGACTTGATGTTAAGTGATAACACCGCCCATAGGCATCACACAATGTTTTCCTTTACCGTACAAGCGTTAAATGGAAGGTAAAATTAATATATGAACAGGCGAGATTCAAAGACACAAAAGGCAAAAAAATCATGGCTGAATGTCACTAGGCCAACTCTGCTATTTACAGAAGTAAATAGAAGAGTTATAGAGATAGATAAATAGAGAGTGTATAGAAATACACTGCACTAAAAATGCGCTATAGTCTATAAGACAGAACGTGTTATCACAAATATTTCAGTATTCATTTAAAGTTTTGTGTGTTAGTTCGTACCATGACTCTCTTATGACTAAATTCAATACGTTTTTTAAATATGTACTGCTAATGTCAAATGTTATTAGCGTATTATACACAGCTTTCGTTTTTAAAATATTTGTACATTAAACATTCTCTGTAACTCTAAAAACACCATCAATCCCGTACGCTATCGCTTTTTATAATCTGAATTACAAATACTTTTTTCTCCATACAGAATCTTGTTAACTTTTAACGAGCTGACCTTGCTTCGAACCTTGAAAAGAGATACACTTCTTTAAACCCATGGAAAAGAAAAAGACGGCATCACACGGTCAACAATGGACAAGCGTCCAATTAAGAAGGTCCTAAACACCAATGGAGCTCGTTAAATTATAAACTCTATCTTATTTAATAACAACATAATTTCGAACAAATAATTACTGATATTGTGACTTGATTAACGAGGCTGACTCAGCTGTAAGTTTGTTATGGTAATGTAAAGCTTCTTGCTGGAAGATAGAAGTTATTAATTTTCTTTTAGATTTATTTAAATTGGATTTTGTAGTCCGGTATAGACGGCCGCGTCGCGTCGCGCCGTACACTATGATAATAAGTTTGGGATTTCCCAATAAACCGAATTTAACACATTATCAGATTAAATTAAGGAACTTATCTAAGCTATTTTAATTATCCATCCACGTGTAGTCGCATTAAATCTTTTAATACTATAATCTCTCCTTGATAAAACACGTTGAAGCCCTTCTTCGTGATACTTTAAAAGACAAAATGACGCGTTTCGTTTGATTCTGATTGGTCAAACGGGAATACGGAACGGGTCACGTTTTGACGAGAGATTTTATTGAGCGTTTGAGCGTTATTTAAGGCGTTTCTAGCCGCGCACCACCACTACGTGGAACCAGCTGCACACTAAAGTATTTCCGAACCAATTCGACTTTGGGTCCTTCATGAAAAGAACCAATTCTTTCAAGGCATCGCACTCGCAAGCCCTCTGGCATTGAGTGTTCATGGGCGGCGTTATAACTTAACATCAGGTTGAACCTGCTGGTTTGCCCTTTGAATAAAAAACCCCACAAAATAACGAGATGCGCCATCGGCAATTTGTTTTATATGAGCACATCAATATCCCTTACTACGCGTTTCACTACTAAAAGCTATAACCCACCAAATATGATTTATAGAACAAGGGTCAAGACCGTCCAACAAACTCCCCTGATGCTACTTGACACTGACGCTTGGACATTGTAGTTCTTAAATCAAACTCGAATGCAATTTCTAGAACATACCTAAATCTATCCCGATTGTATCCATAGTGATTATGTATCTATCTTGCCATTATATATCTTGAGTTAACGACTTTTAACGGCTATATAAGTCTAAATCAGACTTATTATGTCTATGAAAAAAAGCTGGGAAGCCGCAGAGCAGGCGGATAAGAGTCTTTTCTCCGACTTGATTTTTGTTCCCTTTGGAGAAGAGACTCTTGGGCCGTGGGGTTCAAGTGCACAGGCGCTAATTAAAGATTTAAGTTGGCGCCTGGTAGATAGTACTGGTGACCCCAGAGCTGGTACTTTCCTTGCTCAACAAATAAGTATCGCAATACAGCGAGGATATGCTGCTAGCGTTAAAGGTACACTGCCACAGAGACCAAACTTTTAAAATTTGTTTTAATTTTCTTTTTATTATTACTCTGTAGGTTAAGAAAATTGAAGTGTATATTTGATTATTATGAATAAAATAACGGTATTTTTATATATATGATCACCTGTCATAGTGCTAACGAGCAACTGTTAGACACAGCGAAAGCGCTCCAATATACTAATGGGTGATTAAACCTTTGATGCCGCCGCGAAACTTCAAAGTAACCGCCAATCGAGTTTTTCTCCACTATTGATCTCATATTTTATAGCTACTACATAATTAAATTTTCAAGTTACGGTTATAACGAGCTTTCGTACCTTTTATTAAGTGTTTATAGTATATTGTTCTTATACACGAGTAAATAAATAAATTGTTTATTTTAGTGTGTATAGGGGAATGTAATGTGTGACTGGATTCGATTCCATTTGAAACAATTTTTACGCCATGGCTATCAAATTATTAAATCACTCTCCTAGTTATAGATCACTGCCGTGTAATGCTATCTAGGGTAGGGTGATTAAATTTTTAAAGGCAAGGTGCCTTATCCACGCTGAGAATTTAGACCATAAGTTTGACAACAATTATTATATTACGTTCTTATTATAATGTTAATGTTCTTATTATATGACATTATGAATATTCATATAACATTTGCATGCCTGTTTTTAAATGATGATCGTTTGTTGGTTTAATAATAACTTTATTTCTCATAAGAATTGCATACATAGTTCACTTACTGACACAAATGTACGTAGATATAATACAAAACAGCAACAACATAAAAACGATTTTATTATTATTTATACATACAGGACGCCTAAAAAGGGCCGTCACCGCTAAAATATATTCTAACGGCTTCGTTATAAAAACAAAACTTCGTTGAAATAAAGAAATGACCCAGGAAACCACAAACACAGAATCTATAATGTATAACTCGAATGTGATTCAATTCTTGACCGACAAAATTGGTGTACTACAACGACTATTACTGGCCACTGTCGGCTTAAACATCTCTTGGCACAACAGACAGTCTAAGAGGCTGTTACAGCGTTGAGAAATCAGTCAGGCTTCCCAACGAACGGAAATCCTCGGAGCAGTGAGGTCGCTGAAGCCTGCGAAGTTTGAAAAACTTCTGAGCTTCTGGATGAAGCCAGGCCGGCTTAATTAGCCAGGACATAACGCACAAGCGACTAAATGGGTATCTAAGTGTGAAAACTTAGTCCACACTAGATACATACAACTATTATTAAGATTATGACCCATTCTCGGACCTTAGTTCGACGTCACGTCTTTAAATAGAACAAGTTTTATTACTTCCTAAAGCGTTTATTTTTGGTTACTCCACCGAAAGCTTAGAAGTGTTTCAAATTTTGTATTATCTTTGAGATTTTAATTGCATTTAGGTAATACCTATGTATTACCCTAATAGCGCTAGAACGTTTTTAGGTTGGGCCTCAAATTTCTGTATCTGTTTCGTTATCATTTGTCAATCTAATCGGCAAGCAGGTGATCAGAATCCTGTGCCTGACACACGCTGTCGACTTTCTGGATCTAAGGAAAGGTTTCTTCGCGATATTTTCCTTTACCGTTCTAGCGAATGTTAAATGCGTACATAAAAAAGTCCATTAGAGCATAGCCGAGGATCGAACCTACGACCTGAAGAGTCGCACGCTGAAGCCACAACAAGGATCATCAAAAATATATAAACGACGATAAAATGTCCCTTAACTATTAAACTGGACAATTGCCTATCAGACAATATCTGGCAAGTTTTCATATAAGGCAAGCGCAATCAACATAGGATAATCATCTCACGACTTCCAACAATAACCAGTTCATGCCGACCAAATAATAGCCAATTGTATGTAAAATAATGTCTAAATGAACATAAATCTCATTGTAACGAGATACTTAGCATAGTTTGATGGCTGCCTCGAAAGTTGAATTTTAATGGTAACTTTTTGTTCGAAATGTATAGGGGTTTTTCGCATGAGTATGTAGTGTATGAAGGCTGCCGAAATACGCTACAAATTAGTAGTATGTCTCACCTCACTAGGGGAAACATTGAAATTAATTTACAAAAATCTACCGCAATTAAAAGTGCGATTAATTGTTGTAAGGCAAGGGCCTTAGACCCAAAAAGTAGACAGTTGTGTCAGGCACAAAAGGCTGATCTTGCCTATTAGGACAAATGATCATGAAACAGACACAGACATCTGAGGCCCTGACCTAAAAAGGTTGTAGCGCCACTGATTAATTTATTTTTAATACGCAAAAATAAATGTATAATCAGAGAGAAAATACGTTATTACTTTTGCCCCAAATTATGGATTTTCTATAATAAAATACTAAATCTTCTGTGTTTCTAACTCCTCCGAATTGGACTGAATTTGATGACATTATGAGTCTTATACCCGACAGGACGCTAGTAGTGTTTATAATGGCGTGTGTAATGCGCAAACGTATCAAGCTATTCTCCTAAAACTATTTTAAAAGTTCTGCAGTCATACGAATATCTTAAATAATAAAAATATGTTTCGCAATTCAATACTGAACACTAAATTCTAATTCCACGTAGAAGTTCTAATTATAACTAATAAGATAAAACTGTAATATAGAACTAATCTCGTCTACGAAATCCGAGCCCAACTTGTTAGCCGTATCTGAGATCGTAACATACGACATAAATATCTTACAGCAATAAAATAATTTGTAGATGTAGATTTATTATCCCTCTTCATCCTATAGCCCGTCTGGGAGGAGTGAAAAGGAGGGAGATAACAATAAAAATATAGATAGTGGGATCCCGTAGCGCAGACATGTGCATCTGCTTAGGAAAGCGTGGTAAGAATAAAGGTTGCATGGAGTAGCTATTATATATTCTAAGAATTTATATAAATTTACATTAACACGTTTTTATATTCAAATAAACGTTTAAAATTGGATTGTGTATTTTCTGATATGTAATAAATAATCTAGCAAAGAAACTTCACTTAGAATTTAATACGATTTCACTGAAAACAGAACACTAAAGGTCGATTCACACATATCAGTGAGCCCACAGTTCCGGCACAGTACCGCATCAGTGATAACTATTCATTCAAACATTCTCTATGGATGTATTCACACTTGTCAGTGTCAGTGTCGTCTCAGTACCGTCAGTGTCAGTGCCGGCACCGGCCATCACGGACGTGATCGGCGACAACGATATTTTATCACGGATCACTAACGCCGCTGCATCGAAAACAAAATGCAGGACGAGGTGTTGATTGAATTAGTTCGTGAGAATACTGTTTTGTATGATTTATCTCGAATTCTCCTTCTGATTCTCTTAACTTCCATGCTTCATGTACCCATTTTCTTTTTTTTTCCTCGATTCTCTTCTTCTTCTTCGTCTAAAGCAATGGCTATCATAGCTAATTCTGTGTTATTGAAGAGTGCCATCAAAACAATCGACGTCAACGCTAGTCTGAAGGGAACGTCGTGCACGAAGACCCGCAGAGATCTGCCCTGCGATTCTGTAACTCACTTTCTGATAAACAATAAACTACAAGCTCCCACCTTTTCAGAATGCCAAATCATAAAATGACTGCTTCACGACTGATTTGAGAGCGACCGCCGATGCGAAAACCGCTGTGTGAGTTCGAAAAGTGAGTTACAGAATCGCAGGGCTGTACTGATATGTGTGAATTGAATCACTGACGCACCACTGTAGCACGGATACGGAACTGTAACGGTACTGTGCCGCAACTGTGGGTTCACTGATATGTGTGAATCGACCTTAAGAATGGACATTATCTTAGTTTAACGTTTTTACTTATAATGCATAATTATAGTGTAGGGTAGCGATGGAATACATATATAACCATTTTTGTAGACTTATTATGAAAAATCTATCGATAGATCTGTGTTGAAATATATTACAACACTATATTGAACTAATATTTATATTATATATATATATTTAAGAATCAGGTTGAACCCAACTTTTTAATTAAATTTCGTGTACTCTTAGATACCCCAGGCATCCCATTCGTCCCTTTCAGAAAAACGTATTTTGGCCAAAACTCACCGATATCAAAATGTATTTTAAAGGCCAGAAACGCACTTGCAAGCCTTTTGGCAATGTGAGTGTATATCTCGGTATCACTTAACATCAGATGAGCCTCTTGCCACTTTGTTTAATTACATTAAAAAATCTGACATTCTGATAAACGAGCTAGGTCAGCATATCCATAGTTGCTGCCCTCAGACATTGGAATCGATTTTCTTTTAGTTTTTTTCATTAGATTTTTGGTTTAATCTTTATTTTATCTCATCGTATTTGTTGTTTACCTATAAGTACTTGTCACATTAAATATTGTATTTTATTATTCTTCTACCAATGTGTCTCCTAGCGTTGGCAATCTTTTATAAATAAATAAATCAAAGGCAATCCGGTACACAATATAGTTTAGTCGTATATCCTATACAAGACTAAAAACAACAAAAAATTATCTGTTACTGTTAAAATAATATTGTAAACAAAAAATAAATCATACCTGTCCAAACATTTCTCTGTCCAATGCACCAAACATTTTTGGTGCCGTGTTTAAATTACACCCATCGGGGATTTCTGCTTACGATCAATAAATCAATAAATATATGTGCCGTCTATCCGTCCGACATTAATGGAAATCATTGTTTGTTTAGGACCTTCTCTTTGCTATTAAACGGGAGTCTGTTTTAGGAATTTACGTAGGAAACTTTTCAGATTTTAAACCTTTTATTTCTACGTATTTTTGCTTTAAAATTATGTTCAAATAATTTACATTCCGTATCAAACTCTTAAATTCTTCCCTATTTAGCTTTTTACACTGAAGACCTAATAAAAAATATAGTCTGCCTATCCTATACAAGTCTAAATACAAAACAAATTTACCAGTCACTGTTAAAATAATATTGTAACCAAAAATAAATCATACCAAAACATTATATAGCCCTATATAAAGTGCCTAGCGAATAAAATCGCATTTTTGTATTCGTTTTATAATTCACACAACGTAACTTAAGTACGTTTCTAGCTTCAGCAGGTCCAAATTTAAGAGCCACAAAACAGAGTAATAAATTATGCTTTTTCGTTTGCTCGGTCGAGGGGGCAAAAAATCCTACCTGCTATCCCGATACTGCCTCAATATATCAGCTTTAGTTTTACGCCGTTTTCGGACATGAATAATTCCATTTGAACTAACAAAGGGCCCTGCTGTTTTCCAAGAACCATTTGAGTTTAAATACACTTGTGTATTTGTTGAAGACTCGTCTCGGGTTGGGATTAGAGACTTTAGTGTTTAAGAAATTCAATATAATGCGTCCGTCAGCTCTTATATGGGAACAACTATTTATTTATTAACACTTCGTTGCAAGTTTACAGAAAGTATAATTAATATAATTAAATTAAACTGGCGGCCTTATCGCTTCCAGGCAGTCTTTCAGGCAAAACAAGAAGTGAAACACTACATAAAATTACATAGATAAAACTAATGATACCCGTGCCTACTCTCGATGCCAGAGGCGCTTTTAAAAATTACTACGCTCTTTTCTTGAAGGACCCTAAGTCGAATTGGTTCGAAATACTTCAGTGGGCAGCTGGTTCCACATATTGGTGGTGCGCGGCAAAAACTGCCTTGAAAAACGCTCAGTTGTGGAACGGCAAATCGGAAATTATTAGAACGCGCAATTTCGAAAACACAAATATTAATAAATAAACATACTATTACCATAGACAATTTCTTTGTCTTACAGAAATAAATTCGCTTTGTACCGTTAAATGTATTCAAAGTCATTATTTTGTGCTTTGGAATTAAATACATAATTAGTTTTTTGCATAAATTAAGTAATAAGTGCAACAAACTGTGAAATAGTATAAAAAGTAATGTTAATAAGACCTGTTTAAGTTGCTCATATTAATTTGATTTCGAATGAGTTTCCAGTTAGGTAAACTATTGTGGTTATCAACGCGAGTTTAATAAAAAACAAAAACGAGCTTAATAGTTCCACATTGTATAATTTTTTATTGGAAAATTTATTTAATAACACACAAATATACAGTACATATTTATATTCTTAACCTCGAACATAGTAATTAATAGAAAATTATAACAAATTTAAAAAGTTTGATCCCGGTAGTGTACCTTTAACGCTGGCAGCACTGGATTGCGATAGTTAGTTGAGCGAGGGAAGCGATTTTGGAGGGAAGTCTTGGTTTGTCCTAAGCTCTTTAAGACGCTTTCAGTAATGGGAATAAACGTCTCGTTTCGGAATCTTACCCTAAAACTTTCCACGCAAAGTCCCGCGGGTTAGTAAAATTATATAACTCCTAACAGTAATTCAAAGTAAAAATGTCATATTAAAAGCATTTTTTTTTAAAGTTTAAGATGGTAAAGGAAACTTAAAACAGCAGCAGACATTTGTTTTAATTACAATTATAATATGTAATAATTTCTACTTATTTACGCCAACATTTAAATACATACTAAAATAATTTTATGCTGCTTATTACTACGAACAAAGTGGACAAATTGCTTTCAAACTTGTTAATAGATTCGTGTATTACAAAATTAGCGTACATAGAAATTATCGTCGATTTTTAAATTCCACAAGTTTCTCGATGGGCGTGGCCTCACATAATTATATGCCTTGCCATCATACAAAACCAACAAACAAGGTATTTCAAGACTGGCCACCCAACACGGGAATTATTTCTGACAAGCCCATACCCGTAACTCTTACCGCGGTCTATTTCCACAGAATAGAAAATTGTAATGTAAGCAATGTGTGATTAAACAATCATACTTTTGAAGTGATTTCAACAAAAATTGAAGGCCAATCTAGCTAAGATTTAGGAAACATTTGATTTCGAGAAGACTTTGATTTTGTTTAAGCAGTAGCACTCTAGTTTTATCTTTGAATCGTTTATCGTTCGTTAAATTTCAGTTTTCTTCAAAAAAAATTTTTAAGATTATGAGAGTAAATTTTTTACATTTGTCACAAAAATCCTACACCCTGAAGTTAGCTATAGTCAACATTTTAGGTTATCCTTCTTTTGACGCGTTTGCGAAAAATTCTCAGAGTAAATTTTTACGATGCGCGCACACACCGTCACAAAAAACCGACACCCTGATGTTAGCATAGTCAAAATAATATAAAAAATGTCTATCAATATGTAAATTTCTTTAATTATGTAGTAATATTTTTTGTGATATCTAAATAAACTTTATTTAAATATATAATGCTTTATTTATAACAAAACTTTCAATGTATTAAATACCTTTTTCCTATTGTTAGTGTCGTTTTTTCTACAAACGTAGAATAAGGCGAAAGATAAAATGTTTAGTAGGTACACTGCTAATTTTTAGTCTTGGGAGTGAATTGCCGGCCTTTTAAGAATTGGTACACTCTTTTCTTGAAGGACCCTGAATTGGTCCGGAATACATCAGTGGCAGTTCCACATAGTAGCGACTATCAACTTCGTGGCTAAAATTACGTTCAAATATGATATTTTCATATCATTTAATGTTAATGATATTAATGCTCTATACATAAATCAGTTCGTTAGTATCGGAGACAAGCATTAGGACAGACTAAACAGCCTTCCTAATGATGCACAGACACTTTTGCAATATACTAGTTATAACTTGGAAAATACTAGCCAATTATACTGGAAACAAAAACCTGTTTGATGACAGACCACAAATCAATCATGCAATAAATGGATTCGACTTTTGAGACATTTTAATTTTGTATAGGCAATAAAGGATCTCACTACAGCGAATATATAATTAGGAATTAATATAAATAATGATATATTTACGTAAAAATATAGATAGCAAAAATTTGAGGTTATGAATTTATGAATTATTTAAAAAAAGTATAAACTTGATATTTCATTTCCGTGTATATAAACGCGACATGATATCTGCAATTTAATAAATTCGTGTACAAATAAAAATTCATCGAAAAATATGTTGCTAAGCTCAAATCTCGAAGACTGGACCAATTTGAGTATTTTTTTGACTGAGGAACGTTTTTATGAAAAAAATAATAGTTTTTTTTGCGAAAAAGCTGTCTATGGGGTAGCAAAGCAAAATGTTCCATATGTTGGTTTGAAGCTACTAAAAAGGAAGGCTCATTAAAGCGTAATTAATAAAGTTTGTAATCAAATGTATTCGCGTACACCAGAATTGAATTTATTCTAAGAAGAAAGGTTCAAATATCATAACTTTTACTAAAACAACCCCTTTCGAGAAAAGCTTAAGAACGTTTTAAATCCATTGTGAACCCATTTTTAGTAGAACCTATTAAATGTGATATAGAAGAATTTCAAGTTCAAAGCCTTGAACGTGGGCGAACAATGCGAGATAATATCTGGGCGTCTACAGCCAGGGTGTATCTCGGCCGTGGATCGCGGTTAACAAGCCTCCTTTGTACTGTTCCTGAGCGCATTTAATTATAATGCATAAGGTACACGCTTATGCATCGTCAAAATCTGGGTAAAACACGTTAGCATTTTGTTATTTCATATATAAGTCAGAGACGTTTGATTTTATAGGAAGTAATGCTACATCTCTAATAAACGTGTACACGTACACGCGTTAGAAGTTATACTTCTTTGGCGTAACAAGATAAAAATATTTAATTTTACGTTTGTAGAAAAAACGACACTAACAATGGAAAAAAAATACTCTCACATTACCCTAACGCACAAAATGAAGGATAACTTCAAAAAACTAAAATGTTGACTATAGCTAACTTCAGGGTATCGTTTCTTTAAACTTTACTCTCATAATTTTTCCCTAACGCGCCAAAAGAAGTATATCTTCAAAAAAAAGTTGCAATACAACCTAACTGGCCAGGCTAACGATTTCTGTGTCTATTTCTAATGACGTGATCATGTATCTTTATTAGGTAGGTGATCTGCTTTGTGTTCCTAACACCCGAAGTAGATTTTCTGTGTCTGAAGAAAGGTCGTTTCCTCTCGACGTTTTACTTCACTGTATTTTAAAGCCTAATGCGGCATGAAAAATTCATTGGTGCATCCGGGATTTGAACACTGGCTCATAACTGACTTTTATCTCATATAAAAGGCAATACATATTTTTACTGTGCTTGTGTCTTCTCGTTTCAACGCGAAAGTATCGCATCATTCAAATAAGTACATATATGTATTATTAGCGTAGAATTTCAGTAAGTAGATAAAATTAAAGATAAATGATTAGCCCGGACTGTTTAATTATTTAATATGTTGCTATAATTGCATTGCATTAATTATTTTTTCTCTTTACTCTAAGTAAAAGATTTTATCTGTTGTGTGGCAAGCAATTAAACCCTTTACCGGATTATTGGTGTTGTACTATTATATTCTAATGTTTAAGCGATATATCAATAGTTTTCTTTAGTTAAAATCACCTTCTTTTATATAGTTATCTACATTCTTACGTTAATCCTAGTTTTCGTAAACCACTCTGCCTACAGTTATGAAAATTTCGTTTAAGCATTAAAAAATGTAACATTATCCTTCGTTAATTAAAAACCTTGTTTTTTTACTTATCTACATTCCTACGTTAATCCTAGTTTCCATAGACATTACTCTAGAGTCTAGCCTATAGAGTTTCTAATTTGGTTCGTAAGTTACCCTTACTGGCAAAACCTTGCAATGGACTATAACGAAATTTTTAATTAGGACCAATCTCAGCATCTCTGAGTGGAGGCAACAAAAGATTCCAATAAACCTTAGTAAGCGGGGCCGACTGCGATTACGGTGAAAGATACTCGGCTCGTTTGAGTTCACAAAAGGTATATTATATTTCTCGTTCAACGAATTGATTTACGATAACTAAATAACTATATATGTAACTAGTAAGTTATACTTACGTGAAATTGTATTTATTTATTAACACTTTGCATTGCATAGTGCATAAAATCAGATAACATAAATTATTAAGGCGGCAACGGCCCTATCTCTAAGCGATCTCTTCTAGGCAATCCTAGTAAGGTAAATAAAAGAAATATATACTAAGGGTAAAATGCAAAGCTAAATTACTAAATTGCCACGGAGACAAAAGTTTTTAAATTTGTTTTAATATTTAATTATTATTATTACTATGTAGGTTAAGAATATTGTAAATTTGTGTATTATTAATAAATACATAATAACCAAAAATAAAATTGTAGATAATAATGAAGTATAATTACAGGCTAACATTTAAAATAAAATAATAAAAACTAGAATTGAATCACGAATGAATGCTATGATTTTGTACTTTTTTTTCCATTTCTCGAAAAAGATTTCACGCAAGTGTTTGTCTTTTCGTCAAAATTTTCTTCGCTTTAGTTAGGTTGATACTTTCTGAATCTATTGACTGATTTTATAACACTTTTTTGACAACTAGAGACTAATAATTAAATAATATTTTTCAAAAACAATTGTTTATAACTTTTCAGCGCAATTTTAACAAATCCATTAAAAAGAAAAATCAGTAACATTGTTACCTTAAATATCAGTTTTAATCTTAGTATAGTTAAGTTAAAAACGGAAATTATTCTGCCAGTGCAAACTATAGTGATTACGTTGCCCTGCGCCTGCGCCGTCAGTGCTTATTGCAGGATGATTGAAGACTTGCCTTCGACGCAGTCCCGGCGTGAAAGGGACGCACTTAGCATCTTGTCGGTGTAAGAAAGGGATGGAAAGAGTTCAACATCTGATTAGCATCCCAATTACTGGAGAATCGAATCTTTGTAGTGTTGTTCGATGTCGAGTTTCTCATTAAACGCGGCGTCCTTTATTGACGTAATAAAACTATTAGCGCTAGCAGATTGTCAAATAACTAGTTTTAATTTATAACGTGTTACAAAAATGCAAACGAAAAATATATTTAAAAACAATCATTAGCGCTACAACCTTTTTCGATCTGGGTCTCAGATTTCTGTTTCTATTTCACGATCATTTGTCAATCTAATAGGCAAGCAGGTGATCCGCCTCTTGTCTGATCCACACCTGTTGTCTGGCAACCACCGACTTTTTGGGTCTAAGGCAAGGTTTCCTCACGATATCTACCTTCACCGTTCGAGCGAATGTTAAATGCGCACATAGAAAGTCCATTGGTGCACAGACTGGGATCGAAGCTACGACCTCAGGAATGAGAGTCGCACGCTGAAACCACTAGACCAACACTGCTCTCTAAAATATAAACAGTTCTAACTATATTAATAATATTTCGTCAGCAAATTAAGTACTTAAGTTACTATTAAACTTCTCATTTATAGTTCCTTATTATAAATACAATTCATGCTATGATAAAATTATTTATCGATAACGATATCGATTTTCTGATAGCACAGCCCTACTAACGAGCGAGCGAGGCGGGGCCTTCGTGTCGAGATTACATCGGCAGCAAGAAAATTTAAAATAAACAAGAAATTATGAAGCAGACTTTGATTATACGCCTCGGGTCACAAGACTAGTTGATGTTACTAAATTACTAAGTAAAAGTTACTAACGGCCAACTTAACGTTTACTTAAACCATTAAGTAACAATTTAATAAGTTCAAATCCGTTCGGAAGCCAGCAGAGGCTTTAAAGTCTAGAGATAAATTGTAGAAGTCTTCTACATCAGCTCATCATTTCTTTCCATTTGTATTAATTTTTTTTGTTAAGTAATTAGTTAAGTTAACATTTTTTTAGCAGTGTTGGCCTAGTGGCTTCATCGTGCGACTCTCATCCCTGAGGTCGTAGGTTCGATCCCCGGCTGTGTACCAATGGACTTTCTTTCTATGTGCGCATTTAACATTCGCTCGAACGGTGAAGGTAAATATCGTGAGGAAACCTTGCCTTAGATCCAAAAAGTCGGTGTGTGTCAGGCACAAGAGGCTGATCACCTACTTGCCTATTAGATTAACATTAGAAAAAAAATGATCATGAAACAGATACAGAAATCTGAAGCCCAGACCTAAAATCGTTGTAGCGCCATTGATTTATTTTTTAAACATTTATTTTAGTATAGCTCATAAAATAATTTACCTTATAAAAATTAATAATAATCTTTTCCAATTTCATGAACTAGGCACGCCGACGCACGTCCTATCACACAGAAAACCAATTTTACCACTCATTACAGCAACCACAACATGCGCCTGCGCCGTTAACTAGTTCCGTACTCGTCTGTTATTACTATAATAGTCTTATATTCGAGTTCCTGGTAGTTTTGTTCACAACTATAAGGTGCATTCGAACCCATGTGCACAGATGAATCTTTGTATGCGTAATAATTAATTATTCGTTCACTGAAGGAAAACATCGTGATAATCGTACTTATTAGGGTAAGTTTGACACATAGGAGTCATACTTAGTTAAAGGTAACATTACAAACGAGACTTAGCACTAAGTAGACGTCAAAAAAGCATTGGATTTTGACATAAGACATAGTTCGCGCTAAGTATCGTTACTGAATATCTGAATCTTGTTTGGCTTGGGTTTGATCAAGAAATCAACCTCGTTTGTCAGACACAAAGACTGCTCAACTTGCCTTGTCTGTATAAAGTATCTGTCCCTTGCCCCTGATAAAACAAGAATACAGTAATAAATCAACCTCTTTTACAATATTTTAGACTCTAGTTAGAAGTAATATAAAATTGTTCTAACTGCTAAACAAGGGCGCGCGCTGTAAACAATTAAACCGGTCCCTTTTGAAGTGTCAATAAAATGCGATAACTACATGTAATTGATGAACGGTTGGTGGAGTGTGTCGAACTACAAACTCGTTCTACTCACGACATTTTTAATTATTTACTTTAGAAAAGAAGTACTTCCAACTGCCAGTATTTAAATATGTATTATAAGTGCTTCAAAAATTGAATTAGGTCATTTAGGCCTATTGGGCATATATGCATTATATAATATTTGCAATATATTTTTTACGCTAATTATATTAAGTAGCATAGTATATTTCTTGCAAATTAAGAATAACAAGTCCACGAAGAAACCACTGCAAGCGTAGTCCATTGATGAAATATCGAAGTTTTTAATTTAAATATTATCACAAATAGTTTTAAAACTTAAAGATGGGTGCATAACTATCAACACGAAACATTAATATCTGTCGAGGCCCCATCAGATATCGTATCAAAGAATGCCGAGCACATAAATCTACGTGAAATTATCATAACGAGTCGTTTAGAAGAATTCTGGCTCTAGAAAATAAATGGACGGTTTTACGATATTTCGGTTATGTTCGACGATGACAATATTAATTGGATATTTCTACATACGCGACATTGATTAAGTATAACTGTATTTATTTATAACAATATAATACGTTTTCAAACTATAACGGCATACAGGCTTTATTATTGTTTGCATATTTTTTTTGCTTTTTTTTATAATATTGTTAATATTAAGTTAAGTATTTAGCTTAAGATTCAGAGACGAGACTTAACACTACCGTACCGTTCTTAGGATTAATCTACGATTTGATTTAAAATTAAATGTTGGAGTTTATCGTCATGGAGAAATACTTTATATAGCATTACACGGAAACGCCTCGTTGAATTTCGTATCAAATCCCAAAAGAAATTTTCAATTATGTATGTCCGCCATTTTGGGTATCAATAAAATACTTTCGAGTATGGCAAGATCCAAATATTACCCGTTGAAACAAATTTGACTCACAAAGTGCGAAATGCAAGAAGCTTTGTGAGGAGAATGAGGAGAGCAAAAAATCATCGGTTGTCCTTTGGCAGCGTATCGATCCTCGAGATTCCCCGTAAATTGCAGTCAAAAGTCATATAAAATATGTAGAAATCTGACTTGACTGGTTCTTGTGTCTTTGTGAACCACCTCCTGATTCTGGGGAATGTAAGTGACGCTTTATCCATACTGATATATCATGTTGTGTCCTGTGCCAGTAATACCAGTATGAAAAATTATTCATTGTAAATTATAAGCCAGCGCCGAACGTGTGCAATGCATTTACGTTCTGATACTGACAGTACCAGATATCTTTACATAGTATTATACATATTAATAATCATAATAAAGCCTTGGTTATTTCCAAATCCTTAATTTCCATTTCAAATGATGTCAGTAATTATACGTCAGTCGCCTGTGGACATGGACCTCTCTTGGGTGAAGGTCTCCTCCAAGCCTTTCCAGATATCTCTATCTTTGCCAATAGTGCAATAGTGCCAAGTCTGCTATGTTGCTGCTGCTATTCATACTATTTCTATCAAGTCCTCAAGTCATTACTTGACTTGATTATACATATAAACCTCTATAATCTATTAATAATCATTACGTACTTTAAAAGTTAAAATATATATATATATATGTATGAAATGCTTCTAATTTTACATTTACTGCCAGTTCTCAAATCGTGGGCGTAGAACGGAAGAGAAGAACTGGCAATAAACTCTCCGCCACTCTTCTTAATAAAGATGGTGTTTGATTCCAATTTATTGAATACTTCGTAGTATTAAATAAATTAGATGGGTTTGTTTAATTGAATTGTTGGAAATTTATTTGTTTTTGTGTTAGTAAATTAATCGAGGAGAGCTATATAAAATATATCGCTATAAAATTAACGCTAGTGAAACGGCAGGGAACATATAGATTCTAATTAATAATAAACAAAGAACGCACTAGAACTTTCAGAGACTTAGCGCAAAGTATTAGTCCCGTTTGTCAAATCCAATACTTTTTGGTACTTAGCCCTAAGTCTTGATTTACTTGATCGTGCCGTGATCTTACAGTCAAGCAAGTTTTGAGAGAGAATTTTGAAAGAAGTGCAAAATATTAAATATATTTGTTTAAGATTAAACAAAGAGTGAAGGAGATTATGAAAATGAATAAGCAGCTTTCAAAGGTATAACGATAATAAATAGGAAATATAATATATGAACGAAGAAAGCCCGCATCTTTTGTGGTAGTAAAAAGAAGCGAAACAGCTAGGATTTCTTTGAAAACAATTCTATTTTAAAGTGTTATGATGCGCGGCCCACATTTCAGTTTAGACTAATGCATACACATCAACATTATGATTTATTGAACATCGCTTATTTACATTCCTTTTGCCGTAAAATATAGTTGGTCATAAATCACCTATTTCATAGAAGCGGTTTGGCTAGTAATGTGCGGTTTTTAATTCACAAAACCAGAAAACAACATTGCATCCACGAACGTGATAGTTTAAGATGTACAGAAGTCTTCGTGGGTAAAACGGCAAATAGTATATATAATTCTTCTGTAGATATGTTGAACATAAATCTCTTAAGGTATCTCACATGGTATATACCCATAAGCGCAAGTCGATTCAGGGTTTATTTTTTATTTTCAGGTTGGTATTCACAGAAGGTGTGCTTTCAAAACTACCTAGGTATCTATCTATAGGACAAGGAAATGTGTTTGGCCCATGCGCTATTCAGATGCTAAGGGACAATTTATAAGGTTGGCATTCATCCCAAACAATTTTTCGTTTTTGTTAATAAGTCAACTTTTAATACCACGCATTCTTTTGACAAAAGTGACAAAGTACAAAAGATTGGAAATACCTTGGTGACAAAAGTTGGGATGCGTTATAAAATATCAGGTACGGCTTCGGAAGTTTTTTGTTACAAGGTGTTTGCAAATCTATTGTCACTAATTTCCAAAGGTAACATTGCAATTTTTTTTAAGTGTTACTATGTTTTGGATTGTATACAAATAGTTATTGGTAGAAAGTTGTGTCAACGTATTGGGTATAACTTACTTTTATTCATGGTTTGAATATTCGTGACTAGATATTAATTATTACTTGCAAAAACCTTATTCAATTATAATCTGTCGACTTACAGACAAACCTACTCGGGCATAAGTGAAAAACTTACCATACAGATGCAGCCAATCCAAAATAATATAGAAGCATGAATACAACAGCGCAGTTGGGGTTTGCCAAGCCGTCATGAGCAAGCAGCATTCGGGTTGGTGAGGTGGAATCCTTAGCGCAGCCCGCTGCTGTTCGACCGGCCGCTGCTCTTACTCCCCAACCGGCTGCCGCAGCACACCTGCAGAGGGCGACCAATACCAAGGCTCTCTCTCCAGAGCCCCCTCGATCCCCACACGCTAACTGAGCCACCACTGCCGCCAAGGAACACACAAAACTCAACGCAGCCCATGTAGCAAGCCACACTTCGGCAGCCTTTCTCTCCCCAGCTTCCCATAACACTTCAGCGTCACAAAACTGGGCACATCGTCCCGTTCCCCTAACCCAAATCCAGTTATTAGGTTTTATTAATCTTCTACAAGCGCTCCTACTAGCACTATTCGTATCGAGAGGTACTGTTCCTACTGGAGTCCTTTCTCCAGGCCCCTCCATACACATGTGCTCATGATTATTTTCCACTGGAAATAGAGAACAGTCAAGCTCGGCTGGCCACGGGAAACCGAACCCTCTCAGCACTGGATAACACCTTGAGTATACGCTTTCACACAGTCCTCTACACGGCCCGATTGGAAGAGCGACTTTATCCGTACACATTGGAACGTAAACGGAGCACAAAAACAGATGTAACTGAGATGAACAACCATATTGTACGAGGGGGCTGAACGTCTGCAGAGTCACATCGGCATCTGCTTGAAGTGTATGTCGTGCTAAGTTAGGCATTCCAGTCTGATTGTATCCAATGTTCTTGCACATAGCCACTTTTATCGGTTCACATATCCGCACGGAGGCCTCGGAGGCAGCGTTCATAGCGAGAGTGAGAAGAATTATGTACTTAAACATTGTTTTTATACAGATCACACCACAAAACAAAAAAATATTTCAATGCATCGTATAAAACTTCGCGCACGCGGACTAAAGTTGGGCTCACGTGCACTACTCAACGAGTCTGTTGACGTTATGAAGCGCCGCGCGCCGCAACCAACCGCACCGTAGACCGCTGACAAATCACAAGGCGCAAATAGCGATCGCCGGTCGGCCGCCGTAGGTGGAGTGCGGGAGGGGCTCAGTTACAAACTACAAATAAAAAAGTTCGGGCAAGTGGCAGCCACGCAGGTATGCACGATAATATTGAAGGAACTTAAGGATTTCAAGCCTCATTAACAGACTTTAACTTCCTATCCCGAGACTTTCACACTATGTAGTTTAATTGTCATTAATTGGTATATCACGTTAGAATATTATCGTACATTCATGTTTCTTTATTCTAATATTTACATACCATTATAAACTGGCATATCTACGAAAACTATTTTTTTCGTTAAGCTTTCAAAATAAATATTTTTTTTAAATAAATTGAAATTCATTTCTTAATTTACACGAATTACATATATTCAAAAACTATCAAAGTATATGGTACGAATATTTTTCTAATTCACATAAAAAAACGTAATATTACTGTTTCGACTAAGATAAAAATTAAAAACAAAAAAAATATATTTTTAAATAATTTTATTATACATAGTTTTACTACTATAATATGCATTACTGTATACATTATACGAAACATAAATAGGTTAATAATGGTGAAGATTACAAAAAATTGGACCGAAATATAGATTTGTGTGATATAAAGCTTCGAGATACCGAAAACGCATTCGGAAAAATTATAGTATTTACACGAAGGGCGTACATAACATTAAAATAAATGATAAATATTTTTTATTTTAATATATTATACAACGCATTTTCACACTTACACTATGCTATACTTATGTGCTACCAATCGCTAGCAAAATAGCTCAGTGTTGCCAGCTCAAAATTTTCAAAATTCCAGACAACAAAATATATTATCTATCTACTTAAAACAATCTTGTGTAAAACACATCACATTTTTAGCCTTCCTGAGTCCAACCATTTACAACATTTAATATACAACATTCACATGCGAAATCTAATATTTTTTAGATTTTTTTTTATTTTCACAAAGCGTTTATAAAAAGGAATGCAAGCGCTTCTACTTACCCATTATGAAAATTTGTTGTACTATGAAATCAAATTTCAAAATAAATGCTTAATTTACAAACATATCATGTAACAAATATATTGACATACATAATATTGTATTTTATTCAATTTGTATACTATATTGTTAAATTTTCTACTTTGGCATAGCATTCGCTCAAGGATTTTTAATTTAAAATTTTGAGGTAGATTTTATCAAACCAATACATCTATAGAGGGGACTCTATTTTTCACTTTTATGCAATACTAAAATCGTAATTGTTAACAATATACAAACATTTATAATTGGTTAAGAAAATATTAAAAAGTGCTTGCTGACACTTATCTAGCCTCATTAAATGTAAAAAAAAAAACATATGTTGATCTTAAACATAACCAAATTCAAACTATTACGAGTTAGCTCTCAAAGAATTTAATTTTTATTTTGAAAAAAAACAACACATCTTGCTCTTTCTGTAATCTGTGAAGGACGGCAAATTGATTAATAAAACATTGTAATATTTCAAATTCACTGAGAACCAATAAGCAATGATTATATTTAAAAAAGCTAATATTTGTAGTCAAATAAAATTCATATGAATTAAAACAAAAGAATATGAGATTACTTAGATTAATTAAACGATTATAGTGGAATATGTCTATTTACAGACAAAGGGTAGTAAAATTTATAGGCAAATAATCTACGATCCAGCGTTTAGAAAGAATGGATAGAAATAAAATAGAAGTATAGAACAAAGATTTTCATAAAAGTTTCAAAATTCTTATTTTATTGTCGCAATAGAATAGTTTGTGTTGTAGTAGGGGGTTTTTAAGTGATTAAGAAGCTAGACCATAGATTACAAAGCCCGCTGTGACTAGACGGGGGTCGAGTGTGCGTCAAGTTGGACCCGCAGAGCCTCTCTTTCTCTCTGCACATCCGCTAGTTCCGCGCACAAAGCCCTACAAACACGGTGCAAAACAGCATTTTGCTCCTGCAAAGATTTCACATCCGGATCCGTCTCACACGACGATTCTCGCGACGGTTTCCGATACACTTCAAACGCGCCGTGCATTTTTGGCGCTTCGTAGCCGTAAGTCTCCCCGAACGCATCAGGAGGAAAGCTGGGTTCTTCACTCTTACTGAACGCGTCGGGGGGAAAACTGGGTTCCTCACTTTTCTGATTCACTAAGCGACGGGTGGGTGTCGTTGCCGAAGGGGACATTCGAGGAGGCGGCTGCGGAGGGGGCGCGGCACTTTTGAACCGGTTTAAATCCAGAGAACTGGAACGAGTATGGTTTCTGATAGGTCTTGGTGGCGGTGGCGGAGGTGGATCCTTCTTAGGCGCATATTGCAACGACTGCGGACCATCTTCTGCATGAACGGACGACTCTCTGGCGGGTGGAGGAGGCAAGACACCAACACTTTTCACTGGTTTCTTCGGTTGAGGACGCTGTATGGACTTGATTTCGCTACCATTCGATTGATCGTTGGAATTTCGTTTGGGACTCGAGAGTTCGAAGGCGTGAGATATATCGTCCCTTCGCGGAGAAGTGCTCGACCGTAAATCTTCGTGTGGAATTGTATTCGCTTCCGGAGTCACTCTTAATG
The DNA here is from genome assembly GCA_905332375.1 of Pieris macdunnoughi. Classification (NCBI taxonomy): domain Eukaryota; kingdom Metazoa; phylum Arthropoda; class Insecta; order Lepidoptera; family Pieridae; genus Pieris; species Pieris macdunnoughi. Next base: position 2,094,262 of record CAJOBZ010000062.1, read on the forward strand.
CGACGGGGTGATAGATTTTTGGATCTCTCTCTAATGCGGACTTTTGAAAGTCAAAGTTGACAGGTTTAGGGCCGGGACTAGAAACACTGAACGTGGGCGAGTCAACAAACTTGGTCCATTCCTTATTGTTCACTTGCGGTTCTGGTTTTGGTGAAAGGGAAGGTTGTCTTTCTTCTGATTTTTTTGGTTTACTTTCATATGGATCGTTGACTTCTGGTTTTGCAAAATTGAAATCGGCAGAGGTGCCAGAGTTAAACATATCAGCACCCAGGTCAACCAGATCTGTTGTAACCGATTGTTGCGAGAAATGTGAGTCAACTTTTGGTACGAGGCGTGGTGGCAAAACATCTGGCACTGGGATATTGTTCCTCCTCAAAATTATGAGATGCATGGCAATACTAAACTCCTCAAGAGTCAACATTCCATCTTTGGTGATATCAGCGAGTTGCCAGATCTTTCGTAAATCTGGAACCGACAGCCGTGACTTTTCGAAAAACATTCTGAAATGTTTAATATTAATAAGTATATAATAATTTTAATTTACAACATTACTTCTTTATTTATTCCCTTCTGTCGGCAGCTTTAATAGCTGGAATTTGTAATTTAGTTTTTATTTATGTACAGGAAATATTAAAACTCAATGACACTCAATAACTATCATTGACGCTATCATCAATATAGACAATACATCTGGATATCAACATATATATACTAGCAGACCGGCCAAGCGTTGCTGTGGCTAAGGTTTTTGTTATATTACATAGTAGTAAACTATTCAAGGGAAACGGTAGGACAACTTATGTGAAAGGTAGATGGCTTATGTGAAACGTTGGTACTTTTAACACAGCGCCATCTGTTAGAATTGTATCAAATAATAAACAAATAATTTGCAATAAAATAATATTACGGGTATAAATGAAGATGTAAGCTATCCTATCTTTTAAGTTAGTTCAAACTGCACACGGTATGCAAATTTGATTGAAATCGGTTAAGTAGTTTCGGAGTCCACAGCGGACAAACAACGTGACACGTAATTTATATATATTAAGATTGTTGACAAATACATAAATAGAATACACCGAACTCTTAAGATAACTGAATACAATAACTGATAACTTACCTACTATAAACATTTTACTTATACCATTTGTGTCTTCAATTGTATTTAAGTAATTATTATATATTAAAAATTGGTCAATTTCGGACACGTACCTAGCAGTAGGTCCCGACAACAAGCCGCGTTCAGGTCGTAGCTGCGCAAACTGTGCCGCATAATGCGACGCCTGCGCAGGACTTATCGCAAATACGTCATCACCACTTGCCTCACCTTCCCCATCCTCCTCTGAGGAGTGACGGTCAGAGGAATCCTCTTCTGTGCCTATAAAACATAATTGATTTAAGTTTAATATATGTTGATCATAAGACTCACTGTTTTAAAAGAGGGTACTTGTGGTGAAACCATCTTACATATTGAAATAACACAGTACAATTTGTTTTTAATTTAAAAGTTTTGCTAAAATAGCATTATTTCTGAAGTTTTGTTAAGTTATTATAAAAGTTTGTTTAAAAATTTTATTGTTGCTTTTATTTATACTTATTATTTGAGCCAAAAGTTGACACAGAACAGTAAATTTTTTTCAAGAGCAAGCAATTGTAAAGAGTCAAATCTTTATCACATATATAAAATTAAAATCTTGAAGTATGTATATATAAGTTATCTTCCTGTATTTATTGCTAATTTGTACAAACTGTTGATTAAATATGTATATCTACTTGTTGGCACCTGACCACACATTTTTATTAACTAATAGAAAGAATTATGAAAAACTTTGGTTCTGTTATCAACTATTGCTTTTAATGCTAGCAACTTAAGTTAATAACGAAATTCATAAAAAAATGTTTTCATAAAATGACAGTATTTAAAAGCCAAATATACCTAGGAGCCTAGTATGTTCCTCTGCAGTATTTGTAGGCCATACACCACGCCCAGTTGCACTGTGTTCCCACACTGGGTGGACCCTTTCAGCTACACTGTTGGTTGGAGTAGGACTTTCACTAGCTGTACTCCATGGAGACCCCGTTTTATCTCTTCTCTATAGTATTTAAAAATATAAGTAAGTAAAGTTATATTATAATATCCCAATCATATTGCCAAAGATTAATTATTAACTTAAGTGTAAAATTAGATGAAATAAAATATAATAGAAATTTCAGTAGTTATTCCAGTAGATTGTCCTTATTCTAGAACAGGATTGAGTGTGTGGTAGTCAGCATTATTTTAAATTCACCCTTTTTAATCTGTATTGCGAAACCTTTATTTAGAGAATAAGCTAAATCTTTTACTGTATTTATCAAAGGTAATGAGTTAATACTTTTTAACTCAATTACTTATCAAAATGGTAAACATAAGTTTTAGATAAGATAAATATGACTACTAACCTATTAAAATTTTCTGATAATAATTAAAAACATAATGATCTATATTTTTTACTTAAACATTACCAAGAACTTATTACCTTTCAAACTAATACTGATTACTAATCAAATAGAAATTAAGTAATTGTTCATGAATCAGACTTACCCCAATTGAACCACTTTGTGACATTGTTTCAGATTCTATCTCCGAGTCTGTACTTAGTACTTCAGCAGTATCATGAGACAGCGTTTGAGGAATGTCACTATCTGATAAATTTGATGAAACTCTTATCGGCTCATAAGCACCTAGAGTCCTCTCTACAAAGGTTCGCTCTCTCTTTGATATATGCTGCTCTTTAGGAGAATTGGATAACTGTATTAAATCTGAATTTGCATCCGAGTTTAAAGCCCATGTAAACCTTGGAAGGGGTAGATCCAAAGGTGTTAATAAAATCTCTGGTTTTAATGCTATATTTGATTGATGAGCTGCTATAAGTTTTAAGGCCGAATAAAATTGCTTTCTATTCATATGATTTAGAGACGAACAATTATTAGGCGATACACTTAAATCCATAATCTGAAATAAATGTATATCATTTCATTACAAAAAAGTTTTTGCGTAGCAAACACTTAAGAATCACTGTTACTAACCTGCTTGAGAACATCATTTGGTATGTTAGATGACCTAAAAAGTTCTGTTGCTTTTAGGATTGGGATTTTCCCGTTGGACTCCTCGTCGCAACATAAAAACAAATCACCAAAATATCTCATCTCAGTCTCTGTCAAATTGAGATCCTCCATTATTAAAGATTGTTAAAGTTTTGTTTCAGTTCACTTAGAAGATACTTTGTATTTCAACCAAAAAACACAAAAAAACATTATCTATCATTGTAAAACATATTTATTGCAAAATAAACGACATTTGAACTTTTATCTTCACAATTTTACACGAAGCAGCAGATTTCAGAATTCAGACGAATTTATTTTGTTGACACTTAACACTGATGATTGACAAATTCCGAATTATGACAATTGTATGCTTTCATTGTCTGTCATTGATAACAGATAAAGAAAAATAAAATTGATATTAAAAACGTATTATGAAATATTTTAAAATATGTTTTAATTTAGTATAATAATATGTTTAAGTACATATATAAGAAGCTTCCAAATGAAAACGATTATATGTAGCCTTTTAGTCAGTTTGAAATCCTACAGTGAAAAGTACACATCTAAATCGGCCACACAACTCACACCTCTATGGTGGCGCTCACTCTCTCTCTCCTTGGAACAGCTAAACTTTAGTTATTATCACTATTCTACAAGGACTATATATAATATATAATTTTATTATTATTTACATACACCTAGCGAATAGTTTCAACTTTTTGCTGTGGTAAACGGTAAACAGATTTTTCAATAATTAATCGAAATAATATATGTATAAAATATTAAATATCATTAAATCAATACAAATATTGAATGAGCAGTGTCGAGCGAACTGCGCGCGAATAAAAATGCACGCGCGCAGCTCGCGAGCTGCACATTCGCCAGATGTGGACGCACCCTTACCCATACTACTTTCAGTTTCATCTATGAGGATGCGTTCGAACACGACTGTACACCAATAGATTTTTCGTTTTGTGTGCTGGTATGCTTTCGAGTTTAGGAAATAGGCATGTATCATGTATGAGACACAGAAGGCAGATTACTTCTTTACATTTCTTGAGGGCCATGTGAACTGTGGTGCCACTAGAGTATTAGTAACTTAGAATGATAAAATGTTTAAACATGTCCACATTCTCCAACAAAATCAAAGTTTGAGTGTTAAAATAGCCCAGAAAGAAATAATAAAATACTTTTACACATAATCTGACTTTATTTTTGATTCAATAGAGAATTCCTATACACAGAATGTTAAACAGAATTAAAAATTACACATACATAGTGCACACTACTGTCAAAGTAGCATAATAATTTAGATAAATACACAGCTATACTTAAAACTTAAATTAAAGGTCGGTAATCTCGACATTACAATCACAATATAACATTCAACTCTATTGGGGCAATTTAATCTCTGGTTTGGATGTACTTGATAAGGTCAATGACACGGCTGGAGTAACCATATTCATTGTCGTACCAGCTGATAAGTTTAACAAAGTTGTCATTTAGAGAGATACCCGCAGCAGCATCAAAGATTGAAGAGTGAGTATCACCAACAAAATCAGTTGATACAACTTGGTCCTCAGTGTAACCAAGAATTCCCTTGAGGGGTCCTTCAGCTGCCTCTTTAACTTTTTGCTTAATGGCATCATAGCTGGCAGGCTTGCCTAGGCGGACAGTCAAATCTACAACAGAGACATTGGGAACTGGAACCCGGAATGCCATTCCAGTGAGTTTGCCATTAAGAGCAGGGATTACTTTGCCGACAGCCTTAGCTGCGCCAGTAGCAGCTGGAATAATGTTTTGTTGAGCACCACGACCATCACGCCACAATTTTCCTGAAGGGCCATCAACAGTCTTTTGGGTAGCTGTAGTAGCATGAACTGTGGTCATAAGACCTTCAACAATTTCAAAGTTATCATGAATAACTTTAGCAAGAGGAGCGAGACAGTTAGTTGTGCAGGAAGCATTAGAGATAACTTTGAAGGATGGATCGTAAGTTTCATGGTTTACACCTACTACGAACATGGGGGCATCAGCACTAGGAGCAGAGATGATGACCTTCTTGGCTCCACCTTCTATGTGAGCAGATGCCTTATCAATGGTGGTAAACACACCAGTGGATTCAACAACATATTCAGCTCCAGCCTTTCCCCAGGGAATAGCTTTAGGGTCTCTCTCAGAGAAGACAGCAATCTTGTTTCCGTTGACTACTAGGCATCCATCAGCAGCCTCAACTGTGCCCTTAAAACGTCCATGAGTGGAGTCGTACTTGAAAAGGTAGACCATGTAATCCAAACCAATGAAGGGGTCATTGATAGCAACAACCTTGGCTCCCTTTTCCACTGAAGCACGGAGCACCAGACGTCCAATACGTCCAAATCCGTTGATACCAATTTTCGACATGTTTGCTGAAAACAAAAATCATGTTGATCGTAATGAACTGGTAATAAAAATAAAATACCTATATTTTTATGACGGTCCAAAAAAAAAGCTATAATTGAATTCATTTGTTATGATTGACCTAGGTAATGACCCTTTAGTCGAGCTAGTTTACAACAATAGCCTACAAATTCAAGAAAATTTATATCAAAGTTCTAGTTATGATTATGTATCGAGCTCGAGAACATTATACCGGCTTGTAGAGGTCACGTTAAGGTCAAACCTTTGAAGTAGAAATCATTCAAGTTACTGACTAAATTCTTATTAATAACTAATTAGGTACTCTAAAAGTTTCGCTGACAGAAGAGTTCACTAAATAATAGTTGTATTAACATATTATTACGCGATTTTTGTTTTCTACGGCCTACGTGTAATTATGACGCAAACATCTACAGCGAAAAATATAAGGTAAAATCTTTAATTCATAATATATTATGATAATTAAATAACAAATGTACACGAATAATTAATAAAGCGTATGATGTCGACTTACCAAGTTCTTGGAATAATTAACGAATCACAAGCCGGTCGTCCTTCACAAGATGGTGACTTGAAATGTGAAAAAATTAAATGTTCCTATTGGAAATGTCAAATAAAGGGCGGACCAGTGTTACTAACCTGTGAAATAAAAATTAGTATAGAATGTTTGTTAAATCCTTTTTAAGTTAAAAATTAACATTAATTAATGCTATTCTATGTCAGCGCTATTGTCGAGGTTTATCATAATTTTAAGATATAAATATATTGTTTTATAATTATGTTGTGCCATGATTAAGTAAAGATAAAGTAAAGAAAAACTACCCTAATATCGGGTAAGATAAAAAAATTTCCACAATAATACTGTATCTGTAAAAAACTGCCAACTCGCGTCAACTAAAGACTAAAGAGTACATTAAAAACTGCTCATAGACATTTTAATGGCGGGGAGTATGAAATTGAAGCTAAAACTAGAAGTCAAACTAAATAATTAATGAAATATACATATATTTTTAGAAGTTTTTATTTTGAATTACTTGAAGATGATAATTTTTTCCCCAAGAAATCATAAAATTAATTTATAAATAAAGCCTATGTAAATTTGTTATGGTTATAAAAGTCGGCATAAATGGATTTGGTCGAATTGGAAGAGTTATATTTAGAAAATGTCTTCAAATACCTGATATTATAGTTAGTTTCTATAAAAAAAAATATTTGTTAATCATTTACCTACTATTATTTATTTTGTATACTGATAGCAAACCCTATTTTCGTTAGATATAATTAATATTTTAGGTTGTTATTCTAGGTTACTGCAATTAACGACCCGGCCATTGATATCGAATATATTTGTTATTTAATTAAATTTGATTCTACGCATGGCAAACTTAGAGGAAACATATCATTTACTGAAAATGAGGTTAATATTGAAGGTACGTACAATATTCTCTGACTTTATCTTCGCAAAATCCAACCCAGATTTATTTACAATTTTGATTTTTCTTAAATTTTGTCCGGTCTAAAAATAATATATTAAGAAATTACATTGAAATTAGAAAAAACACGTATAGCCAAACAACAACAAATTTTATTGATTCTTGGCATATTCGTTATTTATTTCATTCCTTGACTGGCTCATTCATCTTGACTCTTGAGAATAAAATTAAGAAGTTGAATGTTTGTAGGTATTCGTTATAGCTATAATACTTCTGATTTTTAGGAACAAAAATTAAAATACTTCACGAGAAATTACCTATAAATATTCCTTGGGTCAGCGTCGAGGTTCAGTATGTTGTTGAGGCTTCTGGAATGTTCACAAGTTTGGAAAAAGCTTCGGTATTGTTATATTTACTAAGTAGCAGCATGACAACTCTTATAAAATCGAGATAATTGATAATATTATCATATTTAATATTTAAATTACAATATAAATTAAATTAAAGAATTAATTATTTAGTTTTATAGATGTAACATCTTATGGGTAAACGTATTTTGACTGAGTTTTATTAATCGTAGAATTATGTTACGCTAGCCTTGTTGTCCTTATCTTATGTTTTTTTATATTTTTGTTTTTCCCGGGCTCAAACACAGACGGAATAAGCTTTTCGTACTCACATATTCTGCTACGAAGCTAACGACAGCTACGAAGGTCATGCATAAAGGGGCGGCAATACAAGTTTAATTATGAAATAAAATTAACGATAAAATATTAAAAGCCAAGGGTCAAATTGTGATAACTCTTAGTAATTACCCAGCCCCCAAGTTATTATTAACTTAATATTATCTAGTTTATTGACTTTTATTTCATATCATATCGAGTAAGGAGTAATAGTTGCAGCTTCTTACAGCATGTTGTGAAATTAATTACTTGACTATTGAAAACAACTTATCGTAATTTACTGACAGTTCTTCTCATTATAGTTCTATGGTTTATGACCTGGCAGTAATTGCTAAAGTGTTTTAATTCATTTTGACATTCAAGAGTAACCGACGAAAACTGTCATGTCTGAAAGTCATTGGTCATCAGCGTAGCTCGACCGGAATGAGCTTTTCCCGCAACTAGCGTCAAGGCGTCTATTGAGAAACTCGGACCTCGGCTTGGGGCGGAGATTTTAATCATAACCGTTCCTTATATCGTATCCTTAAACAATGTTTATAATGTAATATGTCGGAATACATAGAGGCATGTTCAATGAAGCAGATAAAAGTAATAAACAAAAAATAACAAATATAAAATTACAATTAACACTGAAAAATTATAGAATTACCAAACTTTATAATACAAAAATTAATAAATTAAACTAAAAGCTAATCTCACGGTTCATGTACAATGGACTACAAAAGAATAAGAAATACATGAATTACAAAAGTCACGATTGAGCAGGTAGGATATGGTTAAGAAGTGTTTATGTAGAAGACTTTTAAAAGAGGTTTGGGAGGTAGCCAATCGTATGGAGTTGGGCAGCGTATTCCACAACTTAATGTTGGAGATCCTAAACGAATTGCCTAAAAGGATGAGCTGTGAGATGAAATTTCCAGAAAACATCTATTAGAAGAGCGTAAGATATAGTATAGTAGTAGTTTTTAAGATATGCGGTACCTATAGAAGTTGAAGGAGGTGAGCGTCACGTCTAATTCGAATAGGTAATAATACCCCAACTGTCTGCGGAATTTAGATTTGTCTAAATTCTTAAGATTTTAATGCGAAGATGTAGCGTTACATGCGGAATTTCTGCATACGCTTCTGCTAATTTTATCCTTCTAGGGTCATTTAAGCTCTGGCGTTAAGCGCGTCCTAGTGACTGCACCAAGTCTTGATATTCCCATGCTCATAGTAGGAGTAAACGAGCACATGATTAGTATCGGTAAGTTACAATACTTAAATTACATATATTTGCTATTACCTAATAATAATTTCCTTTGTAAAATATTCAGTGCTGTTCAGTTCTGATCGTCTAGCATCTGAGTGGAACAGTCATTATGCTGCTGATTTTCCTAAACAACTCTGCATTGAGCTTGGTGATTTAATAATGTAAAAAAGCACGCATCGCCCTTATATTTTTGACACGGACCATTCTTCTTTAGTTTCATACTTTGCCAAACTACGTATTCTATTATGTAAAATATTATTTTTAAACTGCTCCCATTATGAGTTCATTAAAATATTTACATAATGATATCGAAGTGATTTAAATATAACCTTTTGGCATCTTTTGTTTCACGAAATGTAATTACAACATTGAATTTAAGTGATAATCTATCACAGTATGAGATGATATATAGAGGCATCAGAACTTGAATAGCTAAGATTTTTTTGTCTCGTCTATTTTAAGATAAAGAAGAGTATAGACATATTGGATAGCTTTTTACATTTATTAAGAGCAGTGTTGGCCTAGTGCCTTCAGGGTGCTCTCTCATTCTTGAGGTCGTAGGTTCGATGCCAGGCTCTGCAATAATGGATTTTCAGTCAATGTGCGCTTTAAACATTCGCTCGAATGGTGAAGGAAATCATCGTGAGGAAACCGGCTTGCCTAAAACCCAAAAAGTCGACGGCGTGTGGAAGGCACAGGAGGCTGATCACCTACTTGCTCATTAGATGAACAAATCATCATGAAACAGATACAGAAATTTGAGGCCCAGACCAAAATAGGTTGTAGCCCATTGATTTTTTGTACAACCTTCACCTAACGTGTAATGGATTTCGAGAAACGTAATTTATTAAATTACATTTTGTTTAGAGGACAAAGTGTTGTCATGCGCGTCCAGTACCCTGTATTGTTTGGCACCAATAGTCAAGATTTTAGAAGACAAATTCGGCGTAACAGAAGGCTTTGTAACAAGTATACATGCTATGACACCTTCGTTGAAACCCCTTGACAGCCTCTGTTTAAGAGGAAGAGTAAGTCTTTAGATATTTAATCATGAGTTCGATTATCCTATATGTATGTTACAGTATATTATTACAATATTTTTGCAAGTTACTATTTCCTTATGAAATACTAAGTATTCTTAGAGTTTTCAGTGTGGGAAATTTAGATTTAGCATTAAAATTTGAATTTTTATTCTATTATTTTTAATATCCTATAATTTAATTAAAGTATTTTATACGGTAGAAAAAGTAACATAATTCTCAAAATTATAGACCAATACATAGACCTGAAAGTTACTAAAAGCAAAATTGTATGTTTCCTGGCGGTAGTGTTATTGGCGTTGCCTTGACAATCTTACCTTCTCATAAAACTGAATCCTATCACTCCTCCTTAGAAATCCTAATGGAATTCCTTACCTCTTAATATCAGACGTCAGAGTCTTTAAATTTATTTAAGAATTCATTTTGAGCATTTCTTTTCTGCCTCGTAATTAGCTACTTATATATATTAATCTTATTTTTGTAGATTCTATGGTAGCAAGATTTGTTTTTAATTAAACTTTCAGCATTGGCGAGACCATAGAAGTATCCATCAAAATATAATTCCCGCTGCCACCGGTGCGTGTAAAGCACTTCATAAAATAATACCACAGATTAAAGATAAATTGTCTGGTCTTGCTTTTCGGGTCCCTATTGTTAATGTTTCAGTTCTGGATATGTCAATTAGGTAAGTAAGTTATCAATATCATGCCCGCTTTGAGGCAGGAAGTTACCTGATTTTTTTCTATTTAGATTAAACAAGGGCGCTTCAATAGAAGATATTGTGAAATACATTCATCAATACAGCCATACTAGTATGAAAGATATAATTACGATATCGAACGAGGAGGCGGTATCGTCAGATTTTTTTGGTGAAAATCATTCTTGTATAGTTGACGTTAACTCCAGCTTCCAACTATCATCCAATTTCTTAAAACTGGTTTGTTGGTATGAAAACGAGTACTCGTACGCGTGTCGTGTTGTAGATACAATATTATTCTCGGAACGACAATTTCAGCACGTTTTTATACCCATTAATATCGAATCTATATCAGAAGGCACTAAAACGAACAGATGCAAAAGTATCTTCATTCCTAACAATTATAGTTTCCAAATAAACCCTGATATGATATCGAGTGCATCGCAAGACACTGGCTTTAAAATGAAGTTATTTCCGAAAACATTAAATAACAATACACTAGGTTACCGTTATATACCCAAGCCTCAGACAACTTTAAGACGTGTTGTAAATAAAACGAATGAAGTATTAAAAAGTAACAAAACAGATGATGAAACTCACTCTCAAAATGAGATTGGCCCGCTTTTTCAAAGCTGCCAACATTTGGGACCCGCTTGTGTAGCACAAAGTAGAGAATTAAGAAATCATGAACAGCTTGAAAAGGTGAAGAAAGAATTCTCCAAAGTTGTAAATATGACAGAAGATTTGTTAAAGAAATCAAGCCACTGTAATAACCAGATAAATAAAAGTAGCAAAACTATTCCAGAAATGGAACCTGTTACATTAGATATGGATGAGAAAAATTCAGAAAACAATCATATTAATGATGCAAAACAAGCTATTGAACCAATAGTTGAATTTAATAATGAACCTGAAACTAACGAAACTCTTGTAAACATAACGACTGAAAATAAAGAAGTTTATAATATAACTACTTCTAATACAACAATAAATATGCGAGAAGATTCTGCAATTATTCAGACTAGTAATGTCATTGAAGATACTACGAAAAATAAAACAAGCAACTTTGGTAAACTTCTGGAATATGTGAAATCTGAAGCAAATTCACTTCCAAGCATTTCTGAAGTAGGGATGTCAGAAAATCATATTCCACACATAAATCTCCTAAAGAGTGACAATAACACTATAAAATTAGGACAAGAGGATATCATTTGCAATATAGTACAAGTCTCTAATAATGACAGCACAATAACGGAGGGGATTATTAAGGATACGATAATAACACAAATTATAGATGTGCAAATAACAGAACAATGTGAACCACCTCAAAAATCAGACGCCAATTTAGGTCTTGAAAACAAAAATATTGATCCAATAGGAGAAGAAATCGTTTTTCCTGATAAAATATATTGTGAAAACGTTATTTCTGAAAATGATGAAAGCGTACCAACAAACGTTTGTAAACAAAATAAAAATGATAAAAAATACGTAAAAGATCAAGAAAAACCGGAACGACTCATCATTAATAACGTACCAAAAAATCAAATGGTGGAAAGAATTTTACATAAAATAAATAGAATGGATGTAACCTCAGCAGGAACATCAAGGTGCGTCAGCCCATGTATATCAATTAGCAATTTTAGACCGCGGAAGAAACAAGATATATTCGATAAACTGGATAGCGCTTCAGGGTCTGATTCAGAAACCTCCTTCGAAGAAAAGAAATCCCAAGTAATTAACATAACAGATTTAACTAATTCCATCGAAGATATATCTCGTTTAGATAAAATATGCCGGATTATTGAAATATCAGACGAATTATCAGATAAATTGTTTTCAGCGTTAAACACCGACACACTGAATAAAAACAAAACTTGGTCTTTCAAAGACCTTTGTGAACGTATCAAATTGGATGATTTTTGTAATAAAGTGTTTGGTCCGTAAATTGTTTCGTGAAATAAAACTAAATTTAAACATGCATTTTATTTATGTATAATAAAAGGTAAAAATATAAAATATCACATCTCATTTACTTAAACTATCAGGTACTTGAGTATTTTAAAGCTTACCCATTATTATGGAATAAGGAATTGGTATTCCTTAGAAGCTTATAGTTAAGATTTATAACCGTTTTAGAAAATATGGCGTTGTCTAGATCTATGAAGTCTGCTATAACGACATTAACAGATGCTGAGCCGTTAGTTTTAGGTGGTCCTGGAGTAAACTCAGTCAGCTTTGGGTAGATCTCGTTTTTAACAGGCTTAGCACATTTCTCTCGTAACGTTGATAGCCACCTGAAAGTTAATTTTATCAAAAGATACTTAAATTAAATTTTACTATAATTATATCTGTCCGAATGATCGCGGCCTGAAAGCAAAGGCATTTTACCCCCTTATGGTAACATGCCTCTTTCGATTCCTGGTGAAATAATAATTGTTCAGGTGTAATAGACAGAAGGCTTATCATCTATATGCTTTAATAGCAATGAAATAGGCAACAGAATGGTTTTAAAATTTGGAAAATTAAGTAGCCATAGTAGTACAGTCATCCTTCTAAGATAAAAATGTTCAAATTTAAAACTTTGAAAATTACGGCTTAGTATAAAGCCAAGCCAATAAATTGATTGAGGACGACATCAGACAAGTGGCAGGAGTGATGTGGAACAAAGTGGCCCAAGAAAGACACAAATGGAAAAGGTTGGAGGAGGCCTTTGCCGACTGGCAAACAGATCTGCAGAACTCAAGTTTAATAGAATGATCTATGTTTACGAGTATGTTTGTACCTAAGTCGAACTCTCTAATATTTCTCACAATTGAAACCATCCCTGAACTTCCACCAATATTTCAAAATCAAAATTAGACAAATCGGTCCAGCCATTCTCGAGTTTTAGCAATTCGTATATGTATATAAAAACTCACCGGAACAAAATAAATGCTGGTGTCGGTGTCAAAACAGCCTGGTGCACAAAACCCATGCCCGGATGACGTTTTACATTTTGCAGAAATAGCAATAATGCTGTAATACTATCTTGCTGTGGCCAAGGGGATGGTAACATATTGGATTGCCACAATTCCCCTGTCGATTGCACAGAGGGGTTACGATACACAACAACCACCTGAAACATCGAAAAATACTTTGAATTACCAAGTTTACGATAAAACCATTTCTTTGGTTGGCTTCTTCAACATGTTGAGATCTTGGGTAACATCAAACAAGCACTACGAAATGTTTGTATTATATTCGTCTTAAAATTTGAAATACTTTTATAGATTTTACTTCTTAAGCAATTGGCTAATAGCAAAAAAAGGACTAAACTGCATGTCTAAAAAGGCAAATGCAGGAATATCATCTATACCCCATGCTGCGGTTTTAGTCACATTAATTCGATCGTAGCGTCGATTTTATAATATAGCCTTTTTTTAAAATTCCTGCCCTAGAGCCCCAGTTCCAGATATCGATCTTGAGATAGCGCCGTCAAACTGAGGGACAGGAAATAATTATTTCCGTATTGCGACATTTCATATTGATGGTGAGTTCCTATATAAGTGTCTATGTTTTTTGCTGACAACATACCTTTATATAGGTGAAAGAACTTTTTAAATTTGTACAAAAGTTTTATAGTTTAGAATATAATCTATAAGATAAATCAATCAAATAAAATGATAGTAAATAAAAAAGAAAAAATAGAGTACCTGCTGTCCTAATCTCTGAAGTGAATTCAACGTAATGCTTTGAAGGTTTTGTATTCTTGGTACAAGTTTTGGTCCAAACATATTCAATAGATACCTTATAAGCTTTTGATGGTCATCCGCAGTAAATCCATAAAAATGTTGCAAATCCAAAATCACAACCTGATAACACAAAAATATCACTAAGTTCAAAAATCCTTAAAACTTGCGTAAGAGATAAATGATCACTAATAATTATTTTTGTTAAACCGTGTGCTGGCAATTTTAATATTTTTTAATTTAAAAACTGTCTTATGGTTTATTGTGCGTTGGTGCAAGAGCTGACTTTATTGTTAACTCTGTTTATTTTAAAATGGGAAAGAATATCTTTTTTGAAGTTAACTGCTAAATGTTTAATTTGGGCTTTCCAAATGCAGAAGATAGACTAGCCCCACAATTAGATTGCTCCAATTTGTTACTGATAAATGAAAGTTTCAACAAGCTTTGCTTGATAACTTAATTGAGCGGAGCGAGCGAAGCTCCCTTGCGCCCACTCTTATGACACTCTGTACAAACACTAAGGCTTTTGAACGGCTTAACCGATTTTGAAAATTCTTTTTAAATTAAAGATGGAAAAATTTCCCGTGCTATAGGCTATAAAAACTCAATAATATTTACGAATAAATCACAAATTAAGCGGAAAAACAACTTTGAAGGAGACCTAAAACTAAAAAGTCCTTTCAACAAAATCAAATCTTTAAATGAAATGTTTTGAATCTATGAATTTTTACTCATCATTAAAAATTGAGTTGAACACTCGCTCCGCTCAAATCTGTGCTGAAGCGAAGCAGAATTGCGAGCACTGCGCCGTCCTAGTGTTTACATACTTTCTTATGGAATTTAAAATAAATAGTACTTCTACATTTAGTATGTTTTAACATACCTCTCCAGGGTGGGAGTTAATAAAATCCTTAATTTGATGTAAGGGCCCCGTTATTTCTCCTGCATAAACTCCATGTGTAAAGTAAAAATGATCGGAACCAGTCTTTGTTGCAAGTCTCAGATCAAAATATCTGAAAATAATTAAATAATTATTAGTTATCTGTAAAATTTAAATTTTTGTAGGTAATAAATGATTGAAATTCAAAGCGTTATCAATTGAGTCCTTGAAGTGATCAAAAACATACTTTATTTAATGTAATTTAACAAAGAGATTATATTTATTTACAATAATTTTTTATACATAACTATATTAATTCACTACCTAATGCCCATTAGAAGCTGTTGCAAGGCATCTATGCTTTGAGTTATTGTCCACCTCAATATTGTACCTTTGAACAAGGGGTACAGTCTTTTGAGAATTGGTTCAGCATCAGGTGCTAAATCACTTGATCTAGTTATAGCATAGGTCATTGAATCATGGCTTCCTGCAATAATTTTTTTTTTTATCACAACCATAAAAAAAAGGTTTTTTTTTAAATAAGATTCCAATATTGAATAAAATGTATACAAGTAATTAAGCCCCAATAACATAGCCCCAACCATAAATCACATCATAAATGTTGCAGGACACATTTTAATAAAAAAAATACTTGAAAGTCTAAAAGCAAAATAGTTTACCTGGTATGGCAATGTATATAAAAGGAGTATTTTTAATTTGTTCTGGCAGCTTTTTCATCCAATTCTCTAAATCTATTGTCTGAGCAAAACTTTCTTCTCCCATTGTGATAACTGAAACTAGTTTTAATAATTATAAGCCTTTTATAAACAAATGAGGTCAACTCATGCAATAAGTCCGATTGTAGGTAATAAATAAGAAACAAAGTCTTTGTCCAGCACCTACCTACTAATCACAATGCTATGTTTTCAAGCTAAATAAATACATAATAAGTAAATTGAAGTTACAACTTTATCTTGATTTTCTAATCAAATTAATTTCGTGAATTAAATGAAAGATTTATACATAACTTTTAAATATATAACACTATGTAAGATTTAAGCTACCATTTATAAACTTTTTATGTGATATTGATAGTTATAAAAACTTTGAATTAAAGAATGATTTAGGAAAAATTAAAGTACAATAAGAAGCACAGATTAATAGTGTGTGACTGTACTTCTACTTGACAGTTGACGAGAAATATGTACTAATAAATTTTCATTCATTACTTTGTTTAGAATAAAGATTTGAGGGAAATTTAAAAAAGGAAAAAATTATTTACCGTTGGGTTTAAATGTTATTTTATGAATACCGCAACACACATTGGGCATTCAAACCTAAAATTCTACGAATAAATAGATGTGTTGTCCAACGCACATTTCAAGAAACAAGAAGAGTTTTGTTCAAATTGTTTAATTGAATGCTATGAAAATATGACGATAAATTGAATGTTATAAACTGAAATAAGTCCTTGTATATATGTATATGCAAATAATTATTATTCTATTTACGTCAAATTGTATCTGGGTAAAATACGTACAAAATTACACTTTTATTTGTATATTTTATAGATATTCGTGTTTTATTTGAGTTACAAACAGTAATTATATCTGTATTTACGAAATAAATCGACGATACTAAACGTATGCATCTGTAATATACATACTAATGTATGTGTTACCTTACAAAAATAACTCAATTTCTATAGTGTAGTAAATATTAGTGCGAATACTGCACTCAGCATTTAGGACACGGAAAATATAGTGCCAGAATTGTCAGTCGTCAGTATCTCAAAACCTATTGAAGAATATAAAATAGGCAATAACTTATTATAATTGAATTTATAACTAACTCGCTTTTATATACTTATTTAGAAAATAATAAGTGCGTAAGCATATTTAGAAGCAGGTTCAACAAGTTACCTAAGCATAACTGGTATTTTATCACTACATAATGTAACGGAAACTTGTCAACCTGCTTAAATATGACAGTTTTTTATTTTATATGACTACAATTTTTCGTTTATAATTTAGGCACTTAGTAAAATATCTTAGAAGAAACAAATTACTTACACAAAAGCCATATTAGCGTAATTTTCATTTTGTATCTTATCACTTTGTAAATAAAGCACACAAGCTAATTGTTATTTGCACTGGCGAATAGGTATGGATAAATCTGAGATTATAAGATATATGAAGGCAACATGCGATTATTGCAAGTAATATTGTGCTATAAAAATGTTAGAATCCTTTGTTTGAAGCTCGATCGCAATCAACTGATTTAGGTTTTGATTTTCGTATAATCGTATTTGGTGAAAGGTTTGCGACTTTTTATTGAATTGTTGGTTTGACTGATTTGGTGCTGATTACATGACCTTGTGTTAATGGGTTTTTTCATTGTATAGCATGTGTTAAAAAACTAGGAAAAACAGTAATAGTAAGTTTCGTCGCTTATTTGTATACGAGTTGTCTTTTATTAAATAAGTGCTCTCTAAGCGGTAAAATATTATAGCCAAGGTTTTTTAGTACATTTTAATGGTAAAGAAACTTGTCAAATCAGTTCTGTAATTGTGGAGCCTAATGCAAACAAACAAACACATTCAAATATTTATTTATTTTATTTATTTATTCATTAAAACATAAAAATTATAAGGGATGCAACGGGCTGCCTTATCGCTAACAAGCGATCTCTTACAGGCAACCCTAGTAAGGGAAAAACTAAAAAAATAAATATGACGAGTAAAGTGCAAGACGTGCATAACCAAATGTTATATAAAAAAAGATTATTGAACCTTAATCTAAAGTAATACAAAAAATATTAATAAAACCAAAAACTAAAAAGCTAATCTCACGGATTTATGAATGGCGATGCAAGACAAAAGAAAAGGAAATATGTACAACAATTACACAAGTCAGGATTGATCAGGATAGGATAATATGGTAAAGAAATGTGATGGAATTTCCAATAAACATATATTGCATACGCTCCTTGCGTATCGTATATGGACCTGAGAATTTGAAATGATTTTTAAGATAAGAAGGAGTTTTGGGATTAAAAAGAATTGAGTATAGAAGTTGAAGGAGATGAGCATTTGATGAAATATTTCCTACTACACAGGTTTAAGCTTATTACCGTCATCAGGAATTTATTTGAGACAGGCCTTCCTCCATCCATTTTGACTCATATTGTATAGTTGTTGCTGCATAGGAGAAACGATCACCCGACAAGCCAGGTGTTTTGTTTTACTCTGTATTCTAATATATCCTTTGGGTCTTGTTATGTCCATGTGCGCTATATCGACCACACCTCTATTAACATTAGAATTATTGATTGAGAAAGATCGTCAGAATTAAGGTAGGGTTAAAATATATTTAATTTTAATGGATAGTAGTGTCAAGGTACGACTATCATCCCTGGGGTCGTAGGTTCGATCCCCGATGTGCAATGGACTTTGTAATACTGCAAGTGCATGTATTACTCAAAAGTCAAAATCATTTATTCATATAGGTAACACAATATACCTTCACTTATGAATGTCAAAAAAGAAATATATATTAAATGCTTCTAATTTCCATTTACTGCTAGTTCTCAAATCAAGGACGTAGAGCGGAAGAGAAGAACTGGTAATAAACTCTCTGCCACTCTTTTTAATGGCGGGCTTTTTTTTTTATACAATGTTTGTAAGGAGCTGCAACCATTACACCATTTACAACATCGTGAGGATTCGCATTAGACTTAGACCCAAAAAGTCGACGGTACAGAAGGTTGATCACCTACTTGCCTATTAGAAATTACGGATCAGGTACAAAAATCTGAGGCCTAGACCTAAAAGGTTGTAGCGCCATTGGTATATATTATTTTAATATGCGCATAACAATTATTACGCGTCAAGGAATAACTATTGTGGATCTTTAACTGCGCGTGCGTCACGAACTTAGTAATTATTGAAAACGTTTCCTTATAAAAACTAATCAGTAGACCTTACGTGCGTATTAATATAAGGCTCACAAAATATATTTTTTTTTTGCGTTTTCTAGGTTACCACGATTGCAACAAGGCGAAGATGGACCGCCGAAGCCACCCGAGATAAAGAAACGTGGGAAGACCACAAAAGGTTGCTGGGGAAAAATGGATGGAGGAAGCTAACAACAGACCCGAATGGAAAGTTCAGGAGGAGGCCTTTAGTTTACCCAACAGGAGTTCATACTGCAGAACACAAAGAATTAAGAAACGGAAATAACAATAACTAACGTAGACCAAGAGTATAATAACAAAACTAACACTTATTTGATATGTATTTTTTTCACAGTATGGAATTAAAGTGGCTTTATTATTATTATTACTATGGCGAATGCTACACGCTCGATATTTATCGTGATATTTGGATCGTAATCCAGAATCACGATGTGTAGTACAGGCGTATCACGTATCGTGATACGGATCGCTGGATTTCTAGAAATCTAAAAATCCACGATCTGTATCAATTATCGTCGATAAATATCGAGCGTCTAGTGTCTGGTCGATATTTATCGCGTCACTATTAATTCTGCCAGCGATGGAGGAGGATGCACATATGTAGAGGCTTAATAATATAGAGAATTCATACTTGTATTAGAAACATTACCTATAAGTATGGGACACCTCAAATGCAAACTAGGCAAACTACAGATAATAATTTAAAAAATAACAGATTTGAAACGATCTGGTGCTGCAGCGGAAAATGTTTACAATCCAAAGTCTTGGATATTGATATATATCAGCATATACTGATAATAATAATAATAATGACAACGCAAGCTTTCTTAATATTGTTACTCATTATTGTAACACGAAACGTACGAGTGTACTCAATGAAATTTACCGTCGTACTGACGCGATTCGTATTGAGTGTGTACTGTGTAGTATACTAAAAAAATACCAAATAAATATCTCGATATTTATCGCGATATTTGGATCGTAATCCAGAATCACGATGTGTAGTACAGGCGTATCACGTATCGTGATACGGATCGCTGGATTTCTAGAAATCTAAAAATCCACGATCTGTATCAATTATCGTCGATAAATATCGAGCGTCTAGTGTCTGGTCGATATTTATCGCGTCACTATTAATTCTGCCAGCGATGGAGGAGGATGCACATATGTAGAGGCTTAATAATATAGAGAATTCATACTTGTATTAAAAATAAAATAAAATAAAATATGTTTATTATGGAACATAAGATACATGTATCACTTATTCCACGTCATTAAATTTGAAGGCATCCCTACTCATCGGCAAAGAAGACAGAGGGTGTAGGCCGAGAGAAAAAGCCGGCGTAAAAAACTCTCGGTACTCTTTTAAAACAGCAAATCATCAAACAACACTTATTTAAAACAAATATCGCAAATTGATTAGAAGTAGCCTGTCTAGCACTAGTCCCAGGCCCTTTTATCAACTAGATAATCGTTGACTTTATAGTAAGCCTTTTTACACAGCTTTTCTTTAATACATTTCTTAAATTTATTGAAAGGCAGTGATAAAAGAGCCTCTGGGATTTTATTAAAGAAGAGTATCCCTTTCCCCAAAAAAGAATTACTAACTTTAGATAGTCTAGTACGGGGAAATTGCAGCCTGCGTTTGTTCCGTGTATTAACATTGTGCGTATGTTCTATTCTAGTAAACTTATCACTATTTTTGTATACATACATAATATTTTCATAAATATATTGCGAGGGAAAGGTAAGTATATTAATTTCCTTGAATTTATCTCTAAGAGATTCCCTACATTTTAAATTATAGATTGCACGAATAGCCCTCTTCTGCAGGATGAAAATAGTTTCGACATCAGCAGCATGACCCCATAATAATAAGCCATAAGTCATTAAGCTATGAAAGTAACTAAAATAAACAAGTCTAGCTGTATCGACATCAGTTAGTGAGCGAATTTTTTTAACCGCGTAGGCTGCAGAACTAAGTCTCTTCGCCAATCCGTTAATATGAGGGGACCACTGAAGTTTTGAATCCATGGTGATTCCGAGAAATACAGTTGTATCATCCAGATTCAATTCCTCACCGTTTATAATTGGTCTAGTATCCATAACCCTTGCATTTTTTGCACAAAATTTAATGCATTTTGTCTTTTTGCATTAAGTAAAAGGTTATTCATACTAAACCAATGGACAATCGAAGACAGAGCATTGTTCACATCGTCAAAATTTGTTATTTGTCGTTTGATTTTAAAAATCAAGGACGTGTCATCAGCAAACAAAACTATCTGATGTTTTCTCTCTACCATGAAAGGTAGATCATTTATATAAACAAGAAAGAGGAAAGGGCCAAGAATTGAGCCCTGTGGTACCCCATATCTACTGCCGACCCAGAGGACCTCTTACCATTCACTTCAACCTTCTGAGTTCTTCCGTGTAAATAGGAAGTCAGAAGATTCAGTGCGGTATTCTTGATGCCATAGTGGCGGAGTTTCCCGATTAAGGTCTCGTGTTGGACACAATCAAATGCTTTGGATAAGTCGCAGAAAACACCTAAAGCGTCATACGACTCCTCCCAAGCCTTAACTATATATCTATATAACTCAACACCGGCATCGGCTGTCGAGCGACCCTTGGTAAAACCGAACTGATTATTATGTAATAATTTGTTTACGTTAAAATGACTTACCAGTTGATTTAATATAATTTTTTCAAATATTTTACTACAAGTAGGTAGTACGGAAATTGGTCTAAAGTTACTGGGGTCGGACATACTACCTGCTTTAAATAAAGGAATAACTTTACTATGTTTCATTAGATCGGGAAACTCGCCACTTTTAATACAATTGTTGAAAATTATAGCTAGATGGGGAGCAATTACATCAATTATGCTACTAATTATTTTTACAGAAATACCCCAAAGAAACATTAGAAACATTACCTGAAGTATGGGACAGCTCAAATGCAAACTAGGCCAACTACAGAAAATAATTTAAATAAATAATAGTTTAAAAAAACTAGAACACACGCTTTATATAGAAAACTAAACTAAAAAACAGAAAATAAATTTTAAAAAATATTAATTAAGAATAATGTAATTTTTTTAAATAAATATCAGTTATTAATAGTTTGAATAAGAAAAAAAAAATTTTTTTTGTAAAAAAGTAGTGTGTAGTTTTCTATATAAAGCGTGTGTTCTAGTTTTTTTAAACTATTATTTATTTTTTAGTAATTTTTTTTTTATTTTATTTTTCGGATTTTTGCATTGTCATCGATCTTTGACAGGTGCGCAAAGTTTGAATTAAATCTGATCGTTCAAAGTAGGACAAAATCGAGCTCAAAGGGGTCGGTTACATACATACATACAGGTAAAGCTAATATAAAGCATGTAAAAATAACAGATTTGAAGCGATCTGGTGCTGCAGCGGAAAATGTTTACAATCCAAAGTCTTGGGTATTGATATATATCAGCTGATAATAATAATAATAATGGCAACGCAAGCTTTCTTAATATTGTCACTCATTATTGTAATACGAAACATACGAGTGTACTCAATGAAATTTACCGTCGTATTACTGACGCGATTCGTATTGAATGTGTAGTATACCAAAAAAATACCAGATAAATATCTCGATAAATATCACGATAAATATCACGATAAATATCGAACGTGTAGCATTCGCCTATAGGTGGGTCAACTTGTCAACCTAATTCGTTAACGTTAAATAAAGAATATGTAAGATCAGGATAAAATCATTTCGAAGTTTTTGTAAATTTAATTGTTTTGTTTAATATTTGTATTATCTTTCCATGTCATGTTTGCCTATAAGAGGCCGTTCAAGCATTACGGAAGCGCTATTGGGTGAAGGGGGGTCAGTGGTTTTCTTATTTGGTGATTACGTCAACAGTAATTATTTACTGTTTTACACATATTACCCACACGTTGTTTAGGCTTGAAAACGAAATGCCTTTTCGAGGATTCCTACAAAAATTTAATACATTTATGTACTATTATTTTGAGCTGCTTACTTTTGTTGACAAGAGGAAGGAGGGGGGATAAATTGCAGTAAATCTGCTTACGTAACACTTGAACGGCCCCTTATTGTTATAGGCAATCCTGTATTATGGGTGACCAAACTCTTCCGAGGCAAAAAAAATCGCTGCATCACTCAACAAATACAAATATTCGTATTCACCGAATAGGTACATATTTCCCGAAGCTGAAAAAACTGACCCAAAAGTATTTTACAATAAAGCTTTCTTCTGTTAAAGATTATCTCGCTGGAATGAACAAACAGAAAAAAGAGATCGCCTAATGCCTAACAAATGTGCTTTTTCAACAAACATTTGTCAGTAATTTTCAATTATTAAATATGTTTCAAAATATAGTGTGTATTATTTATTGCCTTTAAGAATAATTCGTACTCGTTGAATCCGTGCAAAAAGTACATATTTAAAATATACATACAATGGAGCTTTCAATCTTGGGTGCGTATAATACCTTCGTTCTTCATAATATATGTCAAATATAGCTTGAAATAATTAGAATCGTAAACAATATCGCACACTTGAAGCCAATATGAGCCCATTAGTTTTTCCCACACTCATAAATTGTAATTTAACATTTTCCAATAAGTAATAACACACTAATTCCTCATAAGGCCGGCAACGCAGCCACTATAAAAGGGTGTCAATGGGCTGCGATGACTGCTCTTTTTGGGTGTAGTAGGCTCGTTTGGCCTCCTATTATATAAAAAAAAACATAAGTGTCACTTACATTTACGAACTCTTCAATAATAAGAGTCTGTTTCACAATGTACGGATAAGTTCTACATAAGTTCCAAATTAGCTATTTATTACTTATTGGTAGGATAAACACTATTGTTTCGTTTCACGACTGTCAGATAGCGCTATTCGTCACATAAAGTCTGTCATAAGTTATGAGTCCGATGAAGTGTCAAATAGCACAATTTATCATCCAAATAATTTATGTGTTGCATAGCTATTTGGTACTTTATCCATACATTGTGAAACAGACCCTAAGTCAAGTTAGTTTTGTTTAATCTAGCGTCGCAACGCACTACCCCTAATGTTATCTTAGTTATACGCTCATGTTCAAACAAAGTGTTTCAATTAACATAATATAGCTAAACATATCATACACCGAACTTAACTCGTGCATCAAACGATTTTTGGGACGTGTTTCTCATTATGGTTCCTAAAATATCTAAGTATACGATTATGTACGTCAAACTGTATATCAAAACGCAATTAAAAAGCCTGCATTTGATTGGATATGGTGTCTGTCTTTTCAATTACCACACTATTTAACGACTATTTTAATTGAAGTTTGAATGGCGTATAATGTAAGGCGAAAGCCATGCTAGGTTATTTCTATATATATTATATGGTAAGTATAAAGACATAATATACGACCTTTTGATGTCAAAATAACATAAATTCAGTTGGAATGTTCCTCTGTTATGTTAAACGCTGCAAAGATAAATGATTTCATTTTTTTTTTAATAAACTTTGTTCATCTATACGCTCGCTTAAGATATATTTTACACGACGTTTGTTAAATTATATGAAACTAAACGGCGGAGCATTTTCAGTATCTACTTTATTAAAAAAAAAAAAATTGCAAATGATAGATTTATACAGATTTTGTAGAATAACGATCCAAATCGGTCACTTTAGTTATTAGTACCTAGGTAGTTCGTTAAAAAAACTTGTGTGGTCTAATTCTATTCTCTATAAAAGTTTGATATTAAAACTACAATTTTATTTGCATAAAAAGTATTTAAATATTAGATCAATAAAACCTACCCCTTAATATCATTCTGATGAATAAAGTCAGTCTATGTTTTTATAATAAGATGTCCTTCGTCCTTTGTTTTGACAGGGACTGGCCATCGACCTGAAAAGGATCCGCATTTCGCATTGTTTGTTTATTTACGAAGCTGGTAAAATGTATAGTGATAAGTGACGCGAGAATAACAAGGATGGAGCCACAAAATATGTACCACTAACATGAAGTTGTCCGTGAATCAATATTACCAACCAATCGTATCTAATCGTTGTGCGTTTGCTCCGTAGCCCGTTCACACTTCACGATTCATCAGGCGGCAAACAACCCACTTCATTGATCATTCATTCATTGCTTCATATACATTGCGAACCGCAGGTCGTGCCTTCCCACATTTTGCTTTCGCTAAGCTCCAAGTGCACCACGTCATTTAAACGAAGTATAGCAAACAAAAGCAGCGAGACGTATTATTAAACTGTAGATCTCATTAAAACTAACCTAACGATCGTAAATTATTTTTTTACAATGAGCAAAATACGCTCCGGTGTTAAGTAACTGCGTGTGAACTGTGGTGACTGGTGGTCTCATATTTTGTGAATTGTCATTTCATAGCATCAGTGTTGTCGACGGCACAAAACTGTATAATTACTGTGTTATAAAACCTGTGAGATGTTGGGGAAGAATATTAGTTGATAAATTGGACTTTTACGACTCATTGGACTTATTGCGAATGTGTATTGAAACGTTTATCGCTATCCACGGGCGCACTGCTATGCGCCACGATTTGGTCCACTTTATAAGGCATACATCTTCAGATCACTATTGCGAAGGAGCCCTTTAGTTGCTGGAACTGGTAAGAAATTCCTACTGTATTTATATAAAAGTAACAATATATCTAACAATACCGTCGGTACACCTACCAAGGAGTCCTAAATAAATACGCAAGCTGCCACTAATAAGTTAACACCGAGTCAGTAACAACTCTAGTAATTTCCATATACATATGTACCTATATCCCTTTAATCGATGCATTGTAGTATTACAATCTGGCTAGGAGCCTGGAATGCATATATAAATCTATAAGCCATCGAGTACAGTGGAAAATAACGTGAACACTACACTTCCATTGGATACAACATGACATTTCCATTTCGCATTATCTAACTTCTTCCAAAAGTCATTTGAGTCAAATTATTTCAGAATAAAATTACAAAATATTAATTAAACGTGTTCCTAAATGTTATTATTGTGCCAGTTGCAACCGGTTTTGAACACGAGGCCACCACAAAACCAATGGATAGAAAGCGACATAACGCTGCTTACAAGCGCTTGACTCTGGGGTTATCATATTTAGTCTCGGAATACAGTCAATTTGAAACAATGACATTGTAACAAATTATAATACCTATTATTAAACGCAGTCTATTCAAGAAGGTTCTACAATAAAACAGAACAATTGCAAAATGTTATAATAGTCAGAACACCTACCAAGCAAAATATTCATGCACGTTTACTTGCTTAATTTATTATACATTGCATTCGTATTTATATCCGTGTTGTTTACCAAAGAGAGTGAGTGAGACTCATGAATTGTAGATAGCAATTGTGATGTAAAATGAACTTAGTTGTTTTCACATTACGGCTTTATATAACATTTCGATCTTTGACTGTGGACCTCACTAAAGGAAAAAATATTAATTTAGGTAAATTAATAAACGGAATCTTGAATATAATAGAACAATAGTTAAATATAATATCATCATTTGTAAAAGCTATAAACAAGTGAATGATATACACAGATAATGACACTTGCAAAAAGAGGTGTGTTTTAACAAGATACGTTCTGTAACACACCCACTTTAGGGTATCGACTGTTTCGGAGTTTTGTTTAATAAATGACGTAAAACAGATGACTATAGATGACAGATGACTATATTAATGTTAGCAAGGATAATTAAGTCCAATTCTCAGAAGTTTCTCGCCATCCCCAATTTTACCTTCCCGTACATTGAAGTCCTAATTTTCGGTATTTTATAGTGGTAAAAGATTATTTTTATTGCCTGGGTCTCTCTGATTTCTGTTCTTATTAAAAAAAAATTGACTGGGGTTAGGCCGTGTCGGATACGCCGTCGATTTAGACATGACACACATATAATTTAGTTAAGTGCGTTTTACAAACAAAAACGCACTCACATAAACTCACAAAATAACAATAATCAAAGAAAAAAAATTCAATTAAAAATATAATGAGATATATAAAAACAAAAAAAAATTTTTTTTTCCTTTTCCCATTCGGTTCGTTTCAAGCGTGTAATGAGTGTGTGCTGTGGCTGTAATTGGCCCTGGCTCAGCATTATGCTGAGGAGCAGAATGTTCCACAGCGCTGGTAATTCTGCCAGAGACCACATCAGCTAGTTTGCGCCTCAGTCGACTTCATAGACGTGCTAGTGTTATGAGCTAATATTAATAGCACACATGGACACGTCCATTCAGGGTTAGTCGCCTAGCCACTGTAACACTGCTCAGTAACATTTTAAAAGCCGAAAAATATAGTTTTTGCTTAAATATAATTAGTCCGTCATCTGTTATTTGGCTGACATATTTTGCCTGTAGGTGCGGTAATTTTGTTGACCGCAATATTTTTCTTCGAAATCATTACGAGTTTATACTTTCTTCAACTTTACATTTGGATTATTATTATTTGTTTATGCGATGTTATAAGAAACAGTGTCTGGTTTTGCTAGGTCTAAGGGTCTCCAAGAAATTAAAGATCAATACAGTTTATATCATTCGAATACTACTTTTCAAAATGATAATTTAATAGAATTTTTGTCACTTATTTTAAATCGATTGTTCCAGGTCGCTGTTCATGGCGTTACTCAGTATCAGAGGCGACTGGTACTTATTTTTGTGGATTATATATTGCAAAATCTACTCGGCCATTATAAGGCTGGTTGGCAATCACTGCCACGGCGGTGATAAGGCTCGATCCGTGATAAGCGCCAGCGGCCAGTCGTCAGGAGGCCTCCACAGAGTGCGCACGCGTCGCAGGAAACATCGTGTGAAGCACACAGTTGCACTAGTGAGGAGACCTTCCTTGAGAAAGATAGTGATGGCACCAGGAGCGAGTCCAGTTCAGGCAATGATGGAGGACAAGGAGAAAGCACTGCACTGTGCTCTTGCGAATGGTAAGTGCCAAGTTTATATAGGAAATTTACGTTTTTACTTCAGCTGTCAAATATAGATTGGATTTTAAAATATAGCATTCACAAATTATTTGTAGCGATACTTCCGCGGGGTTTTGGACCGCCTTGACGAGGAGGTCATTGTCAATGAAATGAAATCGACACAACGATAGACCGTAATCTACGAATCATAGATCTTTCAATAGAGTTTTAATTTTAAAGGAATCTGCTACTCACTTTGATTGGTGTTAGCTATCTCTCTCTCTCTGTGTCGGTAGCTCATGTCTGATCGTTGGGGTCAGTAAGGAAACATCTGTCTCCACCGTATTATGTGCAGCGCCTCTCTTATGACAGTGTACAGTTTTGTGGACTATGAGTCTTTCACTTGATCGATCCATCTGGTTGGTAAACGGCCACATGATCTTTTGGCTTCTGTGTGACCACCATCAGTTTTTCCTAGTTCTCGCCTCTGCGCATTGTATGGCCGAAATATGATAAAATTCGTTGGATTGTATTGGCCATATTAAATATTGGGTGCCTATGTTACTAGTTTATGTGGTCTCAATCATCGTATAACTTTTTTTAGAGTTGTTTTGATGACCCTTAGCGATGATGACCCTTTGCTGTCCGTATAATTTTTATGTTGCGAAATATTAATCTTCAAGTATGACAGAACGTCCTTGATATCCGTACCGACCGATTGACTGTATCTTTAAAAGCCGGCAACGCATTCGCGAGCCCTCTGGACACTCAGTCCATGGGCGGTTCTAAAAAAATAAATAAGTATGCTAGTTTATATAGTTCCGATGAAAACTTCAATAACTACTTATTGCCTGTCACACATGTCAACATATTGGCTTTGTACCAGAACGTGTGTAGTGAAATTTTATTCAACGTAAAAAGAACCAAAACAAATTGGAGCAGATAATTTATTTCAAAGTTAAATTTTTTACTCAATTTATCGCCCTTGAATATTAACCTCACAGTTTATTATTATAGAACATTAAGAAATAGTAATTTTGTTAATTCCTGATGCATGCATTGTCTTTTACGTTGATAGAACATTGTTAATGTAATGAATCCTTAACCACAAATAACATTTGCTCATGTTGACGGTGAAAGAAACCTTTATACCAAAATAGTACTTAAAAATCGACCTGCGTCAGAGGATTATCCACTCGAACGAACAATTAATTATGGCAAGATGTAGCAAAAACCTCTTAATAATCAATAAACGCGACTCATATCTGAGGTCGTACGTATCCCCGGCTGTGCACCAATTACTTTCTATGTGTGCATTTAACATTCGCTCGAACGGTGAAGGAAACGTGAGGAAACCGGCTTGCCTTAGACCCAAAAGTCGACGGCGTGTGTCAGCCACAGGAGGCTGATCTTGCCTATTAGATTGACAAATGATCATGAAGCAGATACAGAAGTCTGAGGCCCAGACTTGAAAAGATTGTAGCGCCACTGGTTTTATTTTTAATGTGTTCTAAAAAAAGGACCTTACGGGCTTACAGCGAAGAGGTTACTATTTTGTGTCGTTTGTAGAAATTATCTAGACGCAGTTAAATGAGTAATGGCTACGTAATCTGTATGGCAGATAGCCAGACGTGACCAGAGGTCTTGGGAAATCTACGTTACACGCGGAAAATTCGTGATATTACTGCGGGACTTTCATTTTCCCTTATTATCTGTACTTGATACAATTAACGATCCTTATTATAAAATGATGTAATAAAAATTTTCATCGCGGCATGGAAATATTCTAGTTGAAACTTAGGTTTTAATTCTTAAAAGCTTTAAAAGCTGTAATGACCAACCAATGTAATATGTTTTTCCAATAATAATAATAGTAATAATTAAAGCTCGTTTAATATCCAATTTACAAAAGTGGCATATACAGCTTAACAAATGTAAGTTGTATATACATTTTATAAATTTTTCTTGTTATCTTACGTATATATATCCTATATCCTAGCTACCTTCAGTGCCGGAACCTTCAAGGGTTAAGGTCTCCTCCAGCTTTTTCCAAATATCTCTGTCCATGGCTTACTTTCTTCATTCGCTTCCAGCTGACGCTTCTATGTGTTCTATCCATCTATTTTTTTGGACGCCCTCTTCTCCTTCCCCTTGGTCCTTTACATATACTTGTCTTGAAAGTCCACTACATACAAAGATTCTTGTCTTCTATCCACCTTTCTTTTGGGCGCCCTCTTCTTCATCTTGGTCCTTTCCATATACTTGTCTTGAAAGTCGACGACATACAATGATATATATATACATGCAGATAAATGATTAACAATATCTACCTATTCCTTTATTGTTCTCAAGTCAAAAACAGCCTAAAGGAAGGAAAACACATTGTAATTATGTATTTTGCCACATAATGCAACGTTGTGGGTTTTGTGTGCGTCCATAAATTTATGCTACGTAATAGAAACGTAACAAATTTTGTGTGTACTTTATTTATAATACACTTTTACTTATAAATTTAAAAAAATATAGTCTAAAACACATCCTTACATATTTTAAAATTAATGGCTGCTATCTCTATGAACGCGGTAAACTCAAAAACTCAAAGTTTTCATCGATTGACAGTAGATTCCCGAGGTAGGTATAGGTATGTAGTACGAGGGGGCCGATGGCTGGCCATGCGTCATGCTCGTGAACGGGTGCTACTTGTGGTGACAGGTCGTACTTGAATTCATGTATGCGGTGGTGTTAATTATTTCGACTATGTGTTTGCGTGTTATTATTATTAATTACTTAAGATGTCATATGGAACATGGTGTAATGGTTGCAGCTCCTTACAAAACGTTGTGTAAAAAAAACATGGCGATTAAAAAGAGTGGCGGAGAGTTTATTGCCAGTTCTTCTCTTCCGTTCTACGCCCTTGATTTGAGAACTGGCAGTAAATGTAAAATTAGAAGCATTAATATGTATTTCTTTACTGACGAATCACAAGTGTACATTGAGTTACCTACGTGAATAAATGATTTTTGAATGTTTTACTTTAGATAAATTGATTGCTAAAATTATTATTGTGAATGTTTCTAAATAATCTTGCCAATATTTAAGAAACCTTCCTCCTATCTAAGAGAAAGGTAGAACACAATTGAATGTTGATAGTGTAAATCACATCTTCTGTGGCTCCAGAAGAGCTTTATTGCTAAAGGTAGGCTATTAACAAGGTCCACTCCCGTATGTCCGCAACCACGACTTCTTCCTTCTACCGGCCCGACTCTTGCCTTGAATTTTGCCCTTTATTATAAGCTGCAACAACTCCGTATCGATGATTACACAAGATGTGTCCGAGATATGCGACTTTTCGTATTAGAAACTTAAAATTAACAGTCTTTTAAAAATCTCATAGCCGAACCTATTTTTAATATTAATCCATCTTATATTTTATATTATCGATTAATTGCCAAAAGGACAAGCGGTCTAATTGATTCTAATATTAGCTTAAGTGACAATATCACGAGGCCACAATTGAGTTTGATGAACGATTTCATCAACAAGGCGCAAGCTGACATAACGAAACAAGAATTATGATCTTGTGACGTCGGACCACGCCCACAGCAAACCTGATAGTGTTAATTGTCTTGAGATAGGTGGCTCAAATAAGATAATAAACAAATATGTAATATTTGAGAATGATTTTAATTGGAATTTTCGTAGAAAAATCTTATTTACGAGTGCATTTAAATAAAACATTTTATTACATTATTAAAACTTTCGAAAGCGATTCAAATTCAATTCAATTCAAAATCATTTATTAATTCAGTTCACACAATGTACACTTATAAATGTCAATAAAGAAATACATTTTATATGCTAAATGATTTACTAAATGTGGTTAAAATAAATCAGTGCATCAACCATTTTAGGTCTGGGCCTCAGATGTTTGTATCTGTTTCGTGATCGTTTGTCAATCTAATAGAGTAAGTAGGTGATCAGCCCCCTTTGCCTGACACACGCCGTCGACTTTTTGGGTCAAAGGCAAGCCGGTTACCTCACGATGTTTTCCTTCACCGTTCGAGCGAATGTTCAATGCGCACATAGACAGAAAGTCTATTGGTGCACAGCCGGGGAT
The DNA here is from genome assembly GCA_905332375.1 of Pieris macdunnoughi. Lineage (NCBI taxonomy): Eukaryota > Metazoa > Arthropoda > Insecta > Lepidoptera > Pieridae > Pieris > Pieris macdunnoughi. Next base: position 2,126,540 of record CAJOBZ010000062.1, read on the forward strand.
CGAACCTACGACCTCAGGGCAAGAGTCGCACGTTGAAGCAGTTGACGAAGCTCTTTGACGTTATGATAAGTGTCTGTCTACCTGTTATTTACACCTATAGCCGCGACAGGTATTTGCAATATTCCACTGGAATTTCTTGGTCTTTGTACCTAATTTATCTCACATCTTCGTTTCATAGGCTGTGTTTAGGTAGCTTATCTAATTTGTCTACAGTTATTAAGCAACCTGTTTTCCCATCGTAACTCAAATTTGCAATCTGTTCCGCCGTTATCAGGGCGCGACCGAATCCCCTGTCCCTCGTAAGGCGGGTACGATATGCCATCGAGAACTACGGACAGTATATGCCATTCAATTCTCTCAGAAGATAAACCACTCCTTATATGGAAATTGTATTCGTTTTTACGACAAACTCCCAAGCGAAATAAGAGAATTATTAATAAATAAATTCAAAGCTCTCGTTAAACGTAAATTAATCAATAAAGCTTTTTATAAATTTGACGAATATTTAAATGATCCTAATCCTTGCGATTGATTTGCTCCAGTACAAACAATTTGTATGACTCAAAACTTAGCGATTAAAAACAGTAGCGGAAAGTTTCTTGCCCGCTCTACGCCCTTGACTTGCGAACTGGTAGTAAATGAAAATTTACAATTAATTTAACTTCTTTTCTGACGTTCATAAGTGTACTTGTTTACCCATATGAATAAAGTTATTTTGACGTGACTTGACTACATCAATACCTTATAGGTAGCCTCAAGCGATCCCTTGAGGTCTAGTAGAAAATATTGATTTCAATAATTTTCTTACTGCAAGCTAAATCTGCTTGCAAATTGCATTGTTCTGGTGTTCTAGAATGCGAATGATACCACCCACCTCGTTTGTTTTTGTCATTTAAATGTCACAACCATTTGCACTATCTACATAAACATTTTAACAAAAACAAGTTTATTGTTCTGTCCTCTGAATTTTTATCGTTATCAATGTTCGTGTTATCGCTTTTGAAACAACTGAATTTCTAAAATTAATTATTATCGTCTTAAAGGGATTATTTTTTATTTATACCGCAATTTAAATGTTAAAATCAAACCTCAGCCCATCACACGCCCTTAAGATGGGCCCTCGGGGTTTGTCAGGCATTCTACCCAAGGGAACGGGGCTTATATCCGACATAGAAAGCTCAATTACGACCAGCTGTTCCAGGCCACTTGAGACCGAGACCCCAGTATTGAACCACCAAACTAAGTCAAGTGCTCCAACTGCTGTAAGGACTGTCATACCTAAAATAATATACCACACTCGGTTAGTTACTTACTAACTTAAGTTATACAGAAAGGAACCCAGGCTTCTGTGTAAATTTCTTAATGGTCCAGCCTTTTGAATAAGTAACTCTACATCCAGAGGTATCCTCAAGGCGTACATAATAACCTTAAACCCCTAGCTTTCAAAACGCTAAAGATTTAAACAAAACCCGTTTCATTGTCCACCATTTAGGTTTGGAACATCTTAATTCTACTCGATACGACCTCTAGATACTATCGATCTTCCTGTGAAACGAATGTGTAAAGAGTTTCTATAAATACGTTTATGCACATAAATTAACATTACACAAGCTACTCGTATAATGGGTCCAAGATTACAGTCGTAACTTAGGTCTCGTGCAAACAAACTATGTATTACATAATTAGTCAATCAGTGTATCGTTCACTTTTCTCGAACACGTTACAATGTATGCGTCGATCACTGTATTGAGTAATAAGAATGTATCTTGTATGCTGTGTGTGCTTTAATCCATGTGAATAGAAATGTATTTGCGCATCCCCTCCCCCCGAAAATAGCTCTGGTATGTCTGTACCATTGTCTCTGCTATTCAGCTGAGCAATACCCACTAAAACCTCGGGTAGTCCCTACAAAGCTCTCTAGAGAGGCTCTCGGGTCGCTCTAACAATCTACCGGGAATTTTATGGCATAACTATTTCGCTAAAAACCTCCGGTCCAGTTTACACTACATAGAAGGACATGGGTATATTTTCTCATCGTCTTCTGATCCTAGGATTTGTCTCTCGTTCTGCTGTCTCCTGTAGCATAAGAAGAGAAGTATACCATTACATACCTCGTTGCTGTTGACTAGTTTCTGGATAACACAAGGCAGAGCAAGGTATACCCACCACAGAACAGAGATTCAGACAAATCTATATGAAAACGCTGTAATAAGCTATACTTTTTTGGTTAACTACATATATTACTCTTGTAAGGGAATATGAATATTAAATAGAAGTTTTGAAGGGAAATTAAGGGTACAAATAATACTACATTACAAATAAGTTTTACTAAGTATGCTAATATTGACAAAGACAAAAATGTCTTGAATAAAATGTTGGACAAATAGCTATGCAACACATCAATTATTTGGAAGATAAATTATTGTGCTATTTGACACTTCATCGGACTCATGACTTATGATGGACTTTATGTGACGAATAGCGCTATAGTGTTTATCCTACCAATAAGTAATAAATAGCTAAATTTGGAACTTATGTAGAACTTATCCGTACATTGTGAAACAGACCCTTAGACATTAATTGTATTATTTTTTGCATATACCAATTAACGCTCGTTTTTCTTAAAATGTTTTAAATTTAAATTATATTATTTTTCCTCATTATTTTAATGGAAATATTATTATAGTAATCGCCTGGTGGTTCCAGGTTCGTTGATTTTATGTTTATTTTTACAAGTACGATTAAAAATATAAATATTGCATTGATTAAACACATCGACTTGTAAAAAAGAAAACATAAAGATTATTATTATTCAAGTAGTAGGTTGTTTAATGCTTATTTGAAATTTTATTAGCGTATTGGGGGCACGCCTGTCCAGGTCATCTCTTCATTCTCTAATGTGCAATTTACTTATAAATGTATAAATCGGTTCCATGTATTAATATATAAATAAAAGTTTATACTTAATTACTAGCTGACGGCAAACGTTTGTTTTCCATGTATATTATTTCTAGGAAACATTTTTTTAGTTCAATAAAAATAACTATCTACAATAATAACAAAATAGGGGTTGATCGTAGAGCGGTGAAAATTAGGGGTTGTATTTTTATGCTGTATCATAAAAATTAAAAACAAACATTTTTTTTGGGTGGACATCTTATTACTTAGGCGTTTGAAAGATAAATAGTTGACGATTCTAAGACTTACTGAATATGCATAAAAAATTTCATAAGAATCGGTTGAGCCCCTTCGGAAGAATACGGGAACGAACATTGTGACACGAGATTTTTAATATTAGATGTCTCAGTGTTGTAGATCTGTGGGGAAAACTGGAAAATTTTACGTCTTTATCAAATAGCTCTAGTTATGATTTACATAATATGCATTTCTTGCACGTGTGACGAGCGTGAATTTGACGTCATTCATTGATCGCATTATCTATGATTAACCTAGCATAACTCTTTAATCAAAGCAAATATATGTTATTATAGTCTAGACTTAACCATAATAATGGGAAGATTTTGTGTTCTCAATACTACAATTATAATTAATTTAACTTCTTTTCTTACGTTCATAAGTGTACTTGTTTACCCATATGAATAAAGTAATTTTGACTTGACTTGACAATAACCGTACCTACTATAGACTCGGATTAACCTGCAGCTGAGTTTCTTCTGCGGTCGTAGAGGCAGAATACGTATATGTATGTAGAACCAGCTGCCCACTGAATTTCCGAACCAATTGGACTTAGGGTCCTTCAAGAGGGTACCAATTTCTAAAGGCTGGCAACGCATTTGCGAGCCTTCTGGCAGTGTGAGTGGCCATAGGCGGTATCGAATAACTTGTTAGCCTTTTGCCCGTTTGACAACTGTTCTATAATTAAAATACTATTCATTGAACTTTTGAAAGTATGTGTGTCTGTCGTATGTTAACAACTAATTAGATTTGACATATGTAAGTCGCGACTTAAATGTTAGTCTCCCGTGTGTCAAGATCCGAAAAGAGTCTTGCGCTATCTCGTTTCTGTATATCAACCCTGAGTGATTTTGAATAGAAAACGTGTGTTCAAAGTTACACCGTTTTTCTAAATATAAATAAATGTTAGTCATTATAATTTATCAAAACAATTAAATTATTTCACTATACTAATATTATAACAGCTGAGTTTGTTAAGACGTAACCATGAAACTACAAAATAATTAGCAACTTAAGCAAATACAAAGTGTTTTTCCGTAAAATCCTTTTAAATTCAAATAATTATACACGCAATTATAATCTAAATCATTGTTAAAAATTGTAATTTTTCGGACTTTATTTAAATATGTATATTAATTTATATTACAATTATCTTTCTTCTAGCTTGATTATCCAGTTTAAAATACGTTTAATCATGATAGTTTTACAATTGTATTTATAATTATAAAAACATACATATAGCTACAGAACAGTATGTTTATGTGGTTATACTGTAAAACAAATACATATTTACGTATTCTAATAGTATACTACAGTGGTCTTTAATATATAGTTTACCACCCCTTATGTCTAACGCCTATGAAATCTTGGGAATATTTCTTAACAAAATATGTGTACAAAATAAGGTCTCACACCACAAGAGTCGATTAATTTATAATTAAATTATGTGGTTATTTTTCTCTATATGTGCGTCAGAGACAACACTGTAAGCTACAACTCGGGTTTATAAGAAACCGTATATTAAATTTTTCAATATCAAAAATTTGTAGTGGTACATACTACATATCCAGTGTACATTATTTCATAGAATGTAACAAAGTTATAAAACCAAACACGTTTTTAAAGCCATTTTGCTTTTAAAAAGCTTTATAAAACAGATAAAACTGAAGTTGTAATGTTTCGAATGGTTAACTAAATTTAACAATGAGAGCTATGCAACCTTTAGATTAGATTTGCATGTTTGACATACCTAGATTGAAGATAGGGCGAAACGTATAAGAGAAAATGAGATCGCGGTCCCTTGAGCTCTCACGTCGCTTTATTTCCGATCCTAAAATAGCCTCAATTGCATAATTTGATCTAAATAAATCTCCTTAACCTATATCTGTGTATCAAAGTGCGCTGGCTAGAGTATGGTTGATATTTCCTTGAGTTGGGTACAAAGTCCCTTCTATTGGCAAGCGTACGTTCACCGAACATTTGTCTACGTAACCAACGACACGACAATTCAGTCGTTGGTTATACGATTCAAAATTCTATATGATTAAACATATGCCAACACGACAAAAATTATCTTTATTCACACGTTTCTGTCTGAAAAATTATAATTATAATAAACTAATTAATAACTAATTATAATTATTATAATTATAATTATTATTATAATTATAATTATTATTATAATTATAATTATTATTATAATTCTTTGTCCCTCAATCTACACACCTATAAAATAGCTCTATGTCAAAACTCTTCATAATCAACGATGTAAGCCCCAGTTTCATATTGCGTGTGTGTATAGTGCCCTCAAGTGCACCTTCGTTGCACTCTCCTAGGACTTTTTGTGGTTATCATACTTATAAGTCACGACTCTTTCCTTCAGTTCAGTGTATACCTCACAAAATGTAATTAATTAATTCATATGATGTAATTACTAAAACTTTAATAACTTGGTAACAGATTGATAACTTGTGTTTGCTGCGGCGAAATACTAAATATTATAGCCTGTACCCAGGCGGATACGACAGTAGTTAATCTCTGATGACGTCATTTACAATTCTGTTTTTAATTTATGTTTTGCCACAGATAAACAAAAGGCGCGGCAACTAAAACCTCATCGTATTGGTCGATTTGGTTTGTGGTACGATTGATATTCCGTGTCGCTACGTCAGCCATTTTGATGTGTGCATGTTTTTATAAACGATATCGTTTTTAGGCGGAAATATAATTTATATTATGATTTTAGCCAATAATTATTCTAAATATATAAATATTTGCGGCAGCAGCATAATAGCACTGTTGGCCTAGTCTTCAGCGTGCGTCTCTCATCCCTGAGGTCATATGTTCGATTTCCGACTTTAAATTTAAAAAAACATAGTGAGGAAAACCGGCTTGCCTTAAACCCAAAAAGTCAACGGCGTGTGTCAGGCACAGGAGGCTGATCATCTACTTGCCTATTAGATTGACAAATAATCATGAAACAGATACAGAACTCTGCGGCCCAGACCTAAAAAGGTTGTAGCGCCACAGGTTATTATTATATAAAGCTTTGAACTGAATTTTGTCCACAATAACCATATAAAGAGGCCAGTGTATTGTCTACTGCTGTGCATGTTTCTACAATATTTTTCTTTATAAGTAGGTGATCAGCCTTCCGATGATGCTCCTGGAGTCTGTAGAAAACAATGCTTTGTTTGGTAACAAATACAAAACCAGAAAATAATGTAGAGATAGAAAATATTGACCAGGACTTACGTAAGCTTGTGTAAGTGAAGGTTAAACGATAGATACGTTTTAGCTTACGCAACAAATTAATCTTGTATTACCAATTACAGATAAAATATGTTTATAATGAAGTTGTTAATTACGTTTTAACTATGGAATTTATTTACTTAAAAAAATAAGCTACTATTACAGATTTCTCTACTGCGGCAACTGTGTAAACTCAAACTCAAACAAAAACAAAGACATTTAACTGTCACAATTCTAGAAGTGCATTCAGTTTATGACTGATACCTGTGTCTCATTCCTAACTCTATGGACATAGAACGGTCTACTATAAAGCCAACCATGAACCAATCAGGGACAGCCATCGGATAGTTAACAATTTGAGAATTTTAAGATTGTAATTTGACGGTTTCACTTCGATAGATTACAATCTAACGAATAATAATACGTTAAATTGTAAGCAGTACGTTGAGTTCACAATCTTTCGACAGTTCACAATCTCGCGAGCCAGATTACAATCTAACAGTGTTTACAATTTTACGGTGACATTTTTGAGAGAATTGATATGTCTAATAATTTAAGTGTATAAAAAACAATTTTAATTTAAAGATATATTTTTTTTTTTAATTAATACATATTAATAAAAGTGCGTGTGTACAAAGTGCACACTACAGATGTCAGAAGTGAAACTTTGGCAAACTAATTTTTAAGTCTTGTTCATATTTATACAAATATAAAACTTTAATTTTCCGAGACTTAGAGGGAGGGAAAAGGGAAGATATGTTAGGAATTTAATAAATTTAATTATCGTTAACATATTAAGTGTCGAAAATTAATACAAATTATAAATTTAATTTATTTCTTCGATGATAAAAACACGTGGCATTTTAATTTACAAATCGTCATGTGAGATTTCAATAATTTTTTTTGCATAAAATATAAAATATCTAGTAATACATATTTCATATCATCTTCGTGACGTTTTCGTAAAAATTTACCCTCATGCGCCTAAAGAAGTATCACTTTTAGCTCATATATACCATCTATACATTAAGTACATAGTCAATATTGTTCCAGTGTCACTCCGTACAAGGCGCGTCAGCCAGTTTGCCCCGTTATTGATCGCGCTGGTGGGGCTACCTGCGCGCGGTAAGAGTCAACTAGCCCATCGCCTCTCCCGACATCTTAACTGGAATGGAGAAAGCACTAAAGGTAATACACTGTTAACTTTCGGCGAAGAGAAAGCTGTTCTGCAGGGTGCAATTTTGTTAGCGTTCGACAGCGCGTTCCTGATTGTGATTGTTCATATTACGTCCATTATCGCAATCAAAAGCACGGTTTCATCTTTTTTGTCTTCTCAACCCCCTTTATTGTTTGAGATTGTTCTATATGTCAATAATTTTATTAGTATGTATGTATATATGTCTACACTAAACATAATTCAAAACTTCCTTTATGAGCTCGCTTAATTTAAACAATTGATATTTATTTCCTTATATCGGTAAAACGTGATGGGTTACGTAGCTTATGTATTATCACTTGTAAACACTGCACTTCAGGAAATAAATGTTTTCTAATAATAGACCATTGTTCGCGATAAACCTATTTTTGATAAGTCATCATCACTGAATCATCGCATTTTAAAAAGCTATTGTAGCTTAATTGAGCAGTGTTGGCTTAGTGGTTCCAGCGTGCCACTCTCATCCCTGAGGTCGTAAGTTCGATCCCCGACTGTGCACGATTGGAATGTGCAAATTCTTTCTATGTGCGTATTTAAAATTCGCTCAAACGGTGAAGGAAAACATCGTTAGGCTTGCCTTAGACCCAAAAAGTCGACGGCGTGTGTCAGGCACAGGCTGATCACCTGCTTGCCTATTAGATTGACAAATGATCGTCGTTTCGATGACAGAAATGTGAGGCCCAAAACTAATAAAAAATACGTTTTTAAGGTTCCACAAACAATTATATTTTAATTATTTTACTCATTTATATTAATATAGAGATAACTCAGTAAGGTAAGTTAAATAAACTATATCGGTCGCTCAGATAGTTCAGTGCTCTTTGTAAAGAATTTGCTTATTAAATATCAGAAAAAATATAATTTAATCATTATACAATTTATTGAAAAAAGTTATCTCTATCCATACACCAGACTTATTTTAAATGTCTATATTATTAACACTTATTTAGTTTAGTTTCATGCCCATGATAACCACTCTGCCTTGACCTGGTTTGTCTTGAAGCCAGGTATCTGTGTATATTTTATATTATACTTTGGACTAGAATGTAGGACACATTGCTGTTGGCAGAATATATTTATAATTTCATATGTATAAAGTGATATAATATGAATAACCATACACTTTCTATTTCATACAGATTTTTAGCCTGTTCTGGTAATAAGAACATATTATTATAGCTTTATTTATTCCAAACTCATTAAGGTTCAAAAAAAGTAAGAATATTTTATATGTTAGTAATGTGTAGTAATCTTAATCTATGTTAGTATGTGTAACATTAGTATATTCAAAGTTTGGATCCCATCTGGGTAAAAGCCTCCTCCATTTTTTTCCATTTTATTCTATTTGTAGCTGTAGTAATCCAGTTTCCGCCTGCTACTTTGACTATGTCATCCACCCACCTTTTTTGGGTCGACCTCTGTTTCTCTTACCAAGTGGACCAGTCCATTTTGTAGTTTGTACAGTTTATCTTTTGTCGATGTATCGAGAGATATGTCCTGCCCATTGCCATTTCATTCTTAAGGCGTGCCTAAGAGCATCAGTTAATTTAGTTTGTTGGCGTATGTCTTTGTTCTTTATCTTTTGTATCTTCTTAATTTTCAGTATGCTCCTTTCCATAGCATGTTGTGTCGTAAGCAATCTGTTTCTCACTTTGTTAGTGAATAAGAACATGAGAACATTTAAAAACAAAAACTTGGTTTCAATTACATACTAATATGCATTATTTTCGAATGCTATTTATTGGATATAAACTAGCCGTCTAAGCTGAGACAATAATAATTGTAGTTCGAAAAATGTGTATGTAAAGAGTCCGAGATATCTAGAACGAAAAATCCTTTTGAAATCCTTTCGAGGGCCTTTGTAATGAAGACGTTTAGGAAGCATATAATATATATGATGCAGGGATGCTCATGCGTTCATATATCAAAATGGTGAAGCCTTTCTTCCTTTCAGCCTCTCCCCTAAATTTCCAATATGACCGGTTTGCTTTGCATCTAACGCCTTTCCTCCACCCTCACCAGGTCTGTCCACCATGGGAGGCCGTTCAAGGCTTTGCCCTATCGGCCACTCCGTTCTTCGGGCAACGTGCCCCTGTGAACCCATTAATATACAGGAAAGCAATAAGTAAAATTTTTGTTCCAGTATTCGACTGCAGTGAATATCGCCGACGTCACATGGCCCTTTACGGAACTCACGACATCTTCAGGGCGGATAACCAGCAGGGTTCAGCTATACGCCGCCAGAGTGCGCAAGAGGCGGTACAAGACGCAGTTCTGTGGTTGAAGGAGGGGAATGGTGTTGCTGTAAGTAGCTTTTTAACTTCACATTTTCGATGACGCTTTGAGACGCTTTTTACGCTAAGAACTTACAAAGGTTGTATGGTATGGTATGGTTGGTGGACGCAGTTTCCGCACTTACACTCGTACTCGGTCCATTGTGCGTAAAGTCCTGGCTAACTAAGCCAGTCTAGCTCCTTCCAGAAGCACAGAAGTCTACTGGGCACTTCCTAGGCTTCACAGAGCGACCTCACTGCTTGGAGGATTTCTGCACATTGTTTAGCAACAGCCTCTCATGGGTGACTGATTCCTCTGCGCTGAAACAGTCTCTGCACATGGGGCTGTCTGTCGCGCCTAGAAAACGATAATGAGACAATGGCCCGTAATTGTCCCTATCATTGTTTTGAGATTAGTTCTGTTTCGGTTTAGAAGTCGCTTTGTGGGTTAACTGCTGGCAGAACCGGTACTATATGGTTGTATACAGTTAACGTTTAGAAGAAGATCAGAAGATGTTTAAGCGCGGAGTTTAGGAATATAAACAATTTCGTATAGATATTAATGAAATAATGTGATGCGCCGTCATTCTCTTATGTAGATATAAAGTGATTAGTACTTCTTCCAGTTGAAACTAAATGTTTTCTGTTATCGTGTATGGTTTAACATTTAGAGCAAATGTTTTGACATTAGTCGTGAACATGAAGTGTTTGCTAGGTGCCATCTGCCAGCGATCTTAAAATAGAATGCATTTGAGAATGTTTCTCAGAATCGTTTATATCAATTATTTTTATTCTCACAACCATGGTCGCACATGTCCAATTTTGATATTATTGTTTCATTAACTAACTTTGTATTTTTATCTTTATTGTTATCTTGCACTTTCAAAAGTAAATTTGTAAGTGATGGTTGAATCTTACTCATAAAATTTAAATCAGTGCACAGTGCACACTGTTGACTATAGTACTGTCTCTTTTTTCACTGCAAAATCATAATTTATCAGAGAGAGAGAGAGAGAGAGAGACGAAAGAGTAATTTCTTTAAAATAGTGGAATCATACGATATAAAAGAGGGATAGGACGCTCCCAGTCCTTTGCCCCTCTATCATATAAAATACAGATTAAGTTTTTATTTACGGGGCTTAATATTTTCTTTATACGATTTAAAAAGTTTATTTATGGAAATAAGATTTAAGCATTATTTTCGCAATATATGACATATGCCAGAAATCGTATTGTAAGAATATTCTCGTAAAACCGTTTATGATTAATTCAAAAACCAGGAAAACGAAAATAATTAAAGTTATTTTATAACAACTCAATTGAAAAGGTGCAAAGGTTTGCAAAACTAATTATGGACATGACAAAACATTATTCACAAACCAAATTTCACACTACATAACACGAAAACGCGTTATAGTGTTACCGCGTTATACAGGGGATTTCTGTAGGTGTTGTTTTTTATTGTAATCCCGAGTTCAATATGAACCGATTTTAATGTGGGATATTGTGAACTAAATTGAAATAGAAATAGTTTTAAATTAAACTCATCCCTTCCAGATATTCGATGGAACTAACATAACTCGCGACCAACGCAGAGAATTGAACGAATACGTCTCCGAAATGGGGTTCAGAATTCTGTTCATCGAATGCGTTTGCGAAGACCAAAACCTTCTAGAGAGAAACATCATTGAAATTCTACACTACTCAGCTGATTATAAGACAATGAGCGAAGAGGAGGCTGTAGATGACTTGAGGAAGAAATTGGAACATTACATGAGACAGTACGAGCCAATTGACGGCTCGGTGGAGAACATAGGTTTTGTGAGGGTGGAGGATATGGGGGAGATTGTCACTGCGCACAAGGTGGCCGGGCAAAAGGAGTCGGGGATACTCGGATACTTGTCTGGGATGCGAGCTTTTCCACAGACCATATATTTTACCCGGGTAAGTTCGACTTTTTTAGAAGCTAAGTTGTAGTCCTGTTCATGGGCAAAGTTAGCTCGGAGCCCAGCCGTGTAAATCTACTGAACAGTAGTTCTCGCGTGAGACGTAAATTGAAAATATAATGATCTAGAGCAAGGGTCATTGTTATTTATAACTGGCTGCACACGCGAACTTCGTTTCTCCGTAATATGATGTTTGTACTTAGCCTACGTTATAGGCTATATACCTAAAGTGACCATTTCATCTTTGACTCAAAATGGGACATTGGTTTAATTTAGGTCAAATAATAAGTAGTCAATCGAAAAAAAAAAAATTTTTAAGTTATTTATTTGGAAAAAGTTAGTCGGCTTAAAAGTTACGAATCACAAAATATAGAATGTTTAGTTATATTTATATTTATCAGAAGAACAAAATTGTGACGACTTCAAATAAGAATGAAACTATTGGCACGTTTTTTTATATACTGTTGCTTAAATTATAATAAAAACCTAAGTACTAAATAAAAAGTGTTTTTAAATGTATTTTCCCAATTTATCTCTATTAAAACCTTCCTCAGAGTGCAACAAATAAATAAAAAACTAATTGGTCCAGACGTCCTCGAGTTTTGCGCTTAGCAATATATATTGCGATTTTTATTTATGTAGTTTTAATACGTTTGTTAGATGCTATTAAAACTGAACAATGATTTTGGATTAAATATAAAGCGTCTGCGGTTTCTCTGGTGTAGCAAAACTGAGGAACGTTGCGCCTTATTAAGTGAAAGTCTCTCATTCACTCATTTTAAAATGTGTTATGTTTGACAGCAAAAATAAAATAAATAATGGTTTTACAAACAGATATTTTCGCGCACACGAGTACAAATATAAAGTATAGTACAAATTCTATCGATTAAACTATTGTGTCTATCGAAAACTTTAACCAATATATGTTATTTAATTTATTTATTGCTGTCCCAACCGACAAATATATTTTATAATAGTGACATTACGATAACATCTATTATCCAAGACGTCAACATGTTTTCCCAAGAAATCCGGCTTCTTATTACTTGATAATAATTATTTATAATTGCAATAATTATAAACACACTTGTTTATATTGGATGCAACCCAATTGCATTCAACTTGATATTTTTATAAATCCTTTGTGATGTCATGTGACGATAAAATTCATAATTTTTAATTTAGTATGAAAATGCTACACATTCATTCATGTTGTATGCATTTTGCGCTTCGTGAAATTTCATGCTTTAAATACTTTATAATTATGAAGGTTTTATATAGGGAAGAATCGAATATCATTAGATATTATCTACATAAATAAAATATAGATAAAAAAAATTCCTTGAGCTTTGTAAGCGTTTTTATATAGAAAAAAAATTGGAAAATAAAGAAAACATGGAAAAATTTAGTTTTATTTAGTAAGGGTTTTATTCCGGAAAAGCGAACAGTCTAGGGTAGCGTAGTAAAATGTTCCATATGTTGGTATGTAGCTACAAAAAAGGTAGGCTAACTAAAAATCATATTAAGGCGAAACGAAGTACGCCGAAGCTAGTTTTATATATATTATTATATACGTACGTAAATTAATAAATTTTTAAAAACATGTTAAAAAAAGTAGAGATTTTTGTTTGATTTTGGTAAAATCTAACGAATTGTGCACATCAGAACATGGTCTTCGTTAAATTATAACATAACCTAATGTTGGTCATAACTTGATTTATTGGAAAACATATTGAGTGGAGAAAATAAACACTATACTATAAAGACCAGAGTTGAGTTACATATAATATAAATAAATATAGAAGGCCAGAAAAACCACATCTAACGACTTACGCTAACGTTTCAAACTTCCTTGCAATTTAAATGTTTTTGTTATAAAATTTTAATTAAATTAACTAATTAATTATAAGACTTAAAAACTAATTAAGCTAATTAAAAATTTTCGTTTGCATTCACTGAACTTTGCTTTAGGGTTTATTCTGTTTTTCCAATTACCTAGCTGTTGTTTCATCTGTTTCTTTTCATCTCAACGTAAAGGTATTATGACAGAAAGAGACGAAGATTAATGATAAAAACAATTTCTACAGCACGGTGAGAGCGAATACAACGTCCTGGGCCGCATCGGTGGTGACGCGAACCTGTCCCCACGTGGTGAGCGATACGCTCACGCATTGGCCGAATATATCAACAGGATCGCAGGGCATGAACCAATGGCGGTATGGACTTCGGAAATGAGGCGCACAAAGCAGACGGCAGCTGAAATTATGGCCCCGAAGAGAGCTGTTAGGGCGTTGAATGAGTTGGATGCGGTAAGTAACTTGCTAGAACTGTGTTGCAGTGGCAGTGTGACCCCTTAATATCAGATGAACCGCTAGCCCGTTAGCCCCTCTAATAAAAAAAAGTTTTTCGATCATTTTGACGCTTTAAGTTATAAAAAAATGATTTTTTCCCAAATTAGATATAGTGTGCGCGGTAACTTATTTGATTTGCTTTCATTTATTCACAAAAATTATATAATTTTGTATTTAATAGTAAGTACAGTAGAATTTACATACAACGACTTCGCTTGTAACGACTAACCGGTTTTAACGACGATAATGTTTACTCAAGTTAGGTACTCGGAAAATATAACTCGATGCGACTCCAGTTTAAGCGACCGACTGCTTATAGCGACCATTAAGTATGATACGTCCGGCTAAAACGGCGCGCAGTGTTTTGTTTACACAACCTACGCACCAATATCACCAACTCTCTCTCTGAAGGTTGCGGAAACGCTCAATGTGTTTGTTCAGACGTACTTCGATGACGATTTTATTAAAACAATGATATCACGAATTCACAATACTGTACGAAGTTTTTAAGAGAGGTTTTAAGAGAAACCATCATCAACATCAAACTCAAATAACAGATAACGTTAGTTAGTAACAGAGTTTTTCGTGTAGTGCGTGTGTATGTAATTTATTATATATTCATAAGTTGTTACGATTTTTTTACCTATCAACGATAAATTATGACTTGTACTTTGGATTACTCGTTGTAGATAGTGTTCATTTAAATAAGCTGTGAATACATTATCTCAGATATAAATCAGATATCTTTGTCTATTCATATAGAATCTTGATCCGTGGCATAGATAAATTCTTTTGTTATGATTTTCTTCAAGGTGATTTTTTTTTCTTTAAAACGAAGTGAATTACACATATATAGAGTACTTACAATATTCTTAACCTACTTAGTAATTATAATTTAAAAAGTTTCGTCCCGGCAGCGTTTCCTCACTGTATTGCGTTTATTCGTTGAGCGTGGAAAACACCTTTTTACTCTTGGTATACATTTGTTTATAATAGGCCCTTTTATATATATTGTCTTTTTATAAGTAAACTAGCAGATCCGACAGACGTATTGTACACACGTCTTACATACAAAAAAACTAATAATCATTCTCGACACCACACAAAAAATTTCATCAAAATCTGTCCAGCCGTTTAAAATTAGTTCGGTGACATACACACGTACAGTAGAATTATATATTCATATAAAGATATGATATAAACACTTTGCCATTATTTAGTTTTCTGTTATATTAGACACACGATAGCCGAACCAGCGCATATTATTTTACCAAGGTAATGGAGCACAAAAAAATTAAACAAATCTGACGGCTAGTTCTCAAGCATTGTAGCCCCTGAATTTATCTATATAAATAAATAGTATAAACTCCCTTTACACTGAGTTATGTTGAAGTAGTTTTAATAATTAAATTTCGTTGCATTCATAATGGATTTGCATCGTGATAAAAATTCTGACGAAAGAATCATATGATTTATGACATGACGGGTATAGTATTTGTTTTTATAATCGCATTATGATAATTAAAAATATCGTGGAAATATACCATTAAATGTTATATTATGAAAGTTTTAGCTTGTTTTGGTTTGGAGATACTGAAAAATATATATTAACGAACATTAGTGATTATAAATTATTTAAATACAAGTTAGTATATTATATATCTGTTTCCATAGAACTGTTTTGACCTAGTGGCTTTAGTGGGCGACCCTCATCCCTGAGGTCGTAGGTTCGATCCCCGGCGGCCCACCAATCTTTCTATGTGCGCATTTAACATTCGCTCAAACGGTAAAGGAAAACATCGTGAAACTGGCTTGCTATGACCCAAAAAGTCGACGGCGTGTGTCAGGCACAGGCTGATCACCTACTTGCCTTTAAGATTGACAAATGATCATGAAACAGTTACAGAAATCTGAGGACCAGCCCTAAAAACAGTTGTAGCGCCACTGATTTATTGATGAATCTATGTTCAAATATATTTTATATTAGTTTTTTTTAAATATGTGTGTATGAGTGACGGGATTTCGAGCAGACAGTAATTAAGCCTAGACAGCTTTAGGTAATATATTTGCTCAACTTATCTTTGAGTGCACTTCAAACCATATGTAGTTTAATACAGATAAAGCAATTATGTTATACTAGTAATGCCCAGGCGTTTAACCTGTATGGCGTAATTTGCAGTTTACAATATGGCAATTCAAAAGAATGCCGGAGAGTTTCCTACCAGTTCTTCTCATCATTGATTTGGGAAGTGGTAGTAAATTTTGTTGTTTTTATTGACGTAACATTAGTATACACCTATATTTATATCATAAAGACCAAGGATTTAATTGTTTGCATTGAATAGGCTTCGAAACTGGGCCTATTTTAGCTTTAGGATATTTTAAAAAAAGTTCCGTATGAAATTACAATAGTGTAAGTGTAACCATATGAAAACGACCGATTCAAATTCCAATATTGCATACGCTGCGGAAACTATTGACAATAGAGCAAAGTGATGTATTACCGTTTTATAGAAGACTTCAATCTACAAAAAAATAATAAATTTAAATGAAATCATCGCTCCGCACGAGATATAAAATTAAGCCAGGTAATTGGCAATGTTACAAAATATGTTTAGACATTAAGAAAAGGATATCGAGTTAATAATTGTTTTAGATAACTGTAATCATTGTTTAATAACAGAAATATAGAGTATTTACGATATTCCTAACCTAAATAGTAATAATAATAATTAAATGTATAAATCGAAAACTAAAATTATTTTAAAAAGTTTGGTCCCGGCTGTGTACCTTTAATGCATTTCCATTCTGTATTGCGATACTTCGTTGAGTGAGGAAAGCACCAACTTTAGTGCATTTGAACCCCATGGCCCAAAAGTCTGCTTCAACGGGAACAAATTCAAAGTTGGAGGAAAGACTTTTATTTTAGCCGTTTATTTTCGCCTGCTCTGTGGCCGCGCCAGCTTTTGTGCTTGTCTTTATTTCACCATGATCCATAAATCTACATAGCTAACATATTTTTGAAGTTATACTTCTTTTGGCGCGTTGGGGAAAAATGATGGGACTAAATTTTTACAATGCGCGCGCACACCGTCACAAAAAACCGACACCCTGAAGTTAGCTATAGTTAACATTTTGTTTTTTTTTGTCGTTATACTTCTTTTGGCGCGTTAGGAAAAAATATGAGAGTAATTGTTTTCTATTGTTAGTGTCGTTGTTTCTACAAACGTAGAATGATAGGCGAAAGATAAAATTTTTGAAAAAAGTAAATAGTTTTCAATTGTTTTTCTGACCAATTATTTGTTATTTTTGTTACACCAACGGTAAGACAATAAAGGTTTTATTTTTTATTATTATTATTATCGTTTACAGGGCATTTGTGAGGGTCTTACATATGAAGAGATGCAAGAACGATTTTCACAAGAGTTCGCCTGGCGTGATCAGGACAAATTGCGGTACAGATATCCGTGGGGGGAGTCCTATATTGACATTATGACACGACTGAGGCCAGTTCTCTCAGCTCTGGAGGATGAAGATCACGCGGTGGTGGTGGGGCATCAGGCGGTGTTGCGATGTATGCTCGGATACTTCCTGGATGCTAAGCTTGGTAAGTTATGGCCATATGTTATGTTATATGTTAGCTTATGGTCCAGGGTCTACTTGGAGGGAGAGAAATATATCAATTTTAGTAATTTTACATAAGTGCTTTGGTTTATTGACGCACTATAAATAACATTTTGAACAGAAGTTAATATTTTTAACGAAAAGGATACTATATATATATATAACTTAAAGCAGTCAGTCCCCTACCTGTACCCCAATCATTACCCCGTCTTATAATGTTATTTATATGTTTATATTAATTGTATTTGTCTTGCAAAAATATACACGACATTTATGATAAATAGGTAAATGTTTTTATCTTATCAATTCAGTTTATATTTTAAATCATATGACATTTTTCTAGAATGTACGTCTCTAGAAGTTATTATATATATTATGTTAGTCTTTATGTATTGATATATCAGTGCATGCAGTTAAATCTAAAAACCTCCTTTTTAAGTAATCAAGGGACAAAATTGGCTGTCAAAAATTAATCTTGAATTGTATAGGAAAATAACGTTTTGTATGGCATTATTTTGTTAACGTAATAATATATTTTAATGATGTGATATTTTATCACTACAAATAATGTAAGATTTAATTAAAATGATATGACTCATAATGTATATAAGTTCTACGTAATATTCCTTTTGAGAAAAATTTGCACGCCATTATGTGTGGCAGAATATGCGAACATCTTGCAAGTAGTATTGTCTTTGATTTACATAACCTTTACACATTTAAAGAAAAAACTGTTTGACCAGATTGAAGTTATGTATTATTATAAATTTATGGCTCACGGTGTCCTCTATTTTTGCCAAAACCCTCCATCTTTTAGTCGATACCAACTCCGGGGTAATAAATACAGATAAGGCAACTTTCTCTACAGCTGTGATACGTTTTGACATCCAACATCTTTTGTCTTCAGTCACCGTGACCACGCACGCTGTAAAGCACGCGAAACGTCGGATAAATTTAAAATTATGTTAAATAGTTGTAAATTTATATAATACATAACTTCAATCCGGTCAAACAGTTTTTTCTTTCTTGCAAGTAGTTACATTTTTGTTCATAAAATATTATTATTCAAAATAGTAGTACTGTACAAACTGTAGTTCTTTACCCAATTGTTTTGAACCTCAAACTAAATAAAAATTGTGGTAAAAAATCTAAAAATATCACAAACAACTGTACCAATAAAAACACAGCCTATTTTAATATGAAACAATAAAAATTGCAAAAATATATTGTTTGGTATCAGCGTATATAGGTTGTATTAAGCGGAAGTCCATTTCGAAAATGGATTACAACGTGCGAATTAAATCAGGAAGTCAAAAATTTCAAAGATTTTTTTAAAACATTTTCTTTCATCTTCACTTGGCAACTATCGCATCTGAATTGGATCCTGACAACTTCTAATTTGTACAAAATTTTGAATTTGTAATGGTCCTTAACCAATATAAATATAAAATAATTACCAATTTATTTATAAAAGCTTGCCAACACAAAGTAATAAAAATAAAATACAATTTTTAATGAGACAAGTGTAATGGAAGTAACTATAAACAATTATATCTAATATATAAAATTCTCGTGTCTCAATGTTCATACCCATACTCCTCCGAAACGGCTCGACCGATTCTTATGATATTTTGTATGCATATTCAGTAAGTCTGAGAATCGGCTACTATCTTTCTTTCAAACCTATAAGTGATAAGGGGGTGTCCACCCCAAAAATTTATTTTTATTTTTTAGAAAAAAAAATTAGTTTAATATTTTTATGATACAAAAATACATACAACCCCTAATTTTCACCCCTCTACGATCAACCCCTATTTTTTATTATTGTAGTTATTTTTATTGACCTAAAAAAAGTTTCCTAGAAATAATATACATGGCAAAGCAAACGTTTGCCGGGTCATGTATTACTATAATAATTTAAAAATAGAATTCTCTACACTGTCATTCGATTTCGTATGCTTAAACGGTATCCTCATTTCACGGAAGCGACGATTAGTTTAACAATCAATCATCGGTGATATATCACGACCTACATTGTTTATTCTTAGATCGTGATTCTAGAACGTTATTGTTTATTGTAGGCATTATAACTTGTATTGTGGCGTTCATGGGTTACTTTTTAGGGGCTTTTTTTAATAATTACATAGGGAGCGTTCAAGTATTACGTAACAACGAATTGGGGGGGGAATGATGACCGAGATGCTTATATTTTAATGAAACGTATTTTATATTTAATATAATATGTCAATAAATATAATCCATATGGGTTGCCTAGCAAATTTCAGTCCAGAGTATGTTTAATTAATATTAAAAAAAATATATTTTTTTAAACATTTCACCGGTATGATTATTAGATAAATTCTATACCAATCGAAAGTATGAAGCCCATAGAATATGAAAACGTTAGGTTGTTTTTAATCAATTAATTATTGATGTGTATATTTTTTATGTGACACTAAAGTATATATTATACATCTTTAGTAAAAAAGAAAGTTATAGTGATACATATATAATACTACCCTGATTAAAAATATGGATTGAAAAAAATAAAAAAATTTACTACATGCTAATTATAAAAATAAAAAAAAATTATAATATTAATTAAACATACCTACTCTGGACTGAAATTTACTAGGCAACCCATATGGATTATATTTATTGACATATTATATTAAATATAAAATACGTTTCATTAAAATATAAGCATCTCGGTGAAGGTCGTTGTATATCGGGATCTTATACTATTTGTAAAACGTTACGATGAGGGACGGAGATTGAATTACGCGTTATTGTTAATATTATTTTCGACTTTCCAGTCACTTTCAGGTATAAAGAGTCACTGGGTGGTCACTAAACGTTTTACTATGGGGGTTAATAATCTCCAAAAATTGCGTGACATAATACTTGAACGCTCCCATATCCTGTAGGATGATTCATGTGTTTTTTTTAATATAATAAACGTAAATGGACAGGAGGATCACCTATTGTTAAGTGGTATACCGCCCATAGACACATTGCCAGAGGGCAAGCAACTTGCGAGGTTGCAGATTTTTTTAAATTGGCACACTCGTTAAAGGAAAAGGATTAATGCCTGATTTTCTTTTTATTTAAACTATTTTCGAAATTGTACACAGCATAATTAATATTATAAGAATCACTTTATATTGTAGTACTACTGCTATTCTTTTTGGCAATGTTATTTAAATACAGTAAACTCTTTATATCGTCATTTGTTATAACGAAAAAGACTCTATAACGTAAAAAAAATAGTGAATTTGTTTAGTTTAACACAAAACCCATACATTAATTCACTAATTATAACGCAACAGCCATTCACTATAACGAAGAAAGATTTTCATATTTAGACATCAACAATATATTTAAGTAATAATCAATTTTGAATCATATTTAATACTATGTACGACCTCGACGTTTCTAGCGCTTTTTGGCATCATTTGAAGTCATTAATACTTTTGCGTGTTAAAGTTTAGTACTCACATAAACTAAATATGTTTAACCGTCTTAAGAAATGTATTAATACTCAAATACATTGGTTAGTAGACTAAATAAAGTTATTAAACGTTTTTATACAAAACAGTATCATAATATCGGCTATTTATTTTACAGATGAGCTGCCGTATATGACTGTACCGCTACATACAATTATTAAGCTGACATCGTATGGGTACAAATACAAGGTGGAAATGATCAAGCTGCCAGTAGAGTGCGTGGATACACACCGCCAACAACCCAAGGTAATATATCAAATCAAAAGTGTCATATGTATCTAACACATCAGAATTTCACAACTGTGATTTATCACATTATGTGTAAATCACATACTGCTAAATAGCAGGCGTAAACTAAAATAGCGCAGTGTTGGCCTAGTGGCTTCAGCGTGCGACTCTCATCTCTGAAATCGTAGGTTCGATTCCCGGCTGTGCACCAATGAAATTTCTTTATATCTGCGCAATTTCATTTTGAAATTCGCGGTGAACGAAAACATCGTGAGGAAACCGGCTTGGCTACCCAGAAAGTAGACGGCGTGTGTCAGACACAGGAGGCCGATCACCTACTTGCCTATTAGATTCACAAATGATCATAAAACAGATACAGAAATCTGAGGCCCAGACCTAAAAAGATTGAAGCGCCTCTGATTTATTTTTTATTTAATTTTAAATGAAATAGCATGATCTTTGTTTTATTATTGCTATATATTTATGATTTTAAACGAGTAATGTTTCCATGTATTATTAAACACTTTGTAATTGGTTATTACATTATGTAGTGTATGTCTTAACAATTTGTGTTAACATATGTGCTATAATGAGTGACTTATATGTTGTACAATAATAGTGTTAAAATAATAAGAGGTGACTGAGGTGTTGACAGATAAGATATAATCTTAACTGTTCAATTGAATTTCTTGGTTATATATGGAACTGTTATTTAATCTGTGCATAACTTGACAGTTTCTCTTATATTAAGCTTTATATTACCTTTAAAACAGAGTAGGATAAGTGTAGATAAATTTATATTAAGGTGATTAACAATTGTCATAAATTAAAGATTTTTGTTATTTTATAACTTTTATTGCAATGATAACATAATATAATATATAAAGAAGTAACTTTATTCATTTAGGTAACACAATTTATACTTATGAACGTCAATAAAAATACATAATAAATGCTTCTAATTTTACATTTGCAGCCAGTTCTCAAATCAAGGACGTAGAACGAACTAATGGATCTGGCAATAAACTCTCCGCCAATCTTTTTAATCGCCAAGTTTTTTGTTTTACACAATGTTTGTAAGGAGCTGCAACAATTACACCATGTTCCACATGACGTCTTAAGTAATTAATAGTTAATTAGTAATAATAAAAAATTAAAAACAAAGATTTGTCCTCTATCAGCAGTAGGCATGGTGCTTCTAGCACGCAATTACATTCTCCTATATAATTGTTAAAGTATTATTATATTACCTAATTGATCTTTGTTTAATTACAGAATTGTTCGATAAGCAGAACAACTGCGGATGCCTTGTTGACGGTTCCATCCCACTACGACACGCTACCATCAAACCTCTGGCAGAATCCGGCAGAAGCACAACTTTAGGCTTCACTCGGCGCGGATTAGCCGTGCGAGCGACGCTGTCTCAACATTAAAGGCCTACTTAGTATGCCTCTTCAGGCCCCAGGCCTCAAATATGGCCCATTAGTTCGCGGTTGTGAAAAACCCCGAATAGCAGTGATTTAGACGCGTTATTTCACAGTGATTTTCTAGTGACTTTTCACAGTGATTAACGCGTAATGTCGCAGTGGTCGCACAATGTGAAAGTGAAGACTGACGGTTAATATTTTGTGTCCCTTTCTTAGAATTATTTAGCATTATTTTTGTTTTACGTATGTTTGAAGTAATTCTGTAGTCTAGCAATCGAAAGTTAATTGTTAGAAAACGTAGGTACACCGTAAAATTAAGGATTTTGTTATCACACTTGCTAGTAGTCAAGTATTTAATATGACGCATGTTATCCAGTTAAAATTAGATTTATATTTACTTTAGTAACATTTTTATTTCGAGTAGACTATTCGACTGAAGGACTTATATGTAAGGTCTTTTAAAAAATATAAAAAAGAGGGTAGTCACTCTTGAGTTATACCCGCATTAAAAGATAAGTGGATCTGAGTATGTACTAGTGGTATTTTCTAAGATTATGGACATCTTGCATTTGCCCGAACTGCCGGCTTTCAGCAATTTTTAAGTTAGGACGATGTTTTTAATATTAAGTTTACTTTGGATGTAATGGAGTATTTTTAAATAATTCCTATCACATGACAATTACAACCTATTGTACTTAGACTCTTACAATAAAGAATATGGTATTAATAAATGGTTTAATTTTGAATTTATTTAATTTTTTTATAGAACAGGGGGAAAACGGACAGAAGGCCCACCTGATGTTAAGTGATATCGCCGCCCATAGACACTCTCAATGCAGAGAATTCGCGAGTGCGTTGCCGGCCTTTTAAGAATTGAAACGCTACAGTAGGCAGCTGGTTCCACATAGTGGTGGTGTGCGATGGAAACCGTCAAACTTCACACATGTTAAAATGAAGACAATTAGATACTTATGAAAATATATTATAGAAAGCATATACACGTGTGAAAATGACATGAGAACTTTAAAAAGTGCAGAGCTAACCAGATCTATGCAAATTCCTCACAATCGCAATTCCTGCAATATCGCAGCACACAACTCACGAGGGGCATTTTGTATCGAAGAAGTCGTAGATAGAGACATAACATTTATTACTAACAAAAAACACACACACAAAAAAACAATAATCAAATAAAAAATAGAATGAGATATCAAAAAAAAAAACCTTTTTCCCATTCGGTTCGTTTCAAGTGTGTAATGCGTGTTTGCTGTGGTTGTAATTGGCCCTGGCTCAGCATTATGCTGAGGAGCAGAATGTTCCAAAGCGCTGGTCGTATGGAAATATACATAATATAATAAAACGAGTGGCGCTACAATCCTTAGTCTGGATCTCCGATTTCTATATCTGTTTCGTGATCAAATATTTCTTATTAGGTAAGTGGGTGATCTTTCTGTGCCCGACATATGAGGTCGACTTTAGTGTCTGCGGGTTTCCTCAGCCGTACAGTACGAGCAACTATTGTGATTTGTGCATAGTAATAAAAGTCTATTGGTGACCAGAAGTGATTTTAACGCGACGTGCATGACGAACATGCATGGTGAATGTTATGAAAGTCGATAAATCGAGAAGGCATGACCGAAGGAGGGGAGATCTGTGGTATTGCCTACGAGAAAAAGGCGTGATAATATAAATCATCATCATCAATGGTTATACAGCCCCTTGTGGGCCTTAGCCTCCTCCATTACACTTCGCCATCGCAATCTATCTAGCGCTTCCTGCGTCCTATTGCGAACCCCTATTGTTTCGAGGTCCTTGACAACTCCATCCCACCAACACAGCCTCGGTCTACCGGGTTGTGAGTTCAGTAAGGACCTTGGGGTTCTGTCGTTCGCCATTCGGTGCACATGTCCCAGCTACTTGAGCCTGTTGCACTTTATGAATTGGACGATGTTGGCGTCGTCTAGGATGTTATAAAGTTCTTTATTGTAGCGGATACGCCAAACACCGTCGTCGCAAACAGGACCAAAGATTCATCGAATAATCTTCCGCTCGAAAATAAGGAGAGAAATCTCGTTTTTCTTGCTAAGGGGCCAGGTTTCAGAACCATAAGTGAGCACTGGGCGCAGCAGAGTTTTGTACAGAACAAGCTTGGTATTCTTCCTGAGAAGTCGAGATTGGAAATATCTGCGAAGGCCAAAGTGTCATCATGATGCGTCTACTGATCTCTCGGCTGGGATTGTTATCACTAGTCAATAGACGAGATAATATAAATAAAATATATTAAAAACATGTTAAAAATCTTCATCGTAAAAATGTAAATAGAATTTTTATGTATCTTCAAGTGTTTGAAACAGTACCATTGATTAGCTGTTGTCTAGAGTTAAATTTAACAATTTTTTAAAAGTAAACATAATTAATCTTATCATCTAAATTTATCTTGTCGTGTTTAAATGGATAAAAAAAGAATTCCTTATTACAAAATGAAGATAAATGAGACAAGATTAGTGTCAAGGTAATAAAACACTAAATTTGATTAGGTGCAAAAGAAAATGCAATGTATGGATACAGAATTATGGTCTTTTTGTCTTATTATCTTTTTGTTCCACTTTTCTATACCTCATATTATGCGACCAGCCCATTTCCATTTCAATCTTCGTATCCTCGTTGTGACGTCTTCAATCTTCGTGTGGTTTCTTATGATTTTATTATTGATTCCAATACAATCATCTTTGTTTGCCGTTGGTTTATTAAGAGCAAGTCAAAATATCGTAATAGGAGTCCTAACTTAGGACATACTGTATACCTCTTCGCAAAAGTTCTACGGCTCGTGTTAGTCTTAAACTTTTTTACATACTAATGATTCTCTGCTTCAATTGTTTTAACGCTGGCTGGGTTTGACACTCAAGTAAATACAAATTTCTTTGCAATCCTCATAAGTGTGTGACGCGCGAGTTTGATCAAGTATAGCTTAGAGATAGTTGTTAATCATATGTTGTAGCGAACAAAACTAAATGGTGGAATTAGGGTAATCAAAATCCTACCGAATAGCGGTTAACAAGTAGGATATACAAAGCAACTGTGGATGGTGAAGTCGGGATGGGTAGGCCTTGTACCTGGACCAAGTCCAAAAGGTATTAGCCCGTAGCAAGTGGAGATCCGTGAGTAAGTAAGTATGTTTATTATGAAATATAAGCTACAGGTATCACTTATACCACGTCATTAAATTTGAATCGGTAGACATCCCTACTCATCGGCAAAGAAGAGATAGGGTGTTGGCCGAGAGAAAAAGCCGGTGTAAAAAGCTCTCGCTACTCTTTTAAAATATCAAATCATCATAAAAATTGACTGAGGCAAACATAGATAGAAGAAACCAGAAGGAGGGAGATACGGTCCGCTTTTTGGTTTCTGGCTTTTTATATGTAACGGTGCAAACAGGCAGGAAGATCACCTGATGTTAAGTGATAACGCCGGCGTGACACTCACATTGTCAGAAGGTCGCCAGTGCGTTGCCAGCCTTTTAAGAATTGGTACGCACTTTTCTTGAAGGACCCCAAGTCTAATTGGTTCGGAATGACTTCAGTGGGCAGCTGATTCCACATAGTGTCGGTACGCGGCACAAACTGCCTTAAGAAACGCTCAGTTGTGTAACGACGGACATCGAGGCGATACGGATGGTATATTCTAATCTGCCTTGACGTCTGATGATGAAAAGGCGTGATTATATAAAAAAAGAATTAAAAAACATCCTAATATCAGGTAGATAGCCAGCATTTAGATAAATACTTTAATAAGACACTTAAGTAATGGTTATTAGCTTTGAATAAGGTGAGAGGCTCAATGGCCGTGACTTACTTCATTGACAGATGCTGTACCTAACCGACCCCTAGCAAAAATAAACGTATGGCCATTGTAATACAAATCGCTCTCATGCGCACACGTTTTTCAATACGTGTTTTATATACAAATTTCTAAAACGTGTTTTATTTTTAAATTGTAGTATGTGACGTGTTTGTGGTATAATCAAGCAGGTAAGGTGGATAAAAAAATGTTAAAGAAAAAAAACCTAAATATTCGGACATATATTTGGTGTGGTATTGTCATTTTTTTTAGTTTTTTTTATAGTTATATGAACAATCAAGGAATTCGTATTGTAAAAAACTAATGTGTCATATGTGTCATTCGTAAAAAAAGTATGAGAGATGTACCGCCAACAAGTGGTCGTTTTCGTATTTCGGTCCTTATTCTAATTGGTATTCTAAGTCTAGGAATCTTGAGCCCCGTCAAATATATAAAACTTTATACAGAAAAATATACAAAAAAAAAGTTTGATTGACGATCTAATTCTGGGCTTTTAAAGATTAATAAAGAAACAATTAAAACAAATTGAAACAGTTTGGTTGTTGTGTACCTTTAACGCTGGCTTATTCGTTGGGCGAGGAAAGCACCACCAGCTCTGGGGTCACCGGTACTATCTACCAGTTGCCAACTTAAATCTTTAATAAGCGCCTGTTTGAACCCCAAGGCCCAAGAGTCTCTACTCCAAGGGGAACAAAATAGACGTTGGATGAAAGGCTTTTATATTTGAGCCGTTTATTATCTTCCACCTGCTCTGCGGCCACTCTTTTGATAGTTCAATTATTATTATCTTAAAAAAGTACGAAGCATGTACTGCCAACGGATCCAATAAAACATAAAACTTGTAAGTCATAAAACAATATATTAAACTGTTTATAGATATAGATATCCATCCGGCAAAATATGAGATAATTGATATTCTTACTATGTTGGAGTGTCCATTTTGTCATATATTAATTTTAAAATCTTTTTACCTTGTTTATGGTAACAAAAAAGGATTTAGCCGTCGCGTCGCGTCGGTAAATGATCGTTTTATTCATAAAGTAGCTAAAGTAAAGATAGAAGACAATTTGTTTCAACATATTATATACTTCCTTCGTATTATTGAAAGGCTGGCAAGGCACTCACGAGTCCTCTGGAATTGAGAGTATCTAGTTCTATAAAATATCACATATTACTGACTGAATATATGAACAGATTTTAAATTTGTTAAATAATACCAATTAGTTGAATTTACAATCAAAAAACATGTTTCACAAACACGTAATTTTATTAGAGTCCTCGATTCAGCTCATAAAATTGTAAAAACTAACGAAATTAATCGCTTTTAATCCAAACAATTTTCCTGTTATCCGCGCCTTTGTCATACTTTATTCTAGTTAAGTATCTATATTCAATGCCTTATTCGATCTTATGTAATAATAATTATTCTATGATTTATTGAATCAGTGCTCTCAATTCTCTAGTTAACCTTCGGAGAGCACGAACATTTCTTCATCGCTAACCAAACCACTTTTACCGATATGTTTGTTACGAAGACGGGTCGACTGCAATGTTTTTAGATTTTTCCACTAGTTAGAGA
Source organism: Pieris macdunnoughi (assembly GCA_905332375.1). Lineage (NCBI taxonomy): Eukaryota > Metazoa > Arthropoda > Insecta > Lepidoptera > Pieridae > Pieris > Pieris macdunnoughi. The sequence continues at coordinate 2,154,998 of CAJOBZ010000062.1, forward strand.
ACTTTTCAGCAGGCTGAAATGTGATTTCTGACCGTTTCAGGAGAGGGTCAATCACATATTAGAAAATCGCAATTTACATAATGTTACCCTAGTTTTCAGGCCGTTTCAGAACACGTGTAGTCGAATGGTACACTTTTCAGGAAACCCGTTTTCAGGCGTTTTCAGGCCTGGTTATACCCCTTTGACGAAGGAATGTTCTAGAACGAATTTTCTAGGTGTGGGACAAGGACGGAATGATACGCGAGAGAGAGGGAAGATCGGAACCTTCTCGAAGCTAGACCGAGCACTCTAGAACGCCGTACGACAAGGACGGAGCAATGTGCGAAAGGGATAGCTAGTACGCACGTTCTAGAATTGTGCGATCGCTACTCAGTTGCGCTGCCGCCTAGAGAGTTCTCGAACATCGCTCCCAGGGATATAAAAGCGAGCCGAAACGCGACCAGTTAGTTCAGTTTTGAATGCGATACCAAGCGATAAACACCGGAGTGACAAAGTGCGAATATAGTGAAGACAAGTGAATACAAGTACTGTGTGAAGTGCGTGTAATTAGTGACAGTATTTTGTGTGTGTATTCAGTGAATTTTAGTGCGTAATTACCAGTTTTTAGTGTAACAAATTCCTCGTAGATTTAATTGAAATAAACCCTTGAAGAGATCTACGGCGTTTCTATCCGATCCCCTAGCTCGTAACATTTTGGTGTCAGAAGTGGGATAGAAAAATGCCAATTACTCCGAGGGAGAATCAAGAGGAGTTTGTGGCCGAGTCTCCAGCTGCGGAGGGAGTGCAGACAAGGGCACAATCAGCACGCGACGCCGCCCGGCGACAAAGTTTCGATGCGAACCGCGGGATGGGCGAAAGCAACGATAGCAACATCCTCCTTGCCCTACGACAAATGATGGAAGAACAGGCACGACGTCAAGAGGAACAGGCCCGTCATCAGGAGGAACAGGTTCGGCGATTGATGGAGGAACAGGCTCGCCGTCAAGAGGAACAGGCACGCCAAATCGTGGAAGAGCAGGCTCAGACACGTCGTTTGATGGAGGAACAGGCTTGCCGTATCGGAGAAAAGATTAGGAGATCTAAAACAAGAAGTAGATAAAAAAATCGAGAACTTGGAATCTGATATGGACTGCAAATTTTCGAAACAGGACAAACGTATTCTCAGATTAGAACAAGAGATGCAGTGCCTGAAGACCAAAGGTGTCGTAACGACTGTAGCACCATCTGGAAATCTGAAAGTGCCTCCCTTTGACGGTACATCTTCCTGGGGCGCGTACAAAATACAGTTTGAGACTGTGGCAGAGTCAAACGGGTGGAATGACGATCAGGCTGTCACCGCCCATTATTATGGGACTGCGAGATGAAGCCCTCACCATATTAGATACCAAGACAGGTAAACGAGATTCCAAGGCATCCAGCAGTTGCTTCAACGTCACTTTACCTGTCTTGGTATCTAATATGGTGAGGGCTTCATCTCGCAGTCCCATAATAATGGGCGGTGACAGCCTGATCGTCATTCCACCCGTTTGACTCTGCCACAGTCTCAAACTGTATTTTGTACGCGCCCCAGGAAGATGTACCGTCAAAGGGAGGCACTTTCAGATTTCCAGATGGTGCTACAGTCGTTACGACACCTTTGGTCTTCAGGCACTGCATCTCTTGTTCTAATCTGAGAATACGTTTGTCCTGTTTCGAAAATTTGCAGTCCATATCAGATTCCAAGTTCTCGATTTTTTTATCTACTTCTTGTTTTAGATCTCCTAATCTTTCTCCGATACGGCAAGCCTGTTCCTCCATCAAACGACGTGTCTGAGCCTGCTCTTCCACGATTTGGCGTGCCTGTTCCTCTTGACGGCGAGCCTGTTCCTCCATCAATCGCCGAACCTGTTCCTCCTGATGACGGGCCTGTTCCTCTTGACGTCGTGCCTGTTCTTCCATCATTTGTCGTAGGGCAAGGAGGATGTTGCTATCGTTGCTTTCGCCCATCCCGCGGTTCGCATCGAAACTTTGTCGCCGGGCGGCGTCGCGTGCTGATTGTGCCCTTGTCTGCACTCCCTCCGCAGCTGGAGACTCGGCCACAAACTCCTCTTGATTCTCCCTCGGAGTAATTGGCATTTTTCTATCCCACTTCTGACACCAAAATGTTACGAGCTAGGGGATCGGATAGAAACGCCGTAGATCTCTTCAAGGGTTTATTTCAATTAAATCTACGAGGAATTTGTTACACTAAAAACTGGTAATTATGCACTAAAATTCACTGAATACACACACAAAATACTGTCACTAATTACACGCACTTCACACAGTACTTGTATTCACTTGTCTTCACTATATTCGCACTTTGTCACTCCGGTGTTTATCGCTTGGTATCGCATTCAAAACTGAACTAACTGGTCGCGTTTCGGCTCGCTTTTATATCCCTGGGAGCGATGTTCGAGAACTCTCTAGGCGGCAGCGCAACTGAGTAGCGATTTTTTCAGGCCGTTTCAGAACACGTGTAGTCGAATGGTACACTTTTCAGGAAACCCGTTTTCAGGCGTTTTCAGGCCTGGTTATACCCCTTTGACGAAGGAATGTTCTAGAACGAATTTTCTAGGTGTGGGACAAGGACGGAATGATACGCGAGAGAGGGAAGATCGGAACCTTCTCGAAGCTAGACCGAGCACTCTAGAACGCCGTACGACAAGGACGGAGCAATGTGCGAAAGGGATAGCTAGTACGCACGTTCTAGAATTGTGCGATCGCTACTCAGTTGCGCTGCCGCCTAGAGAGTTCTCGAACATCGCTCCCAGGGATATAAAAGCGAGCCGAAACGCGACCAGTTAGTTCAGTTTTGAATGCGATACCAAGCGATAAACACCGGAGTGACAAAGTGCGAATATAGTGAAGACAAGTGAATACAAGTACTGTGTGAAGTGCGTGTAATTAGTGACAGTATTTTGTGTGTGTATTCAGTGAATTTTAGTGCGTAATTACCAGTTTTTAGTGTAACAAATTCCTCGTAGATTTAATTGAAATAAACCCTTGAAGAGATCTACGGCGTTTCTATCCGATCCCCTAGCTCGTAACATGTTACTTGCCATTTAATATTCTCTCATTTAAAGCTCATCTTTGCCAAGTGTTTTCGCGCGTTGTGATATTATTAGCGACAAAAAGAGTAATACTAGTATTTGGTACCGATTATGAATTTTTAGATTTTTTTGAATTATTTCAAGAAATAACTAATAAATTTCATAGTCGAGACATAAAAGTATGTTAATCCTTATTTTTTTTCTATATATAATAGGGGGCAAACGGGCAGGATGCTCACCTGATGTTAAGTGATACCGCCTTGGACGCTCAACGTTGCCGACCTTTTAAGAGTTGGTACGGGCTTTTCTTAAAGGACCCTAAGTCGAATTGGTTCGGAAATAGGAAGTCATACTGAGCCCTAAATCTAGGCTTTAAATCTTACCTTAAGAACCTACAAAGGACCCTAAATATACATTATACATACAGATTTTATCTATCATCAAACAAGATAAATCAAATCAAAATCAAATCAAAATACGTTTATTCAATTTAGATGCTTCTTAGAGCATGCTTATGAACAGCACATATATAAAAACTTCATCAGCCTCAGGCCTCAGCATTTTGCATCTGTTGCATGGTTTTCTTTTTTGAATTGGGCATGCAGATGATCAACCTTCTATGCTTTTAGGTCTAAGGCATGTTCAGTTGCGATATTTTCCTTTATCATACAAGCAAGTGTCAATATAGTTCTTGATTAGTAGTAAATCTTTAACGTCTACTCGTTTAATTATAGTTTTATAAAAATCGTAGTAACAGGAAATTATTATATTCCATATTATTTGAATAGCTAAAATATGACGTGATTTCGTGATACTTGCGTATTTTTAAGATAAACATTTACATATTTAAACACTTAAGAAGCTTAAACACGTGTTTGGTTGAGGAACTATTGTTTAATTTATACTAAAAATGAGTTTATACTGTATTCTGAATGAAAGGATTCGTAGATTCAGCCCCTCACGACACCTTCGGTTTTTAAATGATAATCTATGTTTCGGTTTGAAAAGCACAGAGTATATAAAAGCTTTAAAGATTACACGTACAGATTCTCGACGAAATATAAATCGTTTGTTGAAAAGGTAGAAGGCTAATTTACTAGTCTTATAGTCAATAAAAAGTTACGTATAAATGTCTCCGTACCATACGTATTTATAGAACTCCACGCATAGATGAATAAATAGTAAATTGTATTTTTATTAAATAGTAAATGTACACAAATCAAAGACAAAAATCAATCAAGTTATGAGTTTTTAATAAAGAAACAATCTTAAATAATTTATATTAATACATATGTATATTGTATATTATGTGTACGTGGTTTTAAACATGAAATGATAAGCTTGGTAAGGTTTCAATGTCATCGTTGAAGCTATCTTAAATGTAAATCTGCTTCTTGAATGTAAAACGTTTATGAAATATTAAATATCAAAATTATGTACATTTAAACATGATTATATTGCGCTGTAGACTTGAGTGAACACACAACTAGTCTAAAATGCATTACCTCAGAGTTGTGTGTCTTATGCTTAACCACTTTTAAAAGGTAAACAAATATTGTTAATGTACGTTTCGATGGTTTTTACAGAATGTTAAACGAACAAGACTTAATGGTTGCAAGGGCCCTTGCGGCAGAGTCCCGGGATAGCTCACCTGGTGGATCACCTGGACCTCTGCGTAAAAATCCTCTCAATAATATCGCTGACAAGCTGAATACATTCCGGTAAGTTACATTATAATGAATAGAAATACGAATAAGATATTTATATGAATATGGAATCGTTTTAAACATTATAACTATATGTTTTAGAATACGATCCCTCACATTTTTTATTAGAAAGTTTTGAATATTTATAGTTTTTATTTATATAAAATTAAGTATACTGTGTATAACTCCGTAAGTATTTGGATATTAGCAGCAGAAATTCATAAAATCTTTACCAAATCACCGATGACATTTCGTAACGCCTATACAAAAGTTAAAAGCAAAATGCATGACGGAAAAACGATATTCAATGCAGGGGTATTAAAAGAGAGTCACACTTAATTTTAATGTATTGAAAATCGAATGAACCGAATTTTGAATAGAATAGAATAATTTAGAATAGGTCTTAATAAACAAGTTCTGTTTTCGCCACATATGAGAAATTCAGTTAAGTCTTCTTATTGATTATTTTAAAATTCCGTGATATTGACGACATTCTTCTAAAGATGAATTACATGTATAAAGTATAAACATGAATAAGATTCCTGCCAGGTCTAAAGAAAGATTTTTCTCCTTTCTTTATTACATCATCGACTTGACTCTTGATGCACATACACCACAGAAATATTAAATATAAGTACTCTGTGCACCAGGCCAAACAAGTGTATAGTCGGTAGACTTATATCATTATATGGCGATTGGCGTTCTGACTTCTGACATCTGACAGTAGTGAAATTGAAAATTGTCTAATGACGTCCTATAAATTTTATTTTGAAATATTTTGATTACGAATTTTTTTTGAAAAGTTCTATTGTATGTTTTAGTGTGCAATAAAATATTGCAGTATGTTAGTTTGTTAAACTATTATTCCTTTATTATCCTTAAAAAACAATGATAAATTACGTACGACATGAGAACTAGAATTCAATATCAATAATTATGGTTCTAATTCATTGCTTATTGTGTAGTGTGTGGTTTGAAGATGGATAAAAAGAGTAAAAATCCTTGTACGAGTAAAGAGACTGCAGAAGAAGAAGAAAGGTAATGCAAATATTTCATACTGTTATTTATCTGGATCTAGATTTTAATTAGTGTGTAATCATAACCTAGATGAGTAAACAAACCAATATTATTGAGTAAGTTATTTCATTTTCCTTTCTTAAATTTTTCGTTCATTATAAATAATTATGGCTATATGTTTATTTTGGATTCTATGTACCTGGGGTTATATTTCTAGGTCTGCTTGGGTAAATAGATGACAGTATGAACATTTTAATAAAGTACCTTACCTTAACATTTGTATCAATAAAAACAGTTTACTACTATCCTAATATGTCGTTAATATGAGAGAAGTAAGCAAAAACTTTATTCTTGTTTTTTAACCATTTTTGGTATTGAAATCAATTTACACATTGTTTCCAAAAATAATTTAATTAAAACACTCAATAAGAGTGTATTTTTTAAGCTTTATGTTATGAATTAATATATATTTTGCAATGTAGATAAAATCAATTTATATTGATATATTATACAAAATTAGTTCTAAAATTATTTCCTATAACAAATTTTTAATTAAGATTGGTTTGTTTATGTAATCAACGGTAGTTTCAACATAGTAAAATGTTGCTTACTTTCACTTAATCACTGGTACTGAAATAATAAGAGTTTTCAGTGACTGGTCTTACATGCATGATGGTCACACTTTCTCCTTGAGTTAGCTGAAATACTAATGCATTTAAGAAAGTTCTGTATGCACATAAATTTTTAGATTGTAATCATGGTTGAGATATTGTCTTCATTTACATGTATGACAGAAAACACTTTACAGTTATTGAAGTGCAATTTACAGCGACAATTTTTTCAAGCAAATGTCTATATACCTGTTTCTTTTAATGAGAGGAATGTTCTCAAGTAAAATAATGACATTGTTATACTTTTGCATATTCAATGGCTCTTATAAACATAAAACATTGTAATTTTGCACACGCACTTATATCGTGTTTCTATCACGGGCTATAGCTGAAATTTGCTATCAGTTGTCAGTTGGTTAGTCACGCCAGACGCGTTAAGTCGTGCTCTTGGTTTACTGCCGCTCGGATTCCGTAACTTTCGATTTCCCCATAACAGGGCAAAATTGCAACATTGGCATTGCCGTGCCTTGATATTAAGCAATTTCGAAAAATTCGCGCGATGTTTTAACAATCAGTTTTCTCGAATTTTTTCTTGATTTTTGTTGCGTTAACAATGTTGTCGATGGAATCATTATGGTGTAGTTCGGAGTCGGAACTGTCGACCCTGAGGATGTGCAAAAGTGTGGAGAGATCGGAGTATAGATTTAAGAGGAAGCCTTCGAAAAGTTTGATACCTCAAGCTCTTTTACACGCGGAGCCGCAACCGCAACTTCGTCATCATAGACAACGACGATCAGGCACCTGGCCGTGAGTATTCTGATAATTACGTTATCTAAATAATTATTTATGTGATTGTAAAACTATATTTTGTTTGATTCTCACTTGCGAACCATTGTTTGTAAGTTAGCCCAACAAAAATTGGCGGCTTCTTAGACGCTACTGTGCGTGTTTATAAATTAAGTCATTCCAACGCAGTCACTTCTCAGTAGCTTATAAATAAAGTAGAACAACCTTAATTATCGTTCAAGTTGTGATAGGTAGGTCGGTTGTTGACCCCCGTGGGTCTCAAAGTAGGTCTACAAGAATATTGTCGTCTGTCGAATGTAGACAATAGAACATACGTCTATGGTTTCTGGTTTTTCCGTTCTTATTTTCATATATAGATTATAATTTATTCTCATCATGTTCTGTTGAATTATCTACTTAATGTAAAAGCAATCTAACTAATGGTTTTATGAAAAGAATGTCATTTACAATGAAATTATTAATTACGTAATGAATGTTCCTTGAATAATAGATCACAGTTGATTGATTTTTACTAATGACATTCACGTCTATACAATAAGGATTTTTTGAAAAACTTTATGAAGAGTTTTTAATATGAATATCATTTAAAATCTATATAGTATTCTTAAAATTTTAACTTGGTCAAGACACTGAATAGGGTTTAATAAACGCGGTTCTATTATAGTCTTAAGAACTTTTTTTAAGTGTCCTCGAAAAACCCAAATTTCCACTGGTTGACCTCTAGTTTGACCCCTTCGCGCTCTATAAAGCATATCACGCTCTTATAACCACAGTACTGCATTCTGCATCCGTTACCCTGAATTTAGAGTAATTTTAATACTCCATACAAGTGTTATAAAGTGCAAGGATATATATATAGCCGGAAATCGTTTATTTGTTACGAAAATTTTAGTTTTGCAAATATATATCAGACGTGTTTCCTTATTGAAATAATGCTAAACTCAAAAGATATAAAGTAAATTATAATAAGGTATTTCGAGTTATGAATATCAGGTAACACCAGACTATTATAATGCTGATTGATTTAGAAACCATGCTGTGTTAAGGAATGTGTTTGTTATTATTGTTATTTTCTTCATTCCTACATAATGCATTTACCGTGTTTATTCGCTGATGCTTGGCGAACCCATTGCAGGTTCCAATCAAGCGCCTGCTTGGGAATATGATTGGGATCCTTTCAGAGTGTATGAACTATCCATTTGCATTTGTGTGCTTGATCTGGCTACACATGTATATCCTTTCTATAAATATATTCATAAGTATATGAATGTCATCCTTGTGATGTTTGAAAGCAAAAATAAAATAAAGTAAATAGTTTTATATAACAGTATAGGCAGCGGCACGTAAGTCTAGCACTGGCCGATACGTGGAGGGGATTGCTGCGCATGTGTACTGTCGCGCGGGGGACGGAATGCGACTGGAGAGCCAATCGAAACTCTTCATTCCGCTAGCCCCCCTCAGGTACCTTATTTTTTACTTCTGCGCAATAACGGTCAGCGCTAGAGTTTCGTGCCGCTACTTGTAATAACACCCTAATAGATGTATGTCCTTGGTTTCTTAATATTCATAAGCAATTATACGAAAAGATTGCGGCTTGCGGATGTGTAATTTAAAATTGTTATTTAAGTACAAGATAAGCAATAATAATTGTATGTTGTGGATAATGTTCAATCCTTGGCAAATAATATTTGTTTGTTTACATTCTCTGTCAATATATAACCAGTATAATTCTCGAAACAGAACAAATCTAAGCGAAAGACCAACCAGGCTACAGAAGATAAACCACTCCTTATATGAAAATTGTATTCGTTTTTACAACAAACATCCAAGCGCAATTAGAGAATTATCACAGAATAAATTCAAAACTCTCGTTAAATGTAAATTAATCAGTAAATAATTGATCCTTGGAATTAATTAGCTCCAGTTCAAACAATTTGTATGATGACTCAAAACTTGGCGATTAAAAAGAGAGAGAAACTAGCTTTCTTGCCAGTTCTTCTTTCGCTCAACGCAGGGCGAGCTGGTAGTTAATGTAAATTTAGAATCAATTTACAATTTTCTGTTGATGTTCCTAGGTGTACTTGGTTACCTATATTACTAAAGTTATTTGAGTTTGCATATTTTGACTCTATAAACTAGCTTCCGCCCAGAGCTTCGTTCGCTTTGAAATATTTTTTGCGAACTGTAATTTATTTGAATTCATCACCTATACCTTCCACGAAACTATTTATTAGTGAAAACAGTACAATGATTCGTTTGGTAGTTTTGCACGCCTCATTAGCGGAGCGGAGGCAGTGCTCTACTCTCGACAAAAACCCAGTCTTTCGAAACTTGAATGACTTTTTTCTCACTAATATAACACTTACAGGATAATATGAGTGCACTAAAATCGAGTTAAATAATCTATCAAGCACATATGGTATTTTTTATGAACAATTATTTTGTTTAACATAGTAAATAATAACATTAAAATCAATCATTCTTGGACGTCCGTCAGTCTGTGTTTATGGATCCATGTATGTGGCAGAGAAATTGGTCGAAAAATTTATTATTATTTTTTATCGCGTTCAGATAGTTGGGGCTACATACTTGTTTAAAAGTGTTCAAGAATTAAAAATTTCTACCGTCATGTTTGGTCACCCGTGTGACCTAAAAAAATCTCGTTATGGGTATTACTTTCGCTTTATTTCCTATAATTTATTCAACATACGGCCGTAACTCTAGATATTGTTTAATTCGGCCACGCCCCACATTCATAATCTTCATTGATAGTGGAATAGGTCGCATTTATCAATTAGACTAATCGATTCTGATGATTATTTTCCATTGGCAAGTTCTGAATCGATGTTGATTATTGACGGATTAAATTGATTTTATAAAAGAAATATTAAGAAAATCAGTGGCTACAACCTTTTTAGGTCTGGGCCTCATTTCTGTATCTGTTTCACGATTTACGAATTTTCACGAATTATTATTATTAATTAGTGTTAGGATGAGGCATCAGTAACTAATTAGGTCACGTTGTCTATTAATTCCTTTTAGATGAATATTATGTTAATTTTAATCAGGATAATGTTTGGATTCTATGTTTTGTCAAACATTAACTTAAATTTAATTTAATTAAGTATAATTAACCACAGCAGCTAGTAAGCTGCTGTGGTCTCTGGCAGAATGATCAGCGCTGTGGAACAGTCTGCTCCTCAGCATAATGCTGAGCAAGGGCCAATTACAGCCACCGCACACACGCATTACACACTTGAAACGAACCGAATGGGAAAAGGGATTTTTTTTAATATATTTTTTTCTTTGCTTATTTTTATTTTGTGTGTTTATGTGTGTGAGTTTTTTTAGTAATAAATGTAATATGTCTATTTTAATGTTTTGTGTCTAAACGAACGAGATAATTAATTTCCACAGAGATATAGTTTTCTGTCACGTTTATTTATTTTCAAATTAACTCAAGAGTGATAAGGACAAGAAATAGCTATTTGAGGGTAATAGTAGGTATGGTTACTAACAAGACAGCTTCATTCTATGAATAAATTTAATTTTCCAATATATATCTTTATATATCTATATATTATACGTCTAATGTGCCTGCCATTATATGTGTCTATAATGTTTATTTGTAAAACGCTTTATGTTCATTACCAATAATGTCAATACTTTAACACCTGTCGAAGTAGCGGTTGCCACGTAATGTCATATTATGTAAGGACCTTATCTAACCAACAAGTAGTTTGAGTATTTTTTTCTATATATAACGCAACATTATTATACATAACGTCGCCGTTTTAAAACATTTTAATTTAACTCAACTGTTCCGATAAATGTGATAGATATATTTGTTATTGTATAGGATAGATTTCTTTCAACAAAAATCATAATATTTCAGCCAAACATACAACCTCAGAAATCACAATATCTATTAGTTTGTATAGACAGATGCATACGTCCGGTGGACCTCATTATATTTTTTTTTCCTACAATAAAGTTCACAAAAATGTGTGCGACTTTACATGTATTACAATCCAGCCTATACGATAATTATGGCTAATAAGTAATATTATTTTGACCTTATTTTCTACAATTATTATGAATAGTTTAAACTAAGGAAATGTTCATTAACAGTCTTAGTGTTCTATAATGTTTAGACACTATGTTCGTGTTTCCGAGAAACCGCACTTGCACTCATACACACACTTCGGCCCTTTCTCCACTGCTCCGGTCCGGCAAACGTTAATTACCGATCAGATTTAGAAACTCACAACAGTACTTACGTACTTCTCCACTACTCCGGCATCCGGTTTTTAACGATCCGATAATTTGCTAGATCGGAACGCTGTGTTTTATCGGTCCGAAGTAATCGACAGTGATACCTCTTTGTCTTCGAACGTATAACAATATAGCTAAAAGTTGTTGGCGATTAAAGGCAGGACTCATTGTGAATCGTAAAGTCGAGGAATTTTAATAAAGCACTGCGTTACGTCCGTTGCGACGGGGTGACTTATATTTACTGATCGATTATTGTCGGATAAAGTGGAGAAGCGCAATCCGGCTTTCCGATATTTTTCTCATGACTGATTCCGGTTTTCGACGCCGGACCGGAGCAGTGGAGAAAGGGCCTTATACATACTTATTAACTCAAAAGTTTTAGTTCCCTTTAGGCGTCTTATTCCTGTTGTGTTAAGAAGTTTGATTGATGTTTTATCAAGGTATTTAATTGGTAGGTGAACCGAACTGGCTTCTGGATAATAACGTCTTTAGGAAGCAGTGTATCTGTGTATGTATAAAAGTGCTTCAGTATCTATACATTTTCTTTCCTATAATAACTTAATGTACATATTAAGACCGACAGTTGAGAGAACTCCAAAGTGCTGAGATTAGTCCCTTATGTATTTAAATTGGAAAATCAGTAGCGCTAGAACCTCTTTAGGTATTGGCCTCAGATTCTGAATTCTGGTTCTGAATCTGTTTCATGATAATTTTTAAATCTAATAGGCAAGTAGGTGATCAGCCTCCAGTGCCTGAAACACGCCGTCGACTTTTTGGGTCTAAGACGTGTCGATTTCCTCACGATGTTTTCCATCACCGTTCGAGCAAATGTTAAATGCGTACATAGAAAGAAAGTCCATTGGTGTACAGACGGGGATCGGCTACGACCTCAGGTATGAGAGTCGCACGCTGAAGCCACGAGGCCAACACTGCTCAATATAGTTGGAATTTTCTAAAATATAGTTGAAAAAAATAAAAAATAGGTGAAAAACACTAACTTCGACTGTCACTGCAAATGACATTGACATTTTACACATTCGTTGTTTCACGTTCACTCTAAAGAATGCAAAACATCTGAACAGTCTTGTAACTTAGTGACATTAAATAACGTACGTTTGAAATAATTATAAATAAATAAATAAAATAAAAAATCATTTAATCACATAGGTAACATAATGTACACTTATGACTTTTCAGTAAAGAAATACATATTAATGCTTCTAATTTTACATTTACTGCCAGTTCTCAAATCAAGGGCGTAGAACGGGAGAGAAGAACTGGCAATAAACTCTCCGCCACTCTTTTTAATCGCCATTTTTTTGTATTACAAAATGTTTGTAAGGAGCTGCAACCATTACACCATGTCCCATGTGACATTTTAAGTAATTAATAATAATAATAATATAATTAGTGCATCCCAGATTCAAATAATGAAGCTCTATGTGTTTGAACATTATGTTGGATGTAGTTCAAAGTGAGGAATCGACAAACAGGCTTAGTATTAGGTTTCTGGGCTAATGAATGCTTCTACCAGATGTACAGGATTTCTAAGTTGACAAGTCGCGATTTCCATTAAAAGTAAATGTATTGCAGTTCTTTTGTGAAAGGCGACTTTCTATAGCAAATGTCATGATAACTTTTTCGCTGAACGGGTAAATAAGCTTATCTTATTTTAAGTAAAATGCGTTGCTCATGGGCACTTTACACCGCGAACACACATTGTAATCTTTAAAAAGGGGGAGGTGATTAGAATTATAAAGGCACTTCTACAATGTGAGGGAGTTATCTTATTAAAATATACTTAAACTATAAAAGGATACATGCTAGTTTCATAAAAACTCAAACTCAAAATAACTTTATTCAATAGGTAACCAAGTACACTTATGAACGTCAACAGAAAAGATGTTTAATTGATTCTAAATTTACACTTACACCAGTTCGCAATTCAAGGGCGTAAAGCGGGCAAGAAGAACTGGCAAGAAACTCTCCGCCGTTTTTCTTTCATCGCACGAGATACTAATATATTTTAATTATTTACTTACTGTTAATCTAACGCCTTTTTTGCAAATTGATTCCTTTACTGAATTAAGTAAGCGCAGTATATATTAAATATACCCCTATTTATCAGTGAATTGGATATTGAAAGACAAAAGTCAAGGATAGCGAGTTTTGTATAAAAATGTACATATTTGTAAAATGCATCATGGTCACGGGAAAAACCAAAATGAATATCATTAAAATAACTTACTGTAGCTCGGTAAAAATAAACACAGCAAAAAATATTTTAAAATCTTGAAGATGGAATAGTGTGCCAATTAGAACAACGTACACAGTACACCTGGAACTCTGGGAGACCTAAAAGCGCGATCTGGTGTGATTTTACTTGGACTCAAATATAACTACTGAATTACATTCTCGAAGTGCCTCTGTGTGCGGAGATAATTCATTTATTTATTACGTACTCCTACAGCTAACTTATTATATATATCAAAAAGCAATTACTAACGATATAGCGAAAGATGGAATACATTATATATACAACAAGGTTTCAAACATTTACTAAACATAGAAAGGAAGAATCAATAAAAAAGATTGAATACATTTAACTAAGTAATACCTAATTGTGTGATGGTGTGTATGTGAGGATGTGTATGTGTGCTCGTGATGCAGGTGATTTCGTGCTATGAATATTCTTATTACACCTTTTAAGCATATTCCGCGATAGCTTAAATGAATCGAGGCTTGATGGTCTAAGATCCCGGTATACAACGACCTTCACCGAGATGCTTATTTAATGAAACGTATTTTATATTTAATGTAATATGTCAATAAATATAATCCATATAGGTTGCCTAGCAAATTTCAGTCCAGAGTATTTTAATTAATATTAAAAAAAAATATTTTTTTAAACACCGGTATGATTATTAGATAAATTCTATACCAATCGAAAGTATGAAGCCCATAGAATATGCAAACGTTAGGTTGTTTTTAATCAATTAATTATTTATGTGTATATTTTTTATGTGACACTAAAGTAAATATACATCTTTAGTAAAAAAGAAAGTTATAGTGATACATATATAATACTACCCTGATTAAAAATATTGATTGAAAAAAATTAAAAAAATTTACTACATGCAAATTATAAATTTTTTTTTTTGTTTTTAAATATTAATTAAACATACTCTGGACTGAAATTTGCTAGGCAACCCATATGGATTATATTTATTGACATATTAAATTAAATATAAAATACGTTTCATTAAATAAGCATCTCGGTGAAGGTCGTTGTATATCGGGATCTTATACTATGAATAGTTGTCGTTGTATGACCGGGCTGCGCCGAACAAAACTGAGTTTTTTTGCATAGTTGGTGTTGATATGAGGAACGTGAAACGTTTATTGGGAGTACTCTATATGGAGTATGTAGAGTACCTCAAATAAACCTTTCATATATGGTGACTGGTCGGACTTGAATTCGTGTATGCGGTGGCGATGGTATTTCGACTATTTTTATGTATTTGCGTGTTTTTCCCACGCGCTTGCTCTTATTTCACCATGCCTCCTGCTGATAGAGGACAAATCTTTGTTTTTAATTTATTTCATTATTATTAATTTCTTAAGATGTAATGTGGAACGTGGTGTAATGGTTGCAGCTCCTTACAAACATTGTGTAAAACCAAAAACTTGGCGATTAAAAAGAGCGCCGGAGAGTTTATTGCCAGTTCTTCTCTTCCGTTCGACACCCTTGATTTGAGAACTGTCAGTTAGTGCAGAATTAGAAGCATTTAATATATGTAAATATTTATTTTTTGACTTCATAAGTGTACATTGTGTTACCTATATGAATAAACGATTTTCATTTGATTTGATATACTATCAGGACCAAATCCATACGAATCGTTGATAATTACAACGTGTTCTTAACAGTTATTTTCCATAGAAAACCTACGTTTCATAGACAATTTGAACTAAGCGTATGATTTATAATCAAAATTAACGAAATATTCGCTTATTCATAAAATATCGCATTAAAATACAATAAACGCGACCTTTTAGAGTAATTTTACGATGCAATTACGGTGATTGTTTATAATTAAATTAGGTATTTCCCAGGTGTGGCTGGTCATTGACTTTATGAACATGTTACATACCAAATATTAAATGTGCTTCTGGATTTTTTCCGATAAAAAGCACATTAATTAAGTTTTTTCTTTAATTGCGTAGAAGGAAATGTTTTAATTGTATTAAGAATATGTAAGATTAATTGCCACTTACCATATCGTCTATACTCTATACAGTTAAAAAGTTAAAGAATGTTTTGTCTTGTTTATATTTTTTTTTATGAAACGGGGGGCAAACGGGCAGGAGGCTCACCTGATGTTAAGTGATACCGCCGCACATGGACACTCTCAATGCCAGAGGGCTCGCGAGTGCGTTGTCGGCCTTTTAAGAATTGGTACGCTCTTTTCTTGAAGGACCCTAAGTCGAATTGGTTCGGAAATACTTCATTGGGCAGCTGGTTCCACATAGTGGTGGTGCGCGGCAAAAACTGCCACTGCCATATGTACAAAAGCTTTAAATATAAATTATTTAAGGGCTCATTTTACCGCAATAAAATAATCATTTTGATAGAAGCTTCATTGTCTCTTTTCCCTGTCAAAAACATCAGTGCCTTTGATAGGATTCATACTTGAATTAGTCTCAACTGAAGGAGACTTATCTATAGGCGAGTTAGTTTTCAAGTAATCATGTAAATTATTTAATATTTCTTTACAGTATGAAGTCTATCATCCATACTAAACATTCTACTAATGTTTATATTATTTTATTCATTTCAACGCTCGACACACTGACACAATAGTATACTAAAAATGAAATAAAAAATTTAATGTGACAAGAACTTATAGGCAAAAAACATGCACAAAGAGAAAAAGAAATTAAATTATGAAAACTAAACGAAAATCGATTTCGATCGACAAAGTGTGAGCCAGTATTGATATCCAGCTCGTTTATCAGAATTGTCAATCTAAATATCGGTGATATTGTGCCAAAACGCTATGTATTATTATAATACTACTATTGAAAACAATAATTTATTTGATATACTTAGTGGGTATTTCAAATTATTAGTGTTTAATGTAAAGAGGTAAAGTTGATCTTTCCTTATGCGCATGCGATTCCGGATGCGACATAATTGACAATTTTAGTCTTTAATACGTGTATATAGGTAAAGTTGATATTTCCTTTTGCGCACGATGCGACATAATAATTGAGAATTTATAAATAATGACCTTTAAACTTAGCGACTCCTTTTTTTTTTATTGGACAATTCACTCCAATTGACCTAGCCCATGCTAAGCTGGTGAAGCTTGTGTTATGGGTACTAGGCAACGGATATACATACATATTATAGATAGATAGATATATAAATACATATTTAAACACCCAAGACCTAAGCACAAAACCAAATGCTCATCACATCGATGTTTGTCTCAGCCGGGGATCGAATCCGGGACCCACGGATTCGCAGTCAGGGGTACTAACCACAAGATCAATGAGCCGTCAAAATATAAATAGCCGTTATTTATCAAACTGGAACTAAAAAGGCCAGCTTTTATACATTTGTAAGCAAAAAATGAATGAGCAAATATAAATTCCAAGCAATTTCATACCAAGCCTTTATCAATTGAAAGAGGTACCACTTCATTTATGATGTTATCTTCGGTTAATGCTCTATACTCTATAGTATTAGGCTCAATATAGATCCTTTTGTCGCTTTACATACTTCCGCTTGGTAACATATGACTTATGTACATATAAAGGTTTGTCTCATTGAGAATATTATAACATTCACTTACAATTACATGAGAAAAGTAAACTAGTGATACATTAGGCTAGTTTGAAAGAGAAAAAGGCGCAGCCGAAGATCCAACCTACGACCTCAGAGATGAGCGTCGCACGCTGAATCCACTAAGCAAACACTGCTAACGCTGTCATACATCCGTAATAATAAATAGTATATTGACTTTCATATTACAATTTATATAGAAAAGTAGCTGTCACCTTGGTCTACTTATACATTATTTCTTTGAACTTCTATTGTTTGTGTCTAGTTGCCATAGCAACATGTTATTTTTATGATTTAAATAAAGTAATAATTACATTTTTTAATTATAGTTGATTGAATATTTGTATTTCTTAATCTAGTTTATTGACATGTATTTATTTTCCTATAATAATGTTTTCCTTTAAATGTTTTTTTTTTTTTTTTTTTTTTTTTTAAATGTTTCCAGATTATTCCCCGACTATATAGTCGTCGGAGGTGTTAAAAAGCTTACATAAATGTATTGGTAACCCGAATGTTTACTTTCTATTACTATATTACTACTCTACTACTACCTATTTCTTTTGACAACCCCCTGCATGACCCTCACGGCAAATCCCAAAAGATGCCCCTCAACCTAACATTGAGCATTATTCCCTTCAAACTCGTCTCCGTTACCCTCATGCCCATAGCTTGCTCAGCGTTATACCTGTCGTATCCATACATGGGACAGTCGGTCAGAACATGCAACACTGTCTCTTCAGCTGCATCATCACAAGGACAGGCAGCACTTTGTCTAACCCTGAACCTGTGAAGATACGACAGGAAGCCACCGTGACCTGTCAACATCTGAGTGATCAATCCCGTTGGTTTCATTTGTTTAATTATCGAAAAGGCCGAAGCAACATTTGGAAGGAATAACTTGGTTATTGCAGCTGTTTCACCGTCTCGATATCTGTGATTCCATTTTTCTATCGTGTTTCCACGTAGACAGTTCTTCAAATGCGATATGGGAAATCTATTGTACACGGGCGCCTCTTCTAGATGCGCAGCTTCCTTTGCTAGTTGGTCTGCTCTTTCATTCCCCTCCATGCCCGAATGCGCTTTAACCCAAAAAATATCAATTTTTTTGTTGAGTAAATGCGCTTTATTTATGTTCTTACGAATTTCAACTACAAGGGGATTGAAAGAGCGACCACCCGCAACACTTTCGAGTGCACTTCGGGAGTCACTATATACGCCGTAGGTTGTTTCTGGGTGACAAAGGATCCTTTGAGTCGCTTTAAGAATAGCCACCAGTTCAGCTTGATACACGGAACAGCATGAAGATAGTTTCAATTTAAAAGTCTCGAATTCGGCACCATTTTTCCATAAGGAAACGCTGGCACCGACCAATTCGTCTACTTTACTTCCGTCCGTATATATCTTTACTGCCGGTGCATCTGTTCTAGGACGCTCTTGTTCTCTATAGGCTATAAATTTGATATCAGGTTCTTTGGAGGGGTGAGGAATACTCATCCACGATACTCTTTGCTCCAGGTCACCTTCCAATTCAGACTGAAATAATCCTCTCTTTGCTTCGTATAGCACAGCGGCCTCCTGGATTCTAAGGTCTAAGGGCAATAGTCCAGCGAGGATCAAGCTGGCATTCAGTGATACGGTTCGGTAAGCTCTGCAGAGCTTCAGCGCGAAGCTTCGTTGTACTGAATTTAATTGCTTCCTAATTCCTAGCTTTTTAGTGGCTGGAGCCCAGACTGCTGCCGCATATAAGATTATCGGCTCGATGACTGCTGTATAAATAATATGAATTACATCTCGGTGTAAACCCCAGCCAATTCTCGCCGCCCTTGCTAATTGTTTGTAAATATTTGTTGCTTTCCTGCATATATTGGAGATATGTTTATTAAAGGTCAATTTAGCATCGAGAGTCAAACCAAGTATTTTTATTTCATCTGATAGTTTCACGGACACTCCGCCCATTTTCAAATGTGGTTTGTCATATTTTTTTTTTTAGTTATAATCATAGCTTGGGTTTTTTGTGGAGCAAATCTGAGTCTATTTTTGGTACCCCAATCTATTACATAAGCAAGAGCAGCATTAGCATTTCGTTCTATTTCAAATGCTGATTCTCCGACAAACACCATGATGACGTCGTCTGCAAAGGCTTGACAATAGTACCCCTTTTTTCCATTTCTTGCAGCAATGGATCCAAAAGTAGGTTCCAGAGTATAGGGCCACCTATGGATCCCTGAATGCATCCTTTCGACGTATTTCTATTTACCTCCTCTCCCGCATATTTTAACTGAACCTTTCGTTCTTTTAGGTAGCTATCTATTATCTTTCTCAGGTTAATCGGGACCCCTAGTTTAGCCAGCTGAACCCGTATCATTGGCCACCAGGCACTGTCAAAGGCGCCCTCTATGTCCAAGGAAACTATCGTTATCAATTTTTTCCCATTTAGTTGGTCTCGTATATAGCCGACAAGGTCGTAGAGGGAGTCTTCTGTGCTCTTTTGTGGCATAAAACCGTATTGACGGTGGCTTAGTTTGGGTATCACATGCCATTTTAATCTAGACACAAGCAACCTTTCTAGGATTTTTTCCCATCACGGGCAGAAGACCTATTGGTCTATAGGACTTTGGACTCGTGTAGTCATCCTTACCAGGTTTCCTGAGAACCACTACTGTTGCGACTTTCCATAGTTTCGGGAAGTATCCAAGTTCTAGACATTTGTTTGCCATTGATAGGATAATTGATTCCTTTAAATGTTGTGCACACTTGAATGTGATGCACATGTATGTATTGTGTTAATGTGTGTTTCGTCAGTGTGCCTTTGAAAAATTGGTCAAGTTTTCCATTATTACATCTTTGGCTCAGTGTGTGACGTCCTACTTTAAACCAACCAATTGATGCAACTTATCATTCTTCTTAGGTCCAGCCGGATTTTTGCATTACTTATTGTTAATTTGTGGTACTGACCTTGGTGATGGGGTTTTGGTTGTAAGTACGAGCATAGACTGTAATAGACCACAAGCCCATGAACAAAAAATACCTGTGAAATGACCCAACCTGAATTACGCTTAGAAGGCTGTTACTATATCTGAAAATAGCTCTGAGCACTATGCCGTCATTTCTGAGCGGTACATGTGAGTACGTGAGTGAATGGACTTTCTCATGTACAATGGGGGAATTTCGACTAAATATTAATGTACGGCTTTGTTATAAGTGTATAGATGATTAAAAATAAATGTCGAAAAACCTAGTGCCGTACAAAAGTGATGGTGCCGGAAGTCGGTGAAAATTTTTAATTCGACGACAGTTGCAGGAGCAATATAGGTCATTTATTACTGTACGGCATTTGTGTCATTCCTTTTGGACACATATACAGATACTTTACCCGTAAACGCCGTACATATTTCCAGCGGAGCGGTCGAAAGCCAAGGGTCGGAACCCTACCCCTACACCCATATACCCTAAGGTCATTGTAAAATGTACGGCAACATGTTCAAAATATTATTTAACACGGACAATAATGTTTTATAATTATGCCGTCCAAATATTATAGTTAATATTTGTGTAATTAAATATTTATCGAAATTTCAGGATTTACCAAGTTCTTACTGCTGTAAGATCAGAGAATAATGTACGGCAACTTGTTTTTTACATAATGTTACTAAATATTACCGTTGTACATTATAGCCGTTCATTATAAATGGTAACAAATAAAAATATTATGATAAAAAATATATGAAATTTCCGAAATTTAGATGACTTTTCAAATGCTCCTAGAGTAATATGGGGAGTAATATTTTCAAAGATTATTGTTATTTTATATGTAACAAATATAAATAAACAAAAAAAACCAGATGCCGTACATTTTACTCCAGATTATTCTTTACAGCTGATAAAAACTTCGACGACGTTTGAGGTGTCCCTTAAGGTCATTAATAACTGTACATATCTGAGTATACTACCATAAGGCTGTAAAGTATATTTACAGCCTTATCGTACCAGCAGAGAGAGGTAAAGGAAAAATATTTTTAACAAAAATATATATAATACAGGGCGTCCCAAAGTTATGAGACATGAAGGGAAAGTACCTTAAATATCGCAGATAGGGTATTTTACTAAAAGAAGACTTTATGTTATTTATAAAAGTTAGTAATTCTGCATTCAAAGATTTTTTTAAAACTACTTGCCTCGTCTGGAAATCGAACCGGCTTAAATTAAAAAAAAAACACCCCTACTTTTATGATGCCAATCGAAAGAATGGCCAAAACCTAATAACTTTTCTAAAGTAACAGACTCGTAGGGGATTTTTTAGGCCGAATACGATAGATAATGTTTTTAATTTGATTAAAAAGATATATTCACGCTGTTCCTTTCTTTTAAAATACTATGTTACTTAAGAAGAGTTATTAGTTTTTGGCCATTCTTTCGATTGGCATCATAAAAGTAGGGGTGTTTTTTTTACATTTAAGTCAGTTCGATTCCCAGACGAGGCAAGTAATTTTTAAAAAATCTTTGAATGCAGAATTAATAACTTTTAAAAATAACATAAAGTCTTCTTTTAGTAAAATACCCTATCTACGATATTTAAGGTACTTTCCCTTCATTTCCCATAACTTTGGGACGCCCTGTATTGGTAGGCGGTGGTAGCGGACTATCGAAAGTATACGGCATTTATCTTTTATTGAAGATTGTCTAAAGTATTAATAACCTGTGTTATTGCCGTACAGATAAAAGTCACCGGAAAATGACTCTTTTCTGAGAAAAGTAATTTGCCCCATACACCTTTGTGTTCCACAAAAAATGTACGGCATGCTGGAAAATGTTATCTATTTGTGAAGTACTCTCAAGATCATTTAATTTTATGTTGATTCATATCATCATCACCTATATGCTAATCAGACATATGTTGCGACCCTTGGCTTTCGACCGCTCCGCTGGGAATATGTACGGCGTTTACGGGTAAAGTATCTGTATATGTGTCCAAAAGGAATCACACAAATGCCGTACAGTAATAAATGACCTATATTACTTCTGCAACTGTCGTCGAATTAAAAATTTGCACCGACTTCCGGCACCATCACTTTTGTACGGCACTAGGTTTTTCGACATTTATTTTTAATCATCTATACACTTATAACAAAGCCGTACATTAATAATTAGTCGAAATTCCCCCATTGTACATGAGAAAGTCCATTCACTCACGTACTCACATGTACCGCTCAGAAATGACGGCATAGTGCTCAGAGCTATTTTCAGATATAGTAACAGCCTTCTAAGCGTAATTCACGTTGGGTCATTTCACAGGTATTTTTTGTTCATGGGCTTGTGGTCTGTAAATAACGCGCAGGTGTTCTTAGTTTTAAAACCGCGTACCTGAATTGAAGTTACGCTCCGAGAGCATCGTCAGATAGGAGTATCTTTGGCATTGTAATAATATAATGTTAATCAAATAACTGTATCATATAAAAGAATATTTACTAGACATTTTGTAATCATTTTTTTAACTAAATAAGCTAACAGATTACTCCAATGCGACAACTATTTACATTCAAAACAATACATGCACATAGATAAAAACAATAGAACATTAAACAGTAATAGATTAAAGTATTTACAAAAATACTAACTATTTACAGTATTGGAACTGAATAGACCAATCAATGAATAAATTCAAAACTCTCGTGAAACGGAAATTAATCAATAAATCTTTTTATAAATTTGATGTATATTTAAATGATCCTAATCCTTGGGATTGATTTGCTCCAGTTCAAACAATTTGGTATGACTCAAAACGTGGCGATTAAAAAGAGTGGCGGAGAGTTTCTTGCCAGTTCTTCTTGCCCGCTTTACGTGCTTACTTGCGAACGGTAGTAAATGTAAATTTAGAATCAATTTAACATCTTTTCTGTTGACGTTCATAAGTGTACTTGGTTACCTATTGAATAGTTATTTTGAGTTTGAGAGGTATCATATAATAGTAATAGTGATGCCGAAGTCTGGTAGAAAGTGTTTATATAAGAAATAATGTTTATTGCAATGTCATTATCAATGCGTGAAAGGTTTGATAACCTATGACCATACCATTTAATTTATCGGTTTATGTTCATTTAGTTTACTATATGCCACGTTATTATCACGAATTAAAGATACTGCTCAGCCCTGCGATTCTGTAACTCACTTTTCGAACTCACACAGCGGTTTTCACAGCGGCGGTCGCGCTCAAATCTGTGTGAGTTCGAAAAGTGAGTTACAGAATCGCAGGGCAGTTCTTAAGTTTGGTTTACAGCGAAGGAAGATTTTTTTGCGAGTATTACGCATTATTATTAGTAGCTGACCCGGCAAGAGTTTTGCCCTGTATATTATTTCTAGGATACATTTTTTTAGTTCAATAAATAAACTATCTACTATAATAAAAAGATATGGGTTGATCGTAGTCGGTTGAAAATTAAGGGTTTCATGTATTTTTGTATATTGTCTCATATAAAAAAATATCCAAAAATAGAAATAAATTTTTGGGGTGGCATCCCCTTATCACTTAGGGTTTTGAAATATAGATAGTAGCCGATTCTCAGACTTACTGAATATGCATTAAAAAATTCGTAAGAATCGGTCGAGTCGTTTAGGAGGAGTATGGGAACGAACATTGTGACACGAGAATTTTATATATTAGAAGATTTATATGTAACAAATTTTTATGTAAATGCTTACATCCGCATCACCTTGATGGCTGTCTTCCACGGTTCGCTTCAGAAGACTATAGACGATCTCCAATTGTTTAAAGAAAGAGCGTTCTCCTTCAAAGGCCGGGAACGCACCCACTAAAATCGGTGCCCATGGGCTGCTGTGACTGCCCTTTTTGGGCGTCCCGTAGACTCGCTCATACTCTGTTATTTCCAAAAAACATTGCAAAAAACTAATTTTTTAGATCGAGAACACGATAAACTCAAAAACGGACGGATATGATAGTGTGATTCCTAAAAAGGATATATGTGCAATTCGTTATATAAGTAGGTATATTGGCTGACATATAACGAGTTTTTTGTTAAGGAGGTCGCAATACACGAAATTCACGCGGGCGATTCTGTGGAACTTATAGAGAAGTAAAAAGATAATACACGGAAGTCTATTTAATTTATTAAATTATATATAATAGGGTCCCGAGGGCTGCGTTGCCGGATATTGAAGGACGAATTGGTTCGGAAATACTTCAGTGGGCAGCTTGTTCCACATAGTGGTGATGCGCGGCAAAAACTGCCTTAAAAAACGCTCAGTTGTGGAACGACGGATGTTGAGGTGATACGAATAGTATTTTGTATTCTGCCTTGACGTCCGAAGATGTTACTCAGGCATTAATCCGAACAACTCCTCTGAACACTCTCCATGGTAAATGCGGTAGAAGATGCAGAGAGACTCCACTACACTAAAGGGATCATGTTTAAACGACTTAATAATATATTTTTGGAAATGGATTATTCCTAAGACAGAATCCTACGCACTGGAACATTTGGAAAATCTTTGGCGTAACGTTTATATAATTGATTATACAATGTCTTACTGTTATGAAAAGCTTATCACTAGTCACGGTTGTTTGATTATACAAGAACAATATCTACGTTATCACAAAATTGTGAATGTTTCAAAGTAAATTTGATTAAATTTTAAGTTTGCTTCGTCCGATGTTTGACCTAGACCTCAAATCATTTGCAATAAATAACATTAATCTTGACCGAAATTCTGTTGTTCTTTTGACGATGTATACAAAAAGATTTATAGAATGGCTATTTCAAATAAAGTTATTTATACCATTTATTAATTAGCGCCTTCAACCGAACAAATAGCCAAAGTTTATATTATTATAGATTCCTTTAGAGATTATAGAGACCTTTGGTTCGTAAAACGTCGTGAAGCGCATCACATCTGCCCCTATTGTTACAACTACTTCCTAGCGATCACGACCGCTCTGTCAAGAGTGCAACGGATAGGAAGAAGACCTTTGGTTATTGATATCGTAGGTTCAAACCTCTGTTGCGCAGCAATGGACTGGACACACGCACGTACTGTGAAGGAAACATCTTAAGGGAACCGGCATGGCTTAGATCCAAAAAGTCGACAGCGTGTGTCAGGCATAGGAGGCTGATCACCTACTTGCCTGTTAGATTGACAAATGATCAAATAGATATAGAAATCTGAGGCCCAGACCGAAAAAGGTTGGCCTCTGCTAAAAATAAAATCTAATAATTTCATAACAACATAAAACAAAATACACAACTAACCTACACTAAATTTTCCTACTAAGTGAATGTTCTTCGAGAAATAAAGTATCTTTGAACGGAATTACTTAAAAGACAGCGTCAACACAGCATTTATGATTATATTTTTGTTTAGTTTTAGTTGGTATATTTTCTAGTATTTGATGAAATTTTATGTTTTTTTTGTTAATTATTTATGCACTTCTTGTACTTTATCCTCAGTAGGTGTTTATTTTTTATTTTTCCATACTAGGTTTTAAATCGCTTGTTAGCGATTAGGCCGCAATTTGCCTTGTTTATGTGTATGATTCACGCGATGTGTAAACAAATTATAAAAAAACGTGTGTGTACTTATGTACACGCGTTAGAAGTTATACTTCTTTGGCTAACAAATAAAAATCTTTTCAAAAATGTTATTCTACGTTTGTAGAAAAAATGACACTAACAATAGAAAAAACTAAAATGTTGAATATAGCTAACATCAGGGTGTCGCTTTTTTGTGACGGTGTGCGCGCGCATCGTAAAATTGACTCCCATCATTCTTCCCTAACGCGCCAAAAGAAGTATAATAAACAAGTTCTCGATAGTCTTACAGTTTCAAATAATTTCCTTGTAAATATTCTTCTTGTATTCTAAGTGGCACGGAATGACCTGAAACTGGGCAGTCGGGTAAACAAGTTCCATAGACGTTTTGAAATCGGCGATGTCGGTCAATGCCGTGTTGACACTGTCACGATCGATGCGCTGATTAGCGGTTATAAGCACGAAGGCTTAGGTACAGTGTTTTACATATGCATTATGTTATTATCGGCTTCGTGGCCTAATTGTTAAGGCATGTAACGTATAGCTCGGAAGGTTTCTGCATTTAGTAAGCACTTTTGATTAAAGCTAATAGAGTCAGTAGCATCACCTTCAGGGCATGGAAGTCTCCTTCTTTTGCGAACTAGCGAACTGTAGAATCGACTCCCGGGACTCTTAATTAGGTGATACGCCCCTTAAATGTTTAAATAAAAAGTATACTACTAAGGGGCGGTTCAAGTATAACGTAAGCACTATTGGGGTTGATTTTCTTATTTGTTGATTACGTCAACAGTAATTATTTACTTTGTCACACATATTACCCACACATTGTCTATACTTGAAAACGTAATGCATTTTAGAGGATTCCTACAAAAAATTCATACGTTTATTTACTATTTTTTAAGAGCTTTGCTTAGCTTGCTTTACTTGTGATGACAAGAGGAAGGGGGGGATAAATTGCATTAAATCTGCTTAGGTAATACTTGAACGGCCCCTAAGCCCGGCGGGAAACCCACTAAAATGGGTGTGCATGGGCAGACTGCCCTATATGGGCGTCCCGTAGGTTCGCTGTCCTATAAAAAAGGGAATTAACCGAATCCGGAACCAACGTGTTACATTTGCATAATCCTCTAAAGCAGTATTTCCCAACCTTCTTTGTGCCAAGCCAACCTAAAATTCTTATGCGCTTAAAATTTTTCTAGCTTAAAATGTAATGTATTATTTTATTGTATAGTATCTAACAGTAGTAGTATGGATTCCCGGGGACTGCCTCACCCGCTGCCTCAGTCTAAAAAAAGCTGTTTCAGAGGCAGCGGCCGCCTAAAAAAAAAAAAAAAAAAAAAAAAGTTTGTACTCTATCCCCACTAAACAGGCCGTGCGGAGTAGATAGCACTCCCGAAGCGATATTTCTCTCTGTTTCGAAGTTAGGTTTTTCTATACGTTGCTGATTAATCTATTTACTAATCGCCTGTGTAATGTCTCGCCCAATACGTTACCCTCATTTACTAATTATCGAGTCAGTTTCGTACCTATCATTAGCTAATTATCATCTGCAATTACCTGCATTGCACCAGGAATGGACGGGAAAAGGATTTGATTGAAAATTAAAAATATGATTACCATGTTTTATGTGTTTATTTGCATTACGTTACAGTACAATTTTACTAGTGCCATGTCATTTCTTGGCGAGTCATACGAAAAGTTTCTGAGGTAATCTTCCAAACTGAAACCCCAAAACTTGTAGTACAAATATACCACACAATACTCCCCACATAACGCAGAATAGATATCCTGAACGCTAGCTGTATTATAGCTCCACACCCGACAATTTCTTCTTAAAAAATCCGTTATTACTCTAATCGGTTTACGGCCAAAGGAATCAAAATATTCTCCAACTTTTTCGTGGTTGATATGAATAGCTACCCAATGAGAGCCTGGTTGTGAGTCAGGGTCGAGATTGCATATAATAAATGCGGGTAAGTGTATGTGCATTGGTAGGCGATTCGAGGGGTACACGCTATACTGGATGCTGGGATGTATTCT
The DNA here is from genome assembly GCA_905332375.1 of Pieris macdunnoughi. NCBI lineage: Eukaryota > Metazoa > Arthropoda > Insecta > Lepidoptera > Pieridae > Pieris > Pieris macdunnoughi. Next base: position 2,182,916 of record CAJOBZ010000062.1, read on the forward strand.
ATGGAGACTCATTTGCAGGTTTAATGTATTCATTTTTACTCCAACGCGTTTGACCTTCTACTCTTATATATTGCACTAAATACAATTCCAATTCCTATCAATCATCCACCTCAACTATCATCACGTTGTATTGTCATCCCAATATAATATGTAATATCTTATATGCATTTATTTAGAAAAGTAGGGAAAGTATAAATGAGAAACCATTTGTTATTTATTATATTTCATTCTGTTTATTATTCTCAATTTAATTATAAGTACATAAAAGTCATTAATTCTTAACTACTATAATCCACACATTATCTTACAATTACAAAACACATTATCAATAAATAATAATGAGTAGTTATTTACAACTAAATTTCATTAACATATTATTAATAATCTAGTTCACATTTTTAAGTTGGAATTGTTAACTAGTTTATAATGACCCAGTGGTAGCGTATCTATATTATTTGGTAGAATGTATCGCTTGGTATCATTAAAAGATAAACATGTTTTATTTATTTCTTGTGTGAAAATTGTGTTTTAATGATTTAAATCGATACATTTTACAAAATTGAACATTTTCATTAAATAAACATGACTTATAATTCTATTCTAATCTAACGTTAATTTTTTTAGTGACACATTTGTTAACGCCTTAGTAATAATTTTATCATCTACCTGTAATGCATACATTTTTGATCGCAAACCCACAAATTCTGTAAAGATTTTACCACAATTTTCATCTTTGAAATAACCCAATTTTTTTCTTATTTACTTGAGGAAAATTAAAAACATTGTTTGCATCATAATCTGATGTATCGAAATGTGTACAAATGTCTGGTTTTATATCATTATAAAAGTTACTAGTAAATATTTGATAAATGAGACTGTCGGTATCTGTGTACAGTAGTTTCAGATTTGAAGTAAATTTCTCTTTCATGTAATTATAGTGGAAATCATAAATCAGCGTTTTAGATATATCTAATATACAAAATCTGAGATAAATAGGTTTATTATAAATTAATTTCATTTTGTTTAATTGAATTGCAACAAGACTTTCAGAAAATATTGAAACACTGTGAAAATGTGGTTGAGCAATTAGATCCCCAGCTCCCAATATTTTGCCCCTATTTTCCCAGTGGGTTAACAGTTTAACGTTAACTCGTTTCTCAATATTTTCCATAGTCTTACCAAAACCAGCGTTGTTCATAAGTTTATAGAAATCCTTCTCAAAATCAGAATTAGCTCGAGTTCTTAATTGTGTATTAAGGTTTATATATTTCTTTAACCATGTACTCTGCTTAAATTTTAATATTCTATAAACTTTTAATAATTTTAAACCCATTTTCAAACATTGAATTAAATTTCGATAATGAATAATATATTTGGATTTATTTCTTAAGTTTGGAATCAATCTAATTTCCTTAGCGTCCCCAACTGGTATATTTTCTGGACAAAGAGGTAAATATGAATGTTTATTATGTAAATCCACTGGATACTCCAGATCTACTTCTAAGATAAAACCTATATCTGATGAACAACTAACATTAAAATCTGTATCAGCACTAACCCACTCAAAACCACCTGTAGGTAGATATTGCGACATTGCCCAACCATAAAGATTATTGGCATCGAAATACATTAAGAATGACTCTTTATCTTTCACATTATAGTCAGACATGTAAACATTATTTGCTTTTGCATAACGAGTGCTACATTGCGAAACACCACCACGAATTCCTGATTTAATAAAAGCAATTTCTGTTTTAGTATGTTTTAACATAGCATCCCAACTTAATCCAGGTGCTGTATAGTAATGAGCCGGATCTAAATCGTACGTTTGAATGCAAACACACCTAAAATTTTCAAAAATATCTGTTAACAGTAAAACATCCGTTTTTAAATAAAGATTTGAATAATCCAACATATTTTTACAATTGAAATGATTCCAAACATCTTTAGCATGGTTGTAATCTTCATTAGAAATAATGGAATCTGTAAGAGTACTGTAAAAGTGTGGAAGATCTGGAAGTTGATTGTAGTTTAAAGTATCAAAATCTTTAATGAATTCATATGGAAATACACCTTTTTAGTCAGCCGTTTAAAGTCTTCTGAATTGGGAAAGCATTTTGATAATTCATTTAAATTATTATTTGTTAAATTTTTTGCTAAAGTATCTAAGCTACTGGGTAAAAATTTTAGGGAATCCACAAAACGTAAAGTTACATTACTGTTATTGATTTTAAGTACCTTTGAAAATGATATGTATTTTTCTTTATTTTGCGGGAGAACTTCTACCTGACCTTCATCAAAGTTTAAGGCATGTACGATAAAATGTGCATCATAATGACTTAAATTGTGCAAGAAGACTGGTATAGTGTAAGGTACTCTAAATTTTTCTGAACAAAGTTTATGTATGACCCCAACAAATTCCCCAGTAAACCAATCGTGGTAAATCATTGAATCCCCACAAAATTTTATCACAAATATAACAATGATTAGATTTGCTAACTATATCTTGCTGTATTGGTGATAATTTATCAGCCACTTTTTGGAAACCAATTTTTTTAACAATTGTTGTCAAATTATCTTTCAGTGATTCCATAAAATTTAAAGCACAATTTTCTCCAGTATATGTTACATATTTAGACAATTTATCATTGTATGAGCATTTAATGTAGTATCCAAAACTATATACATTATGTTTTTGTACATTTATGGTATGTGATTTTGAAGGATCGTTTGAACATGATGCTAAAGGACTTAAAAAGCCTCAAAATCCGCATATATAACAAAAGGTATCATCAATTTACGTTGAAATTTATCAAAACTTAATTTACTTTCGGATACAATATCGCCCCACCAATTTTTTTTTTATTTTTATCTACGCTTTGTATTTGTGTACAAATATGTCTGCGATCATTTTTTTTTGATGGTTATTTAAACGTTCAGGTGTTGAAAAATATTGTAAACAAAAGTCACATAGATATATGGCTTCCTTGGATTTTGAAATTTGACTACTTATTAATCGTGACATATTTTTTATATAACAATAATGACCGATTTTACCCTGTGTCAAATATAGTAAATTTATATGAGTCTGCATTTTATTCTTTGTAAAATACAAAGGCCCGACAATACAATGTTTTTTTCTTTGTTCATTATATTCTAATCCAAAAACATTAATGCTAATATTATTAAGACTTTCAATTTTGTGTATATCGTTTAATTTAACTGGAAATTTTATATTACCGAACTTTAATTTATGATTGTATTTGGTGTATGATGATACTCTATCTGAATTTTTATGAATTGGAAATAAAGCAGATAACAGTGCTTACTTAAAACAGGCGTCATCCGTGTTTTTGACATTTATCACAGCTTTTTTTTGTTTTTATATCATGTGGTAACTCAATAAAGGATTTTCCTCTTAAAGGGTTAAATTGATTCAAATTCATATCCAAATGTAAAAATTTTTTCAGACTCCACCCACTATCCTTTCTCTCAAATGAATTTATATAGTTAATTAAAGATTTCGTGAGAGTTGTATAAAATATATTTAAATCATCACCGATACAAACAATAAAATTCATTGATTGGAAATCAAAAGTGTTGTTTATGTTTTTTGTCTCCTGAACAAAATCACCGTATAAAATGAAATTTATTTTTAAAATTGTGTGATCTTCTATAGATTTTTTTATTATTGTAAATATTGTATCTTTAACTGACGCAAGAAATAAATCTGGTGTCTCAAACTGTAAATCATTTTGATTTTCTGAAGTTACTCTATAGATTATAGGTGGAGGTGAGTTATTTAGATATATAAATATATATTTTTCTTTTTATTTTTTTTTTTAATTTGGTCTCAGTAAATTCTTTAATAATTCTTATTTATTTTTAAAACACATTTTGATTTATTTATGTTATATTTCAGTCTTCATACATTGTAATACAAATGTTTCCAAAAAATATTTCGCTAGTCATCTAAGGAGCAATGCACACAAAAATAATGTAGATAAAATACAGCATTCAATAAAACCCAATGTAAAGATAATTGAGACTGCGTTCGGTAATAGAATAATAACCTATAGAGTAACTTCAGAAAATCAAAATGATTTACAGTTTGAGACACCAGATTTATTTCTTGCGTCAGTTAAAGATACAATATTTACAATAATAAAAAAATCTATAGAAGATCACACAATTTTAAAAATAAATTTCATTTTATACGGTGATTTTGTTCAGGAGACAAAAAACATAAACAACACTTTTGATTTCCAATCAATGAATTTTATTGTTTGTATCGGTGATGATTTAAATATATTTTATACAACTCTCACGAAATCTTTAATTAACTATATAAATTCATTTGAGAGAAAGGATAGTGGGTGGAGTCTGAAAAAATTTTTACATTTGGATATGAATTTGAATCAATTTAACCCTTTAAGAGGAAAATCTTTTATTGAGTTACCACATGATATAAAAACAAAAAAAAGCTGTGATAAATGTCAAAAACACGGATGACGCCTGTTTTAAGTAAGCACTGTTATCTGCTTTATTTCCAATTCATAAAAATTCAGATAGAGTATCATCATACACCAAATACAATTGTTGATGCCAACCCCACGACACCTCAGAGACTCGGGCCTGCACAGGATTATACGTTTAGATGTTCGTTTGAGAACGCCCGTGCAGTAACCAAAGTACCTCGGTGCGGCTTTGAATACCGGTGGGGTTTGACTTCGTACGTACTACTGTTCTAGCCAATCCCGACGTCGCCTCAGAGACTCGGGCCTGCACGGGATTAGACGTTTAGATGTTCGTTTGAGAACACCCGTGCAGTAACCAAAGTAACCTCGGCGCGGCTTTGAATACCGGTGGGGTTTGACTACGTACGTTTTGTCAAGACGGTTCGACGTATCGCTGGCACCGCCTCAACCCACGCACCCCTGCTAGTGCGTAATTGTAGGATGTTGTCTTGAACTGAAACTGCGCCTTGTTCTTGTTTCTTGCTTCGCCGATTATTCTTGGGTCCCAGTTCGTTGCGGAGGAAAAAGAGGATTTTGCGTAAATCTCGCCGAGCTTAAGTACTCCGACAGTATACCGCGACGAGAGCTGCGCTTACAGCCATCTGTGCGCGTATACCGCGACGAGAGCTACGCGACCCTTTATTCGGCGAAGCATTTTATAATTTATTTAACTATATTTTTCTTTACATATTTTTACCTAACTGATTTATATATACTTAATTTCTACTTATGAGCTACTAACAATATTCTTATTTTTCTTATAGCTCATACCTACTTAATTTATATTGTATATATAGTCACTAACACTAACTTATAATAATCTATTCCTATTTATATATATGAGTCGCCAACATTCTCCCCCTCGTGCGTAGCACCGTTATTCCTGCACGGCGACTTCGCAGGCACCATGATCACGATACTCGACGATGGTCTTCGCAGCACTCCTCCTTTGGTTGCGACGTCCACGATCCTGGTTCTTCCGTCGGGCCCGGGGTACGTGGTTTCGATGATTCCCCTCGGCCAAGTTCATGGTGACGTGCGATCCACGATAAGAACCGCGTCGCCTGGCTGCAGCTGCTCGCCTTCCCGTCGTTTTCCTGGGCAGTAGCGTGGGCAAGTTCTCCCGTAGCCATCTCCTCCAAAAGTGATCAGAGAGTCGTTGGACGGTCTTCCAATCTTCTCTGCCCACCAGTTTTGCGTCAGGAAAATGCCTTATGCGCGCAGCTCCACCGGATCGCCCAGTGAGAAAGTGATTAGGGGTAAGGTTACTGGTTAGCGCCTCCTCTTCCAAATTATAAGCTAGGTTCGTTATTAGTCTAGAATTGACTATGTGTTCTGCTTCCAACAAGGCTGCCTGCAGTTCAAGACTCGGCATATATACTGCGGCTGCATACGACGTCTCCTTTGCATCAGTGAAAGTATGCAGCTCCCCCTCAGTGCAGAATGTTGTCATGTATCGCGGCAGCTCGATGTCTTGTTTTCTTCCGATTTGTTCTAGGTAGCTCTTCCGCGCTTCGGTGTCGTCCTTAACGATCTCTATTTTGTTCGGCGCCCATCCTCGTAACTTGAAGTGTGCCTTCTTATGGATCAAGTCGACTTGCTGTATTACTCGTTGGTAATCGTCGCTGTGCCTGTGGAAGCTATGCAAATGATTATGCATATTATAGTGCTTCCGTTCTATTGCTTGCGCCGCTTCTTCATATTTATGTAAGAAGGCCTTTGCGTTCTTAATTTTTATATAAATCGTAGTGCACGGCGACGACGCAGCTTCAAAAACCACTGATAACATACTGTAATCCTTCACTAGCGCTTCCTTGTCTTTTCGCCAAAGGTATCTGAGACTGTTTCGATCTTCTTCACATATTTTTCCTTGCAGAAACATATTTTGTTTTGTATCGCCCGCTATTAATACGGGACCTTGACGGAATCGCAGTACCACTCCAAATATTAATTGCAGTAAGTCCGGGCTGGACAGCATAACGTCTTTGAGGCTGACTCCATTGTATTTGGCCACAACGTCGAAGACAATTCTTAGCTTCTCATTCAGAGGGTGAACCACTGGGAAGTTAGGCAGATACCACTTTTCGTTAGATGTGCAGTCGGCTAGTGCTTCTTCAGCGTAGTTGCTTTTCAACAGACCTATCTGCGCGCTATGTTCATTTTTTAATTTAGCGTCCTTACGTAGTTTTTCTTCTATTCTTTGAGATCTGTTGAAAGCTGCTGCGTAATTGTTTGGAAGTTGTATGTCTTCCTTTTTCCACAACAGTCCGACCTCGTATTTGCCATCTTCCAACTGTCGGCTGGTTCTTTCCAATATGTCCAGTGCTCGCTGTTCGATATCCGTTGAAGGCTTCTTCGGCTGAACCCCCAAAGACTCAATAGTAGAGTGTTCCCTCGCCAGAAGATCTATTCTATCTTCGACGACGCTTGCGTGTGCACATGTGTTCACATAACTGATCGGAGACACGCCGCTGCTGTCGGAGCCATGGAGAACCCATCCTAACTTTGTTCGTGACGCCACCGGCTGCCCTAGCTTTCCACGTCGTATTTGTAACGAGACAATGTATTCCCAATTGTCTTGGCCAATGAGCAGCTTCGGCGCCTCAGCTTCGTAGCACACGTCTTGTAGTAAACCCCGCAAGTGATGACACTTCTTTAGTCGGCTTTTATCTACGAGTTGTGGGGTTAATTTGAGCTCCTTGATAGTTCTTGCCCTCTTGAGTGTACTTTTCTCGCTTTGCTTGATCCCTTTCACTTCGATGTCTAAAATCATGGAGTCGTGATTTTTCATTTGCCCTCCGCCGATAGTTTCTATATTCAGGGTTTCGCGAGGACCCTGGATGCCGATGCTCGAAGCCACGTTTTCGTCAAGCAGTGTCACCGTTGAGCCTTCATCTAGCAGCGCCAGTACTTGTTTGCTCCCAGCCGGTCCGTATATCTCCACCTTGAGCATCTTAAGAATAGCTTTCGGTGTGCTTATTGTATTGACCGTCGCTGTCTCGGTCGCTGCCTCTTCGTGACATTGTTCGCTCTCCGACGTCACATGTAGTAGGCTATGGTGCCATCTTCGACACAACTTGCACGGTGGTCTTCGGCATATTTCTTTCCGGTGCTTACCAGCAAGGCACTTGAAGCAGACCTTAAGCCTCTTAACTGTTTCCCATCTCTCGTTGACTGCCGCTTTTAGGAATCTTTGGCAGTCTTTGAGTTTATGGGTGCCTTCACAGTCTGGGCACTTGATTTCTTCAGGTCTACTCCTTTCACCGATATTATACGTAGCTTGCTTCACTGGCTTTCTTATCGCTGCGCTCGGTCGTACGCTTTTGCTGTCTTCAAGTACCGCGAATGCGCCGCATTTGTCCGCTTCTAAATTGAGGAAGTTGCTTATCATTTGGATATCACTGAACGATTCCTCTTCCCTCGCAGCCGTGAAATCATACCATCTGAATCTGAGAATTGGAGGCATCTTCTCTATTATAAGTTTCACGATTTCAGGTGAGTAGAGGTATTGCGGCCTCTTCAATCCCTTTATGGCGGCCACGCTGTTATTTATTTGGCTAGCGAAGACGCATATGTCCCTGGGATTTTCCGTCGTTCTGGGAAGCGCCTTTAATTTCTCCAGTTCAGCTAGCACCAGCGCGTCGGGTCTACCAAATCTTCGGCGTAAAGCGTTAATAACTTCTTCTGGCATTGCCTCTGAGTATAAGAGGCTCTTAATGCTTTCTCTTGCCGTGCCTTTAATCGCTTTACGTAGCCGCGCCATATTCTGTATGCCAGAGAACATCGGAGATGTGTCTTCATATACGACTCGGAACGCCGTCCATTCGGAGCTGTCGCCTTCAAATATTGGCAGCTCTTGAATGTACTTCGGTTGCGGCGCTACATGTGTCGTCATGGCTTCCTTTATTGCGTCAGCTATTACTCGAATGTCGCTCTTTGTTTCTATTTCTTCTGGCCTTTGTGCCGAAGAGCGCATCCAATTTGCTACCTTTTCTTCATGGTTATCGTTGACATCTTCTATAAAGGAGTCTTCTTCCGTTTCTGCTTCTAATCGTAATCTGGCCAGGTGGGCTGCTGCCTGCGCTTCCCGCAGCTCGCAGCGAGCCAGCTCTTCTCTGGCCTCGGCTTGTCTTCTTGAGCTGGCTCTGGATACGGCTCTCGATGCGGCCCGCCGGGTGGAACCCGCTGGTGCCAGATTCAATGCTTGATCTGGCTGGCTGGCTGCGCTCGTCGACGTGGACTGCTCTATCGTTATCTCTTCGCCTGTGGTCCGGACTTCGGACGTAGTGGCGGAGGTAACAGTCGTCGTCGATTCCCCTCGCTGCATCCCGTTCTGTGACCTTGTGACTGGCATTTTCTTTTCGCAGTATTCACTTCTTGATGACAACCGTTGCAGGATCCGGCGCTCGAAGGACCACTGTTGATGCCAACCCCCACGACACCTCAGAGACTCGGGCCTGCACAGGATTATACGTTTAGATGTTCGTTTGAGAACGCCCGTGCAGTAACCAAAGTACCTCGGTGCGGCTTTGAATACCGGTGGGGTTTGACTTCGTACGTACTACTGTTCTAGCCAATCCCGACGTCGCCTCAGAGACTCGGGCCTGCACGGGATTAGACGTTTAGATGTTCGTTTGAGAACACCCGTGCAGTAACCAAAGTAACCTCGGCGCGGCTTTGAATACCGGTGGGGTTTGACTACGTACGTTTTGTCAAGACGGTTCGACGTATCGCTGGCACCGCCTCAACCCACGCACCCCTGCTAGTGCGTAATTGTAGGATGTTGTCTTGAACTGAAACTGCGCCTTGTTCTTGTTTCTTGCTTCGCCGATTATTCTTGGGTCCCAGTTCGTTGCGGAGGAAAAAGAGGATTTTGCGTAAATCTCGCCGAGCTTAAGTACTCCGACAGTATACCGCGACGAGAGCTGCGCTTACAGCCATCTGTGCGCGTATACCGCGACGAGAGCTACGCGACCCTTTATTCGGCGAAGCATTTTATAATTTATTTAACTATATTTTTCTTTACATATTTTTACCTAACTTATTTATATATACTTAATTTCTACTTATGAGCTACTAACAATATTCTTATTTTTCTTATAGCTCATACCTACTTAATTTATATTGTATATATAGTCACTAACACTAACTTATAATAATCTATTCCTATTTATATATATGAGTCGCCAACAACAATCATAAATTAAAGTTCGGTAATATAAAATTTCCAGTTAAATTAAACGATATACACAAAATTGAAAGTCTTAATAATATTAGCATTAATGTTTTTGGATTAGAATATAATGAACAAAGAAAAAAACATTGTATTGTCGGGCCTTTGTATTTTACAAAGAATAAAATGCAGACTCATATAAATTTACTATATTTGACACAGGGTAAAATCGGTCATTATTGTTATATAAAAAATATGTCACGATTAATAAGTAGTCAAATTTCAAAATCCAAGGAAGCCATATATCTATGTGACTTTTGTTTACAATATTTTTCAACACCTGAACGTTTAAATAACCATCAAAAAAATGATCGCAGACATATTTGTACACAAATACAAAGCGTAGATAAAAATAAAAAAAAAATTGGTGGGGCGATATTGTATCCGAAAGTAAATTAAGTTTTGATAAATTTCAACGTAAATTGATGATACCTTTTGTTATATATGCGGATTTTGAGGCTTTTTTAAGTCCTTTAGCATCATGTTCAAACGATCCTTCAAAATCACATACCATAAATGTACAAAAACATAATGTATATAGTTTTGGATACTACATTAAATGCTCATACAATGATAAATTGTCTAAATATGTAACATATACTGGAGAAAATTGTGCTTTAAATTTTATGGAATCACTGAAAGATAATTTGACAACAATTGTTAAAAAAATTGGTTTCCAAAAAGTGGCTGATAAATTATCACCAATACAGCAAGATATAGTTAGCAAATCTAATCATTGTTATATTTGTGATAAAATTTTTGGGGATTCAATGATTTACCACGATTGGTTTACTGGGGAATTTGTTGGGGTCATACATAAACTTTGTTCAGAAAAATTTAGAGTACCTTACACTATACCAGTCTTCTTGCACAATTTAAGTCATTATGATGCACATTTTATCGTACATGCCTTAAACTTTGATGAAGGTCAGGTAGAAGTTCTCCCGCAAAATAAAGAAAAATACATATCATTTTCAAAGGTACTTAAAATCAATAACAGTAATGTAACTTTACGTTTTGTGGATTCCCTAAAATTTTTACCCAGTAGCTTAGATACTTTAGCAAAAAATTTAACAAATAATAATTTAAATGAATTATCAAAATGCTTTCCCAATTCAGAAGACTTTAAACGGCTGACTAAAAAGGTGTATTTCCATATGAATTCATTAAAGATTTTGATACTTTAAACTACAATCAACTTCCAGATCTTCCACACTTTTACAGTACTCTTACAGATTCCATTATTTCTAATGAAGATTACAACCATGCTAAAGATGTTTGGAATCATTTCAATTGTAAAAATATGTTGGATTATTCAAATCTTTATTTAAAAACGGATGTTTTACTGTTAACAGATATTTTTGAAAATTTTAGGTGTGTTTGCATTCAAACGTACGATTTAGATCCGGCTCATTACTATACAGCACCTGGATTAAGTTGGGATGCTATGTTAAAACATACTAAAACAGAAATTGCTTTTATTAAATCAGGAATTCGTGGTGGTGTTTCGCAATGTAGCACTCGTTATGCAAAAGCAAATAATGTTTACATGTCTGACTATAATGTGAAAGATAAAGAGTCATTCTTAATGTATTTCGATGCCAATAATCTTTATGGTTGGGCAATGTCGCAATATCTACCTACAGGTGGTTTTGAGTGGGTTAGTGCTGATACAGATTTTAATGTTAGTTGTTCATCAGATATAGGTTTTATCTTAGAAGTAGATCTGGAGTATCCAGTGGATTTACATAATAAACATTCATATTTACCTCTTTGTCCAGAAAATATACCAGTTGGGGACGCTAAGGAAATTAGATTGATTCCAAACTTAAGAAATAAATCCAAATATATTATTCATTATCGAAATTTAATTCAATGTTTGAAAATGGGTTTAAAATTATTAAAAGTTTATAGAATATTAAAATTTAAGCAGAGTACATGGTTAAAGAAATATATAAACCTTAATACACAATTAAGAACTCGAGCTAATTCTGATTTTGAGAAGGATTTCTATAAACTTATGAACAACGCTGGTTTTGGTAAGACTATGGAAAATATTGAGAAACGAGTTAACGTTAAACTGTTAACCCACTGGGAAAATAGGGGCAAAATATTGGGAGCTGGGGATCTAATTGCTCAACCACATTTTCACAGTGTTTCAATATTTTCTGAAAGTCTTGTTGCAATTCAATTAAACAAAATGAAATTAATTTATAATAAACCTATTTATCTCAGATTTTGTATATTAGATATATCTAAAACGCTGATTTATGATTTCCACTATAATTACATGAAAGAGAAATTTACTTCAAATCTGAAACTACTGTACACAGATACCGACAGTCTCATTTATCAAATATTTACTAGTAACTTTTATAATGATATAAAACCAGACATTTGTACACATTTCGATACATCAGATTATGATGCAAACAATGTTTTTAATTTTCCTCAAGTAAATAAGAAAAAATTGGGTTATTTCAAAGATGAAAATTGTGGTAAAATCTTTACAGAATTTGTGGGTTTGCGATCAAAAATGTATGCATTACAGGTAGATGATAAAATTATTACTAAGGCGTTAACAAATGTGTCACTAAAAATTAACGTTAGATTAGAATAGAATTATAAGTCATGTTTATTTAATGAAAATGTTCAATTTTGTAAAATGTATCGATTTAAATCATTAAAACACAATTTTCACACAAGAAATAAATAAAACATGTTTATCTTTTAATGATACCAAGCGATACATTCTACCAAATAATATAGATACGCTACCACTGGGTCATTATAAACTAGTTAACAATTCCAACTTAAAAATGTGAACTAGATTATTAATAATATGTTAATGAAATTTAGTTGTAAATAACTACTCATTATTATTTATTGATAATGTGTTTTGTAATTGTAAGATAATGTGTGGATTATAGTAGTTAAGAATTAATGACTTTTATGTACTTATAATTAAATTGAGAATAATAAACAGAATGAAATATAATAAATAACAAATGGTTTCTCATTTATACTTTCCCTACTTTTCTAAATAAATGCATATAAGATATTACATATTATATTGGGATGACAATACAACGTGATGATAGTTGAGGTGGATGATTGATAGGAATTGGAATTGTATTTAGTGCAATATATAAGAGTAGAAGGTCAAACGCGTTGGAGTAAAAATGAATACATTAAACCTGCAAATGAGTCTCCATAGAATACATCCCAGCATCCAGTATAGCGTGTACCCCTCGAATCGCCTACCAATGCACATACACTTACCCGCATTTATTATATGCAATCTCGACCCTGACTCACAACCAGGCTCTCATTGGGTAGCTATTCATATCAACCACGAAAAAGTTGGAGAATATTTTGATTCCTTTGGCCGTAAACCGATTAGAGTAATAACGGATTTTTTAAGAAGAAATTGTCGGGTGTGGAGCTATAATACAGCTAGCGTTCAGGATATCTATTCTGCGTTATGTGGGGAGTATTGTGTGGTATATTTGTACTACAAGTTTTGGGGTTTCAGTTTGGAAGATTACCTCAGAAACTTTTCGTATGACTCGCCAAGAAATGACATGGCACTAGTAAAATTGTACTGTAACGTAATGCAAATAAACACATAAAACATGGTAATCATATTTTTAATTTTCAATCAAATCCTTTTCCCGTCCATTCCTGGTGCAATGCAGGTAAATGCAGATGATAATTAGCTAATGATAGGTACGAAACTGACTCGATAATTAGTAAATGAGGGTAACGTATTGGGCGAGACATTACACAGGTGATTAGTAAATAGATTAATCAGCAACGTATAGAAAAACCTAACTTCGAAACAGAGAGAAATATCGCTTCGGGAGTGAGTGCTATCGACTCCGCACAGCCTGTTTAGTGGGGATAGAGTACAAACTTTTTTTTTTTTTTTTTTTTTTAGGCGGCCGCTGCCTCTGAAACAGCTTTTTTTAGACTGAGGCAGCGGGTGAGGCAGTCCCCGGGAATCCATACTACTTCTAACCGAATCTAAGACCCCCCGGTTGTTCTGCGTTAAATATACTTAGCAACGGAAATTGTAAATAAATCATGTGAGTATTATATATACTATAATAATAATATAATAGTCATCACATTGCGGTTCTCATTATCGACACGTGTTTTATATACGTAAGCTCGTTTTAGATTATAAATTGAAGTATAATTTATTCATGTACATAACAGTTTAAACGTGAATATAATTATCATGGCAAACTTTATTGCCAGTTTTCAAATAATTTGTGTAACAGAACGGTCGAAGAACTGGCAAGGAACCCTCGCGACTCCTTTTAAAGGTATGCTTTATATTATAACTAAATATATATATATATATTGATGCTATTTGTATGTAAATAAAAAAATAGGAACGATAGTCCAGACAAAATATACATTTAATATTAATATATAATATGCATATAATTATGCCTTTTGACCTACTAAACTTAAAGCCCTATGTCCCCTAGTGGGGCAGAGAGCATCCAACGTAGAAAACCAGCCTGATCGATCCTGGGTGGCTGTCTTAATTTCAATCCACGTCATTCCAGCTTTCTTTCCCTCTGCAATGATGCTTCGTTGCCAGGTCTGTTTTTGGCGGCCGGGTTTCCTTTTGCCCTGAGGATTCTAGTCGAGACTCGCTTGGCAATATTACTTGGATCTCTCCGGAGCCTATGGCCCACCAATTTCCACTTTAGCGTTTTATAGACCTGTCAATTGGCACCCATTGTATAGCTCGTATAGCTGGTGGTTAGAGATTCTCTCGGGCCAGAATCAAGTCGCAAATCGTTGCGCATATCTCAGTAATGAAAGCTACTAGAAAAAAGAAATTGTTGTATGTATTTAACACACATATACATCAAACCCCTACCAACACGGTAATCTTATAACGCATTTTCATATTACGCGATTGTATATAACGCGGGGCTACGTTATATTTCTGTACCGTGACATGATTTGTACGCACATATACTACATAGTTTTGAATATTCGACTTAAATCCTCTTTAACATCAAAAGTTAGACGTGAATTATTTGTACATAACGCGTTATATAGTTATAGGATTATTGTATATAGAAACTAATATTTTTTGCTTAAGGAAAAAATATATTGCAGTGATTTAAAGAGATTTGAACGAAGGATATCTAAAACCAAAGTCTAAACATAGATATGATATGTTATCAGTATCAAAACGTATTTTTAAATTGTCTAAAGTGCCAAACTATTTTCGCATTGTTCAACACTTCAAGTATGAATTGCGACTTGTGTTACGTATGAAATGTAGTGCTACTGTACCTATTAGTAATCTTATCGTTATTTTAAAACTTCAATATTCTCGAATAGTTCCTTGTTATTGATATGGTTTATTGCACAACTTTGCATAAATATTAATTTATTCATTTACTTTTCCCCGAAGGCAGAAACCATGGTTCTCCACTTGCATACCTAAGTTCTGATATATCCCGTCTCTAGTACGTCCTGGATCCAGGTAGACCTCATCTGTAGACGTCCAGATAGACCTACCCGACCCGTCGTCATATATAGTCGGCAGTATCAATATTGCAGCGTCATCGTCGGTGTTCCTTTGTTTATTTTTACCTATTAATGTGAAATAATGCATCTTTCATCTCTTTCTGCCAATTTGTGTTTACGCTGTCACTAAAAGACAGGTGAGTACTTCATTTGATACGGTACAATTAGACTGAAACAATAAGTTTGTCAATAATTCTAGCGTACTGAATAATCTAGGTACCTATTTTGTATATAGGAGCCTTAGCAAAATTAATTGCCTTTTAAGTTTGATAGATAGTAAATTAAGTTTTTTAATTACCTTTATGTTTAATTAATTTAACTGTTAATAGTTTCCAATTTCCGCGCCAATGTTATGAGAAAATTTACGATGTTGTTTACAGTAAACTGTCATGTCTGCTGATATGCGTTGGCGCCAGTAAATTTTGAAAAAATAATTGACTCTCCATACTGGTGAATTGTCGGTATTGCGCCGAGCACTACAGTGCTATAAAGAAGCATCGCATTTGATATTATTTTTTTTACTTACACTTCGTTACAGTTATCGAAAAACAAATAACATAAATACAAATTATAAGAGATGCAACGGGCGGCCTTATCGCTAACAAGCGATCTCTTACATGCAACCCTAGTAAGGGAAAACACTAAAAAAATAAATATGATGCGTTATATGCAAGAAGAGCATAACCAAATTTTGTAAAATAAAAATTATATAATTACCAACCTTAATATGTATATTACAAAAAAACTAAAAAGCTTATAAAAATATTATATTTTAACAATTGTAATTTTTGCTTATTTTTGTAATGCCGAGTATATCCGGTCGGCAATTTGACGCATTTCGGCTCTATATTATTGTTTGACCACAGATGTTAATTGTGCAATAGCAGCCTCATATTTAATTAATATGAGGATGCCATTGAACTATTGATATACGGGAGTATTAGTTCGCGCTTAGTATATTTTCCTAAGAATTACATTATTATAATTTATTGTAATATATAATATACATTTTTTTGTAATAAACACCAAGGTTAATATTTTATATGATCACGAACACTATAAATGTTACAAAAGTTATTTAATTTATTATTATTTTTTGTTGTGCGTGCGTAATTTTCTTAGTACAATTAACACCAATTGTTCCTGAATACATGAGGCCGGAAGAGTTAGATCCAAAACGTAGTATGCACACTGCACAGACTACTTAACAATAAAAAATAGGTCGGTATTATCCGTCTTCGATAAAAAAGTAAAACATTTGTAATAACCAAGACTTATAAAGAATTGTATTGCCACTAATTATATCATGTTTTTCTTATTTCTTGTACCTTATAATAGTAACTAGCTGACCCGGCAAACGTCGTTTTGCCATGTATATGATTTTTAATAAAAAAGAGGGGTGAAAATTAGGGGTTGTATGTATTTTTTAATGCTGTATCATAAAAAAGTAAAAATTTATCTAAAAATTTTTTTAAAAATATTTAGGGTTGGACTACCCTTAACAATTAGGGGGATGAAAAATAGATGTTGTCCGATTCTCAGACATACCCAATATGCACACAAAATTTCATGAGAATCGGTCAAGCCGTTTCGGAGGAGTACAAACTACAAACACCGCGACACGAGAATTTTATATATATTAGATTAAGCGTCATTTATCCCTTGAAACATTTGCAAAATATACACACACTTAAATAAGTAAATAATATCTTTTTTTCAAGGACCTCTTATAGGCCTCCTCCAATTGGCTCCATTCTTAGTCTTGAGCATTTTCTCCCAATCTTCTCCACCAACTTTCTTCATCTCGTATTTCTGCTATCTAATTGTGTAAATTTTTATATAGAAAATGTACCTCAGAAATAGAGCAGTGTTGGCCTAGTGGCTTCAGCGTGCGACTCTCATACCTGAGGTCGTAGGTTCGATCCCCGGCTGTGCACCAATGGAATTTTTTCTTTGTGCGCATTTAACATTTGCTCGAACCGTGAAGGAAAACATCGTGAGGAAACTGACATGTCTTAAACCCAAAAAGTCGACGGCGTGTGGCACTGGAGGCTGATCACCTACTTGCCTAATAGATTTAAAAAAATGATCATGAAACAGATTCAGAAGTTTGAGGCCAAGACCTAAAGAGGTTGTAGCGCCACTGATTTTTTTTTTTAGAAATAGACGATTTTAGTTTGTCTGTGTTTAGTCTAGCTAAAGGTCTACAAACAGATTACCAACACTATGTAGGATATACAGTCAAAACCTGTTATAACGACATCGAAGGGACTACTCATGTTAGGTCGTAAAAACCGATAGTCGCGACAGCCGATGACGTTGTTATTAAGTACCTAATACAATAGAATTCATCCGGGATCTTTGATTTTGGTCAAACCGGTATGTTGTTCGAAACGATATCGTAAACGGTTTTGACTATAGTCTATATACCTCGCAATTACCACAGTGCCCATAAGTCAAAACATGTTTCAAATACAAGTTTGTTCACCCTACAGAGATTCCGTGTTGGAATTTGAAAAGGCTAACGATAAGATCGGCCTGCGTCGAATCTCCGTAATCGCGAAATCAAGGTCACAATTGTCACAAGTCTGAGATGCGCAAGCGATTCCGATGCCAGTCCTCGGTTTGAACGGACCTCGGTGGTGTGTTAAATGTTTTTGCTTGGTTACGTCAGTGTTGGCTTGGTGGGACACAAGTGATAAGATATAGTTGTGATGCTCCGTCGGCAGTTTTCCCATGAGTCGGGAAAGTCGGTGTTGCTTGCAGCGCGTGAAGAGTACTTGGATCGAAGGTTGATTTTTTTATATAATATGTTATATTATAAACTTAATTGCATAGGCCGCTTTGCCCAAATTGCGTCCTTTTGTTTTCTTTAATGTACCAATGAACTTTAGTTTCCAGCTTTGTTCTTTAGTAGCTATAATTGTTTTATTTTAATTAAGTTATAATTGTACACCAATATCTATGAGCAGTGATGGCCTAGTGACTTCAGCGTGCGACTCTCCCCCCTGAGGTCGTTAGTTCGATATAAGTATGTCTAGACTTAAATCTTTATATATATAAATCTGTGTGTGTGAAATTAAACTCTTCATATACGGCTGGACCGAAATGTATTCGATTAGAGCTTTACAATTAAATGGTTTTGTATTTAAGACTTGTGGAGAGAACACCGCCTGTACTGTCCGTTAATAATCTGTATATCTTTAGACACAAATGTTCCAGGTGTCCTGCCAGCTCCGAGTATAGTCTATGTAAAGTTTTTCCCTCCTGTATGTAAAAGCCCAATATATTTTTAGCCGTCTTAGCTATGAAAGTCTAGATTTTTTTAGTTTATTCTAGATCTTTGTAAAACATAGATTTCGACCTATTTTTAGTAATCTGTGACTATCATTGGGAATATTTTAATTATTGATTATAATGTAAATAGATTGGGTACGATGACGCGTATTTTAATCAGAGGTTACAAGTCAATGCATTGCGAGCGTAGAATGTTCGATTATGTACAGTGTGATCGGAAATTACACAATGGAGAAAAAATAATAATTAGGCTTAGTTCCTGTTTGTAACAGGTTACAAAAGCCTTGAAATGTACTGTTGAAAATCTGAATACTTATTTGTATGGCATTCAATATTGTTTGACAGTTCCCTTAGTGCGATATCGGGATCCCAGGAACTACAAGTTCGAATTGAGAAATTGTTATGTCCTGGATAGGTTCTGTAACTATACTATATCACGCTACTCAAATATGGAGTACTGTTCTCACCTATGGCGGGAGCTCCCCAGTACAACCACTTTGTGGAACCAGCTGCCCACTAAAGTTTTTCTGAACCAATTCGACTTAGGGTCCTTCAAGAAAAGAGCGTACCAATTCCTAAAAGGCCTGCAACGCACTGGCGAGCCTTCTGGCAATGTAAGTGTCCATGTGCGATATCACTTAACGGCAACGAACTTCCTGGTGTTGCAGGTGCCCATAGACGGCGGTAAGAACTTAAGTGACTTCCCGCTTGCCGCTTGTCCCTTAAAATATTTGGTATTTAATAGTTTTAAAAATACATCTTCGACAGTGTTTGTAAACTTCACAGTCCTTGAGCATGTGTGCTTATTATTTATTTTACACACTACCGTGAATTAACATCATGTATCGTTTAATATAAAACGACCTATTCAGTTTTAATTTATTCAGTTTACGTAAGGCGGTAACAGTCGTTTTATTTATCGCGATGCGTTCAGGTAATTATTGTTGGAATTAATGTATTTTATCGCAATTTGTAAAAAAAATAGTTATAAGAAATACGCGTGCGAGTGTATATAAGACATAACATAAAATGAAGGTCGGAAGAGGTCGAGTTTTCTTGAAATTTAATCTGTGTTTTATTCACAGAATATAAAAATAAGGTTGGAAGTAGATTTTGGTCGTATTCTAGTGTAGTTTTAGTATTAACAAAATCTAGTTTTATGATGCGTTTGTTTTAATTACTTATGTATCTATGCCCCTATATTTAAATTCATTGGAAAACTGGACTAAGGAAGTTTTTGTGTGTATACGGTAAGGTGTGACAAAAATATGTGAAGATATTTAAAAAAATTTTTGTTTTGCCCAAAGTACCTACTCTAAGGATTCAGAAACGATACTTGACGTCTGACTCCCATTTGACCAATTCCAATATATTTTTGACGTAAGGGAGTAAGACTTAGCAATATATCTTGTTTATGAATCTTATCTTTATAGTGCAGTCCGTGGTCGTCTATGGTTGCTCTAGGATGACCGTAGTGAATTATATATTTAAAAAAACAAGTGTTTTATGGTTAAATAATTACAAAAGAATTTGTATATAGTGATATTGTACTACCTAAGAAACTAAACCATAATAATGAAGTAAATTTACATTTTAATTTTTAATAGACAGTATACGTTTTTACGTTTTGATTAATAATTATTTCGTGTAAGAAAAATTGAGAAATTCTAATTGGCCACTGTTTGACTTGAATGTGAAGTGAATGCCTTGAATATGTTAATATGTAAGAGCAAAATTTTGAATCACGAATGCAACTTTTTGCTCTACCGGATATAATGGTCAGTGAACACATCACCACTCTTCAAAATTTTTGATATTACCACTTCTAAGTCAGTATAATTTGCGCTATGTCTGTGAGAGGTTGCAAATGAAGAGCAATTATGTTTTAATATATTAGTAAGAATTAAACTTAGATATAAACGTGAATTTAATTACATAGTGCTATAACCACTCGTAGTCAGCAAGAGGACAGTCAAAGAATTTTTATTTGAACGTGTGTCCAAAGAATGTTCGTTACGTTTCCAGGCGGACGAGGTCCCTGAACGCGCCTTCACCCATCCAGCAGTTTGGACCATGTGGAAGAATAATGAAGAACTCTGCAATGGTTATGTAAGTATGGTTATCTTAAGAGCGATTCGAATCGTCAACGACCAGTCACTTTCCGAGCGGCTTGATCCCTTGGCGTTGCGATGAGATGTGGGATCTCTCTGCATCTTGGTCATCTATCCGTATCACCTTGACGTCCGTCGTTCCACAACTGAGCGATTCTTAAGGCAATTTCTGCCGCGAACCACCACTATGTAGAACCAGCTGCTGCTTCTAGAAAAGAGCGTACCAATTCTTACAAGGCCGGCAGCGCGCTTGCGAGCCTTCTGGCAGTGCGTGTCCATGGGCGGCGGTATCACTTAACATCAGATGAGCCTCCTGCCCGTCTACCTCCTGTAACATAAAGAAAAATGTCAAAATCCAATAGTTTTTTGACGTATGGAAGTCGCACTTAGGGCTCGCAACATCGTTTATGACGCATGTCAAAAATATTATGTCTACTTATCTTACCATTCTGCTGCCATGTTTGTAAATAATTATTCTTTTTGTTTCCGTGTAATCGTTTTAAAAGACATCTTGTTCTTTTTACCCTTTAGACTGTTACCGTTAGGTCACGTTTGTGAGTGTTACTCTTAGGGTCTGTTTCACAATGTATGGATAAAGTACCAAATAGCTATGCAACACATAAATTATTTGGAAGTTAAATTGTACTATTTGACACTTCATCGGACTTATAACGGACTTATGTGACGAATAGCGCTATCTCACTGTCGTGAAACGCAACAATAGTGTTTATCCTACCAATAAGTAATAAATAGCTAATTTGGAACTTATGTAGAACTTATCCGTACATTGTGAAACAGACCCTTAGTCTTATGGCGACTCAATTTAATGCTATTGTTTGCTAGTCCATGTTTATTCACTTAACATCATTCAAGTGATTTTTGCCTATGAGGCAATAGGCTGTACTATGAAAGATTCAACTATGAAAGTTGAAACAAGTAGCGTAAACAATTATATAGTTTTTTTAGTCCCTATATGAATGTTTTGTCTCTTAAGTAGTTCTTTGATATAAAAAAATAAATTATATAACTTACTAGCAAACTCGGCGAACTCCGTTTCGCCACCTGATGGCTTCATTTTATGTAACATTTCGTTTGGTGATCCCGCTTTTCTTTTTTTTTTTGAATTTTCTTTGCTATAAATCACGGAGCCCGAGACCTTTCCAACGAATGCAAAACCGTGGAAATCGGTTCGTGCGTTCTGGAGTTATAGCGTCAGGAAGGAAAACCCGACTTATTTTTATATAGTAGATAATGGCTGTATAACATAGGAAACATTGGAATAGGTTTATATTTAAAATTAATAAACACGTCCTAATTAGGTAGAAAGTTCTTGCTAGGGAAGGGATCTTTCTAATGTATTATCGCGTTACAGGCGCGTATGGTACTTACGTGTACAAGCTACAAAGTGTCTTAATTAAAAATTCGTAGAAAATAACAAAAACATAGCATTGAAAGGCTTATCTGAATAACTAACATCATTAAGTATTAGTGTAGCTTCTCAATCTGATCATTTATTTACCATTTGGGAGATGCAATAAGTAACAATGTTTGTTCCACGCAATATGTAATGTAAAAGTCTTTCCCGATGTACACTAAAAATGGACTTTAACAATTTCAGGCAGATCCAAGACCCGGCGTCCCAGAGGCTGACGTGGTACAAGCCGCCGTTGACTGTTCTCGTCATCAAGAAGATACACGACGCTACCATCATCACACCATTCGTACAATTAGTACACTGGCTTGTTCATGTAAGGAACTACCAAGTATTTAATCTAACAAAGATTTAACAGTCTTTTTTGGTCTTAGCCTATACCCTGATTTTTAATTCCGTAGAATTCTGTCTGCTATCAATTTTTGACATGTCAGTGATGGCAAACCTTTTTGGCCAGGCACATTTTTCAATTTCAATACGAGTCTGAACATCTGAGTCTATACATACATTTTATTGTTAATGTATTCATTTTATTAAGTGAGGTGCTCCACGTTAAAAGTGGTTTAACGGCGAGTGGTAATTACGTCCATTTACATCATAAACAGTAAAAATATATACAGATAACATTTTTTTTTAAATGGTTTACTAAACCTGGAATTAGTAGGCAGTGATGCCAGCTAAAGAATAAAATAAAGTAATTAAAGTTTATTCGATATATTCTTCGTGATAAATAATATTGAAACAATGAAATATTTGTTATTTTTGTATTAGGTTACTTGAGTAAGTAAATATTTAGATTTGCCTTTTTGTAGGGAAAACATAAAAAATACGTAGCATTTTTTTTATGATTATGATTTATTAATATTGGCAAATGAAATATACAATATAGCGGTTTTGATGTACTTTAACTTTTATGTTATTAAACTGGTAGGACCTGTATTGTCCTGTTGATTGATCCAGCCTAGTCTAGTGCCCATTCTGCCAATCACAAAAAAAACTAAATTTTCCGGAACAGTGCGTGTTATATGTTCAAAGCTCAGGATCCGTTGGTAACAAAGTTTCGAATGTCGATGTTTTTATATCTTTGTTTTGTTAGCTGTCCAAGATATTCTAAGCATCCACCTCCAAGACATTTCCAGAGCTTCACGTTGTGTGACGTTATGTGACGTTATATTCTAAGAATCCACCTCTAACACATTTCCAGAGCTTCACGTTGTGGGACGTTATGTGACGTTATATTCTAAGAATCCACCTCCAACACATTTCCAGAGCTTCACATTATGTGACGCATATTGGATCTAAAAACCTTCACTTAATCTATAGTTGTAATCTTTATCCATTGTTATGAAATCCTATCATAAAGTGATAAGTTCAAATATCGCTTTCGATGATTTTGTTTATATAAAATAAAAGATATTGTCCTAAGTTTAAGCTGACATAATATAATAAGTAAAACATCAAATTTCAGTTAGATCTTTGTTAAAAAAACCCATGCCCCAAAAATCACATACATTACCTTCGATAGCGCATATATCCAAGAATATCTCGAAAATCGAGGGACTTTTACTTAACGTAAAACCTATTTTTTTCTGAACCGCCACAACATCCTCTACCTGCAGGTATTCCATTCATTACGACCACACCCTATATATTTCCAAGTACATATATATAATTCTTATTATACCTTGAAAATTAAGGTGAATATTATTTTTATCTACAGATTGAGATACTTTAATTATTGTTATTATAATTTATAAAACGACGTAGGTATTTTTACATCGCAAATTGTATCAGATATTTTTTTTTATTTGTATATCTAATAGGCACCAAACATTGTCAATACCTGTATTAACTTGTAAAATGCGAAAGTTTCTCAAACATTGTCAATACCTGTATTAACTTGTAAAATGCGAAATTGTGAAAAGGCAAATTAACTTATTATTTTTATAGTTGAATTTATAATAAATGTGACTCGCGTTCACGTTTTTTACAAATACACTCATACAAAAACATTTCATTAAACATAAAACGAACCATTCACGTAGCCAACTAGCTAATAAACCTAGTCGTTTTTAATGTGTTTTCTTTTTATTTTAGGACAAAAGTATGGTGGTATTCGTGGAGGCGTCTGTGCTAGAAGATAGGATACTTTCAGAATATGGGAACTTCAATGCGGTAAAGGAGAGATTGATGACGTTCCGAGCAGGCACGGATGACCTCACTGATAAAATTGACTTTATCATTTGTTTGGGTGGTGATGGGACCTTGTTGCACGCTAGCTCATTATTTCAGGTAACTTTTTAAACATATAAAAAAATTATGGGAAATTTTTGTGTTTGGAAAAATAATACATGTAACAAGTCGTTGTAATTCGGATGGATATTTATTTTATTAATTATGTGATTACATATGATATTGCGGACGTTTTTGTAAATATTCAGGTCTTCTTAAACACTGTAGTACTGTCAATTCCTTGCTCAGCGTACGCGATACAGGATTTTTTGGAATTTTATCACTCCTTGGATTACTTAGTGCTAGCCTAAAGGTGCGCTTACACGAGGGCAATAATTGCTCGGCGATACGAATGGACCGATCTGGAGCAATTAATGGAGCAATTTCAATAAATTCAATAAATTATTTCGGCGATATTGCTTCTAATTGCTCCAGATATTTCATATCGCTCAATGTCGCAGATACGAATTGACGAATATCAAATGGACTTGGAAATTCCTAGCAATTTTTGTATATATATCTCATCCGCACTTGTTTGTTTTGCGGATTGCCGTCTTGCTACCGCGGAGAAGGGTTTAAGCAAGTTTTGTTGATGCAGAAATTGGTTCTCTCATGTTGGTCGTCTGTTTCGTAATTAATTGGCTAACTTTATTCAATAGTAATTCAAAGTCTGTTCGTGACATTCTAGTAAAGTTTTTGAATAATATATCATCTAATTCTTAACACAATGAAAATTGCTGCCTCTTTGCCAAAAACGATCGCACCCAGATACGCCTATTCCTTTTCTTTCTTTTTTGTTTTTGATTAATAATAAAAAAAAGCGCTACAAGCCGCCGCAGCAAGAACAATGTCATCCATAGCGAGCGAATACTGAAATGCTCGTGTAGGACTGTATTGCCTAGTTGATGAAGTTGCGCCATATCGCTCAATATTGTATTGCGCAGTATTGATGCTTATTGCCGTTGCCGTAAATTGCTTGATGTAGTCGTGACGTCATAGTTGACGAGTCTTAACTGGAATTGAGCAATTTTAGTTGCCCGTGTAAGCGCACCTTTAGCCATTTGCGCAATTCACTTGCTTGGTATACATCGTGAGGAAACCAGCATGGTTGCAGGTCCTTACCAACATTGTGTAAAACAAAAAACAACCGCCACTCTTTTTAATCACCAAGGTGATGATTAAAAAGAGTGGCGGAGTGTTTATTGCCAGTTCTTCTCTTCCATTCTACGCCCTTGATTTGGGAACTGGCAGTAAATGTAAATTTAGCAGCATTTAATGTGTATTTCTTTTTGACGTTCATAAGTGTACATTGTGTTACCTAAATTTTTTTTTTATTTGTTCAATATCAACAAGATTAAGACACAATTTTACGTCTGTTTTGGTTTTACTTTAACTGTGTGACTTTAGACATATTTTATATTTCAAATACACCAATAGTGCTACCTTTAAAATCTGGGCTTCAGATTTCTGTATCTGTTCCGTGATCATTTTTAGGCAATTAGCTGATCAGCCTTCTTTGCCTGACACATGTCGACTTTTTGTGTCTAAGGCATGCGATTCCTCACGATATTTTCCTTACGTACGAGCGAGTGTTATATGTTTTATTTAAATGACTGTTAATTTCAGCAATCTGTACCACCGGTGATGGCATTCCACTTGGGTTCGCTGGGTTTCCTCACGCCTTTCGAATTTAATAATTTCCAGGACCAAGTTATGAATGTTTTAGAAGGTAATATTTTATTCATTTCTTTAGATATTAGATGCTAGATGAGAAATATGAATCTTAGTTTGGGTAATCAGTTCGATCAGGGTAATCAGTATCCCTAATCGCTTGGTTTCTCCTCATTCTTCCTTTAAATCTCTACTGTTCAAGCATTACCTGCCCACATCGACTTTTTAACTTTTATACTAACTCCTTCTTACCTTTTCAATTTTAATTGCGTTGTTTTGTTCCATTCTTTATGTCTAAGTAATTGTTTATCATATATAGTTTTGCACTCTTCTTCCTTAACAGTGGTTGTTTGAAAGAGATCGCTTGAAAGTGATGAGGCCGCCAGTTGCCCTCCCTTTTAGTTATTTTAATTGTACTGTATTATTACTCGAAACAAAAAGTCGACATGTTTCTGGCACAGAATAAAAATAATCAAATATATTAAATTAAAGTGTTTAGTTGGTATGTCTGAGAGTCGTTCGTTATTGTCTATATCCCTAAGTGATAAGGGTGACCCACCCCAATTCTTTTTTAAGAATAGGAATACATATAATTTTCAGTCTTCTCCCACCAACCACATGTCATAATATGGCTGAGCGTTGTGGTCAGCAAGAAAGCGTCTGGAGCGGACTATCTATTTCCACCGGTTTCGGTTCAGCGCCTCTCTTAGTACTGTGAGTTTTGAGGACGATGAGTCTTTCACTTGATCGGTCCATCTGGTTGGTGAACTGCCACGTGATCTTTTGCCGTCTGTGTAACCACGATCACTTTCTCCAAGTTCTCACTGTCTCTGCGCATTAGTAATATTAGTACTGTAATAATATTTAAAAGTCAAAACAACCTTTGCCGAGTCAGTTACTTAAGTATAATTCAAATTTATTTTAAATCTAATTTTAACTTTCAGGTCACGCGGCGTTAACATTACGCTCCCGTCTTCAATGTGTGGTGTTAAGAAAGAGAACGGAAGACAAAGACAAGAAGAAGCCCACGACAATTCTGGTGCTGAACGAAGTAGTCGTGGATAGGGGTCCTTCACCCTATATCTCTAATATCGATCTCTTTTTGGATGGAAAACATATTACCTCGGTGCAGGGAGATGGTAAGAAATATTACTAAATAATTTTCGGGACAAGTTTAAAATGTTTTTAACGTTATTGAAATGTTGCCATAACTAAATACTTTATATACAGAAAAAAATAATTTCACTTGTTAATGAAACATACATTTTAAAATAAAAACAAACATTTTTCTTATTAATAATATAAATGTTTATATCGATTTAGCGTGTTGAATTCCCGTAAACAGTTTTACTGACCATAGAAAAATAATGCATAGATGGGGTTCGAACTTACACACAGATGGTCATAGAGTTCATATAGTCTATGACCTGAAGAATTTACATTAATCATAGTATTACCACTATTTTATTTACCAATGGCGTACAACCTTTTAGGTCTAAGCCTCAGATTTCTGTATATGTTCCCTGATAATTTCTAATAGACAACAGGTGATCAACCTTCTGTGCCTGACACATACCATCAACTTATTGGGTCATATATATCTGGGGTATGCCAGGTTTCCTCATGATGTATTCCTTCACTGCACGGCCGGGGATCGAACCTACGAACAAGAATGTATGAAGGAATTTAAAAATGTTTCAGACAGCATATGTATTGACTCACAATAACCTCTTATTAAATTTTAAAATAATTCTTTGTTTCCTTAGAATAAATATGGTATTAACTATTAAGTAATACACACACGCCGTATTTATTATTTTTATAATTGTCGTTTGATTTCAATAGATATCATAGAAATTAAATAACACAGCAGTCCAAGTCCAAAGACCAAAACCATTCGAGCATTTTATTCATTCATAAATTAACATTTTTTTTCTAGGGCTTATAGTGTCCACTCCAACTGGTAGTACGGCATACGCGGTGGCTGCAGGTGCGAGTATGATCCACCCATCGGTGCCTGCCATCATGATCACGCCCATCTGCCCACATTCGCTCTCTTTCCGACCCATAGTGGTTCCAGCTGGAGTTGAACTCAAGGTATTCTAAGATTCTTCTAACTTTTTTGAACAGTAATTTATGTATATGTTTCTAATTTTTAATCTGTTTTGGTGTGGATTTTACAATTAGATGATTTTTTCTTTTGTTTTATTTTTCAAAGTGTGTATAGGACGATATATAAAATATAGATATGGTATACAGAAAATCTATTAAAAAATAAGATTACTAATTTAATTAAATACCTATAATAATTTAAAAAATATCCAAAATAATTGCAGTTTTGTATCAAAATTTTTATGTTTTCAGATTTCCTTATCCCCCGACGCAAGGAATGCAATGTGGGTATCTTTTGATGGAAGGAACCGACAAGCGTTACAGCATGGCGATAGGTAATTCTTATTTAAAATTTATTTTATGGAAACCTTTTCGTAATTGTAATGGAAATTAAACTCAAACTCAAAATAACTTTATTCATATAGGTAAACAAGTACACTTATGAACGTCAACAGAAAAGATGTTAAATTGATTCTAAATTTACTTTTAATACCAGTTCGCAAGTTGAGCGTAGAGCTGGCAAGAAACTCTCCGCCACTCTTTTTTAATCGCCAAGTTTTGAGTCATACAAATTGTTTGAACTGGAGCAATTAATCCCAAGGATTTTTTTAAAAATCGTCGAATTTATTGAATAATTTACATTTAACCACAACTAATATCGAAACTGTCGAACTATAATAATTAACAACATACCTAACAAATATCAACTGATGAAATGATTTATTGAAAATTGTCGACGCCTCAATTTATCCCCTGTTTATTAGGTCTTGTTTGATTTTCTGTGACGCTCATGAGATATGAGGCAAGCACATTCCGGCTAATCAGTATTACCAACACTCTGAGATCTTTACCAAGTGACGCAGTGTCGAAATTTTTAAAACATTATTACTCCAGCAATTTTTTTTTATTTGTGAAGTTATTCAAATCTAGTTAAACAAGGGATGAATCGAAAATTATTAGTTTATTTCATTACATTATTATATGCAATGTTTACGTTGGAATATCTAAACCCATTTTAATAAAAGCATGTTTTTTATAGAAATGAAAGCGATATTTGTACACTTCAATTTCAATACATTATAATTATTATATACCTATTTCAGTTTATACGTAACGACATCAGTGTACCCTGTGCCGTCAATATGCGCGCAGGACCAAATATCGGATTGGTTCGACTCACTCGGCGAATGCCTTCATTGGAATGTGCGAAAGAAACAGAAGCAAATGGACGAGCTTAGTGACGTCACGCACTCCTCTAGCGACACGCTTGACGACATAGAGAACAACCATGACGAGAGGCCATGTGACACGTGACATTGACAGTTGACAATTACCTCTGTACAAACTCTGACAATATTTTTACGATTTTTTATCTGTCATTAAATTTGCGGGAAAGACTGTTCAATATGTGTGATGCTAGTTATATGTTAAAACCAGATTTATCTATAGCAGGTGTAAACTTAAAGTTTAATTTTGGCTTTTTAAACTGGAATTGTGCAATATCGAAATTATGAATTACGTTTTAGCGACATATGTGCTGACATTCCTGTATAGTTACTATATTAATATTTGAATGAATTATCCCAAATAATAAGTAGTTTTTGGGGAAAGGTATCATACAATAAATAAATACTTTATATAAAATCTGTAAGGCCGTTAATAAAATCGTATATGGTTTTAAGGTGCTGTCAAATCAACCTTTACTTTTTCTAAATAAGGTTTAATCTCTTGAGTTTCTCACATAAAATCGTCTATACTATCGATACAATCGTAAAGTATGTATTCAATAATGAACCTTAACTTTTGTGAAATAAGGTTTTATTTCACTATGTCTTGGGTCTTTTAAAATGGTCGCGATATTTCAGGTTTCTATCTCGCCGACGCCTTTTTTATAGTTTTGCTTCGGTGCTTTCCGTAACAATGTGTGCCAAGAAAATATGGATAAATCACAATATTTGTAATTGCACAAAAATGTCTGAAAATGTGATGGAAATTTTTATTATCTTGTTTAATGTACAAAGTGTTTGTTACAGCATTTTGTTTGAAAATAAATAAATATTGAATATAAATTGTTTTAATTATTTGTATGTAGTGTTGGCTGGCTGATACAAAAATGTTTTTATTTATAAGTGGAAATAAGAATATACAATTTGGAATTTTTTTGAATGCATTTTATTTATATTCCCGAGAATCGCGCTTGATATAAGCGTTCGATAGTATGTTTTCCTTATTTTTATTGATCTAAAACAACTTAACAAGCAAAGCTTATACTACCATTTTGTGGTTATAAATAATAACCAATATGCACTCTATTGTTACTTAAGATAATTTAAACATTTATAAATGATCGAGCTAATGTATTTATGTTAAAAGGGAATAAATATTTTGTATTCGTATATTTTATTTAATATAAAATATCGGATATAAATATTTATATATTCATAAATTCATTTCTAATACACATACTTATGATAATATTCATCAAGATCAAAATCGAGACCGCTTCTACAAATAAGTTAGTTCTCTACGCCGTATGTCAAAACTGTATCGCTTCCTCCACGACCGCACTGTGACCATGAAGTTAGCAGATCACTTACCAGGAGAGCACAAAAAAATAGAGTTCTGGTAGTACACACAAAAGTTTTATAGTTCCTAATGGTTTATAGAACGAGTTCTGGACATTTAGGTGAGGGAAATGTTTTTCTTAAAGCGTAAAATGATCTAAATTTTTATGTCACAGGAGGCAGACGGGCAGGAGGCTCGCCTGATGTTAAGTGATAGCCGCCCATGGATACTCGCACTGCCAGAAGGCTCGCAAGCGCGCTGCCGGCCTTTTAAGAAATGGTACGTTCTTTTCTTGAAGGACCCTAAGTCTAATTGGTCCGGAAATACTTCTGTGGGCAGCTGGTTTTAAAAAATCCGCTTTGCAAGAACGCCTAACCAAGGCTGGGATTTGCCACCGACCGGCACCGCAGAGAATGGAATAAAAAGTTCCATACCCTGCAGGACCACCTCGGCGACAGAGTCAGCAAAGGCATCTGGAGTACTCGAAGAAAAGGAAATGGGCCCCCAACGGGGTAGGACGCAAAAAAAGACCATCCCATCCCAATCTGCTAACTTGTAGGCCACAATGATCCGATGAACCCAATGGCGGATAGATCTGAATCTCGGTAGGAAAGAGCAAGGCCAGCATCGCAGTCTCTAAGTGAAATTGGACAGCGTTCACGTTGGAGTTGAGCACCTTAACATTTGTGAAGTCCACCGCGAGTGTTGGATGGGCTCCGGGAATCTCTCTCACCGTACGAAACGCGAGTACAATAAGGCGAACCTATTGCATTCAAATTCAAAATTGCATAAGATGGTCAAATTTAATGTTATATTCACTCTTACCTACACACTATGTACACACTCTAGATTGTGGCTAATGAAAGAGGATAACGAAAAAGCACGGCAAATTAAAAAAAAAATAGTATAGTATCCCTAAAAGTTTGATATATTTTGTGGATTAAACTTACTTGATGCTTGATTTTATTTATTATTTTTTACATTGATATCAACTGTATTTCTATGAAATTAAATACTATACCTATTTAGTATTTTACTATTAATACTTAAAATGACTAGCATTGCATGGAAAACTAAAACTATATTTATTATAACACAACTTTATTCGGAATAATCAAAATCAGAATCCAAAAAATTTGCGATTTCTTTAAAGTACTGGTTCTGAGATTTTATTCTATCTTTCTGCTCTAAATCAGTGAACTTACCAATAGTAGTACTATTGCATCGACTCCTTCTACATCGTTTAGATTTCCTGCTAAAGAAACGAAATAGTCTATCAAAAACAAAACAAAGTTTAGGCTATTATACCTGTTAACTATTCGGAAAAAATATATAATAGAAATAAAAATAAGTAATTGCATGAAGTATCAAGACAATAAATCATACTGACCTAAGAAATTTAATGACATTCTGTGTTGCCATCCGAAAGTTTTCAAATAATTCAATTATCTAATTTCATTAGCCAGACTATAACAGCATACAGGTTGTATGGTCAAATTCTAAATGGATGGGATTAAACAAAAGAAGCATAGAAACTTCGCTAAAATATCCAACGAACATAAAATAGCATGTTGGTCCTTTGTTTTCTAATACTGCGTGATCCTAGTAGTATATAATATATTATAAAAACTCATTTCTCGCATTATTGACGTGACGTTTGACTCAAGTCAAAGTTTGATATATGTCAAAATTCACTTGACATATTTGGTGTATTTCCAAAATATAACCTTATACCTATCGCTAAAGTTACAATTTAAATTTTTACAAAAACGATAGATTTCTTTGATAATAAAATATTTAAAACACATTAGGTATGTCCAAAATTGTTCCTTTGATAAATTCGATATCAAAGAGATGTATTTCTCTCTCCGCCCCAAGGGAAGGAAAGAGAAATTTTAGGAAATTTCTTACTCCCAACAAAAGAGGCTCCAAATTCCACAAATTGCGACAAATGGGGCCAAATCGCGAGCTACCGATAGACAAACGAGGTGTACGTGATACAGGATATGAATTAAATGGAAAATTTGTACCTGTACCAGAAATGATTCCTGAACTAATTGTACCCGACCTAAAAGATTGCACTTTTAAACCATATGTCTCATATAAAACTGAAGATGTTATCCAAAGTGAATTTACATCTCAACAACTATTTGATGCAGTGTATAGTAAAAAGATTGTTATGGACTTTAAGCAAGGTAAACTGGATGAAAACGACCAACCCATTGAACCATCGGAGGAAGAGAAATTACAGCCTGATGAAGCTGTTGTCAGAGCAAAGAGAACTGGTTCTGATATATTTTAGTTGTTATTATAGTTATCACATTATTATAGTAAAATAGATATTGTAGGATGTAATATATAGGTTTTATTTAATTCCCCTACTTTTTATAAAAATTTTAGTATATAAAGCTTTAAAATTACATAACAACATTTTATAAAATATGATATTATTTATTTATTTCCAAAATTTACTTAATATCTCAATATGTAGTGAATTTTTTTTATAAATCATTAAGAAACTAAATAAAATGCAAATGCATCATAAAAATTGAGTTAGTGGAATATTTGAAGGTCAAAAATATATAATTTTCATAAAAATATGATATTATTAATAAATTATTGTATCCAGAATATAAATGTACTATATTATTATCTCATTACACTATCAAAAACTTAAATAGTGTTAATATGAAATTACTATACTGAATTCATCATATTAATCAAATATGAATATGAAGTCCATTCACTTTATATATTAGTTTGAATATTGTGGAAGGTAATGCAAGATTGTAAATTTATTAAAATCTTTACTTGATAAAGGACCATAATTAAGATGCACTGTCAAGGTGGATGATAGGATAATCAACTTGACCTCTCAACCTAATGATAATATTTTTACCACAGTTATTAATATATTATACTTATCATTGGTTTAAATGAGAAATGTTAAACCTATTTGTCATTCAATCAAGAATTATCGGTACCCTCGGCTGTGCGCGTGCGCATAAACTGGTATTGTAAATCTACGTACTATATCTATACGATAGGATGGGAGGTAATTATTCAGCAATGGATCCAATGGACGTGCCTGTGCCTGATATTGAAAAATTATTTGAACGAGATGGGTATTTGAAGCCATACGAAAGAGAAATACGTAGAAGGTGAGATACATTATCTTAATTTAAAGAAAGATTGTGATAAAATGCTGTAAATTAAATGAAATCAAGCAAAATTTGATTTTCGTAGTCACTCTTGACTCTAGGTTATGTTGTGTATTTACAAAAATTTGACAACTTAGCGCTGGTAATGCTTTCGTATTTTATTTCGATCATTTGTCGTAATTACTTAAAATAAGAGAATTATAATAATTTGTAACAAAAGAAACATAACAATACATTGTATTCACTTATAAATCCATACTGTTAAAGTTTGTGTTTCTTTAATCATGTATATATTTAAAATTTTGAATATAAAAAAAACCAAAAGTAAAGCGCTTTAAGCGGCAAATTTTACATCTACAATGTCACACCAAAGGTCAAACCTGTCAACAGCACAATTCCCAAACGTGAACCGCGAAAATCGAATTTCGGAATGTATATCTTATTTCGAAGTGATAATCAATTGTTATTACATAGTTAATAATAACTGCAAGTGGATTTTTTTATCAATTTTTTTTATTAAATCTTACAGGTTAATATTTACTACTGTTACTACTTTACTTTTATGTACTTAGCATAATTGTAGTAACTTATATGTTCACCTTTCAAGGTCGTTAAGGAAAAAATAATTACAAAATACTTAGTTTCGGTTATTTCAAGTATGAAGTAAGGTTAAACTAATGTCTTCACAGATATGGCTGCTTCAAAGACATTTGGGATAGGATGAACTCATGGGATGGTGGATTACAAGGATTCACATCAGCTTACAAATACTATGGTCCTCAATTTGGCGCTGATGGGTCTGTCACTTGGAGGGAATGGGCACCCGGTGCTCATTCAATACATCTTCAGGGAGATTTTAGTAAGACTAATCTCAACTACAATAAGAATATGAAGTTATTTAACAAAATTAAGGCTTAACTTGTTCAATAATTGGTTTTAATTCTAATCTCATTCATTTGTCTTTTTAATCAGATTTTTGCAATAATAAATTTTAGATTAAATGATTCTTTAATTAATTTCAGATGGTTGGAACACCAAAAGTCATCCATTTAAAAAGTTAGAATATGGCAAATGGGAACTGTATATTCCACCAAATGCAGATGGCAGCTGTTCCCTACACCATCAGAGCCGTGTACAAATTATTGTTAATGATAATTTGTACCGTGTATCTCCCTGGGCAAGCTATGTGAAACCATTTGAGGGGTTCACATATCAACAGTTTATTTACCGGCCAAATAATGTGAGTAATTGGAATATATATATTGTTTTACAAAAAAGAGCTCTGCCTCTCTTTTTACTACTACTTACTTATTAAGTTAATATTAACTACTGTATTTAAAAACTCAGTACATCTTCTATTATATTTATTTTAATAAAAATATTCTTTCACAGCCATACAAATTCAAACATCCGAAAGTTCCTAGGCCAGCCTCTCTTCGTATATATGAGTGCCACGTTGGTATTGCCACTCCGGAAGGAAGAGTTGGGACATACACTGAATTTAAGGATAATGTTCTGCAACGGATCAAAAATCTTGGTATGTATTATAACGCTTCATCATCAGCATGCCTTGGTAACACATGTTTAAAGTCTTTTCATGGATTGATTTGATTTATCTTCAAAGCATTAGTTCCAATAAAGATTTTTAAATGCTTATTGCTTATTTGACTTAGCCTAAACTTAAACTTGGTTTATTTTATTGTTAACAAATTATGGGTTTTATAGTTTAACCTTTTTGTATTTTAATTGGAAAACTTAAAGGGATTAAAAACTATTGATTACTAACAGGGCAACACTGTTGATTCCTAAAGTTACATTTACTACCTGTTTACAGACATTACAACAACCAATTATTATAATTATTTAAAAATAAACCACATTGATATTCCAAGTTTCGCCAGTATGACATTTAACATAAGAATTATTTTAAAATATTAAATAAATTATTTCTAAATCTCTTTCTCTTTTCTTATAATTTAATACTTTCAGGGTATAATGCTATCCAGTTAATGGCAATAATGGAGCATGCCTATTATGCATCCTTTGGATATCAAGTTACCAGCTTTTTTGCTGCAAGCAGGTATTTAAAGACTTTTTATAACTAAAATTTTACACTTTGTCTTACATAAAGCACATTCTACTAATATAAACGTAAAATTTTGTAAGTATGGATAGATTTGTTACTCTTTCACGTAAAATCTATCACATATCGTATAATAAGATCTTATTACAATAAATGTACCGAAACATTATTTATTTTATTATTAAAACTCATGATAGTAAAGGATACAGGTTTACTTTTTTCAACTTTCGCAAAATACGCATTTTTATAATTTTCCAACAATTTACTAGAATTTTTTTCAACTTTTACAGAATACAATTTTTTATAAATTTCCAACAATTTACTAATTTTTGTTTCAACTTTCACAAAATAGCAAATCTAGGCTATAAACATCTTGATTTTTCAGCAATTAACTAAAATAAGGTTTTCTTTTTATTTACTAACTTTCATTTATATTGTAGTCGTTATGGTACCCCCTGCGAACTAAAAGAACTAATTGACCGAGCACACGAAATGGGAATATACGTATTATTAGACGTAGTACATTCGCACGCGTCCAAAAACACGTTAGATGGTCTCAATGAGTTCGATGGCACCACGGCATGCTTCTTCCACGATGGTCCCAGAGGAACACATTCCTTGTGGGATAGTCGACTTTTTAATTATTCAGAGTAAGTTATATTTAACTTAATTTCGTAGAATCATTGTTTTTCAATTTCCCATCGACCAAACATATGTTTTGACAGCTCGAACCACGCGCCTGATGTCATAATATGATTTTATTAATAATAAAAATAAAGCCTAATAATAAACGGGGTCGCAACGGATCGGAAACAACCGCTCTTTGCCTTAACAATATGCCATTTAAAATTATTATATTTATTTGCTTTTTCCAAAGGGCTCCTCCAGCTTTATCCAAAATTCTGTGGCCACGGCTAATATATACTTTGTTTATATTGATTATTATATATTTATTTTGCAGAACTGAAGTTCTAAGATTCTTATTGTCGAATCTCCGATGGTATCAAGAAGAATATCAGTTTGACGGATTCAGGTATAAATTTTTAATATAATTTAATACACAACATCTGATATTCATTTTTACTTAATAATAAAAGTTAATAAATTAGAAAACTGTGTGTGACTTTAAAACAAATGTATACATAAAACTATATTAACTTTATATCAAAAACATGATTATTACACGACGACAAAAAAAATTCGTTCTTTGCCCTAATCGTTTACCTTATAATTTTACGTTTTTTTTTGTTATAAATCTTACGTTTGTAATAATTATAGTAAATATACTCATTTTTTATTTTGTTTATTAATTTTAATCCATTCAAAAATACCGCGCGATCAGAGAGCGTTACGTTCACATAGTGCCACTAGATGGCACTTGATTGATAAACAACAATCAGATGTAAATTAACATAATAATTTCAATTTTATTTTTATTTTTTATTTATTTATTATATACATGATCCTAAATAGAAAAAAGTTGGTGTGGTGGAAACACAAACTGGACACAGTTTTTCTGTCCACCAGGTCGTCGAACATATTTAAATAATTAACTTATTACACACTTAGGCCAGTGACATACTATACAATACAACATTTCCACCATTAAACCATCAAAACTGCACGAACAACGTAATAAACCAATCGAAACATTGTCGCTCCTCAGTTAGCCAATGCAAGAAACAATGGTTATGGTTATTAAAAATGAAAACCACAGATTATGAAAAATATCGTTCAATCAGTCTCCTAAACACAAAAGGAAACCTTTTCAAAAAAAAATTCCTGAAACAGATTCAGAAATCTGAGGCCAAAACCTAAAGAGGTTGTAGCGCCACTGATTTATTTTATTAAACCTATTCATTAACATGAATAGGTTATATTTATTTTTTGGTATTTTTTTTCGACTCATCGAAATTTCATATAATGTCAAGGTCTAATTTTGCTGACCCATGTTATTATAAAATGTTTAGATTAAAAATGATTTTAATTTGGTAATAGGTTTGATGGTGTAACATCAATGTTGTACCACAGCCGTGGTATCGGCGAAGGCTTTTCGGGACATTACGACGAATATTACGGCCTTAATGTAGATACAGAAGCACTCGTGTATTTGATGTTGGCTAACGAACTCGTCCATGGCATAGACAATAGAGCTATTACTATTGCTGAGGTAAGACACGAAACAAATTAAATTAAATTAGAAATATTTTTTTATATTTTTGTTTATGTAGCTACAAATAAAAATCAAAGTGCTATAAAAGTATTTAAATCAGAAAAATACATTTTATTTAAAACCTTGTTTCGAAAATACTTGCTTTTTAATGTAGGTTTTAAATTAATTTATAAATAAAAGCAAGATTTTTTCTGTGTATTTTTAAAAATCCTTTTTTATAAGTAATTTCCATATATCGGCAATTTTTTTGTTATATAATAAACAAATAAATATGTTAGTTAGTTAGGTATTGTAATATATGTTCAAGCGAATATATATTATATTGTTTTATTAAAATGTTTTATTTCAGGATGTATCAGGAATGCCAGCAACGGGTCGGCCAGTGAAGGAAGGTGGTACAGGCTTCGATTACCGTCTAGGCATGGCCATCCCCGATATGTGGATAAAGCTGCTAAAAGAAGAGAAGGATGAAAACTGGAAAATGGGACATATTATTCATACTCTCACTAATCGAAGGTGGATGGAGGGCACCGTGGCATATGCTGAAAGCCACGATCAGGTAATTTGACCGTCATTATGGAGAGTCCAATACTTCAGTTGTTAAATTGTAAGTAAGCGAGTAGCGTTACAACCCCTAATCTTCTACCTCTAAATAGATCAGCTTTCTGTCTAATTTATTGCCGTAAACTGATTTAAAAAAAACATGAGTCCCAGGCTCATGATGAACATTGAATTTCAGGAGCTTAGGGAGCGTTCAAGTATTACGTCACGCAATTTTTGGAGATAATTGGACCCCCCGTGTAACGCGCCGTAACGTTTTTCTGTATAGTAGAGTGCCCGGAGCATTCAAAACCGTAAAACCTCGGATTAGAGTTACAGTGAATGAATTAATATGATCGATGTGGGATATTGTTTTTTAAACTATAAATTGCAATGTTTACCCAAAATTTTTTCTGCAAATTAAAAAAAAAATTATTATGAAAAATTAATGTTTGACCATATATTTTCACTTTAAACAGTATTTTATTTTATTTATATGTTAAATCTTACCTGAGTAGACATATAGGAACATTTTTCTAAGATACCTGTGCATAAAAATAGCAGTAGGGATCTTGAAAGCAGGAGAGCGGAGCGACAGCTGCTATGTACAATGGAATTTCTCGGCCAGTTTAGTTGCAAGTAACACGTGTTCTGTGAATATTGTGATTCTATAGCAGTGAAAATTTACTTCATCTATCTGTATAATATGTGAAGTATTGGAACAACTATTTCCGCTGCACTGTAAACATGCTACACTGCAGTATAAACCACTTTTTCGGCATCCACACGCAGCTCCACATCCTTTTTTGCAATTACAAAATAACATTTGCAATAAATTATCCGGAGCAGGTAATTGATGCATTGTTATTGGTATAATAAACAAGAAACTCCACACTTACTCTTTTAAAACAGGTTTACAATATTTTGTTTACATTAGTTAAATAATTATATGTGAAGACAATGTACTCTTAGAATAAAACTACTATACTAAAAAAGTTAGTATACATGTTCCTCACATATTTACAAATATCGAAACCGTAGAATATTTATACATTAAAGAGTAATAAAAATAATATTAAAAACACAATAAAACAGTGTGTGAGATAAAACGTTCAATATAAAAACGTCGTCATCAATACACCTTCCAGTACAAAAATATACAAGAATGTTTCACAAAATAACCAACTTTTCACTGCTATAGAAGCACACAGAACACGTGTTACTTGCAACTGAACTGGCCGAGAAATTCCATTGTTCATAGTAATTAGTAGCTGTCGCTCCGCTCTCCTGCTGTTCAAGATCCCTACTGCTATTTTTATGCACAGGTATCTTTGAAAAATGTTCCTATATGTCTACTCAGGTAAGATTTAACATATAAATAAAATAAAATACTGTTTAAAGTGAAAATATATGGTCAAACATTAATTTTTCATAATAATTTTTGTTTTTTAATTTGCACAAAATTTTTTGGGTAAACATTGCAATTTATAGTTTAAAAAACAATATCCCACACCGATCATATTAATTCATTCACTGTAACTCTAATCCGAGGTGAAAACCCCCAGGCGCTATACTAGTACCCAAGAATAGTAAAACGTTTCGTGACCACCTAGTGACTCTTTATACCTAAAAGTTACCATTATGTGGTGTAAAGTACTGGAAAGTCGAAAATAATATTAACAATAACGCGTAATTCAATCCCCGCCCCGCATCGTAACTTTTTACAAAAGGACCCCCCAAATTCGTTACGTAATACTTGAACGCTCCCTTATTCCATCATTGAAGAGCAATAGAAAATATAAAATTAATACTAATCCTAGTTTATTGCTTTGCCGATTATGATTTTATTCCTTGAAAGTGACGTTCATAAGTGTACATAGATTAGTTGAGTTTCTAACTTTTCTTTTTGCCAACATGAAGTGAAACAAACTACTATTACAATTATTGAACTTAAAACTAAAAACCTTAAAAAATATAATATAATAACTAAAATATATAATTAAAAGGAGTCTCTTCTGGCAAGGTTCCGAAGATACTGGCAGCGTTCCCCTTCAAATAGCTAGACTAATTCCTTGCTCCTGTGATGTCGACTAACCTTTTAGCTATTTACTTAAAAAGCGTTAAAGCGCTAGAACCGCACAGACCAAGGGTCTAGACACCGAATGGGGCACATCCATATTCGGAGCCTAGACTCCTGCATTTGCAACCTTAAAAATAAAAAATAGGCAGAGACCACGGATCTCCACTTACTACGGTCATTCTCGATTATGGGTACTTTTGACCCGTTCCTTCTCTAGCACGTCCTGGGTTTGGTCCAGTTACAAGAAAGCCTACCCGATCCGACATCACCAAAGTCAAAGTTAAAATCATTTATTCATATAGGTAACACAATGTACACTTATGAACGTCAAAAAAGAAATATACATTAAATGCTTCTAATTTTACATTTACTACCAGTTCTCAAATCAAGGGCGTAGAACGGAAGAGAAGAACTGCCAATAAAATCTCCGGCACTCTTTTTAATCGTCAAGTTTTTTGTTTTACACAATACTTGTAAGGAGCTGTAACCATTACACCATGTTGACACATGACATCTTAAGAAATTAATAAT
The DNA here is from genome assembly GCA_905332375.1 of Pieris macdunnoughi. Classification (NCBI taxonomy): domain Eukaryota; kingdom Metazoa; phylum Arthropoda; class Insecta; order Lepidoptera; family Pieridae; genus Pieris; species Pieris macdunnoughi. The sequence goes on from CAJOBZ010000062.1 coordinate 2,224,216, forward strand.
AATAAAATAAATTAAAAAACATAGATTTGTCCTCTATCAGCAGGAGGCATGTTGAAATAGGAGCACGCACTTACATTCTCGTGGGAACAACACGCAAATACATAGTCGAAATAACTAACACCACCGCATACACGAATTCAATACCGCTCATTCATCCGTTCTACGTGGCCAAACCACTTAAGCTTCCCCGTTCATATCACGCAATGCGTATTCATACTATTTTTGTTCGGAAATTCCAGGCCCTTGTTGGCGATAAGACAATCGCATTTTGGCTTATGGACAAAGATATGTACTCCCACATGAGTACGCTGAGTGATCCTAATCCAGTGATAGAGCGAGGACTTGCCTTACACTGTATGATAAGACTTATCACACACGCTTTGGGCGGGGAGGCGTACCTAAATTTTATCGGTAAGTTACAAAATAAATTCTTTTCATACCATTCCTTTAAAAATTCAAATATTCAAAAGTCATTTATTCATCTAGGTTTTTTTAAAAGTAATAGGAAGCAAACGGGCAAGAGGCTCACCTGATGTTAAGTGATACCGCCGCCCATGGACACTCACACTCCAGAAGGCTCTCAAGTGTGTTGCCGGCCTTTCAAGAATTGGTACGCTCTTTTCTTGAAGGACCATTAGTCGAATTGGTTCGGAAATACTTCAGTTGGCAGCTGGTTTCACATAGTGGTGGTGCGCGGCAAAAACTGCCTTGGAAAACGCTCAGTTGTGGAACGACCCTTAATTATCGTGAGATAATACCACCTTGAACCTTTGATCCTACCCGTAGGGCTCCGTCTGTGACCTTAGATCTCTTGGTGCAGACATATTGGTACTTATTTATCCTACTAATATTATAAATGAATATTTTTTCCAGGTAACGAATTCGGTCACCCCGAATGGTTGGATTTCCCTCGAGCGGGCAACAATTCGTCATATCACTACGCACGAAGACAGTGGCCGTTAGTTGACAATGAATTACTCAAATATAAATACCTGAATAATTTTGATAGGGACATGCAAATGCTTGAAGAGAAATATGGGTGGTTGAGGTCGAATCCGGTAAGTTTTTAAAATATATTAACAATTCGTGTTATTTCAATGTCAAACTTCAAAACTGCGGAGGCGGTATTGTCGAAAAGCTTAAGCCTGCCTCTTGAGCAAAAAAAAATCTTTAATAACGTTTTCTAAACATACACACACGGCCTCATTATTAAGCGTGGATTTAAGCCAACGTTAATACCATGTGTTACCATGGTAACGTTGTGTGTTTAATGTGTTTGCCATATAAAAATAATGATAACCATTGTTTTACTTTATACTACTATAACGTACTAGTTTTAAACTTCATTAACTTCTTGAAATAACTTATTGCTTACTTAATATTCATAACGTACTGGGGCCTGGGACAAATACACTTTGCAACTGGCTCGACCCACTAAAGCCTAACAAATGTATTGGGTCGAAGAAAATGGCCGATTTTTGTATCTCCAAAGAAAATATTTAAGGCCCTTATGAAATCAAGTAGAACTTATGAGAACAACTGGCATAATCGCTCTTCTTAATCGCCTAGTATTTATTCAATATGAGATGAAATAAATTATGCGCAAATATTAGAGACATTAACATTATAGTGAGAAGCAAATGCCAAAGAGTTCCAAGGCGCGCAATCTTTTTAGTACGGTCTACTAGTAGTCTTTAAGACGCTATTCATATTTTTACAATGGTTTAATAGATTAAATCCCTATTATTTAGATTTTTAAAAGTTGTATATACATAGTTTTTCTCTCGTATAGGTAGGCTTGCTTTATAAAAAATTTGCATTTCTTAAATCAAAACCGTAGTTTTTTGTTAAGAAAAATATTTTGTAAGCTTCTTACATTTTGAAGCGATCAATTATTAAAATTTCTAAATATATTTCTTTAATTATCACGTGTCACCTCGACGACCGTCGTTCCACAACTGAGCGTTTTTAAGGCATTTTATGCCGCGCACCACCACTTCAAGCTAAGCTCTGGAGCATATGCAGTAAGAAAATCCGACAGGTCACGGCTAAAATCAAATCAAATCAAAACAAAATACGTTTATTCAATTTAGATGCTTCTTAGAGCATGCTTATGAATGTCAACAACGTTTACAAAATTCACGAAAGAGCAAGACTACGCCAGCAATTGTGTATCATAGCTACTTTCCCAGCGTTATGTCGTACGGTATTCTACTGTGGGGTGCTGCTGCAGAAGCGGGCTGTTCGGGGTATTTTTTGTGTTTCTCCGAGGGAGTCGGTACGGAATAAGTTTAAAGAATTAAATATTATGACACTATCTGGTTAATACATTCTTGAAGCCTTGTTGTACGTACAAAAAAATATAAACGATTTTAAAACAAATAGTGACTTTCACCAGTATAATACGCGAAATGGAACTAATTTGAGTGTACGACCAACCAGGTTCCAGAAGATAAACCACTGCTTATATGGAAATTGTATTCGTTTTTACAACAAAATCCCAAAAACGAAATTAGAGAATTATCACTTAATAAATTCAAAGCCCTCGTTAAACGTAAATAAATCAATTTGACGAATACTTAAATGATCCTAATCCTTGGGATTGATTTGCTCCAGTTCAAACAATTTGTATGACAATATTTGGCGATTAAAAAGAGTGGCGGAAAGTTTCTTGCCAGTTCTTCTTACCCGCTCTACGCCCTTGACTTGCGAACTGGTAGTAAATGTAAATTTACAATTAATTTAACTTCTTTGTGACGATTCATAAGTGTACTTATTTACCTATATGAATAAAGATAGTTTGAGTTTGAAGACCCCTTCAAGAAAAGAGCGTACCAATTCTTAAAAGGCCGGTGACGCACTCGTGAGCCCTCTGGCATTGAGAGTTTCCAAGATCACGTAATATTAGGTGAGCCTCCTGCCCGTTTGCCCCGTACTATAAATAAACAACTAAACATTTGTTTTTACGTTCATGTTTTCCTAAATTGTCTTCTCTACCAAGTGGAACCAATTTAGCTCTTTTATTTTTGCTGTTATACGATTTATTGTGTCGATAAATGGTTATTTCTTAATATTTTAATAAATATTTTTAGGCTTATGTTTCTTGCAAGCACGAAGGCGATAAGGTGGTAGCGTTCGAGCGAGCTGGATTGCTATTTGTCTTCAACTTCCATCCTTCACAAAGTTTCACAGATTACAGAGTCGGGGTGGATGTGCCCGGGAAATACCAGGTAAGGATGTGTTTTATCAGCACACTTCGGCTTTTCAAACTATTTCAGTAAGCAGTATTCAGAAACTTCACCGCCGGGATCGAACTCAAGAACAACGAATTTAAAAGTGAAAAATATAGAAGATAAAGTTATTATTCTTAAGTTGAGAATTTTCTAGCTTTCTGCGTAATTTGAAGATTTGCCTTTTGCCTGTTTATATTTTAATTTTTCTGTTAATTTGGTACAAAATTTGATAGCACGCTTACCAGGGATTAAGATTTTTATGTTTAAAAAAACCTTTTAGGTAGTTTTACCAATTCTTAAAAGGCAGACAATGCACTCGCGAGCCCTTTGGCATTTAGTATCCATGGGCGGCCGGTATCACTTAACATCAGGCGAGCCTTCTGCCCGTTTGCCCCTTTCTATAAAAAAAACAGGCTTCAGATTTCTATATCTGTCTTGTGATGATTTATTTTTCTTAATAAGCAAGAAGGTGATCAGCCTTCTGTGACTGACACTTATTTTTACGATAGGCATGAGATTCCTCGTTAATGCGCACATCAAAAGAATAGTCCATATTGGTACACAGCCGTGATTGGAACTCACCACTTCTGCGCCCTGTGTTTATGTTTTAATAAGTGATTATTATTTTTAGGCGGTGTTATGCTCTGATAGTAAGAAATATGGCGGCTTTGGTCGCGTAGAACCGGACGGCGAGTTTCATTTCACCTTAAATAGTGGATGGGGTAATAGGAGAGACTCGGTTCAGGTAAATTCCAAATATTAATATTTTTATCCCGCTATCGTTTTAACCTAGCTTAGACAAGCATCCACTTCTATACCGAACTTGAAAGTCTAAAAGCTGACAAGTTTGTGGTTAATACTCAATTTGTTCATTCCCTTAGGGTAATGATTTAGACTCTTTACAATATAAATGCTTTCATTTCCACAGGTACACATTATGAATCCGTACTGTTATAACGAGTTAGTAAGCTAAATTGCTAACTTTTGCCTATCTAATACGCTCCAAGCGGGAGCAGAGTTTAAAGACACTTCTGTTTCCTTTTTCTTAGTTATTTTTTGAGTATTATATATTTATGTGGTTCTCATATCAGGCTATATAACATATTTTTTTCAGGTATATATTCCATGCCGTACAGCAATTGTTTATGCCAAGTGTGATTGATATGAAAACGATATTATAAAAGGCTGTTTATCACAATTTTATAATCAGCCAAAACACTTGTGATTACCTTGCCATATTTTAAGAGAATTTGTTTACAATTTACTGCCATATGTTATGTATTTTTAAGCTAGACTGTTGGAAATAGCGCCGGTACTCTGTAACTGCAATTCACACTAGTTATCCTGACTTTTTCTGTAAAGCTCAAGCCATTGAGTTACAGAGTACCACTGCAGGCAGTTGTGCTCAGACTCGGTTGCTATTTGTTTTATATGATAGTTTTCATTATAATATGCGGGGCATACAAAGATATAAGGAAAAATTACTAACAATGTAAAACATTTAACTAGAAGTTAGTGTTTAAAAGACAGTTGTAACAAATTGTATATTTAATAAAGCATGTTTATATACATGAGTTTTATTTCATGAAGGTACACCAAGTAGGAGATTATTTTTTGGAGTGCAAGACAGAGGTTTTAATTTAGATAACGTCACTGTATAGCCATGTTCCTCAGCTAACCTTCCACGATCCGAGTCAATAATAGCCATACAACGGGCACCTCTTTCAGTAAGAGGATGATTGTCATGAGTCTGATCAGCGGTATGCCCAATACATAAATAGTTATCAATAGAAATACCACTAAATCTCTTACTCCTAGGATATTTCAGTCGATCTGTGGCTTGCAGAGACCCATAGCAACAGGGACATAGAACAAATTTTGCATTGGCCTTTAAACATTTATCCAATACTAGATCACTTGCTATACCACATGCATGTAAACCAACACCAATATTGAATTTGCCTATAAAAAAGTCTAGGTTACACTGAAAGAAGAATACATTTGTTAATCCCATCTCATGTACTCTGTGCCTAGCTCTTAGCAATGATTGCTCTTTATTTTCTAAAAGTATAACAGTGCATTTAGGTAATAGATGTGCAATTAGTATTCCCAAGTGTCCACTACCACTGCAGAAGTCTACAATCAAATCTCCATCTTGAGCCATAGATGTAACTGCCAATGTTAAATTTTCAAGTTGTTGTGATTTCCTAATCACCCTTACATCAGGTAAGTGCCCAGCTGATGGGTTTGCTCCATCAGGTACTGTTTGCCAATTTATACTACTATTATTTTCATTTAAAAATATATTTAGTTCTAAGTCACTTGTAAGAGTATTTATTGCATTCTCAATATCCTCAGGCTTAGTAAATAACCTCTTTTTTGGATTATGTCTCTTTGGATCAGATTTGTATAAACTCACATCATCTGCTTCAGGCAGTACCAAATTATGTATTGATACAGTTTTTATGTTTTTTATTTCATTTAAAATAAGCGTTAGTATTTTCAACTCTGATATACTGCTTAAGTTTTTGTACCACTTAAATGAGAGTGGTAAAAACTTTTCTAGATTATTTTGTCCTAGTAACTTGAGAAATATATAATAAGATGGAAACAATATTATGTCAGCTAATGTTAAGAAGGGACCCTCAGCAAATTGGTGACTTATGCTCAATTCTTCAGTTTTTAAGGAACAATTTATTTCAAGATCTTTCTTTATATTAGACTTCCACTTTCTAGGTTTGGGTGTTCTAGGATTATCCAATATGTCTTTTGTTTCATTTCTCTCGGGCGAAGATGTATTCTTTATACTTTCCAAAGTCTCCCTTTTCATATCCCTAGCTACCTTATACACATTATGAATCCGTACTGGTTTACTTAAATGGTTCTCAAATCGGACCATATTAAGAGGTATTTCACACAGTTCTGATAACTCCAGTATTTTTAAAACCGTTTTTATTATATCAATTTCACAAAATTTTGTCCAGATAGAAACTTCATTTGGTGCTTGAAGGCAACTTTTACGGAATCCTAGCAAACCTTCTTCATGTTCATTAGTACCATGTGTCGAGTTTCTGTACTTGCAGATATGACGGGCTACTGCGCACAGACCTGTAATTACAGTGTCCTCATAGAGTACTACGGGAAACACACAGCATGAAGCTTGCCAAGGAATTTTTAATGGATCTAGAAAGCTTACGTCCTCTACACGTAACTCAAGACTCACACGGCTTGCAGATATATTAGTGTTAGTAAAATATAACTTGACATTATCTGGACAACAGTATTTGTATATACAATAAGAAATCAGTGATTCTATTGGCACTTTTAAGGTTAGAGTTTGTTTATAGTCATCATAGCTATTAAACGTTTCCAGATAAATAAAGTTAGACATTTCTAAACGCTCTTAATAGTTTTTAGATTCTTTGTTGATACGACTTTATTGAAAACTAAGGTGAACTACGTATTCATTATTTATTTTCTAATGCACACGCTTGTAAGTTGTAACAAAATTGGTGTATATAAATTATAAATAATATGAATTATGAACTATAAAGAATGACATTTGAAGTTTGACATATGATGTATGAGGAAGACTTTAACGGGCTAACATGAAGTTCGGCTTAGACTGAAATTGAAATAGATGAAAACAGTGAAAGATTGTATAATTATGGTCTTGAGACTAAATAACTTTTCTACAAGTGTGATGAATTTAACACTCTCTGGCATGATCAAGTAAAACATCGTGAGGAAACCTGACGCCAAATCCATGGCATGTGTTAGGCACAGAAGAAATCTGACGCCAAGGTCAAGAGGTTGTAGCACCACTGGGTGCTTTTGAACTATGTCCTGACAAAAACCAGGTTCGGCGAGCAGTTTTTATTGCTAATTATATATATATATATATATATATATGTATATACCCTTTCAATATTTATATTGGTGAAATATAACCCTGATGTAATGCGAATGTTCGAAATGTATCTTATAAACTGCATACGCGACACTTTAACGAAACTTCCCAATTTTTTAAAATTACAAGCAAACAATAGCTTTTCAGTTGGCTTTTGCTATGTGATTATTAAAGTAACGGTTTCGAATTCACAAAAAAATTGCTATTACTTTTTTAGAGATACTGGGGTAAAAGCGATGTAACATTGTTTTTAATAATGCAAATACTCAGTCTAGTAATACCACATCTAAAGCTGCGTATAAATTAAGCGCGGCAGCCGCGGCAGAGTTGACGTTCATTTGCCGCGCGAGCCAATATGTAGTATATAAATTTAGGTGGACGTGACTGCCGCGCGCGGCAGGCGATCCATCACGAACAGACCGCGGTGGATAGTCAGACCAGTTCACTCTTGTAAACCTGCGAGTATGGACGCGCGTGGTCGGGCGGCTGCCGCTTTCATTGTGATTCACCATCTTATTTGTAAAAAAAAATAAAAGAAAAATAAATATTTATTTATTTAATTTTCCAGTCTTAGATTATTTAATTGTATGTAATTTAAACTATTTTTCTATTCTGGCATTATTACAAAAACTATTTTTAATAATGCCAGAGAAGTATAACTTCTTACGGGCGTACATAAGTACACGCACCCATTTTTTGTATGTAATTAATATATAATTGTTATATTAGTTACTTTATAAGTTATAGCTTTGTCATCAATATTTAAATCCAACTTTATATATGTACAACTGTATATGTACGCACCCTTTTTTACGTATTCGCCGCGCGAGCCAAATCACCAAAACTATAACCGTCCCAACTGTGCGCGAGCCAACGACTGTAGCTCCTTTGATGCGGTCTCAAAAACCGACAGCGAGCGGATCGACCCGCGGCACGTTCGAGCGCGGCAATGTTCGAGTCGCCGCGCGCGGCGATCCCGTCTACATAGAGCGCGGCCGCCGCGCGCGCCAATGTTCGATGGTTTGCCGCGCTTAATTTATACGCAGCTTTAGGTTTAACTTAACTGAGAGTTGAGACCGTAGACTCATGGTCGTATAATAGTTGCGTGCACTCTGTTGGGAGTTGGGCGGCCACTTAACAATTGACATTATCTTATGACTTTCATCTGACAGTCGACAATAAAGACAGCATTTTGTGTTGTCATTTTAATTTTTATCAATAGTCAATGCTCCATGACATAAATTAGTTTTTTTTGCTCATTTTACATGTTTGCTCGATGCGGCGTACGTGACCGGCGGATTGATAAATCGTTCTTGTTCTTCAGAAAAGCAAGAAAATTTCCAGTGTATCTATAGTGTTTTTAACGACAACATCCAGAGTTATACTTTCATATATTCGCTTTGTGGAAAATATTAACTTGTTTATTGAATCTAAAATACAAGTGTAGACATTGCTATTTTCGATGTGGTAGTGGTGCATTTGTTTATTTTTAGACTTGCAGTCATGTTGTTATTCTGGTGGCGCTAAAATGTCTCAAAGGGATACAGCTATTCATCTGGTTGCCGGAGGGTGTGTTTAACTTTTATAAATTAGATAATAAGAATGCCTAACTTATTTGCATATTTTGATGTAGACCTTCGTATTTTCGTCGATACATGTGCTCAGATACGGCGCATATCTTTATTGACAATAGTTTGCTTGATCGACGTAAATAATTTAATACAATTTGTTATTAAGAACGATTTTTGTTATAAGTTATTAGTGGTAATTGAAAATTAAACAAGAATTAACATGCAAAATACAATCAAATAGCTAGTTCACTAGGGGGTATTTTTGGGTAAGACAGCCTTCTTATTGATTAATGTAAATTTGCTGTTGTTGCAGCATTACTATTGGAGAAAGTTTACCTATGTAAATTATTAAGGTTATAGTCATATATTATGTCAATGGTAAAAGCAAAAGATTCAGATAACCGTTTTGATAAAATTGTTGATAAAATTCTATAATAGAATTAATGTTTTGATTAAATTTTTACACATTAGTTTTAAAATGTTTAAAAATATATATAAATCCACAGGGTAGCAGGTACAGCGGGAGCAGTAGTTACCTGCCCTCTAGAAGTTGTAAAGACGCGTCTGCAATCATCTAAAGGTGTGGTCGTTCCACCACCACCCCCACCATCCTCAAATACTACTAGTTCTAAAAGAGTCTGTTCTAAAATCCCAAAACACCAGGTAAGGTTATTATTATTTGAAGTAGTTTGTTCCTGAGTCATACAAAACCGAAATATTGCAGTAAAAAAACAATAAACATAATAAATTACAATAATACAGATTCATTACCATTGTTCAAGGTTCAGTAATGATGATGAATTAATAAAGATTAATGTTATCAATATTAAAGTTATATCACGCAGAAGTACTTTTGGAAAAGGCAAACAGACTCAAGTTAAATTATGACATTGTTCTCTTTATAATTGTGTTCAATGTCATGAATGTATTTTCAATAGCAAAGTCAAAATAAATATTGAACGGTTGTAAATCAGTAAATTGTGCGTAGTTCACAGGAAAATACAATTTTCCTTAATGTTAATGGATGCATGCAATGTTGCATGTTTGGTTATTACTGTTTATTAAATAGACATGATTAGAAATGGTAAATTACACATTGAGGAGATGAAATGAATGACGAATTAATTAATGTTGAGGGTTTAGAATCCAATTGATTAAGTAATCATACTTTTCAAACATACTTTGTGTGAAGAAACCCAGAAACTGTTTCTCACTGGGGCACTTGGTTTTTTAATATAGAAATAGATGTTGTGTATTAAGTAGAAAAGATAAATCTAAGCCGGTTTTATTCTTTACGATGTAACTTAGGCATGTTTAAGTTAAAATTACGCATCCTCTTTATCAAACTTATGTTTTGGAAAAATAGAAAAAGCTATCTGCTTTAAAGTTATGAATGTATATGGAATTAGTGTCGTTAAAACGTAAAACATATGCTGTTTATTTATAGTAATATCAGCAGTCTTTTTAAATGTTATTGTATCCCTAACTGTTATACAGCCGGCGTCTACGCATAAATTAACCGCAACTTCGCGTCGGTGTAAATTATACTGTTTGACAATACAGTATATATGTAGTTCTCTCGTAAAACACGTACTCGGACGATAAAGTCTTGATCTAAACGTTTCACAATCGTACTATAGTGAAATTTTCAGTAATTTACGAATTCATTAAAAAAATCAATTTTTCATACGATGAAAACATCTCTAGTTTTTAATTTAATTCTTCTTCCAATACCTATATTATCTATAATAGACTGCAATAGCCTTAATTCTTGGAAATAAAACACTTTCTATTGTGATATTACTTCAGACGGTGCAAAATTATTCATAACCCAGCCTGACCCTGATACACGTGCAAAAATAAAAAGTGGAACAACTTCTTAAAATATAGTACATGTGTCAGGCATAGCAACATAAACTTTTCTCCTTGGTTGTCATAGATCCGGATTTCTAGTGATAATTGACGACGAAATTCTCTAACTATTCAATAAAATAGTCACCTAACCCGTTTGTCCATTTTCGTGCCGTTGGAAATCTGTGTTAATTCTACTGTACATTTATTTATTTATTTACAGCCCATGCACATCTAGCCTGTATTCAGATTTCGGAAACATTTGTTTTTTCCTATTTAAACATAATATTTGCGCTTTTGGTACGACTTAGTGCTGATATGGATCATAGGTTTTTACATTATTTAACAAGACGACTCATTGGTCTAGTGGTTAGTACCCCTGACTGCGAATCCATGGGTCCCGGGTTCGATCCCCGGCTGACACAAACATAGATGTGATGAGCATTTGGTGTTGTGCTTAGGTCTTGGGTGTTTAAATATGTATTTATATATCTATCTATAGTATGTATGTATATCCGTTGCCTAGTACCCATAACAGCTTCACCAGCTTAGCATGGGACTAGGTCGATTGGTGTGAATTGTCCAATCATAAAAAAAAAAAAAAGTATGAAAGCCATGAATTTTCGGAAGTGATAAACGGACCTTGGTACCAATGTAAAGAACATCAAATGATAAAAATTCAATGTTAATTATTATGCTAATTTTGTTTCATTCACATAACGTTCGGATCTTGTTTACGTTTTTTATCATTAATTCGCGTTATTGGCAATGTATTGCGCAGAAATAGCCGACTAATCAATCGACAGAGAATAATGAACCTTAATTGACTTAGATGTTTGCGTTTTCACACTATTTTTGGATCTCTATTATTTTAGAGCTGTGTTTGCTGCAGCTATGCTGAGGCTTGCAAATGATCTGTGCTCAGTTTGTACTGTTTATACAGTGGAGGAAACCTTCGTGATACAATGGCTGTTTTTGTTAATATTCAATGATTTTAAAACAGTGTGACATTTGATAAGTATATCCGCCATTTTGAAGTTACTTAAAGAGTTATCTGTTTATAAATTGGAAACAATGGTTCGATGATATGATAAATAGGAGAAGTACGGAAAACAAGAACGTGTGCCGATCAAATATTAAGTCTCGAAGTAGGAAAACTTTTATGTTTAGGCTGTAGTGCCTTAGATAAGTAATATTTGACCTTGTCCAATGTCGTTTATGAAACTAACGGAGTACCAAGGTCACTCTACAAATAACTTCATATCACAACGTATTTTCTTTGCTTCACAGTAGTCAATTAGATACGGCGTAGTATGTGCATTGAGTAACCACTTTTTGTACAAAAATGGGACGGGAATATTTTTATTTCAAACAATAAGCGTTGGTAACGAGCTGTTGAGCGACGAAACAAACATTTAAGACATTTCTTTCAACTGGTTGGGATAACTGAAATTTCGCGATTGTTTCAAATTACATATCATGTATTTAATTAATTAAATATTTGATAATTTTCTTATAATAATTAATTTAAATGACCGTCATTGGAATATACATGAATCGCTGAAGCATATATTTCCATGTAATATGCCCGATTTAATGTTATTTCAGTCTGGCTTTGACGGTCTATATATTCATAATTTCTGGATATCGTACGACTCATATGTAAATACCGATAAGGGTCTATTCTATGTGTCAAGTAAATTTCCTACGTCGTTTTGTGTTCACAGATGAATCATTTATCATATTATGTACACATTAATCTCTGAAGCAGTCATAAGTCTAGATTTAGACTTGGTCGATATCACCTTAGACATTTTATTATACTTGCGACCTAGGATTCAAGGCATTTTTTTATCTTGCTTATTAAAAATACATACAAAAATTAATGAATTATAAAATTTTAATACAATAATATAAACAATCGTGTTTAATGTAATCAAAATCGATATTATTTTTTAAAATTGCCTTTAGTTTCATATAGAATAAATGGTTTATTAAATATTATCTCTTGACACTAAATTTAAGTATTATACGATACGGACGTTAATTTGGTTAAGTGTAATAATAAAGATTTCAAAATTTTATTCTCCATTGGATGGCTATATTATCCCAGTCAGATACGTTTTATTGTTTTTTTAAATATTTTATTACTGTTTCTGTAAGTATAACTGTTGTTGTTAGTTAAATGTAAATTGTATTTTATAATTTAATTTTAACATAAATTATATGTATCCTACAGTAATTGTATTGTAATCTGTAAAATACTGCGTGCGCTTGTTTGTATGAACGTTACATACAATTTATTCTATTCGTGCAGTAGTAATGAGTCATCTAAGTATCAACTATACATCCTTAAGGGTTTTATCATCTATATATCATATAGGGTCAGGGGTAGTTTTTAAGTATTCCATCTAGAGCCAAGAATTACTTAGTAGTCAATTTTGTATTAAAAAGTCTTTAACTAAAAAGGTCTTTTTGGACTTTGACCTAGCAACTGGTCACAATTCATTCATAATCTGTGCTCTGGCCGGATCCGAACCTATTTAACCAGGAGGTCGTTACTATTGGAACGAAGTTCCTTATCGCGCGTTGTGAAAGGGGGCTAGACGGAAAAAATTCTTACGAAAAGTTGTCACGACACTTTTTTGCTATTTGCTATTGTAATACACCGGTTCTCGTCCGATCACCGAAGTTAAGCAACGTCGGGCGAGGTCAGTACTTGGATGGGTGACCGCCTGAGAACACCTCGTAATGTTGGCTTTTTTTTTCGTCGTAAGATTGGTGTCGAGAAAATCTATCATACTGTTATGATACCAATTAACATATAAATTAATCGAAAGGAATTTCGTTCCATCCGGGTGTCCCTTGACACCTCTAAAGTTTTTTATATTCACGTTCAGATAAAAAAAAAGATATATATAATTATCAGAATCTTAGTAGTTCTTTATAGGTGTAAATAAGTGTTAAATATTTGAATATCTTACTCAGTTAGAACAGAAGAATCGACCTACTATGCCAACGAATACGAAACTTTCCGTTGTTGTGATTGTTCCTAAGTTGAAGTGTGATAAGATAATTTTTTACTAACGAGAACTTATTAAGCTTATATGTTTATCCAAGTGTACTGAGAGTTTTTTAAAAGAACTTGTATTATTATAAAAGTTCTTATTGTTTTAATCGATTAAATATAAGAAAACCAATGGCGCTATATCTACGCTACGCTTTTAGGGGCCTTAGATTTCTGTATGTTTCGTGATCATATATATGTGTTTAAAATGGTAAAAAGAATTGTTAAAAAGTTAAAAAGTTTTATGGGTCTAAGGCCTGCCGGTTTCTTTACCATGTCTTCCTTCTAGTCCATTGAAAAGTTACATTTGGGGTTGCGTTTTTTAGAGGACGCAATTTTATTTATGGAACATGTAGGGGGGGTCAATACAAGCTTAACTCCAAGTTTGTGGGGTTGGCGTGCTTGTCCCCCGGCCGCCATCTTGGAAAAAGGGGTCCAAAAACCACGTTTTTGGCTATATCTCCTAAACTATCCATCGTACATAAAACTTGTAAAGACACATTTTGTAGCAAATCGCTGTGCCTACAATTATGTCTTTGTAACTTTTTATCATAAATCCAAAATTCAAAAAGTTATAATTACTCTAACAAATGTTAAGTTTGTCCCTCAAATTGTAACATTTCAATGGACTATTCATCGTAAGAGAGAATGTTAAATGCTCACATAAACAGAATACCTATTCTTGCATTGCCGGGGATCGATACTACGATCTCAGGGATATGAGTTACGCTGAAGCCATTATGTCGATACTGCACTAATTGCGATTTAATATAAATTTTAGTTTTTACCATTTCTCCTAAAAACATTGTAAATCACATGAAACAGTATTATTTGAATAATAACATAACTACATAAAATATATATTTATCGATTAAAAATTAATTAACTTTTAACTTAAACATTTACTTTATCATTTCATCAGCCACACAACTAAAAGAGGCGTATTGCATAAGAATTTCGCAAGGTTTCTTTGAAATTTAAACAGATATTTTTATTTAGTTCATGAATAGGACCCGACCATATAGACTCAGTCATCCATGAATATCTATGTATTATAAAGGGTATTGTCTGTCGCGCCACCCATTTGCAGCTAAGTATAGAAATGTTTGCGTTGTATTGCATAATATCTGAAGAGATTTCATTGCAATACAATTACTCTGTGAGAATAATAAATCTTATTAATAATAATGTTGAGTCTTTTGTTTGCCTTTCTCATGCTCCTGCGTATGTATGTTTCAAAGTTTTTTATGTATTTCATCATTCTACTTGGGTCACTGTTGTTCGGTTATTTTAGTATAAATATGTTTAACAAGTGCATGTGATATTTAAACAGCTGGAAATGTGATATTGTACCTACATTTGGTTTGATGACTAAATAATATGTTTTAATATAATTATTTCGTTATAACTAATTTATGGGTAACATAGTGCGTTGCTTATAAGTTATAACATATGTTTAACAAATTGAACGTATTGGTATCTTAATTTTTAATTTGGATTTTGACTGAGATTCAAACCGTTAATGAGAAGTCATAATTGTTTTAGTTAAAAAAAAAATCGACCCATTATTGTAAACATTTGAATGTTTAGAATATTTTTGTGGCACTTTTTTAAGGCGATAAATCTCTGTGATTATCTCATTATTTGTAATTATTTAAAACAATTTATATATATTATGATTATGATTAAACGAAGATGGAAACCACGAGTTTAACAACGCCAGTCGCCAATGTAAATAATTAAATATTTCTATTGAATGGTTACAAATTACAATACAAAGAATAAGTATTATTTATTTTATTGATTTATAAGGGTAAATCTTTGTATTGGTATTCAATTTTAAACATCTAAACAGATTTTGATGAAATGTTTGTGTGTGTTCAAGTGGATTCGAGAATGATCTTTTATTTAAGTCGTGTTTTAAAATGGTAAAGCTGCTAAATTAATGTGATGAATTTATTTTATAAATGTGAGTGTCGATGGGCATTATAACTTAACATGGTACCAATACGTTCTCATGCGATTTGCTGCACCCGGTTTTTAATAAAATTATTTACGGATTGGGGCAAAATAACGCTACAATATCCATAGGCTACCTATGTGTCAATAAAGTAACAGTATAATCAATATTGCATTATAATATAAACATTTGTTTGTTTTTTTGAATTAATACATTATTCAAGGACTACAAAATTGCTTAAATTTGAAACAGCTTCAAGCTGTCAATGCAATGGCTGACACATTGTACTTATTGCCGTCACAATTTGTTTGGTCACATTGGGGTATATTTAGTTATTAATGTTGAACTTAGAGCTGAAGAGAACAGAGCTTCTACTCTGGCATTCTGGGGTATTGTAGTTAGTTTACCAGTCCTAAGTTTAAACACTAATTGGCCATATAATGCAGGAGGCCAAATGGGGCTACAGACGTACGATGGGCGCAATGTTCGCCTACAGCAAGCAAGCAGATCGCATGCTGATGTCGTACAATTACCAGGTGCAGCAGTGCGCGCGCGCAGGCCACGCGAGGACGGTGCAGAGGATGAGCCTTATTCAGTGCATCAGGTGAGATTTGTCAGATTATTTATTTTGTGTTTTGAAGATATATATATAGCGATACATCACGTTTATGGTAAACTAGGTGACGCCATGTTGATAGCACTAAAGTAACCTTACAGCTACATATATATATACACATATTAAAAATAAAAACACCTATATACAAAGCCAAATAATACATTGTTAAACAAAAAATTAAAGAAAAAAACATAGGTCAATTAAGTATTAATAAATAGATAAAAAAAGAAAACCGAAATTAAACAAAATACAACCACATATTTTAAAGCAAAAGAAATTGTTACTTCTGCTAAATAAAGTCAAAGTCTTCCTGCTTCCCAACATATTTTCTAACACCCTTTATGTTAAGGCGGAAAATGTTTTTTTAGCATTTAAGCTATTAAGAAAATATTGAGTACACTTTAAGTAGAGTAATTACTGAAGAATGTTGGAACATAGCAGGACAGTTTTTTTTAAATATTTCTTGTTTCATACTTCAATTCTTTTCATTAAAAGCTTTTATTTGGGGTGAGATTGATCATCAGATTCTAAGGGTATGTCAAAATCGACATAGACATACATAGTTATACTAGCGCTCTCTATTATTCAATAATTATGGTCATAAATTTTATAGACAATAAAAATAATAGTACACTTAAAATTTTAGATTTTACTAGTAATTTTTTGCTTAGCAATATGTAAAACAGCGGATTAGGTATCAGTTAGGCACTAAACAATGTTTTTTGTTTATTGATCATCCCACTACGGAATATCAAGCTCTGGATAAGTAGTGTTTATTATGTTATATTCGCAAAAATTAGAATGAGAGGTGCCTGGTTGGTTGGTTCTTTTTATTTTTTTTATGATTGGACAATTCACACCAATTGACCTAGTCCCATGCTAAGCTGGTGAAGCTTGTGTTATGGGCAACGGATATACATACATATTATAGATAGACCTAACACATATAAATACATATTTAAACACCCAAGACCTAAGCACAACACCAAATGCTCATCACATCCATGTTTGTCTCAGCCGGGGATCGAACCCGGGACCCATGGATTCGCAGTCAGGGGTACTAACTACTTGACCAATGAGCCGTCATCTTCTAGATGGAATTTGGAAAATTCTGCTGATTATGAACAAAATGTATAACTCAAACTATATACTTAACAATGATAGTTACTAGTTAGTCTTATCTCACGAACACAGCGTAAAATGTCTATTTGCATATCACAATTTGTGTCGCGACTCGAATGAACTCAATTACAATGTAGCAAATTAAATGCAATTACACAATTCATGTTTACAAATATTCAATTCAGTTGTAGTAAATCTTTATGCTGTTTCGATGCGTTAAATGCTTATATCGAGATAATGTGTATATGTGTGTGTATTACACAAGCTCAGTAATTGATTTCAATGGTAAGCTCTGAGTAAGATAGGATATTTCTAAAATATTTAAATCTAGCGGCCGGTCCCCGCATCGCACGCGTGGACATTTAAACATTTTTAGTTTTTTTTATATTGTTGTGTTCTTTAATATTGTGGAACATTTTTTTGTTCTATCATCAATAGTTTTCGCAGAGCATGCGATGAAAGATATTTTATAGGCATTTTTTTACACCTTGGATAACATTATTGTAGTTTTAGTAGAGATCCTTATTTTTCTTGCAATTCAAATCGCCTTTATTTATCAGTGATAATGTAGCATTCAAAGGGAAGAATTTTTAAATCGGTCCAGTACTTTTTGAGCCAATTCGTTACAAATACTTACATACAAATCTTTCCTCTTTATAATATTAGTTTAGATTACATACCAAATTCGAAAGGAAATAAGGAGCTACTAGAGAAGTTAAAAATTCCCGTAACTGACGAGCTTATATGGTAAATGTCATGATAGTAGATAAATCGAGAGAGGTATGTCAGGTACGTAGTAAGAAGAGATCCGTGGTCACTGCTTACCCCTTCGGGAATAAGGCAATTTTCCCAATTCCTGTTTACAAATATTAAATTCAGGTATAGTAAGTCTTTATGGGGCTTCGGTTTATTATATATTTATATTATAAAGAGAATATAAACTCAGTAATTGGATCGATTTTAAAAGTTATTTCAGCATTACAATGGTATTATCGCTGGTTATTTCTAAAATATTTAAAAATGTATGTTCAGCAATGCGAGTAGTGGAAATATAGAGCTGTTTTAGCTGATTTCTATGGAATTTTATTAAAAATACAAAACTGCATGCAATGCGTACGTGATGACGTGCACGTATACGCTCCGTACGCACTTTATGTTTGGACTGATTTTTGTATTACCTCTAGATTTTAAGAAGTTATATGCAATTATTTATAGTAGTGTTGAATAGATTATTAAAATAAGATATCATCTGGCTTCAAATGGCTAAGTCACGATGGTTAATTAGTAAAAATACATAAAACTCTAGCGACTCTAATACCTGAGGTCATAGGTTCGATCCCCGGCTGTGCACCAATGGACTTTCTTTCTATGTGCGCATTTAGCATTTTCCGAACGGTGAAGGAAAACATCGTGAGGAAACCGACATGTCTTAGACCCAAAAAGTCGAAGGCGTGTAGAGGCTGATCACCTACTTTCCTATTAGATTTAAAAATGATCACGAAACAGATTTAGAAATCTGAGTTTCTGACTACACCTGAAATTCCTATCTGACATCAACGCAAAATTCCTCAACGATTTGTTCCACAATGTTTAAGACCCGACTAACCACTTTAGAATTCTTGTTAACACTGTTTAAGGTGGAGGACCAAAACCAAAGTCATGGGACTTTGGTTTTAAAGAATAAATACTTCGAGGTAATGTAAGAACGTCTAAGACCATTCGTTAACCATATTAAAGCATTTCTATCATAGAAACAATTTGTGTATGCACTTGGAACTTGTTATTCATACAAACATAGATTTATTATAGTTGGGAAATTTAAATATAGACGGACCGGTTTCTACAACGTGAACGATGTATGTAATTTCACTTTGGTAAAGGTTTGTTATAGTAAATATAAATAATATTGCGCGTGATTAATCATTTTATTTATTAATTATGTTGTATATCACGAGTTCATTGACCCCTGCATACAAATAAAAACTGACGCCATTTTATCCACTCTGACAAAATGTATGTCAAACTCGTTGTGAATCTTTATCTATAACATATCCTTATCTTCTAATATATAAAATTCACACGTGTTACAATGTTCGTTCCCATACTCCTCCAAAACGGCTCGACCGATTTTTATGAAATTTTTTATGCATATTCAGTAAGTCTAAGAATCGGCTACTATATATCTTTCAAACCCCTAAATGATAAGGGGTGTCCACCCCACAAATTATTTTTTTATATTTTTAGAATTTTTTTTTGTTTTTATTTTTTTATGATACAGCATACAAAAATACACCCCTCTACGATCAACCCCTACTTTTTTAAATTGTAGATAGTTATTTTTGAAGTAAAAAATGTTCCTAGAAATAATATACATGGTAAAACATGGGTCAGCTAATTTATTTATAAATGTTTATTTTAAACACGTAGTTTTTTATGTATATCAATCGCCAATCTTCTTATATACAAAACATTATCTAGCATCTAAAGCTTTGGTCATAAATAGAAGTCAGCGTAGTTGTGGATTTATGTTTTAGCTTAATTAATAATATTTTCTTGTAGTAAACATGTCTTAATAAGTTGTTTACTAAAATGTTGGCGAAATGCCACCGCGCTATTATTGTTGAAGCGTTGAGTATTGATTTTGCATGTTTTAATCTAATATTGAATATTGGGAAAATGAACAGCATTTTCGCAACGTATATGAGTGAAAAATGTTTAATGTTTAAAGAACATGAGAAACTTAATATAATATACGAACGAGATACGCGTCGCCATCAGCTGTCCCAATTTTAGTCTATTAGACTCATTCTAAATTTCCTTTGAATTGATTAAACACGCTAATCTTACGAATTTTTGATGGTAATTGATTATTTTTTTTATTTTTTTATGATTGATTAAACAATTGCACACCCTCATACTCAATAGACTTCTTTAAATAATTTGTGCGCGGCTTCGGCACGATAAGCAAACTTATAAGAAACTAAACTGATTTGATTGTCGTGGTTACGTTAAATAGAAATAATTAAAAAATAATAGCGGCTAACAAGTAGGACCAGGCAACCGTGAATGGTGAAGTCGGGTTGGATAGTCCTTGTCGGATATACCTGGACCAAATCCAGCAGGTAGGGGCCGTTCGAGAATTATATAAGCAGATTTACTGCATATATAATCCCCATCCCCTCCTGTTGTCAGCAAAAGTAAGCAAAGCTGTTAAAAATACATACATAAACGTATTCATTTTTGTAGGAATCCTCGAAAATGCATTTCATTTTCAAACATAGACAATGTGAGGGTAATATGTGTAAAAAAGTAAATAATTACTGATGACGTAATCACCAA
Source organism: Pieris macdunnoughi (assembly GCA_905332375.1). Lineage (NCBI taxonomy): Eukaryota > Metazoa > Arthropoda > Insecta > Lepidoptera > Pieridae > Pieris > Pieris macdunnoughi. The sequence goes on from CAJOBZ010000062.1 coordinate 2,244,885, forward strand.
ATAAGAAAATCAAAGACCCCCTCTATAGTGCTTACGTTATACTTGAACAAGTTAAAAGTTTCATGGTGAATGTTATGATAGCAGATAATACGAGAGAGGTATGTCAGGAGCGTAGCAAGTGGAGATCCGTGGTCTTTGCCCCTTCTTGAGAAAGGCATGGCGGTTAATATTCGTTCTGAGAATTCAAGATAGAGGAACTCTTTAAAGTTAAATATATAATATAGATAGTGTGTATGTTTTTATGTAATAGGAGGCAAATGGGCAGGAGGTTCATCTGATGTTAAGTGATACCGCCGCCCATGGACACTCACACTGCCAGAAGAATCGCAAGTGCGTTGCCGGCCTTTCAAGAATTGGTACGCTCTTTTCTTGAAGGACCCTAAGTCGAATTGGTTCGGAAATACTTCAGCGGGCAGCTGGTTCCACATAGTGGTGGTGCGCGGTAAAAAATTAGAAAACGCTCAGTTGTGAAACGACGGACGTCGATATGATGCGGATGGTATTTTGCCTTGACGTCCGATATTGAAACTCAGCTGCAACATATCTTAATAAATGCAATATTGGGTTATGCAATGCAATCTATACAAATTACCAATAGTGTACGTTTTTTAAATGTCAAAAGAAACATAAATACTTTAATATGGCGTTAGTTATACAAAAAGATGTGTCAACAATATGTGCAATACCACAATGATAAGAGATCTCTTATTTCTAGTTGCTTACAGTGTTTATCTAAACCATTTTTGCATATAACAAAGGTGCTGTTTCCGGCGAACCGTTTGTTTTGGGTTAGCAAGTATCAAAACTAAGTAATGTTTGACCTATAGTAACAATATATTTAGATATATGTTCATATACATAAATCTTTTACAGAGCACTTTACGATCTCAAGGATGAAACTAGCTTAATGGAAATGATAATAAAATTTGACATCTCACGTGAATAAGACAAATTATTATCGACTAATTTCGATGACACGGAACATTGTGTATTGTTTAATTATATAGAGGATTTAACCGGCTCGGGTAGTTATCGCGCATGCGCTAATGATAAGAAACAACTTGCTCCCACTGAGTATCACGCGAGACGGGCGTGAGACAGATTCGCACTTCACCTTAATTTACGTCAAACATTAGCTTATCAGTTTGTTTTTTCATCACAATATTATCGGGCATGCGTTTCATTACGAAATATCGATATCTGTATCGAGGGCCTATGAGTACATGTGAACAACAAAACATTTTTATTCTTAAAAGAATGTCCGTTTTTCTTGTCCGTTCTTCGTCCTTGATTAGAGAGTTGGCAGTAAATGTATTTGAATTTTTATCGGTCGTAAATGTTGCTATCTAAATAAATAAATGATGTTTATTATTATCTTTTTATAACTACAGCAGCGCGAACTTCGTTTCGCCGTAATGTGATTTTTTACATAGCTTTTTAGTAGCTAATACAAAATGTTTTAGCAAACATTAGTGACATTAGTGAGTATTAGCTACCCCATTGAGACTGTTCGCTTTTTTCTGGCTAAATCCATACTCAGCTGAATACAACAAAATTTTTTATACATTTCCAATTCTATCTCTCCTTAAAATCCCTTCTCAGAGTTCAAGGAATAAATACAAAAACCCTCGAATTGGTCCAGCTGTCTTCGAGTTTTGCGCTTAGATATTTTGCGATTCATTTTTATTTATATAGATGGTGTGCCTCAAACCCGTTCGCCCCGTTATAAAAAAAAAATAGTACGAAACTGACAGTTAACTAGATAGCAGTTTTTGTGATTTAACTACCTTAATTTTTTTTTAACTACACACTCAAATCAGTGGCGATATCGGGATGATGGTGGGGATACAATAGTTCGAACCCGCAGTAGCACCTCTAGATATAGATGCTCTCCACCACTTCCCCGATATTGCCTCTGATTTTAGGGCCGTGTGTAGACGCTTTTACAAAGTAACTATCAACTAACTAGTATTCATTTTACGCTGCTCCATATTTTTGATTTAATAACATGACTGTTGAATAATAGTACTCACGTTGGCGCAATAATAAATATGTTGATACAATATCTTGTTAGGTCGCATACCGTATATGACTTGATAACACAATATACATATTGTAGGTACAGACGGGCTTCATGTCAAGTAGGTTGTTGCTCCGCTTTAATTACAAGGTCCTATATACTACGACTTCATATAATCATTCGGCCTTTTATTAGTGGTACCTGATTGAATTAAACGCAATAATTTGCAATAAAGTTCCTAAATATATTAGGAACTAAATGTCATAGATTTTTGTAACTGTACTACAGTTTTAATTTTGTAGTCTGCCTCATTTATTTATTTATTTTGTATTCCTACAGCTAACATAAATGATATAGAACAAAAAACAATTATACTAAACATATAGCCAAAGGTGGGATAGATACTAATGACAAAATGTTTCAAATATTTATGAAAGGAAAACAATAATAACAATTATTTAACATGTAAGGGAGCGTTCAAGTATTACGTAACACATTTTGGGAGGGGGGGTCCTTTTGTAAAACGTTACGATGGGGGGGGCAATTTTAGGACTTTTGAACCCCTCCCCCCGTCCTTGTCACATTTTTATAAACCCCCCCACCCTCCTGATGTGACATCACACATTTTTTAAATTCATGTATGTATTTAAAAATAATCGAGAGAAAACAGCTATTTTCATTTAATTAATTAAATATAGATCAAGTTCGTAAATTTTTAAAATTTTTAATTCACATCCAAACTTTGCGTTTTAGTATTTAAAATTTTAACATGTGACGTCAAAAAAAGTGTTGACCCCCCCATGCCCTTTGTCACACGATGTCACACTTCGGTGATACCCTCCCTCCCCATTAACGTGTGATGTACTTTATGGATGGCCCCTTATTGTCAATATTATTTTCGACTTACACCACATAATAGTAACTAAAGAGACACAAGGTGGTCACGAAACGTTTTACTATACTTGAGAACAGTACTGTACTAGGGTACTGAAAAACGTTACAGCGAGATACATTGGGGGGGTTGACCCCCAAAAAAAATCTCCAAAAATTGCGATACGTAATACTTGAACGCTCCCTAATACCTAATCGGCTGTGCTGTGTGATGGTGTGAAAGTTAAAGTTATTTACTAGTAGTATTATATATTTTAATATTAATGGCTATGTAATAATGATCCAGTGGCATCTCCTCTATGGCCGCAGATTACATGTGTTTTGATAATTTTTTGTAAAAAATTTAAAAATATGTACCTTGAGCAAAAATAAATTCTTAACTTAAAAAGCGTTCATAAGGATATTGAATAAACCTGTAATAACCAACGCCAAAATTGGCGAAAAGGTCACCTCGCGACCCAATGTCGGGATATAATTATAATTTATGTTTACATTCAGTTATCGAGAGATAGCAGTGTACGTCATACGATTTATTGACGAATATCTCTATTGGAAGGTGATTAATAACAGGAGGGTTGGATAATATTTAATACCTTTTCAAATCTATATTGTTTATTTTATCAAACATCACACATGTTAAAACCAGGACGATCAGACAATTATCTTTTAATTACTAATACTAATAATATATTGATATATCTTACAACAATCCACCATAATACACCCGCCGTTGACTTTTTGAGTCTAAGGCCTGCCGGTTTCCTCACGATGTTTTCCTTCATCTTACGAGTGACTGTTAAATGCGGTGGTCAAAGTCCATTGCTACACAGTCGGGGGTCGAACCTACAACTTCAGGAATGAGACTCGCATGCTAAAGCAAACACCGCTCACAAATAAAGATACAAAAATGTAAAAGCATGCCTGTTTATCGTGCTTTATGTACTCTTAAGAATTATGTCTATATACACGAGTGGTGACTTTTTATTATTTCTTGACTTGTTTTGGCAACCGTTTGCTATCTGCGCAGTCGATATTAATTCCCTAAAAGCTATAATGGATCAGATGTAGTCTCACATGCATTAAATTAAAGCAAAAATTTATTTATTTATTAACACTTCGTTGCATATACATTAATATAGTACAATTGACATAATTAAATAAAAAGGAGAGCAACTGGCGGCCTTATCGCTTTCGAGCGATCTCTTCCAGGCAACCACTGTGAGAAAAAAAAAATAGTATTAAATTACATAAGGTAGGCAAGAAGTGCAAAAATACATGTATTACATAATATAGTTGTTGAGAAAACGAAACTAAACAGGAACAAAAAACAAACTAATAAAGGACACATGAAAAAAAATAACACCTAACAATAAAAAGTGCACATGAATCATTATAATTTAATTTAAGAATTTAATTTAAGATCAGTCTCACGTCAGTTAATGGGTATTATTAAAGTTAGGGATACGATGTGGACAGGTAATGTTTGTACAGAAGAAATTTAAAGGAAGATGAGAGAAGGAGCTAAGCGAATAGGGACTGGAAGTGAATTCCATAGCCTAACTGCAGGAACCTTAAAGGACTCGCCAAGAAAGGAGGAGTTATGACACGGAATTTCAAGGATATAGTTTTCGGAAGAGCGTAAGCTATAGTTATTGGATCCCAAATATCTTTAAATCATTTTTGAGATAGGAAGGAGTTTTAGGGTTGAACATAATGGAATATAAGAGATGGAGAACATGGGCATCACGTCGCTGACGAATGGGTTACTTTAAATATCAAACTATACACAGTTATGATTTGTTTGAGACATCGATCAAGATAATAAGATTAATTAGATATTTTTCACCACAAAAATAAAAAAATTACGAAAGTTAATTACTTTGTATATGGGTTATCAGTTCATCCTCAAAGTTCGATTCTCTTTATCTTATCTATAATAATATTAAAGAGCGAAGATGTTCGCTCCAAAACTCCTGGAACTATATGAAACATTCTTTTAGCATTAGACTTCTACATTATCTCTGATGAATATTGTAGTATATTTTCGATTGTGTTGTTAGTCCCAAGTCACTCAGTTCCTACTTAGATAGTGAAAATATTTTAATAATAAATATAATTTTAATGGTTTTTAATAATATATTATTTTAATAGTGGTAATAATTACCTAATTAGCATACTTGTGATTTAGTAGTTATTTTTCTGTCTTGCGTCAAATTTGAATTCTCTTGACATATTTAAACTTATTTAACGTAATTAATATAATACCGTTGTTCCACAACTGAGCATTTTGTAAGGCAGTCCCGCGCACCATCAATGTGGAACCCACTGAAGTATTTCCGAACCAATACGACTTTGGGTCTTTCAAGAAAAGAGCGTACCAATTCTTAAAATGCAACGCACTTGCGAGCCCTCTGGCTCAGGTGGCATCACGTGAGCCTCTTACCCGTTTACCCCCTGTTATAAAAATAAATACATTATTAACATCTAATCATATCAAATTATTGATTGGCACTTTCGCTGATTATTAATTACAGATTGTTAAAAAACATTCCAAACAACCAATTAAAAAAGTCTCGTTTATAGAAATTTGTACACTTATGCATGGCATTGGTTTGCAAAAAGAATTTGACAGCATTTCACACAAATGGCTTCACAATTTTTTAAATGTTTAGAGAACATGTGCCATTATGGAAGGTAATTATGACCGCATGTGGCACAAATGGTAACAACTGAACCAATATGTATAAGACGCGGAGTTTTACAGGGACAATCGCCTTTGTCTTGCAATTAATCCATTCTCATACATGTTACTATACAATACAAACCACTATGAGAAATATTGTTAAATGATATTAAAAAAAGGTTTGCCCACGGGCATTGCAGTAAAATCTATATCTAGAAACAAACAAACCATAAAAGTTAATTGCACATTTAATAGTCAAATAAATTAATACTTAAAGTCTTAACTAACAGTATTCTTAAAATAATTATGTGACAAGTGAAGTGTGTGTGAAGCTGTATGAGATGTGTAAGGGGTCAGTGATGTGTGTTCAGGTATATACACAAAGAAATTTTATATTAGCCTGCTTTGGGGCCGTTCAAGTATTACGTAAGCATATTTTCTCCAATTTATCCCCCCCAACGTCCTCTTGTCAGCAAAAGTAAGCAAAGCTCTCAATAATAATAGTACATAAACGTATATTTTATTGGAATCCTCCAAAATGCATTTCGTTTTCAAGCATAGTCAATGTGAGGGTAATATGTGTAATGAAGTAAATAATTATCTACTGTTGACTTATCACCAAATAAGAAAATCAAAGACGGTCCCCTATACATTGCGATTTGCGATGTTGCCTGACCTTTTATCATTACTATGAAATTTAATTTGATGCTTCTTACCTTGAGAGATAATGATTTATTTTTATTTTATTTTATTTATTGAGAAAGATGTACAGCTTATTACTTACTTACTAAATATATTGTATTTTTAACGCCATTAAACAAATCTTTACATATAGTTAAGTACTAATAATTAACTGGGTGTGTACAATAGGTGCATATTTTTTAGTGTATATATATATATACTGCTCAAAACAATTAGCGGAACAAGATTTTTCTCCTTTCTATTGCTTAAACTAAAATTAGATTTAAATTAACTTGTACGCTATTCTTTACCTTGTTAATTTGTTAATTACTACAATTAATAAAAAAATTCAATTTGTATTTTTTTTATTAAAAAAAAATTAAAATGTGCATTGTAGACGAAAAACAAAGTGACGTCTTTGAATTTTCATTACTTTATAATCACAGAAAACACATTTTAAGTAGTTTTTTTCAATCTTTTGAGTATTAATAGAAATTGAAGTGAGCCTTTTGAGTATTGTTATTCATTGAAGCGAGTGAGTTTAGGTCATAATGCCAGATCTGACTGAATTGCATGTCTCCCGAGCTATCGCTTTGCTTGAAGAGGGTCGAACTATGCGTTATGTAGGAAATGATCTAGGAGTAGCCCCTTCTGTTATCTACAGACTTTGGAAGCGATACCGTGAGACGGGAGAATACTCACGAAGGCGTGGTCAAGGTCGAAAGAGAAAAACTACACGTTTGCAAGATCGCTACATCGTCAACTGTGCTTTACGTAACCGCACCACAACTGCAAGAGATCTACAAAATACACTAAGGACGGCTACTGATGTAGAAATTTCCGACCAGATGGTAAGAAATAGGTTGTTGGAAGCCAATTTGAGATCACGCCGACCAGTTCGGGCTGTGCGTCTAACAATTCAACATAGACAAGCTCGCCGACAGTTCGCGCAAAATCATGCTAATTGGCAACTTCGACATTGGAGGCCAGTGCTTTTTACTGACGAATCACGATTCCGTCTAACACGTTGCGATGGTCGTCTCCGTGTTTACAGACGCCCAGGCGAGCGATACAGTGCAGCAGCAGTCCAGGAATATGACAAATTTGGATGTGGCTCTGTGATGGTTTGGGGCGGAGTTAGTTTGGACGAGCGCACAGATCTCGTCGTTGTTCCCGGGCGCTTGTGTGCTCGAAGATCATGTTTGGCCCGCAGCATATGGTATGGGCCCAGATTTTCTTTTAATGCAAGATAATGCTAGGCCGCATACTGCAGCCATCACGTCAGATTACTTATGACAGCAGGAAATCCGTGTAATGGAGTGGCCTTCCATGAGCCCTGACCTAAATCCAATTGAACACATTTGGGACTTGCTTGACAGGCGCATCCGGAAGCGTCCGATTGCACCTCAAACACTGCAGCAGCTCACTGAAGCGTTGATTGAAGAATGGGAGCGAATTCCACAAGAAGATATTCGGAGGATCATACGAAGCATGCCCCGTCGTTGTCAAGCCGTGATTAGGGCTCATGGAGGCCACACACGTTACTGAAAGTCACTAAAGACGAATATTCAAACGATATAAGAATATTTCTTTGATGGACCTTTTTTATCACCAATTAGTTTTTCGTCTACAATGCACATTTTAATTTTTTTTTAATAAAAAAAATACAAATTGAATTTTTTTATTAATTGTAGTAATTAACTAATTAACAAGGTAAAAAATAGCGTACAAGTTAATTTAAATCTAATTTTAGTTTAAGCAATAGAAAGGAGAAAAATCTTGTTCCGCTAATTGTTTTGAGCAGTATATATATATATATATATACACAGAGACACACCTTCTTAATAAATCGCGGGCTAACGGGCTGTTACCATGGTTACCATATTTTGGAACAAATCAAAGACCTCAATTAATACGGGTGTAATAATATTTACTATACATTTCAGATATATAGTGAAGAATGAGGGTGCGCGGGCGCTGTTCAAAGGCTTAGGACCGAATATCGTTGGCGTGGCTCCATCACGAGCGATTTACTTCTGCACGTACTCCCAGGCTAAAGCGATCCTCAATCAGCACATACCACCGGACACGCCTATTGTGCACTTGTCAGCGGCAAGCGCAGCTGGTGAGTCCAAATACATGATTGCTAAGCCTCCCGGTACTGTTTAAGAGAAGAGTCTTTTGGGGGTAAGACTCTGAAACGATACTTAGCGCTAATTCTGACTTTTCTATACTCTGATTTTTAATTCCGTAGAATTCTAACAGCTATCATTTTTTGACATGTCATAGATTACAAACCTTTTTGGCCGGGCCACATAAAAAGTGGTTTTACGGCGACTGATAATTACGTCCCTTTTCATCACAAACAGTAAAAAACGCACAAGTAAAGATAACATTTTACTTTTTTAAAAAGGTTTACTAAACCTGGAATTAGTAGGTAGTGATTCCAGCTGAAGAATAAAATAAAGTGATTAAAGTTAATGCGATATATTGTTCGTGATATTGATATTTGTTATTTTTGTATTAGGGGCACCTGAGTAAGTAAATATTAAGATTTACCCTTTTTGTAGGTAAAACATAAAAATACGTAGCATTTCATTTTATTGCTCTCAAATGGGACAAATTTGTCCCTTTTCCGGTGGAGAACTTTTTTAGTAGCAACACTTATGAAATGTCAAAATTCAGAATGAAAAATCAGAGAATACGTCAAAAAATGTATTGGATTTTGACATACGGGTGTCATACTTCCCGCTAAGTCTCATATCTGAATCTGATCATTGAAATAAGTATTTTTTTGTTTGAATGCATCAATCTCTAAACTACTGGTTCGAATTGAAGAGGTGTTCATAAAATATCTTCAATCATATCAATTTTTGTTTAGAAAATATCAATACAAATAACATTGAGGCTTTTTGACGTTTTTCTAATTAGTTACGAAAAACAAAAGTTATAGATGTCTTACATTATGCCATAAAACGAATGTGGTAATGGGCGGGGCATATAGCAAGCACAGATAAAAAGTGGACTTCAAAGACAACTGTATAGAAAGAAGAAGAGGGCGCATTAAAAAAAGGTGGATAGAAGTGTTAGCAGAATGGAGAAAGAAAGTCTTATAGAGAAATTTGGAAAAGCTAGAGGAAACCTTTACCCGTGAAGGGGTTCCGATCAATGGTACAGAAGAAAGATACGATACCGAGTGAGAAAAAAAAGTATATAACAAATCTAAACTTCAACATTTCTAAAGATAATATAATAGGAAATAAATGGGCTTTATTATTATTTACCATACGCCGTCTTTGTCAGTGGGTTTGCCAAAACCGAGCCCTCTCAATACATGGCAACACTCAGTGGACTGTTAAAAAAATTCTTAATTCGAAAACATACTTTAAAACTTAGCCTGGTTTCTTAAATGGTTACACTTTGAAGATTACAAATATGATATTTTTATCTGATAACGTGTCTTGACTTGAAGTAAATGCGGGCGCTTAAATTCTTTGCTACTAATATGTGATACTAATTTGATGTTTCCTAATGTCTATCTTTTAACCAATAGATAGGCGAAGACAGACTATATACGTCAACGTCAATTCGACTTATTCTTTGGTGTCATGTGACGTTTAAAAAACAAAGTTATATATCTGTGACCTTTTTGTGTCATGTGACTGACGTTATTTATATATGATGTGATAAATTAATGATTATTTACACCATAGAGGCCGTTCAAGTATTACATAAGCAGATTTACTGCAATTTATCCCCCCATTTATATATATAAATAATATAATAAATAGGAATCCTCGTAAATGCATTTTGTTTTCAAGCATAGACAATGTGTCGGTAATGTGTTAAAAAGTAAATAATTACTGTTGACGTAATCACCAAATAAAGAAATCAAAGACTCCCCTCACCCCTGTAGTGCTTAAGTAATTATAGCTTAAAGCTTTATATATGTGTAGTATTGAGAATAACATTTTATTTTTCATGTTGTTAATATTTAGGTAATTATTTAACGCGTTAGATACATTTTATGAAATCGTATAATTTACGTTGGGCCACGACATACATATTCATTACTAGCGGATCTGACAGACGATGTCCTGTACACACGTGATAGATACGAAAATTTCAAACCAAAAAAAAAAAACATCTGATTGTAAATGATCTGAGCAAATCTCGAATCCACTTGAACACTCAACTCAACAAAATCGGTCCAGTTGCTTATCCGTCAATTACAAAGAAGATTAATATATCTACAAAAACAAAAGACATTAAAAAACATAAGACATCAAATGTTTTGAAGCTAGAAACTTGGATTCTTGTGTTCCACTTTTCTGAATCAAGATTACGGTAGTATTATGATAACATTATATTATCGTGTCTGTCACTATGTCATGTCAAACAATTGATCTGTGACAAAAAATATACTTTTTTTTTTACTAATTGTTTCTTCTATATTATACTGTAATACTAACAAGTAATTAACGTTTCACCTAATTTTCTACAAATTATATTTAACATAAGAAAGTGTTCAATAAAACTACTTACTGTCAGCATTAAGGGGAAGACGCCTGCTTTTGGTTCTATTTTCCACTTACCACTTAAGGATCTGGTCGCCAAACTCCAAAAAAGTACATTTTTTTTTTTTTTTCATTTTTCGTCATCGTTTCTTGAAGTAGGGCGAATGGAAAAAATATATGGTGCAGTAGTTTATGTATCCATTTTGAAAGATCGATACACGATTTAAATAACTTCGCTCGATAGAAAAAAATCCAAACATAGCTAATTTTTGACACTTTGAATTCATTTTATGACGAAAATGTATATAGAACATGATTTTGAAATTTACACGATGTATTTTATCGCAAGCTAAGTAATCCATTTCAGAATTTGTTTTAATATAATAACATTAATTTAATGTTTTACATAACTAATTGTTATTACGGGCCGGCGCGCCTCAGTGCTACAGCTCTCCACTGCGCCTCGCAGTCCACCCCGAGACACTGACACAGCAATTCGTGCTGGGATAGGGCCTTAAGACTAAACTGCACTCACATGGATTCGAATAGTTTTGTCCTTATCAATAATATCTGTTGCCTATATATTTATAGAATGTGACTCAATTGGCAAAAAAACAAAATAATCAACTGTGGTTTGTTTGTCTCAATTAAAATTCTATTTCAGGATTTGTCTCATGTACTATGACGAACCCGATATGGTTCGTGAAAACTCGGCTGCAACTCGACGGACAAAATATCACAGCGCTGGAGTGTATTAAGAGGATATACGCAAAGCATGTTAGTATAATTTTTAATTAATTGCAATGTTATAATTATAAAGCGTTACTTGTATATACATAATGTAAAAAACCCAATTCGAGAAATTTCCACAATTTAGGGAGTTATTCATTTATTATTATTCACACTTCGTTACATTTAAAATAAGAAAGCAAATAACATAATACATAAAAATTATAAGGAATGCAACGGGCGACCTTATCGCTGCGATCAAGCGATCTCTTCCAGGCAACCCTAGTAAGGGAAAAAAACTAAAAAAAAATGAGATTAATGGCAATACAAAAGAAAAGGACATATAATAATTACACAAGTTATTGATCAGGATTGGATATGGTTAAGAACTGTTTATGTTGAGAGTTGAAAGGGATCAATCGTATGGAATCGGGCAGCCTATTCCACAACTTAATGGTGGAGATACTAAATGAATTGCCTAAGAAGGATGAGCTATGAGATGGAATTTCCAATAAGCATCTATTGTTGGAGCGTAACATATATGGACCTGAGAATTTGAATTCATTTTTAAGATAAGAGGGAGTACTAGTTTAATCAAAGAACTATTAATATTATCAAGAGGAAAGATTACATTGTTTGTTTGACTTTAATAGGCTCCAATACTACAGCGATTTAAAAAGTTGTTTCACCATTAGAATCCTATGTTATCCCTGATAAATATAGGCTGTAGAAGATTTTCGGTAATGTTAACTTAAAATAATAAATATAGTTTCCGTCCAGTTTTAATTTAATAGAAAACATCAACGGAATATCATATTATGTTTATTTTTTTCAATAAATTCAGCCGTGTGAAGCTGGGACTGAATGCTATTATTTTCTAATAATAATTTCATAATATGTGTTTTTAAATTATATTTAAGTTTTCTTTACGCTCTAAAAACGTTTTTTTAAATTAATCAGTAGTAGTAATAGATAAGATAGAAACAGTTTTGCACAGAGTAATACAAAGTTCACTTAACAAGTTTTTTATCTGTGTGTATTCATAGTTAAAGTAATATATTATTATAAACAATTTGTGATGTCTTGTGAAGGTTTCGCGGGCTTTTATCATTTTGTTTTAAATTTTGAAAACGATTTAGGACCTATCCTTGCATTTCTCGATGTTTCTTGATACTAAATAGTGAAACGCTGTTTTCAGGGTATCAAAGGTTTCTACAAAGGCATAACTGCGTCATACATGGGCATAAGTGAGACGGTCGTTCACTTTGTTCTCTACGAAGGTGTCAAAGCCCGATTGATGGCTGCCCGGAGCAAAGATGGCGTTGTCAGCGACACTCGTTCGCCGAGAGATTTCCTCGAGTTCATGGCTGCTGGAGCCTTTTCCAAGACGATCGCTTCTTGCATCGCTTATCCACACGGTAAGGCTAAAACTTAAACGCGAATTTATTAAATTATTTATAGTTAAAAACAGCGGGTTTGATAATTAACTAACTAACTATTTATTATTTACATGACACAAATTATATTATGATTACTGACAAACTATGGCATAAGAATATTTGCCAACATAATGAAAATTACCACTGCAGTGACCGCAACGGTTCTCTTTTCGCAGTCTCTTCTGACTGTAATATTTTGTTAAATAACGACATCCAATTTTCTCTGCAAATCTAATACTAATTTCACTAAAAAATTTAAACTCAAAGATTCCTCTCCATCATAGTTTTGGATTGTGCCAAGGATTTCGAGATAATAAGAAACGAAATTTATTATTTACTGACAATGACAGCGTTTTTTCAAAATATTTTTTTAGTCTTTGACCACCCCCCCACCCCTTAAATAGATATTTGGAAATATCTGAAACGTTTTGACATAAATAACAATTTCACTGAAGTTTATTTATGTATTAACATATTATTGCATTGATAGTACATATACAATCAGATAACATAAATTATTAACCAGCCTTATCGCTAACAAGCGATCTCTCTGAGGCAACTCTTGGAAAAAAATACTAAGGGTGGTTAACATGCAAACTGATTGCGTTATACCAACCGTTGTTCTGACTAAGCAAAGGTTCTTTGTTGTGTAAATCGTGAAACAAGCTGACTTACTAAAGTGAAGTTTACTACGAAACAATTTATTAAATATAACAGAATGTTACATGTAAATTCATTTATAGGTAAATATGTAATGTGTAAATTGAGTGACCTTCCCAAAATAACAAGATATTACATAACGTATTTATATATGGTTATTCAAAAATCAACTGACTTCATCAAGGCGCATACCCGACTTGTTAGGCGTTTCTCCATGTGGTGTGGTATTCTAAATTCAAATTTAAAACAATACGATCGAAAAAGATGGTAAAATGTATCAGGTTCGAAACTGCATAAAAACTTTTTACTCGACCTAATATAAATTTTTAGGTAGGACCAAAAGAAACTGAAAATGCAAGGTGGGCCAATAGATGTGTCCAGAAGTGTAGTTGTACCTATTTAGTAAAATGACAAAGTTGTAATCGCGCTGGAATATTTGTAAATAATGATTCAATATTTCTAGGACAGGCTTATCATTTGCAATCAGAGTTGACATACTTTTGATATCAGTCTTATAACATAAAGGTCATAGTGATCAGTTCATAGATAAGATGTTTCTAAGATTTATCTTTGAATAAATGTCTCTGGGCAAGTTAGTTGAGTTATTTGGAAATAATTGCAAAGGCTTCTAAAGTCTATTGTCTATAATGCTTATAAGAATTACAGATCATATTTTTATTATAAACGTGGACTAAAAATAGTACTATATTTTATGGAAAAAATCTGCTTTTTAGTGAGCAAATATGCATTTTTTATTGGAAGTTAAAGCCGGTCTGAAAAACCGTAAAAAATTAAACCTTTTTGTAAAGTTTTTTTATTGGCAAATAAGACTTTACAGTTACAACAGATTTAAGTTTATTTTAAAACGAAATCTGGGTTTTATACAACTTCTTAATAATTGTTACGTTTATTTAAAGTATATGGTTTTATTTATGTTTTCCTTTTTTCGTTGATATAATTGAAACCTTTTTGTAAAGAGGTGGAGTTTTGGAACTCTCTCTCTCTTTTTAATCGGCAGCTCATGTCTGAGTCATCTGGTTGGTACACGGCCACGTGATCTTTTGCCTTCTGTGTTACCAACCACGATCAGTTTCTCCAAGTTAGAAAAAGAAGTATAAAAGTAATGGCCATCATTTAGAAATATTTGATAATTTTTTTGCAATTCTGAATATATATAAATTACAAAATATTGCCGTAACAATACGTATAAAGAGTGTAGGGCTCACGCACTACTTCTAAGTTGTACGCGGCACACAGCTAGTTGCGTGCCAGTGAAATACTCGTACGTATACGCTATTGATGATCTTGATTTGAGAACTGGCAGTAAATGTAAAATTAGAAGCATTTAATGTATATTTCTTTTTTGACGTTCATAAGTACATTGTGTTACCTATATGAATAAATGATTTTTTACTTTAACTTTGACTATACATTGTTCAAACGCTGCTTTTAGTAGAATGACAATACTCTTTTGAAATATCTTGCGCATTATGATATAAGTAACTGGTTATCATTATATGCAATGGAAAATGATATGTAATCACTTATCGTGTTTAATTTTTATATTTATGATATAATTCGGAGATGACTTTCATATATTTACTATTATGACATGTAGTCCGAATATGTAAGTCATAATTATGTCATTGCTGTCAAAAATAGCATACTACATATAAATCTATATATTATAAACTAGCTGACCCGGCAAACGTTGTTTTGCCATGTATATTATTTCTAGGAAACATTTTTTTAGTTCAATAAAAATAACTATTTACTATAATAAAAATTCGGGTTGATCGTAGAGGGGTGAAAATTAGGGTATGTGTGTATTTTTGTATACAGCATAAAAAATAAAAACAAACAAATTGTCTTAAAAAAAAAATTGTGATGGACACGCCTTATATGCATTAAAAAAATTCTTAAGAATCGGTTGAGCCGTTCCGGAGGAGTATGGGAACGAACATTGTGACACGAGAATTTTATATATTAGATTTGGTTCGCCCTTAACACTTCATTTTTATATATTTTAATAAAATTTGTCCCTTAGTATCAAGATATCATGTAAGCTTTCTTTCTAAAACTTTTGTACTCACCCCTGTCTCCATTTTAATCGTTAATTTAAAAGCTTATGTTTGTACATTGTACATTTTGTTAACTTAAGTCGTGTTTAACGTAATTATTCTGCACTTTAGTTTAAAAATAGTTTCCCTATGGTTCATAGCTTTTTAGCGATAAGACCATTCGTTATTAAAGTTTAACGGTTGTTTATATTGAAAAAAAGCGTTAAATATATAACATAATGTCTTTTTTGTAGAAGTGGCAAGAACGCGACTTCGCGAGGAAGGTGACAAGTACAGGAAATTCTGGCAAACATTGCACACTGTTTGGATGGAAGAGGGATATCGTGGTGTTTATAGGTGAGAGTTAACGTTTTTAAACAACGATTTTATTATGCTTAGTATCATCAAAAACATTAACCCTTATTTTTAATAAATTGTCAACGATCAATCCGTTTCCGAGCGACTTCATCCCTTGGCGATGGGTAGAGCTGTGGGGTCACTCTGCAGCTTCTACCGCATTTGCCACGGAGTGTTCAGATGAGTTTCTCAGATTAATACCTGCAGCTGAGTTTCATTATCGGACGTCAAGGCAGAATACGAAAGTCCACTCGTATCACCCCGTCATTCTACAACTCAACGCTTTTGCCGCGCTGCCGATTGAACCGAACCAACTTAGGGTCCTTCAAGAAAAGAGCGTACCAATTGTTAAAAGGCCGGCAACGCACTTGCGAGCCGTGTGGCAATGCCCATCTCTTAACATCTTGATAAACATCCTTACCGCTTGCCCCGTTTTATGCAAAAAAGTCTTAAAAAGGGTAGGGTAAGGGTCCCAAAAATGTTGTAGTTATGACGTCAGATACTAATTAATTGCCGGAAAATACATCTTTTTTAATTATTTAATTTTTCCAGGGGCCTTGGCACACAGCTGGTCCGTCAGATACCGAACACAGCGATAATGATGTCCACATATGAAGCAGTGGTATATCTTCTTACGACACACTTTAATAGTTCCTTCTACGAAAATACCTAGCCATTTACCAAATGTTCGAGTTGTTCACGTTAGATACTCGAAGTGGCGAACCCACTGACAGTTAGATGCCATTTAGTTAGCGAGGCTCTGATACCTCTGGCCCCTGAGATCTTTTAGCCGTACGTGGTTGCGGAAACTATGAATAAATTTTGTTTGATGATTATATGTCGGCAACTTGTAAGAAAGCATGGTCACGTGATTTTCAATTTCTATGAGAAATTGTCATATCGACTTGACTTCTCAAGTAATATTCGCAGTAGGCCGTCACACGAAGGCTCTCAAAACTCAGATTGTAAGAGGAAGATCAGAGTTTAGTGGAGCCCTTTGGTAGGATCATGAAATTTTTGTTGTACATACATTTTTCAAGGTATAATACTCTTTTGGTTATGGAGTTTTGTTTCTATTGCGCTGTTTGTAAATAACGGTTTGGAATCTTCCTACAGCCGGCTACTTACTCGCAAGATAGTCATTAGGGTCTAGTCTAGTATCGAACACCATTCTGCCCGATGTTTGTGAGGCAAAATGGAAAGACTGCTGAAATAATATAATGTTGATTTACTTTTAAAGCTAATTGAAAAAAAAATTGCTGACTTCAACCGTCAACTGAAATGAAATATTTTTTATTAAACTAGGTTTCTACATTATACATGTCGCTTTCAGTGTAGATATTACAGAAATATATAAAAAAAACTATGCAACCGATTTTTATGAAACTTGGTTCTCTTAGTTGGAATATGCCCATTGAAATTAATTTGTGCCACCTCTTTTGAAGTTGGTTAAAATACTCTGTTAATAACAATTGGCATATTGAATACAACATGTCTGTTTATTGACTTAATTTTTTTATATTGTCCATTGATTGATTTAAACCAGTTGTTTAGTCATTTTGTCTCAAGTAAAATAAGAAAACTAAGGGATTTTTAATTATTTTATTTTTCGTGTTATTTTTATTATATACTGTTACATTTGTATAAGATTGGCTATGAGAAAGTAAATGATAGAAGGATAAAAATGGAGACATTCAATATTTTTATAAGATAACTCCAGCACAAAATATATATTGAATAACCTATATATAGAGGAATTCTAAAATCCCTTGGTTAAATAGTTAGTTGTGAGCTGTGATATAGCGCTTATGTTAGTCTTGTGAAGAATTGATAGATTCAGTGGTAATTTCTTTATATAAAAGGATTTTCTCAAAACATGGAACTATGTTTGCTTATATCTATAGTCAGCTTGTACTGAAAATTTTGATACTAAAATAAAATATCTCAACTTTTTATGAAGCCAAATAATGCTTGAGTAAATTAGTTTATATTCCTTCGATAAATAAGAAATTTTTTTTGAGTGATTCATATTTTTTGAAAATCCAGGATTATTTTTGTCATTCTAATCTTAGTGTTATGTTCCAAACTATGGATTGCATAGAATATATATTAATTTTGTAGATGTTGAGTTTTGTATGTTAAGGCGGGCAGATCCGGTTGTTAGAATATATTTTAGAGATATAATTGGACGTATGTCAGACTGAGTATAAGATACACTTAAATTTGTTTAACAAATAAATGATTAATAATATCTTTGTTTTATTTAAAACCTCTGTACTTTAAGAAGACTTGATTGTCCTAAAAACTTACTAAAAATATATAATGCATATGAAGTCAACCCCAATGTATTATTCATTTATAATTAAAAATAGTTTTGTAATAATAAAAAACTGTGACCAAATATTGAATTCTATATTTGCAATAGGAACACAATAATTACTCTGATTTTTAATTTTAAGACATTCTGTTGATTTGTCTTAAATTTTTACTATAACTTCAAATAGAACTAGATGTTTCTCATCAAGAAATTATTTATACATACAATAAATTTTTATCATAGAAATTTTGTTTACAGATACATAGTTAAATAATTTACAATCCATTTATAAAATAATTATTAAAATTTAAGAAAGCATAGGCTTCACCAGAGTTCTTATTGAAACATTCGAAATTATAACCCACATATGTGTCGAGATTGCATTCGGAGTTTCACTTGGGTATTTAAGAAATGTTGTAAGTGGGAAAAGATCTCCTTTGAGGGCTACTAGAGGTTCTCTCCTGAATAAGATGACTGAAATAATTATTACGAAACCAATGACCACTTGAAGTACTATATGTATAGTGCCCTTTATTGCCAAGCTTTTGCTTAATCGAGCCTGAGAATTTTCTTTTAATTCTGCTTCTAGCTTGATTATCCGCCTTTGAAGTTTGGAATAAGCAGCAAATTCATCTTTCATAGAAATTTGCTTTTGCTGACATTTAAGCATTACTATTTCATCCCATAGTTGGCGTTCTTCGTGCGAGGGCCTTGAGAAACACGCGACAATCTGAAATAATAACATATAGTTATAACGAACAATGCATTCTTAAACTAAAAATGTAAAAACTTTATGATTTACCGGTTTGACTAGAAGAGGAACTAAAGCACTGATAGTACATAAAACAAAGAAATAAACCAGAAGAAATCCATTTAAAACCTCCAGCATTGTATAAAAAATATTTTGATCAGTCTTAAATGAAATTAATACAATATTTAATCTAATTTATGTAGTCTACACCTTTTCACATAATAATGTTGACAGACGACACTGACAATACACAATAATTTAAGAATACCATTTGAATGTGTCCAGTGTCACTAGTCTTGACTCTTCTTGCCTTTACGTTTACTTTTGGTAGGTAGCGGAATATTCCTATTTGCAGTTTATTGCATAATAATAGCAATTCCTACCTATTTCTAATTATTTAGTTGTAGTATTCGGCAACTTGTACCATATTTTTCAGGGAACCGCCTTTGTTACTATGTACGCTATCCGTAGAATCGGCACTAAACTGTAAGTATTAGAAAAGTGTTATTACTTGAATAAGCCCTAATTATTTATACTACAATGGATTATTTGTTTTAATTGATATGTTAGAACTATTAAAACATTGTAGCAAATATATATTTCAGTCGGTTCGCAAACAATGTTCGGCAAAAGCACACTCTTCCTGACCTACCTTACGAATATAGCGCACTTGAGCCTGTCATCAGTCGCGAAATCATGAGCTTGCATCACAGCAAGCACCATGCCACTTATGTAAATAATTTAAATGCAGCTGAAGAAAAGTTAGCACAGGCTCAAGCAAAAGGTTTGATTTTTTAACATATGTATTTAATAACAGCTTTTAAAAAATTGTCTTTGCTTGTGGTTTTCTTACATTTAAATTAACATTGACAGCAGCAGACACGAACGCAACCTTGTCCTTAATGAGTGCAATAAACTTCAATGGCGGTGGACATGTAAACCATTCAATTTTTTGGCAAAACCTTAGTCCCGGTTCTACTCAACCTTCTCCTTCCCTTTGCAAAGCTATTGAAAAGTAATTTTAAAATATAAAAAGTAGATAAACTTAGTTTCAAGTAAAGTACATATATAACAAAATAGGATATCACAAGTATGATTCTAGCATACTTAATAAATTTATTTATATATATTTTTAATAAATAACTGTAGACTGATATAAAGTAATAGTATATTAATTTTTGTGTAATATTGTATCTCCAGGTGACATTCAAACAGTCATCACCTTAGCCCCAGCACTTAAATTCAATGGAGGTGGTCACATAAACCACACTATTTTCTGGCAGAACCTTTCTCCCAAAGGTGGAAAACCATCTGATGCCTTAGTTCAGGCTATTGAGAAGTAAACACATCATATAATTAGAATGCCATGGCTTGAAAAACTAATTCTTTTGCTTAAATGTTTTGCTCATTGCTTGATTGTTTGAATGCTTCTTATCTTATTTTTCATTTAGAAATAGTAGTTACTTATAAAATTTGGCTTGGGTCACATAGACTAGACTCATTTGAATACTTATTTATATAAATACCTAATACTTTTAAATGTAAATGCTCTATAGTGTAATATGTTTTTTAATCTTGTTAAGAAATGGATTAGCAATTAATTATTTGCCTTATTACAGAGACTTTGGTTCTATGGAGAACATGAAGAACCAATTAGCTGCATCATCAGTTGGTGTCCAGGGTTCAGGCTGGGGTTGGTTAGGTTTCAATAAACTGACAAAGAAACTAGTAATTCAGACATGTCAAAACCAAGATCCATTGGAAGCAACCACTGGTAATTTTCATCTTTCTATTTAGGCAGAACTTTATCTGTATAAAAATAAATATTTTTTTTGGCATCTTATCCTATATAGCCTTTTAAATTTGTATTAATAAGATGTTTGTTTTGTAACAGGGTTGGTGCCTCTTTTTGGAATTGATGTGTGGGAGCATGCTTACTACTTGCAATACAAAAATGTCCGTGCTGATTATGTAAAAGCAATATTTGATGTGGCTAACTGGCAAGACATCTCATCAAGATATGAAAAAGCTCTCAAGTGAATAATCTCAGCATTTAGAAAGCCTTTAGATGCAAAGGCATAAATTTTGGTCACTTAGTGATTCGAATTGCATTATATAGTCTGCTATTGTGATGCCTTTATAAGTTAAAACCTTTACATTTTTGTTAATTCTTAAATATAATTTTGAAAAAATTATTGTTAATTTGTTTACCTCCTATAATTAATTGGATTGTAGTTTAATATCTTTTCAATTATGAGATATTTTTTAATCAAATGAGCCTACGTGATCCATAATGGGCAGTCATCGCAGCCCATGGAGACCCATTTTTTGTTGCTGGTGTTAGTTGTTTACGAGATGGTTACTTTGAACAGTCGGGAGTTGTATCTCTCAGGGAAGTCCCCACCGGGAGTCGATTCCACAGCTCGCTAGTTCGCAAAAGAAAATGTCTTGTGACATTGGAAGACTTCCTACTAGCAGGTAATGGAAGTTAAAATTAATACGGCTCGTACGGTGTTGAAACGTGGCAGGAGGGATCAACCCGAACAATTCTTCGGGTACCATAGTACACTTTTATTTTTATAAACGGGGACACCTACATCATAGCCTATTAGGCACGCCATCAGGCAGATATGTGACCGAGAAGCTAAGCAGCAGGGGACTGTCCAAACGTGGGTGTTTTCCTAAAAAAGGACTTTATTAACTTAAAGGGTTGGCGTCTCCCGCCGAGCCCGGGCGACGACTACTCGAAAATATCCTCATATTATTTATAGCGAGTCGGTGCCCGCTACCCGCATTACCTCTCGTACTATTTATGTTAGTGACATATTTGACAATCTTGCAGCAGAATTTTTCCAGTTGCGATTTGTGCTCAAGCAACATGTCGGATAGCCCATGATCATAACAGTCTCGAGCTCCAGATCGCATACCATAGTACACTTTGTAGAAAACGCATAGAGACGCAATGTCTCTGCGAGAGAATTAAGCCGATCAGTAATACGTTGCATATTGATAATTCGCTAACTTTTGGTAAAAAGAAGCTGGTATTTGGCCAGAGCAGCAACTCTGGAGATGTGAGCAGTATTCCATACGAGGTACGTACTTGAGCCTTGTAGAGCTGGTTACGTTGTACCTCAATGAACTATTGCTTAGTCCTACCGAAAACACCCAGCTTTTTGAAAGCCAGTTTGGCTTTTTCTTCCAGATGACTGCGAAATTGGACTTCTTTTGATATGTCAACTGCAAGGATACTGAGGCTGTGTGAAGTACTAAGGAGAGGGCTTTCAACTTGAGGAGACACGACAAAAGGCTCTTTCTTGGCTGAAAACCAACAGACCTGAGTCTTTGTATGGTCAAACTTCACAAGGTTGCTACTACCCCACACAGAAACTTTTTCCAGTATAGTTTTTTATTGATTTCAGATCGAGACGGTCTTGAATGGTCGGAATATAACGTGTTGATGGTGCTGTCGTCTGCACAGCAATGAATGTTGACGATATTCAACAGGTCATTGATATGCAGATACGGACAGGGTGGGCGAGAAAACACACTGCATTGGAGCATGCTCCGTGAACTGGAATTTTAATGCTACGTTCTACAAGAAAATTCACAGCTTCGGCCCACCTATGAGTCAGATAGGCAGAAAGATCACCAGCCAAGTGACCTCGGCGAAAGCCATGCTGATGATCACTAATTAGCTGGTGCTCCTCCAGATATCGCAAGAGCTGCTTAATGATAAAAGACTCCATATATATTGTGGAAACTATGGTCATATGAAATTATAAAGATCTCTATACTCTGTGATAAAAATAAATTTCCTGTGGTGAAACGTAGTTGAATGTCAGTCATTGATGTCTAGAAATGTCAAAACAAAATTGAGTAATGTATGTCTGTCTGAACTCTGATGTCAGTTTTTCATTAATCGCTGCGTAAGAATTGAGTGTGAAATAAATAAATATTAAATTTATTATTGTGTAAACTCCAATATTGTTAACAGAAGCTTCGTCTAAAAGGTTCACGGCCATCGATTGAATTTCCGTAAGTTGACTTTCGTTATCATTTAACCCTTAATCTTTACTAAATAAAACAACGAAGGCCCATGTTATTGATTTTTCATTCTCCGTGTTCAGTGTCGTTTTCGATATTTTACGAAGGATTTCTTTAGCTCATCATTTATTTAATTAAACTATTGCCAAAATTATTCATATCAACTACAAAAAGTCTTTGTTTAGCAATATTACCATTCGTGTATGAAGGTCGCTTATTAGGAAATTATATTACTGCAACATAATTGCAGTTAAATATTTGGTTTTTATGTACTGAGATTTGTTTTAATTACTAGGAAATTGTATTTAGAACAAATCAAAATATTTTAAATATCTATAATATATTCAATAACATATATTAAGTAAATATATGTTAATAAAAAGTTGTATGAAAAGTATCTGTTAGTACCTACCCAGATCTATAGATAAAAATAGATGTTAAAAATTAATATTGAATTTAATCTATAAATAAACATTAATCTAAAATGTCAATTTTTTTAATAAGTTACATGATCAGTTTTATGAACAATGCACTATGCCTTAACATAACAAAATTAAGACAAGATTTTTTATGGAATTTGTAATTTCTTTAAAGGAAACTCCTACAGTGCACTCAAATAACGGCATCTTATTAGTTTAACATGCAATGTTTTGACTGCATGCAAATATATATATGGGTGAGGACTGAGGCATGTTATTTGGTAGGGGCTCCTAACAGCTGTTTCACAAAATAAAGGCCATTATTGGGATAGGTCAGGTCTGAAAGGAAGCGAGATGTTCTATATTTGACATTATATGTTAGTTTTATAACTTAGCACAAAAATAAAAGTGGCAATGGGCGGTCTTTTATACATGGAATGTTTTGCGAAAAATGGGAAACTCATTAGTCTAAAAATTTAATCAGTGTAAAAAATATATCCTATTTTAAATTATAAAAATATATATATTAACGCAAAAATTATCACAACCAGGAGTAGAACAAAGATTATACATATATAAAATTGTAAAATGTTTTGACAGTCAAGATGATAAGTAAATTTCTCCAAACGTAAAGCTATAGACAAATATAGAATTATTAGCCTAAGCCAGTTATAGACTACATAGAAAAATAGATAAAAGTGTTTGTTAATAATTTGAATGAAAAAGCTATGGGTGTCTATAGTGTAGTACGGGAGGTAGCAACGTTTTCGAGAAAGAATTTCAGGTCAGCTGATTTTGTGATATGTCTTCCTTCTTGCACTTCCGGTTAGAGTCTGGGCAATCTGGCTGGCGGTAGTGGTTGCGTTCATTAGTGCGCATCCTATCTGTCCAGGTAAAAATCCTGGATTTTAAAAGCATTTTAAGAAGCGTAATTTTTAATTTTTCGTTTTTAAATACGTCTACCTGACATACTTTTTTTATTGCCAGACATTTTTCACGTTGCTAACTATGTGCCAGACGCGATTTTAAGTTTTATTTTTATGAAAATTTCAAAGCATTTTAGAATGTCTGTAATTTTAATATTATGTTATTGAAATATAAGGAAAACTGAAAATGAATTTGCCAGACATTAATTCGGTTGTTAAGTCTTGAATTAAAATGATAAAGTTTTGCAGTATGATGAAGCATTGCATTTTAAGAAGCGTAATTTTTGATTTTTCCTTTTTAAATACGTCTACCTGACATACTTTTTTTTATTGCCAGACATTTTTCACGTTGCTAACTATGTGCCAGACGCGATTTTAAGTTTTATTTTTATGAAAATTTCAAAGCATTTTAGAATGTCTGTAATTTTAATATTATGTTATTGAAATATAAGGAAAACTGAAAATGAATTTGCCAGACATTAATTCGGTTGTTAAGTCTTGAATTAAAATGATAAAGTTTTGCAGTATGATGAAGCATTGCATTTTAAGAAGCGTAATTTTTGATTTTTCCTTTTTAAATACGTCTACCTGACATACTTTTTTATTGCCAGACATTTTTCACGTTGCTAACTATGTGCCAGACGCGATTTTAAGTTTTATTTTTATGAAAATTTCAAAGCATTTTAGAATGTCTGTAATTTTAATATTATGTTATTGAAATATAAGGAAAACTGAAAATGAATTTGCCAGACATTAATTCGGTTGTTAAGTCTTGAATTAAAATGATAAAGTTTTGCAGTATGATGAAGCATTGCATTTTAAGAAGCGTAATTTTTGATTTTTCCTTTTTAAATACGTCTACCTGACATACTTTTATTATTGCCAGACATTTTTCCCATTGTTAACTATGTGCCAGACGCGATTTTAAGTTATTTTTTATAAAAATTTCAAAGCATTTTAGAATGTCTGTAATTTTAATATTATGTTATTTAAATATAATAAAAACTGAAAATGAATTTGCCAGACATTAATTCGATTGTTAAGTCTTGAATTAAAATGATAAAGTATTGCAGTATGATGAAGCATTGCATTTTAAGAAGCGTAATTTTTAATTTTTCCTTTTTAAATACGTCTACCTGACATACTTTTTTATTGCCAGACATTTTTCACGTTGCTAACTATGTGCCAGACGCGATTTTAAGTTTTATTTTTATGAAAATTTCAAAGCATTTTAGAATGTCTGTAATTTTAATATTATGTTATTGAAATATAAGGAAAACTGAAAATGAATTTGCCAGACATTAATTCGGTTGTTAAGTCTTGAATTAAAATGATAAAGTATTGCAGTATGATGAAGCATTGCATTTTAAGAAGCGTAATTTTTGATTTTTCCTTTTTAAATACGTCTACCTGACATACTTTTATTATTGCCAGACATTTTTCCCATTGTTAACTATGTGCCAGACGCGATTTTAAGTTATTTTTTATAAAAATTTCAAAGCATTTTAGAATGTCTGTAATTTTAATATTATGTTATTGAAATATAAGGAAAACTGAAAATGAATTTGCCAGACATTAATTCGGTTGTTAAGTCTTGAATTAAAATGATAAAGTTTTGCAGTATGATGAAGCATTGCATTTTAAGAAGCGTAATTTTTGATTTTTCCTTTTTAAATACGTCTACCTGACATACTTTTTTTATTGCCAGACATTTTTCACGTTGCTAACTATATGCCAGACGCGATTTTAAGTTTTATTTTTATAAAAATTTCAAAGCATTTTAGAATGTCTGTAACTTTAATATTATGTTATTTAAATATAAGAAAAACTGAAAATGAATTTGCCAGACATTAATTCGATTGTTAAGTCTTGAATTAAAATGTAAAAGTTATGAAAAGTATTGCAGTATAATGCTTGTAGTACGAGCATAAAAAGGAATATAAAATTTGATTAAAATTAATAATCAACACTTTATTTAAATTGTCCTAATTACTAAATGTAAGTTATGAATAATTAATATTAAGTTTTCAAGTTGTTTTAGCCTATAGTGACGTCACAAAAAAGATAAAAAAAAAAAGTAAAAAACACAAAAATAAACAAACTTTTTAACTTCTTGCAAACTTTTTTCACAAAGTTTGCAAGAAGTTAAAAAGTTTGTGGAGCGTGGAGTTGGCGTCAGTCTAATGTCACATGTTTGAATTGTTTTGATTTTAATGATTATTTTTTAATTTAGTTACAATGGCTAATGACAAAATAAAGTGTGTTATATGTAAAGGACATAACGATAATTTAATACTTTTCGAGGGTGATAAACTAAAAAAATGTCAGCAAGTTTTAAGTGTACGTGTGAAACATAAATTAAAGTACAGTGACATTGAGCTGCCCACACAAATTAATAAGACAGATGGATATCATAGACAGTGTTATAGTAGTTTTACTGCTTTAATGGCAAAATACCGTGATACATCATCAGAAACAGATTATGCCAGTAACTTCACTTCACCCACTTTGTCACCAAGTATTATAGTAGATATTAGTGAAAATGCTGCTTCAAATTTAGATAGTCAGACAACGTTAGAATATGTTGCTTACAGCGAAACTAATGCTTTTAATGAAATTCCTAATACTAATATTGAAGATGTTGGAAAAGATCGACAACTCAAAAATGTTTGTTTTTTTTGTGATAAAGAGCGTAAACAGAATAAGGGTAAACAACAAAATCTTCATTCCTCACCCGATGCAAAGCTTTATGACAAAATCATTGACTGGATGGAAAAACTTAATAATAAAGAATTATTACAGAAAATTAATCGTCTTAAATCTGAAAATAAAACAATTTTTTATCATCATTTATGTGAATTAAATTATTTAAATGATTATAATAAAATAGTTTCAGACATTCGACATACTTCTTGGCATAAAAATCGCAATATTCATAAAGATATTTTTAATCATATTGTATCAACGGTAGAAGAAGAAGTAATGCAAAAAAAAAATGTGTATTTTTATCATCTCTCTGTGATACGTACAATAATTATTTGGAATATGAGCAGAAACTAGAGCCTCAGTCAGATATTAGTTTAATAACTAATCATTATCTTGAAGAAAAAATACAAAAACATTTTAAGAAAAGTATTAAATTTATATCGAAGCAAAACAAAATAATTATCATTCATAAAGATTGCAGCTTACTAGAAAATGATTTCACAAAACTTGAAGAAGACAACTTAATTGATAAAGTTGCATTAACCTTGCGAAATGCTATTTTAAAAATTGAAAAATCAAAATTACCATCGAAAATTAAAACAAACGACTTAATTACTGGTGAATGCGTGATTCCTGATAAATTAAATCGATTCTTCAAAGTATTGATGGGGGGTAAAGATATAAGACGCAGAGATAGTTTAAATTGTAGTAGATTGACTTCCTCACTGGCTGCTGATGCCATTTTTTGTGTAAGTAATGGTACTGTTAAACCATCTAAACATATCACTCTTGGTATGACTATAAAAAGTCTAACAAGCAGCAAAAAAATAATAAATATTTTAAATAGATTTGGACATTGCTGTAACTATACCACTCTAGAAGAATTAGAAACAGAAGCAACTATCTCATCAGTACGTCAATCCCAAGTTTGTCCTCCAGACATTATTTTAAATCCTTCGCTATGCACCGGTGTAGCATTCGATAATTTCGATAGATATGTTGACACGTTGAATGGAAAAGAAACTTTACATGACACTGTGGGGATTATATACCAAAACATTGATAGTTATTCCTGTAGTGGATTTAACCAAGATTATGGTAATGCAAACTCCGAAAATGTGTCACCAACAAGGCCACCTCAAAAAGAAGAAGAACTTTGACAGAAATTACTCCAGATATTATTCCTTATAGCAAGCGATTAAAGATTTTGGTTCGCTTAACGCCAGTTCAAATCGATCAAACATCACCTTTACCCGAAAATTTCTCATCTATACAAACAATTGATCTATTGCATTTGCTTTCATATGTTTTTCACGTGCCGAACACACCATCGTGGGCAGGATTCAATTGCAGAATTATAGAAGACAATAGTCCAAAACAGAAAGTATCTTATCTTACTCCTATTAATTTATCACCTACAAATGTATCAGTAGTAGCCTACACAATGGAACAAGCACAAAATGTTGGTAAAGAATGTGGTCAAACTTATGTACAAGTTACTTATGACTTAGGCATTGCTAAAACAGCTTATAAAATTCAAGCAACAGAAGGTTTAAAGTTTAGTAATCTTTTCATACATCTTGGCTCGTTTCATTTAATGATGGCATTTTTTAAAGCGGTAGGTACTTTTATCAATAAGTGCGGGTTATCTCACATGATGATTGAGAGTGAAATTATTGCTTCGGGGTCTGTAAATGGAATAATTGAGGGTAAACATTTTAACCGTTGCAAACGTCTACACCCGTTAATTGCATTAGGCTTACAAATATTGCATTTCGATATATTTTTAAAGAGTAAGAATGCTGAACATGATTTTGTGAAAGGACAAATTTATGAAGATCTGCTAGAATATCAAAACAAAAAAATTTCGTTACCACCATCAGCGAGCACGGATTTAATACCAAATGAAGTGTTATCGGAACTGCTCAATTCTTATAAAAGGTACGTAGAAAATTCCAGACAAGGCAACCACGGAAAAACAGCACAATTTTATATGATCTACATCGAGTTAATTAGTCACTACATAAACCTGTCGAGAAGCATACGTATGGGTGACTTTGAAATGTTTAAGTACGTGATTCCGAAAATGGCAAATTTATTTTTTATTGTTAATCAGCCTAACTACGCTCGATATTGTGTAAAATATTCGGAAAATTTGAATAATGTCAATAAAACTCACCCTGGACTAGAAGACGATTTTTATAAAGGAAGTTTCGGAGTAAAAAGAACCGACAAACCATTCTCACGAATACCGATAGATCTCACTCTGGAACAAACAATAAATGCTGATGCAGCTAAACGATTGAGTGGTATTGCTCACTTTACTAATTCTATAGCTGCACGACAACGATGGTCAAAAAGTCACAGCATAAGAGCAGCATTGATATCACACGTCTTGGATGTTTGTGGCTTAAGGAACTTACAAGATATAACAGCAGAATTACAACCTAACAGAATTAAAATCTATGGAAAACAAATTGCTGATTTTATTGAAATTCTCAAAGCAAATTGCAATCCATTCGATCCACAATTAGATAAAGAAAATCTGTACAACATTGCTACTTCAAAGCCTGCTTCTCCTGAAGTTGCTGACTTTTTATTGAATATTCAAGAGAATGGTGAGAATTTAAGGAACCGATTTATCAATGAATGCGCAGATGATGAGAGTAGATTTGATAAACCAATAAAAAAAAATAAAGTTTTTAATTTTGCTGAAGCGCCAAAAAAGAAGAAATTGACGCTAGGGAATAAAGTTGTTGAGCTGCGAATGCAGAGAGATCTATTTGGTAGAATGCTGGGAATTTCTCTCACTCACAAGGTTGACATTGAAAAAGTTTTGGCATTTCCACTTACCCCGATGCCAACGTCAATGTGTCATCCAGATGGTTCAATATGTAAAACCGACAAATCGCAATTAGCAAAGTTAATAGAGAAGAAATTGGACAACACTATAGATCGACAACCGTCAACTTTTGATGTTTGTCTTGTTGATGGTTTTTTTTGTTGCATCTGATGAAAGATGTGCCACAAACCTATGAAGGTATTTCTAAGAAGTTTCTATGTACTATCTCCCAAATGAAATCTGTACGAATTGATATTATCTTCGACCAATATTTTTTGCCTTCTATCAAAGATTGTGAACGTTTACGGCGAGAAGAAGCAACCAGCCCTGTCTCAATCGGTCCTAACCAAATTCGGCCCCATAATTTCGCAGCTGAACTTAAAAATGTGCAATTTAAAGAAGCTTTGGTTAACTTTTTTATTGATCACTGGGGTAGTGAAGACATGTTGCCGTTCATTGGTAATAAAAACATTTACGTAAGTTTTAATAAATGTTATTCATACAAAGTGATAAATAACAAAGTAATTAAAACTATTGAAGAATCATTATCGTGTGAAGAACACGAAGAAGCTGATTCTAGGATAATTTTTCATATTTGCCAAATCGATTTTGACGCAGAAGTTGTTATACGCTGTTCTGATTCTGATATTTTAATTATACTTCTGGGAAATATGGATCACCTGAAAAAATCTTTGAAAATTTGGATAAATATGGGTGTTGGAAATCATCAGCGTTACATAAACATCAATGAATTGTACCGAATTCTTGGTGACTCTTTATGCAAAGCTTTACCATGCTTCCACGCAATCACCGGATGTGATTACACGCCAGCTTTTTGAAGTTATACTTCTTTAGGCGCGTTATGAAAAATTTATGAGAGTGAAATTTTACGATGCGCGCGCACCTATGACACAAAATTGGGAGTGTGATTATAGCGTGCGCGAGCGAGATAGGAATAAGACAATCTACAAGTAAAAAGAAATAGAATATGCGTGAAGTTCGTATGCCAAGAATTTTGAATGACCATAATGACATTTGTCATTTACCTTTTAAACAAATAAAGGAGTTTTGATTATTTTTTCAAAGAAATTTATTAATTTTATATTGTGCAATACTGCCAAAGCTACAACATACTTCTTAGTGTTTGGTAGAGATGTTCTAAATATATAATAATATATACTTTTAACTAAATAGAATTTATGTTACACTTAATGTAAGAGAACAATAATAAATAATTATTTATTTAATTTTTCAAATGTAAACTGAACTTAATTGACTATAATGACTCCTTTTCCAGTCTTTGATTATTTAATTGTAATTAATTATTTGCATGCAATCAAAAACTATTTTTAATAATGCCAAAGAAGTATAACTTCTTACGCGCGTACATAAGTACACGCACCTTTTTTTTTTTAGAAAAGGCAAAGTTAAGCCTTTTAAAATATTAGAAAATTCTGAGGAATACCAGTTAGCTTTTGATAATATAATTTCGGATGATAAAGAAGTACTTGAAACTACGTTTGTAATCCTGGAGAAATTTATTTGTCAAATGTATGGAGTTAAAAATTGTTCGATTGTTAATGATGTTCGATTTCATTTATTTTCAAGTACGTTTAAGTCAAAAAAATCAGATGAGAACTTTGACAAAAAATTTCGAAACTTTGACTCATCCAGTTTGCCACCCTGTAAAGTGGAATTGGAACAGCATTTATTGAGGGTTCGTTACGTGACGAAAATTTGGAGAAATGCTCACTTAAAACATCCAACATCTTTATCTCCAATGGCTTTTGGGTGGACCATTAACGGTGACAAATATGATTTTGTTTGGTTTTTGGGAGATCAATTACCATCCTCAGTTGCAGATATTATTGTTCAAAGTAAGTGTTAAATGGAACATTTATCAATAATAACTAAAATGTTTAATAACGAACAAGAAAAATCACACTGTTTATTTTTTTCTGTTGCAGATGATAGAGTTTTAGAAGATAACGAAAGTTCCCAAGAAGATGATATGAATGACACCGACAAAGACAGCGACGATGATGATGATGATTATGAAGATGCCTCTTTTTGTGACGTCACTATAGGCTAAAACAACTTGTAAAACTTAATATTAATTATTCATAACTTACATTTAGTAATTAGGACAATTTAAATAAAGTGTTGATTATTAATTTTAATCAAATTTTATATTCCTTTTTATGCTCGTACTACAAGCATTATACTGCAATACTTTTCATGACTTTTACATTTTAATTCAAGACTTAACAATCGAATTAATGTCTGGCAAATTCATTTTCAGTTTTTCTTATATTTAAATAACATAATATTAAAGTTACAGACATTCTAAAATGCTTTGAAATTTTTATAAAAATAAAACTTAAAATCGCGTCTGGCACATAGTTAGCAACGTGAAAAATGTCTGGCAATAAAAAAAGTATGTCAGGTAGACGTATTTAAAAAGGAAAAATTAAAAATTACGCTTCTTAAAATGCAATGCTTCATCATACTGCAATACTTTATCATTTTAATTCAAGACTTAACAATCGAATTAATGTCTGGCAAATTCATTTTCAGTTTTTATTATATTTAAATAACATAATATTAAAATTACAGACATTCTAAAATGCTTTGAAATTTTTATAAAAAATAACTTAAAATCGCGTCTGGCACATAGTTAACAATGGGAAAAATGTCTGGCAATAATAAAAGTATGTCAGGTAGACGTATTTAAAAAGGAAAAATCAAAAATTACGCTTCTTAAAATGCAATGCTTCATCATACTGCAATACTTTATCATTTTAATTCAAGACTTAACAACCGAATTAATGTCTGGCAAATTCATTTTCAGTTTTCCTTATATTTCAATAACATAATATTAAAATTACAGACATTCTAAAATGCTTTGAAATTTTCATAAAAATAAAACTTAAAATCGCGTCTGGCACATAGTTAGCAACGTGAAAAATGTCTGGCAATAAAAAAAGTATGTCAGGTAGACGTATTTAAAAAGGAAAAATTAAAAATTACGCTTCTTAAAATGCAATGCTTCATCATACTGCAATACTTTATCATTTTAATTCAAGACTTAACAATCGAATTAATGTCTGGCAAATTCATTTTCAGTTTTTATTATATTTAAATAACATAATATTAAAATTACAGACATTCTAAAATGCTTTGAAATTTTTATAAAAAATAACTTAAAATCGCGTCTGGCACATAGTTAACAATGGGAAAAATGTCTGGCAATAATAAAAGTATGTCAGGTAGACGTATTTAAAAAGGAAAAATCAAAAATTACGCTTCTTAAAATGCAATGCTTCATCATACTGCAATACTTTATCATTTTAATTCAAGACTTAACAATCGAATTAATGTCTGGCAAATTCATTTTCAGTTTTTATTATATTTAAATAACATAATATTAAAATTACAGACATTCTAAAATGCTTTGAAATTTTTATAAAAAATAACTTAAAATCGCGTCTGGCACATAGTTAACAATGGGAAAAATGTCTGGCAATAATAAAAGTATGTCAGGTAGACGTATTTAAAAAGGAAAAATCAAAAATTACGCTTCTTAAAATGCAATGCTTCATCATACTGCAATACTTTATCATTTTAATTCAAGACTTAACAACCGAATTAATGTCTGGCAAATTCATTTTCAGTTTTCCTTATATTTCAATAACATAATATTAAAATTACAGACATTCTAAAATGCTTTGAAATTTTCATAAAAATAAAACTTAAAATCGCGTCTGGCACATAGTTAGCAACGTGAAAAATGTCTGGCAATAAAAAAAGTATGTCAGGTAGACGTATTTAAAAAGGAAAAATTAAAAATTACGCTTCTTAAAATGCAATGCTTCATCATACTGCAATACTTTATCATTTTAATTCAAGACTTAACAATCGAATTAATGTCTGGCAAATTCATTTTCAGTTTTTATTATATTTAAATAACATAATATTAAAATTACAGACATTCTAAAATGCTTTGAAATTTTTATAAAAAATAACTTAAAATCGCGTCTGGCACATAGTTAACAATGGGAAAAATGTCTGGCAATAATAAAAGTATGTCAGGTAGACGTATTTAAAAAGGAAAAATCAAAAATTACGCTTCTTAAAATGCAATGCTTCATCATACTGCAATACTTTATCATTTTAATTCAAGACTTAACAATCGAATTAATGTCTGGCAAATTCATTTTCAGTTTTTATTATATTTAAATAACATAATATTAAAATTACAGACATTCTAAAATGCTTTGAAATTTTTATAAAAAATAACTTAAAATCGCGTCTGGCACATAGTTAACAATGGGAAAAATGTCTGGCAATAATAAAAGTATGTCAGGTAGACGTATTTAAAAAGGAAAAATCAAAAATTACGCTTCTTAAAATGCAATGCTTCATCATACTGCAATACTTTATCATTTTAATTCAAGACTTAACAACCGAATTAATGTCTGGCAAATTCATTTTCAGTTTTTCTTATATTTAAATAACATAATATTAAAGTTACAGACATTCTAAAATGCTTTGAAATTTTTATAAAAATAAAACTTAAAATCGCGTCTGGCACATAGTTAGCAACGTGAAAAATGTCTGGCAATAAAAAAAGTATGTCAGGTAGACGTATTTAAAAAGGAAAAATTAAAAATTACGCTTCTTAAAATGCAATGCTTCATCATACTGCAATACTTTATCATTTTAATTCAAGACTTAACAATCGAATTAATGTCTGGCAAATTCATTTTCAGTTTTTATTATATTTAAATAACATAATATTAAAATTACAGACATTCTAAAATGCTTTGAAATTTTTATAAAAAATAACTTAAAATCGCGTCTGGCACATAGTTAACAATGGGAAAAATGTCTGGCAATAATAAAAGTATGTCAGGTAGACGTATTTAAAAAGGAAAAATCAAAAATTACGCTTCTTAAAATGCAATGCTTCATCATACTGCAAAACTTTATCATTTTAATTCAAGACTTAACAACCGAATTAATGTCTGGCAAATTCATTTTCAGTTTTCCTTATATTTCAATAACATAATATTAAAATTACAGACATTCTAAAATGCTTTGAAATTTTCATAAAAATAAAACTTAAAATCGCGTCTGGCACATAGTTAGCAACGTGAAAAATGTCTGGCAATAAAAAAAGTATGTCAGGTAGACGTATTTAAAAAGGAAAAATCAAAAATTACGCTTCTTAAAATGCAATGCTTCATCATACTGCAAAACTTTATCATTTTAATTCAAGACTTAACAACCGAATTAATGTCTGGCAAATTCATTTTCAGTTTTCCTTATATTTCAATAACATAATATTAAAATTACAGACATTCTAAAATGCTTTGAAATTTTCATAAAAATAAAACTTAAAATCGCGTCTGGCACATAGTTAGCAACGTGAAAAATGTCTGGCAATAAAAAAAGTATGTCAGGTAGACGTATTTAAAAAGGAAAAATCAAAAATTACGCTTCTTAAAATGCAATGCTTCATCATACTGCAAAACTTTATCATTTTAATTCAAGACTTAACAACCGAATTAATGTCTGGCAAATTCATTTTCAGTTTTCCTTATATTTCAATAACATAATATTAAAATTACAGACATTCTAAAATGCTTTGAAATTTTCATAAAAATAAAACTTAAAATCGCGTCTGGCACATAGTTAGCAACGTGAAAAATGTCTGGCAATAAAAAAGTATGTCAGGTAGACGTATTTAAAAACGAAAAATTAAAAATTACGCTTCTTAAAATGCTTTTAAAATCCAGGATTTTTACCTGGACAGATAGGATGCGCACTAATGAACGCAACCACTACCGCCAGCCAGATTGCCCAGACTCTAACCGGAAGTGCAAGAAGGAAGACATATCACAAAATCAGCTGACCTAAAATTCTTTTTTTCAAACGTTGCTACCTCCCGTACTAGTGTTACGATGGATATCAGGCGCCGCACGCGATACTTCAGTCGGTGAATGCACTATTCACCCTTTCAATGCAACGGCTTTGTCTTATCCTGCTACAGCCTTATTCTTAATTCCGTTACAGGTTTCTTTTGTTTTTCACTCCACATGAAGACGGATATATATAGAAAATGTCTTAGCTGCTAATAAAAAGTGAAAAGATATCACTTTAATACTCAACAAAATGGTAATATATGTCGGCGTTTGAACGCCATAATTATTGTGTCCAGACTCCACGATGAATTGTTGAAGATAATGACGTCAGCAATACTGTCGTCATAAATTAGTTTGTTGGCACCAGCCATTTACTTTCGACATTAAAGTCCACTTTTAAAGGCTTCTGATTGGTTCGGCCGCTCAACAGAACTAAGCGCCGCACCCACCAGTTCCCATATATATAGCAACCAGAATTTGTGATAAACAAGTTTCGTAACATTTCGTGTACTCGTTCCACGACCGAACCCGAATCGACCACAGAGTCAAACGGCAGTCATAGAAACGAGTGTCAAAGATTAATATTTATTATCAATAGGTTTAAAATGTTTAAAGTAATATGATAAACTCCTTTTAACAATAATAATAATAAATGACTATGGAGTCATTATTATTATTAACCATTGAATAGTCGTTAATTTATAGATCTAGCAACATTAACAAATTAAATAAACCATTCGTATTAACGGCCTCGAACCAATTCGACTTTGACATTATTCAATGACAATGACAGCTGACACTAACACAATTTCTTTAATATTTATAATAAAGACTACAGACTATCAAATAGTCGTTAATTTGCAGATCCATTAATAATGGTAAATAAAATAAACCATATAACGGTTTTGAACTAATTTTACCCCGATATTACCAAATGTTGATGAATGACAATAGCAGCTGATCAACACCATTCCTTAAACATAAATAATAAATGCTATGAATATACCACAGACTATCAATCCTTAATATTATTTATTATTATCTTGAATATATTTATTTACTCGAATTAAATATCAATCTTTATATTTATGTAACAAAATAATCATTATATATGAGTTTGCGCCCATATATAAATATATAATAGAAGCAAATAAATACTTACTTGAAATAAATACCAATCTTTATGTGTTTGTAAAAATATAATCATTATATATGAATTTGCGCCCACACGGCCATACTGACTCCAGCGCGTCCCTTGCGCTGTTTTAGATTGCTACAACTTTAAACAAGGCATCACTCATTACGAGATCTAGCCAACACATAAGGCATCACTGATTTCGAGATCTAGCCAACACATAAGGCATCACTCATTTCGAGATCTAGCCAACACATAAGGCATCACTCATTTCGAGATCTAGCCAACACATAAGGCATCACTCATTTCGAGATCTAGCCAACACATAAGGCATCACTGATTTCGAGATCTAGCCAACACATAAGGCATCACTCATTTCGAGATCTAGCCAACACATAAGGCATCACTCATTTCGAGATCTAGCCAACCAGACCAGGATCAAGGATACGCATGGTGGCCAGCCAGCGTTTTAGGAAGGATGTTTTGGATAGGCAAAATATAATATTTTGTATAAACGCATCAATGCGCATACATAAAATAAACATCATCTATCGTCATGAAAGTTATAAAAAATATAATGCAATTACCTAGGTCCAACAACGTCAGGTTATCAGGAGGCAGAAGCCTCCTCATGTAAATCGGTCTCTGACGAATCTTCCGCCCATACGGTCAATTCGACTGAACTGGTAACTTACAATGACGTTCAAAGAATTGCCTCAATTGGTAATTCAGCCAACAATAACAAATCCGCCTCGGCCTGCTGACAACTAGGTTAAGGATTATGAAACAGTTCTTCTTATAAGCTGTACAAATGACAGAATATAAGAATATACGGGAAACCGATCTCTCTTTAAAAAATAAATAAAAATTAACACCTACGGTAAAATGGTATCACAAAAACCATGATATTTGTCGTCACACTGTTACGACTTTAGGGGTTTAAATCAAATTACATTCCTGATGTTCAACAAATCAACGTCAAAAATATTAGAAGGTTCAATTTTAAATTTATATTTACAACTGTGATTCAAATCTCACTTACCCATCAATCCTTCATTATGATGATCGATATAAAATGCTCGCTTAGGTTTGTAGTAATGAGTAATACCCAACAAAATAGAATAAGACCGAAAAGTGGAAAGAAAGAAATCGCAACGTACGGTAGACAAACATCACCCTATTTTGATGTTTAGAATGTAACTGAGCTGAAGAGAAAGCATTTCGTATTGAGTATTAATACAAAACTTATATTTGTCATTACACTATTATGACTAAATCAAATTAAATTTTATGTCTGAACAGTAAACGTCTAAAAATATTGGATGGTTCAAATTTATATTGACAACTTTGATTTGAATCTTACTTCGCCATATCTGTAACATAATATGGAATGTTTTTCATGATCATTATAAAATGCTCTCTTCGCTTTTCGCGATGAGGAAAATAAAAAAAAATACATCAATTGACCGAAAAGCATGTCTAAATATTCAAACTGTCCATCTGGTATCACGAAAGCAGTTTTTCAATACAGTCTTCTGATAAGTACATTCATGATTCGAAATGTACAGACCTACAACCAATATTCAACTCAGTTTGACATCGATCTTTTCTGTTCATAAAATGACTGTGTGACACACACTCACACACACCGGCTATTTCCGTTAGAATAGTTATAAATTAAAATCTTCTGCTTTTTCATACTTATTTGCATTGTTTCGTAGTTTTTTTTAAAAATTCATAATTATTAATTTTAATTTTATTCTTCCTATGTCCCTAAGATATTTATGGAATATCTCTAGGTAGATATTTGTTATTAATTGTTTTTTTTTTTTTTATATTGTAAGCATAATTTATTAACTTTAATTTTTCTTTAAAAGACTGAAAATCTTCCAAAAATGTAATAAATAAATTTAGGAATTCCGTGAAAGCTAGTTGCCATATCTAGGCAGCTGTAATAACGGGCTTTGCCTAATCTATTAATTTGGTGTGCAATTAAAGGTAAAGGATAATTATCTCTAAACGTATTTGAATTTAACACGCGAAAATAAACGCAAAGTCGGTGCGTCCCGTTCTTTTTCTTGACTAATAAAATTAGATGCTGAATGGGGAAGAGCAATCTCTTAATATGCCTTTTTTTTAAATATCGAATCATCTCCCCATTTCCCCTGTATAATTTTATCGGGTTGTTTTTTTTAAATCGAATTTTTAGCTCACCGGTTACCCGTATGACATGATTTGAAGAAGTAAAATTATCTTTGAACTCATTGATGATATTGTAGATTTCATTAATTGGTATTTATTTCAATAGGGGGCGTCAAATTTGAACACTCAATAAACTAACGATTAATAGACATCGTTTTCGCTGAGAGTAACGCTTAGGTCGGGTTTGTTTTTAAAGAAGATTAAACCGTATTAAAATATCAAATTGAGTTTAGCTGTCACCTACTACATAAAACGCTAGCTCTAAAATGACACTATCGATTTCTACCATAGCTGTAATGCTTAGCTTTGAGATAAACTTTTGACCCTCAATGCCCATAAACTGTACGTCAACTTGTTTACGTTTACCAAGCATTAACAATTAAAACCAGCAATGCTTTCTCGAATTAAGAAACGATCTGCACCAGTATAAAAAGATAGTAATAATGTTTGTTACCAACAATCACAGTTTTCGTACTACCTTCAACAGATGAACAATAGTTATTTCATTTATTTAGGGCGTCACGTTCGTCATTTTGACGACGGTAGCAATTTTTCTCGAAGTGATTCTGACGATGACAGTAATCATTCAATAACCTGAGCATTATTAAAAGTGCCACAAAAACTGGAATAATTCTTACTGGATTGTTACTAAATAACATAAGCTTAATTTTTGGGATTTCTTGATCGTTTAAGATACCATAACACGTGACTCATGTGAACTATTTTCGATTTTACGTTTACAAAACGTTTCAAAAACGAATACTTATTTAGTAAGTTAATGGAGGGTAATACTCAGCAATTCAGATCGAATAAACTCATAAATACCAAAAATATAAGTAAATACCTGTGATCATCGCATCCATTACCTCGGCGTCGGTAGCTACTGCTCGGATCCTTTGAAAAAGCGTCCATACCGTTGTAGCGTACTCTGCGTAGCAGCTCGCTTGTAGTTGCACCATTTCTGCACGTCATTCACATACCGAAACACGTTGCCAAACGTATGGATAAGCTCCTTCTTCACTTGTTCTCTTGGTTGAATGCAACAACCAGCTGTCGGCCCATGTTTTAACTCGTCCTCGTAACTACAGCATGGCCTTCATTCGAGATTCATGTGGAAGTACCATCCGTTTCGTGATATTTTCGTCCACGTTGGCGCAACAATCCCAGTTCTCGTTGCAGCAGTCTTAATGGAGTCTTAATGGAGGTCAAGAGACCCATTGCTTGTTACATAACGAAGGTTGTGCCATTCGAAGATTCAGAAGTCTCTTGGGGCTGTTATCCCACCGCTGCTGTCGGCGTTTGAACGCCATAATTATTGTGTCCAGACTCCACGATGAATTGTTGAAGATAATGACGTCAGCAATACTGTCGTCATAAATTAGTTTGTTGGCACCAGCCATTTACTTTCGACATTAAAGTCCACTTTTAAAGGCTTCTGATTGGTTCGGCCGCTCAACAGAACTAAGCGCCGCACCCACCAGTTCCCATATATATAGCAACCAGAATTTGTGATAAACAAGTTTCGTAACATTTCGTGTACTCGTTCCACGACCGAACCCGAATCGACCACAGAGTCAAACGGCAGTCATAGAAACGAGTGTCAAAGATTAATATTTATTATCAATAGGTTTAAAATGTTTAAAGTAATATGATAAACTCCTTTTAACAATAATAATAATAAATGACTATGGAGTCATTATTATTATTAACCATTGAATAGTCGTTAATTTATAGATCTAGCAACATTAACAAATTAAATAAACCATTCGTATTAACGGCCTCGAACCAATTCGACTTTGACATTATTCAATGACAATGACAGCTGACACTAACACAATTTCTTTAATATTTATAATAAAGACTACAGACTATCAAATAGTCGTTAATTTGCAGATCCATTAATAATGGTAAATAAAATAAACCATATAACGGTTTTGAACTAATTTTACCCCGATATTACCAAATGTTGATGAATGACAATAGCAGCTGATCAACACCATTCCTTAAACATAAATAATAAATGCTATGAATATACCACAGACTATCAATCCTTAATATTATTTATTATTATCTTGAATATATTTATTTACTCGAATTAAATATCAATCTTTATATTTATGTAACAAAATAATCATTATATATGAGTTTGCGCCCATATATAAATATATAATAGAAGCAAATAAATACTTACTTGAAATAAATACCAATCTTTATGTGTTTGTAAAAATATAATCATTATATATGAATTTGCGCCCACATATACATTGTATCGCGTAAGGGGTTTCGTTAGTTAGCGATATTTTTCAGTAAAAATATGGGAACAATTTCTCATTAATTGCGATTATTTTCGTGTACCCGGCTGTTGCATCCGTTGTAGCTTAGAAAGTTAGCGTGTACAGCATAGATTAATAATATTATTTTATTCTTTTATATACGGTATCAAAATTTCAGTAGCGTAACTAATAAACTAAGAACCTTAAAAATATAAACATTTATAATTATTTTAATGGTACTTTTATTAATACCAATGTTGAATATAAATTTAAAGTTATGCGGGACGGCTATGTATAGAAAAATAGTTATCGTTTGGTAATATAGTTATATAGTTCCGGATAATAGCAGCAAAAGGAATGGAATGTGGCTTTCTACTGTTGTTGAAACTAGTAATACATCAAGTATTTAAGGAATTAGTAAGATTATCTTGAATTCGGCATGTCATACCGATTCTTGACTTGACACTTGCGAGCCTTCTGGCAATGTGAGTTTCAATGGGCGGCGGTGTAACTTAACATCAGGTGAGCCCCTGCCCGTTTCCTCCTATTACATAAAAAAAAATTGTCGCGGAACACAAAACAGAGATTTTATTACACTTTGTCGGTTTTCGTGTGACGTCGTATGTATAAATACTGTTTTTGAGTTTTTGGTTTGTGTTTATATCTATAGTGTCATAATTTTCATCTTATATTCGTTACGTTATTTTCGGTATTTGCGGAATTATCTTTATAAAATGAAAAAAATCTCTATGTGCTAATAATTTAAGCTAAATTGTTTATTCGCAATCAATCAGTCTTACGACGTCGTGACAATAATCTCCCGTCGAGAGCCATTTCACAGTGCGTTGCCCTTTGACTTTGATGCCCTTTGTACCTGCTGTCTGATGACCTTCTCCCGAATTTACTATTGATCATTTTGTATCGCCCCTAACTTGAGAGGATAGAAGCGTAGATTTTAATATTTTATTTATTTAATTATTAGTAATCTTACAGCTAACAT
The DNA here is from genome assembly GCA_905332375.1 of Pieris macdunnoughi. Classification (NCBI taxonomy): domain Eukaryota; kingdom Metazoa; phylum Arthropoda; class Insecta; order Lepidoptera; family Pieridae; genus Pieris; species Pieris macdunnoughi. Next base: position 2,287,464 of record CAJOBZ010000062.1, read on the forward strand.
ACATATTATAAAACAAAACTTAGACAATACAGAAAGCCAGAACAGATTACATAGATAAACAATATATACGAAACAGAAAACAAATAGGTACATTAATAGATAAAAATTATAAAAAATATAGAAAACTGAAATTTAACATTTGAAACAACAAATAATACTTAATATTTCAAATTACTGCTTAAACAAAATCAGAGTCTTCAAATACTTTCTCACATCTTCTTTGGTGAGGTGGAAAAAATCAATATCCTCATAATTGGCGTCATAGTTACATAAAACCCGAAATATTGGCGAATTATGCAGGTAATTCGAGTTCGTACGAGGCAAATGGAACAATTTTGTGTGTCTTGTCGCATAAGGAGAAGGAATTTTAATAGAAATTAACGTTTTTTTTCAATACTTAGTTTATCTAACACTTTATTTCCTTTACATAAACTCAGTTTGTCTATACCTTTTCTTAGAAAAATGTATTCATCGATTTTTCTTTTGTTAAAAGTAAAAACTTCTTGACGTCATATTTAATTTTTCTATACACGTTAAGCTACTCGCTTACTCTTAAAGGAAATTATTATAAGTCATTAAAAGGCTTAGAAAATTTTCCTATTTTTAATAATATTAATAATATATTATATAGAACGTGTACCGTACCTGAAGTTGCAAACACATTTTCCAGAGAAAAATCGATAGTAGCTGGAATTTCCTAGCATAATTGAAATGGATTTCCGTGAAGCCGAATAGCACATGCTTTTTGTTAAGTCAAAATAATATTCTATTCTGGCAGCGTCCTTTTGAAATAAATTTCCTTTGTGTTCCTGCGAGTGAAATCGACAGACTGGACAATAGAAAATTTAATACTTTAAACTTGCGAGCTTTTGTGTTAGATGAAGGCGGCTTTAAAATACGAGTATTATTTCGAAAATCCACTTAAAAGAATGAATGGCCTATATACTTGATAGAGTCTTATTTTACGTTTCATTTAGTTTGATGTATGGGTTTTATATACAACTTTGAGCCAATGGTGACTTGTGCCTATGACATTTCTTATTTTCAAACAATTGTGTCATATCTTCTCAATATAAAACAAAATCGGGTTTATTCGAAATCAAGTACAACTGATTGTATGAATTTTGTACCAAGTACCAAAAACCAAGTACATTGATCTCCACCTAATGTAACTAAAGACATAAGCAGTATTTGAACCTGCTACCATTGGATTAAAGAGACAATCCATATCAACTTGTTATTAAGACTTTGAACCTAGTTAAAGTTTCATGTTTAAAGAACTTTGTTTCTCATTACGAAATGATTTGAATGAATTTTTAACATCCAGATAGCAGTCCTAATTTTAGTATTCTAGGATCATTCTCATGTGTATCTTTAATGCCGTTAAATTGATTAAACACGCTAATATTTCTTAATTTATTAAACAATTGCTCACACTTAATAGACACAAGTTTAGTTATTTTCAACTAAGGGATTGCCTACCTTGCCTTTGTATCGTCTAAAGTTCACTTAAACCCTCCAAAAGTTTAATATTAAAATACCGTTTAATATTACGAAACAAGAGTATCTGACGGCTTAATAACGCTGGCGTAATTAATTACACAATTATTAACGCTGGCTTAAGTGTGGCAGTATAAACGCTATCGCCTAGCTCAATTTTGTAGTTGATCTTACAGAATACAAATGTTTTAGACGTGGGTTAGTGTAGCTTCAAGTATTACGTAAGCAGATTTACTGCAATTTATCCCCCCCCACCTCTTGTCAGCAAAAGTGGAGCAAAACTCTCAAAAATAATAGTACATAAACGTATTCGATTTTTGTAGGAATCCTCGAAAATGCAATTCGTTTTCAAGCAGAGACAATGTGGGTAATATTTGTAAAAAATTAAATAATTACTGTTGACGTAATCACTAAATAAGAATATCAAAGACCCCCTCCCCCTATAGTGCTTACGTAATAATTGAACGACCCCCTAGACTGAAGACATTACGAGAAATCTAAAGGTATAATACAGTCGACACTAAACACTCCGGTTTAAAATGTATTGTTACATTCGTTCGGGAGTCGTGGTTCGCTCTAACCTAAAAAGTCGACGCAGGCGTGTATCAGGCACAGGAGGCTGATCACCTACTTGCCTATAAGACAAATGATTATGAATCATTCAGAAATCTGAGGCCCAGACCTAAAAAGGTTGTAGCGCTACTGATTTTTTGTTTTTTTTATCTTTTAATGGCGGCTAGATTCTTTTAAACGCTTCATCGACAACGCACTTCTATACAAAATAGCTTATATGCTTATTAATTGATTTGTCCTTATTACTCGTGTAACATCTATACTTATATTAAAAAGAGGTGAAGTTTCTGATTGTAGGAGGTAATCTCTGACCGATTTGAAAAATTAAGACTGGTAGTAATCGGATTGCTAAGTAAAAAACTTCTTGAAATCGAATTTGTTCCGAAATACTTCAGTGGGCAGCTGGTTGAACTAAAACGTTTCCTACGGACGATGCCTTATACATCATTAGACGTACAAAAGTCAGCAACAGCATATGTCTGTCTATTCGCGATAAATTGAAAAACTGCTGCAGTCTTAGCGGTTTTACCAATATCTAGTATGAATCATCCGGGAGTTTACGTTTATAAGGTGCACGGATTTAATACCACGAAGCCGGGGCTGATCGCTAGTAATAAATGAATGTTTTGAATATCACCGTAGAATCTTAAACCAAAATTTAAGATTTTCAGCTAGTGTTCTGTTTTGTTTTATACAAAAGTTTTTATACTGAAATCACTACGATATCGGGGTATATTTTCTGTGATGTTCAGTTGTGACCTAGATCTGAAGCATGTCTGAGGTGAAGCTAAGAGATATTGGCCCAATCTTTATAACCATAGTTGTTACTGAACCAAAGTTAGATGGTTTTATTTGATAATATATATTTTACCAATCTTCGATAACAGTATACTTTTATATTAGCTAGCTGCCCCCGCGAATTTCGTTTCAACTTAATGTCTAGCCTACCTTTTTAGTACATATGTACCAACATGGAATATTTTGCTATGCTACTTCAGAGACAGTTCGGTTTTGCGGAATGAAAACATTTTAGAATTTTCTGTGATTTTTCTCTATATAAATCTCAGAGTTCAAGTTATAAGTTCTTAACTAACAAATAAGAAATAGGGTTTGATCGTAGGTAGATGAAAATTAAAGGTTGTATGTATTTTTGTATGTTATATCATAAAAAAAATAAAAACAAATAATTTTGTCTACAAAATAAACAAATAAAATTTGGGGTGGACACCCCTTATCACTTAGGGGTTTGAAAGATGATAGTATGTAGATAGTTATTTTTATTGAACTAAAAAAATGTTTCCTAGAAATAATATGTACATGGCAAAACAACGTTTGCCGGATCAGCTAGTGTAATTATAAAGAAAGAGAAGTTCGTTCATGCATGGTGCGAACACTCTCAAGGATGAGAAACCCATTATCATTACTAACATTATTTATAAGTTGTATAATTTCGCTTATAAGTTTTGCTCCTACGCCAAATAGTATATTGCGTCCCAAAATTTCATTCCCTACATTCTAATAAAGAAGGACAAGACTAATAACAGACCCCTCTAAACCCACAAAACGACTTTTACTGAAGCAGCTGTGCTACACAAAATCCTACTTTATTTATTTGCAATAAGGTTTTATTTAATTTGGCTCCTGTTATAAGTATGAAAACAGGAATTCAGTAAAATTTTACGTAATGGGATTATTTAAATAACATCGATTTGTTCCTAAAATTGTTAGGTTTTTAAAGATGTTAATAAGTTTTCCTTTTTTTTTCAGATAATTCTAGGAACTTCAGCCTATATTGAAGGTATGTATATTTTAATTCTCTCACCAACAGCGATACTTAAAACAAGTTGAATGATTATTTTTATATTCATTTGTCGCGACTGACAAGATCGCTATTACATTAATACAAACCACAGTGGTTTTCAAATGTCATGATGATTTAGATTGAATATAATGCAAAATAAATCTCTCTGTCATCTCATTTTGCGTCGAGGGTTTAAAATAGCCGCGTATTTGAATCGAAACGGAATACGTTCAAATAGTATTCGCGCAGTTAAACAAATATATGGCAAATGTTGTGACAAAAAATACTCCAAAAATTTGTAGTTCTATCTGGGTTTTCTTTCGACCTAAACAGTAAGGATTGATGTGCTAAATTATATGTAACATATTCCTTATTATTATATGTAACATATTCCTTATTATTATATGTAACATATTCCTTATTATTATATGTAACATATTCCTTATTATTATATGTAACATATTCCTTATTATTATATGTAACATATTCCTTATTATTATATGTAACATATATAGTAAATCATTAAAACCTCGAGGGATGTCGTGTGCATGTAACATTTTAATTTTGAGACCTTTTAGCGATATTACATTTTTTGCGTTACAATACTGTAATGAAATATTTAAAGTATGATATCCCGGAACACCTGCTGCGTTGATATTGTTTCTTTAGGAGAGTAGGTGCGTGACAAAGTTCGTCGATTTTTGCACCCAGATTGTATTTGCTTATGAGAAAGTTCTTAAGTGTACACAAGAAAATTGTTGTATAACTGATATTCAAACACGCGGCCGTAGAGCAAACGAGCAGGCGGCAGCACTTAAAGTTTACCGCCGCCCACTGGCTACACCAGGAGGTTAAAAGTAAAAGTATTTTTCTTCCCTCTTCTCTTGAAGTCCTCTAACTCGTAACGGTTGGGAAAAGCAGCTGGTTTTATAAGTGGTGATGCTAGTTTCTTAAAGCGCTCTGTCGTGGATCGCCAGACTTCAAGGTAGAACAGGTGTAATTTGTATTCAATCTTACGTCTGATGATGAATTTTAGCCGTAGGTATTAATCCGAGTTCCACGGAACATCAGATTTGGATGTCATTTTTATTATTAAAGTAATGTATCTATACTTATATAGATCGAATAAAACGATAGGCTATATTTTTTCCAAAATATTAGAAAAACCGTCGTTGTAATTTGTATTTTAAAAGGTACTAAACCTTGCCAAAACTCAGGTGTATTACTTAATTGGGTATTATGTTACTGAGACATTCTTAAGCGCTGATATTTATACGTACACTGGGCAAGTTGGTCTCTTCTGTAAATAGTAGTTGACATATTGTCAGTGTTTGTTAGTTAGGTCGTAAACTATTTTTTTTGCCCCCGATTGATTTTTGCCCTCACCACATTTTTTGGTAATTATTTTTTATTGTAATGTCGTTATGCTTTGGCATCAAACTCCATTTTTGAATAACGATATTAGTACTGTAATAATCTTATATAACAATCCACCGTAAGATATGTAGACTTCGTGGTTTTGTGGTTAACGTGGTTAACTTAGCCCCTGGATTCGATTCACGAAACAACTGTTCCAGCTTCGTCGGCATTGAAAGATTTTTTTTTTATAAAACAAGGGGCACACCGCCGGAGCCTCATCTGATGTTAAGTGATACCGCAGCCCATGGACACTATCAATGCCAGAAGGCCCGCGAGTGCGTCACCGGTCTTTAAGAAATAAATGCGCTCTTTTCTTGAAGGACCCTAAGTGGAATTGGTTCGGATATACTTCAGTTGGCAGCTGGTTCCACAAACACTCCATTAAAATTTCAAGCTGCCTCAAAAACATTTTTTATAATTTTTTGCAAAAATTTTTTGCACGCGTCTGGTAATGTTACAACTCCGATTAAATTGTCTGGCTTATTTTTTTTCGTATTTATTAAGTATTACACTGCAACATATATAAATTGCGTATTGCCTCAAATATATTTTTGGGGAAAAAAAATTAATATTTAAAAAAATGTAGGGGTTGATTTAGCCCCGCTACTCACCAGCCAGGTCTGCAATTCCGTGTTGGAATATAATAGGAGAGGTATGTGACAAGTTTTCAGCTTGCCTCAAATACCTACCCAAAAATTGGTGCCAGCTCTCCTACTAATGGTAGTGGTGCGCAGCAAATGCTGTCTTAAAAAACGCTCAGCTGTGGAGCGACGGAAGTTTAATGACGACGGTACATGAAACTACATACATCTCTATATAGCTATAGAGATGTATAGATACGAGGGGAGGTCCAAAAGTTCGTGGAATGAAAGAGTTTTAGTAAAAATGAAACAGTAAATTTATTTTTCCTTTTCAATATAATCACCCTTAAGCTGAACACATTTATTAGATCTATGAATTAATTTTTCTAAACCATCGTAAAAATATTTTTTATCTTTTCCCTCAAAATGAGCCAAAATTGCCTCCTTTACCTCATTGTCGTCGGAAAATTTCCTTCCCCTTAAGTCTTTTTTTAAATTGGGGAACAAATAAAAATCACTTGGGGCCAGATCTGGACTATAGGGTGGGTGGACTAGTGATTCGAAGCCATGCGTGTGTAGAGCAGCCATTGCAACTTTGCTCTTGTGAACCGGCGCGTTGTCTTGCAAGAGCAACACACCCTTGGTCAATTTTCCCCGACGTTTTTCTTTGATGGCATCCTTTAATTTTTCTAGTATTGTTGCGTAGTATTCTCCGGTTATGGTCCTGCCCTTTTCTTTATAATCAATCAGTATTATCCCCTCACAATCTCAAAAAACAGTAGCCATCAACTTTCCAGCCGACTCCGACACTTTGAATTTCTTTGGCGGTGGTGTCCCCTTTTTATGCCATTGCATGGACTCTTGTTTGGACTCAGGCTCGAAGTGATGAACCCATGTTTCATCGCCGGTAACAATTCGCTCCAAAATCTATCCAGGATCGTCGCTACACAACTCCAAAAAATGTTTTGACGCTTCGACGCGCTGCTGTTTTTGAAGCGGCGTGAGCATTCTCGGTACCCATCTTGCACTGACTTTTGTCATACCCAGGTGGTCATGTAGGATTCGCAAAATTGTGGTATCTGATACTCCAACTAATGCAGATAACTGTTTTTTCTTCAAACGGGTGTCCTCCAGTACAATTTTTTCCACTTTTTCGACGATGTCTGATGTGGTGGCCTCAACTGGCCTTCCTGAGCGGGGGTCGTCTTCAATCGACTCCCGACCATGATTAAAAAGACCATGCCATTTGTAAATCATTGATTTACTAGGGCACTGTTCCCCGTAAACAGTTTCCATTTCATTCAAAATGGTCTGAGCGTTCTTTCCTTGCTTGGTAAGGAATTTAATGACAGCACGGTGTTCAATTTTCTCCATAGTTTCAGTTTTCTTCCGGATTGACGTGTTTAGTAGGCGAGTGTTCGTAAACGAATGACGCAATAGGGCTGAAACTCCATTTATATACTAATTATGAGTCCCCAATTAGTATGACACTAAGCGAGCGCCCCTATCCCCACTCCATCCCCTCCATTCCACGAACTTTTGGACCTCCCCTCGTATATTGGCACAAGGTGTTGTTTTCTTGTCCAAGTGAAGGGTTACTTGAAACAATTACAATATAATTATGGCAAGGTAACATATTTTCCTAAATATTTAGCCAGACTGATTTGTTTAAAAGCTCCGGATATTGAGGGGAGTCTGGAGCAGGGTTAGCAATTTCCTTTGCAGACAATTACTTTATCGCTTCAATCTGGTAAATTACCCGCCAGTATTTTAAAATAAAATATTCGACGTTTGAAAATAATGTTTAGCTAAGAAGATCGGAGTTTCTTTGAAGATGTATTCACATTCGATCTATCATTTAAATCTGTGCCCAAGATTGCTATCTCGCAGTAGTTATTTCTTCGTATTCCAGAATATTCTCCTGCCAACAGTTGAATTTAGTATATTTAATTTTCTTATATAGAAAAGCCTTTCTAAGGCAAAGGAAGACACATATAGAAAGAGAGTAAGAAATGAAAAACATTTATTTGATTAAAGACACAATCACTTTAATCAAAACTGGGCCCTATTCATGTTGGAGGAGGGATGTCACAGCAACTTTGGTTTATAGTGGGCTTGGAATGACAGCTATATACACTGAACAAAACAAACTATAAAAAAAAACAAAATCAACAAACGGAAACCGAGATAGAACATGAAACAATACAACTGAATTCCAAATCTTGAAAGACGCAATCTCTAGGATGTCCCGAAGTGGTGGTGGCAGGAAGTTGGTTTAGTTGTATTGTATCGAATTCTATCGTGAAAAGTCGCTGTTCTATATTTAGGGACATTAAGCAGTGTACGAGCCAAGGCTGTACATTTGCTCACTCAGGCTTTCTTAGTTTTATAAGCGTGGCGATTTCCTAAATTACTCGCCGAGAGTATAGCCAGGCGTAGGCACTCTCTTCAACAGTTATTCATTCGTTACATTAACATTTAATTGTTTCGCTTATATTCTATTATCGTACGCGAGTGATTAATATGGAGTAAAAATAAAATCCTTTATTATTTAAAGCATCCCGATGACCGGTTCATGGTTCATGGTTCAAGCAGTTAATATACGTTAGACTACTATATTAGTTAAAGAGTACAAAGAACAGAGAACAAGAGAAAAAAGGACAAATGCACTAGAGTTTACTACGAAAATGGGGATTGAATTGAATAAACAGAACTCTTTTCTTTATAGGTGTAATGTTTGACTTCAATCGCTTTGTTTACAAAGAAAATGTTATTTTATTACGTCTCATGGAATATTAAGCAGCAATGACCCAGTGTTTCTGCTTCGTGTAACAAGACACGTATTTGATTCAAAAAGTTATTTCAGTTTATGATTTAGAATTAATAACGCGTTACTCTTGATATTTGAGTCAGCTTGGCTTGTAACTTGGTATATGGGTTTGATCCTTTGGCGAAACCAAGAGTTTTTATACAGAACTGGATAGATATTCGAAATCCCTCGGGTTGTCTCCCTATAATATGGCGAGGGGGCCGATGGCTGGCCATGCGTCATACTCGTGAACGGGTGCTACTTGTGGTGACTGGTCGGATTTGAAATCGTCTATGCGGTGGTGTTAGTTATTTCTACTATGTATTTGCATGTTGTTCCCACAAGAATGTAAGTGCGTGCTCCTATTTCACCATGCCTACTGCTGATAGAGGACAAATCTTTGATGTCATGTGGGACATGGTGTAATGGTTGCAGCTCCTTATAAGCATTGTGTTAAACAAAAAACTTCGCAATTAAAAAGAGTGGCAGAGAGTTTATTGCCAGTTCGTCTCTACCGTTTTACGCCCTTGATTTGATAACTGGCAGTAAATGTAAAATTAGAAGCATTTAATGTAAATTTCTTTTTTGACGTTCATAAGTGTATATTGAGTTACCTAAATGAATAAATGATTTTGATTGATTTATTTATTTCTTGCAAAGTGCCTTCCATTACATGCGGCCTAACGGAGATAACGCCTGTCCATTGTCCAAGAGATGCGTATCTAGTCATCACTTGAAAGAATATATGTTATACTCTTTAGGAAAGATTTAAGGCGGCATGGAGTTCCACTCCTTCGCTGTTGTCACATGAAACCACGAACTAAATCGTGTAGTAAACTCCAGCGTGCTTCTAGCCAAACGTAGTTTGGCCATGACTAAATCAGGTTGTGTAGCTCCAAAGATCATTCTTCGGGGTGCAATCTATAGAAGACTCAAAGGCAGTCAACTGGACGGCCATGTTTAAGACTAACAAGTGTCTCGGGTTTAAACGAACAGAAGGCTAATCAACTTTAAAAATAATTATGAAATAGCCTTACTCCAATGAGGGGTCACTGGATGTCGATAATAAGTCCCAGTATACGAAAAAAATATTTATTTGTCTTATTTGTAACCCTTACTCATAAACTCACTATATGCGGCGAATACTTTGATCTAATAAATAAACAAAATATTTTTTTTTACAAATTGATACGTTTATAAGAACCATTGTATTCCTTAAGTACTTTAAGGAATAAATTTATTAATAATGTTTTTAATAATATGGGACTGTAAATATATTGTTTATGTATCGAATATTATTAGCAATAATATTATCTATATTGTATATTCCAGGTTTACGGTGTTAATCAGAATTTTTACTGATAACTCCAATACGAAGTAATAACCTTTCGACTTTCTTTTTAAATAATAAGCGATAATGCATCTCAGTCTCAGCGGGTCTTAATCAAATTTTCCCGAATGTTATTTGAAGACGATTTCGTTAATTTAATTGTCGAATAAGAAAAAGTACGAACCACGAACAATAGAATCGAATTTATATAAAACTCTTGGGCAGGGCTTATTATTTTGTACTAAAACAAAACACGAATAAATAGTAACTGTATAAATTCGTGCTTTGATTAAATTTATTTTCGTATTGAAGTATATGAATACTTGACGATACTTATTGAAATGTTTCTGCGTTCGTGAAAATTCAAAACTTTGTAACGTTTCTACGTACATTAAAACAAATGTAATTTGCTGTAGTAACAGAATATTGTCTTATTTCTTGTCAATTTATGATCTAAAGCTGCATCGTTTGAAATAAATGTATGGAAAATAATATATTATAATAGTATTACAAGGAGTTGCACACATACGTACGTAGTTACATGTGTGCTTGCTAGGAAACCTGTTGAAAAGCATTTAAACCAAAAATAACATTTAAAAAAACGGAGTTTAATCATCGGACGTCGAGGTATAAAACGAAACTCCACCTGCATCACCTCGACGCCCGTCGTTCCTCAACTGAGCGCTTTTTAAGGCATTTTTGTCGGGCCACCACCACTTTGTGGAACCAGCTGCCCACTAAAAGTTTATCCGAACCATTTCGACTTAGGGTCCTCCAAGAAAAGAGCGTACCAATTCTTAAAAGGCCGGCAATATACTCGCCAGCCTTCTGTCATTGAGAGTGTCCATGGGCGGCGGTATCACTTAACATCAGGTGAGCCTCCTGCCCGTTTTCCCCCTGTTATATTAAAAAAAACCCAATTTAAAAGGAGCGTACAATTTTTTTAAGGCCGGCAACGCTTTCGCAGTTCCTTTGGCATTGAGAGTGTGCATGGGCATATCACTTAACATCAGATGAGCCTCCTGCCCGATTGTCCCCTGTTCTATAAAAACCTTTAGTAAGCAATCAATACGTACGAAATATATGTACATACGTTTACGTAGACAAACGTAACGCGACCAAAGTGTGTAACGAGATATCGAAAATACTAAAAATATATATCCCATTAATATTCGAATTTCTAGACTTGGTGTAAAAATATTTCGTCCCGGTCGAAAGGACGAGTATTACGTAACACCAGTAGGCGTTTTGGATGAATTCACGAGGCGATACACGTCAATGCGTGGGTTGGTAACTCTAACCACAGACAATAATCTATCATAAGTTTCGATATATTATGTATTTCATTAATTCACTTTAAGAAAGTCTAGTGGCACTACAATCCTTTATTCAAATTCAAAATCATTTATTCATTTTGGTAACATTATGTACACTTATGAACGTAAATAACGAAATACATTAAATGCTAAATGATTCTAATTTTACATTTACTGCCAGTTCTCAAATAAAGGGCGTAGAACGGACGAGAAGAACTGGCTATAAACTCTCCGCCTCTTGTTTTAATCGCTATGTTTTTTGTTTTACAAAATGTTTGTATGGAGCTGCAACCATTACACCATGTTCTACATGACATCTTAAGTAAATAATAATAAACAAAATTAAAAACAAAGATTTGTCCTCTATCAGCAGTAGGCATGGTGAAATAGGAGCACGCAGTTACATTCTCGTGGGAACAACACGCAAATACATAGTCGAAATAACTTACATCACCGCATACACGAATTCAAGTTCGACCAGTCTTTATGGGTTATCTGTCTTTTATAGGGAATAAAGAGCCTGTTCTGTCCTGTTTCCGTTATTTGTAGTAAAAGCCTTAACGCGATTAAGCGACCTCGATGTTCTCGCAACATAGTTGTTGATAAGTGGTTTAAAACTGTATAGGAACACTCAGATATCTGAGCATAGCCTAGACTTGATGTTATCCTTTGCCTTGGGGGTCCAGTGCACGTTTCCGCCTGCGTTTTCTATAATAGTAATTGTATAAGACTAACTCTTATGCGCTTTTAAAGTTCACTATGAAAAGTACATACTTCAACAGGTATCGATTAATGATGGCCTACATAAACTTTCACGAAATACTATGAAGTCTGCGATTCTGTGGAAAACTCTTATTGTGCACGCATTCGAATCTGGGTTATATGAAAAGGATTTTAGTGAATTCGTAAAATGAAACGCTGAGTCATGATTATGTTTATCTTTAATGTGTTGTACTAGTCACATTTCTATGGAAACATTTGTATTATTAGCTAATTTAGTTCTCTTACCTTGAGTGTTAAAAATTATACGATTCATTTTAAAAACATGCTTTATTACTTACTAGATGACCCCGTGAACTTCCTATCACTTACATATATTTGTGTCAAAACTTACAAATGTCTTAAGGCTTTAATTATCTATAAATATATGACAACCAAGTGACATTTTCTAGAAACAGTTTATACTAGAAAATTCAATGGTTGTATTTAGTAACAAATCTGTAACAGCGATGCAAAATCCGTAGCGTAAGGCTACGTCGTAGCAAACACTTTCAAACTACTAATATATTTGCAACATAAGCGTCAATTTCAATTTTCAATTTTCAATTTTTAAGATGTACTGAATGCTACTTACTGACCATATTTTTCTCACGCTTTTTATACTTTTTTATAGAACAGGAGACAAACGGACAAGAGGCATACCTTATGTTAAGTGATACCGCCGCCCATGGACACTCTCAATGCCAGAAGCCCGTTAGTGCGTTGCCGGACTTTTTAGAGTTAGTGCGCACGTTTCTCGAAGAACCCTAAGTCGAATTGGTTCGGAAATACTTCAGTGGTCAGTAGGTTCCTCATAGGGGTGAAAGGCGGCAAAAACTGCCTTAAAACACGCTTATTTACGGAACAACATACTCTCGACGTTCGATGATGTCAATCAGACGAGGTATTAATCCGAACAACTCCTCTGAACACTCTCCGTGGTAAATGCGGTAGAGATGGTTCATGTTCGATTTTTAAAAAACGTTAATTTGTTTTATATAAACAGTAGACAAAATACAGTTGCGTGTTTATAATGTCGTAAAAATTTGTATTTATAAACGTATAACATTCACCGGGGTCGACTTCTTGGCGCCTTATAATGAAGGGCGACGTTTAATCTTGAAAATGTATAACATATTAAACATTTCCATATTTATGACATATTTTCTGTAAATTGATGAAATAACAAAGAAGCTCTGACGCTTCTTGATCTTTCGTGGTTATGGTTTTTAGGCTGGTCTTTAATAAATTAATTTTATACGTCAAATTACATATTGTTCTACAATTCGCTTATACCGACTTAACGTTTCTTAATACAACACAAAATGTCATATTATCTACAGACTAAATTCAACCATTCGAAATTCAAAAGTTCAAAATATATCCTTTCAGTTTACTGTTTCCGGTTGTATCTCTAATTTATTGCCAGTGTATAAAGTATTCTGTAGCTGATTGTTTGGGGAATATTTCAAAGTATGTTCGCTCTCCCGCTGAGCAATGCATTTTTGATTTAGATGCCGATTGCTGATATGAATAAGCGAGATAGCTCATGTTTACGATACAGATGCTTGTAACGTCTTATAAATTACTTTCGCCCGCAGCTTCTCATATTAGACTAGATTTCATTTTGTAATAAGCATTCTAACGACTATGTATGCGGATGATTTTCGTGTAATTAGTAACTTCGAGGATAGCTTGTTGCTCCAGTCTAAATCATATAACTTTGTGGTGTATTTCCAATGCTATGGAGCTGAATGTTCAAAAATGTAATTTCGTTGGTTTTTCTAGGGAAAGGGACATTATCGTATTGAGGTGCAAACTAGCTGCTGTGGTCTCTGCCAAATGACTAGCGCTGAGGAACAGTCTTCTCCTTAGCATAATGCTGAGCCAGGGCCAATTACAGCCACAGCACACACGCATTACACACTTGAAACGAACCGAAAGGGAAAGGGGAATAATTTTTTTTTGTTATCTCTCATTAATTTTTTTTCTTTGATTATTGTTATTATGTGTGTTTTTGTTAGTAATAAATGTTATGTCTATGTCTATTGGTAACATAATGGTTCAAGGAGTTTGGGATCAATTTAGCTTTAGTTTTTATAATTTATGAACCGATGTATTTTTTTTCTCTTTGGGTATGTTATGTTTGCTTAGCTTTAGTAAGTAAAATCAAATAAATATTTTTTTTTACTTTTCCTTGGTTTCAATATGTCTAGCGACTTAATAAATGCGGTAATGATTAATAACGTTCTTTGCCCTACAAAGTACCACAATAGAACTCAAAAAGTAGGGGCATATTAAATAGATGTTTTTATTCCCTTTTTAATATTGCTTATATATAGTCTTTATGTATACGTTATAATATATTACGTACATACACATACTCATATTGTGAAGGAGAACTTCGTTAAGAAACCGGCATGCAATTTACTCTTCCAATACCACAAATAATTACTCTCCTAACTTTCCATCATCAAACTACTCTATTGGTAATTTACAAATAACTAGAGAGGAACTGTTAAAAAAGTTACAAAATGTCGATCTCTCTAAGGGTTCTGGCTTTGACGGTATCCCACCTATCTTTGTTCGTTTTTGCGCTCCTGCTCTTGTTACACCGTTATTGATTATATTTGAGAAATCTTTGCATGAGGGAGTATTTCCTAGCCTATGGAAGATAGCTAAAGTTACACCAGTGTATAAATCTGGAGACAAGGGTGATGTTTTGAATTATAGACCTATCTGTATTCTAAACTTATTTGCTAAGATATTCGAGGGTTTTATATATACCCATATGTATAACCATCTCAAACATATATTAAGCCCACGACAACATGGATTTGTTACTGGCAGGTCAACCAACTCTAATCTATTATGCTATACTACTTATTTATGTTCATCGTTCAATAATAAAAAGCAGGTGGACGCTATATATACCGATTTTTCAAAAGCTTTTGATAGAGTGGACCATTTTGTATTGCTTGTGAAGGCTCAACATGTGGGAATCCATGGGAACTTATATAGATGGTTAACTTCTTACCTGTTGAACCGCACACAACTCGTTGCTCTTTGTGGATATGAATCTGTGCCATTTTTAGTAACATCGGGCGTGCCCCAGGGGTCAAAGTTGGGTCCTTTATTGTTTTTGTTATTTGTGAATGACTTGCTAAGCAAAATTAGTAGTGAATGTTTGGCATATGCAGACGACATAAAAGTCTTCAGACGTATATCTGATAAAAGAGATTGTGTGACCCTTCAATCGGATATTAATACTATATCTGCTTGGTGCGATGAAAACTCTATGGCTCTGAATATTAAGAAGTGCCAGGTTATAACATTTACAAAAAGTAGGAACCCTATCCAGTATAACTATAATGTTAAGGGTATTCTTGTGGATAGAGTTGAGGTGGTTCGAGACTTGGGAGTAATATTTGACTCTGTTATGTCATTTAGACCTCACTATGATCATATCTGTAGTAGAGCTAACCGGATGTTGTCCTTTATTCTTAGAACCGCTAAACCGTTCAGGCGAGCCGACTCCTTGATTGCCTTATACAGCTCTCTCGTGAGAACCATGGTTGAGTACTGTTTAGCTGTATGGGCCCCGATATACAAAGTTCATACAGATAGATTAGAATCTATACAAAGGCGGTTTGTTAGAGTTTTATGCTCAAAGTATGGTCTAAGGCGCAAATTAAAGCAATATGACCAGCGTCTTGCCCACTTACAGATTGTAAGTCTTGAAAAGAGAAGATGGATGAGCGACCTGTGCACTTTGCATAAAATAACAAATGGCTCACTTGACAGCTATCTTTTGGATGAACTTGACATCAAGGTACCGACGCGTTCTGTGCGTAAGCCGCAACTATTTATGATACCCACAAGTAACAACAATGTATCCCAGAATGGTCCGCTCGCTAGAATGTGCAAGTATTATAATTCTGTTTGTTCTCATGTTGATATTTTTCACAATAGTAGTTATGAATTTAGAAAGATTATTCGCGGTGCAGACTTGCAACCAGAATAACTTAATTTTCTTTTTGTCATTGAATTTCTATTTTTTTTGTCATTAAGTTTAATATAATATGTACATATTATATACTGTATTTAATTGTTAATATTTGGTAAACCAGCACTGAAGATTCCACTAAAATGCTGTGTACAGATATAATTGGAAATTCAGGTTTACAAATGTTGCTTAGTGTGTAATAACTATATGTATTTCACCAATCTGTTTTCTGTTTCTGTTCCTTAAATGTAAAATAAAAATAAAATAAAAAAATGCCTTAGACCCGAAAATTTGACGGCGTTTGTCAGCCACAGGCTGAGCACCTACTTGCCCATTAGAACCAGCTTATTATCACGAAACAGGGGTTAAAGCGCCACTTTTTATACATAAACAAACAATTAAGGTGTATAAAAGTAATTTATTTATTTGATGTTTGAAGTATCTCAGGGAGTCGCAAATTCAGAGAAATCGCTAATAAATTGTTAGCAACGCATCCCAGGCGAGTTATTAGACATACGTTCACAAGACCCTTAAATTCAGTATTTACGGAGGGCAAATAGATATATTCAACCTCAAAGTAAGTTTATAGTTCTCTTGTTGTTTTATTTAACTATTAAATATATTTATAAACGTGTGTTATAGTATTTCACCGCTTTAAGGTTGACAGAGATAAACTTCAAAGAAATAATGTTAAACAAAAGCTTAAGAGACTTTCTAAAATTTGCTGTAAATATTCCTAATTATAATATCTATACGTACATAAGTTACTTAATACCTCCGACGACAATTTAGTCCAGAAATTACTGAACCAAGTCGACTTAGGGTCCTTCAAGAAAAGGGCCTACCAATTTTTCATAGGCCGACAACGCACTCGCGAGGTCTCTGACATTGAGTGTGTCCATAGGTGGCGGTATCACTTAAGATCAGATGAGCCTCCTGCCCGTATGCACCCTGTTCTATAAAAAAACTATAGAAAATATATAAAAAGTCACTGTAAATTATTGATCTTTATTTGTTAAGCGTGAGAAAAATATGGTCAATAAGAAGCATCCAGTACTTCTTAGTTTCTTTGTTAACATTATTTCGAAACAACTACCATATAGAAATCGCAAGAACGAACAGACAGAATACAATATATTTTACAAATAATACATCCAATTGCATCGCGTATGAAATAGAACATAAATTTGAGAGTAATATATATATTTTGATTCTACCCACATTAAACGCGCTAGTTGTCATCATTCACTTCGCTGCTATGAAACCCAAGGATCTTGGTTTTCTAAATCAGGAACTTCCACCGCTCCCAGTTCTCTACCACTTTCGTCAATTTCTGGCAGAATCGGCAACCTCTTTACACCTCTGGTTTCGATGAACGCAAAATTGTGACCTAAGATCCATTCGGGAGTTGGGTGGACTCGATCGATTTATACACCACATCACACTGTTACCATAATTACTTTTACTCCACCACACTTGCACATGGATTGTGACGAGATGCCCTTGCATCTTAAGTATCTAAGAATTTAGTATTTTTGCATCTATTTTTAATTAGTCGTCTGTGCCTAAGACAAGTCGTTTTTTGGACTTAAGTCAAGTCTCAAGTTGAAAGATCCAGTTTCGAGACTTAGTGGTAAATATGGGTCATATGAAAACGTAGTGATTTTTAAATCTCGACTGTGAATATGTTTGTAGTGTACAAGTAAGTATGATAGTAATTGCGTACATAAAAAGAAGCCGTGGTTCGAAGTCACGCCCTCAGGCTAACATTTAGGTTAGTAATTACACTTTATTTATACCACAATAACATAATAAAGGATAAAAATAAAATTAATTTAAAAAAGGAAGTAAATGGGCGGTGTTACTGCTAAAAGCTTCTTCCGGACAACCAAACTATAATAAAAAAAATTTAAGCAAAGTGCTCCGTATAAAATTTATACACAACCTTTCACAATCAAATATATAGGAAGGCTATAGGAAGGTCGGCTCAAAGTGGAATTGGAATGAGAATCGAACCTTCATTACAATTGGTTACGGAATGTTAATAAGGGATTTCAGAATTAACTTCGATAGTAATCTATGATCATTGTTATTTGAATTTAATGAAAGGTAACCAAACCAGTCAGTAAATGTTACGAGTCGTTTTTTAAACACTATTTATACTCCTTATTCGACGGTGATTTAAAAAAAATATTATGTTTCGTGTTGGTATTTAGTAAATACTTCAGTGTATTAGAATTTTTACTTTCTATGTCAATAAAGCTAAGCGCTAAGCGCAAATCTCGAAGACGTCTGTTCCAATTCGAGTATTTTTTTTTATTGTTGGAAGACCAAGGATGGTTTTTATGGAGAGAAAGAGAGAACTAGAAAAAAAATAAGAAGAATTTAGTCTTATGTACTTAGAGTATAGTTAATAGTACTTAGGTATTTATTCTGGAAAAGCTAACAGTCTCTATGGAGTAGCATAGGAAAATATTCCATAATATGTTGGTATGTAGCTACTAAAAAGTTCACGGGGGGCAGCTAGTTAGGTAACAATAAGTTAATTAATTCGTGAGCTAACAAAATGTCGATTCGCCATTCCCAGTACGCAACCTTTAAAAACTATACTTCTGTTTTTCGAAATGTTGAGATCCTATTGCCTACCGCTTTTGGCATCCGTACTACTCTTATATTTATTTAGGTTTGGGTTGACTAAATATTTATTGATCCTTACTTCTATGTTTAAAAATGAATGTTTCTTATCTGTTTACTAAATTAATGGTAATTTACTTTACTTATTTTTTTTTTTTTTTGTTTTTTGTTTTAATAAATTTTTTTGTTAATAATTTATACATTTCTTGTACTTTACCTTCTGTGTTTCTTTTTTTTATTGGTCCATATTTGGGTTGCCTGGAAGAAATCGTTTGTTAGCGATTAGGCTGCCGCTAAAAACTTATGTAAACTGCTTTTTTATATGTACTCGTATGTTTTTGTATAAGGTAACGAAGTGTAAATAAATAAATAAATAAATAAAAATACTTTAAAGCTAACCTGCTAATATAAAATTTAGGAAAATATTATAACTAACACATTAATAACCATATGGACTTATGATTGTTTGAATAAATAAATTATTATTATTAATTTAAATATAATTTATAAGTGAATAATGCTACTTAATAATGAAATTTTCCGTCCAAAATGTTTCAAACAGACAAGATTTTATTGCCAGTACATGTTTTCTTATAACAAGATGGCGCTTGAGAACTTACGAATGAATTACTCCTAGTCTCGTCTCTGGATTAAGGGATTTTATATGGAATTGTAACTAACCTTTCCCAACAAATTATCTGTTCAAATTTAAGCTGTATATGAACTTAATTGCATTGGTAATTTATGTTGAAATGGGGTAAGTGAGGCCTACGGCGGCGGAGTGTCGTGTCACGCAATGTTGTAATCATGGGCCATTGAAGTACTGTATACCGGATTGTGGAAACTTAAATTCATAAATGCATAGATATAACTACACCTATTGCACTCAGAGCAATAAAGGTGTTTGCACAATACGATCCTTGATTACCAGTAAACGAACTTGATAAAGTTGGTTTAAACCAGTGATTCCCAAAGTGGTTGTCATCGACCCCTAGGGGTCTATGATAACCTGCAAGGGGTCTACGTAAGCGAAAAAAAATTTGGGGGTACATGAAATGAAAATGGGGGTCCACGATAGTGGATCTCAACACATACACTGATAGTACCTATTTACTTACGTCATACTATCTTATAATATCAAAACATATACATTACAAACAAACAGATACAAAATTTTATTTTGAGTAGTTTTAATTTAAATTCAATTAATAAATGTATAAATTAACATATGTTTTTACTTTAAGTTTTTAACACTAAACTTCACTACAGTTAGAAATTTACAGGAAATCAATATCAGGTAAGTAGGGGGTCTACCCAACACGGGAAAACATGGCAAGGGGTCTACGACACAAAAAAGTTTGGGGAACTCTGGTTTAAACAAACGACGTTTAAAATAAAAAAAATATTTTATAGATATGCGAAGATCCGCGAGCTATGCCGATGCAGGTACGTTTTGAATTAGTATTCAGTATTGGAAGTGTCCTAGGAAAATCTGCGACACATTTATTTGCAATTAATGGAATTAATATAGGTATTAAAACTATGATGTCGATTATTCTATAGTAACACTTGACAGCCGTTTATTACAATACATCTATTATATAAAATTCTCGTGTCGCGGTGTTTGTAGTTAAACTCCTCCGAAACGGCTCGACCGATTCTCATGAAATTTTCTATGCATATGGGGTATGTCTGAGAATCGGACAACATCTATTTTTCACCCCCTAAATGTTAAGGGTAGTCCACCCCTAAATTATTATTTTTTAATATTTAGATAAAAAAAAAATTTTTATGGTACAGGATACAAAAAATACATACAACCCCTAATTTTCACCCCTCTACGATCAACCCCTATTTTTTATTATAAATGATATACATGGCAAAACGACGTTTGCCGGATCAGCTAGTTACAGTATAAAAATCGAACGTAAGTCATATTTTATACCTTTTCTTATAACTAGGGACCTTCAAGAAAAGATTATGCCCTGAAAGGTCGGCAACACACCCGCTAGCCCCCGGGGTTGTAGGTGTCCATGGGCGGCGGTTATCACTTGATTCAAAGTATCCATGCACGTATGCCACCTTTCCAATAAAACAGTAGGATTATTAAAATTTTATTTGATTATATGTTACTTGAAACAACCATGATTAATCTATATATTCGTCATTATTTATTTAATTCGAACTTGACAGTTAAACAAAAATTTTCAACACAATAATCCGTTTAAAAACAAACGAAACCGTACATTTACTTTAGATATCCAGGTGAGCCAATCACGACGCAGTTTGCAAGCACGCGCATGCGCGCCCGTGGGCGGGCGGTCGATACGCGTGACGTCACAGAGTCTAGCCAATGGCGCCTTGCCGTCGCTTATCAATCGATTTGTAAGGCTATACTTCCGAGTTCCGACGTTTATCTATGATTGTAACTCTATTGTCTACAGCTAAAGAGGTGGAAATTCCTTTGTTTTTCTACCCATCAAACTGTCGAATTATTAGATGTCAGGAAAATAACATTTCGACATTCCGTAGAATTTAAAGCTATCGAAATTGATAGATAAGATAAAGTTTATATCATTTAAGCAATATATTTGACCTTATATATATAGACAAAGATATGAAATGAAAAAATAAAATAGATAATGAAATTCTTCTAGTAGCAAGATTTTTTCTCAATGAAATAGAGTTTATGGTGACGCAAAAAAAATAATCTCTGAATTACAAGAGTAACATTAGTTTATCTTGTTTATAGAAGATATTTACAAACATACTTAGTTAAGCCCCGCGGTTACACACGAAATGGTTCGGTCGTAGCGTGATTTAACATAAATGCTTATAGATTATAAGCCTTTTTTTAAATATTTTTAAATTAAACATCTAGAGAACGCCCTCAGCGTATAATGAAACAAAAAATGTATATTATTGGTTTATTTAATATATAAAATACTTGTCACAATATTGGTTCCCATACTCCTCTGAAACGGTTCGACCGATTCTTATGATATTTCTTATGCATATTCAGTAAGTCTGAGAATCGGCTACTATCTATCTTTCAAACCCCTAAGTAATAAACCTATCTACCCCAAAAAAATTTAGGTTTTGAATGATTTTTTTTATTATGTGGCATTAATAATATACATGGAAAAACAACGTTTGCCGGGTCAGATAGTAGTATTATATGACTTTCGCCAATTCAATGTAGAAATTCCTAAACATATCAGTTATGTCCTGAGCTGGTTTATTTTTAACTGATAACCATATTGAACCGCAGTCACCTTCTTGATACATTTTAACGACTGCGTTAACCGCTGATTCCACTCTGAAAATAAATGATATATTTTTCCCCTTTTCTAAATATTTTATCGATTTTCTATTTCAAATTGTGCAATTTAAGACTTTTATTAACAAATGTTCGATATTTGGAATTATAAAGAACTTTTAATTGATTCCATACTTATTCGCTAGTTGTGAAAGTGTTTTTTAAATCTTGAAGTCATGCGTAGCTTTTGAGCTTAGCTACGAAATTTTTGTGTCACGCAAAGTGCATTATTTTTCTTAATATATATATATATGTATAATATTAAAATGCGAAAGTAACTCTGTCTGTCTGTCTGTCTGTCTGTTACCTTTTCACGCCTAAACCGCTGAACCGATTTTGATGAATTTTGGTATAGAGATAGATGGAACCTTGGGAAAGGACATAGGGTACTTTTTATCCAGATCCCGATCCCGATCCCGGAATTATACGGGTGGAAACGCAGAGTGCAGTTGTGTATCGTATATCCCTACTAAATGAATTTTGGTATAGAGATAGATGGAACCTTGGAAAAGGACAAAGGCAACCTTTTATCCCGATCCCGATCCCGATCCCGTAATTATGCGAGTGATAGATAACGCAGGGTGCAGTTATGTATCGTATATCCCTACTAAATGAATTTTGGTATAGAGATAGATGGAACCTTGGAAAAGGACAAAGGCAACCTTTTATCCCGATCCCGATCCCGTAATTATGCGAGTGATAGATAACGCAGGGTGCAGTTATGTATCGTATATGCCTACTAAATGAATTTTGGTATAGAGATAGATGGAACCTTGGAAAAGGACAAAGGCAACCTTTTATCCCGATCCCGATCCCGATCCCGTAATTATGCGAGTGATAGATAACGCAGGGTGCAGTTATGTATCGTATATGCCTACTAAATGAATTTTGGTATAGAGATAGATGGAACCTTGGAAAAGGACAAAGGCAACCTTTTATCCCGATCCCGATCCCGATCCCGTAATTATGCGAGTGATAGATAACGCAGGGTGCAGTTATGTATCGTATATCCCTACTAAATGAATTTTGGTATAGAGATAGATGGAACCTTGGGAAAGGACATGGCTACTTTTTATCCCGATCCCGATCCCGTAATTATGCGAGTGATAGATAACGCAGGGTGCAGTTATGTATCGTATATGCCTACTAAATGAATTTTGGTATAGAGATAGATGGAACCTTGGAAAAGGACAAAGGCAACCTTTTATCCCGATCCCGATCCCGATCCCGTAATTATGCGAGTGATAGATAACGCAGGGTGCAGTTATGTATCGTATATGCCTACTAAATGAATTTTGGTATAGAGATAGATGGAACCTTGGGGAAAGACATAGACAGTCTGTCTGTTTCGTTTTCACGCCTAAACCGCTGAACCGATTTTGATGAATTTTGGTATAGAGATAGATGGAACCTTGGGAAAGGACATCTTTACTTTTTATCCCGATCCCGATCCCGGAATTATGCGGGTGAAAACGCGGGGTGCAGTTATGTATCGCATAATTCAAATACTCCTAGCCAGCTTTTAGAATACTTTCTGCCTGACATGTCCATCAGGCCTCTACACTATGAATGTGTAAGTGTGACGATGCATGGTGTGGTGTGGCGGGGCTGGCGGGCGCGGGCGCGCTGCGCGGCGCGGCGGCAAAGACGTGCGGGGGACGCGGATGGCTCGGTGGGAGGAGTGTAGATCACAAAGTATGCTTACCCGAACGGGAGATACGTGAGGGCAGACGTCGTTGGCGGACGCATGCGATATCTACAATTTTGAGCTGCAACGTATTCGCTTTCTTTACGTTTTCATTGGTGTTTAGGGTTTCTTGGATAAGCATTTTGTGTTATTTACTTAGTTGTTTTGGTTGTTATTATTAGTTTAGCATAAGTTAGTAGTAGGTAGAATTATAGTTAATAGGTAAAATAAATACTTTAACTCATTTTTTAGGATAGGTATAAAATTGTAGTAGATTAGTAGGCAGGTTTTTTTAAGTTTTTTCACATTTAGTAAGTAGTTACGGTACCTAAGAAGGTCAGCATAGTTTTTATTGAGTATTAATAGGTAAGTAATGTTGTTTTGTGAATAAAATAGTTCCAGTAGTTTCGCATATAATTTTATCGATTCATTTTGTTTTTATTCCATGTGGATAGTATATTTTTTTTAACATTTAGTTTTAGTTTAGCAATTCGTTTTGTTTTTGTTTTATTTCATGTGTATAAGTACCTACCTTAAGTATAGTTTCGTACTCAGTACCTTTAACTAAATTTTTTTGTCAGCTAAA
This sequence comes from Pieris macdunnoughi, assembly GCA_905332375.1. Lineage (NCBI taxonomy): Eukaryota > Metazoa > Arthropoda > Insecta > Lepidoptera > Pieridae > Pieris > Pieris macdunnoughi. The sequence continues at coordinate 2,311,784 of CAJOBZ010000062.1, forward strand.
GAATTTTTTTTGCATAAGTACTTACCTGTTTTTATTACTTTAGGTAGGTAACTGGTTAAGTAATATGCCTCGCAAGCGTAAATCTAATTTAGCGCGTAGCTCTAAAAGAGCTCGAACTGCGCAAGTAGCTAGATCCCAAGAATCTGAGGAGCAGACTCAGGCCCGGCAGATTTTAGATGCTGAGCGACACGCAACGCAAAGAGCTGCCGAGACCTATGAACAAACTCAGGCCCGGCAGATTTTAGATGCTGAGCGACACGCAACGCAAAGAGCTGCCGAGACCTATGAACAGACTCAGGCCCGGCAGATTTTAGATGCTGAGCGACACGCAACGCAAAGAGCTGCCGAAACCTATGAACAGACTCAGGCCCGGCAGATTATAGATGCTGAGCGACACGCAACGCAAAGAGCTGCCGAGACCTATGAACAGACTCAGGCCCGGCAGATTTTAGATGCTGAGCGACACGCATCATTGATAGCTGCAGAGATGCCAGAAGAATCCCAAAGACGACGTGTGTTAAATGCTGAACGGCAGTTAGAAAGGAGAAATGCGTTTACAATGTATACATGGGGAGCATTCCACAATGCTACTTTTGATTATGACCCATCGATTGAGTATAATAACCATCGATTACTTCTCATAGGTGGAATGGATAAAAAATGTAATTGTGAAGCACTCAAGTGGAAAGAAGAAACTCCGGGTATGTGTTGTTCTGGTGGCAAGGTTTCAATTCCAATACTTGGAGAACCAGAGGAACCATTGAAGTCTTTACTTTTAGGTGATAACAACGAATCGCGGCGTTTTTTAATCAAAATAAGGAAATATAATTCATGCTTTCAAATGACGTCATTTGGTGTAGAAAATGAGGTGGTTATGCCTGGGTTTTCATCTACTTTTACAATCCAAGGTCAAATCTATCATAGGATTGGTTCTTTGCTTCCTACAAATAATGAGCAACCAAAATTTTTACAGATTTATTTTATGGGAAATGAAAACGACGAGGTTGACCGCAGGTGTCAAAACATTCAATTAGTAGAAAAGGATATTGTCTTAAAGATTCAGAGAATGTTGCATGAACATAACCGCCTAATAAACACTTTCACAACAGCCTTAGAAAGAATGCCGGGAGATGATTATAAGTTGGTGATTCACCCAGATCGTACACCAAGTGGGGAACACGAAAGACGATATAATGCACCTTTAATAAATGAAGTCGCAGCCATGGTTTGTGGTGAACAGTTTGCTTCCCGTGATATAGTTTTACATGCCCGTGATAACACACTAACTAGGGTGCCGGATACACATAAATTTTACGATGCGTTACAATATCCGCTAATATTTAGCAAAGGGCAAGAAGGGTATCACTTTCAAATTCCACAAGTCGATCCTGTAACTGGCCTGCCCTTGCCTAACAAAAAGGTATCATGTATGGACTTTTATGCCTTTCATATCATGATTAGAGAAAATGATTTTAATATTATATCACGATGCAGGCAACTGGCCAATCAGTTTTATGTTGATATGTACGTTAAGGTAGAAAGTGAACGATTACGATACATAACATTAAATCAAACTAAATTAAGAGCAGAAAATTATATCCACCTTCAAGACGCAGTAGCGAATGACGCTAATCTAAATCCAAATGATATTGGTAGAATGATAATTTTACCGTCTTCATTTGTAAATAGTCCGAGGTACTTACACGAATATACTCAGGATGCGTTTGCTTATGTACGTACATATGGTCGCCCTGACTTATTCGTTACGTTTACTTGCAACCCAGCATGGCCGGAAATAGTAAATGAATTAATGCCGGGTCAAAGCGCGATTGATAGGCATGATGTAGTCGCAAGAGTTTTTAGGTTGAAAGTTAAAAAACTTATGTCTGTTATTTCCAAAGGCAGAATATTTGGAGAAGTGATCTGCTTTATGTATTCCATAGAGTGGCAGAAGCGTGGCCTACCACATGTCCACATATTATTGTGGTTAAAAGACAAGTTGAGACCCGATCAAATTGATAATATTATCAGCGCAGAAATACCCGATCCAAGCACTGACAAGACACTTCATGATATTATAGTTAAAAACATGATTCATGGTCCATGTGGACCTGAAAATCCTCAGTGCCCTTGCATGAAAGATGGAAAATGCACAAAGAAATTTCCTCGCAAATTACACAAAGACACTGTCCACAGTGAAAACGGATACCCACTCTATCGTAGAAGAGCACCAGCAGACGGAGGTCGAACGGCATCTGTGAAACTACGAAATGGGAGTTACGTCACTATTGATAATAGTTGGGTGGTCCCTTATTCCGCTATTCTATTAAAAATATTTAACGCCCATATAAATGTTGAGGCTTGCAGTTCAGTGCGCGCTATCAAATATATCTGCAAATATATTAACAAAGGCAGTGACCAAGCTATTTTCAATTTTAGGAGCACAGAGCTTGCAAATCGCGTAAATGAAGTACATACATATCAATCTGGTCGTTATGTTAGCAGCAACGAAGCCGTGTGGCGGTTATTAGGGTTCCCGTTGCACGAAAGGCACCCCACCGTTACACATCTAAGTGTACACTTAGAGAACGGTGAACGAGTTTATTTTACAGAAGATAATTTCCACGAGCGACTATCTACTCGACCAAAAACCACCCTTACAGCTTTTTTTGAACTTTGCATAAGAGATGAGTTTGCAAGAACTCTTATGTATGCTGAGGTACCGAGATATTACACATGGGACGCAACCAGAAAAACTTGGAAACGCCGAATTCAAGGAACTTCGGTTCAGAACTGGACTGGTGTCAAATCTGGAGATGCCTTAGGACGGGTTTACACAGTCCATGTTACTAACATGGAATGTTTTTGTTTAAGGATGCTTCTACACCATGTGCGTGGGCCAACCTCTTTCAATGATCTCAAAAAATACAACAATCAAGAATTTTCAACATTTCGAGAGGCATGTGAGGCAAGAGGATTATTGGAGGATGACAATCATTGGAATATAACACTGGAAGAGGCTGCACAATGTAGATCAGCGGCCAAGGTGAGAATGCTTTTTGCTATACTAATAGCGACATGTGGGCTTTCAAACCCTCAACAACTGTGGGAAAGGTACAAAATTCAAATGGCCGACGATATTTTACACAGAGTACAACATCATAATCCAAACGTTACATACAATGATTTCATTTTTAATGAAGCCCTAACAAAGATAGAAGACCAAGTCATAACTATAACTGGGAAAGATTTGTCAGATTTTGGGTTGAGCAGGCCGCAAAGAACTGGGGAAGTTTGCAGTGATATAATAAGAGAATTGAGTTACGATGCTGCTTCTTTACAACAACAAATAACTGAGGCTGTTCCGCGTCTAAACCCAGAACAAAGATTAGTTTTTGAGAATGTTGTGCAAAAAATCGAAAGTGGCGAAGGTGGTTTATTCTTTTTGGATGCGCCAGGAGGCACGGGTAAAACATTTCTTTTAAATTTACTTTTAGCCCAAATTCGTAAAGATAAAGGAGTTGCTGTTGCTGTAGCTTCTTCTGGAATAGCAGCTACGTTACTTAATGGTGGCCGAACGGCACATTCAGTACTTAAACTGCCATTGAACTTAGCTCATGAGGAAATGCCAGTTTGTAACATTACTAAAAATAGTGACCGTGGACGAATGTTACAGCAATGTAAGCTGTTGGTTTGGGATGAATGTACCATGTCCCACAAAAGAGCGATAGAAGCACTAGATCGGACCATAAAAGATATTAAGAGTAACCAAAGTATCATGGGTGGTATGGTGGTACTTTTAGCTGGCGATTTTAGACAGACTCTGCCGGTAATTACTAGAGGCACGCCGGCAGATGAAATAAATGCATGTTTAAAAGCGTCTCCATTATGGGTGCATGTAAAAATTTTTTGTCTGACTACAAATATGCGAGTACAACTGCACAGTGATACACAATTGGTGCAATATGCGGATGCTCTTCTGAAAATCGGAGAAGACCGTATGGAAACAAATAGTGACGGAATGATTACATTGAATCGTGAATTTTGTAATGTTGTCTGTAACACGGATGACTTAAAGAACAACGTCTATCCCGATCTTGCAACCAATATGAAGAACAGACAATGGCTGTGCGAAAGGGCAATTTTAGCACCGACAAACGAAGTAGTGGGGCAGATCAACGAACAAATCATGTCAGATGTGGAAGGTGATTTTGTTGAGTATCTGTCCGTAGACAATGTCATGGACACTGAGCAAGTGACATCGTTCCCTGTAGAATTTCTTAACTCCTTAGAATTATCGGGGGTGCCTTTCCATAAGTTGAGGCTAAAAGTAGGTGTCCCGGTCCTGTTGATGCGAAATCTTGACGCACCAAGAATGTGTAATGGCACACGTCTACAAATTACACACCTGGGACGCAATATTGTGAGAGCAATAATTATGACAGGAACAGCAAAGGGAGAAGAAGTGTTAATTCCCCGTATTCCAATAATCCCTACCGATTTGCCATTCCAATTCAAAAGAGTACAATTTCCCCTGAAAGCAGCATTCGCTATGACGATAAACAAAGCTCAAGGACAGACACTCAAAGTAGCTGGTGTTCATTTAGAAAAAAACTGTTTCTCCCATGGGCAACTGTATGTGGCGTGCTCACGAGTATCGAGTCCACAAAACCTACATGTTTTGACCAAAGAAGGAAAAACAAAAAATGTCGTATACAAAAACGTATTAAACTAAGTTAAGTCAGGGATCAGGGTCAGGAAAAGTCTACCTATGTTAATCTCAATAATTCAATGTGCCGGCTTCATTAGAATCGTTTCATTATAGTTTCAGAGCCTATTCAGTCCAAACAAATTTACACGAAGTAGTAGTTCTACGCAGACGAAGTCGCGGGTAACAGCTAGTATATATATATATTAAAACTCACTCCTGGGTGTATGTTGGGACAGCAGCATAGAACTCCTCAGCGTATTTCTTGTCAATGGCTCTGTCTAGAAGATTGTGTAATAAGGGCGTATCAGTCGGTCCTGGGCACATAGTCAAAATGCGAACACCCGTACGTTCGAAGAATGGCGGTTCCTGTGAAAGAACATATTTAGACAAGAAAAACGTTCTGGTTCTAATTATTTTAAAGTAGTAAGGGAGATGACGTGTTAGAGTCTCTTACAGCCGCTTTCTAAACTCGATCTATAATCAAAAGTTATCCCCAATCCAGATTTTCGCAAATTTCATGATTGATCGATAAATGTAAAAATTTGATCTGTTGAATTTAAACAATCAAAAATAAAACGATCCATTGATCGGTTATTGAAAAGTATTTTATGAGAAATGGATTGACATATCAATCTCTAATAGTAAAAATTGTATTGGGATTGAGTATAGAAAACGGCCGCTAGTGTATGAGTTAGTTTATGTTATATCGCATTTACATGTAATGTTTTAACTATAACATTAATTATCAATATTAATAGCTAAACTAATACACGAGACATCGTATATTTTTTTATCTCGGCCTTTTAATAAATTTAAGAAATGTATTAAAGAAAAGCTACGTAAAAAGGCTTACTATAAAGTTAACGATTATCTTGTTGATAAAAGGACCTGGGACTAGTGCTAGGAAGGCTACTTCTAATTGCGATATTTGTTTTAAAATAAGTGTTGTTTGATGATTTGATTTTCTCTCGGCCTACACCCGCTGTCTTCTTTGCCGATGAGTAGGGATGTCTACCGATTCAAATGTAATTACGTGGAATAAGTGATACCTGTATCTTATATTCCATAATAAACATATTTTATTTTATATTCCACATCTATTACAACTACAATACTAAATGCATTTGATTAAATTATATGAAAACCCTTATAATTTTAATTGAGAGATAAAAGTATTACCGCAAGACTCTGACTAAAATGTATTACGGCCAGTTTGGATCCGCAGTACACTGGCATTGTAGGTAACTTGAAAAGTGCAGCGGTGGATGCAATATTGATGATTGTGCCACCGGCGCCGCCTTCGTCTATCCGCATGGACTCAACCCCTTTCATGGTGAACGAAACTAAACCTTGCTGAAAGATGTTAAGGTTTTTTGTCAATTAACTGTTCATCGATGTGTCATAGGACGAAGATAGCGTTGCAAGTCTTTGTAGATATATTCTAGCATCAAAATATTTATGGTATTGTACGTAGAACTGCATCAAAGATTTACATAAACAAGTATGGAAAAATTTTCGCTAACCCCAGGAGTGTATACTTACTCTGATGGCGCCGGGTGAGCACAGAGAGCCCAAGTGTGCCTTCTGCCTCTGAAATTAGAGAATTCCCAATCGCGCACTTGGGATTCCCGTAAGTTCTTCACCACGCCATAATTCGAATAAAGTTTACGATTTGTTTAACAATTATACATTCCTGATCGTGTACATATATAAACAGATTGGTTAACTTAAGACTGAAGAAGAAAATTGTATGTAAAAGTTTCCTACCCAGTTAACTTCACATGATTTCCTCCATAGATCGGGACTATCGCTCATAATCCCCGCATTATTGATGATCACGTCCAGCCTTTGCAAATCGTTTAGAGCTTTTTGAAAAGCGCCCTTAATGTCGTCTTCGTTGCCGACATCGCATTTTATGAATACAGCTTTTCCTGGATATGTTTCATTCAATGACGTTACAAAGCTCACCCCGACAGACTCAGCGACGTCTAATATTGCTACTTTCTGCAAATTATATTTTTGTTATATGTTTATTTCACAGCAGTGTTGGCCTAGTGGCTTCAGCGTGCTCGCATCCCTGAGGTCGTAAATTCGATCCCCAGCTTTGCACCAATGGACTCTCTTTCTATGTGCGCATTTAATATTCGCTCGAACGATTAAGGAAAACATCTTGAGGATACCGGCTTGCCTTAGATCCAAAAAGTCGAATGAAATGAAACAGAAACAGAAATCTGAGACCCAGACCTAAAAAGGTTGCAGCGTACTATTCCTTAAAATATGGGTTGTATGAAAAAACTCAACTTAAAACTAGCGACAGCAGAGGTCTTCTTTAAGCATGACTTTACTATAAAGTACTGCTACTGTATATTTTTTTAATAATTCTTCTATTAATTTCAGATATTAAAATTTGCAATTAATGTGCACGGGTATTAAATTGACAGGCATACAAAGTATATTTTATACGATCAAACATCAAATTCTAGTTTGCATTGTGCATTTTCCTAAACCTGTGTACCTTAATTTATTTTAATATTGATATTAAACTAAAAGTAATAGTTAACTATTACGGTATTACGAAGTACATATACTTATTTTTTTAAAGGATGTTATGACACGTTTATATATTTTGAATGTTACGAGACTTAACCTAGCTTAGGTTATGGTAGACTTTAAAACCCTATTTTAGTTTTATATGTATAAAAAGCGCATGTAAATAAACTCTCTCATATAGTAACAAGTATATTTAAGGTTATGTTATTAATAATTTATTGTCGATTCTAATATACAAGATAAAACAAATGTATCGTCATATCGCTACGGAATCTAGTCAAGTCTCTAAGTTGGGCGTCAACACAATTCAGATTAATAAGAAAATCTTTACCTTAGCTCCGAGTTGTAAAAAAGTTTTTGCATACTGAGCTCCTAAGCCCGACGCACCTCCGGTGATTAGAAACGTTTTGCCTTTTATATCCCACATTGTTATATGAACAATGATGTGTTCGTGGAATGAATTGTATCTTTATAGTTTTCATATCTATTATCAGGTTGATAATGTTTACGATGCAATTGTTCGGACGGTAATACGTGTTCCAAATTGCGAGTGAAATAGTTTGAATGATATGAATTTTAATAACAGGCTGCGGGCTCTCGAAATGGCCTCTGTGTGTTGGATTATGATCGTAAGCCTTTGAAAAGACTAGGTAATTAATAATAACTATTTATATGCTGATGAATTTTGCTCAAGACAAAGAGGAATGGAAACATATGTAGGAGACTTTTACTCAAAAATTAGGATTAAGAGAATAGCATTTACTGTAAATTTTGTAAATAACCTAATTGTATTTATTGTAATTTTTTAGTCTAAGTTTGGCCATGGGCTGTAAATAAATAAATAAATATATTTTTTATTGGTATTGTTTTTGTTTTTTTTTTAATTTAATTAATAATAAACTTGACAATAAGCTTAAAGCTATGTATTATACTGAGAGACTGGTGCTTGAAAAAGGTTGGGAAAACCTGTTATTACAAGTCACCAGTCCCTCTTGAACATAGTGGCAAAAAGTATTGCTAATACAAGTTTTTAAAAACGAACGAACAATAAATAATTTATAAATATATATATAAAAAAAATAATAAAATAAAAAAAATATAAAAAAGTTAAAGCATTTGTGAGTGTGTGTGTGTGTATGTGTGAGTGCGTGTGCGTGTGTGTGTGAGCTAAATTGAGACTAGTGTGGTGCTTAAACATTAGTTTAACTAATTACAAAAACCCCAAATAACCCCACTAAGTTTAACCTCAAGGGTTACACCACAGTAAAAATTCCTTTACTTAAAAACTAATGTTAAGAGAATAAAATTGTACCAAAAAGTTTTTATAATTATTTGTACGTTGTGCTATCGAGTTAATGGCAACTACAGATTATACATAGAGCTGCTTAAATTGTCCCATTTTATAAGTGCATATAACCTGAATAAGGTGTCTTTATGGGATCAGTATCCCGGTACTTAGGCCGGCCATAATTGTGACCCAGATTCAAACGATTATTGTATACTTGTCGGTCGACCTCTATCGCTGTCATCGGCTTTCACCCCAATGTTAATGTACATAACTGGCTATTTGAGCCTTCTGTGTAGTAAGCCGATCTTCAGAACCTATGCAGAATAATTGAGATTGGCCGTGTAGGTGATTATGCAAGTCTGTGGGCTACAGGTGCACTTCGGGTAAATACTGCATCAAAATGATTAATTATTATGTATTAAATCTATCTTTAGATCTTGATTGACATTTGTGTCTTATTACATCTTTATCCGTGTACAGTGGCTAATAAACTGTAAGTTTTTCATTGAAAATTCATAAAATGAAAAGCGCATTGTGTGGGATTGGTACACCCACGTTGTGTTCTAGATATTTCTCATCGGTAGCTATAATAAAGATATATAAGTCTACACTTGTTCATTCCATTAGTAAGTAGATCTTATTATTATAAATGGGTTCTAACGGGCTGTTGTAAACATTGTAATCACTCTCTTATTCATGAGCGTACTGTAAGCGTATAAGATAATTTTTCTTATGACAAAGTTTTGTTTGGCTTATTCAATCTAAGTACGTTTTCGAGTCAATGTTGTAATTTTGTTAATAAGAGCTTAGATATGGTAATAAGGATAGGATTTAGTGTGGCAGATTATGTTACATTCGAAGTAGATGTGGTGAGTTTAAATATACTTTAAAGGTACTTTCGAGAAGCAGTCGATAATTACGTGTAAATGAAACAAAAGAAAGATTAATTACTTTCCTTAATAGAGACTGTAAGTAGTTATTGGACACTTTCTTATGTTAAATATCCTTATTATAATGAGTAAGAGTAACATTACTTATATTACTTTAGTCTTAAGTTAGGTTAGATCGTAATTTCCATGATGCATCAGTGAAAAGATAATATATTGTCTTTGATTAACATAACTTTTATTCATTTAATAAAACACTATTTTGACCGGATTGAAGTTATGTATTGTTATAAATTTACAACTATTTAACATAATTTTAAATTTATCCGACGTTTCGCGTGCTTTACAGCGTGCGTGGTCAAAATAGTGTTTTATTAAGATAATATATAAAAAAATAACTTTCCTTGCATAACCTGAACAAATGTACTAGAACGTTGAACACCTATTTTTTTCTGTAAAAAACATTATATATGATAATGTATGTAGGCCAGCACAGTATTTAAAATACATAATATACACTTTGGTTACGATATAATATTTAACGCATACAAACGGAATCGATTAATACATAATGTCTGTCATGCGAGGGAAAGGTCTGATGTGTACTCATTAATTTTGACCGCTAGTTTTGAAAAAGTATTAATTGCCTATGTTAGCCTAATAGTTATGTGTGCTAATCTCGATGCGTTCTAACCCCGTAAGCTATTAGGAAAAGACAAAGACCTACCAGTCTTAGGGCCAAATTTTTTTTTCACATTCTTTAGCATAAATATAATGATTATGTCAAACATTCATCAAAGTTGATAGGGGGAAGGTGTTTAGGGTGAAATAGTGTTCATATATTTCGTCTAGTTATTTAAGAACATCGGCGGGCGAGTCTCGAGATAAACAAGAAAGAGAAACAAAGGCTTGCAATATATCCTGAAGGCTGTAGCCTTGTGCCCGACTGTGAGGGATAAAGCTCAAGGATTATTGTGGCTGCAATATTTATCCGGTATTTCGTTGCGGTTATTTGAATGTATGATTATTTTTCGTGTTGGTTTCACCAAGCAGTGTAAGTTGTTTAAAAAATGTTTACATAATATTTTTAATTTTTATAGATATATTTCCCCGCCAAATTTTAAACAGCGAGCATGAACATAGAACACAATCTTAATTTATATATAGTTCTTATATAATTCTTTAGATAATTCGTGTGGGCCTTTTGGATAAGATAAAACTTGTTCGATAAAATGTGTATTCGATTATTATTCAAAAACATTTTATACTGATATCGCAGACTATACATTGCTAGTTTTGAATGTGAGATATATATGATTCTATCTTTTGTCAAAATAGTGTTCAGTCACGTTAATACAAAAAACTGTGTGTGTGTACTTATGTACACGTGTTAGAAGTTATACTTCTTTGGCCTAATAATTTTCTTCGAGCACTTTAGAGGGACGTTCCCCTCTTCGAATTGCATTTTTCTTGTCCATTTTAATGGTCACTTCCAATCGAAACGATATAATATGTACTAATCGTGATATTTTATAATAAACACTATGTTTTTTATCATATCAATTTATCATATTGGAACTTGGTTTTCTCGTATAGAAATCATTATTTTGGTTTAAATAAACACTCTGAAAAACTACTCCATGATAGACAATGGAACTTGTCGATAAAACAGACCAAGCGGCAACTAGTGGCCCAGACTGTTTTACCGACGTCTGAATTATAATAAGTTTGAGTTTGAATCAGGGTGTCGGTTTTTTGTGACGGAGTGCGCGCGCATCGTGAAAATTTACTCTCTTAATTTTTCCCTAACGCGCCAAAAGAAGTATAACTTCAAAAATACTAATTTGAGAACGGAAAATTAGAAACATATCTTTTAAGAAAAGAGCGTACCAGTTCTTAAAAGGCCGCCCTCTGGCATTGAGAGTGTCCTTGATCATATAACACCAGATGCGCTTCTTGCCCGTTTGCTACCTGTTCAATAAAAAAAATATTATGAAGTGTGGACTTGAATTGATTTAACATTTGTTATCTTTCATTTTTGTAAATAACAGTAACACGAAGACTGATTCAGTTTCGATGTAATTTTCTTTTGATTACTCAATTAAAACTGTTCAGTTAAAAGTAATTTTTAATATAAACCCCTTTGAATTATTATATATTGCACCAGGTCAATTTGAGCCTAGTTTAGGGAAATTACAATTGATCAGCTTAGCTATTATGGCTGTTTTGTTTTTGAGATTAAATTTGAGTAGGCGTTTGAAAAAAGTCAGCCGCTCAGAAATTAGTTGGATTCATTTCTTTCAAATGCCGCAAATGTGAAAATTTACATACAAATCAATTTATACACAGCAATATTTAGAGCGTATTTTACTGTTTTAAACGGATTTAACTATAACAACTTGCATCACATCCATTAACAAGTCAAGGTTAATTTGGCTGTGATGGCTTTTATTGATCACTGATTGTGAAATCTGTTTTCATTCCCCAGGCGTGGCTAAGGCATTCAAGGTTTCAGAAGTAGGATTAATACGAAATTTGGTTGAAAGTAGAAATAATAATAAATTTTTTAATTTTTGTTTTATAAATTTATATGAAGATATCTTATTTATTTCTAACAGATAGTATATAAAGGGAAAAATAATTCTGTAAGGAATTATACCGCCGCCGCCGCTCCCGAGCTCGAAGCGAATGGTAATTATTTTCGGACGAGTTAACGATAACATATGTTTACTGGCTGACACCGAAACCGGAATCTGGTGTTGACAACCCTTATCTAGTATTCCAACTCAATAATGGAAAAGGAGATGGATTTTTTTGGCACAGAATGAAGGAGGAGATGGCTGCGCAAACAAAGGCAATAACCGAAGCTGTCACTAGAAACGTGTCAGAGAATATTAACGAAAAATTGTCTGCTCTTGTGGAAGAAAACAAAAGCCTGAAGACTGAAGTAAAAATCTTACAAGACAAAATTAAGTCGATGGAAGAATACAGGAAGGGAAACAACATAATCTTCTTTGGTATAAAAGAGGAACAGCGCATGGAGTCTCCAATCGAAGTCATAAAAAAAGTACTTGAAGAAAACATGAATCTTCATCTTAACTCGAATGAAATAAATAAAGCTTATCGACTAGGAGAAAAAAAAGGCAACAAACCGCGTCCTATCCTTGTAATGTTTACAACAAACTGGAGAAGAAACGAAGTACTTAGGAACAAAAAGAAATTAGATTCTGATATCTATATTAAGGAGGACCTTAGCAAGGAAACCTTGGAAAAGAGGAAACAACTTCTGCCTCAACTAAAGGAGGAACGAGCAATGGGAAAAATTTGTTACTTTTTCAAGGATAAAATAGTTGTGAAAGAACCGAAAGAGGACAAAAGAGATAAGAGAAAAAGAGACTCCACTAACTCCCCAAGCAAATCCCCAACTTACACACGTACTGCGGGCCCAAAGAAGATTAATAAAACTTGCATGCTAGACTACGTAGCACGTGGTAGATCACTGTCACTACCTTCACCATCAACATCAAAAAACGCTCAACAGACGCCGACAACAACAGGAAACCCAACCCAACAATAGAAACACACTTAGCCAAAGAAACATTGAAAGCAATCACCCCAAGACGGTTGGTCACCGTGGGGGAAAGCGACCATTACCCTCCAAATACTACTCCCACTCCCACACCTAAAACGAATACTTGTGCAACTGAGAAACAATTTTATACCAAACAAATATATATAGCCACATTCAACACATTATCCCTAAAGTCTGAAGAAAGCCTTAAAGAACTTCTATATTCTATCAAAAATATTAAGTGGGACATTATAGGCCTGAGCGAAGTAAGAAGGATTGGCGAATCAATTCAGGAATACGATGAAGTCATATTATATTATAAAGGTGAAACTCCAGGAAGACATGGAGTAGGTTTCCTGATCAAGAAAGAACTCAAAAACTCTATAGTGGAAATAATCGGCATATCAGAAAGGATCGCTATATTGAATGTTAGAATCCCTCCAGGCAGAGAAACATGGTCTATAGTGCAAATATATTCACCAACTGAGCAATCAACGAGTTCAGAGATCGACCTTTTCTACTCATCCCTTAACACCGCCCTAAAAGAACACACACACAAAAACTGCATTATAATGGGCGATTTCAATGCACGTGTTGGAACCCCAAGAAACGGTGAAGATGTCGTACTAGGTCCTTACAGTACTGGAAAACGAACACGAAACGGGCAAAAGATGATGGAAATGGCATTTGAAAATAATATGAAAATAATGAATAGTGTATTCAAAAAAGAGCTTCCAGAAGATGGACATGGATATCACCAGATGGTCGATACAAAAATGAAATAGACTACTTTTTAACGAACAGACCCAAATCAATCGACGACTGTGGCACCATCTCTACCCTTAACTTCAACAGTAACCATAGAGTGCTTAGAGCGTGTTTAAACGCATCATTTAGTTTGAAGTTATGTCGACCCTTCAAAATTAAAACATCCACAATGTGCAGCAACACTAGTATTGCTAACATAAAAGAAAACCTCAAGTCCGTGCAGGTATCATCGCTCGAGCACCTAAAAACTCAAGAGAAATACAACATAATACACGAGATACTAACAGCAAGATCGAAAACCACGTCTAAAACCAAATCACAGGACAATGGCCACATATCAGCTAAAGCAAAAGACCTCATAGAAAAAAGATCAAAATTAATTAAAATGACTTACAAAACAAAATCTATCAGAGAACAAATAGGAAAAACTAGCAAAGAAATTAAGAGCCAAATGAGAAGAGACAGAGAACGTCTTAGACGTGACACTTTTGAAAAACATATCATCAAGACGGGTGGCATAAAAAAGGCTCTTAAGCTCTTATCTGACAATACAAAGTGGATACCTAATATGAAAGACCAATTTTGCAAGACAAGGACTATCAGATCGGATATTTTATCAATAGCCACAAAATTCTATGAGAACCTTTACTCCAGCAAATATCATACTTACAATATAGACTTAACTAGCAACGATAATGTTCCTCATATAATAGAAGCAGAAATAAACAAAGCAATTGAATCCCAGAAGAAGGATAAAGCTTCCGGCCCTGACGGGATTAATAATGATATGCTTCAAGTCTGCAAAAAAGAGATATCACCACTACTAAAATACATCTTTAACGATATACTGAGCACTGAACAAATTCCGTTACAGTGGACCACATCAACGATCATCCTCCTCCACAAAAAAGGTGACAGGAGTGACATGAACAATTATAGGCCGATAAGCTTAATGTCAAACATCTATAAAGTCTTTGCGAAAGTAATTTTGCGGCGAATAACCAGAAATCTGGACGAAAATCAACCTATAGAGCAGGCTGGTTTCAGGGCGGGATATTCAACATTAGACCATATACTTACGGTAAGACAAATATTTGAGAAAACCAAAGAATTCAATGTGCCGTTCTATTGTTGCTTCATAGACTACAACAAGGCATTCGACTCAATAGAGCACGGAAATATCTGGCACTGCCTCAAAAATCAAGGAGTCGACCCAAAGTACATCAGAATATTAAAAAATATATACACGAATAGTACCGCTAGAATAAAACTAGAAAAAGTAGGAAAAGAAATCAAAATAAATAGAGGTGTACGTCAAGGAGACCCCCTATCACCTAAATTATTCACAGCTGTACTAGAAGACATCTTCAGAGAATTAAAATGGGATGGGTACGGACTAAACATAAACGGGGAACAACTAACACACCTACGATTCGCCGATGACATCATACTATTTGCTACAAACAAAGAGCATCTAAGAATTATGATTACAGACCTGGAGAGGAAAAGCCGCAAGGTAGGGCTAACAATGAACACCTCAAAAACTAAAGCCATGACGAATGCATCAGAAGATATTATTATAGTAAATGGAGAGTCAATTGATTATGTGAAAGAGTACACATACCTGGGCCAACAGATCTCAACCACTGGTATAATGTCGAAGGAAATTGATACAAGAATTGGGAAAGCGTGGAAATGTTACTGGGGGCTTAGCGAAATCATGAAAAACACAGAAATAAAAATAAATGTCAAATCAAAGCTGTATAACACTTGCATACTTCCGGTATTAACATACGGCTGCCAAACTTGGGCACTCACTAAAATGCAAACCAGGCAATTGAAGACATGCCAGACGGCGATGGAAAGAAGCATGCTAAATATCAGGAAGTCCGACAGAATCAATAATAAAATCATACGAAACCACACGAAGATTGAAGACGTCACAACGAGGATACGAAGATTGAAATGGAAATGGGCTGGTCACGTAATAAGAGGTATAGAAAAGTGGAACAAAAAGATCATATATTGGTACCCAAGAAATAATAAAAGAAAACGAGGTAGACAGTTTCGAAGATGGGAAGACGAAATAAAATCCGTAACTGGGAAAATTTGGACCAGGAAAGCTCAGAACAGAGCAGAGTGGAGAGAAATGGAGGAGGCCTTTGCCAAAGTTGGGCAAACAGATGGGTTGTCGGTGTCACCGACTCACTAGTGTTAAGCTTAAGTTTAAAATTATGTTATTATTTTCTATCTGATTAAAGGCTTTATTATTATTATTATTATAGAAATAATAATAATAATAAAGCCCGTTTTATTTCCAATCATGACAAAAACAAATTATAATACACAGCTTATATTATTTTAAATTTTTTCTTCTTTTGCCTGTTATCCTATATCCTAGCTTCCTTCAGTACCGTCGATCGGAACCCCTTCACGGGTGAAGGCCTCCTCCAGCTTTTTCCAACTGACTCTGTCTATGGCTCTCTTTCTCCATTCGTTTCCTGCTACCGCCGCTTCTATTTTGTTCTATCCACCTTTTTTTTGGGCGACCTCTTCTCCTTCCTCTTGGTCCTTTCCATACAGTTGTCTTTAAGGTTGAAAGTAGTAGTAGTATATAAATAATGTATTATTAATTATGGCCGTGATCAACTTGATGATAATTCAGATGTACCTGACTTTCGTCATGAAGCTCTTTTAGTACTGCAGAACGAAGTGCTGTATTGTAGGATATGAAGGCTAGTCTCTGTTGAGACTGGCTTGTGTTGTATTGCAAACCAGCGGCTATGACCGCTAGTCTCTGTTGAGACTGGCTAGTTCTGTAATGTAGACCAGCTACTATGACGGCTGGTCTTTGTTGAGACTGGCTAGTGCTGTATTGTAGACCAGCGGCTATGACGGCTAGTCTCTGTTGAGACTGGCTAGTTCTGTATTGTAGACCAGCGGCTATGACGGCTAGTCTCTGTGACTGAGACTGGCCATTTACGCAGAATAGCAACGTAGTGTGCGTAGAAGCAAGTGAAATTGCTTTTCTATCGCTTTATAACTCGGAGTATGTCAGACACGACTGGTGTAGTCATTCGGCAGCACGGGCTTAAGTTTTTTTTTCGGTCCGGGATTGAAACTTCACTTCGGTAGATCGTTTTTACAACTTTGTTAAAAAGGAACGCTATTACGCGTTTCAAGAACATATTTTAATACAAATATCTCTTTTTTATATAAATTTCACTGTTTTTTAGCCAATAAATAAATGTTTAAAAAGTATATAAGATATTCTGTATCGATTTTATAATTCTAATCCTACGTTGGGTCAAAGCAATCTAAAGAAAATTAAGTTCAAGAAATCTTTCAAGAAAATTTTATTGGAAAAGTATTGTTTATCCTGTTTCTCCATGGGGATCGCGTGTTCTAGGTCGCACTATAAATTTATTATAAAATCCCACAGCGTCCATCCTTTATAGATGTGAAACAAAAGCGCTAGAAAATTGCGAACTTGACCTCAACATTTTTTTAGAGAACAGGGGGCAAGAAATAAATATATACCTATATATATATGATATAACGTTAACATATTTGAAGAATATTTTAATATTTCTTTTACGTTTCGATAGATCTTCTTTTATGAATAGACGCGGAGATTTATTACCTATCTATTTTTAAGCAGTCCTGACTCCTGAGCGTAATTTGTTTTATTCATTACTAATTGACTATGGACTATAGAGTCTGCGCTGCGGAATTGATTTCGAACCAATGCTTCTTAGGGTCCTTCAAGAAAAGAGCGTACCTATTCTTAAAATGCCGGCCTTGCGAGCCCTCTCCCATTGAGTGTCGATGGACGGTATATCATAACAACAGGAGAGCCTCCAGTCCTTTTGCTCTCTATTAAAAAATTGAAGAGCTATATCCAAACAACTAAGTTATAAAACGCCGCCATTGTGGCGTACTGGTGAGGCGGGTAAACTGAAAATCCTATTTAAAAACAATCAGACATAACAGAAAGCTGTTTATCAAGCAAATAATATATGGAGAAGTAAAAGATTTTGTCGCACTCAAGATATCTTTGCCCTCATCTACTGTGTATAGACGATTTACTCGGAACCCAAGCGTTCTACGTCAAGCGCATTACCAAAGAAGGTTCAAGGAACTAGTTTGAAATGTACAAATCTATGACGCAGTTGTATCGATTGTCGACTCACAGATGTCTGAGGGAAAGAAGGCTTTAACTGCTGTTCATTTGGTTTAAAGTTCTATCTATCCATTGGGGAGTTTCAGATATATATGTTAAAGTCTTGGAGTCCAGGATTAAAGCGGGATCAGTCTTTTTTTCCCTGGAATCAAATACGACGCCTCCGTTTCATCTTGTCCGAAATTGGTACGCAATTTATTATTATATAACATTACTCGATTTTCTAAAGTCTACTTGGTTTTCATTAAATATATAAAGTAGAACGTACAGTTAGGAATTTCTTATGTTGCATATGTAAAATGTGGGTAGGTAATGAAGAGATTTTCACCGAATACCCACCGTTTTATTGCTCACGGTTGAGGCGATAAATTGTAATGATTGTGTTTTAAGGACCTCAATTACCCGTTCGGTAATAAATGAATTCAACATAATATGAGAAAAAGTAACATTGCAATTCATAAGTGGTAGTTTCATAAATTAAATGCAATAAAAACATCTAAAAATGGCAATAAATTGTCAAAATGTGATGAAATTAGGGCTGAATTCTGAATCAAACGAACATTTATCGTTCAAGTTGTATATAACGTTATTTGCGGTGTGGGATGCGCGGTGACATTTTCGCGCACCACGGCCCTAGATCGAAGGCCCTGGAAAGGCAGCACGCATGCGCGCCACCATTCCGCCAATGCCTTGGCCGTCCTCCCGCAGTCGCATCGCGCACCCGACGGCGACGCTATGCCGGCCTCAACTGCGACTTGACCTGAGCACCACGCTCTAAACGTTAGAAAACAACGCATCAACTCCACACCCTCGTCCGCGAGACCAGGGTAAGTTTTCACCTTTGCAGCAGAGGTTCCAGGGTAGGTGGCGCCACTGCGTGATGAGTCATCTCTGCGACGACGTTTTATGGCTGCCCCTTCGATCTTGTGTTTGCAGGCGGTGTTAGATGTGGGTTGCAGTGCTGATTACGTAAGTGGCGTGCATCGGCCGTGGCGGCCACTTTCAGTTGTGTGCAGTCGTTCGCGACCGTGGAGCGCTTTGAAAACAATCACTTCGCTCCTACATTTTGTGCTAAGCTGTGATTTCGTGAGATGTGCTGTGAAAGTGTTAATTGACAGTGTTTTTTGGATTTTGCTTTTATTGCGTCATAGGTAGGTGATGTTTTTGGTATATAAGTGGGACGAGTGCGTGCAACATTAAATAAAATCGATGATTTGTGACCTTTCCAAATGTCTGTTGTGAGTCGCCGGCGCATTTGGTTTAGTTGTCTGTCAGAGCGTAACGGATCGTAACGGCAAAAATTTTATAAACGTTCAACTAATATTAAATGCCAGTTTTTTAAACACGTAAACGCAAGTATTGATTTATTTAGTTCACAGTTACGTAAATTGTTGAACAAGACATTTATTGTTATCATTTATTATTAGTTTTAATTTATATTGTATTATGTACATTAATTTTTACAAATATTTTTTATTATTATTTCAAAAGCATCATGGAAAAATAAAAACTACCATAGCACAAAAAAGCAACGGGTGTATTCATCTTTTAAAACTTTATACAAATAAATAAAAACACAGCACACGTTGTTACACATAATTCTAACGCCATCTAGTGACAGAATGATATAATTAAAATATATTTATTATTCTCAAAACAGATTATTAGACGGCATGTTTATGTCGGAAAATAACAAATGGAAAGGGGAAAATTTTTTATTCGGGAATTTGGAAATGCAAAAGGTTCATATAATAGATCAAGTTGGAACACCATCTTGTAAGTAGGTCAAGGAGAATTGAATTTCTTCACGTCTTGTGAGCTTAACGCTGCTTGAGAATATATTGATTGAACTATGTACTAGAAATAAAAAAATGTCGATACAAATTTATTTGAAAATAGTAATGTTATTTAATTTACAATTATGTCGAATTAAATCTAAAATGTGTAAAACAATTTCATAGTTTCTATTAAAACATATAGTGTGCGGTTTCAAAATATGTAGGCTGAAAATCAAGCGAAAATCAAAAGCGTTTATTAATTTGATGACTATGGACCATTGCTAGTTTGAAATAAATATTATTACGACCAAACGATTTCAAACATTTTCTTTAGTAAGTTATGTTGAAACCTGTCTTCAAGACTATATAAAGACTATTGATTTGAAATAGCCATGTTTAGTCTTTTGTACACATAATATCTTTTTTTGCCAATTTTAATTATTATTTCTGTTCATCAAAAGCATATTCTGTTTTAAGATTAAATTACTTGCTTAAAATATGGGCTTTATTAAACACTAAAGTCTAGTCTTATTCATAAAAAATAAATGAGTAATTGCACAGTTTTAACTAAAGTATTCTTCTCTTTTAATCACAGTTACACAATTTTACAGAAAATGATGAAACACTACTTGAGAAGAGAGCGATTTAATCTTAGTGTTTATAAGTAAGAAAAAAATACGATATTCTTTATAATAATTGTAACATACATTTTGTCTCATTATACATGTGTCTTTTTAAGACATCCTGGAACATTACTATCTAGCCTAACTTCAGACTAATAAGTAATTTAAGTCTAACCTAATTTACTAATAAGGATATTTATTATATGAAAGTTCCAATAACACTACTTACAGCTTCTATTAAAGGGAAGATACTGTATTCTTGTGTTTTATTTTTTCACTCACTAAACTTTTACTTAGTTGTTAATACCCATGTAAAATCCAGTTCTCATATAAACTGTTGTTCCAGGCATATATCGGCACAAGTACCGATGCTGTAAGGCGCAGACGGTTAAATAAACAGCCGCCATGTCGTCTGTGAAGGTGGCGGTGCGGGTCCGCCCCTTCAACTCGCGAGAGATCGCGAGGGAGAGCAAATGTATCATAGAGATGTCCGGCAATACCACAGGTAAGAATATATATTCTATAGTACGAGATTCCATGAGTATGTCATTCTTGACATTACGACATTTATTTATACTTTATTATTATGCGAAAACATACATATAAAATAAAAGCAGGTGACAAAAGTTATAAGGCAACGGGCGGTCTTATCGCTAACAAGCGATTTCTTCCAGGCAACCCCAATGTGGAACAATAAAAAAGAAACACCTACAGTAGAGTACAAGAAGTGTATAAATAATTAACAACAACAAAAAACTTAAACTAACACAAAACTATAACTAAAATAAAATAAAGAAAAAATAACAATAATAATAAATAAAAATACATCTGTGTCTCTTCTCTTAGATTAGTCTATTTGACCTTACTACTAATCTGTATTACATATTATTAAATAAATATTATAAAAAGAAGTCCCTGGCTATGTCGGACGATTGTGTAATGGCTGAGGATTGCTTTATTCATTATGATTGTATATAAATTGATTGAATTAGAAATATTGTTGATCTGATCACTAACATTCCTTATAAAACTCCACGCGAAGCTGCGGAAGGTATGACGTAAGAAAGAATATTCAGTAGAAATAGCCACGTAGAAAAGTACAGTCAAAATCTGTTATAACGACATCGAAGGGACTACTCATATTTGATCGTAAAAACCGATAGTCGTAACAGCCGATGACGTTGTTATTAAGAAACTAATACAATATAGACCACAAGCCCATGAACAAAAAATACCTGTGAAATGACCCAACGTGAATTACGCTTAGAAGGCTGTTACTATATCTGAAAATAGCTCTGAGCACTATGCCGTCATTTCTGAGCGGTACATGTGAGTACGTGAGTGAATGGACTTTCTCATGTACAATGGGGGAATTTCGACTAATTATTAATGTACGGCTTTGTTATAAGTGTATAGATGATTAAAAATAAATGTCGAAAAACCTAGTGCCGTACAAAAGTGATGGTGCCGGAAGTCGGTGCAAATTTTTAATTCGACGACAGTTGCAGGAGCAATATAGGTCATTTATTACTGTACGGCATTTGTGTCATTCCTTTTGGACACATATACAGATACTTTACCCGTAAACGCCGTACATATTCCCAGCGGAGCGGTCGAAAGCCAAGGGTCGCAACATATGTCTGATTAGCATATAGGTGATGATGATATGAATCAACATAAAATTAAATGATCTTGAGAGTACTTCACAAATAGATAACATTTTCCAGCATGCCGTACATTTTTTGTGGAACACATAGGTGTATGGGGCAAATTACTTTTCTCAGAAAAGAGTCATTTTCCGGTGACTTTTATCTGTACGGCAATAACACAGGTTATTAATACTTTAGACAATCTTCAATAAAAGATAAATGCCGTACACTTTCGATAGTTCGCTACCACCGCCTACCAATACAGGGCGTCCCAAAGTTATGGGAAATGAAGGGAAAGTACCTTAAATATCGTAGATAGGGTATTTTACTAAAAGAAGACTTTATGTTATTTTTAAAAGTTATTAATTCTGCATTCAAAGATTTTTTTAAAATTACTTGCCTCGTCTAGGAATCAAACTGACTTAAATGTAAAAAAAACACCCCTACTTTTATGATGCCAATCGAAAGAATGGCCAAAAACTAATAACTCTTCTTAAGTAACATAGTATTTTAAAAGAAAGGAACAGCGTGAATATATCTTTTTAATCAAATTAAAAACATTATCGATCGTATTTGGCCTAAAAAAATCCCCTACGAGTCTGTTACTTTAGAAAAGTTATTAGGTTTTGGCCATTCTTTCGATTGGCATCATAAAAGTAGGGGTGTTTTTTTTAATTTAAGCCGGTTCGATTTCCAGACGAGGCAAGTAGTTTTAAAAAAATCTTTGAATGCAGAATTACTAACTTTTATAAATAACATAAAGTCTTCTTTTAGTAAAATACCCTATCTGCGATATTTAAGGTACTTTCCCTTCATGTCTCATAACTTTGGGACGCCCTGTATTATATATATTTTTGTTAAAAATATTTTTCCTTTACCTCTCTCTGCTGGTACGATAAGGCTGTAAATATACTTTACAGCCTTATGGTAGTATACTCAGATATGTACAGTTATTAATGACCTTAAGGGACACCTCAAACGTCGTCGAAGTTTTTATCAGCTGTAAAGAATAATCTGGAGTAAAATGTACGGCATCTGGTTTTTTTTGTTTATTTATATTTGTTACATATAAAATAACAATAATCTTTGAAAATATTACTCCCCATATTACTCTAGGAGCATTTGAAAAGTCATCTAAATTTCGGAAATTTCATATATTTTTTATCATAATATTTTTATTTGTTACCATTTATAATGAACGGCTATAATGTACAACGGTAATATTTAGTAACATTATGTAAAAAAACAAGTTGCCGTACATTATTCTCTGATCTTACAGCAGTAAGAACTTGGTTAATCCTGAAATTTCGATAAATATTTAATTACACAAATATTAACTATAATATTTGGACGGCATAATTATAAAACATTATTGTCCGTGTTAAATAATATTTTGAACATGTTGCCGTACATTTTACAATGACCTTAGGGTATATGGGTGTAGGGGTAGGGTTCCGACCCTTGGCTTTCGACCGCTCCGCTGGAAATATGTACGGCGTTTACGGGTAAAGTATCTGTATATGTGTCCAAAAGGAATGACACAAATGCCGTACAGTAATAAATGACCTATATTGCTCCTGCAACTGTCGTCGAATTAAAAATTTGCACCGACTTCCGGCACCATCACTTTTGTACGGCACTAGGTTTTTCGACATTTATTTTTAATCATCTATACACTTATAACAAAGCCGTACATTAATAATTAGTCGAAATTCCCCCATTGTACATGAGAAAGTCCATTCACTCACGTACTCACATGTACCGCTCAGAAATGACGGCATAGTGCTCAGAGCTATTTTCAGATATAGTAACAGCCTTCTAAGCGTAATTCAGGTTGGGTCATTTCACAGGTATTTTTTGTTCATGGGCTTGTGGTCTAATAGAATTCAACCGGGACCTTTGATTTTGGTCAATATAACCGGTATGTTGTTTTAAACGATGTCGTCGTAAACGGTTTTGACTGTACCTACTCTTAAGTAAGTAACTAAATCGTTCTATGCAAAATAAACTTTTATATGTATTGATACAGCCTGATAAAATCGTAGTAATTTTTTATATAAGAGATTTATGCTGTAAAAGTCCAAAAAAGCCATTACGACGCAAATAGCTAGCAAATGAATGTTTATGAGTGCCTTATTTAATTTATCAGTCCGTCTTTTTAAGTTAGCGGTGCGCCATAATGAAGAGTGGCATTTATTGCGCCGTAAAACCTTTTGAAGAGCCTTTGCGACTCTTAAGATATTGTACTTAAAGCTAATTTTAGAAATGTTTTATGTTGGAATATTGAAGAAAATACAGCGATTCTTATAGAATCCATGGCTTCTTCGTTAAGTTTTTAGTTGACGCTGTCATCTGATTAGAAATTTTCCAAGCATGTTCGTAAATACATGTTTGAAAGCTTTAATGGATAGAAAATAGGTAGAATATTGTTTTGGTCGGCTAATAATAATCCATAATATTAACTTTCAATAATAGCTAAACATTTATGTATGAACCTAATATATAAAACGGGGACTTAAGCACATAGTTACTGAGTAGCTTGACAGCCAGTGGACTGCGAGATGTGTATATAATAAGTGTCAGCAGTATCTGTGTAGTATATGTAGTGTGTGTATTAGCAAGCTGCATTTGAGAACTAGATATATGAGAGATATATGACTACCTAACAACCCTACCTATCCCTACGCCCTACAGTTATATGTATATATATATACTAAATACATATATAAATAAGTACGGGATGTCTGCTCTAAGACATCTAAGGTAACAAAGGGAGCCGGATTATGATCAGAGGTTCAAGGTAGTGGGATTTTCTCATAGCTTTCGGGCAGGCTCACCACGATAAATTAGGGGTTTGAAGCAGTCTTCGCCACTTTGAGACGAAACGAGAAATGAATTCCCATTCCTTTTACATTCATCAGGTCTCATTTCGTATTTCGTTGGAAGTGTAAATGATAATAAATATTAAGTCTAATAATTTAATTCTCAGTTTAGGTTATTTTATTGTTAATTATTATTTTTCAAGGATTATTTTTTATTACTGGTGAAATGGAAGCCATTTTCTATAGAAAACTAACTGGAATTTATTATTTTATTGTTACTTATATAATTAACACAAAATAATTAAGTATCTGAATGAATAATTAGTTATTATTAATCCAAGTTTTATAAATAAAGCCGCTTTAATCGCGTCGTTGGATAATTTATAAATATTGAGCGTGTGCATACATACATACTTCTGTGACTAATAATTGACGGGGTGACAGCGTATCTGGACGTGTATGATTCATTTTACATTTAAATTCTTATTCCCCATTAAAACAATGACTAATTCCCTGTTCATAAAACAATTAGCTAAATCGGAACACGCGCAGTTTTTCATAGTAAAGTAACCGACATAGATGTAAAAAGTCATCGGCGTGTGTCAGGCACAGAAGGCTGATCACCTATTTACCTATTAGAAGTGATCACGGAACCGATACAGAAATCTAAAGCGACAAAAACTATAGGACTACCTTTATTTAAAGTTCAATATATTTGTAATTTGTACTATGAGAAGTCACTAAATATAGTTCTCACTACATCAGGAGACCAAAATATTCTTATAATTTCTTATTAATAATATATTTTTATTGGTTATTAGGTTTTGGTATATACAGGCCTAAGTTCAAAATAAACCTTTTTTTAAGTGTGAGTATCATATGCACACATGATCAATAGAATGTTAACACAATAGACACATAGATAACGTCAACGTAAGTTGGAAGTCGAGTACTTACTCGATTATCTAATTAGATATAGGTTTAATTCGTTTGCCAATCTGTATAGACCAACAAGTGTAAATTAAATATATTTCCATGGAATTTTATGAAAGCATACCCCTGTTGCAAGTTATTTCTTTATGTACGTGACTACCGAAATAAATTCTAATTAATTGTATAACAATAATTTATTTAGTTACAATGATTAGTTGAGTTGCCTTGTAGAAATCGCCTAATAGAAATAATTTTCTCTGCCTTATTAATATATTATGCCTTAGATTTGATTTTTATGTTTATGGTTTAAAGCAGCTTTATTTCCAATCTCAAGATTGTTTCCTTGTTGACTCAAGAAGTTCATAACAATATACAGTTTTTATGTACATAGTTGTTATATTCATATTTTTTTCTTTCTCCAGTACCAATGATCGGAATCTCCTCCGGTTTATGGTTTACTTTAATATTATAAAATAATGCAGAATATATTCGAATTGAACCCGTCTGTGGACTTATGGTTACCATAATTCTTTGTATTGCGTGTATGTCGGTAATACAAGTTTGTTTATAGCAACCGAGATTATCTTTTCAAGTATCAATGTCACAGGTAATCGTTGTTACAATCGGTTACAATGGGAAATCAATAGTTTTCCATTTTCAGGGCGTTTTCGTATATAACTGTACTTTAAAGGTATATTTTACTTAACATGTAATACACGAAATTGGCGATTGAATTGAATGAATTTTCAACGATTCTATGCTAAACTAACCTAGAGTTGTATCTATGAATACTGAAACGGAAACATATTGTTGTTGTATAACATAAAAACCAATGATTTAAAAATTTCTTTCATATGAGTACAATTGCTTAATATAAAGACTGAATTTTATTAAATTCCCTTCCGGGCATTGAGCAGTGGTCTAGTGGCTTCTGTGTGAGATTCTTATCTTTGTGGTGGTAGGTTTGAATCGTGAAAGTACGGTAAAGGAAAACAACATGAAACATGCTTTTGAAAATGTCGACGGTGTTTGTCTGACACATATGGCTGATCATTTGCCTAAAAACAAACGAAACGGATACAGAAATCTGAGACCTTAACAACATTGTGCCTGTACGGTTCCTGGATCATGGGGTGCTTTAAATAATAGAAGGTTTTTGTTTTACCCTATACTAACCACTCGCGTATAACAATAGAATATGAGCGAAATAATGAAATGTTGGTTGCTATTTAACGAATGAATGCAATTTAACAGTCAAAGAGAGTGCCTACGTCTGGCTATGCTCTCGGGGTGTAACTCCCATGATTTAGTTAATTGCTCTGAAACGAATGAAAAGACTGCAAAGTAACAGTCGAAGAGAATGCCTGCGTCTGGCTATACTGTCGGGGCGTGACTCCGACAATTTAAGAAATCGTCACGCTTATAAGTGATCAAAATGTAAAGCCATGGCACGTACATAGAAAATCATCACGCTTATAAAACTAAAAAAGCCTGGGTGAGTAAAATGTACAGCCTTAACTAAAAAACGTACAGTGCCACTGGTTTTTTTCTCGTCTATATTTCACGAACGCACTACCCGAGGGTAAAGCATCGCTTAACTACTTTGTTACCACTATTCCGTGATACATAATTTCATTTACGTAGCTAACAGCTAGCATACATGCGATTTAAAACACATAATTTGAGTAAACATTTTCATTTCGTCAAATCTAGGACAGGAATTAGTGTGGAACTGCACTTCTTAGTTGCATTCATTAAAAACATTTTAATTAAATAGTTTTACTTCGATAACGAGATCATGAAATGTATAAGCTGTAACACTTAAATATGTTTTTGAATATATGAAAATATGTTTTTTTGTATTTTATTTCTTCATCAGTCTTGATTCATCGTTACAGTTTGATATTAAGATTTTGTTTCACATTCACTTTGGATTTATTTTTTGGAATACCTAGTACTACTAGTTACTAAAATATAAAAGATTGTATTTTTTTCAATTTAAAGCCAGGAACATTGGACAACAATTTAAAGCCTGGATCATGTATTTGCACCACATTTCACAAATAAACAACAAGTTAACATAAGATAATCCAAGTTCACTTTCACAAAAGCTTGGCCGAGCTTTCAGATTCTAGGCCATGACGTCATTACGTGCGTCAAGCTTAATTGTTAATATGCATATTCTTAAAACATTGACGTCACTTGTGAAAGAATATATTGTTTTGATTAGAAATTTAATTTATAGTTCAGATACAATACAACTTCATAGTCAATACAACAACTTGAACACTTAAATAGCATTGTTATTAAAATTGGATATTTTCGAATTATTGACGTGTTGTGATTAAAATAAATTTACTTTAATTATTTTGGATTAAACAAGATTTTAAGCTGTGTCCTGTTGACAGTCTTACTTCTTTAGTGTTTGAGGTACACCAAATGAAAACCGAAATAGAATTCACTGTCTTTATTGTCCTCTGACTTATACCCCAGCTTTCAAAACGCCAGTGACGCTATTTACAAGAGTGCACTTAGATTGATTTAGTTCTTATGAATAGGGGAATTTACTTAATTTACCATTACAGATAATTTAATAAACGACTCTTAGTACGGCTGTATAATGCTTATAAATGTCAGTAATGTAAGGATTTGGAGCTTCACGGTTGTCCCTAAGGAGCGATTTGGTTGAGATTAATAACACGTGAACAAATGGAACGATCCATGAAATTCACTGCATTTTCTGATAATTGGCTTAATCGTATTATTCATTGTGTTTGCCTAGATGTTCAGAATTTGCTGATAGAATCTTTTAAAGGGTTTTTTCAAATTACACGAACTTAAGGCCCTGTCTTTGCACTGGACTTCTGGACTGGGCGCAATAGGGGGCTGGAGCACTGAGCCGCGCCGCGACAATGTAAAACATTAAATTCATGTAGTTTAATAATTTTTTTTTCTGAAATGGATTACTTGGCTTGCTATAAAATATATCGTGTAAGTTACAAAATCATGTTCGATATAAATTTTTGTCATAAATTGAATTCAAAGTGTCAAAAATTGGCTATAATGTTTGGATTTTTTTCTATTAAGCGAAGTTATTTAAATCGTGTATCGATCATTCAAAATGGATACATAAACTCCTCAACTCCAACATATATTTTTTCCATTCTCCCTACTTCAAGAAATGATGACGAAAAATGGAAAGAAACAATGTACTTTTTTGGAGTTTGGTGAGCCGTGAGATAGGTTATCCAAATACTGGCAATATTATTTTTAGATCATGTGGCATGGGGTTTATATCTGAAAGGTTATATGGTAGCTTAACGTGAATTAGTGATAATAAGCAAGATATACTTTGTTTTGGACGGGGGATATTAGCTCTAGAAAAAACATTGCAAAACGTAAAAAAACTATATATACTTTTATTGCATTTAGTATCGTAATTTATTTTAGAAATATTCGGCACCTTAAGCGTCCTTTAGCTTTGACTTTAATAATATTAAATATATCCATAGCTTATCAAAAAGTATATTAGAAGGCGCTATAAACTTTGACATAAAACTAACCATAAACTAAAGCTCTAATGCGAAACGTGTCTGTGGTCACCGCTTGTGGTTTAAAAGTTTACGACATTCTGAATTTTATTTCCTCATCCATATTGTAGAGCAAAGAGCACTTCCGAAACTAAAGCTTACTTATGGAACACTATTTATTTTATTATTTTTATTGGAAATGTTGTAAAAGTCTAAAACTTTTACTTCTTGTGTTAGATGTTAGTAATAGACTTCTATAATAATAAAATAAATACAAAGCATGGATTCAACTAATAAAGATGAATTTGGAATAAGCTTTCATTTGATTTCATTCATTTTATATATTATTGTTTAAATCACCTTGGACAGTGTCTAACGTTGAAGCAGAATACGGATTTTCGCATCACCTCGATGTCTATAGTTCCAGACCTGAGCGTTTAAGGTACCTTTTGATCAGCTTTTGGACAAAGCAGTCCTCGACTCTTTAAGTCATTTAACAGACGAGTAAAAGTATTTTTTAATGCCCTTTTACCATAGAACCAACTGTCCATCGAAGTATTTCCAAATCTTTGAATCGGCACCGCATCCACGAGATATCTAGTATATACTTGATCTTATACCAAATGCAATTTACTTGTTATATTTTTTTTAATCAATTAAATTAAAATGCTTGCGTAACTTCCCAACATGAGCTTAAACGGAGCGAGTGTAAACGCGCGTATATTTCTTCATTTTAATTAGAACGCTAAAAGAAACTGTGACCTGGGAAGTGAGGTTGGAGCGCAAAGTGAATTATCCTTTTGTTATAAAAACGGTAGCCATTCGTATAATAAGGAAAAGGATTCGACTAATTAGTTGCTTGCTATTCAATGGACTGGATAATTTTATTGCTTGGATTTCATCTTTTGATGTTGAAACTCAGCCTATATTTTAAATTTTATCCTTAAACGTAACAAATACAGTTATTTGAAATGCGTTTCATTTTTAATTCAACAAAGTATTTGTTAGTTTTTTTATTAAAATCTAATTAAAATTAGCAAATAATCGTTACTGGCTGTATCGTCAAAGACTCTGTCTCTTTATATATATTATATAAAAAATATTACAATTTAATATATTATATTGTTTATTAAAACTTAAACATAACAATCCAATTTACAGTATTTAAAATTAACCTACATTTATTTTATTTATTTATACTAAATTAAAAAATATTCAAACAAATTTTAAAAGTTTGGTCCCTGGGGTATACCTTTCTCGCTGTATTGCGATATGTACTTATTCCCTGAGGTCACCATTACTATCTACTAGGCGCCAACTTAAATCTTTAATAAGCGCCTGTGCACTTGAACCCAACGACCCAAGAGTCTCGACTCCAAAGGGAACAAAATGGAAGTTGGAGGAAAGACACTTATATTTGAGCCGTTTATTATAATACGATACAATACAAATCTTACATTATGGAAGTTTTCATACGTATCTGTTTTAAAATATTCTATAGCCTAATAATAATGTAGGATTGTAATAGCTTCAAACTAATAAAAATATCGTTGTTTGAATCAGCTTTCTTCCGTATATAATTCCTGTTTACATATAGGTCTTAAAATAAAAGAATTCTGAGCTTAAAAGTTTAACTGCTCGTTATTTTTGCCATAAAAATATGTTGGAACATGCATTTAGCAAAGTACGTGAAAGGCAGCACTCGTAAAACATACTCTTGAGTATAAAGTATAACAGGAATTCATGTAGTGCCGTTTCACTGCACTCAAGGGAACCGCGTTTCTAATACTTGTTTTATTATGTTAATATGAATAACGAGCAAATTCCGTTGCGTTTAAGGACATATTATTCTGCCTATATGACTTTTTAGGTCTGGGCCGTGATCATTTCTCAATCTAATAGGCAAATAGGTGATCGGCCTACTGTGCACACGGTGTCGACTTTTTGGGTCTATGGCAAGCTGGTTTCCTCACGAAGTTTTCTTTCGTCGTTCGAACGAATGCGCATACAAAGAAAGTACATTGGTGCAAAGTCGGGGATTGAACCTACAACCTCAGGGATGAGAGTCGCACGCTGAAGCCGCTAGGCCAAAACTGCTCTCAATCAATAAATAAATGAAACTATTTTATATGTATTTAATACTTAATAATATGTACATGATAAGTCTTTCTTTTTGTATTGTGTCATCTAATTAAATATTATTCTTAGTAAAATCTATAACGGAAGTTGATACCGTGGAATATTCGCTACGAGTAATTATTTCTGCTAATTACGTACATCACATGGCGCCTAACTGTGTGTGTTGATTGGAATCAGCGGAAAATTTTACTTCGGAACAGTTATACTGCACTACTTTTTAGTATATTATTCAATTATTAATTAATATTAATAATAATTATTAATAATAATAATAATTATTTATTATTTTATTATACGTAGTCGGTCCCAAAGTTCTGTCATAAATGGAAATAATGATAAAAACAAAAGTACTGATCAGTTTGTAATGAGTGATATATCAATTCTTAGTACATTAATTAAGGAATAAAAAAAGCATAAAAATATTCGAAATAACCTCCCTCATTTTTAATACAGGCCCTTAAGCGTCGCGGCCAGTCGTCTATCGCAGCACGCACCATATTCGTGTCGATTTCAGTCACTGGTTTTTTTAAAGATGACTTCAGATTCTCCAAATTTTCATGAGGTTTATCACAGACCTTCCTCTCTAAGCCCTGTCATAATTTCTGGTCCAAAGGATTAAGGTCCGGACTGGAGGAAGGCCAATCCTCATGTCTAATTAAGACGATGTTTTGACGCTCAAACCAGGCTTTAGTGGTCTTGGCTTTGTATGCAGACGCAGAGTCCTGCTGGAACACGAAGTGATGTCCCGCAAATAGGGTGCTGGACATGTCTTTGACAAGGCGATACAAAACCGTCTCTTGGTACACTGTAGCACTGGTTTTGACCCCCTTTTCGAAAAAATTAACCTCAGTTAGCCCGTAATAGGACACTCCCAACCAAACCATTACTGATGATGGATGATGTCCCTTGGAACTTTATTTTCAGCTTCTTCAGAACTCCTAGCGTACACTGTATAATTCTGTTTATTGTACTTCTCTTCAATATCGAAAAATTTTTCGTCCGTAAAGAGGATATCACGGTGTCGGTTTTTCGCGTACCGCTTAAACAACACCCGCGATCTCTTAAGCCTTATTGCTTTTAGACGAGCATTAAGTAAGTGCCCACTCTTTTTTGTATGCTCGTAGACCAAGATCTTCATTTAAAACCTTTTTTACTGTTTTCCTACTGACACCCATCTGCAAATCCATCAACTTCTGTTTTCGGACAGGATTTCTTACTATCCGCGCCTTGATAGCTTTGATTACTGCTGGTGTTCTTGCGGAGCGTGGCCAGCCAGTTCTTTTCTTGTCCTCAACACTGGAGACTTCAAGGTACCTATCAATAGTACCGTACACAAACCTAAGCGTTATATTCAAATTTTTGAGCAACTTGAAAATGGTACTCGGCGAGTGTCCACAGCGGTGCAACGCAATAACAACTATTCGGTTTACTTTCAATGTCCACTCCATCGTGAAAAATTACGGAAAGTTATTGTTTTTTGTTTTAAAACAATAATCAAACATTCCAAAATAGAATGCAATAATTTTTTTATAAAATCCTGCTCGAAATGTAGAAATAATGTGCTAGTGACAGAACTTTGGGACCAACTACGTATTTTAAATTCAATTTCATAACTAGGTATGTCTCATAACCTTTCAACTAAGTAACAATAGGTCTTTGTGAAAAAGCATTGCTAAATTTCTTTGAAAAAATAATTAAAACTCCTTTATTTGTTTAAAAGGTACCTACTACAAATGTCATTATGGTCATTCAAAATTCTTGGCATAGCTGCTAACGCATCGTCACGCATATTCTATTTCTTTTTACTTGTAGATTGTCTTATTCCCATCTCGCTCGCGCACGCTCGGCGCCCATACTGATAATTTTGTGTCACGGTGCGCGCGCATCGTAAAATTTCACTCTCATAAATTTTTCATAACGCGTCTAAAGAAGAATAACTTCAAAAAGAATAGTATGACAGAAGATTGAAAGCCTGATGCCAGTCAATGGAAATTGGATATAAATTAAAAGTTTAATAAGATTAGACGGAAATCGAAATGTGGATCTCGTTATACGATACCAGCTTTGGCGGCTTTAGTGTGAACACTTCTTTGGATAAATGTGTAAAGAAATTCGTTACACAGCGACTTTCTTATATGTCAGTATAAGAGATTTCTTTGAAAGCGTCTGGGAAAAGCTCGGTCGATACGACGAGACAAGAAACGGTTGAATTAACAAAACCCACTCATCGCGGAGCGTATGTACGTAACGAAACTTAACTGTCAAGAGCCCGTAGAATGCGTAATGAAACATCAAACCTAATTTTACGGATGTTTTGTGCTTTTAAACGTTTTACTGAAGCTTATAAAGTTCTAGCGTTCAGTTCAGCCTAGATATTTATTTTTTAAATATGTATGTGACTTGGTAACTTTGTAGATATTGATGTCTTATATAAAACTGTAGTACCATTTGGTTTATCGTCAATAGTTTCCGCAGCGTACGCGATATTTATATGTATTTTTTTACATCTATAAAAAGAAAGTATTCCAAAGCCTAATAATAAAGTAGGATTCTAATGGTTTCTAATTGGTCCAATAGTTATGGCGTCTATTTAATGCAAAAAAAAACGGTCAAATCTTTCTGTTTATAATAGTATTATTAATTAAAAACATTTTATATTTTATACTGAAATATTTTTTTAATTTTGGGTTTGTGTTTTGTGTATTCTTGTACATATATTTCTGTTTGTTTTTGTAGACAAACTAAAAAGCAATAATGCAATATAAATATATTTATATATTTTAAAAAACCAATTTGATTTAATTTTCTTTTTATTACCTTTTAATTATTTTTATTATTACTATGTTGGTTAAGAAAATTGCAAATACTAAAATAAATATTTGTTTGTTATGATACTAGTCAACATATATTTTACAATTAAGATTGAGACAATTATTCAATTGTGATTTAGTATATATGTGAACTATGTTCTAACTACGTGGCAATTAATTTTGTCACGTACAAAGTATAAAATTATACAAGAGAGATAAAAAAAAGGGTGCGTGTACTTATGTACGCGCGTAAGAAGTTATACTTCTTTGGCATTATTAAAAATAGTTTTTGATTGCATGCAAATAATTAATTACAATTAAATAATCAAAGACTGGAAAAGGAGTCATTAAAGTCAATAAAGTTCAGTTTACATTTGAAAAATTAATTAAATAAATATTTATTATTATTCTCTTATATTAAACAAATAAAACACTATTTATCTTTAAAACATTTTTATTTCATTATACTATTTATTTTTAAGTGACTCTAATGTCTTCATCAGAATTTCGGTTTGTAATTTTAAATTAATCATTACTTGGTTGTGCATCTACGAGGCTTCTCCAAAACTACTTGCTTTCTGCAACAAATAAGAGAATATTAATTTAAGCTCTGTCCATGCAAAACTTAAAATTTTTTATAATTCATATTATAAATTTTTTAACACATTTATATTAATATAATTATATAAATGTGTTAATAATATAATTTGTAGCACATGCTACAGACCTGGATAGCAACTTTCTTTTATTCTATTTAGAGATAGAGATAATTTAAATATAATACCGGTGTCTTCCTTGTAGGTTTCTTTGGAGTTGTTTGGGGATTCTTGTTGTTCAGTTCGACATGATTTTCTTTAACCTTTCTTTAATCCTACAAAATAATGAAATTGTTAAGTTATGTTGTCACTGTTGTGCACACCTTTGTTTGGCTTTTTTAGTATTCAAGTTATGTCAAAACTGATTTATTACCTTGTCATTGTTGGCTTTATTTGCTTTTGGGATATCAATTGTTTCCAAAATGATTTTATTTGTAATAACCTGAAATATATAAATAACATCTATTAATTTAAGTATCATGGTGAGTGGTTCGCACTCAGGTATTAAGGTGTATTATACCCACTGTCCATTATAAGTGGGAATGGGCTCACTTCTGGCAGGACAGAGTTTCGGTACTACAAGTGCAACATGGATGTTTTGAGGTATTACAATATCTCTAACTACCCTGTAGGGGAATAAAGTAATGTTGTAAGCATATGCCTATGCTTGAAAGGTTGAACCTTGAACATCACCATACATCATATTTATAATTAACATTCCTACCTCGACACCATCACAATCAAATTCATTGAAATCTACTTCAAACCATTGTGTCTCGAGAAGGTGATGGTGGCTTTGTTCCACCTCCAGTTTTTGATGTTTCACGGCGATAAGATGACAACTCTTTTTTTGTATTCAATTTAGTGCACTTCCACTGATTCATCAATTGTTTTTGTCTCTTGTCCTTATATTTGCTAGATTAAATCTGATGTTTTGATTAAATAATGTGGTCATTTTTTTTGAGATGCAGGTACTTATTAAAATGTTTACTTCTCTGTTATATCGCTCCAAGCCTTCATTTTCTCCTTATTAGTATTCGTGCTTAAATCTTTGTTCTCAATTATTGATATATAGGGTCGTAGAATATTTCTAAAAAGTTGCTGTAACAAACGCAATAAACAAAAGCAATGAATAATGGTTCATGTTTCAGTTTTAATCAACAATAATACTCGATAATACATACGGATAGTTAACCTCAATTGTATTGAAGCACTCAGGAAGGTTAGCACAGTTTTTTCACAAATATTTTATATTATTTCACAAATATTTTGTATAATGAAAATAACTAGGTATATAATTATTAATTTTAAACAATAATTAAAACTCCTATATTTGTTTAAAAGGTAAATGTCATTGTCAGATGTCAATTGTCATGGTCATTCAAAATTCTTGTTAAGCTGCTAAGCTAGAATATGCGTGAAGTTAGCTTCACGCATATTCTATTTCTTTTACTTGTAGTTTGTCTTATTCCCATCTCGCTCGCGCACGCTATATCACACTGCCAATTTTGTGTCATAGGTGCGCGCGCAATCGTAAAATTTCACTCTCATCAATTTTTCATAACGCGCCTAAAGAAGTACAACTTCAAAAATTATATAGCTAATCATAACTTAATGAATTATTAAACTTATACTGATAATAAACTTCCAATGAAAAATGTAATAGTTTAATATAATTTTTAACAATGGGTTCTTTGTTGCAGTAATCGTGAACCCAAAGGTTCCGCCGGGTTCCAAGGAGAGCGCAAAAAGTTTCAACTTTGATTTCTCGTATTGGTCGCATAACGTAAGTATTTTAGAAAATAAGTACCTTTTTCGCCGCTTGTTCTTTACATCCGCCATTTTGTTTTCAATAAATGCCTCTCCTGAACAGCGGAAATTGACATAATTCATGTTATATATGAGATAAATATGGTATGTATAGATATATATATGAGGAAGTTACTTCTTCGTTTTCAGTATAGATAGAGAAATAAGGTCAAATATTTCAAAGCTATTTGAGATTTAAGTTTATTAATAACTGCCCCCGCGAACTTCGTTTTGCCTTAATATGATTTTTTTTAATACACTATTTGCTTTTCCGAATTAAAACTGGTCTTGTTTTTCCGTGATTTTTTTCTAATTTTTCTCCGTAAAATCCTTCCTCAGAGTTCAAGGAATAATTAAAAAAAAATACTCGATTTGGTCCAGCCGCCTTCGAGTTTTGAGCTTAGTAACATATTTTTAGCGATTCATTTTTCTTTATAGCTAACTCAATTTATCCAATCTGTGAAATTGACTTTGCGTTGGTGAACAAAGAAATGTTGTAGTAACGATTCGTTTAAAATATAAGAGAAAATTGCTTCTATAAAAACTTCGCTATTAAGAAATACATCAGACTCCTAGACGTCTAGGGGTGGGTGGAATCAATAATCTCCACGACTCGAGTTCCCTCAGCAAATGGCGTCCAGAAAACTTAATTGTGCTGCGTCATGTTGTTTTTCCATTAAATAAATCTTGTTTTTGCATACTCGGAGATGTGTTATCCAACGACCTAATACCTATATTGTTGATTGTCTTTTGTTTTTGAACGTAGCTTTTGTTTTAAATTTTAAATTTATAGCACATAAATTTTTTAGATCTTGTGTTGCCCCAATTGTGGCAGACATGTTTCTGTGTTTGATTAATAGGTCCACTTTACCCTCTATGTCTTAGTTACTCGACATAATGACCAAATATATAATTTACGACCTACCACAATGTGATACTACTGGTGGCTGTTATATACAAACCATCTGTCTTAATCATGGAGAACGTTTATAATAAATTAATTGAATCGAGCATTGTTGGCCTAGTGGCTTCAGCGTGCGACTCTCATACCTCAGGTCGTAGGTTCGATCCCCGGCTGTGCACCAATGGACTTGCTTTCTATGTGCGCATTTAATATTTTCTCGAACGGTGAAGGAAAACATCGTGAGGGAACCGACATATCTTAGACCCAAAAAGTCGACGGCGTGTGTCAGGCACTGGAGGCTGATCACCTACTTGCCTATTATATTTAAAAAATGATCTTGAAACAGATTCAGAAATCTGAGAACAAGACCTAAAAGAGGTTGTAGCGCCACTGATTTATTTTTTTAATTAAATCGGGCATTATTAAGCTCTATATTGTATAAACGCGAATAAAATGAAAAATGTTTGCCGAATGAATTAAAAATTATGTAATAAATTCGTGTTAAAATACATTTCAGATGACAAAGAAAAAGTGTCCATTGTTAGATGGGTTTTGACATAACGGCCATATTGGATTTAAGTTTATCAAACGGATTACGGGATTAGTTATCTATGGTGTGAGGGTCGTGTTGTTTTCATTTGTTTTTTAAGGTTTCCTTTGACGGTAAATGACAGCTTGAGTTTTTACGCTCAAATTAATATTACATTTAATTTTTTTGTGTCAAGTACTAGAAATAATCTCGCCACATTTCAATTATTAGGATTTTCTACCATAGTGGCCTGGTTGAATCTCCAGCTCCTATTTTGGGCTTTTGCTTCCAGTCCCATGGGTCTATTTCACATTTTGTTACTATTATACCTTTTTGGAAAACATAGCTGGAATGAAAACTCAACCGGGGGAAAACTCATCCCCATGATTAGGCAGATAACCTGATCGTGATGGCTTAAAACGTTCTATTTCAACGCAATTTGTGGTTGTCAAGTTGGTGATTGTCAAATTGGTTCCTTAGATCCCCTTTGCGGTAGTAAAACCCAGGTTTACCCGTAGCATTGCTACACGACGGTAAAATGAGTAAAGCTTTCAAATAGACAATTTGAACCCTCTTCAACAAACCACAGACCACGATGCCATTTGATAATTAATTTCACTCTCCTCTCCCTCGATTGTCTGTGGTTGCGGAAATAGCGGCAAGATTGACCTGTTTAAATTTTAATTACGATTTCGATTTCACAGTATTGGAAAGTGATTAGTTTTAGATCACTGAGAACTAAACGAAATTGGGTATTGGCAAATGTCTGGTGTGCTCAAAAATAATGTGTAATTTGTTTGTAAATATTAAAGAGAGTAAATAGAAACAAGGTTATATACTTTATAGTATGATTGTTTTCTTCTACGATAGTATATTAATCAATCAAGCAGTTTTTGGAACGATTCATTTCAATTCGCTGAATCGATTTATAAAGTTTTTTTCACCATTAGAATTAGAATGGTACGTTATTCCAGACTAACATCTAGGCTATTTTTAATTATCTAAATATTTTAAAACTATGTCTAATTGCACTTGAAAACATTTCAATTGTCGATTAAAAATATAAATAAACTGTAGGCTGCAAATTATCCTTGGTGCCAGACTAAAGTACTTTTTGCCTATTTACGCTGTATTGCAAAGAGAACAGTTCTTTAGTTAACACGGTGCATTAGGGGCTATTTATCTTTTATTATAATAACAATAATAGTCTTTACTGCTGTAAAATACTTATCCTAGTACTTTAAAATGTGAAGTACTATGAACACTTTTAAATCAATCGGCAAGCCGGTTAATTTCTGTTTTACAGTTGTCCTTGGACAAAGGACTTCTCTAAGCTTCCACTCTTCTCGGTGTCTAGCTTTACGCTGCTCTACTTATATCATCTCCCCATCTTTTTATCTGTCTTCCTCGTTTTCTCTGTCATAGTGAGGAACCCATTCCGTTGCTTTTTTCGTATCTTTGTCTTCTCTCATAATGTGTCCTGTAAATTTCGATTTCAATCTTTTACTAGAAGTAACAGCATTTCTATACTTGGTCATGTCTTGTCTTCTTCTAGTTGTACTCTATCTTTCAATTTCAGACCAAGAACACTCTTATCGTTTATTCAAAAATAATACAAATAAAAGCCGTATGAAGGCGAACCGGCCGACGGTATATAAGATTCGTGCTTAATGATTCATGACATTACCACCAAGCTGTTCTGGTATCAAAAATGTTTATTCAAACAAGATGTATACGTATGTTTAGAAATGCGATTAGCATTCGTAATTAATTATGCATATTTATTTAAATTTATACGACTCGACTAATACAATAACAGAATGCAGTAATTTTATGAAAATGAAATTCAAGTTTAATTTCCTCCATTAATTTTAAAATTAATATTATTCGATTAATGTTTAGATTTTTAATTTTTATATTTTTAATTAAAACTCAAAATAACTTTATTCATATAGGTAAACAAGTATACTTATGAACGTCAGAAAAGAAGTTGAAATGATTGTAAATTTTTATTTACTACCAGTTCGCAAGTCAAGGGCGTAAAGCGGGTAAGAAAAACTGGCAAGAAACTCTTCGCCACTCATTTTAATCGCTAAGTTTTGAGTCAAGTCATTAAAGGGGATTTAAATGTTTTCTGTGGCAGTAAAATAATAGAACGATCCTTAAGGATCAGTATTAATACGGATTAGAAATCTCAAGTTTTATTTAGCTATAATATACTGAAGTTTTTATTTGTCTAGTGCCACAAATGTCGACTTATATTTGAAAAACTACGGTTTGTACTAATTTGCCTAATAATTAGTCCCGTAATGGTGTAACAGACATTTCGTCTCTTAAAATCTGTCGGACCTGTAACACCTACATTCTACCGTTACTAGTTACCTTCGGGCCAGTTACTTAGACTGGTCGAGGATCCTCCCTTGAGGTCGAAGGGACTGTTCAATATCAATCTTCCACAAACCTTTTTGAAGGAGTAAAACGAGATTAATAATGTGGACTGTCATCATGATAATTCTTCGCAAGGTTGCTGCATCACTACTTTGAATTCCTGTCAGTTGGAATTTCTTTTTTCTTGCATTTTGTTGTCTATGTATGTGGATTTATATTAATACTAAACAATTTGTTTAATATGAAAAATTTTTGTTCTAGCCAAGTGATCCCGACTTCTCCGACCAAGTGATGGTCTACAAGGATATCGGGGAAGAGATGCTGCAGCATTCTTTTGATGGTAAGAGCTTGATCTTGATGTAATATTAACCATCTGTGACATGCCGTCGACTTTTAGGTCTAATGCATGTCGGTTTTCTCACGATATTTTGCTCTACCGTAAACGTATTTAATGCGCACGTAGAGAGAAAAGTATATTCTTGCAGGGCCGTGAATCGATCGATCAAGCCGCTAGAACATTTCTCTAAGTTCATGAACATACTTTTTCGGGACTCGGAAGTCTTCATCGTGATTGTAGAATGATAACCTCATATGTTAAAAATTTATTTTGTATTCCTAGACTCTTATGTCATTTAACTGGTATAATCATGAAGTGAGGACTTAATTATGTTATTAATAAATAAGTCTTTTTTACCATCAAAAACTATGGACAAAAGCACATAATAATATTTTAACGAACATTGACGAAATGTAAAAATCTTCGTTTCCTGTAATGATTGGTTCTCTGGACATACGAGGTTATCATTCTACAGCGACGATATGTAATACTTGTTTATTGTGACATGTTCTAATATAATATTTATAGATTTAATGATTTAAATATCTATTAAATTATGTAATTCATGAAGAGTTCAATTAAAGATAGCTGTTTGGAAACCCGAAATTTTCAAACAACAAACTTACACAAAAGCAGAGTAAAAAAAATTTTACGTTAATACAATTTTTGTATATAAGGATAATTGTTTTCAGGCTACAATATATGCATATTCGCATACGGCCAGACGGGGGCGGGGAAGTCGTACACAATGATGGGCCGTGGTGAGGACGGACAAGAGGGCATTATCCCTCAGATATGCAAAGATCTCTTCCGGCGAATAAGGCAGACTACTTCAGAGGACCTCACTTATTCGGTAATGTCCCTTTTACTATCTATTATTATGCTTGATACAATAAAAAGCTCCATGGTATCTGTATCCGGTGATGACGCGCGTTAATTCGGTTCTATAGCCTTCCCTAACTTTTAATTTTACAATTAATAATACAAACTTTCAGTTTTAGTATATTGTTATTGATGACCATCTGGTTTTTCAGCTTTGCAAAAAGACTTAACGTAAGACAACGCGTGAAAATGTTACGCATTTGAATGTAAACTTCATGTACTCGAATTTGTGATCACAATATATTTGTGATATAACGATTTTTTTGGTCTTAGATTATAAGCGTACTAGCGAGTTTAAAGCAGTTATTCATAAACTAACTAGTCTGTGATTTTTTATTGGTATGAAAAAATCATTCCGATTTATACGCATTCGTTATAAGCCTGAACCAAAAGCACAAACATGAATAGGCTTAACTGTAAAAGCTCTACGACTTTTCACTACTTACTACTAATGATTTCGTGGCGCGTAGCTTTGCTAATTGCGTAGCGTGTGCTACGCGCCTACGGCGTGGCATGGTGATGTAATACTGTTTCCTACTTACAAGCTTTTCAGTACGGCTATTCACAACTTGATGTGGCCATGTTGCCTCATCAATAGGGCTCCCAGGAGGTTCTTAGCTATTTATATAGACCTGGTTGAGTTCTTGAATATGTGTTTCACCTTCCAGACTTTTTTTCATTTCTTTTTGTTAGAATAATTATCAATTAATCTACACTCACATTTTTAAAGTAAAACTATTTGTACATATATTAATCAAGTGGGTTTCTCATTAGGTGGAGGTCTCATACATGGAGATATACTGTGAGCGGGTACGCGATCTATTGAACCCGAAAAACAAAGGGAACCTTCGGGTTCGTGAGCACCCAGCACTGGGGCCCTATGTAGAAGATCTCAGCAAATTAGCTGTCATGTCCTATCAAGACATTTACGACCTCATAGATGAAGGAAATAAGGCCAGGTAAGAAGGCTTTAGCCTCTGTGCAATCTTTTCTTTCATACATCTCATGATTTAAATTAAAAAAAAAAAACTTTTATCTTCTACTGCGTTTTTCATTTGCATTTATTGTCGTGTTAAAATCGTTACCAATAAATTTTTTACCTAAATTTTTCCAGGTTAGATTATTGTTACAGATCGAAGAACTGTTTAACTGAAAACAAACTCTTTAAACTTAGTCTACAGTATAAAAAAAAATCTTGTTTTTTTAGGAGACTCTATGATATTCGTAATCGTACTGTAAGCTATAAACACTTACAAGTGATACATAAAAAAAAAATTTTGGACGTAAGAACATAAGTATGCGTTTCCTTTGGAAGGCAATGCAAGCAATACAAAGAAGTTAAAGCTGTTTATACTATAAACATGAATTTAAATGTATGAGTAAAATGTTCGCGCTTAATTCAATAAAGATATGCAAATAACGGCTTAACTGGCATTACCCCTGGGATTATTCAAACTATACGATGTGATTGTGACCTTGACACAAATGTGGGAGCGCTTTCGTTATTTCTTTCATAAAACTATTGTATGTATTACATAGGTTATTGAAGTATTTCGTCTACTTAAATTTAAAAGCCTCTTTTTGATTACACCATTTCTTGATTTATATACAATTATTTCTATGTTATAAGTTTCATTGAATAAAAGTTTTTCTAGTCTTAATGATGCTTCAACGGATTTTGCTTAAAGCAATAAAAATCCTTTGAGATGTTCATGCCGAACTTTCTGCATTTGACACTTTGTTACCACTGCAGCTGCTTCAAATCAAAGACAATTGTCTTGTCAATCAAAAATAGAAGCTTTATAGTTTAGCGTATACGCGCGGGCTACGTATACGTTGCAACGTAACGGGCCAACACTACCCCAGATTATGCTCTGTAACACAGAGGCGTATTGTATTTAATATATTTTTATTTATATTTAATTAAAATAAATAAATATTACAATTCGTTCATTCATTACAATTGTGAGAGTTGGATCCTATGTCAGGGTTTCCAGCTGTTTCATAAAAATTTAATTTTTTTATAAATTTAATTTTTTTATAACTTTACAACAATTTAAGTTAATTAACGCATTAATTATTTTAATTGTGTCTCATCTTCAAACACATTCTAATATATTATTAGTGACTTAGCATCTAATAAAACCTAACCTTTTTGCTGCAATATTTGTTTGAATTTTTTGCAGAACTGTGGCCGCTACTAACATGAACGAGACGTCGTCCCGATCCCATGCAGTATTCACAATATTCTTCACGCAA
Organism: Pieris macdunnoughi; assembly: GCA_905332375.1. Taxonomy (NCBI): domain Eukaryota; kingdom Metazoa; phylum Arthropoda; class Insecta; order Lepidoptera; family Pieridae; genus Pieris; species Pieris macdunnoughi. The sequence goes on from CAJOBZ010000062.1 coordinate 2,355,730, forward strand.
CAGCGATACGACAAAACCACTAATTTGGTTTCTGAAAAGGTAGATAAACTAATGTTTTTTTGTAGGAAATATAGGAAATCCACTCGACAATTGATTTTAACTACTAAATAATTTTGGAACTTGAATCGCTCTATACTTAGGACATTCTTGGATAATAAACCATTAATTTTGGTTCAATCAAATCAAAATACGTTTATTCAGTTTATATGCGTCTTAGGGCATGCTTATGAATGTCAAAAACGTTTACAAAATTCGCGAAAGAGCAAGACTACGCCATTCGTTCGCAAAACTACCAGGAGGCCTTGTTCTGAGAAGAATGGGCAAGAAACTCAGCATTAATCTGTTTATTTCACAGCATGGGCCCTTAGTAGTAATCGATCTCTTTCGAATCTCGGTAAAACAATTTTTGTTTAATTTACAATAAAATTTTAACTTTGAGTTTTACTACAAAGCATGCCTCATTTCTGAAATTGATTGTTAATAAAATTTACCAAAACCAATATTATGACGATTAAACAGCTATATGTTTATAGCTCCTGTATCTTAATTTAAAAAAAATGAAATAACTCTCTCCATAGTAGCTTATCATTTAAATAAATCAAACACACCACTACACGCAATACGCAAGAAGTCTATTAAGTATGAGGGTGTGCAATTATTTAGTCAATTACCGTCTAAAATTCGTAATATTAGCGCTTTTAACCAACTCAAAAGGACATTAAAGATACATGTCAGAAGTAGTATCTCGTTCGTATATATTATGTTTCTCATGTAATAAAAAATATATTATTCGTAATGAGAAATAAAGTTCTTTAAACATAAACATAAATTATTTATTTTCAGGTGTCGAAAATATCTCTAGTGGATTTAGCTGGTTCGGAACGAGCTGATTCTACAGGAGCGAAAGGAACTAGGCTCAAAGAAGGCGCGAATATTAACAAGTCCCTTACTACGCTGGGAAAAGTTATATCAGCTCTTGCCGAAATTGTAAGTTACATACAACTTATAATAAAAATTAATATTATTTTTTACGTTATCAATAAACATATGTTTTTAGAATTTACAGCGACAAAAGAAATCTGTGCCCTGTTCGAATTCACGTAAACACACAAACATTTTCATCAAAATCGGTTCAGCTGTTTAGGAGGATTATTACGCACAGAAGATATATATTTTTAAGATAAAATCATAATTTATATAAAAACAATCATTTTTTTACTGCCATTATCACGTCATATCATAGGCACATCTACTTCTTCAGATTAAGTCATTATTGAAGTTGTCTAAAGCAGCTAATAGTACATGTTCTAAAGCTTTTATGTAAAAATATTGCGGTACTCATGGGTAATACGAGACAAAACTTGTTTTGTTTTTCACAGGATCAGTGAGGCTTGGCCTTAGGTAATAGTTTAGCCCAAATTAAATCCTATTATTATTAATTTTAAAGGATTTTTTAAAATATTTATTCCTTGAACTATGAGGGAAGTGTTTATGAAGAAAAAAATTAAAAATAAAAAAAAAATTTTTTAGTACTTTGTGTGTTTTATTCCGGAAAAGTGAATGAAAGTGAATGTCTATATGGGGTAGCAAAATGCAGTAAAAAATCATATAAAGGCGAAACGAAGTTCGCGGGGGCAGCTAGTATATAATAATATATACATTATAGCCAAAAACGGGAGATATTTAACACAAACATGAAACACAAAATTTTATTTATAAGTGACAAGCAAAACATAATACCGATTACGGACAACGCATTAAAATTGTTTGAATTAAATAATTAGTACTTTTAGCTGTTTAGTTATGAATTGTTATTGCTGTGTGTGATTGAATCATTGTAAGCTAGCTAAAATCTATTTTCGAATGTTTGATGCATCTTGTGTGGATATCTATAGTCGGTAAGTTGTATGTTTGATTGCGTGGTTCATTTAACAGAATTATTAGTAAAAGCATTATTGCATAGTTCCTATTTATTATATCAGTTATCAGCCGTCTCATCCCCAAATTTTAACTACTACTTATGCTAGCTTGGATTTGGACTAATAATTCTGTGACAATTAATATCATTTATAACATGATTCACTTTTTAATGCACAGTTTGGCTTAGCTAATATTCAATAAATATTGGTCTACATGTACACATGTCAAAATTATTCGAAAGCTATGCTTCCGCTAAAAGTACAGGACTCTAGTAATAGCCCTCTTCAAAAATGCATTTTTGCTTAACTCATACACTTTATACCTATATATATAAATATATATACGATATAAGTAACGGACTAAATCGTTTTATAATTTGTTATTGAATAAAATTATAGTTTTTAAGATTATAAACGCATTATTAAATGTAATATATATGATCATTGTTGGCCTAGTGGCTTCTGCGTGCGACTCTCATCCCTTAGGTCGTAGGTTTGATCCCCGGCTGTGCACCAATGGAATTTATTTCTATGTGCGCATTTAACATTTGCTCGAACGGTGAAGGAAAACATCGTGAGGAAACCGGCTTGCCTTAGACCCAAAAAATGGACGGCGTGCGTCAGACGGCGTGCTTATTAGATTAACACATGATCATACAACGGATACAGAAATCTGAGGCCCAGACCTAAAAAAGGTTGTAGTGACATTGATTTATTTTTATTTAGTAATTTAATATGTATAATGTAATGATTAAATTCTAATTAAAATATTTTGTAGGAATTAATAAATCTAACGATATAACACAGAACACAATCGAAATTCCTTTACTATAAAAGTTATTCAATATTAATTCCTAACAATTCAGGCATCTAAGAGCAAAAAATCAAAGAAAGCCGACTTCATACCGTACCGTGATTCGGTCCTGACTTGGTTGCTTCGTGAAAATCTTGGTGGAAACTCCAAGACGGCCATGATAGCCGCCATTTCGCCAGCTGACATCAACTATGATGAAACATTAAGTACACTCAGGTATGGTATATATTATATATTCTGAACTGAAAACTTGCTAAGATTTTCTGATAATAATTGAATATATTGATAAAGAAATTTGTGAATAGTGTGAGAATACAAAAATGTTAATAATAATTTGATAAACAATGAAATCGTTTTTTTCTTCATATAATGACAAGTTTATTACTTCCTAATTAATGAGTAGTGTTGGCTTAAGCGTGCGGCACTCACCTCTGAGGTCTTAAGTTCGAACCCCGGCTATGCAGTAATAATAATCTGTCTATGTATCACTCGCTCGTACGGTGAAAGAAAACATCGTGAGTAAAAGAATGCCTTAGTTCTTAAAAGTCGACGGCCTGTCAGGTACAGACAAGCTAATTTCCTACTGGCCACGATCACGAATTAGATACAGAACTCTGAGGCCCAGACCTTTGGTCGGACTGCGTGTTTCGGCTGCGAAGGACAAGACTTGCTGCACTGTGATAGTTTGCGAGTTACGTAGGGAAAACAAATTATTGGATTTGCATTCCGTAACTGTCTCAAAATTATGTCAAAAAATCTGATAAAGCCAAGAAGAGGCTGATTGCAGATGGTAAAAAAAAAGACCTATAAGGATTTTTTCGAACAAAAAGTAAAAACTCAGTATTTTTTATTTATTCAATGATAGGCCAATTTGTAATTAGGTTCGATAATTGATTTATAAATGGATTCATAATTTTTATGGAGAAACCTCACTTGTCTATAGATATGCCGATCGCGCCAAGCAAATTGTCTGCAAAGCCGTGGTCAACGAAGACGCGAACGCGAAACTTATTCGAGAGCTCAAAGAAGAGATATTCAAGCTCCGGGAACTGCTCAAGGCTGAAGGCATCGACGTTGAGGAAGGTCAGTTATATTTTTACTCTGCGGCCATTTGATTGATCGATTATTGACAGATTTGTATGTGATTCGATCTGTACGTATACGTGAACGTGTTTTGGTGCGTCCACATTATGCGAAATAAAGAATTGTTGTATTTTTTATTATTATTTTAATTAATTAGTAAAACATAATTTATGTGTCAAATATATTTCAAATTGAGCAAAGGCAAGCTAAAAAAATCTTTTTTTTATATATTTCATTTCAATATTCCCACAATCTAGACACACATACATATAAATACAAAAATGGACTAGTCATTTAAAGTTTAAATGACTAGTCCATTTTTAAATTTTTAAATTTTAAACACTTAACAATTATTATGTAGAAAAGACATTTAAAAGAAAATTGTAATTCAATAGACAAAATACGGATTTAGAACAAAAAAAAAAACTATGAAAGACACGTTCTAAATTCGTCGTAAAAACTATTAGATGCATCGTTCAATATAAATGATAGTTAGCAAAGCCATTGGAATGGCATTTTTCTAATTAAAAACAACTGAATCGTGAAATGTTCTGGTAAATTATTAACCCTATGAAGGGTATTTACGTTGTCAAGTTTGAATCTGTCAAAAATCGCTTAATCTGTGGCGATAAGCTTAGTCATGTAAGCATTGTGATTGTGTTAGTATAGTATCGCCACAACATAGCCGGTATTAACTAACCATGGTTAATTTTGTTTTCAAACGCGAAGGACCTGACGGTAGAGTCGTTTATGAAAAGAAAGAGACCAGTAAGTAAAGAGGCTTTTGCATATGTACACCCCACCTGTACCGCTTTGCCTCATGCCAGGGAAATAAAAAAAAACTGGCAACCCACAGAGCAAAACGCACTCCGAAGCTTGTGGCGTTTTAGAATTATCACTTGGTATTGGGTATATAGTATCGAATTGTATATTTGTGATTTTGAACAAAATATTTCTTAATCTATGCAATTTCGTTCGCGGCTTTATTAATATTAGTTTGAAAACTATTGGCCTTTAGATGTTAATTCTTGGATCGTAATATCGATCGATATCAAGTCGCAAACGAAATAATTTCCTATCTTGTATCGTCGCTTCAATGGCTCAAAACATATAATTGCATGATGATGCTTTAGGTGTACCGACATTTTTAGAGTGTCACAACAGTGACGACATATCCGCTTACTGTGTCAGAGATTTTCTCTCCGAATTATGGATATTAAACTGCATAATTTGTGCATTTAAACAAAACATTTTATCTTTGTTTTATATTTGAGACCGAAACATGTCGTTTGATTGTGATTCGATCTATAAACACAATGAAGCGACACAAATCGATTCTTCACAGTTAAAATATCTTAGTAAAAGTTTTATATTTGTTCGTCAACAAACTTTCTACCATCTCTTGTTTAAACAGGAGAACCTTCACCGATGCGCAAAAAGAATGAAGAAGAAGTGCTATCGCCGAAGCTTTCCCGTGCAGCAACAACGATTGCAGAAGAGGCGGTTGATCAGCTGCAGGCTTCTGAGAAACTTATTGCTGGTAAGTTTTGAGAAATATACAACTATTTAAATTCTACATTCGCTCAGATTTGTCGCTAAATTGTAAAGAGACTTAAATTTTCCATCGAAATGAGTTTTTCATTTTAAGCTTGTCCAATGTTTGTCTTACTAAATGTTTTCAAAATATCATCTTAATGTTATAAGGAAAATTTTTAACTCATGAAATATTTTCATAGTTCAATAACAAAATACCCTCTTCAAAACTTTTGTAAGCGAACCTTCGTCATTTTATTGACGTTTCTTTAGAGTTTGTCCGATATTTCAACAAGTTAGGAAACCTATTAAGCGTTCTGGAAGTTTGTAAGTATCAGGTTTAAAATGAACCCATACAAATCCTGAACCCATTTTAGGGTCTGTTCAGAAGAGCAGTTTAGGCTAGAGCGTATGACTTAACCCTTAAGCGAAAGAAAGTTTGCAATTAGTCATTCTCGTATTTTTCCTGTAAAAGAGAAAACATAAAAAACTTCAGTTAACTTCAGGTAAATACTTAACCGATTTTGATGACGAATCACCTCCTATGACTATGACTACTTTTCCAAGAAATTTGTGTCACACAGTGACGACATTAAGCCAAAGAAACGGTTTTAAGGAAATTAAAAACTAATAATCATTTTTTCAAGTAGGTTAATTATTATTTACTAAATTGTATATTCTCTTTATTGTTTAGAACTAAATGAAACATGGGAAGAGAAACTCAAACGTACTGAGCAAATCCGGGTTCAACGCGAAGCTGTGTTTGCTGAAATGGGTCTTGCTGTCAAGGAAGGCATTACTGTTGGTGTTTATTCGCCCAAGAAGACACCACATTTGGTGAATTTGAATGAGGACCCGAATCTGTCCGAGTGTCTCATTTACTATATCAAAGACGGTAAGCCATTTTGTTGGAAATGGTTTGATTATAGACTAAGGTAACATAGTGTTCGTTCATCATATAGGTATGGAAAACAATAATCATAGGATTTACTTCGAAATTGATTTAAGTTACTTTCCTTTTCTTCAACGTTTTCAGCCATATTATACTGTGAAATATCCATTAACTGCTAACGAAAAAATAATTTCTATGCATCAAGAACTCTAAGGCACTTACGCAAGATAACCTTTTTATCTACAAGAATGTTTATCAAACTCAAAATATCTTTATTCATATAGGTAAACAAGTACACTTATGAACGTCAAAAATGAAGTTAAATTAATTGTAAATTTACATTACTACCAGTTCGCAAGTCAAGGGCGTAGAGCGGGCAAGAAGAACTGGCAAGAAACTTTCCGCCACTCTTTATAATCGCTAAGTTTTGAGTCATACAAATTGATTGAACTGGAGCAAATCTATCCCAAGGATTAGGATCATTTAAGTATTCGTCAAATTTATAAAAAGATTTATTGATTAATTTACGGTTAACAAGGACTTTGAATTTAACACCACAATGTAACTTTGAAAGACTAACGACGAAGTACACACGAAAAACAATACAAAATGTTTGTCCTTTTCACTCTCATACATTTCTATTTTGTTGTCTCATTTTCGTAATTCAATCTATGATATTTTTCGACAGGTTTAACCCGCGTGGGAACAGCCGAAGCGAACGTACCACAGGATATACAATTATCCGGATCTCACATTGTCAGTGAACATTGTATTTTCGAGAACACGGATGGCGTTATCTGTCTTATACCACATCGTGGAGCTCTTGTCTATGTGAATGGAAGAGAGGTATTTGAACTTCTTATGAAATGAAAATAATGATTTAACACCGAGATCTATATTTGGTTATTTAAGGCTAAGCCTTTTTGTGGGCTTGAAATATTTCATGTCACATAATATCTAAATCGATAAATGTTTTTGTAACTAGAAATTATTTTTGCAGAAATCGAACCTAGTATCGCTATTCACTATATACTCTAACCATTTGATTACTTGAAAATGTGACCTGTGTAATGTTCTTAAATTCTAGAAATATGTTTTTGATGAATAGAAACTTTTATATAGTGTTATTGTTGTATTTTAGGTGACCGAACCCATAATTCTAAAGACTGGATCCCGAGTGATTCTGGGTAAGAACCACGTATTCCGTTTCACTGATCCGAGTCAACCCCGGGAGGAACCGGTTAACAACAAAAAACTTGCTGATACACCCGGAGTTGTTGAGAGTGAGTATACAATAATTTTTATGGTAAAATACTATGATTTTATAATGTTCTTAGAAAAGATTAATAGATATCAAAGGTTTTCTGTTAATTTTAGAAAATAACTTAATTCTACAATATTTTAAGTTGAAATTTGGCCATACATAAGCTGTAGATAAATAAATAAATAACGACGATATGTCTTATTAGAACATGTTGATCTGGAGACAAAGATAGTCTGTAATGACACTAATTTTTCTATTAACTTTTCGATCGCTATCTGCATTTATGCTGAAACATCATTAATAAATAGGATAAATAGTAAAGGACGCAATTAAGATCCTTGGGGAACACCTGCCGTAAAGCGTGGTTAAACAATAATCTGAACTTGAATTGTTAAGTCTGATTCCATCACCAAACCTTAGCTTAATGCAAATCAATTTCAAATCTTACCCTAACCCCATATTGAAGATACATTTTGTTTCGTAGAAGACAGTGACACCACCGAAAATCAAAATGTGGATTGGGACTTCGCCCAGTGTGAGCTGCTTGAAAAGCAAGGCATTGATTTGAAGCAAGAGATGCAGAAGAGGTTATGTGCGTTGGAAGAACAATTCCGTAAGGAGAAAGAACATGCTGACCAACAGTTTGAGGAGCAGAGAAAGGTTTTTCTATTATTTTTATTTGGTGTAGTATAATTATAATTTGGTGTTTCCTGGTAAAATTAATGTAAAAAAAACAAATAGAGCACAGTTACTTATAGTATACAAAATATACCAGCCATTATAAGGTCAAAGATTTTGGGACAGCCCATCTCTCATCACCAAAATCTTCAAAAGGATTGTCACTCCTTTTGGAGATTTTACCATCATATTTCATACAGAATTTGGTAACTGAAAGATAACTTGACGAAAAAGCTTACTTTTGAATGGTTCATAATTAAAAATACTTAACTAAGATACGAACGTGGATGAGAGAAATAACCACAAATTCTTACCTATTTTTCAGAACTACGAAGCCCGTATAGATGCTCTTCAGCGTCAAGTGGAAGAGCAGAGCGTCACCATGTCAATGTACAGCTCGTACACCCCCGAAGATTTCCACAATGATGAAGATATATTTGGTAAGTCACGGAAAATGTCACATCTCATTTGTCACTTAGGAAACACATTTTTATCAAATTCTTTGTTTATTTCTTAATTTTTTCTCCTTTTTTTTGTTTTTTTTAGACAGTCAATCAAGTTATAAGGTTTTTAAAGAGAATTTCCAATATTTCTATTGTATGTTTTAGGCGTAAGCTTTTCCGTTTCAAATGACAAATTTAAGAAAAATAATCCTAATTGAAGGGGTGCAAATTGATCAAACGCTAGTCTTCTGACTAGGGAGCACTCATGTACATTTATAATTTTGACGGTTAAAGAATTTCATTTAACAAATAATTATTTATCATTTTGGTTTTCACTAGCAATCCCCTTTTTAGTTTTCCATCTTCGTATAAACATACATTTATGTTTATAGTGAACCCATTATTCGAGACAGAGTGCTGGTCGGCTCGCGAGGTGGGTCTGGCCGCGTGGGCTTTCCGCAAGTGGAAGTACCACCAGTTTACTTCGCTACGAGACGATCTCTGGGGCAACGCTATCTTCCTCAAGGTATGTGTTTATTTAAAAATATTTTTTTTATTCATGTAAACTAATCTTTGGGTACCAGAATGGCTCAACGGGAATCTTTGTTTTCTGAAATAGGCTATTTGACATGGAAAATAAAGCGTTATTAAGAGTAATTTGTTTGAAACATGACTTTAAAAATGTTATTAGTATCTTGTAAATGTAATTTACCAAAAATTTGTTAAAAGTATTGATTTTTATAAGTCACGTGACACGAAACGGTCACAGATTAGTCTATAATGTACTGTATTGCATTGGATTTTAATTTCGGAGAGTTTTTTGCTTGCAATATAATGTGATAGGGTAATTTAAGAAAGACGAAATGTTTGTTTACATGTTTCCAGTATGTTGTTGGAATTGCTACATCGCAATTTTACGTAAATAAATGTTTTGGCGTGTTCTTGAAATTATGAATGTTCTAAATAACTTTTTAGTCAATCCATAACAGAATTAAAATTAACAATTTGTGTTGATTCATATTCATTAATAAATAATCTAAAATGGGGTTAAATTTTAAAAAAGTATTTAAGCTAATTAAAGTCGAGTAAATAATTGTAACGCATGTCGGAATGTTAATTTAGCCCTTTAAGAGCTGGATTTGTTCTATTTTTTAGTTCTGGTCTAAAAAAACCTCTGTTCTGATTACCATTTTTATGGAACGATAAAAGTATTACCCTAAAAATAACATTATTTTTATAGTTACGAATAGGGATCATAGCGACATACCCTCACTTTGACAAAAGAAAATTTACTTCAATATTTATATTACTACTTGCCAAAAATTTTGTTTCACTGATTATTTTCTTTTCATTAAATACCGACAGAATATTGTATTGATAATTTAAAAAATAAATACGAAATAAATAAATTTAGGATGTATGTTTTTAACTAAAGATATTACCTTATACTATGTTCATCGTTTATCGTTTAATCCGTTTTGGCTATATTTTTCATTTTGTTTTTTTAAATATTATCATTTTATAAGCTGTGGATCATCAATTGACTGTTGAATAAATAAGTGTTTCATTGTTCTAAAATAAAAATATAATTATAACAGGAAGCGAACGCGATATCGGTAGAACTACGCAAGAAAGTTCAATTCCAATTTACGCTCCTCACCGATACACCATTTTCACCCTTACCGGCGGAGTTGGCACCGCGTGATGATGCAGATGACGAATATCGCCCAAGTGCTCCAACTGTGGTGGCCGTCGAAGTCACTGATACCAAAAATGGGGCAACACACTATTGGACATTGGAGAAACTGCGGTAAGTGACAATTTATAGATTTTTTTATTTATGAGGAACATTCTTACATAGATAATTTGTTTGTGTTTCGATTGTCTCTGAATACCTCTAACTATAAAGTAAAATCCCATCAAAATATTTCAAACAGTGTTGCAAAAATGTATCATTTTGGCGAAGTATATTTGTAGAAATTATAAATTAAATTAAGAATGTTTGGTTTAACGGTAAGTAAATTTTGTGTAAACTTAGTTGTGTGATCTAGTTGTAATTTAAATTAGAATTTAACCCTTATTACATACATAGAAAACTAAATTATCTGATACTAAAGATTTTTTTTAAATTCGTAACACATTACATTATTTATTTACAATATTTTTGTTGCATTTATTTGTATTATTCTATTATTTTACTTTTATTTTTCGTATAATACTTATTTAAAGCACTTTATGTTTCAACGAATATCAATGCTGCACTTTACATTGAAGCGTCTACACGGCACTAAAATCAGTGGCGATATCGGGACAATGGTGGTGGGGATGAAATCGGCTCGTAGTTCGAATCGGCAGTAGCAATAGGGTTGATAAAAATTTATCTAGAGTACTCCCCCCACCACTTCCCCGAAATTGCCTCTGATTTTATTATAAAATATTTGTATACATGTATAAGTCGGGTCTTGGTCTAGCGATGCCTCATAGCGCTGATTAATTTGCGGCTTTTTTCATTTAATCGCTTTATCTTGTATATATTAAAAAGGCATAAACATGATTAACACAAATACATTCGCAAGCGTTAGGATCCTTCAACAAAACTCTACGCATCGTTTGGTTAGGTTAGTTAGCAAAGATATTTTTCGTAGACGTCGTCTGGAGCTAATGCGTCAAATATACAACATGAACGAGTCGGCATGTTCTGAAGATGACGAGCCGACACCGACGATTCGTCCACCGTCGCCCCCCATACAAGCGAAACAAGACGATCTATTGCAGTGCATTTCCGCGTGTGCGCAACAGACCAGACTGTCACTAGCCAACCTGTTACCTTCGAGGTTTGTGCTGCCTCAGGGGAGAAACAATACAGCGATGCATTGGCATTTCGACAGAGATAACGCTAGATTGGTTAGATATGGAGCGGTCGCACTGCTCGCTAAACATATAGCATAACATATATCGTCGCTGCTAATGATAACCTCGTATGTCCCGAGAACCAATCATTACAGGGAACGAAAAAAATGTTTCATTTCGTCAATGTTCGTTAAAATATTATTATGTGCTTTTGTCCATAGTTGTAGATTGTAAAAAGTACTTATTCATTAATATCAAAAATAAGTCCTTACTTCATGATTAAGTTAAATGTTAAATGACATAAGTCTAAGAATAAAAAATAAATGGTTTTTTGACATACGGGGGCTATCATTCTACGTATACAGTGACGATATACATTTGTCGCTTCTTACGCCCGAACCCAATAATTAATCCACATTCTCAGATTGAAAACAATCTGAGATCAGACCGTGACGGTCGATCGATCTCCTATCCCAATAACCAAACCCTACGAAGACAATTCATTTTGGCGACGGATAAAATGCTCTTTGTCTTTCCATTTTACCGAGTTTTCACTCATATTTGATAATCAATGTAAACCAAATAAAGTAAATCAAACCGTACAAATATAATAATATACATTAAAATATACATGTTACATTTAAAACATAACAAATAGTTTTTTTAATTATTTAAAGAACTGGTGTAAGTTTAAATCTATTAAAATAATTAACTGTTGAAATCGAGCTTTCGTCAACTGTCATTTTCATACAAAGCTCTATCCACAGACACCGATACGACCTCCCATGGATAGCTTCTATCGACAGATGGCTAATACAATCGATTCGTTATAGGCACACTTGTTAGAATATTTGTATTAAGATTACTATCTCAGATGGTGGATTATGGATTGAGAGGTTATTGGGTTCGGGCGTAAATCAATTTATACTTTGAATGCAGCAGTGCGGCCGCTTTAATTTTCTTAACCTGGGAGCCGCATAAAGGGGATCGAGTAGGCAAAGTTGATACCTGTTTTGTTTCTACCTACTCAATGTTAACCATTGCACAGTACTCGAGGCTTCGCTATCTGTCTACCAATCGGATCTTGTATATATTTAAAATAGCTTTTTAGGTTATAAGCACGTGGCGTCATATGAGGAAAAAATCTTTTGGAAGTCCAAAATTGTTTGCAATGTTTGTGTTCAGTTGTGTTCGCATGTGCCTTAACTTAGCTAGACTGAACTTATGCATGTACCTCATTCTATAAACTTCCCTAAAGTGGCTAAATATATTAAAGTAATTGAAAATATTAAAGTAGCTAAATGGAAAATACAGGAACTTTTTATTGTTCCGGGCCATTGTATTGGTTAATATGTATCACTATGACAAAAACTTGAAGCTTAGCTTGACTAGAGCATAGTTATTGCACCCAAATTTTGTATAATTGTGCTAAGGCATGTACTAAATGCCAATTTGTATTCTTTGTGCAAATATCTGAATCTTTTATACTCAGATCATATATTTAATATGTTTAGCCTAGAGAATCCTGAGGAACCAAATTCAATTAAAATCTACTAAAAAAATACATGTAATATTGAGTCTAGTAATCCGAGCTCAAATTAAGTTTGATTCCCGCTCAAAGCAAATTTTATTATGCTTACAGCTTTTGCTCTCATCTGTCAAATTGTGAGAGATGGGAGAGTTAGTTCCCACTTAAGCTTATCTCTAGTTTTGAGGATACTTAATAGTACGAGATCCGGCTGCAGGACTAGTGCGTTCTTCGGTAATATGCTAAAACCAAATTTTTATGTATATTTATAATTAGGAGAATATATATCTACACGTAACATCATTTGTCAGACTAGGATAGCGATTGCCGACTGTGCGGCGCATGCGTCGATTTTATTTAAAAAACAAGTGAACGAATTTTTTTCCCAAAAATCAATTAAAATATTAGCGGCCAACTTTTGATAGGCGACTTGTTAGATATATCATCCTAATTATAAATATTCTTAAAAAAATAAAATGGTTTTTAGCAAATAGCCGATGAACGCACTAATCTTACAGCCGGATCTTAAAACCTGGTACTTTCAGAAAAGCTGACTTTAAAAGGTTTTGTATTAACAGACAACGCTTGGAGCTGATGCGTGAGATGTACCACAACGAGGCGGAGCTCTCTCCGACATCGCCAGATCACAATATCGAATCTGTGACCGGTGGAGATCCATTCTACGATAGATTCCCCTGGTTCCGTCTTGTTGGACGGTAAGTCATATGATTCATATTTTCCATACTTTTAAACAACAAACTCTTTGAATTACGTATATATAGCGATCTCGATGGTTTTGTTGTTAATTTTGATATAATTCTTGAATTGCCGTGGTGTTTATGTCGTAACTTTGTGATCGTGCGGTACAAAACTGATCGAATCCGGTACTGCTATCCATATATTTACAGTATCAGCGCAAAACTAGACGTACGCTGATTTTAAATATAGTTTAAATTCCTTAATAATAAATTAAAATTAATAAGCTCCTAAAGTCATTAAATTAAGATAATTTTCATTGTTAAATAAATAAATCAGTGGCGCTACAACCTTTTACCTCTGATTTCTGTATCTTTTTCATGATCATTTGTCAATCTAATAGGCAAGTAGGTGATCAGCCTCCTGTGCCTGACACATGCCGTCGACTTTTTGGGTCTAAGGCAAGCCGGTTTCTTCACGCTTAATTTTTACTGGTTCTAAAAGTCTGGTTACGGCATACCATGTGCTTTTAAATACCGATGATAAAGGATCACATAGTGATATATTGACTTTTTGACCTTATGTCCACAAACCTACATGATATTTTGATGTTTTTATTCTCATATATGAATAGTCGTGTATTTTAACCCTTCATGTGCAAGAAGTACTTGTTACTCGCTCATCATATAGCATTTGTCCTTTTGCAGGAGCTTTGTATACCTCTCGAACCTCCTGTACCCGGTTCCGCTCATTCACAAGGTCGCGATCGTGAACGAGAAGGGAGACGTGAAGGGCTACCTCAGGGTAGCCGTGCAGGCGGTAGTCGACGCCGAAAAAAGTAAAACATTTTATACTATTGAACTATAACATCTTCAGAAAACATGAAAAAATTTATCAAAAAATAATTAAGAATATTTTTTTTTATTTTAATGTTTTTTCCAACGGAACATAAATTTTTCGTTCGTGTCTACGTACAGCATTATGATTTATCATAATTTGTCCCGTTTAAGTTTAGAGAAAAATTTATGGGATGCTTATTTCAAGTAAAATTCACCCAATTGCTTTTTTTACAGAAGAATATTTTGGAAATTATTACAGATAACGCTGATTTCGTAGCAGGTGTCAAACAGTCCGCTAAGATCTCATTCGATGACGACATCGTGCCCACTCGGTCACGATTGAAGACTTTGTCAACCATAGACAAGAATAACGCGATTAATTTAGAAGATAGACCTGATCAGGACTCCAACATTAAGATTGAAGGTGATATTCATTGTTGTAAAATATTTCAAAAATGCGTGTTTGATTGTTAAAATTATTGCGTGTTTTGTCTTGGAGTGGAGAATCGAAGCTAATTTCGTTGTTTTTTAAATTAAACTGAAGTTGGTTACGAATAACAAATTGGTTACGTTAATTTCTTCCACAGTTCATAGGTCATATAGTCTAGACAGCTGAAAGTAATGCAATTTCTGGAAATGAATCATAGCGCTTCCGGTACGCTATATGTTTTACCAAGGAAGTCAAGTTTTCTCGCATATAAGTAGTATTGCAAAAAAAGTAACGAAAATTTTAACGGCCGAAGTTTTGAATATTGCCTTATACTGTTGGTTGTGCATGATGTATATCGACTTATATTTTTAAGTAAAATATAATATATGAAAAAAGAAAGCTTTATTATACATAAAACAGGATGTTTAGTTAAAAAATAAACCCCCACACTAGAATTCCCTGTGTCGGCAGTTCTTCCATTTCACATATTAACGATACTTGACATAATAATTTCTGTATAACACTTACAATTTTATTTTTAAACTACTGTTGCACAATAAGAATACTTTTCGGTATTGAGAGAATTATTTAAATTTAATTTCATTAAAAAAAAATCATGACTAAATATATTTAGAACTAGCAGCTGCCGAGTGTGATGCAGACAGTGGACGCGGAGACAGTTCTCTCGCGTCTGAGCTGAAGGATGACGAGCTTCCAGAGCACTTGACCCCGGGCAAGGAGTTCACCTTCCGAGTGACCGTACTTCAGGCCCACAGCGTGTCCACAGATTACGCTGATGTCTTCTGTCAGTTTAAGTACGTATTAAAATCCAATCACAGAAGAGAACGAACGGTCGTTTCTTTTGCTTTTAAAAGCCATGAACTTTACGATAGTTTGAACAAGAATACGTTTTCGTTAGTTCTATAATGTCAGATTTGACAGCTCAAATTTTTCTTTTCCTTTCTATAACACGAAGCTTAGGCCTCCAAATACGCCCGCGGATTGTAAAATGACGATTCCGCATATTTGTTTATCTTTACTATGGGAGCTTTCAAGTATAACGTAACGAATTTTTTCCTTTTTTAAAACGTTACTATGCGGGGCGGGGAGTGAATTAAGCGTTATTGTTAATATTATTTTCGACTTTCCAGTACTTACACACATCATAATGTTAACTTTTAGGTATAAAGAACGTTTTACTGTACTTGCGTGACGTAACACTTGAACGCTCCCTATGTAAATCAAGCATTGCCAATGTTTTATACCGAATTTGATATTATATTTTTATTCATAAATAGTTTTTTTCGAGGTTTGTTAATATTTTCGATATATTATTTATTCGACTTGCATCATTATTTTTCACCACGACGCAATTAAGCGCTATATCAGAATTACAGAGCCTGAATTAAGTATCCGTAGGGATCCAAATCGGTGGATTCAGAACTCGAAACTGACAGTGTATGCGTCCTGCTTCAATACGTATACGTACGAGTACGTACAAAAACGTATTTTTAATAATTCATATTTATTAATGAAAATATGTCATTTTAGCTTCTTGCATCGAAATGAAGACGCCTTTTCAACGGAGCCAGTCAAAAATGCCGGCAAGAATACGCCACTTGGTTTCTACCACGTACAAAACGTAAGATAACATTACGGTCTTCCTTTTTTACTAGCAAGATTGATTCCGTATTACTTTGATGCTCAAGCTAATGGTTTTTTTGTGTGTTAAGATATAATTTTTACTGTACTGTATTGTAATTTTGCTGTATGAGTCTTAAATATATTTAATTCTTAGAAATTGTAAAATTTGTACAAGTTTGAATTTTTTTTTCAGATTACCGTTCCAGTAACGAAATCGTTCGTTGAATATATTAAAACCCAACCGATTGTCTTCGAAGTTTTTGGGCATTATCAACAACATCCTTTACATAAGGTATGTATATAAATATGTCGTTCTTTTTTATATATTAATATCGTTATAATTAAAGGAAAATATATAGATGATTTTTTAACAAATGCTAGTACAGTATTTTTTTATATTTAAATATCTCAATTATTATTTTAGGATGCCAAACAGGATGGCCCAGTGGCGAGTCGTACGCCCCCTCGTCGAATGTTGCCACCCTCCATCCCGATATCTGCCCCCGTGAGGAGCCCCAAATGGGGGGCAGCCAGTGTGGCGCCCCCATGCTGCTCCTCGCACCTGCACTCCAAGCACGACTTGTTGGTCTGGTTCGAGATCTGCGAACTGGCGCCCAGTGGGGAATACGTGCCTGCTGTGAGTACATAAGAAATTTTAACGCGTTTATTATTATTTTATTTAAACGAAGGAAAACGGACAGGAGGCTCATCTGATGTTAAGTGATACCGCCGGACATGTACATTGCCAGAAGGTTCGCAAATGCGTTGCCGGCCTTTCAAGAATTGGTACGCTCTTTTCTTGAAGGACCCTAAGTCGAATTGGTTCGGAAAAACTTCAGTGGGCAGCTGGTTCCACATAGTGATGGTGCGCGGCAAAAACTGCCTTATTAATGTTGAACTAAATAATATTAATGTTGAACTGAATAATATTAATGTTGAACTAAATAATATTAATGTTGAACTAAATAATATTAATGTTGAACTGAATAATATTAATGTTGAACTAAATAATATTAATGTTGAACTTTTGATATCTTTGGCTGATCACCTACTTGCCTATTAGAAAAATCAACGATCACCAAACAGATAAAAACATTGTTTTTTCTAAGAAGTGGATTTAAAAGCTTCTTTTATGTAAAAACGTAGTTTTTATAATCACATCACATCACACATAGTATATTTAGTATACAATACTAAATCTACGGTATATGTTACAAACTTTTTTATCTAAAACGTATGAAAATTTAAGTTAACAAATGTTACAAAAATATACAATTAAAATAAACAAGATAAATTAAAAATACCAGAAATTTTTGTTAAGCAGATAAAAAAAATTACGGACAAAACAGTGGATTAGGTTCGAGATAGCCACTTACCAATGCTTTCTTTAAAACCGATTACCCATTACCGAATTTATCCAGTTCCGGATAAGTCAAGTATCATGCGAACCTTCACCAATCATGTGTTACGATGAATTTGTTTAGTGGGAAGTCAAATTAAAGAAATCAAAACCAAGCCATTTATTAAAATAAATCAGATTATTGATAAGTCACGATAGAACATATATTTTACACAGATTTCTTTCAATAAAATTAAATTTTACATACATAGGTATTCGAACATAGCGACGATCTTCCATGCCGTGGGCTGTTCCTCCTCCATCAGGGTATCCAACGTCGTATCCGCATCACAATTCTCCATGAGCCATCGTCAGACCTTCAGTGGACTGATGTCAGGGAGCTTGTTGTTGGTAAGAAAATTATTTGATTAGACCCCCATTCAAATCATTAGATTAATACAAAATTAACCAGTAAATGTCAATCTTAATTAATAAAAAATAGTAAAAACCTTTTAACACATGTAAGATTCAAATTTAAATCATATTTGTCCCCATCTCGATTGTTAGGTTCTGCGCGTTACGAAGTTACATCATTATAGTTTGACAATAATAATGATCTTGAAAAAAATTTTATGGTTATAAAGTATTATGGTGTGAAGAAAAAACTGTCATTTATCAAATTAATGAATTGTTTTAATGTTTTTCCCAAAATATATATAAAGAGTGAATCAAACGGGGTCCAACAATATGTCACAGTGCGCACTACTTCCAAGCTAGTTGTTCGAGCGCACACATACGCGCGGGACGAACGAGTTTGTAATCACGTGGGCACTTAAAAGTTTGAATAAGATTAATTTATTGCAATTCTTCTATCCTATTAAATTTTATATTTTGAAATAATAAATAATATGTGTCATCCTATATAAGTAACTAGTTAATAACTCACCGTCGCAGGTCGCATACGCAATAGTCCTGAGGCGAACGAGGACACGACAGATGGGGATGAAGATGGAGCCCTTTCCCTAGGTCTATTCCCAGGGGAACGACCCAACTTAGACGATCGA
Organism: Pieris macdunnoughi; assembly: GCA_905332375.1. Taxonomy (NCBI): domain Eukaryota; kingdom Metazoa; phylum Arthropoda; class Insecta; order Lepidoptera; family Pieridae; genus Pieris; species Pieris macdunnoughi. The sequence continues at coordinate 2,374,746 of CAJOBZ010000062.1, forward strand.
GCCGTATTTAGGTAAATGATTTAATGATAAAATTGTTTAATGGATTAAGAGAAGGTATTAAAAGTCGATTATTTTGAAGGTTTGAAGCGGCATGGGACAGTAGTCTTCACGGGTCTCCGTTGCTCAACCGAGTTAGCGCCAATGGAGAAGTTGTCTATATAACACTGAGCGCTTATCTAGAGGTAATACTAAAATTATAAATTTTTCGTCGATATTTTAGGAAGATGTCAAATATTTATTATAACGTCATAATTTTTTATATTTATACACATAATATACACAATATTGCTACTGTGAATTCACTCTGCGAACATTTAAATATGTCGATAGTGTCGGAGACAGCACTCTGTAGACGCTTCTAGATCTTTGATAACGGGGATTTGTGCAACAGACTGGATTTGGCCCTTGGTATCACAAAATATAACCTAGGCCTTCGCCGTCGCACATATCCCATAGGTTAAAGAAACCCAGTTCTTGGAGCACAATTTGGTTGCGCACTACCCCCTCAATATATGATATATGTTCATATATATCATAGATATAATAATTAGAAAACCTTTATAATTATACTTCATTATTCTTAACGATAGCTCGATGAAAAAATGCGTCCTAATATCCCATATTATCGATCCCACTTACAAACTGCGCCAGTTTTTGAAGTTATATTTCTTTAGGCGCGTTATGAAAAATTTATGAGAATGAAATTTTACGACGCGCGCGCACCTGAGACAGAAAGTTGTCAGTGTGATTATAAGCGTGCGCGAGCGAGATGGGAGTAAGACAATCTACAAGTAAAAAGAAATAAAAGATGCGTGAAGTTAGCAGCTATGCCAAGAATTTTGAATGACCATAATGACATTTACCTTTTAAACAAATAAAGGAGTTTTAATTATTTTTTCAAAGAAATTTAGCAATGCTTTTTCACAAAGACCTATTGTTACTTAGTTAAAAGGTTATGAAACATACCAAGTTATTAAATTGAGTGAATAATATAATAAAATAATAATAATAATTGTTATTAATATTAATTAATAATTGTATAATATACTAATTATTAAATATTATTAAATTGTTTACGTTAAATATTAATTATTAATTAATTATATTTAAAAAAAATAAAGAAAGCCAAAGAAGTATAACTTCTTACGGCCGTACATAAGTACACGCACCCTTTTTTTTTTGAAAAAGTTACAGTATACTTAGATAGTTCAATATGATTGATCAGGCTATAAATCCAATTTTAAACTATTTAATATACATATAAGAGCTCTGAATACACAAAAACCTGAAATGAGCGTAATGGGTAATTCACCAAACAAACAATTAACAATACTAGTATAGATATTATGATCCATTAGTAATGTATTAATATGCACATAGATCGAAAACTGCGGTCGCCCAGCGATAGTGACAAAAGACCTCTCGGTGGTTGTCGTGGGTCGTGAAGCTCGCACGGGTCGTTCGTTGCGACGCGCGTTGTTCGGATCCAAGATGGCGCGGGCTGACAGACTTACGGGCGTCTACGAACTTAGCCTGCATCGCGCTCTTGAACCAGGTATGTTTTTAATCATTACTAACCCAGCTTATACAATATACGATCAATAAAAATGTGTCAAGATTTAAAAAAAATAAAGGAATACAGCGCATCAGGTAGGTTTTTGAGTCTGTTTTATCAATCATTTTATGCCAATTCAACCTTTTACAAATTGTACTACTAAACGACAATGGAACACAGCACTTACGACCTAGGTCCTTTTTCTAACCACAATTCTTTCATAAGGAATTTACGAAGTTCATAGGTGCAGGGAGATATAGTACACTTATTTCCGTATTAACTTTAATTTAGTACATATTACCAAACACCATATTAAGTGAAAACCAATACTACTTTCTGTAATAAATATTACTTTAGAAATTCTTAACATGACATGACAAGTCATTTTAGTTTTGATCACCACTATATTTACGAAGCAGTGTTGAACTAAAGTCATGATTTCGAATCGGGTACAGCACCAACTCGCTCGGTGAAGAAAATCATAGTAAAGAGACCGGCAACTAACCGCAACTTGACGGCGTGTGTCAGGCACAGAAGGCTGATCACCACTATAACTTAAAAAAGTCAAAAATCATTTATTATATAGGTAACAAAATGTACACTTATGAACGTCAAAAAAGAAATATACATTAAATGCTTCTAATTTTACATTTACTGACAGTTCTCAAGTCAAGGGCGTAGAACGGAAGAGAAGAACTGGCAATACTCTCCGCCACTCTTTTTAATCGCCAAGATTTTTGTTTACACAACGTTTGTTAGGAGCTGCAACCATTACACCATGTTCCACATGACATCTTAAGTAATAAATAATTATAAAATAAATTAAAAACAATTTATGTGTCCTCTATCAGCAAGAGGCCGCTCGCCATATTTTAGGGAGAGAGACAACCCGACGCATGGACGCCGCCACAAGCAATGACATGTGTTATCTTTAATATATTGTTATTTATTTTAGGCGTACAACGCAGACAGAGACGCGTACTGGACACGAGCGGCACCTACGTGCGCGGAGAAGAAAACCTTCACGGGTGGCGACCTCGTGGAGACTCCCTCATATTCGACCATCAGGTATGGATTTTCTCTGATGCTGTAGTGGATCTGTGTCTTGATATGTGCATGTTGTTTACCTTCACATTCACCGATGCTCAATTTTAAAAAGGGAATTTTAGGAGTTGGTTGTTCGCAAAGGTCCTCAAATGTTTTATTATATTGGAGGAAAATAATTTTGACTAATTCAATCAAAATGACGATAATATAGTACTTTCACCGTTCTATATATACACACAGATATAAAATATATTAATTTAATATTCTATTTTTTTTTAATTTTGTTGTAGTACATTTTTTCACATATATTTTCGGTGAATGTGATAATGCAATAGGGCTGTGAATATGCACTATGAATATTGTTTAAGTGTCGGTCAACTATTAAATTAACAGAAATATATTGAACCTATTTAATAATTGTTAATGACTTCTTGACCGAGAGCTAGTAGTGTTAGCGTTGTTGCTATGCTATTACCGTAGTGCGAATAAAATGTAAATTGATACTTGTTTGGCATGACAACGTTTGAGAAGTTTTTAATGGTAAAAAGCTCAGAAAACTTAAGTTACCTATTCGAGTACAATTTAGAAAATAAGCAATGATGAAATATGTTAATTATTTGTTATAATCTTAGTTGATTATTTGATTACATACTTTATGTTATTGAAAGAAATAGACCAAATAGGTGTCAACATACTCAAGTGATCAGAGAAAAGTTTCAATGCAATTAGACTCGATTTAGGGTGCTTCAAGAAAAGAGCGCAACAATTATTTAAAGGCAACGTACTCGCGAGTCCTCTAGCATTGAGTGTCTATGGGCGGCGATATCACTTCACGTTAGATGAGCCTCCTGCCGTTTCTATAAAAATCAAAATTCTGACTTTTATTACTATGTAAATACAAATTAAAATTGGTCCTATCTTGTAAACAAATCATTTCATATTTTGCTAAAAATATATAAATATACAGTCTCTGTATCGTAAACGTTGTCACGTCATTGGCGCATCGACAGCTGCACCAATGTGCATTAACAATGTTTTTTTTCTCACTCGTACAGAAACGCATTTGGCGCAAAGTGATGTATGATTGGCCCCTCAACGTTATCGATAGATTTCAGGTCCACAATGTTTTCTTAGCTATTTAGTATGTGCGCAATCACTCACTCGATGTTCCTCATTCATACTAAATAGCTATTGAAAATTTGTGTACTGGGCATCTCATACGGGATTCGTTTCATCATACATTGTTAGCTTATTTGTAGCTTTTGCTCATCATTGTAAAGTACCGTCTTTTTATATTGTTTCATGCCTTTTGCTTGGATATCTGCTTTTGACGTTGGATCATTTCTTGCTTTGTGGCTTAGCATGTGTGTAATTGATACTTAAAAATATCGTGCTTTAATCCTGAAAATTATGGCTCAACATTTGAGGGTAGTTATGAAAATTCATATATGTTTCAGTGGGAGTTGGAGAAAATGACTCGGCTGGAACAGGTGGGACGTACAAGACACTTGCTGGCTCTGCGTGAACGTCTGAGGCATGGGCATGAGAACACAGTTGCTCCAAACGACTTTACTAAGACAGAAAAGGTATATCCGGATTGAAGGACCAAAATGTGTTTTTTAAACAATTAGTATTTATGACAAACGAGCAATATACCTTCGAAACATTGAATGTCTAATTCAAACAACGGTGATACATAATTCCTTTCCTGAAACCTGTTTTTTTTAATTAGCTTGTTTAAACTTTTTGTTCTTTGTTAAATTTTATATGCTATAAAACAATTATTGGTTTTTTATAGTATAAAATGTGTCTACTACAGGAGGTATGCAACATGGCGGCAAAGGCAGCATCTGAGTGCGCACACACACGTGACGAGTCACTCTATGAGCCATGGGAAATGTCACCAAAGGAGAAGGAACTAACCTCTAAATACATCAAATTGATACAAGGTATTTTTATAGGATAAATATGTTTGCTAAGGCTAACATGGATTGATTATTGTACGTTATGGAGGTAGACATTTTGTGCTTCCACCGTAGGTGATAATAATTTCTGTTTTTTTTCTTACAACTAAAATATACCAACACTTTAATACAAATTAAAAGGTCACCATTACAAATAAATTTTTAGAGTAATATTGAAATATATATACGTATACATACATATATATTGCTAATATTGCCTTCGTTTTTAAGTCTTTGTACTTTGGATAAGCAAAAGAAATTTAATACGAAGTTGTTTAAATAACTTTTCTTTGTTCATGACTAAAGCTACTTCTTCAGGACGAATAGGCACAAACACGAACAAAGAAGTGGAAACAGCAGTATCTCCTGCGACTCCGGTCGACGAAGGCGTGTCTGCGGATATTTCCACCCCAAGTCTTCTTTCTTCTATTCACAGTGCTAGCAGTTTTGAGTGAGTAAACGATCTTATTGTGTAAATGCATGTTATTTGGCTCTGATTTTTACAACTTGTTTTGGATTTTGATAACTTTATTTTAGTCAATACTATTGGTTTATATTAATTTATTTTGACTTTGAAAAGATTTCCCTCCTTATTCCTTAAGAACTGTCAATTGTATCTTTAAAGTTTGACTATTCTGCCAAGATAAAATTGTTTGAATTTTGGGAACTTGTAATATTTTAGGCTCTGCTCTCCCGAGCGCGCTCTTCTCGAGAAATCCATATCGGGCTGGGGCTGCGGCGTAGGTGCGCCCATGGGCCCCATGTCCGTCTCGGGAGTTGGAGGCGCCCTCTACGTGCCCGAGTGCGAGGAAGTGCGCGTGTCGGCCGCAGTGGCACGACGCGGGTATCTTAACGTGCTGCAACACGGCACGCACGGCTGGAAGAAACGGTGGCTGGTAAGTTTACATATTGGCTAAAAGTTAAAAGAATATTTAATGATGTACATTTTAGTTAATTATTGTAAAGTTCTCGGGAAAAGAAATAACAATTAATAATTATTTAACCAACCATTTCTTTCTTCCATTAATAATAAAAGAGCATGTATATAGGAGTTGATTGTATCGCCACAAAATTAATTTCCTATGTAAATATTTTTCAAGTAGGAATATATATTTAACATGTAAATAAAATATATTAAAATTAATTTTAGGTGGTTAGACGGCCGTACGTATTCATGTACCGTGACGAACGCGATCCCATTGAACGTGCGCTCATCAACCTTGCGAACGCGCACGTTGAGTACTCAGAAGACCAGGAACAAATGGTCCGCATGCCTAATACATTCAGGTTAGTATAACGAGTCATTAGAGGTCAACAGATATTGGTTTTTGTCTCCTGTTTACCATGACATTCAAGATTTTAGATGTAATAAAATTGCCATTAAAACTCCGAGTTATTTCTGTGATTTCTGTTCACTTTTTTTTCTTAAATTTTTCTCGTTATGGAAAAAAAAATTAACCTGGCAGAGAAAAATAAATGATCATGGCTGGTTAAAAAACATGATTTAAACGCGTATATTACGTACGTTCGTACGTTTTCAGTGATTGACAAATCTCAATATTCAATTCTTTGTTATTATCTGTTTAAAAATTCCTACAGATAAATGTACCATATACCTATAGTAAATTATTAATAATGTTCATCGTTCTAATCCCAATATGTTACACGGCAGTGTGGTGAGCAAGGAGCGTGGCTACCTGCTCCAGACCTTGGGTGATAAAGAGGTCCACGACTGGCTGTACGCCATCAACCCATTACTGGCTGGACAAATCAGGTGAGGATATAAACAATTCAAGTCAAGTTGATCAATATATATACTTTGTGTATCTCCATAAATTTGTGAATTCACAACGCTTACAAAGTCATAATTTTAGTCATTATTATATTTGGATGTATGAAAGGTTAAAAATTTAATGAAAATAATTTCAAATACTAAAATAAAAAGGCTTAAATAACATATTTAACTGGCTAACTAACCAAAATTCATTCAATTTTGTGGGTTCGATCTCCTTATTCCGGAAGATGCTTTTTCGTCCGTATCTATTTTCTAGAAATCCAACGCAGAACTGGGGTTTATCCTGATGGTAACCACTTTAAAAATGTATGAAAGACGTTATAAATTGTAGGTTAGTTGCTTTTAAACTTGAAACCTTGCAGCTAATGTCCTTTTACTTAGCCTTTTGAAGTGGTTCAAACTATTCGAGTCATAAATGCAAGCATTCAATTGTTTAAGAGCATTAGCCTAAGTCATATCCCGAGCTCTGCCCAATAAATACACGTATAAAGGTGTGCGCGCACAGGTCGCGTTCGGCCCGGCGCACTACTGGGGAAAAGGGGTCACCTAACAAAGCCTCACCCGAGAAAGGACAGCTTGCAGCATGAGACCTCACAATGGAGTCTTTACTCGTTTATTAAAGGCGTTGCCGACGGAAGAATAGCGCACAGACCGCTCAGAGCCGTGCGCTCCGCCAGATATTGAAACCGGCCTATGAGCTCCACTTACGTCCCACTTGATAGGGTTTATGAAAGAATTGTGTCGGCCCATTGCGTTAAAGAGCGAGAGAACTATTACTGGTAATTGATACGGACGCGGTTACAAGAAGTACAAATTTAATACTATTTACATAAATAATAAACGTTTGCTAAATGAATATCGCTGAGTCACTGCTGGAGCAGTTTCTTTTAGATTGAAATCGTAAACTGACAATTTTTAAAATGGTCTACTATGACAAGAACTTATTCATCAAATTTTTCTTGAAAACATTATTTCAATCTCAAGTTAGTGTACCAATGTGGTATAGAGAAAATAGATAGATATATTATGGATTTGTGTTCTTTGTAACCGCTTGACACAATTGAATATCTTGTGTGTTGTTCGTGTCAAAATACCTATTGTTAGAATGTACGTGCGGAGTAGTGATGCTTTTTATACAGAAAAGTATCATAAACTTTGAAAAAAGGAACTCTCCAAAATGGAAAACTCGTGGGACGAAAGTGGATAGAAAAATTCCGTGACTGGTTTGGTAGAAAAGAATTTACCAAAAATTATTTGCTTACTTTAGTAAGATATTTTCCAAAGACTTTCTAATCCGAAATTCGATATATATTTTTTAATTAGTTGTATCCTTCGGTGTTATCGCCATTTTCAGTATTAATTGCATTTAATGCGACGGTTCTATACGTAATTATAGATTTTATATTTTCGACTTGCTATGGACAAGTGTGAGTTGGGACCAAACCGGTGCACAGACGAGAGCTATTTACAGATTGTGGAGAACAATAATGTTTGTATATGGTAACATTTGGCTGGCTTTAATATCTGCGGGACGCACTTTGTTTTGTAATCTTTGAATTGTATTTGTAATCGATTTTAGACAAATTGTTAGCGTTATTGTCTTTGCATCGATGTTGTCATTTTCTTGCCAAATTTTTTGAACTATATCGTCAGGTTAGTATTGGTTTTTGAGGTTATATGGATATCATTGTGATAGTTGCCATCAATAAATAATTTTATCAATATATAGATAATTTTCTAACTTAACGCTTAGTTGACCCGACCGAGTCAAATTATTATCTGTGGTAGCTGTAGTTAGCTATGCAAAGACTCTAACATACACAAAACTTATAAATGTAACGAGAATATGGTCTAATGCTGCGCACAAATAGGCGAATTCGAGTGGACTCCATAAGTGAGGCGACTTACACGAAACCGACATGTTAAAGGAAGTATCTAGATTTTCTTCTAATGTTTCATAATTTATTAATAACTTATCTTGTATATACGTATGACCGAATGCTAGTGGTTTAAGTTTGAGGCTCAAGGCCGAATCAAAATGGCGGTCGTCCGTAACGTCATACGTAACATTTTGTTTTATTGTCGTTGAATGTGCTAGCCTTGCGATAATGGGGATTAAAAACGATTATAAACAACAAAATAGGCTGTTGTACACGTCAAATATCAATCATTTGATCTGCTTAAGAGTCTATGTCAAGGATGATGGATGGAGAATGTTGGACGTGAGGTTAGCACATTTCGCAATACAGTCCATTAACATCCCCGTTGTTCCATACAACACTAGTATTGATTGTAAATACATTATTATTATAATATTTATAGTTAATATAGTATATGCGTTCCAGATTATTTACCCTTTATGTGTCCAATTTTATTTACGAATTATTTATTATCACGATTGAATTTGATTGTATAAAGTAGGTTAATGTTACGGTAGGAATGGTTTTGCAAAAGTTCATTTCGGAAGTGTCCAACGTCACAAATCGTTTGGGAATATTCTAGTCATTCGCGGCGTAGGATTTTGCGTGATAGGGTAGTTCATACAAATATGCTGTGCATACAATCACGACGTAGTTTGTTAATAATTGTCTCGGTGTTATTTTCTCATAGATCTACCCTCGCCCTTTCGTTGTATCATCGTAGGTAGATACTTGTGACGGTAGGTGTTAATTTCTCGAATGTCCAGTTCTAATCTTGTTACAGCTTCGATTAATGTTGAGTAAATGTCACTGTCCTATCGCTTCTAGGTGACTTTCGATATTATAAAATTATTGAGCGTAATTTAAGATCTTGAAATTTTTAAGCTTAAGTGAATTTTGGTATTGTAAATAAGTCTAAACAGTTTGTTTCGGTCACAGTAACACGATTGCTTTTTAACTGACTTAAACCGATTATCAATTCCACGTTTTTTTGTTACAAATCTGATCACAGGCACACTGACGTAGATTCATTGAACACTAACCAGTTAATTAAGATTAAAATAGGGATGTCATACTGCAGGCACTGGTCAGGAGGTGTAGGCCCGTGCCTTGCAGGGTGACCAGAGCTAAAAATAGTTTTAAGATCAAAAGTATTATCCAAATTAGGCATGCTATGTGTTATTTCTGAAATTACAATATTCTCTTAGTGTTGGATACTTGCTGATCTTTTTGTTGAGACATATCGTCAACTATTTCGAATATTTAAACTAATGCTTGAAATTCTCTTACCGTAGCCATCTCTGCATTAGTTTGATGGTATGTCTCGTTATTAATTGCGTTGAATTATTTAGCAATCTTTTGTACCTCACATTATTTATGGATCTCAATAATAATAATTGTTTAATGCGTTCTTTTCTAGTCATTTTTATAACATTCCGATGCGTTTCTTTCGAATGATAGGATAATGTATTTTGCATAGCAAAATTGTGTTTACGTAGAAATAGCTACAAATGGCGCGGAGGTGCCGTGAATTGGTAATATATTTTCTATTTAGTTTTTTTTAGGTTTGCGGAGCTTCTTACGTATTTTTGAAATTTCGACAGATCTTTTTAAATTAGATAATATAGCAGCTTAAGCTGAATTATATATTATATTTTTATAGAGTATACTCGAAAGCTATACTGTTATTTTTATAGAATAGCGGATGTTTGAGTTGACTGTTCTTCGAAACTTTGTTTTATATTTGAGGGAGCTTATGTTTAGTGCTTTTTATTATAGTGATGTGAGAGGGCTCCTTGTGATTCGATAGAGATTGTTTGTTGGGCGAGAACGATTATGAAATTATATATATTCTATATATAATTTATGGATTTCATTCAATTTATGAAAATAAGAACAATGTAATTGGTAATATTACTCATTGCTCTAAATGTACTATCAAATATATTATACACAGTGTTAAAGGTCATAAATAAAATGCTTTGAAAATTTCCAAACCGTTGTTTTAATTCTACCCTAGCCCCTATTTATAGCCCTGCAATTTTTCAACAAATATTACTTAAAATTTGCTTGCAAATAAAGTTACTTATATAAAGTCTAGATTTTTCTGATTACAATGACACTTTCGATCTTTTCTGACTCTAGCTAAAGTCACAACCTGGTACAATTTTTTATTTGGAAAAGATGGACTCTAATATAAAATCGTGTTTATGTAGGATGGATTTCTGATTCGAAGTTATAGAATAATAAATGGTAGGGAAAACAAACAGTGCAGTTATTGGCCCCTCTACAATTAGTAGCCATTTAAAGTGGCAACAAGCAAAAACTATCAACAACCTATACAAATAGTAGATTTAAAAGCTATATGATGGCAACACATGTAAATATATAATTATGAAGGAATAAATAACGTAGTAATAATATCAAATAATTAGAAAGCACAGCAAGGTTTCTAAAAACGACTTGGAGTTGCTAAATATGTCCATTCCAATCAATTTCCATCACAGCTTTATTGTAAATAAAAAGAAATAATAATTGGAGGGCAAACGAGCCCAAAAAGGGCAGTCTTAGCAAAATACATGGACATCCATTTTCAGTGGGTGCGTTGCAGGCCTTTGAGAGAGGAGTCTAACTTTGAATATTTGGACGTATCACAACGCGCTATCAGATTCAGATATTGATCTGTTTTTCGGTCGATATCAAATTCTTTGATTAATATCTCCGACTATAAAAGTGGACATATTATCATTTTGATTCACCGCATTATCGATTTACAGAAATACACATTCGTACAAGAAGGAGATATAATATGTATTGTAATTTTCTTATTATCCGTGACTAAGAGACAGTTTCCTTCAGAAAAGGGTGGTTGTAGGATCTTGTTTTTACAGAACAACAATAACGTATTTTCTAAATTTGTTGATGTAACGTGTTGACAACTTGAAATTTAGGATCCATCCAGCATTTACTGAGTACGATAATATCTGAACTTATGCCTTGCCGGTATAGGAAGAATCATATTATTATTCATATAGCTCGCTTGGTAGAGTAGTAGAATAGCGTCCACTTTTAAGAGCTTTGCTTATTTCCACACAGGTTCTATTTAGTGATCGCGTATTGTACTACTGTCCTTCGATGGCTTGGAAGGGTCATTGATTCCATTGCGATTGTGGTCAATTTCCGTTTGCACACATTCGATATTCTCTACATAAAGAAAAATGCTTAAATCGTTAAATATCATTTATTACAGTATCACAAGAGTACCAATTACTTAAAACTAGTATAAAATAACTTACTGGAACAATAACTCAATACAGTTGAGATCCCTCCGTAAACAATAAATATGTCAGTAAGGTTGATAACTTATATTTAAAATAATAATAAAAAAATATAATTTTCTATACATTTTGATCGTTGTAAACAAGTTATTCTCATGCGTGCGGCAAACTGAGAATACAACTCTTATATGCACTTGCATACGAATATTATGAGCGTACAACAGATTAGACAATCGATTTGACAGGTATACACAAATAACGGTTCTTAGGGCAGTTTATTAAACATAAATGAATTTGGATATTGTATGGGGATTAGCTAAACGTGGTCACGTGACTTTTGACCTAACGCCCGTCGTAGAATACGACACGGACACGGACCCTTTATAAATACAATCTCATTGCACTCTTTTAAAGTCTTTTGTCTCTTTCTGTCGAATTGTGAAAAGAGAGGGTTAGTGAAGGTGCAATTGGACTGTTTTTTATATTCTGAAGCAGCTAATTTATGAAAATTCATTCACGACGCAAATGGGTTTAAGTTTTTATCATAATCATCATTCTCAAATGGGTTGGTTGGATCGCTTTCATCTGCAAATGGATTTTTCGTTTCGTCATATTCCTCAAAAGGGTTGCCGTTGGATATTGCGCTAGAGATTGGGGAATCTCTATCTTTTTGAACGTGTACCGGTTCTAAGCGGGTCAAATGTGCTTCGAGGCTCGAACTGTATTTCTGCTGTTCAAGGACGCGCATACGACCTTCCGGTACTGGAACGATTGATGTCCCTTTAGGTGGTATTTGCTTTGCCGTGTTGGAGACGAAAACTGTAAAATTAGATATAATCATTAATTCCAATATTAATATTTTGTATACAGACATACCATTAATAAAGTGAAGACCAATACTTAAATAATATTTTGCATGAACGGATGTTTACTAATGGACACTTACTACCAGAAGGCTCGCAAGTGCATTGCCGGCCTTTAGAAACCAGTACGCTCTTGAAGGATTAAGTTTGATTAATTCGGATTAATTCCGAAACACTTCAATGGATAGCTGGTTCCTCATAATGGTTACTTACTCGTTACTTTATAAACCTTTGTAGCTTAAAAAAAGTGCGTGCGTACAAAGTACACGTCAGAAGTGAAACTTCTTTGGCAAACTAATTTTTAAGTCTTGTTCATATACAAATCTAAAACTTTAGATTTCCGAGACTTAGAGGGAGGGGAAAAAGGAAGATATTCATTCATATGTCATTAAAATATTGAAAGTGTCGAATATTAATACAAATTTTAAATTTAATTTTTTGAATTTATTTCTTCGATAATAAAAACACGTGGCATTTTAATTTACAATTCGTCATTTGAGATGTCAATAAATTATTTTGGATAAAATATAAAATACAAATATTTCATAAATTTTCTTTACGAAATTTTAATTTTAAAAATAGAATTTCTATAATGTTCACTCTTCTCACTCTCGCTTAATTGGTCTCAATCGCTCTCTCCCTTTTCTTCGACAAAAACGCTGCACATCTTCGTGACTAATATTATTATAATTGCGTTTCATCCGTAAAAAATTTACCCTCATGCGCCTAAGGAAGTTTCACTTCAAAAAAAGGTTTCATATGTCAGGGATAGACTGTCTATAAAAGATAAAGTAACTAACAAATTTAGACAAAGACCTATATATGGTCAGTGGGCACCACTAAAATATTTTTAATAGATTTCAACACTTGATACTCCATATAAAACCTTCCTAAACATTAAACCTATGATTAAAAACACTTACTCTCCTTGCTTTGCCCCTCCTGCAGTCTAAGTCTAGCCTCAGCGCCTGGTCCATATGAGAGTGTCGCAGTCTCAGAGACTGAACTGGACTGCGGCGGACTTGGCGTGGGGGCCTCAGTCACAACCGTCACCTTATTGAATAGACCTCGACCGAAGTATTCTGAGACTACTGCAAATCTGAAACCAGAAATGCCCACTTCAGACTAAGTAAAAAACATTTTAGTTTAACAGGCATTAGGAGAATTAAACATAAATGAATATGTGTGGTTTGGGGTTGTAAAGTATTTCTTTAAACTGATTTTAGCGACCGTAAACAATAACATCCAATTTAATTTAGAAACAACAGCCTATTTTTTTTGGATAGGGTGGATAAATTCCCTATTATAATAAGTCTAAACGAAAATTTTAGTTATACTGAAAATTGACACCAGTAGACTTCGTAATATTTTAATAAAAAATAGATATTAAATTTAAAATTAATTTTTATATTATTTATTTTTAATTTACTTTGGGTCCGTTAGAATATAATAGTGAATAAAGGCTATTTTTATTTATTTATTTATAGGATACGAGTATTTAACGTCGTTTTTGCGAGTTAGCTCTGAGAACATAAAATAATCGATAGTTTCGGATACAGTATTAATCACTCCCGCCTGGTGCCACAAATGCGTTCTGCCCATGCTGCAAATCTTCGTTTCCGCCGTCTCAAATTGGCTTCATTAACTGACTTCGGATGGCTTAAGGGAAATTGGCCTTTTTTGAGGCCTTCGCTTCGAAATGGGGTAACATAAATTACGAAAAATTAACTATTAAGAGAACAGAAGGGCGAATTTTACGAAATTTAACGAATTTCAAATTTTATTTAAATGTTAATAAACTTTAAAATAGCCATTACGTACAGTAACTACATTTTAGCTTTACAAAGAAAAATACTGTTATTCGATTAAGACTTAAAACTGGATTCCTCGAAGACGCAAAACATTTTAATAACATTACATTTACCAAACCAGTTCAATCATGTAACTAATTCGCGGTTTTTGTGTTTATAATGAGAATTGTTTATTAAGTGGTTAATAAATTATTTATTAGCGTGATTAGCCCTGATAAGATTTAAAAGATGAGTCGGTCCCAAAGTTCTTCGTAATAAATATAAGAAAAAATAAAAGTACTGATCAGTTTGTAATGAGTGATGATATCAATTCTTAGTACATTAATTAAGGAATAAAAAAGAATAAAAATATCGTCGAACCTCCCCCCCATAACCCTTTTTAATACAGGCCCTTAAGCGTCGCGGCCAGTCGTCTATCGCAGCACGCACCATTTTCGTTTCGAGGTTTTTTTTCATATTGATTTTTTAAAGATGACTTCAGATTCTCCAAATTTTCATGAGGTTATCACAGACCTTCCTCTCTAAGCCCTCGTCATAATTTCTGGTCCAAAGGATTAAGGTCCGACGGATGAAGGCAATCCTCATGTCTAATTAAGACGATGTTTTGACGCTCAAACCAGGCTTTAGTGGTCTTGGCCTTTGTTGCAGACGCAGAGTCCTGCTGAACAGAAGTGATGCCCCGCAAATAGGGTGCTGGACATGTCTTTGAAAGCGATACAAAACCGTCCCTCGGTACACTGTAGCACTGGTTTTAACCCCTTTTCGAAAAAAAACGCCTCAGTTGGCCTGGTTGACACCCCCAACACAAACCTACGATATGGTGCTGCCCATGCTGCACCCGAACTTTATTTTCTGCCGTCTCAGAACTCTGTAGGCCGTTATCGTTTATTGGAGCCTTCGCATTCGAAAAATTTTCCGTCGGTAGGGGTAATCATAAATTGCGCTACCGCTTAAACATTAACTATCTTAAGACCTATCTTTTAGACGAACAGAAGGCTCATTTTTTTATGATAGACCGAGATTTCATTTAAAACCTTTATTTAAATTTTAATAAACTTTGCAATCCATAGCTCTTTTACGTACAGTTAACAACCATTTTAGCTTTTTACAAGAAAAATACTGTTATTCGATTGCGGGGGTCCACCCAATTTTTTTTTTTTCCAAGACTTAAAACTGGTATTTATCAATAGAAGTACACAAAACTAAGCTTTTAATAAATTTTTGACTTGACAAATGTACTCCAGTTCAAGGTGCAACGCAATAACAACATTCGGTTTTTATAAGTGTTTAAAATTCGAAAATTGTTTTTTAAAGTGTTAATAAATATAATTATTAAAAAGCAGTGTTTTAAAGCCTGCTGAAATGAAGAATTCTAGTGACAAACTAGGGTCTAATATATTTGCATTAACTCTTACAAACATGAAATAGATAATATAATCTATAATAGGAAAAATATCTAATAATAATAATTATCCATCAAGTCACATAAATACTTTACTTTGAAATTTTAGTTTTTTAAATAAACTATTTGGATATTTACATTTCAATAAACCACATATTTAACTGATTTATTAACGCAGCCTTTAACATTCGGGTTAAATAAAAATTTTAACGGTTGACGCAATACAAAAAAATAAACCGTATGATTTAAAAACCACAACAGTAAAATGGGGTAGACCGAAAAGGCCTACAGGACATGTGTCAGGCCTACAGAGAGTGTCTGGAAGGTTCTGCGACCAAATAAGTAATAACCAGCGCCTTGGAACTTTCTGCTCCTCAGCATAATGCTGAGCCAGGGCCAATTACAGCCACAGCACACACGCATTACACACTTGAAAAGATCCGAAAAAGAAAATTTTTTTATATATCTCTCATTATATATTTTTTTTTATTTGATTATTGTTATTTTGTGTATTTTTGTAATAAATGATATGTCTAAGTCTAAATAAAAATACGTAAACGAGAAGAAAGAATAGGTCTTGCGATCGATTTTGTTCGCCCGTGAATATTGTAAATTATATTACCCAAGTAGCCGGGAAGTATCCTCGCGAGATGCGTAACACATATGAGTTGATTTTATTGTAAATATAAGAGATGGCAAAAAGCCCTGGCTAAGTAGACAATAAAATCAGTAAAATGGGTAATAGAAGCCCATAATTTTCACAATTAAAAGTATGACACGCAAGCGATTACAATACACAAAATACACTTTACACGTAACAATTTTTAAAACATAATTCCGAAGGTCACGAGAAGAACACGTTCCCAAAACATATATTAAAACAATTTATAAAATCTATACAACCTCACATACCCATCCTCGGATGTATTTTTGAAACAGCAAGAGAACGGTGGCAACATGTCTCCTACAATGTGTTATCAATAATTATAAATATTTTGATAACACTGCGCCCGCGCAAGTACAACTATGACATTGACGTACGACCGTGGCCACCTGTGCGTACAATTTCCTATCCGTTCTAATTAATTTCGTTAGGTAAATATTATTCGAGTTGCCATCATAATTAATGTATTCTATTATTAAGATTTATTTAAAGAAATCAGAGTTGCCATTAAAATTGCGGCTAGTAATTATTTTAATATTTTTTTATAGAGTTGTCATTTAAAAATATAATTTAAATGTCAATGATAAGATATTTACCTAATTTAATCTATTAGTAAATTACGGTCATTGTTTTCAAAATAGCGATAACACGAACTCCGATAAGAAATAAAATATGTTATTGCTTTTTAATGTTAAAGATTAACATAAATTGTTTAGCAATAAAACAGAAATCAATCATAATTTGAGTTTTGTGTTAAAAAAATAAAAATACAAAAATTTGTTATAACTATTTGTATAACTATTTAAGATTCAGATTCTGATGGTCCTTGAGTTATATTTGGTTTATCAGCTTTGCAATATTAAACTCCTGATTTTTAAGGCTAAAAAGGCGTTGCTTTAGAACCTTTTAGAAGTCCAAGAGATTTATAAAATACTATCTGCACCCCACCCGTGAACTTTGTTTCTCCTTTATTTTTTATTGTGATTTGACTTAGCCTACCTTTTTAGTACAAACCAACATGGAACATTTTGCTATGCTACCCCAGATACTGTTCGGTTTTCCTGGAATGAAAACCTATTTAAGTTTTTCGAGTGAATTTATTTCTTATATGGAAACCTGAAAGTTCAAGTCATAAAAAAGTAAGATTTGTGAATTAACAAAATAAAAAAATAGGGTTGATCGTAGAGGGGTGAACCATTAAGAGTTCATTGTACTTTTTAAGTATGATAAAAAAATAAAAACTAAAAAAATATCCTAAAAATAAACATAAAAATTTAGGGGTGGACCAACCCTTAACGTTTAGGGTTGTTTGAAAGATAGATAGTAGACTTGCTAATGAAATGTTAATAAAAAAATGATAAGAATCGGTCAAGCCGTTTCGGAGGACGTTAATGGGAACAGAACATTGTGAAACCGAGAATTCTAAACATTGAGATTTAATAGATCGTTGTTTTGGGACGAATTTTTATAGGTAGGGAAAAGTATTTTTCGGGGAAGTGTGATCTTGCTAATAAAAACGTTATTATTAATGTCTGTTCGTAACATCACAGTTTTATATTATGGTAGCTGTCTAATGCAAAATATTTTTCCTTCATTTGCTATTGAGGCATCTCATTGAGTGTAAAAAGTTTTAATTTATAATACGTTTAGAAATAGTTATAAAGAGAATAAATAAACCTATATTTATCCGAAAAAAATGTATTGTTTGTCTGTTCATAAAATCTGAGCTCTTAATTCTGTAAACTGTGCATTTATGTCTAAAAATTATTTGTCTTAAATGAGGCAACAAAGCTTAATTTATATCTAAAAAAAAAAAATACCAATAAGATTTATTGAGTACTCCCTCCAGTCATTGGCAGTCGCTCTTGATTGGAAGTAACAAATAAATTGAACCAACTGAATTATTAGACACCTA
The DNA here is from genome assembly GCA_905332375.1 of Pieris macdunnoughi. NCBI lineage: Eukaryota > Metazoa > Arthropoda > Insecta > Lepidoptera > Pieridae > Pieris > Pieris macdunnoughi. The sequence continues at coordinate 2,392,959 of CAJOBZ010000062.1, forward strand.
ACATGCCATTAAAACAAACACATCAAAATGTAAAGAATTTAATGGGTAATTTTTCAATCTGGAACATCGCACCATGAAACGCTATGGTCATGGTAACATCAGTTTCATCGGGAATATTTTATTATGAATCAACGATCAAGCTATGCTAATCCCTACCGCATAAATAATGTATACTTAAAAAAACGAAGCATAGGAAAATATAAATTTCTTTAAGTTACTTGTATTGCGTAATTGCATACGTTTTTCACTAGGCGCAATTTATTTATTATTGAAAGGTCACAGAGGAAAAAACACATGATTACAAAATTTTATTAACCGGCTAACTAAAGTAAAAACAGTAGAAAATTAGATATAATCAAAACTAATTTGAAGATTATTTTTATAGAGACAGGCACCTTAGATCGAGGGAAATGTTAAACGAGAGACTTAACGACTGTATGCTCGTTAAACACGCGTTTACATACGTCATGTTACGTCCAATTGACCAATCACAACGTTTCGTCTTGCGTCTATGAATTCTCTATATCTCGACATGTTTTAGACCAAAAAGTGTAAGGTAAAAGGGGCAAAAAGTAAAAAAGAGGGGGTTAAAAATTAGTTAATACGGAAGGTTACCTACTGGTCTAGTTTATTTTTATGTATCTTTGTAAGTAATGAGTTAGAAGGAAGTTTTATTATGACTGAAATGTCTGCCCCTTGACATGGAGTGACCAGACTTACAGCAAGCCAATTCGTATAAATATATATAACTTAAGATATTATACATAATGCGACGGCTACTAACTATAGACGAAATATACACTTCTGCAAATACAAGTACAATTTTTGAGCTTACATTTTTAACTTTATCGCAATAAAAGTTTGGCGGACTTTGATCACAAATAATCTCTACACCATACAAATAAGACACATATAATACATACGGATCGTGTTGTTGCTGCAATCTCGAATGTAGGGCTTCGGCCGCGTGGGGCAAAGCCTCTGGTCTTCGGGAAGGCGCCGCACAGGCAGGACACTCCCTTTCCGTTTCGCTATACGTTTGGAAACAACTGCAAACAATTGTTAAATTAAAGGCCGTGCTTAGTAGAAAGCGCATAGTTATATTTCAACAACTTTACATATCACCATTATAAATAACGAACTGCCTTCGTTAGTTTGTTTAGGTAAGGTCAGTTTATAGGTGAAAGGTCTGTGAAGGATACTTGCTGTATGAAGTATCTTCACAAACTAACAATGGGTGTGTGTGTGGTGGGTGGAGGTGGTGGACCCCCAAGGTCTCCACACCCATTGTTGGGTGACGACCCATAGCATGTCGGGAAGCAGATAAAGCCGCCTTGGGGTTTTAGTGGGTATGCACAATCCCAATCCTTCCCGCCCTAAGCGCTGCGGCAGGGTATGCGAAATGCATTTCCCCAAGTATTAAAAAAAAAAAGTTTATAGGTGAAAACCGTACACAAATCAGTTCGGTAGTTCTGGCGTATATAGACGCAGCCGGGGTTTGTAAGGTAAGGGAAGATTAATCAGTTTAGTAAAAAAAAAATTGTGTATAACTGTAGACAAAATTAAAATGTATATTTTTTCTCAAAACTATTCAGATTTATTTTCAAACACTAATTAAAATTAATTTTGTGTACATTATAAGAATATTTTATAAATTTTGTCGGGTAATTAACTAAATAACCTATTCATCTCTTTTCGCCAATGCGTATACGCAATTAAACAAAAAGAGACAAAAGAGAATTGAAATGATTTAATTTTAAAAACATTTTTTTCGAAATGAATCATTACTCACTCTTGGTGATAGGAATGTTGGCAGAGGAAATGTACAGTGGGTAGTTCTAGAGGTCGATTGCAGGCTGCACATCTGGAAGACTGGAATGTCACTGGTTCATGCTGGATCACCTGTAGATGATAACAGTGAATCGTAAAGTTTTGTTTTCTTCTAATGAAGAGTGACGAAGAGTTTCTAGTCACTTCTCGTTCTAAGTTTGTTTTAAATGTAAATTTAGTTATTTTTTTATTAAAGTGATACCTATATATAAACTAGCTACCCCTCGCACTTACCCCCCTTACCTTACCCCTCGACTGCGTGGATTCTGGATTTTTCATGATTTTTTTGCAACAACAAAAATATTTCAGTGAATTTACTTAAAACCATTACTTTACATTTAAACCTTTTTTAAGAAACTTTTTTGTGTGAACAAAATCCGTTCAGTATTTTTAAGTTAAGTTAATTTTGTATGCAAACACGACTGAAATAACAATATTAAAATATTTTCTGCGCATATCACGTGACCATACTTCATGATTCATACAAATAATGTCCAGGTGAATCAACGGTTCACAAAACCGTCCGGTTTCTTGAAAAGGTGGGTTAATATGTTGCGTCTTCGACTTTGCGAACGTATTTGAAATTTATTTATCTATCTCATAGAAATAAACACTGGCGCGACAACCTTTTGAGGTCTTGCTAGGCCTCAGTGTATGTATTTGTGTATCTGTCTTGTGTTTGTTTTACTGTCTAAGTAAGTCCTTTTCCTTCATCGTACGGGCGAGTTAAGTAGGCACATAAAAAGAAAATTGTATTGGTGCACAACCGTGTTTCAGTCTGTGCACCAGTCAGTCAGTTCAGACCTCAGGGTCGTGTACTCTGAGGACCACAGATAACAGCATTTCACAGAACGTCTTTTGTTCCTTGAGGATAGTTATTAAAAAATTATTTAAAATATTTTACGAAGAATAATCACACTATTTTAACGCAGATGTTCTACTAAACTATTCCATTTAGGGGTTACTATACTTTATTTAATTGGTAATAATAGGAAAGTCTTTCTCAACTCACCTGTATATGAGCTTTCATCTTCTCAATCTCTTTCTTATATTTGGTAGCCAACTCTTGTTCGCGGGTTATAACTTCGTCTTCCGATTTAAGAACGTCCATTAGGTATCTAAAAGAATTCACTTCTGATATATTTTAAATCCATTATATAAAATGAACATAATTAAATTTGGGATTCTCGTGTCGATCCAGATTTCACTCATGCACTTTATAAAAAAGCCAAAAATGGCTCCAAATGAGACGCATCAGAGGTCCAAAGGTCCTTCTTCAAAAACTATTTACAATTCTGTATATTTAATGCACAATATGTTTCACTCATAATTTTATTTAAATGTGTTATCGGCCTAGTCGACTTTGAGTTTATTCGTAATCAACATACATAATAAATAACGTATATTATAAAGAGGAAATATTTGTATTTTATAGGAATTTTTTTGAATATATTATTTTCGGCCCTAAGCAGTTTAAATCTAAAAACAGTCGGGTAGTTTATTTAATAATTAAAATAGAAATAATTATAAATAAACATCAATCGATTAAATCATTGATTAGTTGAATATTTGTATTCAATCAAAGTCTGTTATAACGACATTTAATGGACTACTCATATATTTTGGTCGTAAAAACCGATAGTCGTAACAGCCGATGACGTTGTTATTAACCTAATACAATAGAATTCAGCCGGGACCTTTGCTTTTGGCCAATAACACCGGTATGTTGTTCTAAACGGTTTTAACTGTATATATTATTAATAAATACATTGGTATATATCACTTTGCGTACTTTCGAACGTCCCCGAGCGTGTACGTAGGCGTGCTCGCTAAGCAGTCTACGACTAGAATTGGTGACATCAGCTTTTCAGTCGCTGCAACGAAACATAGGTCAAATTAAATATTGTATACTAAACAGTTATAATAATATGAGCCTTTTATTTCGGATAAATTTCCACTTTTATTCTATCATCTATTTTTTTTAAATATCTATATGTATTTGGCAAAGGCCTCTTCCAAATCCCGCAATTCCTGTTTGCACTGTGCCACTCTCAGCACATGTACCTGCTGTTTCCTTAAACTGGTCTTTCCACCTTCTAAATTGTCTTCTTTTTTTGCATTTATTGTACTTTGGCCACCAGTTAAATACTTTCTTGTTCCTCTTGCCATGTGCCCAGCCCATTTCCAATTAAGCTTATTTATTTTTATAGTAACACTAGCTGATCCGGCAAACGTCGTTTTGCCATGTATATCATTTATAATAAAAAATAGGGGTTGATCGTAGAGGGGTGAAAATTAGGGGTTGTATGTATTTTTTAATGCTGTATCATAAAAAAATAAAAACTAAAAATTTTGTCTAAAAAATAAAATAAAAAAATGTAGGGGTGGACTACCCCTAACATTTAGGGGGATGAAAAATAGATGTTGGCCGATTCTCATAGATACCGGATAAGCACAAAAAATTTCATCAAAATCGGTCAAGCCGTTTCGGAGGAGTATGGCAACGAAAACTGTGACACGAGAATTTTATATATTAGATTATACAGTTATACTAGCTTAAATGTCTATTTATTTCTGTTTAAAAGTGCCTCAGTTGTGACTGTATAGGTAGAATAATTTTGAAAATAAATAGTTTAATAATAAAATTAAATTCCTCACCAACAACATGCAATAAATCAGGCAAGCATCGAGGCGGGGGCGGCGTCCATAAAACGTCCAACCATAGACGAGGACAAACCGCGCCCCGTCTTCGACATACGGCCAACGCGAGATCGGCTTCACCACTGCGCATGTGCAGGGACACTTGAGCACGCCATCTATTGGGGATTTGGGAAATTATTTACAACACTTAAACGGAGGAACCGGTATGTCTAAACCCAATCTACATGTCAGACACAGGAGGGCGACAGTACTTACACAAGGTTTCTGTAAGTACTGTCGCTTTGGGCAGGAGGCTCATCTGCTGTTAAGTGGTACCATGGATACTCGCGATGTCAGAGAGCTCTCAAGTGCGTTGGTGGCTTTTTAAGAAATCATACGATATTTTCTTGCGTGTTCGTAACGACTTCTGATAGGGCTTAAGGTAGTTTCTATTAATATCAAGGCTGTATGACGAAACATGAGTTTTTTTTACATAGAACAAGAGCAAATGGGCAGGAGGTTCATCTGATGATAAGTGATACCGCTGCTCAATGCCAGAGGGCTCGCGAGTGCGTTGCCGGCCTTTTAAGTGAGTTTTTATGACTATATCAGACTAAACTAAGTAACAATTCCATAACAGAATAATGTATTATTGAATAAAACGTCCTAATGTTTAAAGATTAGTTTTAACTTACAATTTCTTCTCTTCATACAGATGTAATATGCCAGCTTTGAATCCCAACATTTGACAAATGATCAGGGTGTGGTCTTTATCATAGTTCGACTCTGGTTCCTTGAGCACACTCAGTATTTTCTGTTCATATATTAATTTTTCACTGTTGGGTGATTTCGCCCTGTAATATGATTAACTAGATCTTAAGATTTTCTTAAGAAAATTAAGTTTTTCTCTTTTTCTCATGAAAGTGGAAAGCTATATGCGTTTATCTTGCCTTTAAAGTTTTTGCCACATTATCATCATACATACGGACATATTTCTGCACCTTTTTACTCATCATTTTGTCAGAAATCCTAGGAATCGTGCCCATAATAATATTAAGCTTTATTATTGTTACGGTTTCACAACTATTAACGTTTTTATATTCAAAATCAAATAAGAAAGGCTATTACAAGACATATTTTTTAAATATTACTAATTAATTTAATACGTCATAACAATAAATACGTCAAAGATACGGTTTTATTATTACTTTAAAATATTGGTCCTTCGATCCAGAATACTCACCATACATGAATATAATGTTCAATCAGGGCATCAAAAACAAGGGTAGAGCATTTGACATCTGTTGATATCATGTGTTCCAAGAAGATGATCAGTTTCTCTGAGTTACTAAGGAACATGTGAATAAAGTCGTCAGGAATAGAACGATCGGGTTCCCGATATCTACCGACAAGCGACGATTCGTCAACTAACGGCTTACTACGTGGTTTGTAGTCTGTACACATTACTGGAAAAGATATGAAATGTATTAATAGTGCATTACTAGGTTGTTAAACTATTTTTAAAGTAATCACTTTTAAGATTCGTTATAAGAAAACATTTTATTATTTACTAGCTGGCCTGGCGAACATGGTACCGCCTAACAGTCGATTCTTTATTTTTTTTAAATACTTATTCTGCTATTCGGGACACCGGTCTAGCTAGTAAGATAAAAAAAAGAAAGTTGATAATACAACAAATACATTATGTCAAAAAATTAAAATGTACCTTCCCGGAACCCCTCCACTAACACTTGAACTTTATGGTATGGTATTAAAGTTCAAATTGACTTTTAAGTTTTATTACGAAAATTTTGTATGGGAATATAGAAAAGTGTTGTTTTTAGACATTTTCACTCAATTTTTTTAATAACCATCCTCGTACTTCAAGGAATATTATAAAAAAAGAATCAGACAAATCGGTCAAGCCGTTTTCATGTTATGTCGTGACGGAAAACGGGTTTCATTTTTAGATATATAGATTTAAAATAATAATGCCGCTTCGAGAGTTCTAGTAAGCGAATTTTGTTTAATCGATATTAGAATCAAAAAATAAATATTCCATAGCTATATACGTAAAGGTATTAGACAAGATCCACGAGGTTCAAACACCACAAAGTGATTAGGACTAACACACAAATCACAATCCCGTTTTATACTTTTAGAATCCATCCGGCATTTGACCCGAACCATCAAGTCGCATACTTAATTTTGTCTATAAATCGCTTCAAATACATATTAATAAATTATGATCATTTTCATTCATTCACTTTTTACTTTATTTTTAGTTTTTAAGTACATTTTATTTTAAGTTCACCAAAAGCAGCTGAGCGGTTTTTTACCGACTTTGATTAATTCGATGAAGTCGGTTTTTAGCTCTGAATTGACAGGGTCACTGACGAGGGCAGTTTTTAAGGTGTTTTTAGGTACTGTGCTGGCATCATCCGAATCCGTTAAGTCGTGTCAAGGCCTCCTACAGGCCATGTTCCGGAACTGTCGGTGAGTCTCGTCAGTTAACATAGCATCAGCTTATATACAGAGCGACGGTTTCCTAGTGTTCGTCGGTGAACGTCGACGCGCGGAAACTCAGGTATGTTGACCTGTTCCGGTATGTGTGTATGTACATTGTGTTACAGTATATTTATTAAAGTATACATGATATAAAATAAACATTCTATAGTACAATCTATTTACTCTAAAATACGTGAACATATATTTTACATATAATAATAAAAATATTACATTATTATTCTAACCAATACTTACATTTTAACAACTCCGTACTCTCTTCCGGTTCATGTTGTATCAATTTATGGCCGTATTTCTTCATATAGCAGTCGGCATCGTCAAATTCTAACTCCGCTATATAATCGAGGGCTTGTTTAAATTCTTTTTTGTCTTCAATCATCATTTTGAGATACCAATCGTGTCTGTTATGATTCGCTGCTAATGAGAGGGCATCGTCTATGCTTACTTGTCGGACTACCTATAAGGTTTGTATAATTTTTAGTAGTAATTATCACACATATACAATATTATTAGTATTTAATTTTTGGAATAAAGAATTTGTATTTTAGATTTTTTAAGTATTGTATGTAGGTATTTACATTTAAATTCACAAAAATTGTGTATATCATCAATACTATGGGTAATTAATTATATACTTGATGACCCAAAAGACATTGTCATCCTGTCTTAAATAAAAAAATAAAAATAAAAATTATTAATTAACACGCACAAAATTATATATTTATATAAGGATTAGAAAAAAAATCGATTTATGCATTATTCGTATTACCAATTTTAAGAGTATTATTGTTATTAATTAAAAATTTGATCATCAGATATGCATTGTAAAACAGTTCGCCTTTGATAGAATTTTTTTTTTAATTTAACGACAATTAAAAAAGGTTCGATACCGTAAACAAAAACAATTATTTGAGATTGATATTAATTGTTTATTATTTAATGCAACATACCTTTATAGCGACATCCACGTCAAAATCTATGGCCTTGTCCTTAGAATTGATGAACAGTTTCAATTTCCCTTGTTGGTCGTGTTGATCTATTTTGACGTAACATGTCAATAATAGAGTAGTATGGTCCTCTGTGGCAAATCCCTTAAAGAGATTTGTAGACTAATTAGTGGGTATAAAACTGACTAGACTTATTTTTAACTAAAAAAATCTATGCGCGAAATTCCTACCTTACACTCAATAAATGTCGTCTTACAGATTGAACTTAATTTATGATTTTATGAATGTAATACAATGAATACAAAATAAATATTAAGATCACTACTTCAGTAAGAAATTAACACAAAAAGTGTCTGAACGCACGCGTAAATATTTGTCAACCAATATCCTAATTTTTAATTCCAAGACACACCAAACTAATGATTTCTTTGAAAGATGCATTTTAATTTTGAAAAATTACTTTAAGACAAACGCAAAATGTGTGTAAATTACAAGTACAAGGAATATGTCTATCAAAGAAAATATAAGAAATAGAGTTAAATAATTTTGACATATCTTCTAGTGGGAGAAAATTCACTCTAATTCGTAGCAGAAGAGCTAAAACAACTGCGCATCTAGCTTTGAACCCGTGTACTAGAGATTAACATATATTTCATTAAAAAATACTAATTGGACTCATTTATAGTAATCTTTCGTCTCATTCTCTCAAACTGTTTTTACACTGTAACGAATAGGGACAGATAAGATCTTTTAAGATGCAATTAGATTTTATTTAAAACGAAACATGTAATTGGTGAAACGGAACGACGTACTGCTTGTGTCAACCTATTAACCAATGAAATTGGGGGCCTCATAGCCTAGCGGTCTTATTAAGTGGCAGCTAGGTGAGGGGTACCGGGTTCGATTCCCGGTTCGAGGGCAAGTTTTAATTTAATTTAAATTTGTTCTCGGCCTTTGGGAGGGTTGTGCGGTACCGGGCGAGTGCTTAAACCGTACATAGAGGACACTGTCGAATTTCTAAAAGACAAGCACGAATTATAAAAAATCCTATACTTGACGCTGGCTAATGCACAAATCGTGCCAGAGCCATAATTAAAAAAAAAATAAAAAAAACCAATGACAATTAAGCAAATTCTTCCTAAGAATTTCGGAATGTTTACCTTTTTATGTAATTCTTCTAAATACTGTATGAGCGGCTCCAAGTGTCTCGGCTCCAAATATTTCCGTATAACATAAGATGTCTCGAGCCGACCAATCGTTTTTACGTACTGATATATTGCGCCTTTAAGGTCTCCCTGAAATTTTGTTTAAAATACTCAATATATGAAAAATAAAAAAGCTCCTAGGGGAGCGTTCAAGTATTACGTAACGCAATTTTTGGAGATTATTGAGCCCCCCCCATGAACTCGCCGTAACGTTTTTCAGACCCCTCCCAAAATTCGTTACGTAATACTTGAACGCTTCCTAGTTACTTAAAGCAACATTTTATGTTTCTCTCTGGCGGTAGTTTTGACTTGCCTTCCTTAGACAATCTCATTCTTGAAACTCCTACTCATAAAACTGAATTGTATCACTCCTCTTTTACTGTGCAAAGTATCCTGCTATGGAATTCCTTACCAAGTGATATCAGACGAGCTCTCGTACTTTAAATTTATTTAAAAAGCTTCTTTTTGATCATTTCATCATCTATATTAATTATAGTGTCTCAGTTAACCTTTTGATTGGCATGTCAATTTTTGTTTATACATATTTTTATTTATTATTAGATTTTACTTTATTTTATTTATATGTTATTTTGAGTTTTTTTTGTTAATTATTTATCCACGTCTTGTTTTTTACCCTCTGTAGGTGTTTTTTTTATTGTTCCATTTTAGGGATGCCTGGAAGAAATCGCTTGACAGCGATAAGGCCGCCCGTTGCCTTATAACTTATGTAACCTGCTTTCTAATTTTTTTTATTTGTATGTTTTTGTATAAGATAATAAAGTGTAAATAAATATATGAAAAATATTGAATTAAAAAACATATTGCTCTTTTGTTAGGTCTGTGGTTTCGAAGCTCAACAACTCAAGAATCTTAAACTATAGGTTCTGTTCCTTGCACCTCAATTAATAATGTTAAAAATATTTTTCAACAAATTGTTGTCCTTACGGCTTTATTCAGTTAGGGCACGCCCTATTAAATAAATAAGAAAAAAGGGTGCGTGTACTTATGTACGCTCGTAAGAAGTTATACATCTTTGGCTTTCTTTATTTTTGGAAATATTAAATAATTAATAATAAATATTTAACGTTAATAATTTAATAATATTTAGTATATGTATTATTCAATTATTAATTAATATTAATGATAATTATTATTTATTATTTTATTATATTATTCATTCAATTTAATAACTAGGTATGTTTTATAACCTTTAAACTAAGTAACAATAGGTCTTTGTGAAAAAGCATTGCTAAATTTGTTTGAAAAAATAATTAAAACTCCTTTATTTGTTTAAAAGGTACTACAAAGGTCATTATGGTCATTCAAAATTCTTGGCATAGCTGCTAACGTCACGCATATTCTATTTCTTTTTACTTGTAGATTGTCTTATTCCCATCTCGCTCGCTCGCGCACGCTCGGCGCCCGGCTGGTTTAAAAACTATTCGTTAGTGGGCAACTTCATTCTGTTAATTTTGTGTCACGGTGCGCGCGCATCGTCAATATCACTCTCATCAATTTTTCATAACGCGCCTAAAGAAGTATAACTTCAATAAGTTCATAATAAAATTTAAAACCAAATACCTTGCTATATAAATGATCGCCATACTGTTTATATATCTCCGTGAGCCCCTCCGCATCATAATGCTGACTACTCGCGATCCTTATCGCAACATCATAGAGATTCTTTTTGAATAGCAAAGACAACTTCGACTGCAGATCCTTCTCATCCAAATATATCATTTCCTTTTTCTTCGTTAGAATATAGAAAGATCCCCACTCTGTCAAAACTGCATCAATTTCCTCGAATGTCTTCGAGAAGACGATGAATTTGTTTTGTATGTCTAGAATTGTGACGTGGTGGGATTTGGGCGTGGTGGATGAGCCGGATGGCTTCGTGGAGGTTTCGCTTGTAGTGATCACGAGGTAACTGCGGAACCAATTAAGACGGAGCTTTTCGCCTTCTAAAGCGTAGCAGGGACCCCGCCCTTCGGTGGTATAGCAGTATATCGCCTACAATTTATTCATTCAAAATTAGCACGATAGACAGATAATCTTATCAAAGTGGATTTAAAATTTAGATTTAAATTTTAAACACGAGTTTTTTATTTTATTATCTGTATAGACTAGCTACCTGGTTTGATTGTCATATAAATGTATTAAAATAATACAAATATTATGTCTTAAAAATCCTTATTTTCTCTCTTTGATCGGTAGCTCATGCGTTGTCGACTTGAGCACACTAGCTTTTTTATTCTGACCAGTAAAACTCAAACTTAAAATTCATTATACGCATACATATAGGTATCCAAGTACATTTATGAAAATCAACAGGTAATATGTTAAATTGATTCTAAATTTACATTTACTACCAGTTCGCAAGTCATGGGCGTAGAGCGGGCAAGTAGAACTGGCAAGAAACTCTTCGCCACTCATTTTAATCGCAAAGTTTTGAGTCATACAAATTGTTCAAACTGGAGCAAATTAATCCCAAGTATTAGGATCACTTAAATAATAAAATTTATAAAGTAAGGTCAGAAAATCTTTAATAATATTATTTTATGAAGGAAAAACGGATCGATAAACTTAAAAACGACTGGACAACTGGATTCATTCACCATACCCTAAGGTCATAAAAGAATAATTCCTAAGATTATCACATTCAAACAGCCTTTGGCTCAATATAGATTACTGACCTCACTTGTAGCGACAGTGAGTCTATGCCTATCAGCCAAAACACTGCAGCCAGCCACCGCTCCCATAGAATCAAGAACTACACATTTGTCACTATTCACATAGGACACCATAATGCAATTACGGGATACTATGAATAATTTATCAGTGTCTCTGTAAGAGAAAATTTATGATTTTAATAAGTGAAATAAATGTGAAGTGTTTTGGTTTTTCTCAATAAAACTGACTGTTATGAATGCCTTCTAAACATTTACTGTCACTGTATGTTTAAAGTAATGTTTTAAAGGCCGGCAACGCACTCGCGAGCTGTATGGCATTGAGTGTCCATGGGCGGCGTGGTGGTATACTTAACATCAGGTGAGCCCATCGTTTGCCCCCTATTCTATAAAAAAAAACATGTGGCACTCGGGGACTGCCGCGTCTATATAAAAATTGAAATAATATCAAAGAAAAACCTTGAATTAATATCAAAGTAAAACAAATACTGCATAAATAAAAAATAAATAAATAATTATAACTGCATAAGTTGATAAAAATGCTAAGCAATAGCTTAAAAAAACCTTTTCTACTATACTATAATCATGTCTTATCTAGAAGCAGTGTATTTACTTGAAAGCAAGTCCTGTGATGGGGCTAGTACCGGTGTCTGATAATGTTTTCATTTTACCACGTTGTCTTGCTATATCTCCACGAAACAGTGATACAGAGCCATCTTGAAAACCTACAGCTAGAAGATTCTGGAAAATTTAATTTTTTTGTGTATATCAGAAACCATATTTATAGTTGTTATTTTATTTTTAAATTTATGTTTAGTTTTGTTGAAAATCTTCTTCTAAATACAAGTTGCAGCAGTGTTGGCCTAGTGGCTTCAACGTGCGACTCTCATCCCTTAGGTCGTAGGTTCGATCCCCGGCTGTGCACCAATGGACTTTCTTTCTATGTGCACATTTAACATTTGCTTGAATGGTTAAGGAAAACATCGTGAGGAAACCGACATGTCTTTGACCCATAAAGTCGACGGCATGTGTCAGGCACTAGACGCTGATCACCTACTTGCCTATTAAATTTAAAAATGATCATGAAACAGTTTCAGAAACCTGAGGCCAAGACCTAAAGAGGTTGTAGACCACTGTTTATTTTTTAAATACAGGTTGCAGCTGCTTCAATAAGAGATATGTTTTGTTTTGGAAGGATTAAGGAGCCATTAATAGCCTAATTATATGTAAAGAATTTAAGAATTTCAAAGAAATTTCGACTATAATACCTTATTATCATGTACGGCTAATGCTGTGGCCGGAGTGGGAAACATATGTGAGGGCACAGCCCTTGATGTTCTCACACATTTGGGGTTCCCATGCCGGTCAACCCTTGACCAATCCCATACTTTTATTAACGGAGTTACACCAGTTTCATCCTCCTGCATAAAATAATTTTTTATAACAAAAAATATCAGAAAAGAATTATATTATATATGTTTTGACAGTTTTAATTAAGTTTTTGTAGAGTTTTAATATATAGATTTCTATTAATATTTTGGAAGTAGTTTTCTATTATAAATAAAAAAAATATTACCCCTATTGTCACCAACAGAGTATCATGTGGCAATTGTTGGGCATGTGTTATTATGAGTTCATATGCTTTAAATGATGTGATCTCCCATGAACGGGAGATTAGGTGGGCCCAGCCTGTCAAGTCACAGAGTATGACATGATTATTTCCACTTGTAGCTACTGTTACATGAGTGTCCTGAAAATATTAAATAAAAAGGAATAAAATTATACAACTTAAGCTTACCAAGAACATTTATAGTTTCTTTGAGCAATAATTGGTTTTAATTGTGGTATTAAAGCCAAACCTTTAGTGCTGAGTATTCAAAAAGGCAGTAATGGCTTTGTTTACAACCCAACATACATACAAGTCTTGCTTAGGCACCTTTAATACTTGGTATGTGCTATTGAGTTCAGAGCACTGCTAATTGAGTTGAAGTTGCAGTTACATACAATTGAGATAACTTATCTGTATTTTTTTAAGTGCGTCAAATATAATAAATTATTAGTGTGTAAACCAAAGTAGTATGGCTTCAAGTAACTAACTACATTATACGGTAATGATCTTTAAAATAAAACAGTTATTTACATACCTGTAGGCACTCAGCAATTTTTCCATTATCTATATTATTATGGACATCAAAAAAGGTAAATCGGCGCCACTGTAATGAATTGATAATCATATAATTAATATTGTTAATAAAGTAGCATATTATGTGTAGTAGCAGTATATTATGGGAGTAACAAAACACAAAACATTGTACTTGTAAAAATAGCAATATCATTAAAATAATAATAAATGTACCTCTAAAAATGCCATTTTACACGTCTAATATGGCGCAGCATGGAGAGAGAATAACCAATTATTTTGTTAAGAACCAATTCCAAATTCCTTACAATAAAATAGAAAATTTATTTAATCAACAATTCACCCACAAAAATAAATTAACGATGTCAATCTCGATTCGATGACATTTGTAATTTGACGGTAGAGTGATAGTCAAAGTCAGTACTATAATGAAAAAGTTACGTTCTGAAATTTAACCACTCAAGTCATTTAATTCCTTTTTATCCAAAGTTGTTTTAACAGTGCTATTTCTAAGTAAAACAATTATTTTCACATATTGTTTATTCAACAATTGTTACCAATGTATAAAGTTGGTGATACTCTATGGACATTATCGTTAATTTAATGTTGTTTAGTCCTTCGTTTAATTTTTTTAGACTTGGTGTTGTTTGCTTTCTTCTTACACTGTAAATAAAAAAAGGGCGAACGCATTAAAGATTGCTGCTAATCTGAGTATTGGTGTTGTAAATTTAAACAAAAACTATACTCACGTTATATTATTTGTTTGCTTTAGATACGGTAAGGAAGAATATTTTCCTATTGGCGCCTTATTCGTTTCTAATGATATGTTGGCTACGATCAATCTGAAATATGATCGATTTATAGTCAAGAATAAGCCTTCTTTCCCAACGGAATGTCATGTCAATAAATCAATTTTACCTTCGATACATATCTATGTAATCATCATCATCATTCCAAGCAAGATTTGAAAACCCGTTAGCTTTGGTAAATTTTTCCGGCTGAATAGAAATGGCACCACCAAATCTAATGAAAATAATAATAATAGTAAAGGCTTCGTTCCCAAAAAATAGATTTTTATTAATTAAAAATATTTGTAAATATTTATAGTAAAACCTAAAATTAATATTATATATTATATTTATTTAAACTTAAATTTCCTTATGAATCTCAAACAATTTTTACTTAGATGACAACTCAAAATGCGGTTATTATAATGTTATAAATTATTTTATCCGACCTTGGAGGCATACGTGTATCTGCCACCAGTCTTTTAGGACGGCTCCCACAACGGTATAGGTTCCTCGTATCTTCAGGAACTAAGTGAGGGTCATGGAATATGAAGCACATCCAACCTTCTGCTCGCTTCGTTTGAGCCACTTCGAAACCAATGTTGTACAGTTGACCACGCTTGTATGGGGTCGTTGCGTTTACTAGAAAAATAAAAATGTATGGCCCAAATAGTCACGTCTCATAATATTGTGTCTCGTTTTAATATTTTCAAAGGGACTCGAGAGCGATAAGGATAAAACATTCAAAGAAACTTGGTTAATCTACATATATATATATATATATATATATATATGGATAATGGTCTTCGTTTGAGGCTCCTTCACGCCTAAACCACAGATCGTATCGACATGAAACTACTGCCATTCGATGCGAAATTCCAACGTTCCTTCATTTTTTTTTGCTGTTTTACTTTTATGAAAATTTATACATACGGACTTTACCGCGGAAACATTCGGGGAGGCTTCCTAGAACCTCAAAACGTCAACATCTGTTAAAATTTTTTTACTCTCATCCTGAGGTCGTATTTTCGATCCCCGGCTGTGCGAGAAGGGGGGGGGGGGGACCAATTTCAATTTTGCGGGAAGTTAGCAAAAAGCGCTGCACTAGAATAATAAAAATATGAAAATAATAATAATAATGAAACATAAAATTTTATTTATTTCCTATTTTAATTCGCCCAGCAAAGCGGGCGGCAAACGGCTAGTAGGTAGTGTAAAAGTACTAATTGTTCCCTGCAGGATGTTGTAATATTAAAATTATATGATTTGACTAACATTTGCTGATAACAAATATCTGGTAGGCAAGTTGTTGTTTCATCAAAAATGGATGCATGTAATATAGAAAACTAGTCAAATATTTTCGCATATGTCTGTAAAAGATAATTGTAAATAAAGGTATTGATACTTAATTATATTCTACTACGTCGCATATAGTTGTGTTGTGTGTTGGAAGTACCAAAACGTATCCTTTTTTCAAATAAGTTTCTTTTTTTAAGAGTCATATTTTTCTATATAACCAAGAAGCTAGTTTTAATATCAAGCCATAAAAACTTATTTCCTCGAATTAAAATCAAGAAAGCGTGCCAGCGGTTAAACTTTATCACTTAAACTAATAACGATTTAGGCCAATAGTACCTATGAATTTTAACTTTCATAAAGGCAAATGTATAGAAAGAAAGAAAAACTATATAAATATGTTTTTGTCAAAGGTTTATAATATTTTACAGTGCAGTGTTGGCCTAGTGGCTTCAGCGTGCGACTCTCATCCCTGAGGTTGTATGTTCGATCCCCGGCTGTGCACCAATGGACTTCTCTACGTGCGCATTTAATTCGCTCGGACGGTAAAGGTAAACGTCGTGAGGAATCCGACATGTCTTGGAGCCAAAAAGTCGACCTACTTGCCTATTAGATTGATAAATGATCAACAGATTCAGAAATCTGAGGTCCAGACCTAAAGAGGTTGTAGCGCTACTGATTTTTTAAAATAATATTTTACATGTTTAAATCGGTATCAATTTTATATTTCAATAATTAGACAGGCGCTTCGGCATTCATTATGATATATTTTAAATGGTGAACTTTTTTTGTCATCTGTCAAATCTTATGGGCCACCTTTTGACAGATGGGAGACTTCGCACATAGAGTCGCCCCTATTGGCCTTAGCCAATTAGCAAGCAAGTTGTAGCCATAGATATACTTAGAAAATATCTACGAAATAGACGCTGAAATCCCAGTTTTAATTAATTAATAATACTTATTAGTGTCATGCAGTGGTACAATTATCGCGGCATTTTGTCTCGCAATACACGCAGAGGGTGAGTGTATACCGCCCACCACAATATCAATATGCATATTTTCAATACCATACAATCCAATAATTGATTTATCACCCGGCACAGGTCCTGAAAATGGGTTTTAATTAAAAGAGCACAGCGTATAGATAAAGTTTAAATGAAAAACAGTTTGGAACTGTTGTGACGATATTTTTAATAACATGACATCGACGATACAAAACTATATCAGTATTAGTTTTGCCTGCAATCGTACATTAAAATATATCGTATATTAAAATACTCAACACTGGGTTTGGGAAATTTTTAAAATATAATATTCATTAAAGGGTAAATAAACGTCTTTTAACGGATTCATTATTGGTAAGATGCTTCTGAAGCAAAATAAAAAATACTTTTTAATTATATTATAGCAAATCCGGTGTAACTTTTAATACCTAAACAGAATTACAACTTTACGCCGGATTAATTAAACCTTTCCTGGTATTAGAAAGCGTACAGTACTTGCTTCCGGTTAATTACATAAAAATAAAATTATTACCAAGATGGGGCGGAACCCTTGGACACAATTCATTCTTTTCGTTTTCATAATTTTGAAAATAATCTAAAAGCCCGTCTTTAAGTTCTCTATTAGTTACGTTTTTGGCATTTTCACTGGTAATATTTTTGCCACAGATAACAGTATTTTGTAAAACTTGCTTGTTCCAGTCTATATTTATTGGTACCAGCTGAAAGTCTTCTGTTCTGAAATATTTTAAATCATGGGTTCTTGTGCAGACATAAAAGAGGACAAAAAACTTGACATACCTATACGTTTATGTAGTACAGTGTAAACTCTTTATAACGTCATTCGTTTATCATTGGTTTAACACAAAACCCATACTTTAATTCACTCTTTATAAAACAAACATACATTCTCTATTACGAAGAAATATTCTCATATTTAGACATGAACTTAAGTGTAATTGTTTTTATAATCAGCTTACAAAACTAACCTTTTGAGGTGCCTAACTCTTCGTTCTGTATAACGAAAACTCTCTATACCGAAAAAAAATGCTAGGTCCCTTGAAATTCGTTATAAGGAGTTTACATTGCATATCTACGTTTGAACCCCAAGTCTAACTTTCAAGTCATAATTTTCTCAACGTCCGGTGAAGGAAAATTGTAAGGAAATCACCGACGAATGCCTTTTCTAAAATCGACTTTTTACAATGACCTGGCAATACTTTCGTAGTTCCAACAATTATAATTTTGTTGTGTTGCGTGAACAACATACTGGTTAATAAGTTGTAAATTTGTTTGACGTCCTGGCGGACATAGAACTATGTATGGTTTGTGTTTCTACCACACTACTATAAACTCCTTTAATTATTAGTAATATAAATATATAATAAATATAATCTGAAGTCAAGGCCTAAGGGCTGTAGTTACCTACGTAACAGATGTAACTGAATTACAGTTTAGCAACTACACTATAATGTCAAAATCGCACGAAATGCTGTACCTTATGTTTAATAATAATAACAATAAATCGTTTATTTGCAAATAAAGTGGTACATTCCGGTTGATAAATTATAAAAAAACCGCACAAGCAGCCATATAAAATAGGCATGAAAAACTAGCGTAAAAATATAAACCTTATATAAACTCATTCATTCAGTTTGACTATCATAAAAAGTATGCTTTCATTCAAAATTATGGAACAGTGTTAATTTGTTTATTACACATTAATTATCATACAATCATTCACACGCTTTTTCATAACCGTAAATTAGGATAAAATGATTTGTCATAACTATTTATTACCAAGACACACGAAACTGAAACATTTAATAGCTTATAGTATATTATATTATGTTTATAGGTAGGAACATTTTTAACATGCCTAAGAAACAATCAATGCCCAATTTGGAGGTCTGGAGGGGCAACAAACTAGTGGAGGCCTTCAGCTTCCGAATTATTTTCCGAAAAAATAATAATAATTTTTTTTGTCGAGTTTAACCACAAATAATTTATTGTGAAACCAAGTACTATAGATTCTTTTATTATTAAAGTCTCTGTGGGGGACCCTCTTGCCGGGGCTGGAAACAATGAATGGATTATGGAAACCTTTAGTGATGATTTTGACCTGATATAAAATAGTAGAACATTTTTCGACTTAATAGTACATTCTTCATACATTCTTCTTCTAGTAAAGTACCCTAGAATTCGGTTAAAGACTTACTCATTTATATATATAAATCATTGTTCATTTTAAAATTTCCGCCATTTTTATTCGTGATGATGTAGTTAATTGTATATGAAGTGTGGTACATAAAACTTAATATCGCAGCAATTACAAATACAAGTACGATTCGCCGAGATTTATATTGTGTTTGAGACATTTTTCTTCACAGATGAATTATTCTTCAAAATTGAAGAAATTATATTACAATAAAAATATTATTTGTCAACGGTAAAATATAAATGGTCAATTGTTAATTTGACATAACCTCAGTACCATACTCTGTGTTAATTTAAGTCACCTAAACTTTAAAATAATAATTATTATTAGTTTAGTATTCAGTAATATAAAATAATTATTTAATATAAAATATTACAATTTATAAATGGTAAAAAGTATTTTAGCACAAATTTTACAATATTTTTCTTACGTTAGAGGGTAGTTTGAGATTTGCATTATTGCGTCAATTAAGTCAAGTGTCAAAAGTGTCGTAACACGACACATTGTCCATTTTTATTGGTTTTACAAAATTATTTAAGTATGCCGAAATACTATAGGTTCCGACCAAATACACGACCAAGAAACTTAAAAAGGAAAGAAAGAGAAGTCATGGAAGAGTAAGTACTTAACAATAATTCGAAATAATGTTTTCTAATAACAGAACGCAAACGTGAGTACTACAATTATAAAACTTCATTATATAAATGCTAATATAATTTAAATTTTGTGCATAACTCGACAGTTTCGAGGGATTTATAGCAGTCGTAATCTCCTACTGACCACGCCTGATGGTTACGAAGTTTTATTTGTATCTTTTTTGTTATACATGTATGTTTAGACCGCTGGTAGTTTTAATCTAATTTACAGAGAATTCGTATACATAATTAGAACGAACAATGCTAAGACGACAAGTTCTTATAGTGTCTTTCACGTATGTTATATATCTAAGAAAATTGATAGATTTCAAATATCCAGACCAGAATTTGTGCCTGTCACCTTCAGAATATACGTATCTCACGTTACAATATGAATGCTATTGTTATTGAATATAATCTTTAAAATAGTAACTTTTGTCGGCTAAGACATTCAAAACTAAAGCCACAACCTACTTATGTCTATTTTAAATCGACTTAAAAGATACGAAGGGTTCTATCTATACGGCGTTTTTTCAAATAACAAACTTAAATCTAGTTTTAAGAACCGTTATACCATGTTTGTATAAATAATTTTTTGACAAAGCTCACGATATGATTGTGACTCAAATACGATTCGAAATCTTATATATATGTCATCATTTATATATATTTTAACGTTATAGTACTGAAATGTTCGAATGTACACTTTTTGGATATTTTGTGGCCACACAAATTCAAGCGGCATCGCAAAGCTAGTTTTATACTTTTTAAGGAAAGTGACACACAAGCACGCACTTACAAATGTGCTTTCCGCCCATGGACACCCTGGACGACAAGTAGTTCGCAGGATGTTCGCGCTCTTTTCTTGAAGACCCCAAAATTGTATCAGCATGATTATTGACAGCTACCTCAAAGTGGAGTGCCGCAGAAAGTGCCTTAAAAAGCGCTTTGTTGGAGCATCAAAGAGACCCCAAAAGAGTCTCCCATCCGCACGGTCGACGCTGGCCGCGTGCGGAAAGCCCCGGGCTTACGCGGCGCCAGCGCAACGTTCTTTACGAACAAGTACTATCGAATACATACAACTAGCCGGCCATCGCTAGCCGTCACGCGACGCCGACGTCGCGTCGACGCTGTGCGGCCGCTGACACGACGACGACGCTCGGAAGACGCTAGTGTGGGGGGTCTCTAAATGTCCATGCTTATAACCTCGAATTTATGATTTTATGATACTTCTTATAACAATTTTTTTCAGACGATTATTTGGAGTACACAAGGAGTGGTTTGACTTGATACCAACGCCAGTGAAATGTTGGTACCTTCGACGCATTGCTTGGCGCCATCCACTCTATACGTACGTTGCACTCTGCAAAAGCTATTTGTGGTCGATCTACATGCAATGCGAATTGGTGATCGTTCTGTGACGCCCGATTAAGATTCTTCGGTCTTTTGGTCGATTATTTGTAAATTGTCAACGTCTTCATCTACACTGTTTTGGTAGGAAAATTGTATGTTTTGACAATTGACTTGTAAATATATTTTTTATAAAATGTAATTGTTTTTTTGTTTTATTCTGTATGTTTAGTTGGTATGTAGTGTATGTTATTAGACACTCAGAGTTACTATGAAATATTTCTTAAAATCTGCTAATAATCAGTGAATTTTTGATTTCTTTTCTATCAAATTGGTACAACAATGCTACTGGTTAAAGTATTTACGTAGCAGCGTTTGCCCTATGAGACTCTCTTCCTTGAGATTTCCTTTCTATACCCACAGTATACATATCTGGAAAAGTAGTTTTTATATAGAACGGGGCAAACGGGCAGTATGCTCACCTGATGTTAAGTGATACCGATCAATGCTCAGAGGGCTTATAAGATTGCGTTGCCGCTCTTTTTTCTTGAAGGATATATTTAGCATATTCAGAAATCAAAATTTGTAAACAAAATCAACGCTTCATTAGGGCGTTACCAGACATCGAATATTTATCGCAAATCCGTACGGAAATAATAGAAAATTATTTGATTTTATTCCATCATTCATTTTATCAGCGTCTAAAAATTCAGAAAATAAATTTCTATTGAATTAGGAGAAAATATGGCAGCCACCGTTAATTAAATTGAGTGCTAGTAAACAGCGGGAAAAACTGCAATAAGACGTAAATGCAAACACAGGCATATCGATTTAATCACTCCGATGGGAGGTTTGAAAGGCTTGTATCGTGTGTATGTTAAAACTACCTAAGTTACGGAAAATTACACTTACAGAGTAAGGTATATACAGTGTAATGTACCGCAAGCGTGCCGAAAGAATAAAGCATAAAACGCTCATTGTGAAATGAAATAATAGGACCGAAAGTGGCAACATTACTTTTTTTTAAATTTATTTATTAGCCGGATACAAAGTCCATTGGCACAACATTATTTAGTTGGTAAGAATGATGCCACTTTAGTTCTCTATAGCTATTTCACAATTGTAGTCGATTTCAACTTTTGCGGTCCAATTATTATTTAAGTGTTGCCCTACGTTCGCCATAGTATTTATAAACTTGTGAGGCGCAATTGTAAATGATGCATTTTTAAATCAACCTCGGTATTGTATGACTATTTGAACAGCCCTTGAAGAATAAAAAACCCTCCTTTTTAATAAAACCATAGCATAGTTTCCTTTTAGTGCCACTCAAACTCATACAATGTTGATTTATTTGAAGTCAGATCACATTAGGCATTCAATATTTTTCATCAATGACAAACCTTTATCGTTTAAGTTCCCACAGGTCTTTTTTAACATGCTGAGCAAGAAAATTAGAGTGCATTAGAAAATGTTTTAACTTTACTAGATTACGACACTATATTAATTGATATTTCGCCTATATTGTGGGATAATGGTCAGTTAAAGTTGGTTGACAACAAGGCACCGTTTTAATCGAATCTGTGACCCAAATATTGCTATATTTTTAAGGAATTTGGCGCATATCCAAACTGCGAATAATGCGACTGGAATTAATTGCATAATATTATATAAAACGACCCGTAAGGGGCCGTTCAAGTATTAAGTGAGCACTATAGGGGCAGGGGGGTGTTTGATTTTCATATTTAGTGATTACGTTAATAGTAATTATTTTCTTTTTTACACGTCATATTACCCACACATTGTCTATGCTTGAAAACGAAATGCAATTTCGAGGATTCCTATAAAAAATAATACGATTATGTACTATTATTTTTGCTTATTTTTGCTGAAAAGAGGAGAGGTGTGGGAGGGGGGTAATTGCAGTAAATCTGCTTACGTAATACTTGAGCAGCCCCTAAGCCGCAAATTACGAAGAGGCAGATACATATCTGCCGCGGTTTCCTCTAAATGACTATGATCAAATCACTTGCAATCTCACTATACCCAGCGCGGTGGTCCATTACGAGTCTCCGGTCTCCGGAGCTGGTGAAGTAAGTTCACAAGTTAAATCGATAATTTACAGTAGGTTAGCTGTTATTTTGCATTCACAATTATTCTTCTGTGCCAAATATTAATCGTATTTATTCAGTGGCTTCACCGATCTTAATTATAGCATGAGGGCAGGGGCGGATCTACATAAGGGCTTTTTGGGCGACAGCCTAGGGTCCCAATGAATACAAGGGCCCCAAGTCCTCACTGAAAACCATTGGCGATATTTTCAGTTAAACATTGGTATCCCTGGGAACAGGGTGTCTCCTCGTCTCTTGTTTTCGGCCGATGTATTTTTGCGCCTGTGTGTCTATGACGGGAGACTTCCTTCAGCCCCAATCACCCCCCGCGGCTGGGTTTCTTCTCCTTTTCACTCTGTTGTGGTTTTTCTCTTCGGTTTCTCTTTCTTTTTTTTTTTTTTTTCAGGAGCTTTTTTTTGTTTATCGGACTGCCAAATCATAAAATGACTCCCTCCGCCCAGAGTCCCAGAAATTCACGATCAGCCCAGGCATGAGGGTATACTCTGTTCACTTCACTTGGCTATGTGGTTGTGGAGGGAGAAATCGTCGACATCAGTTGAATTATTAAAAATATAAACGATTGTTTTGTCAGGAATCAAACCTTTCAGATTAAACGCCATATGCGTAACGAAGTAAGCCTCCATCTCAGTATATAAGCTTCTTATTTACTTAATCCCCTATTGTGTGTGTAAACAGTCAAATATAAAGGATATTAAACCACATCCAAGCTATTGGCCTTTTATGAAAACCGCAAATGTGTGTAATAAATTTGAATCGACATTCCCATTTGAGTTTCATTCAGAGAGTATGTTTAGGTCAAAGGACAGAACGACAAAAGGAGATTATCCTTCAATAATAATTGTTCTAGTTAATCAAGTACAATGAAGCACCTCTTTTATATTATTAAATAAAAAATAATCTTCATGATTTCTCAATAATTTTGTAGTTTTATTGAGGCTATGTATGTGTAAGAGCGTAGAACTAAATAAACGTGACAAAACATTATAGAACTAATTATTTAGGTCACATTTCAATTACAGATCGGGCAAGGTTGGTGGCTGTAGGGTCTAGGGAAGCCGGTCATTGGATTAATGCTTATTATATAAGAGGCCCATATGTACTCCCCATAAGTGTGACTTTGAAGTAAGTAGCCTTGGACACCATGGTCTACATTGCCAAAAGAGTGCAGGTCGTTTTTCTCGCCACGCCGCGCTCATCAACATTATACGTCGCTCTCTTGCCTACGTCAACGTTCCAGCCATTTTGGACCCAACAGGCATCGCAAGAGACGAAGACAAGCGGCCGGATGTCGTTGATCCTTGGAAGATTGGTTGGGCTTTGGTATGGGATGCTAATTATACATGTAAAAAAAGGGGGCGGCCGTAGAGCAGGCAGAAAATAATAAACGGCTCAAATAGAAGTATTTCCTCCAACTTCGATTTTGTTTCCTTTGGAGTAGAGACTCTTGGGCCGTGGGTTCAAGTGCACAGGCGCTAATTAAAGATTTAAGTTGGCGCCTGGTAGATAGTGCTGGTGACCCCAGAGCTGGTGCTTTCCTCGCGTCCGTGGAAATGCTGCCAGCGTCCACTAGCTCAGGTTGATTTTAAATTTGTTTTAATTTTCTTTTTATTATTACTTTGTAGGTTAATAATATTGTATGTACTGTATAATAAAAATATATTACTCCAGATCCGTAATCTGGGATAATAACGAAAAAAAACTTGTTAAAAGCGGAAAAAAAAGAAATTCTGTATCACTTGTGTGTCATTAAAGCCGGGACCACATTTGTAGCATATTGACGTATCACGATCAGTCGTATCGTATCTAGTATCTGTATCATAAATATGGACGCTCATTTTGTCCATGTCGTATATTTAAGGCGTATCTTGTAAAAAACGCGTCCATACTTATCAAATGCTGTATCATGTCAGCTGTATCGGCTTTAACTTTACAAATATAGACGCGTTCACTTTTCTCTTGTCCGATGTATGAGGAGATGCGCGTCGTTTCAGTGCGACCTTTCCCTCTCTCCCCCCCCCCGCAATGTTCAGTCATGTCTTCGTTCCCAAACGGTTTAACCATGTCAGCAATTGCTCACAAGTTTGGCGGGTGACTAGCGCCTGTTATATTATCATTAATAGTATTTTAAAAAAGTTAAATCTAGACGTAGACGGCGCTGGAAGTGTTTAGAAACCGAAACAAACATGGTGGAATACCATTGATGCGAGATTTAAAATTTCAGTAAACCAGCGGAAAAAAAAAAATTCACTCGCATGTCACCCATTGATGTTGTGTATTCCCTTTGATGATCGCGAAAACCCCCCAGGATGGTTCGCGTGTATCAAGATCGTATCGCGATACAGTACGTGAGTACAGTATCAAAATACGTCCATACCACCGATCGTGATACGCCCGTATCGGATACGAGGTGTATCAAGATACGCGCTTAGTGCGGATCGGGCCGTATCCGATACGGCATGTATCATAAACGGGTATCATTTGCGTGCGTACAAAACTAACGATCGAAGATACGCGCCGAAGCCACGCA
The DNA here is from genome assembly GCA_905332375.1 of Pieris macdunnoughi. Classification (NCBI taxonomy): domain Eukaryota; kingdom Metazoa; phylum Arthropoda; class Insecta; order Lepidoptera; family Pieridae; genus Pieris; species Pieris macdunnoughi. Next base: position 2,418,878 of record CAJOBZ010000062.1, read on the forward strand.
ACGGAGATACGATAACCGAAATGCTACAAATGTGGACCCGGCTTAAGTGAACATGTATCTTTCTGTATCAGAAACCAAAATTTTCACATTTTAGCCAAAAAGCCACAATCCTGTATTACTTGTGTGTCATCAAGTGATACAGAATTGTTTTTTGTTGTTATTATCCCAGATTACGGATCTTAAATAATTAGTTCTATAATATTTTGTCACGTTTATTCAGTTCCCCATTGACACGTTCGTGATAAAGAACATTCAATAACACGCTAATAAAAAGGGGACAATATATACTTTTAAAATATGCCGTAAAATTCCTTGCAAAATTGTACTCTAAATTAAGATTTTTACACCGATCTCAAACAAATTCCACGTTATATAAACGTCTTCAGGCAAAGGCTGGTATGCTCGAACGCGATATTAAAAGAACAAAGAAAAATCAAGATAGCCACGTTATTATTTTCATTCTATATATTTATGTTTGGTTTCCTGAGTGGCGCGTTAGTCTTTTGTCTATGTACCTTAAACTTGATAGATTGTGTCACTATAAGAAAAATATGTGTACATGAACTAACTTGTTCAGATCTTCTCGATCTCTTACCATTCAATGTTCCTGTCAGATCTCTACGCTCGCATAGAACCTTTAACCTTCCGACTCCCAGAACCAACATTGGGTCAGCGAGCCTGTTCGCGCTAAATCGGTGTCAGTCAAAGAAGGATGACAATTGTCGATTTTGACTTTGACACACGAACCAGAGATGGTAGGTGGCGTTCCGGTATGATGGCGGCTGGCGGAATAGTTAAATTTTAACCGCCGTCGCGTGCGCACTTAATATAGACGAAGGTTTAATCATTTCTCAATATTTATGGATCACGGGTAGTCAACCATACGAAGCTGATGTCACAAGCATACTTGACTCAAAGCGAATTTAAGCTAAGCCAAAAATAAAACTTTTCGGAGTAGGTTTTGTTTTCGAAAAAGTTAATTCGTACACGAACTAACATGAGACATTTCTGGATTCGATTTTTTGACTTATTGCTTTCAATGGACTCGGCTGATACGTTTTTTGGATCCCAATTTGTTAAAGTGACTTAAGTAGAATGCATAACCGAAAAGTTCCTCAAACGATTTATTTCCTCAAGAATATAAAATTGGGTAACTATGGTAAGTGAGAAACAGACATCCAACTTCTTCAAGAAGTACAATATTCTGTACGTCTAAATGGTTTTAGTTCATAATAATTCTATTCAAAAATTAACTATTCACTGAACAAGAATAAAATCCAAGTATTGATCCCAAACGCACTGAACTATGGCGTTGAAATAAATATTTATCGCAAAACATCTACTTTAGGTGAGTAGGATCTGACGGCTGGTTGTTGGAAATTGACGTCATATAGACTAAGAACCCACACAGCCTTTGAAAAGCTTATTAAGAGTGATTGGTTACGTAAAGTATAAAATGTTTTACGTAAGTTCTTCTAATTCCAATAAGTAACTAATGTATGCAATAATCTTATTGCAGTATTTTTTATATAGAGTTTAAAAACACACAAAAGGACCACACATCTCCCTGCCCCCGAATAAACACGGGTTTATAATCGTAATTTTAAAATCACAATAATTTTGTTATAACAGGGGCAAACGGGCAGGCTCACCCAGCGGTTTTCGCATCGGCGGTCGCTCTCAAATCACCCTCATTCTGTAACTCACTTTTCGAACTCACACAGCGGTTTTCGCATCGGTGGTCGCTCTGAAATCAGTCGTGAAGCATGTCATTTTATGATTTGGCATTCTTATAAACAATAAACTACAAGCTCCACCTTTTTCAGAATGCCAAATCATAAAAATGACTGCTTCACGACTGATTTGAGAGCGACCGCCGATGCGAAACCCGCTGTGGGGGTCAGAAAGGGGGGTTACAAAACCGCCGGCCGTTGCTAACATTTTTTTTTTATGATTTGGCATTCTGAAAAGTTGGGAGCTTATAGTTTATTGTTTATCAATTGTGTGAGTTCGAAAAGTGAGTTACAGAATCGCAGGGCTGATGTTAAGAAGCTCATAGACACTCACAGAGGACTCGCACGTTCGTTCATCGTTGCCGGCCTTTTAAGAATTGGTACGCTCTTTTATGAAGGACCCTAAGGCGAATTAGTTCGGAAATAGTTCAGTAGGCAGCTGTTTCCACATAGTGGTAGTGCGCGTCAAAAACTGCCTTAAAACCGCTCAGTTGGGGAACGACGGACGTCGAGATTACATACGAAATTACGTCTTTTTGAAGTTCTTTTGTTTTTTAATATTCAAAAATATTGTTATCACGACACTAACCCAATATACTTTACTTATCACATTAATGAATAAACTGTTTTAACAGTTTATATGAAACTGTTACTAATAATTCGAGATTTTGTTATTAGACAAGACTCTTTAGATTGTGATAGATTATTGCAATTTGCAATTGTTTTAATTACAATCAGTTTTGAATTTATTGGTAACGTTCTAGTTTACCGTGATTAATAATGTAATAATAATCATCGTAAATATAATTTCCTTGAAAAATATTTTTAATTTAATAATGTATTTGTGTCAAAACTTAATACAAAATAATTAAAACAAACCACTGGACATTATACTACAGCTATGACAACCAAGGGACATTTTTTTATTTCTAAATAGACAAAAGACATCGAACATTTCGTATTAAGTATTTTTCTTTAAAAATAAATAAATCTGTGGCGATACAACCTCTTTAGGTCTGGGCCTCAAATTTTGGAATCTGTTTCATGATCATTTTTCAATCTATTAGGCAAGTAGGTATTTTTGGGACTAAGACATGCCAGTTTCCTCACGATGTTTTCATTCACCGTTCGAGCGAATGTTAAATGCCCACATAGAAAGAAAGTCCATTGGTGTACAGCCAGGGATCGAACCTACGATCTCAGGGGTGAGAGTCACATACTGGCCAACACTGTTAGCAAGAATTTTTCTTTACTTATTATTTAGTTTTCGTTTAAACCCTGAACTACAACAAATATTTCAAGATCATAATTAGCCAAATCGCTCGCTTTAGCGAGAACAAATGAACTGCCCTGCGAATTGTGTAAGCTCATATTTCCGCGAACTCACACAGCGGTTTTCGCATCGGCGGTCGCTCTCAAATCAGTCGTGAAGTAGTCATTTTATGATTTGGCATTCTGATAAACAATAAACTACAAGCTCCCCACCTTTTAGAATGCCAAATCATAAAATGACTACTTCACGACTGATTTGAGAGCGACCGCCGATGCGAAAACCGCTGTTTGGGGGTTTCGAAAAATGAGTTACAGAACCGCAGGGCAGTTTATATTTTTATATTTAGTCTACCACAATTCAAAGACAAATAAAACTTAAAAAAGGTCATAGATATAAAAATTATTATGCGGATGGTTCTCCAAACGAATGTCTTGCCACTAATGGACCCCGGCGTTCTGAAACAGCATTTTTCTCGCTTTCACTCGAATCGACATTCATTGTGAGATAAATTTTGTCTTTTATCGGAAAATAAAATCGTATAAAAACGGAACAGAGCTGGATCAGCGATTCATTACCTCAAATGGTTTTATCTCGTTTAAATCCAGTCAGTGTCTAATCTATGGTTATTTTATAAATGGCTAGATATAGATAGATTGTACATCGGCGCTGTATCATTTGAATATGTTTAACAAGGCAATATACAATGAACTACACGGAACTAAATGGAATTTAAAAATTATTTGATACAAAACTAATAATTGAAAATATGCACAGTTACTGTGTTCGAAAGGTCTATACTAATATTTTAAAGAGGTAAGATTTGTATGTTGTACTCAATGGACGGTGCGATCCCAAAATATTCTAGGAAATAAAAGTCTAGTTGGCGAAACCGATAGAGCCCGTTAGTTATATATACATATAATCAAACACTACAATATGGAGAGGTGGACTTTACTATGTTAAATAAATTGTTAATGGTATGTTATGTTTTTGGCCAAAACTCACCGATACGGATAGCTTTCTGATAAACGAGCTAGGTCTGGATATCCGCAGTTGCAACCTCACAATTTTCCTTTAGTTTTTATAATTGATGTATTTTTTTTTTCTCTAATATCTCTATAAACAATAAACTATAAGCTCCCACCTTTTCAGAATGCCAAATCGTAAAATGACTGCTTCACGACTGATTTCAGAGCGACCGCCGATGCGAAAACCGCTGTGTGAGTTCGAAAAGTGAGATACAGAATCGCAGGGCTGAACCGCCACAATATCATTATTGTGCCGGTTCAGTAATGATACCTATGAAGGTATTTTAAACCGAATCATTACCTGTGATGAAAAATGGATTCTTTACGTTAATCGTAAGCGCTCAGCGCAATGGTTGGATCCTGGCCAGCCAGCCAAATCCTGCCCCAAGCGAAAATTAACCCCAAAAAAGTTACTTGTAAGCGTTTGGTGGACAAGTGCCGGTATTGTTCATTGCAGTTTTTTCAAATCTGGCCAGACTATTACAGCTGATGTCTATTGTCAGGAATTGCAAACCATGATGGAAAAGCTAGCGGCTAAACAACCTAGGCTGGTCAATCGCTCCACGCCACTGCTACTTCACGACAACGCTAGACCACACACTGCACAACAGACGGCTACCAAATTAGACGAGCTTCAATTGGAATGTCTAAGACATCCTCCGTACTCCCCGGACCTTGCTCTAACAGATTACCATTTTTTTCGAAATTTGGACAACTTCTTGCAAGGGAAAAAATTTAACTCTGATGGGGCAGTTCAAATCGCCTTCACAGATTTTATTGATTCCCGTCCGACTGGTTTTTTTAGTAAAGGGATCAATGAACTACCTATGAGATGGCAAAAGTGCATAGAAAACAATGGTTCACACTTTGATTAATTAAATATATTATATTTAAAAATATTCGACTTTTTGTTCCTCCCATACAAAACGCCAATTTCATATGTAAGGACCTAATATATAAATGAAATGTTTAAGTAATTATCAAATGTTTTTATAGTTGTTGTGTTGTCTATTTTTTTAATAAACATGGGTCGTTTTGTAAACACCTACGGGTTGATATATTGAAAAACTGAAATGGCTGTGCAGTCGAAAGAAAACATTATGAGGAAACCGCCTATTAAGAGAAATTACAGTCAATAATCTGAAGGCAAGACCAAGATAGGTCTAATGATATTCGCGTAAATAATGGTTCATTTTTGCATTTTAGTGCCTAGTGCTGTCACTATGCGGAAATCATTTTTCAAATTCTCTTTTACATTACCAGCTGGCAGTTTTAATAAAACTTATCGCTCGGCAATAAACTCCAACTTTTAGTCAACATTAACTTTCCTGTGTGGTTTTCCAGACGAGTTCAAGTACCTATGCATGAAGCTCCGCAAAAAAGTGGTTTATATGGATTATAAACGGATAGTTTAATCAGATAAAATATTGATTCGAGAATGAACAACAAACAAAGAATGACTTCTTAAAGGAATTCTAAACGTTGTTAATGTAACAAATTTGCGTTTGTTACTTTCTGTTTTATTATATAAAAATTAAGTAAATAAATCAGTGGCACTACACCCAGGTCTGCGCCTTAGATTTCTGTATATGTTTCATGATTATTTGTTAATCTAATAGGCAAGTAGGTGATCAGCCTCCTGTGCCTGACACGCCTTCGACTTTTTGAGTTTCCTTACGAGCAAGCCTTCCTTCACCGTTCGAGCGAATGTTATATGCGCACATAGGAAGAAAATCCATTGGTGCACAGCCGGGGATAGAACCTTCGACCTCAGGGATGAGTATCGCACGCTGAAGCCACTAGGCCAACACTGCTTTGATATATAAACAGAAAGTTATTTTAATAAGTTAATCGTTAGACCCTACTACTCTACATATTTGTAGATTTTTTAGTTTTGTTTCATTAATTTGTGGTTTGAATTACAAAGCTGTACTTTCATACAAATTTAAACCAGAAAAAATACATCGCAGAATTTACAAGTTTATTTTAAGCCGCGTGAATAATTTGTTACTTACTTATAGTAATATTTTGTAGCCTAAGAAGTAATTAATCCAGACTGGCGTTGTGCCAGGACAGGACTTCTCAGTTGCACTTAGAAGACCCTTAGAGACATGAGTACGTTTGGTGTTCAACAGCGTGGAAGCCTAATAAGGTTGTATAAGTTTAACTAGTTAAATGTGTATTCAATTGCGATAGAACCTTCGACATAAACCTTGGAGATAGGTCACGATAATCGCTTTAATTTATAAGATCCCTCGTCAAAGGTTCAGCCCCTTTCATTGTTAGGGATTTGAACCTTTAATTTTAACTAAAATATTTTGCAAAAAAAACCCTTTTTGATGTAAGTAATTCACTTCAACTAGATTTAAAACTTCTACTTAAAGTCTTAGAAACAAGCGTTTTGTATGTGTTGTTTAATTTATTAAGGAATAGATTTAAATAAATAAATTTATTTGTAAGTTCTATGTGTACAATGTGTACGCATAAAATTATACAATAAAATATGACATCACAAATTTTACGCACATAAACATACATATCAATTATAATAGAACATTTGTAACTACAAATGTAAAAAGTAGTCATTCTCAAATAATCATTAAAGACGAGGAAATAGACTTTGTTGATAATGCGGTGTTCTTGGGAATTACTTTAGATAGTAAACTCCAGTGGGGCCGAAATAAAGGTCTTTCGAATAGGCTAATTCCGCAGCGTTCGCAGTAAAAATAGCGATCTTACGGATGAGAACCAGCAAGCTTGTTTATTTCACTATTTTCATAGTATTATGTATATGGTGTTATTTTGTGGGGTAATGCAGCTGAATTAAATCGATATTTGTAGTGCAAAAGCGGGCTATAAGAGCGATCTGTGGGTTGTCCCCACGGAGTCGGTCCGAACAAATTTAAGGAATTACATATTTTGACTCTGGCAAGTCAATACATTTATGAGAATATTTTGTATGTCGGAATAATATAGATATCTTTAAAAAGAATAGTAGCTTCCATAATTATAGTACTCGTAATAAAGACAAAATTAGCGCACCAACCAGAAGGCTGCATAAAACGAGTAATTCTTTCCAAGGCAATTGTATACGTTTTTTCAACAAAACCCTAGTGAATCCAAGCGTTGTCAATAAATAAATTTAAATCGTACATTAAAGTAAAACTGCTTGCTAAGGCTTATTATAATATAAATGAATATTTAAACGATCCTAGTCTTGGATAGTTCTCATTTAGGTAACACACTGAATCTCTCTGCTTTCCAGACTCTGGGGCGATCGTCAACATCCACGACTGTTTTAATGTAAAGTGGGAACAAACCGTGATCCATGTAGTATCCAATTATTTCAGTAATTATTATTTTCTTATGTAGCCAAGTCCACATTTCAAGGATCGTCATCTCGCTTAAATGTCATTGCTTGTGGCGGGTCCATGCGTGGGTTGTCTCTCTCCCTCTCTCTCCCAAAATATGGCGAGGGGGCCGATGGCTGCCATGCTCATACTCGTGAACGGGTGCTACTTGTGGGGACGATCGTAATTGAATTCGTATGCCGATGTTAATTATTTCGACTATGTGTTTGTGTTGTTCCACGGAATTTAGTCATCCATCACATCTTGCGCTAGGGACAAGTCTTTGTTTTTATTATATTAATTAATTTAAATGTCATGTGGACATGTATTATATATATAAAAGAGTGGCGGATGACATTTTCTCTTCCGTTCTACGCCCTTGATTTGAGAACTGGCAGTAAATATAATAAAGCATTTATTTCTTAATGACGATCACATAATTACCTACTGAAAAATGATTTTTGAATTTGAATTGAATTGAACACAGCTAGCAAGGGAGAAAATAAACAAGCACCTAAAAAAATATAAAATAACTAACTAAAATTGGAGATGCAGTATATAACTTACAGCTTAAAATAATTAAAAATAAGCGTACAAATATTCATTATAACGTTTGAGAACTAGCTGAGAAATACGTCTTTCTGTAATATGCAATTCCAAACTCATTTTTAGATTAATATTTACTAATTGATTTTTAATTTACATCACATCACATCTTGCCTAGGGATGTCTTTATTATAAAAATTTAAATTCCTATTATTCATATATAAAGCATGACATTCGTTCTTTATATAAATTTATAAGTACTACTTTGTATAGCTATGGAGCCTTCGACATAAACCGTATTCCTTCCTCCGTCATATTAAGTTTGGTTCCAATTGTATGTTGTAGCAAGTTATAAATTAATAATCTAGCGCTACGCATATATTTGTCTATTCATCGCAGTATTACAGTGTTGAAGGTTTAGAATGGTTACTATGTAGTCAATTTTGAAATCATCGACAGATGACAGGTATTACAATGTTTTTTTTCAAATGCGTATAAATTATAGGCCAACCCTTCGTAATAGTTTTATTGATATCTAATTATATTATTTGGTAGCAGTGTTGGCCTAGTGGCTTCAGCGAGCGACTGTGATCCCTCAGGTCGTAGGGTTGATCCCCGGCTTTGTACAAATTGACTTTCTTTCTACGTGCACATTTTACATTCGCTCGAATAGTGATGGCAAACATCGTAAGGAAACCGGCTTGCTTTAGACGCAAAAAGTCGACGGGGTGTCAGGCACAGGAGACTGATCACCTACTTGCCTATTAGACTGACAAATGACCATGACACAGACACAGAAAACTGAGGCCCAGACCTACAAAGGTTGTAGAACCACTGATTTATTTATTTTTTATGTAATTTGGTACACGAGTTGTCAGAAATATAATAGGCTCTATACTTCGACAGCAAACAACGACTATGCTGAGAGTTTGAAGTATTACTACCTCGGCTAATAAACTACCCCCCGGTCAGTTATTAGATAGATTTACGTTAATCATAGAATCAATATAACATTTGAAAACTTCAAATGTTATATTGATTACATTTAAAAACTACTGTGTACTGTGTGTACTAATATTAAATTTTATTATTCAGTAAAATAAATGAATAAATATAAAAATAAAAATTGAGATCCCTTTAGAAGTCGGTTGAAAATGCTAGAGAATGAAGTAGTCAGGTCGACCAGGACAAGTGATAGCTTCCGGCATGAAACACTGAATCTAGGTCGCTGACTCACTAAAAATATTTTCTTGCAAGTTTCGTAAACATTTAAGTGACTATCGTACTGTACTCTATACAAAGTACTACTCATAGATTTTTCTTCAAAAAGGAACGAATTTCATGCTTTATATATGGGAATTATAGGAATAATAGGAATTTTTAACTCGTTTATAATTATTAATGAAGACTACAGGTTAAGGCAACAATGTAAATTACTTAGTATATCTTAACTAAAACTCAGTTTGGAACAGTGGCGGATTTACCAGCAGGCTGAGAAGGCTGGAGCCTAGGGCGGCAAATTTGGGAAATTCATTTTTTTCGCTAACTCATAGAAATCTAAAAGATTTCTGCATGACGGTTTTCTGATGTTTTACACATTACACAAGTCTGCAACAAATTTTGCTGATGACTTTCCCCTCTCACAGTACATTTGGGGGCAAACTTCCATATTCTAAAGTAAACAGCGACCTTCAGCTCACACTATGAGTGAGTGAAAAGAGCGAAATTGCAGAAAACTTATTTCCCTCTTCTCTCTATCAACCCATATGTCAGTCCTACTACTGGTTGGAGGCTGCGAACTGGATTGTTTGTGTATAATCAGAAATCAACCCTAATAACATTTTACATGTAATTTCAACGAAATTGTACTATTGTAAAAATAATCCTGGAGATGACAATTGTAGAGGCAAGGGCGGTAAAAACTTCATAGCAATTTTCAAGGTATAAATTTGTAAAACCGCCACTGGTTTGGAATTGTATGTTACATGGAGAATGTTCGTGTTTTTCAGTTAGTTCTTATTGTGAGCTTACGATCATAAATTAAAAGTTATATTGCATCTTTTATTATATAAATTTATTTATTTCAATTTATTTAGGTTTAAAGACATTTATTCTCATAACAGACAAGAGTCACTTACATGAGAACTTATATACTAAAGATACAATTTATCACGTCGTGGGTCATTGAAGAGCTTCAATGATCAATTAGCGAAGTAGAACTTGGGTGGACTTTCATTTACGCATCAAGAGATGGTCTTTTAGTCTAAATTTAAATATTGCCAGGCTGTCTGCACTTTTTATATTTTGTGGAAGTCTATTATACCGCAGCACTCCCCCAACGCTCAATGTTTTTTTACCGTTATTGGTTCTTAACTTAGGTACAATAAGATTGTGTGGGCGTCGTGAACTGCGCTTCTGAATTTGATTTATTTCAGTGAAAGTAATGTTAGTGTGTATATAGTTATTTAGAATTTTGTAGATTAATATGCTGGTATTGTATTGAAATAATTGTTCTATATTCATGAGTTTTGTTTCACTGTAGATTTTTTGTCGAGAAGTTAAGTATGGGTAATGAAAAAGCAATTTAATTACTTTATTTTTTTGTATTTCTAATTGAACAAAAGCAATACAAAACTATTTATAAGATTTTTTAGTAGAAAGTTTTAAATCTAGTTGTGAGTTACCTTAATCAATATGTTATGCTAAATATTTCAGTTCAAGGTTGAAAGCCAATCAACGAAAGGGGCTAAAGCGGTCATTGACGAGGGATTCTATAAAGGCATTTTGGTGACCGATCTCTTGCTTACCTTGGACGATAGAGGTTTAGGAAAATAGTATCAGACCTATTTCAAACTCAAACTAAAATATCTTTATTCATATGGGTAAAAAGGTACACTTATGAACGTCAAAAAGAAGTTAAATTAATTGTAAATTTACATTTATTACCAGTTCGCAAGTAAGTGAAGGGCGTAGAGCGAGCAAGAAAAACTGGCAAAAAACTTTCCACCATTTTTTTTATCGCTAAGTTTTGAGTCATACAATTGTTGATCTGGAGAAAATCAATCCCAAGGATTAGGATCATTTAAGTATTCTATTCTTCTATTCTCTATTATTATAAAAAGCTTTATTGATTAATTTACGTTTAGCGAAGGCTTTAAAATTTATTTAGTTATAATTAAGTTCGCTTGGGAGTTTGTTGTAAAAACTAATACAATTTCCATATAAGGAGTGGTTTATCTTCTGGAGCCTGGTTTAAGGAACAAATGAAGATCAATCCTTAAAGGATTGATCTTCATTTGTTCCTTAAACCAGAATTATTATTAATTAATTATTATTAATTATTATTAATTATTATTAATTATTATTAATTATTATTAATTATTATTAATTATTATTAATTATTATTAATTATTAATTAATTTGATTCTTCATTATTAATTGTGACATACAGATGTATCGATTATAATATTCTGTGATTTAATTTGATAAACCCCTACGTTAATTGAATTATACAATTCTGAACGCATTGCCGTTATAATTAACGTGTGATTAGGGAAGCAATTGAGGATTATATACTAATATAGGTTCATTAGCACAAAATCCACAATTCACGGGTAATCACATGGATTAAGCCTGGAGCTATAATTCGTAATTAATTGTTGACAGACCATGTTACCGACAAATTTAATTTACTATTTGAACTATACGATCGGATATCAATAGACGGTGTTACGTTCTTATACAAATTGTTAATGGTCAAATACAGAACCGTAATGTCTTACAGAATATTAACATTGTCCTTTATTTATTCCCAAGGTTCAAATCAGCAGAATCTTCCAAATTCTGTCTGTAAAATCGAACCGAGGAGTTCAGGCGCCTTTCATTCGAAGTCTTCGCGAATACAGCAGAATAAACGCTTCTTATTAAGAGCTTTATATATTTGGTAGTGGGCTAATCAATTTTAAAAAGCGTTCTTTATTGGTCACCTAGGTTATATATAGGTTGGTGGACTCAGTTTCCGCACTTAGACTCATAATTGGTCCGTTGTGCGTAAAGTCCTGGATAATTTAGCCAGCCTAGCTCCTTCCAGAAGGACAGAAGTCTCCTGGGCACTTCACAGGCTTCACGGAGCGACCTCACTGCTCCGAGGATTTCTACACGTATCAGGTACGCATAAGTGAATAAGTAATTTTAACTACTTGTAAAAACTAAAATTTGTAGTTGTAAGTATAATATTTTAATTTATTGTGTCAAATTGTGTTCACCGTAATTGTATTTTATAATAGATAGATTGTAACATACACAGAAAGCATTATATCGGAAGTGGTGTACTTTTATAAATATTATTAAAATATTTTATTCTTTAAATTTACTACTATCGCTTACATCTCATTTTTTTAAATGAATAGAAGAAATACAAGCGGTTGCAGGAAACGAATGGAGAAAGAGAGCCATGGACAGAGTCAGTTGGAAAGGTAAGTAATAAGTAAGCATTATTATCTAGAGATATCCAACAACATTAATTTAACTTGACAATTCATAAGTGTAATTGTTTTTTACCTACATTAATAAAAATAAAAAATAATAATAATAATGTAGTTAACTGAGGTCACGGGAGTTGTTCGTATACCCGCAGCGGACGTTGATGCAGAATACGAAATATAAACCGAATCACCTCGACGTCCGCGCACCTCAACCAGCTGCCCACTGAAGTATTTCCGAACTAATTCAACTTAGGGTCCTTCGAGGCAAGAGCGAACCAATTCTTAAATGGCCGGCAACGCACTAGCGACCCCTCTGCATTCGGAGTTCGCACAACCAGCCAGTTCGCACTCTGTTCTATGAAAAAAAGCTCCCTGTTCTATAAAAAGGAGAGATTTCAAATATGATATAATAAATAGTCGGGGTTAGACAGGGAGGATAATTTAAATGATGTTAGTTAACTTTTAAAAATGTATTTATATATATTTAACAGTGGTGTAAGTAATGCCGGTTCCAGTGTACCAATTAGCAAAATCTACCAAGAATACTACAAGGGGAAAACTGAAACAGAACGCCGTACATATGTATTTTCATTAATTTTCCAGCTTGTAAGAACACAGAGGAAATTGTATTTACCTGTAGTTATTAGCTGTAATATCAGGCTATCTTGTTCAGCTTAAGCGCTTTTTCTTTGAAAATAAATCTTATTTAAAGAGGGTTGATTATTATCACACTGTAATGAGAAAGATAAAGTTTTTATCATTTATCGCAGAGGAGCGGCCACCTAATGTCCTTACCCCAGTCACTTTTAGTAAAAAGTTTAATTGCCTTTATCTTCAAGGCGTGAGATTTGTAAAAAACGGCGCAAATTATAGCCAAAAAAATTACTCAACGGAAACGAAACGACTTTTGTATAATTCTAAATTACTTAATACCTTATCTTATTTAATCTAAGGAGAAGAAATAAAAGTTTTCCTGTTCTTTTCTAGATTCTTATTAAATTAATGTTTATGGAAACAGCCCTTCTGTCGCGCTATTACCCTCAATAGCTTTTTCCGATTTGTATACCTGTTCTATTTATCATATTTGTTTATTGGTAGGTACTCAGTAATCTATGCCTATCTATCTATCTTCACGATTTTCCCTCAACATACAAGCAAGTACTGCACATTAAAAAAACATGTACTCGTATGTGTACTTATGTACAGGCGTTAGAAGTTATACTTCTTTGGCGTAACAAGATAAAAAACTTTTTAATTTTTTCATCTTTCGCCTTATTCTACAGTTGTAGAAAAAACGACACTAACAATAGAAAAACTAAAGTGTAAGTGTAAAAACTATAGCTAACTTCAGGGTGTCGGTTTTTTTGTGACGGTGTGCGCGCGCATCGGATTTTTTTTCCCTAAAGCGCCAATAGAAGTATAACTTCAAAAGTCCATCGGTGCATCTGTAACTCACGGCCTTCAGCTTGTTCCCAAGTTACTGTATCAGTTTTATTAATTATTATTTTCTAAATAGGCAAGACAAGTACGATCGGTATCGAATACGTACGAACCTATTTTTCGTAACTCTACGAGAACTTCATTACTCCTACATTGGTGCATAGCTGGGAAAAACTATGACCGCAGGGTTGAAAGGCAAAACACTTAGCGCTAACCATAACTCCTATATATATTAATTTCAATACGTTTTTGACACACATGTCTCAAGCAAGACACAAAACTTAGTGTTATCCTTAATATTTGAATAAAACTTTCATATATAAGTGTGTATATAATGTGTTATGACCAGCTACGCCTCTGAAGAGAGTTTGCTTTGTCAGTGTGCTTGTTTGAGATACTTACGTGGGCATAATGTGGATATAATGGAGAGACTGGATCTCCAGGTTTTAAGCAAAAATCTGAGGCGGAGTCATAACTTTTTCATGTACTGTGTGCATTCTTACTTTGTTAGCAAGGCGCCACTCACCTGAGCGATAGATGTGATAAATAAGATTTCTATCGAGGTAGACCTGTTTGTTTGTACACTGGCTGAGTTCACAAGAGCTGCTTGTTATTAGTGACGATATAATCGTTTGAATTATTTTTTAGTAATCATAACCATCAAATATACAGTATTTCCGTAACCTACATAGTAATAATAAAAAATATTAAAAAGAAAATTTAAACAAATTTAAAAAGTTTGGTCCCTGTGTACCTTACTTATTCCTTAAGCGAGGAAAGCACCAGCTCGGGGGTCACCGGTACTATACCGGGCGCCAACTTAAATCTTTAATTTATCTTTAATCTATTATTTTGTTATTAGTTAGATCTAGCCATTAAAAAAATATATAATTTATTTTTATTTATTAGTATTATTTTAATTGTAGAATTATTGGTATAGGTATTATTGTGTAGTTGTATGATATTAGTAGTACTAGTAAACATAGAATAATTATATGGGGTATAAATAAATATGTAGACGCTTATTATATTATGAAAAAAATGAAATACTCATGAAATGTAATGCAACGAGCAACTACATAAAACCTTATTAAATAGATTTTACAATCCGTTGATCTCAGGTGCTACGTGCTACGTTGCTACGGCATCGACTACTACAGGCTACGGGCGCGTCGGAGCTTTAACGAGGCTTAAATATAAGCTCACTATTATTAAACCTGAGGAAGATGTAAACTTTTGAAAAAGGAAATATTATAAAATGAATCTACTAGAGCTTTCCTGTAGAAACAGCCAATAGTAAAATTAAATTATTTTTTGTAAGTAATAGTAGTAGTAGGCCTTCGAGTCTTTAAAAGGACATTTATTGAATTAACTTTTTTGCTGAGTTGCTTATCCGAATGTTTTTGAGGTCTTAGTTTCAATAAGATGGAAAAATAATGGTTTTAGGTTCAAAGGCACAGAAAACTTATTCCCTATTTATGAAGGAAGTATATGTTATGAAGACACTATGTTACTACTAACAATAATGTAAACACGACTATTAAATAAGACAAGTTAAACCTTACGCGGAATTAATTTACGACTCCATCAGTAAAAAGGGTGAGAGCGCAGTATACGTATAGAAGCGAGAGTGAAACAAATTCTTTATGCAAAGCTTTAGTGCGGTCTTCGGACGATAGGACATTTCTTAAAATATATTGGAAAGAAAATATATAGCCGGAAGAATGATTTAGTATTGTTTGACTTTATTCTTTACTAACGAAAATGCAATTTATATTTCGTCTTTGTAGTAAGAAAAAAGAAAAAATAAATCAATACAACCTTTTTAAGACTGGGCCTCAGATTTCTGTATCTGTTTCATGATCATTTGTGAATTTAATTGGCAAGTAGGTGATCAGCCTCCTGTGCCTGACACACGTCGTCGAGATTTTGCGATGTTTTCCTTTACCGTTCGAGCGAATGTTAAATGCGCACATACAAAGAAATTCCATTGGTGAACAGCGGGGGACCGAACCTACGACCTCAGGGCAAAACTATAAATACGACCGTGTATACTGTATGGCCTCTATATAGAATCTGTAAATATCCATAACAAGCTTACAGTATCAATACACTTAATAACAACAATTCTTTATTTTGTTTCACAAAATTTATGGTGCTACATATCCAGTGTACATTATTTCCTGGAATGTAACAAGCTTACAACTAGACACGTTTTTACAGCTATTTTGCTTTTTTAAAAACTTATAAAATTTATAAAACTAAAGTTATAATGTTACGAAAGGTTTTAACAATAACAAACAATTTTTAACAATGAGGTAAACTACCTGGTAATTATGCAATCTTTAGATGAGATTTGCATTTTGACATGCCTAAATTGAATAACTAAATATAGTTCTAACAATAAATGGGGTAGCACCGGGAACAAAAGAGTGGACGGCAAGCAATCACAATAGGAACAGTCACCCGCTAAGGCTAGCGCGAGCATCAGTCACGCAACGCACGCGTAATCCAGGTCTATATATATTTATAATAAGGCCGGAGGTCGCGCGCGACGCGGTGGCCAACACTCGCGCACCTGCGCGGGCCACTGATAACCAGTTATTCATCGCACTCAAGAAACAAGTGATGGGGTAATTTGTATCTGTTGTATTTATCGATGTAAGGTAAATTTTTCATCCGCGTTTTACAAAGGTTATTAATATATTTATTTTTACTTTTTCGGTTGTTATGTAAATAGATTTTTTTTGATAATTTGAATATAAACTGATAAATAGTCGGAAACTTAATTTTATTGTGAAATTTTTGGAGGTTTGTTCGAAACGGAGTATTAAATGCATATTTCAATGCTTTGTTTTGGACAACCTGTAAGCTATTTAAATTAGTAGGGCACGTACTGCTCCATACTGGGCAGGCATAAGTTATGCAGGGTCGTATTAAGGTTCGATATACACTTAGCTTTGTTTTGCTACTGAGGCACGATCTTCTATTTAAGATGGGGCTCAGTGCATTCAAAGCCTTCATGCTCTTGAGCCTGATGTATTGTGTGTTAAGGGTCCAGTTGAGTTTGTTGTCTAATATGACACCCAGGTACTTAACAGAGCGACTCCATGGTATCGCATATCCTTCAATATTGAGGGTACGAGTAGGCAGCGATCTAGTCCCGGAGAACATAATTGCCTCTGTTTTAGAGGCGTTAATTTTTAATTTCCACTTCCTGAAAAAGGCGGTCAATAAGTCGAGTGAAAGTTGCAGGCGACTTATGATCAAATCCAGGTCTTTGGAGGAAGTAAAGGATGCCGTATCATCGGCAAAACAGGCGAGATTAGTGCGTGTTTGAATGGATATATCGTTAAGGTATAGTAAAAATAGCTGGGGGCCAAGAATTGAACCTTGGGGGACTCCGGCTGGGACAAGTTTAGGTGAAGAGAGTGTACTATTTATGTGCACCTTGAAAGATCTATGGGTTAAGTACGATTTCATTATTTTAATTATTGCTATAGGTACGCCAATTTTTAGCAGTTTGTGGATAAGGGCTTGGTGCCAGACTGTGTCAAAGGCTTTCTCAATATCTAGGAGGAACATGCCTGTAGATTCACGCAAATTGAGTCCATGAGACACAGTCTCAGCTACTCTAGCGAGCTGTTGGGTAGATGAATGAGCTTCACGGAAGCCAAACTGCTCATCAATTATTATGTGTTCGGTAGCTCTGCGAAGTCGGTTGCATAAAATCTTTTCGAAAAGTTTGCCTAGGCAGGGTAAGAGGCTAATTGGGCGATAACCTACAGGATCAGATGGGTCTTTGCCCGGCTTGTGTATAGCTATGACTTTTGCTATTTTCCAAGCCTCAGGGAAATATGTAGTCAGTAAGCAGGCATTAAATAATTTTGTTAGCAACACAATACATTTTTGGGGTAGTCGTTTGATTAGATGATTCGAGATTTCATCCGGTCCAGCTGCTTTACGAGTTTTGAGTGAAGATATAAAATTGGCTACTTCAGCTGGTTTAACCAGTTGAATTTGATAACCGTCTTGCTGAAGGCTGTCTAGGGAGTACCAGGAGGCATCGACAGCGGACTGCTCGTCAATAATCCAGTTTTGGGTGAGCAACATGTTGTGAGAAAAGGTATTAGCTAAAACTTCACACTGTTCCTTAGCATTTAAAGTTGTGGAACCATCTTTAGTTTTGAGAGGGGCTAAAGATGGGAGAGAAGTTGATTTCAGCCCTTTGGCAATGCGCCATAAATCGGCACACGGATTGTCAACTTTTCTAAGTTTACGATCCCACAGGTTGTCACGGTGGATTATTAATGCAGCATTAATATCTTGTTGAAGGTATTTCACTTCAAGATTTATAAGTTTACGGGTTACAGCATTCGTTTCTTTAGCAGAATAGTAGTACGGGAGGTAGCAACGTTTGAAAAAAAGAATTTTAGGTCAGCTGATTTTGTGATATGTCTTCCTTCTTGCACTTCCGGTTAGAGTCTGGGCAATCTGGCTGGCGGTAGTGGTTGCGTTCATTAGTGCGCATCCTATCTGTCCAGGTAAAAATCCTGGATTTTAAAAGCATTTTAAGAAGCGTAATTTTTAATTTTTCGTTTTTAAATACGTCTACCTGACATACTTTTTTTATTGCCAGACATTTTTCACGTTGCTAACTATGTGCCAGACGCGATTTTAAGTTTTATTTTTATGAAAATTTCAAAGCATTTTAGAATGTCTGTAATTTTAATATTATGTTATTGAAATATAAGGAAAACTGAAAATGAATTTGCCAGACATTAATTCGGTTGTTAAGTCTTGAATTAAAATGATAAAGTTTTGCAGTATGATGAAGCATTGCATTTTAAGAAGCGTAATTTTTGATTTTTCCTTTTTAAATACGTCTACCTGACATACTTTTTTTATTGCCAGACATTTTTCACGTTGCTAACTATGTGCCAGACGCGATTTTAAGTTTTATTTTTATGAAAATTTCAAAGCATTTTAGAATGTCTGTAATTTTAATATTATGTTATTGAAATATAAGGAAAACTGAAAATGAATTTGCCAGACATTAATTCGGTTGTTAAGTCTTGAATTAAAATGATAAAGTTTTGCAGTATGATGAAGCATTGCATTTTAAGAAGCGTAATTTTTGATTTTTCCTTTTTAAATACGTCTACCTGACATACTTTTTTTATTGCCAGACATTTTTCACGTTGCTAACTATGTGCCAGACGCGATTTTAAGTTTTATTTTTATGAAAATTTCAAAGCATTTTAGAATGTCTGTAATTTTAATATTATGTTATTGAAATATAAGGAAAACTGAAAATGAATTTGCCAGACATTAATTCGGTTGTTAAGTCTTGAATTAAAATGATAAAGTTTTGCAGTATGATGAAGCATTGCATTTTAAGAAGCGTAATTTTTGATTTTTCCTTTTTAAATACGTCTACCTGACATACTTTTATTATTGCCAGACATTTTTCCCATTGTTAACTATGTGCCAGACGCGATTTTAAGTTATTTTTTATAAAAATTTCAAAGCATTTTAGAATGTCTGTAATTTTAATATTATGTTATTTAAATATAATAAAAACTGAAAATGAATTTGCCAGACATTAATTCGATTGTTAAGTCTTGAATTAAAATGATAAAGTATTGCAGTATGATGAAGCATTGCATTTTAAGAAGCGTAATTTTTAATTTTTCCTTTTTAAATACGTCTACCTGACATACTTTTTTTATTGCCAGACATTTTTCACGTTGCTAACTATGTGCCAGACGCGATTTTAAGTTTTATTTTTATGAAAATTTCAAAGCATTTTAGAATGTCTGTAATTTTAATATTATGTTATTGAAATATAAGGAAAACTGAAAATGAATTTGCCAGACATTAATTCGGTTGTTAAGTCTTGAATTAAAATGATAAAGTTTTGCAGTATGATGAAGCATTGCATTTTAAGAAGCGTAATTTTTAATTTTTCCTTTTTAAATACGTCTACCTGACATACTTTTTTTATTGCCAGACATTTTTCACGTTGCTAACTATGTGCCAGACGCGATTTTAAGTTTTATTTTTATGAAAATTTCAAAGCATTTTAGAATGTCTGTAATTTTAATATTATGTTATTGAAATATAAGGAAAACTGAAAATGAATTTGCCAGACATTAATTCGGTTGTTAAGTCTTGAATTAAAATGATAAAGTTTTGCAGTATGATGAAGCATTGCATTTTAAGAAGCGTAATTTTTGATTTTTCCTTTTTAAATACGTCTACCTGACATACTTTTTTTTATTGCCAGACATTTTTCACGTTGCTAACTATGTGCCAGACGCGATTTTAAGTTTTATTTTTATGAAAATTTCAAAGCATTTTAGAATGTCTGTAATTTTAATATTATGTTATTGAAATATAAGGAAAACTGAAAATGAATTTGCCAGACATTAATTCGGTTGTTAAGTCTTGAATTAAAATGATAAAGTTTTGCAGTATGATGAAGCATTGCATTTTAAGAAGCGTAATTTTTGATTTTTCCTTTTTAAATACGTCTACCTGACATACTTTTTTTATTGCCAGACATTTTTCCCATTGTTAACTATGTGCCAGACGCGATTTTAAGTTATTTTTTTATAAAAATTTCAAAGCATTTTAGAATGTCTGTAATTTTAATATTATGTTATTTAAATATAATAAAAACTGAAAATGAATTTGCCAGACATTAATTCGATTGTTAAGTCTTGAATTAAAAATGATAAAGTATTGCAGTATGATGAAGCATTGCATTTTAAGAAGCGTAATTTTTAATTTTTCCTTTTTAAATACGTCTACCTGACATACTTTTTTTATTGCCAGACATTTTTCACGTTGCTAACTATGTGCCAGACGCGATTTTAAGTTTTATTTTTATAAAAATTTCAAAGCATTTTAGAATGTCTGTAACTTTAATATTATGTTATTTAAATATAAGAAAAACTGAAAATGAATTTGCCAGACATTAATTCGATTGTTAAGTCTTGAATTAAAATGTAAAAGTCATGAAAAGTATTGCAGTATAATGCTTGTAGTACGAGCATAAAAAGGAATATAAAATTTGATTAAAATTAATAATCAACACTTTATTTAAATTGTCCTAATTACTAAATGTAAGTTATGAATAATTAATATTAAGTTTTACAAGTTGTTTTAGCCTATAGTGACGTCACAAAAAGAGGCATCTTCATAATCATCATCATCATCGTCGCTGTCTTTGTCGGTGTCATTCATATCATCTTCTTGGGAACTTTCGTTATCTTCTAAAACTCTATCATCTGCAACAGAAAAAAATAAACAGTGTGATTTTTCTTGTTCGTTATTAAACATTTTAGTTATTATTGATAAATGTTCCATTTAACACTTACTTTGAACAATAATATCTGCAACTGAGGATGGTAATTGATCTCCCAAAAACCAAACAAAATCATATTTGTCACCGTTAATGGTCCACCCAAAAGCCATTGGAGATAAAGATGTTGGATGTTTTAAGTGAGCATTTCTCCAAATTTTCGTCACGTAACGAACCCTCAATAAATGCTGTTCCAATTCCACTTTACAGGGTGGCAAACTGGATGAGTCAAAGTTTCGAAATTTTTTGTCAAAGTTCTCATCTGATTTTTTTTGACTTAAACGTACTTGAAAATAAATGAAATCGAACATCATTAACAATCGAACAATTTTTAACTCCATACATTTGACAAATAAATTTCTCCAGGATTACAAACGTAGTTTCAAGTACTTCTTTATCATCCGAAATTATATTATCAAAAGCTAACTGGTATTCCTCAGAATTTTCTAATATTTTAAAAGGCTTAACTTTGCCTTTTCTAAAAAAAGCTGGCGTGTAATCACATCCGGTGATTGCGTGGAAGCATGGTAAAGCTTTGCATAAAGAGTCACCAAGAATTCGGTACAATTCATTGATGTTTATGTAACGCTGATGATTTCCAACACCCATATTTATCCAAATTTTCAAAGATTTTTTCAGGTGATCCATATTTCCCAGAAGTATAATTAAAATATCAGAATCAGAACAGCGTATAACAACTTCTGCGTCAAAATCGATTTGGCAAATATGAAAAATTATCCTAGAATCAGCTTCTTCGTGTTCTTCACACGATAATGATTCTTCAATAGTTTTAATTACTTTGTTATTTATCACTTTGTATGAATAACATTTATTAAAACTTACGTAAATGTTTTTATTACCAATGAACGGCAACATGTCTTCACTACCCCAGTGATCAATAAAAAAGTTAACCAAAGCTTCTTTAAATTGCACATTTTTAAGTTCAGCTGCGAAATTATGGGGCCGAATTTGGTTAGGACCGATTGAGACAGGGCTGGTTGCTTCTTCTCGCCGTAAACGTTCACAATCTTTGATAGAAGGCAAAAAATATTGGTCGAAGATAATATCAATTCGTACAGATTTCATTTGGGAGATAGTACATAGAAACTTCTTAGAAATACCTTCATAGGTTTGTGGCACATCTTTCATCAGATGCAACAAAAAAAACCATCAACAAGACAAACATCAAAAGTTGACGGTTGTCGATCTATAGTGTTGTCCAATTTCTTCTCTATTAACTTTGCTAATTGCGATTTGTCGGTTTTACATATTGAACCATCTGGATGACACATTGACGTTGGCATCGGGGTAAGTGGAAATGCCAAAACTTTTTCAATGTCAACCTTGTGAGTGAGAGAAATTCCCAGCATTCTACCAAATAGATCTCTCTGCATTCGCAGCTCAACAACTTTATTCCCTAGCGTCAATTTCTTCTTTTTTGGCGCTTCAGCAAAATTAAAAACTTTATTTTTTTTATTGGTTTATCAAATCTACTCTCATCATCTGCGCATTCATTGATAAATCGGTTCCTTAAATTCTCACCATTCTCTTGAATATTCAATAAAAAGTCAGCAACTTCAGGAGAAGCAGGCTTTGAAGTAGCAATGTTGTACAGATTTTCTTTATCTAATTGTGGATCGAATGGATTGCAATTTGCTTTGAGAATTTCAATAAAATCAGCAATTTGTTTTCCATAGATTTTAATTCTGTTAGGTTGTAATTCTGCTGTTATATCTTGTAAGTTCCTTAAGCCACAAACATCCAAGACGTGTGATATCAATGCTGCTCTTATGCTGTGACTTTTTGACCATCGTTGTCGTGCAGCTATAGAATTAGTAAAGTGAGCAATACCACTCAATCGTTTAGCTGCATCAGCATTTATTGTTTGTTCCAGAGTGAGATCTATCGGTATTCGTGAGAATGGTTTGTCGGTTCTTTTTACTCCGAAACTTCCTTTATAAAAATCGTCTTCTAGTCCAGGGTGAGTTTTATTGACATTATTCAAATTTTCCGAATATTTTACACAATATCGAGCGTAGTTAGGCTGATTAACAATAAAAAATAAATTTGCCATTTTCGGAATCACGTACTTAAACATTTCAAAGTCACCCATACGTATGCTTCTCGACAGGTTTATGTAGTGACTAATTAACTCGATGTAGATCATATAAAATTGTGCTGTTTTTCCGTGGTTGCCTTGTCTGGAATTTTCTACGTACCTTTTATAAGAATTGAGCAGTTCCGATAACACTTCATTTGGTATTAAATCCGTGCTCGCTGATGGTGGTAACGAAATTTTTTTGTTTTGATATTCTAGCAGATCTTCATAAATTTGTCCTTTCACAAAATCATGTTCAGCATTCTTACTCTTTAAAAATATATCGAAATGCAATATTTGTAAGCCTAATGCAATTAACGGGTGTAGACGTTTGCAACGGTTAAAATGTTTACCCTCAATTATTCCATTTACAGACCCCGAAGCAATAATTTCACTCTCAATCATCATGTGAGATAACCCGCACTTATTGATAAAAGTACCTACCGCTTTAAAAAATGCCATCATTAAATGAAACGAGCCAAGATGTATGAAAAGATTACTAAACTTTAAACCTTCTGTTGCTTGAATTTTATAAGCTGTTTTAGCAATGCCTAAGTCATAAGTAACTTGTACATAAGTTTGACCACATTCTTTACCAACATTTTGTGCTTGTTCCATTGTGTAGGCTACTACTGATACATTTGTAGGTGATAAATTAATAGGAGTAAGATAAGATACTTTCTGTTTTGGACTATTGTCTTCTATAATTCTGCAATTGAATCCTGCCCACGATGGTGTGTTCGGCACGTGAAAAACATATGAAAGCAAATGCAATAGATCAATTGTTTGTATAGATGAGAAATTTTCGGGTAAAGGTGATGTTTGATCGATTTGAACTGGCGTTAAGCGAACCAAAATCTTTAATCGCTTGCTATAAGGAATAATATCTGGAGTAATTTCTGTCAAAGTTCTTCTTCTTTTTTGAGGTGGCCTTGTTGGTGACACATTTTCGGAGTTTGCATTACCATAATCTTGGTTAAATCCACTACAGGAATAACTATCAATGTTTTGGTATATAATCCCCACAGTGTCATGTAAAGTTTCTTTTCCATTCAACGTGTCAACATATCTATCGAAATTATCGAATGCTACACCGGTGCATAGCGAAGGATTTAAAATAATGTCTGGAGGACAAACTTGGGATTGACGTACTGATGAGATAGTTGCTTCTGTTTCTAATTCTTCTAGAGTGGTATAGTTACAGCAATGTCCAAATCTATTTAAAATATTTATTATTTTTTTGCTGCTTGTTAGACTTTTTATAGTCATACCAAGAGTGATATGTTTAGATGGTTTAACAGTACCATTACTTACACACAAAAAATGGCATCAGCAGCCAGTGAGGAAGTCAATCTACTACAATTTAAACTATCTCTGCGTCTTATATCTTTACCCCCCATCAATACTTTGAAGAATCGATTTAATTTATCAGGAATCACGCATTCACCAGTAATTAAGTCGTTTGTTTTAATTTTCGATGGTAATTTTGATTTTTCAATTTTTAAAATAGCATTTCGCAAGGTTAATGCAACTTTATCAATTAAGTTGTCTTCTTCAAGTTTTGTGAAATCATTTTCTAGTAAGCTGCAATCTTTATGAATGATAATTATTTTGTTTTGCTTCGATATAAATTTAATACTTTTCTTAAAATGTTTTTGTATTTTTTCTTCAAGATAATGATTAGTTATTAAACTAATATCTGACTGAGGCTCTAGTTTCTGCTCATATTCCAAATAATTATTGTACGTATCACAGAGAGATGATAAAAATACACATTTTTTTTTTGCATTACTTCTTCTTCTACCGTTGATACAATATGATTAAAAATATCTTTATGAATATTGCGATTTTTATGCCAAGAAGTATGTCGAATGTCTGAAACTATTTTATTATAATCATTTAAATAATTTAATTCACATAAATGATGATAAAAAATTGTTTTATTTTCAGATTTAAGACGATTAATTTTCTGTAATAATTCTTTATTATTAAGTTTTTCCATCCAGTCAATGATTTTGTCATAAAGCTTTGCATCGGGTGAGGAATGAAGATTTTGTTGTTTACCCTTATTCTGTTTACGCTCTTTATCACAAAAAAAACAAACATTTTTGAGTTGTCGATCTTTTCCAACATCTTCAATATTAGTATTAGGAATTTCATTAAAAGCATTAGTTTCGCTGTAAGCAACATATTCTAACGTTGTCTGACTATCTAAATTTGAAGCAGCATTTTCACTAATATCTACTATAATACTTGGTGACAAAGTGGGTGAAGTGAAGTTACTGGCATAATCTGTTTCTGATGATGTATCACGGTATTTTGCCATTAAAGCAGTAAAACTACTATAACACTGTCTATGATATCCATCTGTCTTATTAATTTGTGTGGGCAGCTCAATGTCACTGTACTTTAATTTATGTTTCACACGTACACTTAAAACTTGCTGACATTTTTTTAGTTTATCACCCTCGAAAAGTATTAAATTATCGTTATGTCCTTTACATATAACACACTTTATTTTGTCATTAGCCATTGTAACTAAATTAAAAAATAATCATTAAAATCAAAACAATTCAAACATGTGACATTAGACTGACGCCAACTCCACGCTCCACAAACTTTTTAACTTCTTGCAAACTTTGTGAAAAAGTTTGCAAGAAGTTAAAAGTTTGTTTATTTTTGTGTTTTTTACTTTTTTTTTTTTCATCTTTTTTGTGACGTCACTATAGGCTAAAACAACTTGAAAACTTAATATTAATTATTCATAACTTACATTTAGTAATTAGGACAATTTAAATAAAGTGTTGATTATTAATTTTAATCAAATTTTATATTCCTTTTTATGCTCGTACTACAAGCATTATACTGCAATACTTTTCATAACTTTTACATTTTAATTCAAGACTTAACAATCGAATTAATGTCTGGCAAATTCATTTTCAGTTTTTATTATATTTAAATAACATAATATTAAAATTACAGACATTCTAAAATGCTTTGAAATTTTTATAAAAATAAAACTTAAAATCGCGTCTGGCACATAGTTAACAATGGGAAAAATGTCTGGCAATAATAAAAGTATGTCAGGTAGACGTATTTAAAAAGGAAAAATCAAAAATTACGCTTCTTAAAATGCAATGCTTCATCATACTGCAAAACTTTATCATTTTAATTCAAGACTTAACAACCGAATTAATGTCTGGCAAATTCATTTTCAGTTTTCCTTATATTTCAATAACATAATATTAAAATTACAGACATTCTAAAATGCTTTGAAATTTTCATAAAAAATAAAACTTAAAATCGCGTCTGGCACATAGTTAGCAACGGGAAAAATGTCTGGCAATAAAAAAAGTATGTCAGGTAGACGTATTTAAAAAGGAAAAATCAAAAATTACGCTTCTTAAAATGCAATGCTTCATCATACTGCAAAACTTTATCATTTTAATTCAAGACTTAACAACCGAATTAATGTCTGGCAAATTCATTTTCAGTTTTCCTTATATTTCAATAACATAATATTAAAATTACAGACATTCTAAAATGCTTTGAAATTTTCATAAAAATAAAACTTAAAATCGCGTCTGGCACATAGTTAGCAACGTGAAAAATGTCTGGCAATAAAAAAAGTATGTCAGGTAGACGTATTTAAAAAGGAAAAATTAAAAATTACGCTTCTTAAAATGCAATGCTTCATCATACTGCAATACTTTATCATTTTAATTCAAGACTTAACAATCGAATTAATGTCTGGCAAATTCATTTTCAGTTTTTATTATATTTAAATAACATAATATTAAAATTACAGACATTCTAAAATGCTTTGAAATTTTCATAAAAATAAAACTTAAAATCGCGTCTGGCACATAGTTAGCAACGTGAAAAATGTCTGGCAATAAAAAAAGTATGTCAGGTAGACGTATTTAAAAAGGAAAAATCAAAAATTACGCTTCTTAAAATGCAATGCTTCATCATACTGCAAAACTTTATCATTTTAATTCAAGACTTAACAACCGAATTAATGTCTGGCAAATTCATTTTCAGTTTTCCTTATATTTCAATAACATAATATTAAAATTACAGACATTCTAAAATGCTTTGAAATTTTTATAAAAAATAAAACTTAAAATCGCGTCTGGCACATAGTTAGCAACGTGAAAAATGTCTGGCAATTAAAAAAGTATGTCAGGTAGACGTATTTAAAAAGGAAAAATTAAAAATTACGCTTCTTAAAATGCAATGCTTCATCATACTGCAATACTTTATCATTTTAATTCAAGACTTAACAACCGAATTAATGTCTGGCAAATTCATTTTCAGTTTTCCTTATATTTCAATAACATAATATTAAAATTACAGACATTCTAAAATGCTTTGAAATTTTCATAAAAATAAAACTTAAAATCGCGTCTGGCACATAGTTAGCAACGTGAAAAATGTCTGGCAATAAAAAAAGTATGTCAGGTAGACGTATTTAAAAAGGAAAAATTAAAAATTACGCTTCTTAAAATGCAATGCTTCATCATACTGCAATACTTTATCATTTTAATTCAAGACTTAACAATCGAATTAATGTCTGGCAAATTCATTTTCAGTTTTTATTATATTTAAATAACATAATATTAAAATTACAGACATTCTAAAATGCTTTGAAATTTTTATAAAAAATAACTTAAAATCGCGTCTGGCACATAGTTAACAATGGGAAAAATGTCTGGCAATAATAAAAGTATGTCAGGTAGACGTATTTAAAAAGGAAAAATCAAAAATTACGCTTCTTAAAATGCAATGCTTCATCATACTGCAAAACTTTATCATTTTAATTCAAGACTTAACAACCGAATTAATGTCTGGCAAATTCATTTTCAGTTTTCCTTATATTTCAATAACATAATATTAAAATTACAGACATTCTAAAATGCTTTGAAATTTTCATAAAAATAAAACTTAAAATCGCGTCTGGCACATAGTTAGCAACGTGAAAAATGTCTGGCAATAAAAAAAGTATGTCAGGTAGACGTATTTAAAAAGGAAAAATTAAAAATTACGCTTCTTAAAATGCAATGCTTCATCATACTGCAATACTTTATCATTTTAATTCAAGACTTAACAATCGAATTAATGTCTGGCAAATTCATTTTCAGTTTTTATTATATTTAAATAACATAATATTAAAATTACAGACATTCTAAAATGCTTTGAAATTTTTATAAAAAATAACTTAAAATCGCGTCTGGCACATAGTTAACAATGGGAAAAATGTCTGGCAATAATAAAAGTATGTCAGGTAGACGTATTTAAAAAGGAAAAATCAAAAATTACGCTTCTTAAAATGCAATGCTTCATCATACTGCAAAACTTTATCATTTTAATTCAAGACTTAACAACCGAATTAATGTCTGGCAAATTCATTTTCAGTTTTCCTTATATTTCAATAACATAATATTAAAATTACAGACATTCTAAAATGCTTTGAAATTTTCATAAAAATAAAACTTAAAATCGCGTCTGGCACATAGTTAGCAACGTGAAAAATGTCTGGCAAAAAAAAAAGTATGTCAGGTAGACGTATTTAAAAAGGAAAAATCAAAAATTACGCTTCTTAAAATGCTTTTAAAATCCAGGATTTTTACCTGGACAGATAGGATGCGCACTAATGAACGCAACCACTACCGCCAGCCAGATTGCCCAGACTCTAACCGGAAGTGCAAGAAGGAAGACATATCACAAAATCAGCTGACCTGAAATTCTTTCTCGAAAACGTTGCTACCTCCCGTACTATAGCGTCGTAAGCGATTTTTATTTCTTATTTTTCTTTTAATACTTCTTGGCAGTGAGGTCTCCCAAGGTTTAAGGGTTGTAACCGGGATATTGACGTTTTTAGCAGAAATTATAGAGCTTTGAAGGTTTGAGATGGCGGAGTCAATATCATCGGGAGATTTAAAGTTCGCTTTGTGTAAAGATATATTTTTATTTAAATATGAGCGGTAACCATTCCAGTCAGCCTTTGCGTAATTTAGCTTAAGAATGGGCTTGCGACGCGCTTTAATAGCGAGACGTACAAATACTGGGAGATGGTTGGAGGAAAGTGCATAGATGGTCTCAATTGAGTCAACGGTATAGATGTTTTTAGTGAGTAACAAATCGGGGTTGGTCGCTAGCCTGTTTTCATTGTAATGGACTAGGGTAGGCTCACTAGGGGCATGGACAATCATTTCATCGTCGAGCATGAGCTCGTAGATTGTATTACCATGGGTGTTAGTTGGACCAGGTGACCAATAGGGGTGCCTAGCATTGAGATCACCCATAATTAGTATCTTATTATTTGACAGAAAAAAGGGCGTTTAAGTCACTAGAGAGCAAGGGCATATTGGGTGACTGGTAAGCGGAATAAATGGTAATTTTGCCGTGGTTAAAATAAAGGGATATTCCTATGGCCTCTAAGTTAAGGGTTGGCGGGGTTAAAACAAGATAGTGTTCTAAATCAGCCCTAACCAAGATAGCAACACCCTGACCAGAGCCATCGGCACGGCCATCGAGTCGATAGCAGGAAAAGCCTGGAATTTGAAGGGTAAGCCGCTTTGTTAATCTAGTTTCGTTGAGTGCGATGATGTCAACGTTGAGATCTCTTACCGCCAGTTCAGCTAGTTCCTGCTGCTTTTTGTGAATACCATCGGCATTCCAATAAAATACACGTAGTTCATTGAGGTTAAACATAGTGACCAAGGTGAGACAGAATTAAGATTACTTTTGTCCATGAAAGTATCACATTTTATGAAGTCCTTCTTGAGGGTTTTGATAGTTGAAAGAATTTAAAGCATTTCACTCGTCGTCGTGTCTTGGCGGGTGTTTGTGCGGTCCTCACTCGGTGGGGCAGTCCTTAGAGGTACACGCGTTGGCAATGGTTGAGAATCATGGCACTTTGGAGCCACTGCTGCCTGAACGGGAAACATTTGGAGGGGCACGCTTTGCTTCGTAGCCGCGTGGGTTGATTTCACGATGGCGTTGCGAAACGAATCTCTCTTGGTCTTGATACGTTCAAGGTACTTAACCCGCTCCTTGCACAGCGAGTAATTTGCTGCGTGATCTTGCCCACAATTGCAGCAACGAACAGTTTCTATGAAGCCCTTTTTGGGGCACTGTGAAGTTGGATGCTCCAGAGAGCATTTGACACATCTAGCGGGTCTATTACAGTTTCGGGAAGCATGACCGAAACCCTGGCATCGGTAGCACTGGGTGCAGTTATTGCTACTAGTTTTGTAGCGCTCGATCACAACAACGCAGTTAGCCAGGTACTTTTATTTGCTTGAACTTTGCCATATCAGTCCCTGTGGGAAGTTGTATTATTACCGGGGGCATTGAACTGCCTTGCTCAGCTTAACTTGGGTGGCAGTGGCGCCAGCAAAGCCAAGGGACTCCAGTTCCGCTGGTAGGCAATCGATCACGTTCGTTGGAAGACCTTTGACAACCACTTTAGGCATTTTTTCATCCTTCCTGGTGAACGTATGAAATGACACATTTTCATTGAGGAGTCCAGTTTTGACGAGTTGATGGCTCTCAGATGAGTAACATTGTATTTTGACTCGATTACTACCTTTGTATTCAAGATGGTAGCTTTTGTTGTACTTCTCAATTACGTCCTTTAGGTTCTGGTGTGTCCAGTCTTCACGTAGTTCGATAACGATTGGTGGGACACGTCCAGTCTTCTTCTTTTAGAGGCCTTTTTAAAAGGCTCTGAGATATCATGGTTCTTATCCACTGGGCGGTTGCTTGGGCACTGCTGTAGCGGTTGCTTGTTGAGGTGGTGGCGTCTCTCGGTATACGCTTGGGAACCGCAATCCTCTTTGGATAATTCCACTGGTTTAAATCATCCCCAGGTCTTTTGGCGGTATTACTAGCCAGATCTGGATTTGAAGATGATCGTGTGACGAATTTGTCCATTTTATCGACAGTGTCACATCACTAACAATATGAACCGGTTCGAGAACAACTTAAAGTGCGTGTGGATGCTACGAGAACCGAACGCGAACGTATCAATACACTTAATAACAACAACATAATAGGGCGAAATCTTGTCCAGGAACCAGCGAAAGAGGGAGTATCTAACTCCCATAACCTCCAATCCAGGGATTGGTCCTTGGTATGTCTCAGAACGTTTTTGTCATACTTACCCGCTCGCTTAACCCGCGTAACCTAACCCCTTGTTTAAGTTAAATAAGTAGGATGTTGAATATCCCAACCGTCTTAACTCGATTCGGAATAAACTTCAGTCCGCACCATTAAAGTAAGACTTCGTAAGATTCATTAAACATCACTACGACATTCCCCGTTTTATCTTAATTATTGCTGTGACAAATTTAAATGTGTTCGTTGAACGCAATTATTATTTGTTAAATTTGTGGTATTTTATTTACTGTAAGTAACTGGAATTTAGATTATATGTACAGTATATCTTAGAATGTGGATCTTTATTAATGTGGGAAAAATGTATATGTACCAGTGAATTTTAATTTTATTCTTTATAATACATTTTATTTGCATTGCATTGTGTTTTTGTTTACATTGTAGTTGTAAAGTCTAGATAAACAATTAATATATAAATGAAATGAAAAATAATATCTGCGGCAGAGTTTCATCATCGGACGTCGAGGCGGAATACGAAATTCGACCCGTATCACCTCGAAGTCCGTCTTTCCACAACTGAGCGATTTTAAGGCAGTTTTTGCCGCGCATCATTACTATGTAGAACCAGCTGCCCATCGAAGTATTTCCGAACCTATTCGACTTAGGGTTTTTCAAGATAAGAATTTTTAAAAAAGCAACGCACTCGCGAGCCCTGAGTGTCCTCTTAACATCGGGTGAGCCTCCTGCCCATTTGAACCCTTTTCAATAAAATAAACAACTTAACGTACAGGTATAATTACTTCACATTTCTCTTAAGCAGTAATAAAAAACGTGTGTGTACTTATGTACACGCGTTAGAAGTTATACTTCTTTGGCGTAATAAAATAAAAATATATTTAAAAAAATTATTCTACGTTTGTAGAAAACACGACACTATAAATAGAAAAAAAATACTCTCATCATTTTTCCCTAACGCGCCAAAAGAAGTATAAGGCTATGTTCACATGTAACGCGCGTTAACGCGCGATCTAATTTGAAGAGAGTTCAGATGATGAGCGCTAATGCGCGTTGCGAGAGTACTCGTCAGTCTAGTTCGGTAGAACGTAGAAAATGGACGTGGAAGAGGCTATTATTATGTGGTTATATTATAAAGAAAAATATAGAAAAAGAAAACGTACACATTGGGTTCATCCAATTTTGAAAAATAGACCCAGTTTATTATAAATATAATTACGAAAATTAACAAAACTACATGCGATCGCGATGAAGCGCGCGCTCAACTGAACAGCATATGGACATTACATTAATATCAAAGCGCGCGTCAACGCGCGATCGCGTCTAGAGGATTTTCTCTGAGCGCCGCGTTGACGCGCGTTAACGTGCGCTCATGTGAACAGTTGTATAAAAATACCACAATGTCTAGTCGCGCGATTTGAAAACGCGCGTCAAGTTTTTGCCATCTGAACATAGCCTAACTTCAATAAAATCCTTAAATCTATAAGGCTTTAGTGATTGTTTCTTTGTTTATTCGTTTATACGAGTTGAAATTATCAATTATTTTTGTGTTATAGAAGATTATTCCATTTATTGAAGACTGCTGGATTGAGACAGGGGCATCAGAGTATCGTGCCACTGGTGACTTGCACCGCGGCACGTCCTAAGACGCAGCCCTGGATTTGCTTGTTAATGGCGCATCCGTAGACGCATCCGTTGTTTGTTCCTTGTGTTTATAGCCTCTTTATCCAAGATAAAATGGAAAAATGTGCTTTTGTTTAATAATACAATAAAACTTGTGAACTCTCGTTTATTATATGTAAATACGGTACAGAAGTTGAATTTCAAATGAAAATTCGAGTGAAACATTGAAAATGAAATTTAAGCCAGAAGTCCGTGCATTTTCATGCAAATATGGTTTTCCTTGTTACCTGGTGACCTGCATACGATGTTATCAGGAAGCAATATAGGCACGTCTCGGTATTAATTAAAGGCCTTTGTCAATGCTTGTGGTGTACCAGTAACTAATAGGTATTGTTTCCGCTCACTCCCCTATTTACATTGCACTCAACTTTGATCTTATGCGGCATAAGAGTAAATATTGGCTGATCATTATAGTTGAATAAAGTAAATATATAATACTTATATTATTATAATTTAATTTTATATTATATAAAATTTCTGGTATTTTTATTTTATCTTGTACAAGAGTTTGTAACATATACCTTAGATATAGTATTATGTATGATGTTATACACTTTAATAAATAATTTACAACATTTTTAACCTACATAGTATAATAATAATCATATATATATTGAAATTTATGAAATTAAAAATTTATAAATAGAAAGTCAAAACAAATTTTAAAGTTTGGTCCCTGTGGCAGTGTACCTGTGCAACTCTGTGCTCTACATTCATAAGAGCATACAAACAAAGGCACCGCCTTTCACACTCGCCGTGAACTCTATCTATCTACGCTGTCCACTTTCATTTAGACACAGTCTTCGAGATAGGTCCGCAGCAAAGTGTTCGGTGAGCGTGTCGTAACATATGGTCAAATTCATAGGCAATTTTTTTTCGACATTTCCCTTTTGTTGTAATATGGCTTGATATTAAAAATACTTAAAGTTTCAACTTTCACCCATTATACAATTTTGATAATTGATTTTAAAACTGTATAGGATTGCGGTTTATTCTAAAATCAAGCCCATTTCACTGTACACGCTAATAATCTTATTTAACTATCTTGAATTAGCATGTGTTGCTGGAATTACACAAGATAGCATTAATTAGCCCGTACAGCGGGGAAGGCAGTAACTAAAATCTAGATATTTACTTAATCTAGACTGTATTTCCAGCTTCATCTGATAGTGCAAGAATTATTTGAATTACGAAATATATTAGAAAAGGTGAAACGAAACATTTTGTTTGCATACAAATATAATTTCGCATATAAAGGTAAATACAAATACATTAATAGAACACTACAATGCTGGCATTTGCTAGCTATATTGCGATACTTATTCGTTGATCGAGAAAATCACCGCTGAGATCACCGGTACTATCTACCAGGCACCAAATCTTAAATTAGAGTCTGTGCACTAGGTTTGAGCCTAAGCTTGAGGTCAAGGCCTAAGAATCTCTACTCCAGAGGAGATAAAATCAAAGTTGGACGAGAAGTGTATTTTTGTAATTGTGAATATTTCCAGCTAAAGATAAATTAAATAAAGTATTGATATTGTAATGTTTGTTAATTAATCAGATTTTAGCAGTTAATTATTATTTAATAAAAAAATAATGAAAAAATAAATAAGAAAACCGACCCTTTCACCTTTATCAACAAAGCGCGCTGAAATAGGAGCATTAAATACATTACTGTGGGAACAACACAAAAACAGTAATATCAAGGATACAATTTATCTGAATCAAACTTTAAGGAAACGTTCAGAATGACGGTTCTATGTATAACCCCTAGATGGGGCAGAGGGCGTCCACAGTAAGTCTCCATCGTGTTCGGTCTTGAACATCGTATTTCACATCGCTTCAAGTCTTTCCGGCTCTCTTTGTCTAATCTGCACCTGTACGACGCCAGGTTTGCTTGGGACGGCCACGCTCTTACTTTCCTTGCAGGTTCCAATCAAGCGTCTGCTTGGGGATATAATTGGAATCTCTTTAGAGTGTAAGGCCTATCCATTTTCACTAGCGTCGCTTGATCTGCTGTTAGGAATGACAGACTTACATTTTTAACTTAAATTATATTTTAATTAACTCTAAAGAATATGCAACACATACATAGTATTGTACTAGCTTTTCTTCTTAAAATCACACGCTAACGTAACGGAATAAAAAAACTCTTGAGGATAAGTTATGCAGTTTGGGCCATGGTATCGGGAGGCCAATATATTTTACTTGGAAACCAGGAGGAATACAAACGACTGTATTATTCTATTGCTTACTATAATGAAAGAACGAGTTTGCTAAGGAAAATCACGATATTTCTGTTCAAGTACTTTACATCAAAAATAGTAATACAAATAATATAAGATCTCAGATGAAATAATAAATATGATACGTTTTTATGTATTAAATTTATTTCTACATACAAATTTGTTCTTAATTAAGAAATAATAATAATTAAAAATTGATGTAGTATGTGGCAGTGTACCTATCTTAATAAGCTACACATATCCATTATAAAAAGAAAACATTAAAACAATATACAAAGCCAAAACATATTACATTGTTAAACAAAATATATGAAACAGAAAGCATAAGTCCATTAATAGATAACAAAAGAAAACTGAACTTAAACATTTAACCAACGACAATTTAATGTATTAAAGACAAAACTAAATTCTTACTACTCCTAATAAGGCAAGTTCTTTGGTAAGGTGGAATCACATCTTCATAATTTGTGTTATAGTTAGCTAAAACCAGAAACATTGGCGAATCACAATAATTTAAAGATTTTCTCGCTGCATTGTGTACATTTTATAATTTTTTTGCACATACGAGAAAAACTGCGCTCTAAAAACTTAATGATACAAAGGCTTTTCGGTAGTTATTTCTACGCTAAAGAACTTTAAAGTTGTTAATGAACAAATGGGAAAAGTTATTTTAACTTGACAATACAGTGAAGTTACTAACTTGTCAAAATTTCAAATATTTAGTAGCAAGCCGCTAGTAACTTTTAAATTGTTTATTTTGTTTTTTTTTCATCTTCTACAGCATTTAATTTAGAGAGTGTTCAGAGGAGTTGTTCGGATTAAAACCTGCAGCTGAGTTTCATCATCGCACGTCAAGGCGGAATACGAAATTCCACCCGTATCACCTCGACGTCTATCGTTCCACAACTGAGCGTTTTTTTAGGGCAGTTTTTGACACGCACCACCACTATGTGGAACCAGCTGTTTTGCCGAACCAATTCGACTTAGGTTTCTTCAAGAGCATATCGATTCTTAAAAGGCAGGTAACGCACTCGCGAACCCTCTGGCATTGAGAGTCCATGGGCGGCGGTATCACTTTACATCAGATGAGCCTCCTGCCCGTTTGCCATCTGTTCTATAAAAATTATTAGTCTACATACTTCTTAGTTTTCCTCGCTCAACGAATTAGTATCGCAATACAGCGAGGAAATGCTGCCAGCGTTAAAGGTACACTGCCACAGGGACCTAACTTTTTAAATTTGTTTGGATTTTTTATTTATTATTATTATGACTATGTAGATTAAGAATATTGTAAAAACTGTATATTTGTGTGTTAAAAAAAGTTTCTGTCTGTTTTTTATACAACATCTCGATTATAAATGGATAAAGAAACGATACTTTTATACGATTCTTTATTCTTCATACGAGTATATATTTAAAATTATTTAAAAGATTTTTAAACGTTCCCAGATTTCTTGTACATCATTTTAGCGTAAAGTGCTCGGAGCGTGAAGCGACGATTGCGTACATTTATAACTTTCATGCATTAAAACTGAGTGTCTTTTTAATGCTAAATGTGGAACAGAGCGCGGCAATTTTTGTGCATTTTCAAAAAACGTTGAAAATTCAGAATAGTTTTTCCTGGACTGTTCTGTTGTAAGAATGTTTTAAATTTATAACGGAATTTTCTATGATGCTAATGAATTGAATAAGGAAGGATTGAAGAATCCACCGGGGCGCGGTAAATTTATAGCAGTTTTATCAACTTATACAGTTATAATTATTTATTTATTTTTTATTTATGCAGTATTTGTTTTTCTTTGATATTATTTAAATCTACCACTTTACCAGACTCACAAAAACTCTCACTCTAATACCGGCTGCGCCCACCAACGTCATCTGTTTTGGTTTTTCTTCGCGATCAAAGCCGGTTTCTAAAATAAAAAAATGAAATAAAATCTGTTTTTTTCATCACGCCTAAACATACGATGAAACATTATGTTAGTTAAAAATACAATTAGACTTATTTAGTTGCTTTTACTTTACCTTACCGTTTGATCTGCTGGCTAAACAGGGTTTCTCGGCAGCGCTCCTAAAGTCTTTGGAGAACTTCTCGCCAGTAGATACCCAGAATATGGCGAAGACAGCGGTTGAAGACTTGGAGCCGGTGCGAGATGTTGTTAGTCACCTTCCACGTTGCACACTTAAAAGGCCGGCAACGCACTCGCGAGCCCTCTGGCATTGAGAGTGTCCATGGACGGCGGTATTACTTAACATCAGATGAGCCTCCTGCCCGTTTGCCCCCTGTTCTATAAAAACAAAAAAAATGCACATTTGACGTTGGATCCAATTATTTTTACCCTAAGTCGACACGTCAACTTCCGTTACTATATATATTCGGCCAATAAACATTGTAACTCACTTTCAACTCTCACACCCTCTTTCTCAGAATGCCAAATCGTAAAGCAGTGACTCTTTACGATTTGGCATTTGAAGGGGCTAGTAGATTGTTTTGAGAGTTCGAAAACTGAGTTACAGAATCGCAAGGCTGGACGAAGCTTGAATTGATGTCCTCTTCTGCACATCCAGACACGACGCTTCCGAGGTAAACATTTTTAGGAACGGGAATGTTGTTATAATCTATGAAAGTATGACAAACTAAAGTGGCAATTTATTACAACCAAAACTGACATTGTAAAATTTATTGGATACTAGTGGAAGAAGAAGAATCGCTCTTAACTACTATAATAAAAATAAGGTTGGTTCATAACTCCAGCCCAAATGCTTTCCCTTTTGCGCGTCGAAGCTTTTGGAAGTGCTTTTACGATAGGCCTAATTACCTGATAGAGATTAATTATTTGTTATAATAATAATAGCTTAATTCAATAGCCTTTACTTAGATACATTTCTAATTTAAATCTACATTTAGTGAATCTATGTGCCCTCCTTTGGCAAACACCCCCCACCCCCCTCCTCTCTGCCATGCGTTTCTTTTTTAAGTCTTCTTCATTTGCTGTACCTTGGGCAGTTACCAGTTTAGTACTTTTTTACTTCACCTTTCTGTTCCTCTTGCCATGTGCCCCGCCCATTTCCACTTTAGTTCATTTATTTTTATTGTAACATCTGTTTACACCTTAGTTGTTTTTCTTAAAAATATATTCTTTATTTTGTCCATTTAAAATAAAAGTAACAAAATAAAATTCTATTGGTTCTTGAATATAGATAACATTCAAATTATTTGCATGAAAATATTATAATTCAGTTTTCGACCACTTCAATTCCCGAGAGTAGAATGCATAAGCAGTACCACATGTAAATTTGATTCTTAATTTGTAAAAAGACATACACAGTTTATACTAGCTTCACATTGGTTATAAAATCCAATCATGAATATTTTAAAAACGTTTATTTATTTTCAAAAGTGCACTAACATAATTGTTCGTTCAAAACTTATACAGCGAGTATTGTCATAAGTTTTGTTTGTTGATTCCAAGTTTTGTGCTCTTTATTAATAAAATTCTCGATTGTTCTGGAAATAACTACAGCCATCTTCATTCAATTGTTTAGCAAGAAAGAACTTGAATCTTGGCGCATGACACTCAACCCAGAAGTTGTGCGTTTAAACCACAGCTCTGCACATGTATAAAATGGAGATTATACGATTTATTATTCTAAGATGCTCTAGGCCCTTGACTTGCGAACTGGTAGAAATGTACACTCATCAACTTTTTCTCAAGCCTAATTCTACTTTTTACCTACATCGAATAAAGAAATCGAGTTTGTGTTTGAACCCCAGAATCTTGTGCCTTAATCCACGCACCATGGTCAGCCCATTGCTCTTTTGGTCTGCCCTTTGTCATTTTGTGAGGAAACTGGAATGTTTAGACTCAAATGTTAGAACTAACAGCAATTGTCAACAGAGTGTCACCTACTTGGCTCAAATAAATCGTTCTTGTTTAAAAATATCAAAATTAT
This sequence comes from Pieris macdunnoughi, assembly GCA_905332375.1. Classification (NCBI taxonomy): domain Eukaryota; kingdom Metazoa; phylum Arthropoda; class Insecta; order Lepidoptera; family Pieridae; genus Pieris; species Pieris macdunnoughi. The sequence continues at coordinate 2,458,221 of CAJOBZ010000062.1, forward strand.
TAGATAGATTGAACCGATCCATTGTTCCTATATGAATTGAATTTATTCTAGCAAACTTGGGATAGTACTGAAAGATATATGGTTCAATTTATAGTGCGTACACGTTCTATGAGACAAGCATTGAGCTATTTGTTACGGAGTACAGTTTCAGTTGATTTACAGTAATTTAATTTGTCGAGATCTCATCTGTCACTTTCTATCCGAGCGTAAACACAATATGACAGAAAGAGACGAAATATTACTTTACCGAAACAAAGGCGCGCTTAATCGTAATTAGTAAATTAAAAATACGGACCCTGACTAATTAAAGACACTATCAGAACCGTTTTTAAGTGTTAAATAATAATTATTAAAAAAGACAAATAAAAAATTAAGGATTTAAGTTGGCGTACCGGTGACCCCCGAGCTGGTGCTTTCCTCGCTCCATGAATAAGAATCGCAATACAGCGAGGAAATGCCAGCATTAAAGGTACACTGCCACAAGACCAATTTTTTAAATTTGTTTTAGTTTTCTATTTATAAGTTTAAAGAAAACACTTTTATTATAAATTTACAATTATTTTACATAATTTTAAATTTTACAGCGCGTTCAATCCGGTAAAAAAGTGTAGTTTCGCTCGTCTCTCAATAGCCTCCTTGGCAGTACTGCCTTGCGATTCTGTAACTCACTTTTCGAACTTGCACAGCGGTTTTCCAAATCGTAAAATGACTGCTTCACGACTAATTTGAGCGCGACCGCCGCTGCGAAAACCGCTGTGCGAGTACGAAAAGTGAGTTACAGAATCGCAAGGCTGGCCCAGAGGTGACGGTTGTTTTTAAACAGTATTTAATCGTAAATTCAATACGTAATGGATGTTATTGTTGAGTTTTACGATATATTAGTATTGTTACGCGTATAAATGTTATTCACGGGTGATTTAATATAAGCGATAAACGTGTCGAATTTCAGCTTGTTCGTTTTGTGTTTCGAATGGAATACATTTATCAATCCACCCTTCCTATTTCAATTTTATCTATTTTGATAATTCAGTTCCATTTTCAGATATTGATGGCTTAAAATCTACTATATAGATGTTTTTTTGATAAAGCTAATGTGGAAATTTTACGCATCCCCGTACCAAAAGACCCACTTATGGACTGGAATCACTCCAGGCTGTCCGCTACTTAGCCCAGGGGAGACACCGTTACTTCGCATATCCAATACTATTAAGGGAGACATGAGCAGATAAAATAAAATAAATCAGTGGCGCTAAAACCTCTTTAGGTCTGGGCCTCAGATTTCTGAATCTGTTTCATGATCATTTTTCAATCTAATAGGCAAGTAGGTGATCAGCCTCCAGTGCATGTCAGACGCCGTCGACTTTTTGGGTCTAAGACATGTCGGTTTCCTCACGATGTTTTCCTTCACACTTTCGAGCGAATGTTAAATGCGGACATAGAAAACCCATTGGTGCACAGCCGGGAATCGAACCTACGACGTCAGGGATGAATGTCGCACGCTGATACCCCTGCTGTCCTAAGCAGATACAACATATAATTTTAACTATTGAAAGCGCATTGTATATGTTATACACTATACTTCAAAGTAACATGTTAAGTAATAATACACACTATCTAAATCTACATGGATCGCATTATTCATAATTTGTTATAAAAACAGTTGTTAAGCGTCTATCGAACTAATCCGGTGATAAATTGTTAAGCCAAAACTTTCTACTAACTAAAATTTGTAGTGTAATCTTTTTAATGTATTTTTATATTTTATTGAATAAATGTTCACTTATATTACCACAAGAGCTTCAAAATTATCGGGTATTTCCCGATAGGTTCGTTGCAAACAAATGAAGGAGTCAAGTTTTTAAGCGCGAAGCTCGTGATTTTTTAACCTGAAAAACTTGACGACTTTATTTGTTTGCAGGGAACCTTGAGGGAAATGCCAGATAATTTTGAAGCTCGTGTGGTATTCGGGGGATTATTTTTCCGACCCAAATGTCGGCCAAAAGAAAACCCCCAAAAAAAAAAAAAAAAAAAAAAAAATAAAAAAAAAAAAAATCAAAAAAAAAAAAAAAAAAACCCCAAACCCTTTCCTCACACCCCCCCCCAAAAAAAAAAAAAAAAAAAAAAAAAAAAAAACCCCCTTTTTTTTCCCCCCCCGTCGAATGGTGCAATTCTATTGGTCGATATTTGGGTCGGAAAAATAATCAGCATAATAATTGTCATAGAAAATTCAATATATATGTTGTGCTGTACTTTAATAAAGGTTATGGTTTTATGTTTTGTTTATATGTGATATTATGTTCTTAGTTTTCTTGTACTAATAAGTTTTCTAAAGTTCAGTATAAGGTTAGTAAAATAATAAAAAAAAGTGCGCGTACAAAGTACACATGGCAGAAGTGAAACTTCTTTGGCAATCTAATTTTTAAGTCTTTGTTCATATTTATACAAACCTAAAACTTTAGATTTCGGAGACTTAGAAGGAGGGAAAAAGGAAGATATGTTAAGAATTTAATAAATTTCATTGTAATTTAAATATTAAAAGTGCCGAAAATTAATACAAATTATAAAGTTAATTATTTTGAAATTTATTTCTTGGATAATAAAAACACGTGGCATTTTAATTTACAATTCGTCATCTGAGATTTCAATAAATTATTTTGCATAAAATATAAAATACTAATATTTCATAAAATCTCTTAACGAAATTTTAATAATAGAATTTCTATAAGATAATTCGCCCTTCTCACTCTCTCTCTAAATTGGTCTCAATCGCTCTCTCCCTTTTCTTCGACAAAAACGTATAACATATTTGTGACGCTAATATTATTATAATTGCGTTTCATCCGTAAAAATTTTACCCTCATGTGCCTAAAGAAGTTTCACTTCAAAAATGAGGAAATAAATTATTTGAACGGAAATAAAGTATTATTTCTATGTATTATTTAGGATCCTTGCCCAACATTTTTCACATGGGCCCTATTATGTTGGGCAACAACTGCTGTAATAAAGCTTCATTAATCTTGTCACTCGAGAGTATCTGTAGATCAATACGTTATGTCGAAAAAGGATCGTTAGTTAAGAATGAGAATTGTAAGATTGTACATAAAAACCAAAGCATTTAATTTTGTTCAGTGTTCACCTAGTCTCGTGAGCGTGTCCCTGAGGTCATACGTTCGAATCACAGGTGTACACAAATGGACTTTTCTTTCTTAGTGCGCTCATATGGAAAAGATCGTAATAACCAAACAGTTACAGAAACTTAAGGCCCACATGATGTTAAATAATACCACCGCCCATGGACACTCACATTGAAGGCTCATAAGCGCGTTACCGGCCTTTTCCTTTCTAGAAAGACCCTAAGTCTTGATTCGGAAATACTTCAGTGGGCAGTGTTGGTGCACGGCAAAATCTGACTTAAAAAACGCTCTCCTTTGAATACGGTCAAGTTGAATAAGATGATACCGGGGAGATCCCGGCCAGAGGTGAGAACAGTACCTACTCCATGCGGGGACGATTTTATTTTAATAATGAATTATAATGTATATACCGTCTACCAACTTAACCGATTATATTTTTATACCGACTTAATCGGACGGAATCATTTTTTTTAACTTATAATAATGTTCATAATATTTAGTTTTTGGTAGATACCATTGATTTCCATTTTTAAAACAATTCTTTTCAAAAATCCTTTCTATTAAAACTACGCTTTAATTTCAAAAGTTAAAACTGATAAAAGAATATGCAGTCAGCCTACTCCTTTGTCTCTTTCTGTCCAAATTTAATTAGATGCATCAGTAAAAACTGTCGCTTTGCTTTAGTAAAAATTGAGCGGTTTTTGGAGATGGACAGATTTGGAGGGATTTTGTAAAACATTACGTTGCATTACAGGCCCCAGAGGGGCGTCTTAAACTAAGTTTAAACTCCGTTAACAAGAGATTCCCTACAATACATCTTGGATAGAAATAAAACCATAAACTTCGAACAAATAATATATTTAAGAATACAGAAATGCACGGAAATAAGTAGATTCGATTTCTATTTAGATCTTGTTCGATTGCGTTAAACAATTCATAAGAAATAATGCTATACCTACAATTCGTTACACACATTAAACAGCTCACTAGCTTTGGGTAAAATTCCGAGTCGAGACTGACGGTGATTTAGAAACAAGATTTAACACGAAATCTCGTTTCTAAATCTTACTCTTAGCGCCTAGTATGACATTGTACAGTTCCTGGGTCATCAGGGTGCTTTAAATAATAGAGGATTTTATTTTTACACTACGTATATTATCGTAAAACGAAAATTAATCAATAAAGATTTTTATAAATTTGAGGAATACTCAAACGATCCTAATCCTTGGGATTGATTTGCTCCAGTTCAAACAATTTTATGACTGAATACTTGGCGATTAAAAAGAGTGGCGGAAAGTTTCTTGCCGGTTCTTCTTACCGGCTCTACGCCCTTGACTTGCGAACTGGTAGTAAATGTAAATTTACAATTAATGTAACTTCTTTCTGACGATTCATAGGTGTACTTGTTTACCTATATGAATAAAGATATTTTGAGTTTGAGTATCCACTCGCGTACAACAATAGATTATAACCGAAATAATTAAATGTTAATTGCTATGTATCGAATGATCAATGTAACAGTTGAAGAGAGTGCCTACGTCTGGCTATACTCTCGGGGCGTGTCTCCGACGATTTAGGTACTCGCCACGCTTATAAAACTAAGAAAGCCTGAGTGAGCAAAATGTACAGCCTTGGCTTGACTTAGTAACCCTCAGTTCTATAAAAGCGTTTAAAGATTTGTAAAAGTTATTTAATTAAAATTGGTTTGCGAGGAATTTATCAATAATACATTTTATTGTATATCTGTAGAACATCGATTTAGCAGGTCTTGGAACTTAAAAAAGATAAAAAAAATCTTGCGCTTTAATGGGTAAAACTCATTGCATTTAGCAGTGCTTAGGAGTTATATGAATTCTAAATTTACATTTACTACGAGTTCGCAAGTCAAGGGCGTACAGCCGGCAGGAACTCTCTTCCACTCTTTATTATTACAATCTAATATACATATCACAAGGGTTGAATCCAGCTTGAAGTGTAGAACAGCAAAAATAAAATTGGGTTGTATATTTGAGATTAAAAGAGATGCTTAAATTACTTCTTTAGTTTTAGCTTGTCAGCTAGGGAACATGACAAACCTGTACCATCAGGCTCCACATTTAGCTCTTCTACTGTGCAGTTATTGATGACCATGGAGAACCTTTTGGAACGAAAACCACCAAGAGGTTTAGAGGGAGGTTTGTACCAAGATCAACAGCTTGATGAAGGTTTTGTGACGGAGAATGTTTGTGTTTATTATTCATAGACGAACATTTGTAGATGTAGCATTATTTATACAAAAACAAAATTATACATTAGATTTACGATAATTGACTTTTAACTGCCAACAAAAAAATAATACTATTCTAAATCTCACATATCACAACTGGGTTATAAAATAAGCTGTTACAGATTAATTGTTAGGGAAATATACAGAAAGGAGACAGCGAATTCAGAAACGAAAAAGCGCGGACCGCGTTTGATAAACAGGAGTCTCACTAGCACTCGTTTCTAAATCCGACACTTAGCGTTAAATCTGACACTTATCGAATTTTAATCTGACACTTAGCGTTAAATATGACACTTACTTAAATATGACATTAGCGTTAAATCTGACATAGCGTTAAATATGAACTTAGCGTTAAATATGACACTAGCGTTAATTCTGAACTAGCGTTAAATATGACACTAGCGTTAAATCTGACACTTAGCGTTAATATGACATTAGTTAAATCTGAACTTAGGTTAATATGACACTTAGCGTTAAATCTGACACTTAGCGTTAAATATGACACTTAGCGTTAAATATGACACTTAGCGTTAAATCTGACACTTAGCGTTAAATACGACACTTAGCGTTAAATCTGACACTTAGCGTTAAATATGACACTTAGCGTTAAATCTGACACTTAGCGTTAAATATGACACTTAGCGTTAAATCTGACACTTAGCGTTAAATCTGACACTTAGCGTTAAATATGACATTATGTCAAATCTGACAAACAGGAGTAAGATTTAGCGCTGTCTCGACCTGATACCCTTAGTTTTCTTACAAACTAGTAAAGCTATTTACAAATAAGTACGCGTTTAAAAATCCTTAAATTTTTTATAGTTCACAGGTAAAAATAACATTTTATTTTAACGAATATATGACTGTTAAATAAGTTATTTGGTTAGATCCGGCAGGGCTACTCTGTGAAACAGATATCAAATTCCAAAGACTGACAATAAGAAGATTCCAATAAATAAGTTTAACGAAAATCGATTATTGTTCTTTTAACATCAGTTTCATTGCGGCATAGTTGGAATCATGTGGAATTTATTATTTTTGGAATTGTTATTGAAGTTTTACAGTGACGTAACCCTACGGTAAAAATGTCAATTCTCTGAAAAAACACAGATAATCATTAAAATATTACACAATTTTTGGGCAAAATAGTAGCAAAAATAGTTTATATCAATAAAATGTTAGGCCAAATTAATTACAGATCCAATTAAAAGCTAAAAATAACTTAAGCTGCTATTTGATTTGGTTTAAATTTCATTATTATATTTTATATTAATTAACGATACATAAATAAAATGTTATTGTCCAAAATCTCGAAATAAATCATAGAAAAATAAAACAAGCTAATAAAAATTATATAGATTATATTTCCTTACATAAAGATTCTATACCAGCTAAGTAGGACTCCCGTTTATCGACGCATTGGATTACGAGAGTCCTAATTAAGCGTCGACCCTCTTACCCTAAAACACCTAAGTTACAACAACTATATGTGTAATCTTCGATATTTATTTCATCGATTTGAAGTAAGTACATTTATGTTTAAGGACGGCGAAAACGTCAAATTGATTTTAAACGAAACGCGAGATTCGAATAATACTTACGTAGACTGATCTACCATAGTAACATTTTGTTTGTCCACTAATTTAAATATTGAGATTCCTTAATATCAATGGTAACTATGATTTTCTCACTAATAAACAGAACTTTTAAGACCTGAAGAGTAGCTTATATACTGGAGATGGCAATTTAACAAATTACCGAACACACCACATCGCAAACCTATTTCGCGGCATTTTCATCTTCAACCACTTTCTTGAAAACAAAATTTTTACTATCGATTCAAAACTTTATACATTCACTAAGAATCTTGTGAAGTACCTAAAACTATTAATCCAATCCAATAAAAAAGACAAGCTGCCCACTACACACAGTGTGGGCGCTAGTACACATTCTTTTCCTTATAAAGTGTAATAAAGTTATTTTTCTTTCTTATTTTTAAAGTCAGGTACCAATGTCGAATCTAAAAATACAGATGCTTCAATCTTTATAACAGAAGTACTAAATTAAATGAACGCTTAGGAAAACTCAAATTAAACGGAAGTAATTAGTTGTCTAATGTTAATTAAAAACCATAAATTTGCAATTTAAAAAAAAAAAAACAGTGGGGCTAAAACTTTATAGGTCTGAGCTATAGATTTCTGTATGTGTTTCGTGATTTGTATATCTAATAAGCAAGTAGATTATCATCTTCTGCGCTTGACACACGCTTGACCTTTGTTTTGAAAGCATGCCGATTTCCTCATACTTTCCTTGTGTGAGTGTTAAAAGCACACATAGGTAGAAATTTCATTGTCCAGGCGGGGTCCGAGCCTACCTCAGCGGTGGTAGATTTAGTAATATTACCATCACCAGTATTAAGAGTACTTCCAGATAAAAACTCCTGTATCTTGAACCCAACTTAAACCAAAAATATCGAAGATACACAGTGTAGGCCTTTTAAAACATTTAAGTATAAAATGGGCGTTATATGATTTCTATTCTATTGATAATGAGAAGTCCATCGTTTTCACATTTCATTCGAATATACGCCACAGGATACAATTCGTCTTTTCCAGCAATATGTAGTTAAGAATTCTATCTAAGCATTTACAATGCAAAAACAATTTGGACATTTTTCAAAAACAAATGAGAATCACAAACAATTTCATTTAATCTGGTAGCTGTCTGGACTACATTTTACATTTCAAAAATAGTACCTTACACTTAAATTGGCGCACTAATGCCCAGTTTGAGACTGATCGAGCTTTCATAAATGCTAGGCTACGCAAATCCAAAGGGGTCCTAGGCACTGTTTACAACGTTATCTGCCAATTTACGTATCCAACACCTCTATAAACTGTTTACTGCCACCAATACTACGAACAGTTCGTTGAATAAATGTGTTTACACAATGAACATGAACTTCTAAATAACATATTTACAATATCAATTTGTCATATACGTTATGTCTTTAAACAGTGTCCTTAGCAATAAGTAAATCGCTACGATATTTGTATTATTTTCTAACAGAATTTTTGCTGAAGTATCACGTAAACACATTTAATCGACTGTGTACATCTTTATCATTGACATGTAAAAATGCGAGACAAAACATTCAACAACTGAGGTAAATTGTAGCGTGGAGAACTAAAAATGTTTGGTTTCACTTGCTGTATAGACTTTCGTATGTGTTCCCGCGTGTTTAGGAAATATCATTGACAGGCGTTACCGTGAATCGCCAAACAGTAGTTTGGCGAAGTATGTTCGTCAGCTGCGTTCGTCTACATTGGCTAAAACGTGTGTATATAGATGATGTTGTACTACCTGCACTACATCATATTCTAAAGTCGATAAGCCATCTTTTTGGAATGTTTTGCTTGTCTGCGATAACAGTTGGTACCTGTAAAACAATATTGGTCTCAGGAATAGTTTAAGTGAAAGGAATGGTTTAAGTGAAAAATCAAAGTCAAAAATCATTTATTCATATAGGTAACACAATGTACCTACACTTATGAACGTCACAAAAAAAATATCCATAAATGCTTCTAATTTTACATTTACTGCCAGTTCTCTAATCAAGGACGTAGAACGAAAGAGAAGAACTGGAAATAAACTCTCCGCCACTCTTTTTAAAAGTATCCTTGTCGCTATATCCTATGTTGTGTGCTTTAATAAATAAACATCAAAAATATCCTTGTACACGGAAATATAGCGGACCCGATAGACGTTGTCCTGCATGATATTTCAAGTGATTAGGACTTTACACAAAGCATGAAAGTTCAGCGCCATCTGCTGATTCGTAAATCTAAACCATTCAGGGCGCCACCCAAACGCATACAAAAAAAAATCATTCAAATCGGTCCAGCCGTTTAAGAGGAGTTCAGTAAGATACACACGTACAGTAGAATTATATACAAAGATATACTTATAACTAATACTTTAAATAAATAATAAAATTCTTCGTAAACTGTATTCCCTTAGTAGAATTTCCTTTCCACGAATTGAGAATTCATATATTCATCAACAAAATTATAATATATATAAAATGCGGCAGTTTAAGTACTTCCTTCAAGTATCCCTCACTGTGTGTGTGTGCTGTGTGGTTTTAAACCAATCGATCAGATTATTAAAAATAATCGTTCTACAACACAATTATCTTAGAATTTCTCTCATAAGTATAGAACTTCTACAAAAATTTTCATTTGCCTTATGAATTCGTAGTCATGTCAAAATGGCCGACTATATTTGTAGCCGTCAGTAGCAGATTTAAATATTTAAACTTCGAATGTGTTAAATACAGTAAACAGTGCAGTAGTGTTAATTAAGATTAAAAAATAAAGTACTTTTTTACCTCTTAGGATTCGGTGCAGACTTCTTATGATCCAGCATCGCATAACGAGCTATTGACATCTTGTACCTCGCTATGTGGTAGTTCATCTTCTTAATTCTGAGAATAGTAAAATTGTTTATTTGAGGGAAAAAAAGTCCGAAATAGCGAGTGAATTTTTTGTCTATATCGCTCTTGTGGCTTAAGAAAGCAATAAAAACAGACAGTACATTAAGCATTTTTTCTAGTAAATTACTTTTAATCACAGATAAGGGATATCTTTATAAACCACCCCACCAGTCTTTGGGGCCGTTCAAGTATTACATAAGCACTATAGGGGAGGTCTTTGATTTTCTTATTTGGTGATTCTGTCAACAGTAGTTATTTACTTTTTTACACATATTACCCACACATTGTCAATGCTTGAAAACGAATGCATTTTCGAGGATTCCTACGAAAATTAATACGTTTATGTACTATTATTTTTGAGAGCTTTGCTTACGTTTGCTGAAAAAGGAAGGGGAGGGGGGATAAATTTCAGTAAATCTGCTTATATAATACTTGAACGGCCCCTTTATCAAATGAAAAAATTTAACGAAATTAACCTAAGAAAATCTTTCAAAGTTTTAATTAGAAGCGTCATAATGACTGAAGAAATTTCTTAATATCCCAACTCACAAAGTCACCTTAAAAGATAGAACGTGGGCAACCACAAAGAAATAGTTAATTCAAAATGTTGTTCACTGTAAAATAGACCTTAATACAAATCAATAAGGTCGTTAGTTTATCTTTCTGATATTAATTCTAGACTTGTTACAAACTTAGAAATATTTTTAAAGTCAAAAAAATCGATGTCATTCTATTTTTAAACCGAACCACACCTACACACATAAGTTTAAACATTGTATTAAATACTCATATTTCTATTCATCACAACGTATATAATACAATTTAATAAAAAGGGACGTAGCAATACTTTAGTTAGTACAATAGACAGATTTAGTTTTTTTTAGTGACGGGGTTAATTATAAACAAATATTTAAAAAAAACTCTGTAGCGCAACCTTTTTAGATCAGTCACCCATTTGTCAATCTAATAGGCAAGTAGGTGATCAGCCTTCCGTGCCTGACACACACCGTCGACTTTTTGGGTCTAAGACATGTCGGTTTTCTCACGATGTTTTCCTTCACCGTTCGAGCAAATGTTAAATGCGCACATAGAAAGAAAGTCTATTGGTGACCACGATCTCAGGTATGACAGTCGCACGCTGAAACCACTAGGCCAACACCGCTCTACAAAGCGTAAAATACAATTTAATGAAAAGCGATGTAAGAGTACTTTAGTTAGTACAATAGACAGATTTAGTTTTTTTTAATGAGGGGGTTGCTCATAAACAAATATTTAAAAAATATTACTACTAAAGCGAAGTTTATCACACAATTTCCTCGAACTCTTAAAACTAAATTTATAATGTTCTTAAACGTGTTTTAGTATATTTACCTGTAGAACATGTCGTCATCTTCGCCACCCCACCCCCAGTATTTATTTGAGAAGCCGTTAACCTTGGTAAACTGTTCCAAGGTCATTGCTGACACACCGCCGAAGATATCTTCATATGGCAACCTAGACACATTAGTTTTTAGGTTGAGTGTGTGCGAGAAGACAACTAGTGTGACATTTACACACATATACAAAAATTATATACTTTTTGCTTTAACATAAAAATTAATAAATGTAAGAGGTTCTAAATTCAAAATTATTTTTATCATGTAGTACAAATACCACATTGTCTACTAACAACCCTGGCAGCAGTAAAAGCAGATGACAAATATACTGTTATTATTGTACATAGATTGTAAAAGCCGGGGAAAATAGTACACAAATTAAACTAAAAACTGTTCAAAGATATTTGAATCCATTGTTACTAAATAATTCATTTGCGTTTACGGAAAATAGTAATAATTTATAATAATTCGTTTTTAATTTGGTATTTATTTAAGTTAGGAGTAGATACATTAGGCGCTGATAATAATAATATAAATCGAAAACGTCAGACGAAACGGACAGCGTTTGTGTCTACGCATGTTGGACCAGAGATACTGATACTAAAAAAATAAGTCACGCTGCAACTTTTTAGGTTTAGGCCTCAGATTTCTGTATCTGTTTCATGATCATTGTTCTTCTGTGCCTGACACACGCTGTCTTTTTGTCTTTTTGGGTTTAATGCAAGCCGGTTTCCTTACAATGTTTTCCTTGACTGTTCGGGACACAGCCGGGGATCGCCACACTCACAAACTGCTATGCATGCTGTATGTATGTTACTAAAGGTACTTAAATATGCGCTTGAAGTTTTAATAATATACAAAACTTATTTATATACATTAGCGTCTATATTCCAGCCTTAAGATCAGAACTATAGGTGAAGTAATAGTCATACTTACTTAAAGTGTAGTTTATCTATAGAAGCGGACATGTGTCTAGGTTGCTTTGGACATGAGTATAGATTTCTTGAGTCTAGAGGCAACAAATCGATATCGTGAAAGATGAAACATTGCCAGCCTCCAGCTTTCTGTTTTTGACTCTCGGCGAAGCCAACATTCATCAGTTTTGCACGGTTGAAGTCACTTGAACCTGTAGAATTATCAATTTCTTTAATATTGAGGAACATTTTTTTTGTTCTATCATCAATAGTTTTCGCAGCGCAGGCGATAAAAGATAATTTATAGGATTTTTTTTACACCTTGGGTTATTATTGTAGCCGATATTAATCGGTGATAATCGTTCCAGTACTTTTTGAGCCAATTCATTGCAAACATACTTGTATACAAATCTTTCCTCTTTATAATATTGTATAGATCAACACAATTATAGCAAAAATCTACATGGATTCTGCGTGCAAGTTGTTTTTTATTTAAGGCCAAAAGTCTCAAGTTTTCTATAGAAATTTTACAATAGGAAATAGTCGGTTATGAAGTCTACAAAAGATGTCAATATTTACGGTTCAAGCTATCGAGATTCCAGTCGTATTTTCAGTTATGCACAAGATTTCCGCATAACCTTTTAATGTTATTTGTTAAATAAATTGGATTCCATTCATAGTTTTATTTTGTCTAACTATATGTCTTATGTTGTTTTGCACTTCTTGCGCTCACATTATCTAATTTATTAAGGTCCTCCTTTTTGAAGTTATACTTCATTAGGCGCGTTATAAAAAATTGATGAGAGTGAAATTTTACGATACCCGCGCACCGTGACACAAAATTAACAGAATGAAGTTGCCCACTAACGAATTCTTTTTAAACCAGCCGGCGCCGAGCGAGCGCGAGAGAGATGGGAATAAGACAATCTACAAGTAAAAAGAAATAGAATATGCGTGAAGTTAGCAGCTATGCCAAGAATTTTGAATGGCCCTAGTACCTTTTAAACAAATAAAGGAGTTTTGATTATTTTTTCAAAGAAATTTAGCAATGCTTTTTCACAAAGACCTATTGTTACTTAGTTAAAAGGTTATGAAACATACCTAGTTATTTAATTGTTATTATTAATATTAATTAGATAATAATTGAATAATATACTAAATATTAAATATTATTAAATTATTAACCATAAATATTTATTATTAATTATTTAATATTTAAAAAAAATAAAGAAAGCCAAAGAAGTGTAACTTCTTACGCACGTACATAAGTACACGCACCCTTTTTTTATTTAATAATTTTAATTGTACTATATTTCTGTATACTTGCAACGAAGTGTTAATTAATAAATATAATAAATTACTTCTATTTATTGTTGTTTTCATACGCTTTTATTTTGTTATTTTTGGGTTGTGTGTTAAGTCAGTGCAAAGAGATTAATTATAGATATATAAATGTTATTGTTTTTTTTTTTTAAAGTTGTAACACCAATAAAGCTATTAAGCCATATATACAATATAATTAGTTACTTACCTTCTTGTTCGACGATGAAAATTCCATACTCGATTTGTTGTTTCATTAAAAAAGGATGCATGTGGTTCAGGAAAATCGCCAAATGTTGTTGGCGATCCCTACAACAAAGAAACAAAAAATATATAGAGAAGGCCCGGGCAATATAAACCGATGATTGGTTGTATGAATAGCTCCATTAAAGAAAACAAATTTACGTTTTATGGGGCCTGCGTACTGCAACTGAATTAATTTTCAGCTGCTATACGTACATTACTGCCGTGCGTACAGTATAGTTTACTAAGTATTAACATTCGCTAGAGAAAAATAATATATAGCGGAAATAAAATAATAGTAAGATTATGCCCACTTGGATAGTATATGCAGTTGCATACAGTCATCGTACACGCTACGCACGTATTTTCTACCCATACCTAAGATATTAACATTCTTATAATGATGATGTAGGGAAAATACTCCTTACTTGTTTAAAATTACAAAAGTATTTATTTCATCACAATGCTTTGTTAAAGACATTAATCTTTTAGGATCGTCCAAAGTGACTATTCTAACCAGAACACATAATCTAATATATAAAATTCTCGTGTCACATTATATATATATATATATATACTAGTGGACCCCACAGACGTTGTCCTGCATGATATTTAAAGCGATTAGGATATTAAGCAAAGTATGAAAGTACCGACTGCAGTGCCATCTGCCGGGCTGATTTGTGAATCTAAACCATTCTCGAATCTCCACGAACACACACAAAAAATTTCATCAAAATTGGTCCAGTCGTTTAGGAGGAGTTCAGTCACATACACACGCACACAAGAAATATATATATTAAGATATATATAATGTGACACGAGAATTTTATATATTAGATATACTCTATACTACTACTATACTACTTATATACTCCTCCGGAACGGCTCAACCGATTCTTAAAATTTTTTAGGCATATTCAGTAAGTCTGAGAATCGGACAACATCTATTTTTCATCACCCTTCATGTTAGAGGTGGGACTAAATTAATTTTTTTTTATTTTAGACAAAACTTTTTGTTTTTATTTTTTATGATAAAGCATAAAAAATACATACAACCCTTAATTTTCACCCCTCTACGATGAACCCCTATTTTTTATTTTGTAGATAGTCATTTTTATTGAACTAAAAAAATGTTTCCTAGAAATAATATACATGGAAAAAAGAAGTTTGCCGGGTCAGCTAGTTTCCATATAAAAATCAATTGAGCCTTTGCATAACGAAAGCATATACCAACCCAATCTACAGATTACGCGATGAAACGTAATAGGTCTTTTGGAGGCTGCTGATAAGAGCTGCACTGTTGCTGTCGTGCTAATTTACAGCACAATCAGCTACTGATATAATACACCTATAGTCCTATACATTTATTAGCGTAACTTGCTTATCAGGCGAGACAATCCTTTAAGATTTATGGTGATTGGTGACGTATATCTCATCCACGCGACAATGGCGTGAAGTAAAAGACCCAGCGAGGAATGTAATCTGTGTTATATTATTAAAGGCTTTAGAGTAACACGTTAGACTTTATTATTGTATGATTAAGGATTTAAGGGTCTGTAATGTCTGTTGAATAGGCGTGGCGGTGGTTCTCTAAATACAATGCCAAATTCAGAAGACACCAACCTGGGAGTTCAGGCGCCTCTCACTGGTATTCTTTGTGAATACAATAAAATGAACGCTACATATTCAGAGCTTGATATGTTCGCTCTGGCCTGATTAATTTTCAAAAAGTGAGTATTTTTTTATATAGAAAAGGGGGCAAACAGAAAGCTCCTCTGATGTTAAAAATACCGCCATACATACTCACACTGCCAGAAGGCTGCAGAGTGCGTAGCCGGCCTTTGAATGCTTTGTTAAGCACTTATAACAAATTAATCCGTTTCATAGAAGTAATTATTGAGGTAAATCTAAAATTATTATGTTTTTGCAAATTCAAGTTTACGGTAATCTTAATATAAAATATATAAAGTACGAACGTTTCAAATAAGCTACAATTAAATGGCACTGCCACCAAAAAAGCATGGTGGTCCCCATGACTGGTGTTCTCCTATCGTTTTCCTTGAATAGGTTACTACTATGTAATAGAACCTGAATGAATAGACCTTGGCCGGTCTGCTAGTTGTTATATATTTTTGAACAATAGAATGAAACTTACACTGTAGAAGATTATATGATACATCATCATTAAAGTATACTAACTGTATACTTTGATAAATAAATAAAAGCTCAAATTTAAGTACTCGGGAACCAAGATCTTAAGTAAGCCTGGTAAACAGAGCTGGTACTTTTCACGCAACAAAATTTTGCATTAAAAGTATTCTGCCAATAGCAAAAATATATTGAATCGATTTAATTATTGTAATATTAAACTAATTACCATTACGCTGCAAATAAAACTAACAATGTTTTTAACTAATTAAATATTTGATAATAATTGATGAGAATCCTGTCCATTGAAAAACAATTATGACACGGAGTTTCGAATTTAAACCATACTATAGCCTGCGAAAGAACCATCCAAAGAACATCCAAAGAATATTTTAATTAATCTACAAAGACATCATATGAGAAATTCTTATTTTCTTAGGATAAAATTCATTTCAACAAATATCCAATTTCCTTTTGGAGCAACAGAAATTGTATTAAAGAATCTTATCCAATTTGATATCTTATTATCTGTGAAACGTGATCGTATTGAGCCCGTTACCTATATACAGTTATCTGTATAATTCATTTATTTAAAAAATGTAGTGTTAAATCTCTTGGCCATGGCCTATCTGTTTTGTGATCATTTTTTTCAATAAGCAAGTAGGTGTTCTCAAATATGGCGAGGGGACAGATGGCTGGCCAAGCGTCATACTCGTGAACGGGTGCTTGGTGGTGACTGGTCGGAGTTGAATTCGTGTATGATGGTGATGGTGATGTTAGTTATTTCGAAATAGATAATTTGTTGTTCCCACGAGAACGTAAGTGCGTGCTCCTATTTCACTATGCCTCTTGCTGATAGAGGACTAATCTTTGACAACTTCATCCCACCAACGCAGCCTCGGTCTACCGGGTTTTCTCTTGCCACCGGGTTGTGAGTTTAGTAAGGACCTTGGAGTTCTGTCGTTCGACATTCGGTGCACATGTCCCAGCTACTTGAGCCTGTTGCACTTTATGAATTGGACGATCTTGGCGTCGTTTAGGATGTTATAAAGTTCTTCATTGTAGCGAATACGCCAAACACCGTCGTCGCAAACAGGACCAAAGATTCTTCGAAGAATCTTCCGCTCGAAAATAAGGAGAGAGATTTCGTCTTCCTTGCTAAGGGAACGTTCAAGTATTACGTCACGCAATTTTTAAAGATTATTGACCCCCCCATGTAACGCTCCGTAACGTTTTACTGTACCCAAGAACAGTACTGTAGTAGTAAAACGTTTCGTGACCACCTAGTGACTCTTTATACCTAAAAGTTACCATTATGTGGTGTGAAGTACTGGAAAGTCGAAAATAATATTAACAATAACGCGTAATTCAATCCCCGCCCCGCATCGTAACGTAACACAAAGACCAAAAATTCGTTACGTAATACTTGAACGCTCCCTAATGGGCCAGGTTTCAGAACCATAAGTCTGGTCGTCACTAATTATTAGTAGAAAAAGTATATTAATAAAATCTCAATTGTCACTCACCTGTATGGCACAATGATGGCCACCTTATGCCTGGCCGTGCAATTGGGTGGGGAATAGCGTCCCCCTCTATGAACTTGAGGATATTTCTTCTCCACCCAATCCAGCTCAATCTCCGTTTTGTTCACGGAAACAGGTCCTAAGACAAATATATTGTTTATTACATAGATTATAAACCAATTCTATATTTATACACACATATACAGTATTTTCATTTTCTAAAAAAATATTCTAATAATGAAATCTACAGTAGGAAAAAAAACAATTTCGAATATTATATCACATATAGAAAGCAAAGCACAGAAGAAATGTGAAACAATTTTTTTCGGCCTAATTCCAGATCTCCAGTTTATTCGACATATATGATAATCATTAAAATAGAACTATAACTGAATGGTTCATGTTAATATATTGGATAGCGGCTTCGCACGGTTGAACGTCTATTTATTTATAAGTAATCTTAAAGGAAAGGAAAAGGAAACACTTAGTTAATATACAAAGCCAAAACATATTACATTGTTAAACAAAATATACGAAACAGAAAACATAAGTCACTAAAAATAAATAGATAATAGATAAACGGCTCAAACATAATATACTCTTGGGCCGTGGGGTTCAAGTGCTCAGGCGCCAATTTAAGATTTAAGTTGGCGCCAGATAGATAGTACCAGTGACCCCAGAGCTGGTGATTTCCTCCCTCAACGAATAAGTATCGCAATACAGTGAGGAAATGCGACCAGCTATAAAGGTACACTGCCACAGGGACTACAAGACAGGGTTAATTATTTTTATTTATTACTGTATATTTGAGTGGACACCCCTTATCACTTAGGGGTTTAAAGGATAGTAGGCGATTCTCAGACTTACTGGATATAAAATTTCATAAGAATCGGTCTAGTCGTTTCGAAGGAGTATGGGAACGAACATTCTGACACGAGAATTTTATTTTACAAAGAAATAAAATGTCTCACCTAAGTCCGGCGGCATTGCATCACAGAGAGGCATCGACGGTTCACTGAACTTCACACCGTCTTCGGTTGTCACAAAATTTTTTATTCCCTCCATTATTTTAGTGAGTAAAATTGGTGTGCTCAGCTCAGTCTCATTTCGTCGAGTCATATTCAGGGTATTGTTCTGGCTTAAAGTATTATTTATAGGAGTATTGTGAGTTGAGTTTTGTAGAGGTAGTTTGGGCCAAGGCTGTTTTTCGCTGGCTCTGAAACAATACGGTTGAAATATTGGCCTGGAATGTTTATATACTAAAATCTTATTTTTAAATCTTGATGTAAACGTGTAATATTTACATAATGTCTTGGTCAGAAAGAAATTAAAGCAATACATTTGTTTTTGATCTTTTAAAGAATTTTCTTGGAATGCACCGAAATTATTTTGAATCTCTATTACGAGTGAGTAGGGCACGCTTAATTGCCTGTCACATCTGAAATATCAGCTTATATTGTTTTAAAAATAATACAAAAACAAACATATTATGTACGCCTACGTGTCTCACGTGTTTTATAGCGTACCAAGCGAACGCTTCATTCTTATACATTCTGTTTTTGGTATGATATTAATTAATTTATATTTCATAACAGCTGCGCTATGAAAGAATGAAGAAAAATAACAGATAACAACGCGAATTTGTAAAATTATTAATTGTTTCGAGAGAGTTACTATACTTGTAATCAGAATGCGTTGGTTGAACTTTGAAACTTTGTTTGTACCACGAAAGAGTCTACGCAGCACCCATAGCACAGGAATGTGAAGATGTCCTAGTTAGAGTGGTCCAGCGTAAAACGAAGCAGGTAATTGGATAATTTTTACAAGTGTTCTTCTTCAAATTTAAGAGCCGGGCTCTTGTCTGTGGATTAATCGCCACTCAGTGCGGTTCTGCGTCAGTGTCTTGACCTCCTGGTACGTCACGACCTCAGCTTTTTCCTTGATCTGGTCTATTTAAGCTATTCTCGGTCTTCCTCGTCCTCTCCTGCCTTCTATCTTCCCCTCCAAGATGGTCTTAAAGAAGAAGTCGTGTCGCACCAGGTGTTATAATATCTTATTACTTACTTGATCGTAGACTGTGTAGCGTTGTACACGGGTGTGTAGAGATAGGTCCTAAGCGGCGAGGCGTCAAGTATGGAGCCAAAGAGATATTCGACGGCGGCGAGGGCCAGCACCAGAAGGAGTAGCAGGCGCAGCGCGCGCGCCGCCCGGCCTCCGCCACCCGCGCCTCCCATCAACGCATAGGCACCCAACTCGTTACTGAGGCCTATAATAGAATAACTGACTTTAAAAACTCATGAGTTTGATCTGTTTTTATGAGTTAGGCTCCCAAGAATGTGTTTTACAAAGTGTAAATAAAATTTATGCGAAACAAAAATGAAATGGAACGAACGGAACCTATATTTTACGTCAACTAGTATAAGCCGTGAGGGTCACGTAAGTAAGTAAGTAAAGATTTAAGTTAACGCCTAGTAGATAGTACTTGTGACCCCAGAGCTGGTGCTTTCCTCGCTGAACGAATGAGTAATAATATGCCACGTAAATTTTCTATTTATCCATTTTTATTAATATTAGGCTTTCCAAACAATTGTTTCTCTTGAGCCCAAGACTTCCGTGTCAGTCAGGCTTAGTACATATCACAATATATTTCTGTTAATTTCTGTATCTTCAACTATATAGATAGGTAGGTCGTAAGAATTTTTGATTCGCCGTATGAGTAATAATTGCGCATATAGAAAAATCTATTGGTATAGCCAGGATTCGAAATAACGACAAGGACTAACCATTGACACTACCACAAAAGTGGTTTTATACATACCGATATAAATATATACTTAAAAACAAAGAATTCTTTTGTCAAAGAACTATTAGTATACAATCGTGACCACTAAATGAGCAGTAGTTAAAAATGTTTACATTCTCATACGAAAACTCATTTTCCACGCTAATTGCAAGACTAATCGTAAATATTGTGCATTAAGAAAATTCAATTATCGTTTCTCTTGCGAATTTTTATGATATTCATTTACTTTTTATTTAAATTATAATAATGACAGTCCTTTTATTTAATACATTATTTTATTTTATTTACAATAAAGTATACAGTATTTATAATTTTCTTGACCGACAAAGTAATAATAAAAATTATTAAAAAAAATCAAAACAAATTTAAAAAGTTTGGTCCCTGCGGCAGTGTACCTTTAACGCTGGCAGCATTTCCTTGCTGTATTGCGATACTTATTCGTTGATATTTAGTAAGTGAACAGTGTTGGGCTAGTGGCTTCAGCATGCGACTCTCATCCTTGTGGGGGTTCCAGCTGTGCACTAACGGAACTTCCATGTGTGTAACATACGTTCGAATAATGAAGGAAAACATAGTGAGGAAACCCGATGGCCTTTGACCCAAAAAGTCGAGGGAGTGTATCAGGCACAAGAGGTTGATTTGCCTATTAGATTGACAAATGATCGTGAAACGGATATAGACATCTGAGGCCCAGGCCTAAAATTTATTTTATTTCGATCTCTCACTCTGGGATGAGAGACAATTCAATTAAAAAATCATTGACTCATATAGGTAATAAAATGTACACTTATGAACGACAAAAAATTAAATATATATATATATGAAATGCTTCAAATTTTACATTTACTGCCAGTTCTCAAATCAAGGGCGTAGAACGGAAGAAAAGAACTGGCAATAAACTCTCCGCCACTCTTTTTAATCGCCAAGTTTTTTGCACAAGTTTTTTGTTTTACACGATGTCATCTTAAGTAATGAGTAAAAAAAACATTCAAAACAAAGATTTGTCCTTTATCAGCAGGAGGCATGGAGAAATAGGAGCACGCACTTACATTCTCGTGGGAAAAACACGCAAATACATAGTCGAAATACGCACGCTGAAGCCACTATGCCAACACTGCTCGAACAAAATGAAAATCTCTTGCTTCTCTTACAAACTTGACTGGCAATAAATAATAAATACCTAAGTGTCTTTAGAGATAAATAATGTTACAGAAATACAACTCTCCAAATCCCTTTGAGGTACGGGACTTGATACATCAAAGTATTTGGTTTACAATAAGTTTCCCCACATTGGTAGATTTCCCCAAAACCAGTTAACCGTAACAAGCCAAAAGGCGTCGTAAACACAGGTCTTAAGTGAAGGGTCCTTTCCGCCCACTGGTCCATGAAACATGGTTAGTACTCATGAGGCTTTATTGCACATTAACAACACTTTCGGGGTCATTGCTCCTTGGCGTTTCCGGCGTAAAATTGATTAGGGTAACGATTTAGGAACTAACGCTAGAACATGCTATTACATAGAAACCGGTATGTCAAGTATGAAAAGAAATGTTTTATGAACTTACTAGCTATACCCTGCCACGCTTCGCTGTGCACCATGTGATTGAATGGTTGAGAAATGAGAAACAAAACAAAGAAAAAATTAAGTAATGATTATTTTGCAATACCGATTATGGAAAAAAGGAATGAAAAAAAAAATCCTTGATGCGGATTATATTTCATGCTAAAATTTCAGCTCGATCGGTGCAAAACTTTAAAAACAAAAAACACGAAATCGAAGGGACCACTCATATTTGGTCGTGAAAACCGATAGTCGTAACAGGCGATGACGTTGTTATTGAGAACCTAATACAATATAATACAGCCGGGACCTTAGATTTTGGTCAATATAACTGGTATGTTGTTCTAAATGATGTGATTGTAAACGGTTTTGACTAGTGTATATATGCTTAATTATTTTTTTAAATATTAATAACAAAAACAAATTTTCCGTAAATTTTCACTATATATTTTACTAAGCAGCGGTATATCTAATCGGCCCTTTACCGAACCTCCGAACCAATTCGACTCGACTTCGAGGGTCCTTCAACAAAAGAACAACCCAATACTTAAAAGGCCGGCACGCACTCACGAGCCTTCTCGCTTTGAGAGAAAACTTAACATCAGATGACAACATCTTCCCCTATTCCATAAAAAAAACCATAGCTTAGGACTTAGGGACCTTCAATAAAGAGCGTACCAATTCTTAAAAGGCCGGCAACGCACTGGCGAGCCCTCTGGCATTGAGAGTGTCCATGGGCAGCAGTATCACTAAACATCAGGTGAGTCGCCTGTCCCTTGCCCCCTGTTCTATAAAAAAAACTTAAAGTGAAAATGCCGGACACAAAGATTGGAAAATAGCAAAGATGAGAGACAAATGGAAGAATTTGGAGGAGGCGTTCACGTCGTCGGAGGTCATATACTAATATTAAACATAACCTTAATTTAATCGTGATTATGTAGTACTCGAATACAGGTTTTTCTTAAGCTAAGTTCTAGAAACTAAAACACTATCTTTAAAAAAAGAAAGAAAGAAACACCTGGCACGTACTCTCAGTGGTAATTGCATCTCAGGTCCTGTGAGTGCGGATTCATTTTTAATTCATCAAGTTTGTAAATCCCACCAATAACACTGCTAATAAGATTGTTCAGAAACCAGTATGGGAAAAAGCTCTCTAATGTAATGAGTTACCTGGTGTATGTAATGTAAGGACGGTGCTCTATGGAAGTGGCCCATTTTCCTTACGAGTGTGCAAGTTGCTTGTTCATCTGAGCGGAGGTCATCTGAAACAAAATACGCTATTAGGACATTGTTTGCTCACGCGATTGGACGTACCATGATCGTTTGTAAATTTCAGACAATTGCCCCATATAAAAAACATGTGTGTGTACTTATGTACACTTAGTAAGTTATACTTCTTGGGCGTAACAAGATAAAAACAAGATTCTACGTTTTTTCAAAAACCTTGTTTTTTTTTTTTTTTGTAGAACAGTACAAAAAACGACACTAACAATCGAAAAATTAGTAAATAAGTATTAAATACATTGAAAGTTTTATTATTATTAACGCATTATGTAGTTAAAAAAAGTTTATTTAAATATCACAAAAAAATATTTTTACATAATTAAAGAAATGGACATTGTTTTATTTTAAAATTTTGACTATGCTTACTTCAGGGTGTCGGTTTCTTGTGACGGTGTGCGCGCGCATCGTAAAAATTTACTGTAATAATTTTTCCCTAACACGCCAAAAGAAGTATAACTTCAATAATAAGCTCGCAGTGCACCTTGTGGTGGAGTGGTCACCAGATGGGTTACACCAGTACCCTACGCGAAAATGCCTTCTCACCTAACTGCTTTGAGTGACGTCTGATGAGAAGTAGAAGCATTTGATTTCCCTTGATTTATTTATTTTTACATGGCCAATTTCAACAAAAATATTATCAAACTATTAAATAGCCACCTTTACAAAATGTACAGATTTTTTTTATTTATTAACACTTCGTTGCATACAGAAATATAATACAATTGACACAATCAAATGAATAGGAAGGCGGCCTTATCACTTTCGAGTGATGTCTTTCAGGCAACCATTGTAAAAAAAAATACCTACATAAGACATAATTAGACAAAACTAATGGAACAAAACAAAGCAATAAAAACATATCTAAACATGGTAAACATACGTAAATAAACAAATAAAATGAACCATGAATTAATAAGACGCAGAAATATGTCTGACATTTGCATATTACATCTCACACTATATCTAATAGAATATATACAATTCTCGTGTCACAATGTTCGTTCCCATACTACTCCGAAACGGCTCGACGGATTCTTATGAAATTTTTTATGCATATTCAGTTAGACTGAGAATCGGATAACATCTATTTTTCATCCCCCTAAATGTTAAGGGTTGTCCCACCCCTACATTTTTATTTTTTAGACAAAACTTTTTGTTTTTATTTTTTATGATACATCATACAAAAATACAACCATTAATTTTCACCCCTCTACGATCAACCCTTATTTTTTATTTGTAAATAAATATGGTACTAAGTGCAAACCTCGATGGGACTGCGATTATTTTTTATTATTTATTCCTTGAACTCTGAGGATATAAAAAAAATGAAAAACTTAGTTTTATTTTTTTACTTAGGCTTTTATTCCGGAAAAGTCAACGTGAGGCATAGAAAAATGTTCTTTATATTGGTATGTAGCTACTAAAAGGTGGGCTGAGTAAAAAAAACATATAAGGGCAAAACGAAGGTCGCGGGGGCAGCTAGTATACATATATCTTAATATATATAAATTACGTGTCACGTTCTTTGTCCGCTATGGACTCCTAAACTACCGAACCGATATCAATCAAATTTGCACACCGTGTGTAGTTTGATCCAACTTAAAAGATAGGATAGCTTATATCTCAATTTATACGCGCAATATTATTTTATTGCAAAATATTTGTTTATTATTTGATAGTCACAATTCTAACAGATGGCGCTGTGTTGAAAGTACCAACGTTTCACATAAGCTATAATTTAATGGCATAACCACCAAAAAAGCATGGTGGTCCCCATGACTAGTGTTCTCCTACCGTTTCCCTTGATTATTTTGCTACTATGTAATATAACAAAAACCTTAGCCACAGCAACGCTTGGCCGGTCTGCTAGTAATTATATATATCTAAGCTCGTTCGTTGCACAAAGAAATTTTTATTTTACGTTCCTTATTTAAATAAGCGAAAGGGTAAATAAATATAAACAAAGTGTTTAAATTACACAATTTAAACGTTAAACATTGCTTTATTCAAGCTTAGTATTATTTAACATCCACTAGAGCTCAAAGCGAGAGTCATTCCTCTAATTTACAAAGTATAAACACGGGCAAACATACAAACATCAGCTGTTTGAACTAAAGCAATGCAGTAAAGTTTATTAGTTCTCGGTTAGTGGTCACACATGGTATCGACTATCTTTGTTTCACATATACGATAAGACTGTGTGTGAGAGAGATAAACTATTTCTGCAAAGTTATATTAAACCCAGATGAAATAAGTTCGGAGTATTTGATGAGTCGGAATCGTTAGACAAGGATTTTTGTTTGAGATTTCTGTTTAAATAATCGTAGATTATTAACAGTATTAACATACGAGTATAAGTTTGTTTAAAAAATTTTATCTAAAAAAATTGTGCTTCTAAGCGACTGTTACATTTTTCTTGCTTATGTAGTATATAATGTAAAATGTAAGGTATTAATTAGATTGTTTATCTTTTCTTTAAAAAAAAATCAGTGGCGCTACAACCTCTTTAGGTCTTGGCCTCAGATTTCTGAATCTGTTTCATGATCATTTTTAAATCTAATTGGCAAGTAGGTGATCAGCCTCCAGTGCCTGACACATGACACATCGTCGACTTTTTGGGTCTAAGACATGTCGGTTTCCTCACGATGTTTTCCTTCACCGTTCGAGCAAATGTTAATTCGCGCACATAGAAAGAAAGTCCATTGGTGCAAAGCCGGGGATCGAACCTACGACCTCAGGTATGAGAGTCGCACACTGAAGTCACTAGGCCAACACTTCTCATATCTTTATCTTTTCTTATATAAGTGAAAATTATTATTCACGAGAAATAAAAAAAAAATCAAATACAGAAAATAAAACACTCCCGTTGCAATATATTTTGAAAGAAATAACTTTGTTTTACAATGTTTTTAATTCATATTAAACCTTCTTTATGAATTCCTGAAGGTTAATAGATTTTAAAATATTTATGAAATATTTTAAAATCTATTAACCTTCAACTCAGAGAAACCTCTCAGCTGTGAAATGTCCGCATAAAGTGGCGCAGAATACAGAGATCAGCAAAACGCGGCGTAGAATCGTTCAAATAATTCTAGTTAACGGAAATTCTAAATTTAAAATCACCTAATACTAGCTTTTATATTTAAAATCTATTCAAAACTAGAAGTAAACGATCATACAATTCTCGGAGAAATTCTGCCCACCCAATTGGACGTATAATAAACGGCGTTCGAAATTCAAAAAAACTAAACTTATAACAGTAGTGGGCTAATATATTAATAATATTCAAAAGAGGTTGTGTAATCGATAATATAGCCAGAGCTTTTTCATGTTTCCCCTTAGATTCGGAATCCAGCCACAAGGTTGACTTTCGTTATCAAAAAGGTAAGTCTCGACTCTGAGTCTTACTTAAGGTCATTTATAAATATTCCAAATTCAAAATTTCACAGTTCAGGCTCTGTGTACTGAATGTGTTTGTACAGAAAATCCGTATTTCCAATTTATTGCTACATTTTTAATTTACGCTTTAATCTGTTCGTTCAAAACTTTTCGCATTGCTGTTTGAAAATAAATCCAGCACAAAGAGATTCACAACAAAGTAACTTTTAAAGAAACATGTCACGCACAAGCTTGTGGAATATGTTAAAGAAAACACAATATGTATACAGTTTCTTTATCACTATTATTAAGCTTTAGCTGTATATATAAAATTATATTATTATTGGGTAGTAAGGGGAATACGGAACTAACATCATGTCTGGCCCAATTATCAACCTCACCTGCACGCGCGACACTGCAGCGATATCTGGTGCTCCCTGACAAATACGGACAAGGCTCTGGTGACCAGACCAGTGGCGTAACTACCACACACCTGATCCGACAAAGGATTAGTAGAGACAGCTACCTTGGGAGTAAATAATCCCTTAAATGTCTGGGGCAGACGGCAACGGGAAACCACTGCTCAATACTTTTGCTACCTAGTAGTTAGTATTTATGAAAGGGTCAGACACGCTTCAAAAGGCTGACGGTCAACCTCCAGTAATGGAGAGGCACTAAAAGAAAAAAATATTGACGCAAAATATTTGCAAAAAATTACTAATGTTAAATATAATAATGAAACGTACTTAAAGAAAACGGAAGTATTCAGCAAATGACGGAATATAGGCTGGCGGTAATTTTAAGTAGTGTCCAAAAACTTGGAATATACAAAAATACTTATTGACAATGAGAAAACTGGAACTGCTTTTAGGGTAAGAGTCAAAGCTTAGCGTTAAGTATGACTTAGGTATGTCCACGCTTTTGTAAAACAAAAACTTGGCGATTAAAAAGAGTGGCGGAGAGTTTATTGCCAGTTCTTCTCTTCCGTTCACGCCCTTGACTTGAGAACTGGCAGTAAATGTAAAATTAGAAGCATTTATATGTTCTTTATTGACGTTCATAAGTGTACAATGTGTTACCTACATGATTTTGAATTTGATATACGAAAGTCTAACTCTGCATTATGCTCACTGCTTCAATCGATGTTTTCTATTTATAATTTAACAGTTTAAGGCATATAAAATTAAGCTATAATTGTTAGCCTACTTTTTTTTTTTTATTATGGCTCTGGCACGATTTGTGCATTAGCCAGCATCAAGTATAGGATTTTTATAATTCGTTCTTTTTGCCTTAGAAATTCGACCGTGTCCTCCATGTACGGTTTAGGCACTCGCCCGGTACCGCACAACCCTTCCAAATTCCGAGAACAAATTTAAATTAAATTAAAACTTGCCCTCGAACCGGGAATCAAACCCGGTATCCCTCACCTAGCTGCCACTTAATAAGACCGCTAAGCTATGAGGCCCCTGTTAGCCTACTTCTAAGTCGTTGTAATGTGAAAAAATATTTAAAAAAAATTGTAATACCATATTTGTATCAAAAACAAAACAGTTGTAAAATAAAATTTTAAAAACAACGCGACCCCGAGGGTCCGTTGTGAATCTGTATTGTTGTTTTTAATTGGACGTGGATGTAATAAATTATGTTTAATTGTTTTAAAGGGTTAGAATTTTATACTATGAAACGATGCGTACATTTTTACAGTCATGCCAGATTTGGTACTCTTTCTATCTATCTTTTATTCTTTTCTATCTTTTAAATTACTTATTTAATTAAGTTCAGGAGTAGTGGCTCTTGCCTGAGAGAGTTTCGATCCCCGGCTGTGCTCCAATGAACTTTCTATGTGCGCTTTTAACACTCTGTCAGTTTTCATCCCCTTTTACCTAGGTAACACTAAAATGTTTAGAAAATGAAAAACAGCAATGTAGAATGTTGCCAATACTTTTATTGTTTTTCAGTATTAATCTCCGTTCCTCTCCACACATCGTCGCATTCCATGGAACCACTGAGAAGAGCAGTGGGCCCATTCTGTCTTAGGGGTATCTTCTGTGGCAATTTCGTTGCCAAAGAGTTCTTAAATTGAAATTCAAAAAAGTTTTCATTAGCAATGTTTCCAAATGGCCTGTTCTAAACATTTTTAGTGTTACCCATATATATGCTATGGCACACGTAAACATTCATGTTTCATAAAAACTTTTTATTTGTTTATAGAAAATGTCGTCTACAATTTTCATTTATAATTCGGAAGCGTGTGA
This sequence comes from Pieris macdunnoughi, assembly GCA_905332375.1. Lineage (NCBI taxonomy): Eukaryota > Metazoa > Arthropoda > Insecta > Lepidoptera > Pieridae > Pieris > Pieris macdunnoughi. Next base: position 2,486,921 of record CAJOBZ010000062.1, read on the forward strand.
TCCGGAAAGCTCCCGTTCATCAAATTATCCTTTCAACCATCGCTAATCTCGTATGCATTAATCCATCTCTAAATTCATTAAACCAGGGTTGGAATTTTCCAAAAGAGTTGATCGCGTTTGATCTAATTATTTCATTGCATGTTAAAAGCTTGAGACAAACTTTTTTATAGTAAATACAATAGTTATGAAAAGATATACTTTAAAATACTATTCATAATCAAAATTTTAATATATTGCCGGGTAAAAACATTACACTTGATAATATAGATTATTGAAGAGTTTGTAAATCTAAATGTTAACTATTATATATGTATCTTAATTAATGTTAGGTTACATAACCCTAAACTCTTTAAACAGTAATCTGTACTCGGAGTGGTCAATTAAGTTTTAATATTAGAATTATAGTTTATTGTATTCAAATAATATAAATTCAATTAATGTTTCTTATATTTATACTATACTTACAATATTATAAATCTGAATTGTTTATTCGCACTAATCTCAGGAAGTTAATTGAATTATAAATACATTTAAGTGTTGGATACACTTATTAAATTTAAGAAAGTTATTCAATTATACTACTATTAAAAGTATGTATGTTTTAAACTAACCCTTCTTAAACATGAAACTTTTCATTGAAATAACTAAATTAGCTATACTACGCATACAAGCAAAAGTATTTTTATTATTATAACGAATAAAAATGCGCCACGGATATATTATAATCGTATAATATTTCGCAACAAAATAAGCATTTAAGAGTTCACGGAAATTTGTTCAGTTAACGGAACTAGTTTCGAGTATTTGTATTGTAAATGAAACGAGTTTCTGAACTGCGACATCAGGCAAATTTACATTCTGAATGAGGGTTAAAATTAACAATGTTGTTTCATAAACTTGTTTTTTGTATTAAGTCTTTCAGCGCTTTGACATAAGCTATTTTATAACGGCGTTTGCATAACGCTTGGTTAAGGCATTTATTAAGGCACATAAGCTTTGTTTTAGGTATGTAATTGAATTTCTTTTATTAGAACAGGAAAAACGGGCAGGAATACTTGATGTTAAGTGATAACGTTGCTTATGGACTGTCACGCAGTCAAAAGGCTGGCAACGGGATTGCCAGGTACATTCTTAACTATGTTTCTGGTGCACCTAGAAGCAACAGTATTATTGCAACAGTACTATTAACTATTATTATTATTGCACCTAGAAGCAACAGTAATATTGACTATTATTATTGCACCTTGAAGCAACAGTATTATTGCAACAGTAATATTGACTATTATTATTGTACCTTGAGTAACAGTATTATTGCAACAGTACTATTGACTATTATTATTGCACCTAGAAGCAACAGTATTATTGGTGAATAGTATTTAAATGCTTAACACGCTTAACCATTAATAGAACGGTACAATAAGTATCTTACTAAACGCTTGATTGGAGGAAGGAACGTGGAGCCCTAAGCGTCCCAAGCAAAGCGTACAGTTGCAGGTGAGGTGAAGACAGCCGAAAAGAATCGGAGCGAAGTAAAATACGTTCTTGAGTTCAAGACTGAACGCGATCGAGACTCACTATTAACGCCGTCGGCCTCATCCAGGTCTCATAGGACATTAAGTCAAAGCATTTATAAGCGTCTTACAACTATTGAATGTTTCGGTCCATTTCAAACAGTGGCAATATCGACTAATTGAGCAACTATAGTAAGTATTGTAACGATAAATAAGGAATTTTAAAATTTGTTGCTAGGATTTGGAAGCGTTCCACTGCGACCAAAAAGGTTCGAGAAGCATGTTCTAATCTATTTACAGGTAGGTTAATGGACAATTCTGTAGCCGGGCGTACAATATCATTGTTACAAGCCTGCATGCCTTCTAAATTGTGGGAAAGATTTTAACTAGATGCAAGCGATGACATGTTTTGTTGAATTTATTCACCTAGAGCAAGAGAATGGTATTCATTTTAGAAGTTATACTTCTTTTGGCGGGTTAAGGAAAAATGATGAGAGATTTTTTTTACGATACGCGCGCACACCGTCACAAAAAACCGACACCCTGATGTTAGCATAGTCAACATTTTAAAATAAAATTTTCAATTTATTTAATTATGTAGAAATATTTTTTGTGATATTTAAATAAACTAGATAATGTTAATACAACTTTCAATGTATTTAAAACCTTTTTTCTATTGTTAGTGTCGTTTTTTCTACGTCGTATAAGGCGAAAGATAAACAATTTAAAAAGATTTTTATCTTGTTACGCCAAAGAAGTATAACTTCTAACGCGTGTACATACGTACACATGTCTTTTTAATTCGCTGTATAACATTTGGTCTTTTCAAAACTAAGAATAAGTTTACGGTCCCAAATTCGAAGTAATAATTAGCGCGCACTAACGAAGAGTTAACCTAATAGAAGAACAAAGCCCGGGTCCCTTGGGTAAATGCCTAGCGAACAGCCCCACCGTCCCCGCGTCAAGCTCGACATTCTTGATGCGGGCCTGCGTAAGCGCATTTTCACCTCATATAAAAAAAAATAGAAGAACAACAGGGAAACTTACGAACTCGTCAGCGTCCGCTAACTGAAACATGAATCTTCAAGTATATTTATAGTTCGAAAATATCGTATCGAAGTATACGTGACAAAAACTATTGAAAAGTTTGTACTAAACAAAACCAATATTTGTCCATCCCCTTGTTAATGGCCAGTCGGAACCCGACAAACGTTACAAATAGAACAGAAAGAGTCACTGTCCATCACACTGCAATCGCCAAAGTTCTAGGGACTTGTTTTATGAAGAACGCAGTCAAATATTTTTTATATCAATACGGATTTATACATAAATATAAGAACACAGTTCATAAAATAAAGGAAAATATTTATGTAATTGTGAAAAAAAAAATATATAATCAGTGTCATACAACCTTTTTTAGGTATGGGCCTCAGATATCTGTATCTGTTTTATAATCATTTGTCAATTTAATTGGCAAGTAGGTGATCAGCCTCCTGTGCCTGATACACGCCTTCGACTAAGGCAAGCCAGTTTCCTCACATGTTTTCCTTCACCGTTCGTGCAAATATTAAATGCGCACATAGAAAGAAATTCGATTGGTGCACAGTCGGGGCTCGACCCTATGACCTCAGGGATGAGAGTTGCACGCTGAAGCAACTAGGCCAACATTGCTTCAATTGTGAAAAATAACCTATAGTAAAATGTTAATAAAAAAATAAGAAACTTTAATTACAAAAAAAGAATTTTATTGTTAAAAAGAAATTTAACACATACCATCTTTAATACTATGAAATTCTAGTAAAAGCATTTTAAACTTAATCTCTCTAACCTCGCTGAACCAAGTTTATTAAACATAAACCCTATTCTAAAACGCCAGGGATTCTATTCCGACTTAAATACATTTTCTAGAAATCCGTTGCCTTGTTTTATCAACCGACTTCAAAAATAGATTTGGAGATATTGTCTTGTATGTTGGAATTGGATAATATAGTATTGATTTAATTCGGCTTCCAGCGTGTGCAGTCCACAAGCAGAGATACGTGTATCCACGCATGTCTGAAGGGGACATGTCTGTTATTAACTATCTATATTATAGATAGTTTTAATTAATGATTTAAGGTGGTAGGTGGTGGTGGTGCTTTCCGCGGTCAACGAATAAGTATCGCAATACAGCGAAGAAATGCTGCCAGCATTAAAGGTAAATAGGGATCAAACTTTATTAATTAGTTTTAGTTTTCTATTTACCTATTTTTAATTATTATAATACTATTAAGATTATTCTTTTCAATCCCGAAACTCCCTCTTATCTTAAAAATGAATTCAAATTCTCGGGTACTTATTACTATATCTTACGCTGCTCTGATAGATGATTTTTGGAAATTCCATCTCCCAGCTCATCCTTTTTTGGCAAATAGTTTAGTTTTCCATTAAATTGTGGAATAGGCTGCCCGAGTCCATACGATTGGCTACCTCCCTAACATCTTTTAAAACTCTTCTACATAAACATTTACTATACTGCTCAATCGTGACTTATTTATTTTGTTTGTATTATAATTCTTGTATTTCTTATTCTTTTGTATTGCATCACAATTCATGAATCCGTGAGTTATTAGTTTATTTTATTTAAAAATTGTTTTATTTTAGTTTAAGGTTGGTGATTCTTTAATTTTTTTAATAAGATTTGGTCTTGCAATTTACCCATCATATTTATTTTTTTAGTTTTTTTCCTTACTAGGGTTGCCTGGAAGATATAGCAATAAGACCGCCCGTTGCATCCAGTATAATGTTTATGTGTTATGTTATTTGTTTTTCTATAAATGTAACGAAGTGTAAATAAAGAAATATTAGAATCAAAGTAAGTTTTATTCAAGTTCAAATAAAATATTTTTATGTTTAAGTAAATAATAAATTATACCATTCTTATCTTTCAAAATATCATACTTCAATGACTAATTTTATCATACGAGGCCAAAATGGAAAACGGGTTAAATTTATTATAAATATGAAATTTTGAAAAAGCAGCGAGCAACGTGCCGGCGTCTCTGGCTCGTGTTTCAACACTTTTTGTTATAATTTTAATTTAAAAACTCGTTGCCGAAAACAAGTCTAAAATTTAAGAGAAATAAAACTAACAAGATTAATTATCAAGCGAAAAATGTTTCTGTCTTTTGCAGCGGTTTTGCCAAACTAGGTTCTACGCAAGGGAGCGACAGTAATTATTATGTAGAATATCTACTATATACCATTTTTATATGTTAATTTTGACGTGAAATACTTACATATTAAATGTTGTACAATACTCGTATCAAGACGTCGTAGCAAACTGCTTTAAAATGCATTTGCTACGGAGCCTACGGCGTAGTAAGAGGCAATCTTTCAACCACAAGCTTGCTTGCTTGGATTTTTAATAATAGTTTATAGAATTTGTATTTAAGGTTAATGTAAATGTAATAAAGAGTGAGGGAAGTAATCAACTGAATACTAAAGTGTACACGAATACTCGCTATAAACAGAAAATATAAACGTCAGAACATAAAATAGACAAAGCATTTACTTAACGTAAAATTAAATGTGACCCGTTCTTTAACGTGCGAATTCAAACATGTTAGGTACATCCTTCCGATTTTCCACGGCTTAAACGTCATATTCGAGACGGATAACTAGCTGCCCGTCCCGGCTTCGCACGTATGGACATTTATTTTTTAAACATTTTTTGTAGATATTGATATGTTCTTTAATATTGTGGAACATTTTGTTCTATCGTCAATAGTTTTCGCAGCGCATGCTACGAAAGATATTTTATAGGCATTTTTCTACACATTGGGTAACATTTGTGGTTTTATCAGGGATCCTTATTTTTTCTTGCAATTAAAATAGCCTATATTAATAAGTGATAATGTAGCATTCAAATGGTGAAAGAATTATTAAAATCGCTCCAGTACTTTTTGAGCCAATTCGTTATAAACTTACTTACATACAAATCTTTCCTCTATATAATATTGTTATAGATAGCTGACCTATTTACCGACAGTCAGTTATCTTACATTTCTAAAAATAGGTATTTTGCACTATAAGGTGCAGGCTGACACAGCTTGCGCTTAATAAGTTATACTTTCTGCGGTCCCCGGCACCGACCGAATCTCTGCAGCCGAACTTACAATGAGCGAGCCACTGAATTACTTCTACAGCCTCGGTCAGGATGCGTCTGTATGCACCCGGGCCTTGCACGGCACTATCAAAAATCGTATCACCTACGCTTTCTATAGAAAAATTTCAATTACGTCATATACTCGTACAACCCGGAAATTAGCATCGCATATAAAATACTTTAAGCGTTTGTTGAATTAATAATCAACAATTTGACGAATTTACGTGACAATTAAATAGTTATTATAATCTATGCAAGGCATAATTCATAGCGTCTATATTATACAATTGCAGTGTTGAATTCGTAACGAGAAACCGTAGCAGACATTTCTGAAATTCAAGCTCTACAGCTACAGCCTACGGCGTAGCCCGTAGTAATGACCATCGAACTCTCGGCATTTATAGTTGAATTTTCTATAAGGAGATTGTTGTTGTGTTTTCGGTTCAATCCGTGATAATATAAAAGAGCAGTGCTTTAATTTTATATCAATTTAATTATCAATAAAATCACTCTTTCTAGTGCACCAATCACATATTAGTAGATGCTTAAAGAAGCTTGCACATGTACGTGCAACTTATTTGTTTATTTTATTAAAAAAAATTACGTGACAGTGGAACACAAATTGGTCGTTTTTCCGCCAACTGAGCGTAGATATTCATTACAATAATATTATAATACCATGCTAAACAGATACTGACTAATAAATCCTTTGATTCATTTATTTTTTCAAGGCATAATAATTGGTTTAGAATGTTAATGTCATAGGTAGATTTTTAGTATTGTCTTTTATTGACATAACTTTCACACATTTAATAATAAAACAATTTTTTACCGAATTGAAGTTATGTATTTACAATTATTTTACATAATTTTAAATTTAACCGACGTTTCGCGTGCTTTACAGCGTGCGTGGTCACGGTGACTGAAGACAAAAGGTGTTGAATGTCAAAAAGTATCACAGCTGTAAATAATAATTGTAAATACATAACTTCAATCCGGTAAAAATTGTTTTATTATTAAAAGGTAGTATTTTTTTTTAACTTTGTCTGGAGTAGTTATTTCGATTGCCTCGTAGACGATTTCGACAATTAAGTTGCTTATACAGTTAAAATACGTACGCAGAAATGTATTAGCTTGAAATTTACGAGTAATATAAAGCCTTCGTACTAAGTTGTATAATAAACATCAACTTAAAATGTTCAGTTTATTTACGATATAATATACCTTTATGGAATGAAATAATTTGACTGCAGTCATTTAATATTCCGAAACTATACGAAGCAATAAAGTACAAAGCAGGTAAAACAAAATGGCTATCCTGGGATTAAGTGCCGGTTTCAGCATTTTGATGTGTCAATAGCAATTTTCCTTCTGTCCGGTCAAAAAAGCAACTTGCCACTTATAAAAAGACATAAATATTATTATAATGATATGGTAACAAAACGGTATCATTAGTATACGTTTTATAAGTTTGTATAATATACAAAGACAGCCTACGTAGTCTTACCCTCAATCATTGACATTTCTAATTGAATTTTATTAAAATATTTCATCTTCTGTAAAATACTTTTGTAACGAAAGGTTGTATATTTATAGTGGAACTATAAATACCACATAAATAGTAAATGTAAGCCTAAAGATTAACACATTGAAGCCATTTAAAATAGTATTATGTAAAATTCTCCACACCTAAATTACGTTAACATATTTATGTAAACCTTTTCTCCAGAGTGCTACTATTTTTATTCCATTTAAAATCAGTAGCGTTACAACCTTTTAGGTTCCATATAAAATCAGTAACCTGAGATTTCTTGATCTGTTACGTGATTATTTGATTTTTCTAATGGGCAAGATGATCAGATTTCTGACACACGCGGTCGACTTTTGGGGTCAAAGGCGGTACGAGAGTGTTAAACGCGTAGTATATATATGTTTATGTACAATAGTATGTTTATATCTGTCTCAAAAGGTACATTTGACTCAATTCAAGCCTAACTACAGTGATATGGACAGCGACTACGATCTTAATAATGAGTTTTTGAACCGCGCGATACCAGGATTGCAACTTCAGCGCTACGGATACTGAGAGAACTATCAAAATATCAAAATTGCATAAAACACGTAAGGACGGGCGCAGTTTCTTTGAAAGTCATTCTTCCCCACGTTTCCGAAAATCAAATTCTTTAGTAATTCAACATTATTTATGAAGTTTTTACATTATTACATGTTCGATTTGTCATCTCCTTTTACTCTGATATGCTTTTGGTGACGTCCATCCATTATTTAGGCAGAATACGAAATTCCACCCATATCACCTCGACGTCCGCCGTTCCACAACTGAGCGTTTTTCAAGGCAGTTTTTGCCGCGCACCACCACTATGTGGAACCAGCTGCCCACTGAAGTATTTCCGAACCAATTCGACTTAGGGTCCTTCAAGAAAAGAGCGTACCAATTATTTAAAGGCCGGCAACGCACTCGCGAGCCCTCTGGCATTAAGAGTGTCCATGGGCGGCGGGATCACTTAACATCAGGTGAGCCTCCTGCCCATTTGATCCATTAAAAAAAATTATTACGTAATTTTTATCATGGCGTGAGTACACTCTCGTACTATAAGAATGGAATTATTGTGGTTCGCCATGACAGAAACGTGTATATTACATATCAACTGTGTTGAGTAGTTTGCAAATAGCCTGAGGGCGTGAGGTGACAAACAAGAGCTTGTTACATTCGCTAAGTGTGACTCGTATGCGCTATTTATTACCAAACAAAACTTGTTTAGGTTTGTAACAAACAACAAACACAGCTGTATAATAAACTACCCACAGATATAAAAAAGATTACTTCTATTAGTTCATTCAAATCGAAGCTAAGTGAATATGTTAGACAAAATTACTTTTAATTCATATTTCTTTGGTTACTTTTATTTTTAAGTTTATTCCATGTACGGCTATATTTTATTGTGATTATTTTAAGAACGACTACAATGTTATGTTAATCTAGAGTATTATTCTTATGTAAGTGAAATTTTTTGTCTTTTTTAGAAAATAAAGTCTTTAAACCTAAATACAAACAACATTATCCACATTATATTAGACCTGTTATGATTATTTCTAGTGTAAGTCAACGGTAGCTATCAAATTTAAAACTACGCTACGAAAGCTACGAAAAATAGTGACCGAAGCTGAGCTGTGATAACCATTTTTTTTCATTTCCTAGTCATCAATTATAGCATTGCAATAACTTGTATGAATATCTACTGCTTCTCCTTCGTTCAACAATTGACCGCTTTCGCGGCACCTTTAGCCGCGCCCAATACCAGGTAGTATTTTACGTAAGTTATAGTCAATCAAAAGAGCATACGAGCAAGTCATATGAAACCTATAAAATCCACTTAACATCACATCTCCTTTAAAATAGGTAAAAGAAAGAAAAACTTTATTACACATAATACAAAATTTATAGTTAAAAGATAAAGTGCACTAGGGTACCCCGTCGTGGGCAGTTAGTCTCTTCCATTTGACATATTAGGTGCATGGTTTAATAAATTCTACATAGCACTTTAATTTTATAATTTACCTGCAACTGAGTTTCATCAGCGGACGTCGAGGCAGAACACGAAATACCACCCGTATCACCTCGACGTCCGCCGTTCCACAACTGACCCTCTTCTATAAAAAAAAATACTGTTGCACAAGAGGAATACTTTCCGTTTCAGCATAGGTAGTTGCTTAAGATTGTAAGTAAAAAGATTTGAATCCGTAATGTTTTTAAAAAAGTTGGTACAGAAGATCCTTTCTTCTTCCTCCTCTGAAAGATAAAAAGCGTTGGGTGAACAAAGTGCGTTTTTTGGTAGCTTACACGTAGGTTTGAGTTATGTATGTTGTGGTGTGATTGTTGATTGTTTCAAAAAAATCAGTAGTTAATAAAACAAGCCTTAACGAATTTGATATTTACATCCTACGGATTACTCATGCAATATTTAACAGGTACTTGGATCAAGCTCCCATATTCAACAGGCGTTAAATTTTAATGTCGATTTAAATTAAGAGTTAATGCATAAACCAGTGACACGGAAAAAGTGCCAGCCATGATGGCGTCGTTTTTCAATTAACGCAGTCGCGATGTACGCTTCACTAATCATTGTGGAATATTCCGTGAAACGAAACCTATTGCGCTTCAAATATTTTAAGTCCATATTCTAGAATAGTAATTTAAATCCAGCTTCGAGAGCTGTAATTTTTTTTCTGTCTCTCTCCGTAAAATATGGCGAGGGGGCCGATGGCTGGTCATGCGTCATACTCGTGAACGGGTGCTACTTGTGGTGACTGGTCGTACTTGAATTCGTGTATGCGGTGATGTTAGTTATTACGACCATGTGTTTGCGTGTTGTTCCCACGAGAATGTAAGTGTGTGCTCCTATTTCACCATGCCTCCTGCTGCTAGAGGACAAGTCTTCATTTTTAATTTATATATTATTAATTACTTAAGATGTCATGTGGAACATGGTGTAATGGTTGCAGCTCCTTACAGACGTTGTGTAAAAAAAATGGCGATTAAAAAGAGTGGCGAAGAGTTTACTGCCAGTTCTTCTCTTCCGTTCTACGCTCTTAATTTGACAACTGGCACAAAATGTAAAGTTAGAAGCATTTCATATACATTTATTTTTTGACGTTCATAAGTGTATATTGTGTTACCTCCCCCCCACCTTTATTCCCCCCTAGCCGCTTTTTCCCCTTCCTAACCCTCCCCCCCCCCCCCCCCCCCCTCCCTCCCCCTTCCCTGTTCCTTCGTGGTGGCTTGCCCCCCCCCCCCCCCCCCGGGTTTCCCCCCCCTTTTTCCCCCCCCCCCCTTTTTTTTTTTTTTTTTTAATTTATTAATCCCCCCCCCCCCCCCCCCCCCCCCCCCCCCCCCCCCCGGCCCCCCCCCTTTCTCCCCCCCCCCCCCCCCCCCCCCCCCCCCCCCTTTCCCCCCCCCCCCCCCCCTTCCCCCCCCCCCCCCCCCCCCCCCCCCCCCCCCCCCCCCCCCCCCCCCCCCCCCCCCCCCCCCCCCCCCCCCCCCCCCCCCCCCCCCCCCCCCCTTTTTTTCCCCCTTTTTTTTTTTTTTTTTTCCCCCCCTTTTTTTTTCCCCCCCCCTTTCCCCCCCCCCCCCCCCTTTCCCCCCCCCCCCCCCCCCCCCCCCCCCCCCCCCCCCTTTTTTGGGTCCCCCCCCTTCCCCCCCCCCCCCCCCCCCCCCCCCCCCCCCCTTCCCCCCCCCCCCCCCCCCCCCCCCCCCCCCCCCTTTCCCCCCCCCCCCCCCCCCCCCCCCCCCCCCCCCCCCCCCCCCCCCCCCCCCCCCCCCCCCCCCCCCCCCCCCCCCCCCCCCCCCCCCCCCTTTTTTTTTTTTTTTTTTTCAATTTTTTTTTTTTTTTCTTTTCCTTTTTTTTTTTTTTTTTTTTTTTTTTTTTTCTTCCCCCCCCTCTTTTCTTCCCCCCCCCCCCCCCCCCCCCCCCCCCCCCCCCCCCCCCCCCCCCCCCCCCCCCCCCCCCCCCCCCCCCCCCCCCCCCCCCCCCCCCCCCCCCCCCCCCCCCCCCCCCCCTTTTTTTTTTTTTTTTTTTTTTTTTTTTTTTTTTTTTTCCCCTCTCCCCCCCCCCCCCCCCCCCCCCCCCCCCTTCCCCCCCCCCCCCCCCCCCCCCCCCCCCCCCCCCCCCCCCCCCCCCCTCCTTTTTTTTTTTTTTTTCTTTTTTTTTTTTTTTTTTTTCCCCCTTTTTTTTTTTTTTTTCTTTTTCCCTTCCCCCCCCCCCCCCCCCCCCCCCCCCCCCCCCCCCCCCCCCCCCCCCCCCCCCCCCCCCCCCCCCCCCCCCCCCCCCCCCCTTTTCTTTTCCCCCCCCCCCCCCCCCCCCCCCCCCTCCCCCCCCCCCCCCCCCCCCCCCCTTCCCCCCCCCCCCCCCCCCCCCCCCCCCCCTTTTTTTTTTTTTTTCCCCCCCCCCCCCCCCCCCCCTTTTTCTTTTTTTTTTTTCCCCCCCCCCCCCCCCCCCCCCCCCCCCCCCCCCCCCCCCCCCCCCCTTTTTTTTCCCCCCCCCCCCCCCCCCCCCCCCTTTTTTTTTTTTTTTTTTTTTTTTTTTTTTTTTTTTTTTTTTTTTTTTTTTTTTTTTTTTCCCTTTCCTCCCCCTCCCCCCCCCCCCCCCCCTCCCCCCCCCCCCCCCCCCCCCCCCCCCCCCTTCCCCCTTTTTCCCCCCCCCCCCCTTTTTTTTCCCCTCCCTTTTTTTTTTTTTCCTTCCCCCCCCCCCCTCCCCCCCCCCCCCCCCCCCCCCCCCCCCCCCCCCCCCCCCCCCCCCCCCCCCTCTATATGATTAAATGATTTTTGACTTTTTGACTTTCGACAGCGCTCAAATCTTTAGGTCTGGATCCGGTTTCCTCACGATGTTTTCCTTCACCGTTCGAGCGAATGTTTAACGCACACATCGAAAGAAAGTCTATTGGTGCACAACTGGGGATACAAATTACGACCTCAGAGAGTCGCACGCTGAAGCGACAAGGCCAACACTACACTTTATGATTTAAGATACGAATTAAAATATGAACCTATGTTATCCTGTACTTTGTTTTATCGGAGATGTTATCCATAAACATTAAGACTCCGCTAGTTCGACGCACAAGAGAATATGAAATTAATAATATCTGGGAATCCTGTCTAGGAAAACGTGTATACTGTATACATAACGAAACAAACACAATCTAATGTAATGCATGATTCTTGACCCCTTAACGGTTCGCGAGCCCTCATAGTTTTCCATTGTGCCATTGATAGCCCTCTCAACCTACTTTATGCTTTGCAATAAATATGCCAATTATATACACTTGTTATCCATGAGGTTTTGTCATATCATCCAGGATTAATGTCTATGTCTATGTCTCTATGATTAGAAGTAAAACTTTTGTTTACTTTTTAAGTGAACATTACTATTATACTTTAAAGTGATTTTTACGCGCTTTTTTCCGCTTGAGTTTTAGTAACGCATTTAATATTATAATAAACTAGCTGATCCGGCAACCGTTGGTTGGACATGTATATTATTTAAAGAAAAAAACTTTTTAACCGGATTAAAGTTATGTATTATTATAAATTTACAATTATTTAACATAATTTTAAATTTATCCGACGTTTCGCGTGCTTTACAGCGTGCGTGCGTGACCACGCACAAAAAGTTTTTTCTTTAAATGTGTAAAGGTTATGTCAATCAAAGACAATACTACATGTATGTTATTTCTAGGATACATTTTTTTAGTTCAATAAAAATAACTATCAATAATAAAAATATGGGTTGATCGTAGAGGGGTGTAAATTAAAGGTTGTATATATTTTTTATGATATATCATAATTTTTTTTGGGATGGACACCCCTAATGACTTAGGGGTTTGAATGATAGACAGTAGCCGATTCTCAGACTTACTGGAATATGCATAAAAATTTCATAAGAATCGGTCGAGCTGTTTCGGAGGAGTATGGTAAAGAACATTGTGACACGAGAATTTTATATATTAGAAGATTTTTTTATTGCTATTAAGCTTAATATTTGTTTTCACCTTCAAATTATTTTGTATTATTATCCAATGATTAAAAAGGACGAATATAACTAAAATTAAGAATAATCAGTAATTTAATAAAACCACAAAGTTTTTAGACAGATAATATCTAACTACACATCTAAACAGGTCTATCAAACTTCAATACAATTACCGCATTTTTTCTGATTACTTATCTTAAATAATTAATACTAGAACTACTAATAGCATTAGTCGAAACAATAGTAAAAGCTTTTCACTACTAATTGGATGGACATTCGATAAACAATAATACATTTCAATCAGATATAAATTCCGGGCCTTTTAATTCAAATAGGAGATACAATATATGCATTACGGTGAATTTAATTTTAATAATGTAGGTTCAATGAATAGACATTGGAAAATAGACCTGCTATTATTAATGTATAGCAGTGTTGGCCTAGTGGCTTCAGCGTGCGATTCTCATCCCTTAGGTTGTAGGTTCGATCCCAAGCAGTGCACAGATGGCCTTTTTTTCTATGTGCGCATTTAACACTGCTCGTACGGTGAAGGAAAACTTCGTGAGAAAACCGACTTGCCTTAAACCCAATAAGTCGTCGGCGTGTGTCAGCACAGGAGGCTGATCACCTACTTGCCGATTAGATTAACAAATGATCAAGAAACTTATACAGAAATCTGAGGCCCAGATCTAAAAAAAGTTGTAGCGCTACGGATAATTTTTATTTCATATTGAAAAACTAGATTAAAATCTATTTGGGGACAACAACAACAACAGGGGATCGAATCTACCACCTCAGGGATTAGAGTCGCACGCTGAAGCCACTTGGCCAACACTGCTCGCACTAAATACACATACAAAAACATAATTAATAAACATAAAATGAGTGAATTGTTCTTATACACAGCAGTCGGATTAAATTATCGTTACAAAGGAAGTTAATGGAGACACTAACTACTTATTTCTCGTCGCTTTCGTTCACGACGCTGTAAATTAATCTAAGGTTTCATAGCCCTTAATAATGTTATTATAAAGCTCTTTTCGTAAATACGTTTGTCTAGACTAATATTGTTGAGATTATATGCCTAGTAGATTCCAAAAAAATATTTCATAATTTTTTTATGTTCTTATAATTAAATATTCTTTTTGTAACTCTTTATATTTAAGCTTAACTAATTTGGTTATTTGTATTGTCGAGTTAATATATTTATATATTTACGATATAATGTTATACATCGTAATGTATATTCTGATATTTTTAAACAAGCACGTTGTTCGAAGAATTTATGTGATGTGATTTCGAGTTAATATGTCTAATGACAGTTTGACATACTTTTCATGAAACCAACAAGAAACCAATTGCTTTGCTTATATATAATAAAACATTTATTATATATGTGAGCAGAAGACTTAAAGTATTCCACCTAAACAAGAAAAAGTCGCTCCGTAGCGTGGGATGCCGGTAAGGAGAGCTTCCATTAAAAATAAAATAATTAAGATTGACAATAACACTATCTCTTGCCACGTTACTACGAAATTTCGTTATGCTCTATCGGATCCTAGTTTAGTTTTTATTACAATTAATATTAAAAAAATCTCTAGAGACAAACATATAAATTCAAAAGTAGACTCAAAATTCGTAATTCTACGAAAACTTATACGCTCGAATATAAGCAAAAACTTTAATTCTTCGTCTCGACTTCTGAAGTTGTAGTTCGACTTCTTTTATAAATTCGAATTTTTTTTTTAATAAGCAAACGGCAGAGCTACTATTTATATACCTAATATAAAGCTCAAGTCGTTGGCCTTTCAGAATTGTACGCTTTTTTTAAACTAAGTCAATTGGTTGGAAATACTTCTTGGAGCTGGTTATAGTGGTGTGCTGGAAAAATCTTAGAAAGCTCTGTTCCTTAAGGAACTTAAAAAGGAATGTTCTTCAACAAAAAACAAATTCGAGAGATTTATTTTTACTTTTTAAACATGTTTACCTGTACAAAATATATTAATAACTGGAGTTATAAAGATATATTTTAGTTAATAATTAGAAGCGCAAACCAGGTTTAGCAATCATCTTACACTTGTAGCCAAGAGATTGTAAAACGTCCGTTTCGTAATAAATGTGGCATTTAATTTTTCGTAAACTCATAAATTTTAGTATAACATTCTCGTTTCCGATAATGGCCAATTGGTCGACTAAACTTATATTCTTTACTAGCTGGCCTGGCGGACATCGTACCGCCTAACAGTCGATTCTTAATTTTTTTTAAATACTTATTCTGCTATTCGGGACACCGGTCTAGCTAGTAAGATAAAAAAAGAAAGTTGATAAATACATTATGTAAAAAAATAAAAATTTACCTTCCCAACCCCTCCACTAACTTGAACTTTATGGTATGGTATTAAAGTTCAAATTGACTTTAAGTATTATTACGAATATTTTGTATGGGAATATAGAAAAATGTTGTTTTTAGACTTTTTCACTCAGTTTTTTCAATTTTTTCTCTTCGTAAGAACCATCCTCGTACTTCAAGGAATATTATAAAAAAAGAATTGGCCAAATTGGTTTAGGCGTTGTTGAGTTATGCGCTTACCAACACATTTTGCGATTCATTTTTATATTATAGATAGGTAACAGATGCGTCACTTAGATTTAAGAACCCATACATAAGTCAAGTTAGTTTTTTGTTAGTCCCAGCGTCACGACCACTAATTTTGTGTTAGATATAATCTCGTGTTTTAAACGATATTCGTTGCTTTCTATAAATAATATTATTAAAATATTATCTGTAAAGTTATATTTTTTTTTTTTTATTATTTTTAACTGTTATTTAAACTTTCAAAAGTGCCTTATTAATAATAAGATTAAGACAATTAACAGAATTACATTTATCTCACAATAAAAACGACATTAATATTTCTTATTAATGTTCCACGAGCAAAGATGTCGCTGTAAATGGATTCGAAACCCCATGAGAGAACTACTAGAGAGTTATAAGAACGTCCCAAAAGCTAATATTACAATGTAAATGTGATCTTCCAAGAGATTTACGTTCCCCACGTGATTAGAGTGGATATACGGGAAGTAAACGAAAAGACACGGGAAACCGCGCCTTGTCATGTGACAGTTGACATGCAGTGCTTGTGACATATGAAATTGTCTTTGGTAGAAAATGAAGTAGAAAATTTGGATTCTGTGCAATTGGGTGTTTCAATATAGATTAAATACATTATTAATCTTCATATAATTAACCTTCCTCGGTTTTTCATTGATTTTTGAAGTTATATTTCTTTAGGCGCGTTTTGAAAAATTGATGAGAGTGAAATTTTACGATGCGCGCGCACCGTGACACAAAATTAACAGAATGAAGTTAGTGGCGCATGTTGACACGCACGCCGCCTCTGTTCACTGTGTATTTATATTTATAATATTTATCCACAAGCTTTGAGTTTCTACATTTAAAACACGTGTTTTCATTATACAAGTGGAATTTTACATGTGCGTCTGAATTATAATCAGAAGTGATTTAAATTGAATATTTAAATTAATATTAATTAATATTAGAAAATATTTGTAAAAAACTGTGCTCATCAACCTTCCTAAGTACTTCAATACAATTGAGGTTAACTATCCGTATGTATTATTAATAATGCCAAAGAAGTATTACTTCTTACGCGCGTACATAAGTACACGCACCCTTTTTTTTTGTAGTATGTATGTTCAGTTCTATTAATTCCAGTGTTAATTAAGCTTTGTTTTGTTTATCTTATATCGGGATTTGCACCCATGTAAGCGAACTCCGATCGAATGTTATATTTATCTTTTTTTCTAGGCGTATTGTTTTGTATTTTCATTATTTGTAAATACTTGCCGCGTTGGAGTAATCTTCAATGGTAGCTTATTTTGTTAAAAATTAAATTACTATTAAATATCATTTATCGACTCGCCCATACTCGTGTTTTACAAAAGGCTCTTAGATTAATACTTGTTTAGAATCCCTTTTTTCGTTTCTATCAATGCTAATTTGTAAGCTAAAAAGTTTGTTTTGTTGAACGCGCTTGTCCCATACGTGGAATAAAAAACACAGTTCGTAAATTTCAACTATTATGGTAAATTTATAAACAAAAATAATTATCATGCAACAACCAAAACCAATAGAAGTTGCAAACGGGAACAATTCTTCATGAGAGCTTCCTTTGCGTAATGTAAACAATTTTAAATAACATATAGACTTTTCATCAGTATACTAATTCTATTATGTGTAATATAACATGAAACATCTCCAATAACTTACCTAACCTCTCTTCATAACTAACACGAGGCATTTCAAAAAACGGCCAGTTACCGGTTTGTTTATTAAATATACAAGCGGTAATTCCTGTGGGATGAACCTTGTTAATGAGTAATGGGATTTAGGGCTTTGTTTCGGCTTAGCCTCTTTAGTATACTTATTACTTAGGTTGCGCTAAGCTGTAATCAAAATTTCAAATTATCTATGAAATCTCTTTACAATTTTGTTCAGAGCTGTTAATAACGTATTGAGAATTTTTTTCGTCAGTCCTTGAGATTTGGTTTCTAAGTCTTAGTGGTTAAAACACACACAATACAGATTATTATCAACTCTCATATTAAAAACCAAACTAACCTATGACTTTTTTAAAGCGAAATGTAAAATAAGAATGTACAGTCAAAACCGTTTACGGCGACATCGCTTAGAACAACATACCGGTTATATTGACCAAAATCAACGTCGCGGCTGAATTCTATTGTATTAGGTGCTTAATAACAACGTCATCGGCTGTTACGACTGTCGGTTTTTACGACCAAATATGAGTATATATTATAACGACCTTCGATGTCGTTATAACAGATTTTGACTGTATTTCGTATAGGCTTTAGGAAGTCCTGTAAAACCCCTGCATGGATCATCATTTTTCGGGTTTAATATGTCTTAAATATGCCTTTTGAACCTTTATAATTTTTCTTCTAACGAACGTGAAAAATAATATTCTTTTCTATATATGCAAGATTCACCCACCTCTGGCCATAATCAAGATTACATTAAGTTTAACATTAGTACACGACCTCTAACGGATTGGAAGCCTTCTAAAATTCTTCTACTAGCCTTTCATCCTCGCCACCATTTTCCAATCCTTTCCCTTTTATTCCTTGTTCCAAGGTGGTGGGCGCCTCCTTTTTTTCGCTAACGTTACCGATAGCTAATTGATCTCAGTCGAAATATTTAAAAAAGTCCTTCTTCCCTAACCTAACCAGTGCTAGTCAAAGTGGCTAAAATTTCGCCAGCAATTTCAATATCAAAGTTATCTTCTAATAACATTTTATTAAAGCGCAAATCTGGACTCATAATGACATAGTTTGAAGTTTGAACAAAGTTGAGACACCACTGCGGCATCTGTCGCCAACTTCACGCTTATCGAACTATTCGAATAACTATTTGGACAATCGTTCTTCCGATCGATTTGAAAGTTCAACAGTCGCTTTAAAGTTCCCTATGGAGGCATAGATTCTGCGCAATCATTAATTTAAGGGTGGCATTCTGTGTCCGTCAACTGGTAAACACTGGTAATCGAATAAATTAAGACAAACTAGTATTGAGTTACATTAAACGGATTATATGTTACTAAGACAATAGGATGCTGGTGATACAAAATGAAAGGTTTTAATAAATTTTCCGTCATAAATTCTTAACTGGCATCGTGCAACAATAAAACCTGATTAGTTAAAAAAAATACATAAAATCCGAAGCGAATATAAGATAAGTCAGTAAATCGCAATACACTACACACTAAAAATCAAATGATTTTGGGCACTTATTCAGACAAAAGATGATAAAGTGAGATTATGAGTCATTAATACATATTACTTATCAGTTTTTTATAAGGTTATAAATACAATTATTAACTTATACAGGCTGAGTAGGCTGGAGCCTAGGGCGGCAAATTTTAGAACCTATTTTTTTGCTACCTTATAGAAATCAAAAATATGTCTGCATGACGGTTTTCTGATGTTTAACAGATAGAAGTCTGCAACAAATTTTGCCCAACCAGTAATCGACCCCGGCGCCTTCAGCTCACACTTTGTATGAGTGAAAAGAGCGAAATTACAGAAAGTGTATTTCCCTCTTCCCCCTACACGTCTGTCCTACTACTGGTGGGAGGCTGAGAACTGGATTGTTCGTGTATAATTTTGCGCCCAAAAATCAAACCCAAACAGTATTTTTCGTGCAACGAAATTCTTGAATTCTAAAAAAATCATAGGACATCACAATTGTAGAGGCAAGGGCGGCAAAAACTTCACAACCTTGAAAACTTGAAAATCCACCCTTGCACATTGAAAAGAGGAATGGCGGGACTTGGAGGAGGCCTTTCCCAAAAAAGGACACACAGATACCTAAAACAAGATTGAAATAGAAACGTGTTTAAAAGTTTGTAAACTATCTGAAGTCAAAGTCTATTATTATTAATATTTTTTAGCATAACATATAAATTTAAAACTTCGAATTTCCTTAAAAATCATACCACACACTATTACATTACGTGTCCTGCAAAAACGTGTTTGTAACTGGCCTAAAAAGATCGCATTGTACGCCTCAAAATACTTTCATCCTTTCATCAAACAAAGCATTACTCAAAGAAAGCCTAGACCACAATAGGAGCACAAGTGGACACAATCCTAATTGTTAAGGCCTAGTTTGGCACTCAGCCAACTTCTGAATAATATTAATTACTCAGGGCTTGTAAAATGTGTTCCGACTGCTTGCACTGACAAACGCATAGCAGCTAATTTATTTGTTAGGTCGCGACTTTGTCTAAGGGTGAAAAGGACTATATGACTGATTATCGAGGACAACGATGTGATTTTTGAAGCTATACTTCTTTAGGCGCGTTATGAAAAATTTATGAGAGTGAAATTTTACAATGCGCGCGCACCGTGACACAAAATTAACAGAATGAAGTTGGCCACGGAAGATGCTACGGCATTGGACATAATTTAAAAACAACATTCGAATAATAATAGAATTTATGTTACACTTAATGTAAGAGAATAATAATAAATATTTATTTATTTAATTTTTCAAATGTAAACTGAACCTTATTGACTATAATGACTCCTTTTCCAGTCTTTGTTTATTTTATTGTAATTAATTATTTGCATGCAATCAAAACCTATTTTTAATAATGCCAAAGAAGGATAACTTCTTACGCGCGAACATAAGTACACGCACCCTTTTTTGTATGTCTGTTTAAATCAACTTGTAACTGGCTGACTATTGCCTTTACCCTAGACGGGTCCATATTCAGAGACTAATATTTTACTACTAATACTATCTGACCCGGCAATCGTTGTTTGGCCATGTATATTATTTCTTTAAAACATTTTTTAATTCAATAAAAATGACTATCTACAATAATAAAAATAGGGGTTGATCATAGAGGGGTGAAAATTAGGGGTTGTATGTGTTTTTGTATGCTGTATCATAAAAAAATAATTTTCTGAATAAAACAAATTTATATTATAGTAAAATTGAAAGATAGATAGTAGCCGATTCTCACACTTACTGAATTAACATAACAATTTCAAAAGAATCTGTCGAGCCGTTTCAGAGGAGTATGGGAACGAACATTGTGACACGAGAATTTTATATATTAGATTAGTTATAAGTAAACACTGCTAACAACATTGGAAGTTGAATTTATATTATTATTCATTTATTTTTAACTAGCCGCAAGTTGGATAGGTTGTAATTATGGAGGAAAACTATTTGATTTTTTGTATGTCTGTTTAATTACTTATTACAAATAGCTGTATTTATTAAAAATTATAAGTATGACTCACACTCTATGTGATAATTGAATATTAAAAAGATGAAGTTGTTGGATGAATGAAGATAGGGCAGTTTAAAATACACATAATTTTTTAAGAAAATTACTAAAAAAAATTTCAGTAGATATAGATGATTTTTAATACGAAAAAGGCAAACTATAACATACTGCACGTTTCTCAAATAAATGTTAGTAATTGTCCAAATCATTAACAAATTGATCGATTTCGAAGATAAATGTCATTGTAATGGAAATTGTGGTCTTGGTCTTTTTATTTAACCCAAAATGTTTACCCGTTTATATCCACCTAAAGTCATTTAAATATACCAAGACTTGTCACTGAAAGATATTGCTCAGTGTCCCGAATTTTGAGAAACGTCATAATCTCAGAAAACCAAATTTTTCAAACTCTTAATATAGACGTTATTTTGTAAATATTAATCCAAAGAAATCCCGAAAGGATTTGAAAGAAAAATCTTCGAGTTTTCCTCATCATTGTTCTCGGAACGTTAAATAAATCACGGACCAAGGAAAACACTTTTATTATTACATAAAGCTATATAAATAAATAAACATAATGAATACGGATAAATATGGCGGTATTAATTTAAGTGGTAAAGCAGTTTGGTTATAGCACCAAGACTACTCAAGTTTGATTTAATAAAAAAAATACGTATTAATTTAAAAAGATCATCACTTCTTTGCCATTGTTGTTATAAAGCGACGTTCGAAAGACAATTTTATTGCATTGTTTTAACAAAAGTCACCTGTCTCTTTTCACCACAGCATACACACAATTTAGGCAGAAAGAGACGAATGTGCGACCTGGAGAAACAAAGCAAACTACAGCTTCAGTGAGGAATCGAACGAATTGTCAATTCACAGGCTGTATAAAAGCACATACAGCAATTTCTTTCAGACGCCTGTAGCGACCAGGTAGCCTCAGGCCTGCCAACGTGTGGATGTGGAACATATGAAAAAAGGTTTTAGACACGGTATATCTACTTACATAAGCCATTGTTCCTTACCTGCAATTAAAAAAATAACTATTAAATTGTGCCTAAATATAAAAACGTGGAGTCAACTTTAGCCATTACAAAACACAAAGTTTACATGTATAAATATATTTTAGTAAAAAATGCGCTACAACCGCCAGAGGGCCTCAGATGTCAGCCTTCTGTGCCTGACACACGCCGTCAACTTTTTGGGTTTAAAGCGTCCCGGTTTCATCATATTGTTTTACTTCACCGTCCAAGCGAGTACAGTAAAAGCTCCCTATTCGCGCTTCCTTTATTCGCGTTTTCACTATTCGCGGATCAAAAAAATGCAACCCAATTTCTTTATCGCGAGTCAAAATATCTCAACGTGTGAGATATTTAAAAAAAACTTTATTTAAAAGATTACACTTTTTATTTTAAAGATATACAAATTTACTTAAGATTTAAAAAGATTACACAAATTACTTAAGATTATCTAGAGCCTAGTGCTAGGTGGTGATGTGAATGATCAGTTGTCACGAGTCTTCTGCTTATATACAAAAGATGCGGCGTCCGCGGGTAGGATGCCGGTGGTCACTGGTGTCATCTTAGGAATGCAGTTAATGACTTATTGTTTATTAATGAGCCTTTGTTCTTAATGACTTATTGTATCATTCCAAGGTGTCATTGCTCGGAGTTGTTTATCTTTATGAGAGGTGTCAGGATTCTCAATAACAAGATCATTGTTATTTCTTTTTAAAAAGAACCTAGTGACTTGGGTGGCTTCACTCTCCCCTTCCAAATTCCGAAGTCCTAGGTTTCCAAACCTTGGATCTGAGAATTTTAACAAGAATTATAATGACAATTATTATAGTTATAATACTGATCCAACTATATTGAATAATTTCATGTTGTCTGTGTTCACTAAAAGAATCTATAGTTTTTAGTTGCTTCAGCTTAGACTTGATTTTTGTAGCGTCATATACAATGTCTATTTCTGATGCAGTTTCTATCATTGGAATATCAATATTAGCAATTATCATTTTATCTTTTGACTCTGTGGTTTTGAACATTTTTATACCAGAAATATTTAATTCACAGTTTTCACCGTACAAAATGTTTGATCCTTTTGTCCATAAAGTTTCTTGGTGATTATTACAGTTTGCACTTACTTCTGTGGTTTTATTAAAGAACATGTATATTGCTTTTGGTGAAATTTGAAATACTTCCTGAACTGGGCATTTTATTGGAACAGCTTGACACTTGTCACTTTCTTTCTTGTTTAGTATTTCTGACTCACAAGTATTGATTTTAATTAAATTTCCTTTACATATCTGAAAATCCAAATTTCGGCAGTCCTCTACTTCATAGATTTCTTCATCGTTGTATGCTAAAGTAACCTTTTGCATTATAGGATAGGTACAGGAGGGATTATTTTGGATAATGGGAACAATTTTCCTCGACTTATAAACTTGAATCTTAACTAATGGTATATTAATAACAAAGTATATTATCTGATTTATAATTCGACTATTTACTGTTATAAAAGATTCTATATCATTTATATTATTAGATAACATTACTTCTTTTGGTATACTATTTATAGTATCCCTGTAAAAATATGAGATTGCAAAATGCTGTAATGAAACATATTATGTTCCGCAAAAGTGATCGCAGTACTAAGTCTTTCAGATACATCTTGTAAAGTTTGAGCCTGTAATAATAAGGAAATCGCTACTTTTTGTTGTATTTTCGAATTAAATACTCCTTGAAATTGTTGATTAATTTGCTCTTGAATTAAGGTTATGTTAGCAATTTGCTTATTATATTCTTCCAATGTATCATCTGTTACAGATATTTGTTTATTATATGCTACTCGTAGAGTTTCTAAATCTTTTTGAATACTATCTAAATCGTCTTGGTCTAAATTACCAGTAATAGATTTGATTACAGATCCTAATCCATTAATTAATCCACGCTTTACACGACTGTTACTTTGTATATTCAAATGTTTACAAATTTCCCTGATGTGTTCTAAATAATATCGATTCTCTGATATACATGCTTAACTTCATCAGACTTAAATCTAGTGAGAGCATTTTTCATAGAATTTTCAATACTATCTAGGTTACTCTTTATAGGTTTAATATCTAATTTATGAATAATTGCCCACCGTCCTTCTAGTAATCGGGTTGGTTTAGATTCTATTAAAATTACATTTTCTGATGGAGTTAATTTTCTGAACTTGAATGCTGTGACGAAGAAGATGAGTCTGGAACAATATTTAGTTCTTCAACATGATATGATCGACCATTACTCAATTTATACTTATTATGTGGCTCTACACTGACTATAGTGAATGGACCTAAAAATCTAGGTTTAGTTTTATGCCGATCTGCCATGCTATTTTTTTAAATAAGCGACATTACCTACTTTATAAATCTTAGGGGTTTTAATTTTCCTATTAATTCGTTCATTTCTAATTTCTTTTCCTCGTTTTAATAATTCATGAACATTTTTATTTAAACTTTTTGAAAATTCCCGCTGTTGAGCTGTATAATTTTGTATAACTACTTTGAGATTATCAAAGCTACGCAATTTTGCTTTCCTTCCAAAATGAACTTCAAATGGTGTCATATTTATGGAGCTATGCACCGTGTTATTGTAGGAATGTGTTATTAAGTTAATTTTTTGATTTTTTTCTAGATCAGAATCTCTTTGTAAACGATATAGTTCTTGAATAGTATTATGCAGTCTTTCTACATCTGAGTTAGATTTATGATGTTGAGGTGTAGTTGTATAATCTTTAATGTTATAAGTTTTAAAAAGTTCTTGCATGATAATACTACACATTGATTGTTCACCATCATGAATAATTTTATTAGGTGTACCTATTAACGCAAAAATTTCTGCTATAGTGTCGTATACTCTACTTTTTTCAGATGGTTTGACTATAGCGTACTTTGAAAATTTATCTATAACTGTAAGATACCATTGTCCTTCTAAAGACATGAAGTCAATGTGCCATATATCCATAGGCTCATAAGGAGTCTCTGTTTCTAAAGATAAAGATACATTAGGATGTCTGTTATATTTTTCCTTTTTACATGTTTCACAATTTAAAATATATTTCTTTATTTGTTTACGCATATTTTCCCAATAGTATTTGTCTCGTAACTGTTTATACACACTTTCTATACCAGCATGTCTATGTTCAAACAAATGATATTCTCTAATTAATGTTAATTGTTCTTCTTTGTCATCTATTTCAATTAAATTTCTTGTATACCTAACTGGCTTAAATTTATTATGATCAAAATACTTCCTATAAACTTCTGTAACTTTATAATATAATTCTTCATTAGGTATGATAAAAGCATATTTATCTTTACTTAAATATTCTAACATAAATTCTTTTAATAATTTGTTCTTCATTATTGGGTGGAATATAAAAATACCACATACCTCTTTCATAATTTGCTTTTTTGTACGGAGCAACTTCAAACACTACACGTCTTAACCGTTTGGGTGGATAACTATTAATAATTGGTATGCCTCCATCGCTATTCTCTTGACAAGAGTGTATTGTGTTATTCAATGACCTATTGTCTTTATCTGACACCCAAGAATTAGTGTCTGTATTTACTGGTGTAGTATTTAATGATCTATTGTCATCGTCATGTTGTACAGCTAATGAGTCTTCACTTGTGTGGTGTAATTGTATTCTGCTTAAGGCATCTGCTACATAATTTTCTTTACCTTTAACATGCTCTATTTTATAATCATAATCTTGTAATTTTAACTTCCAACGAGTTAACCCTTTTGATTTGGTTCTTTTAATTTTGATAACCATATTAAGGCTTTATGATCTGTTCTTAATATAAATTTTCTTCCATAAATGTAAGGTCTAAATGTGTTACAGCCCATAAAATACCTAATAATTCTTTTTCTGTTGTATTATATTTTTGTTCAGTTTCACTCAGTGTTCGTGATGCGTAAGCTATCGGGTGATTATCCTGACTTAATAAAGCACCTAATGCAATATCAGAAGCGTCTGTAGTTATAACAAAGGTTTTATCGAAATCGGGAAAAGCTAGAATAGGAGTATTACTCAATAAATGTTTACATTTTTCAAATGCTTCTATATATTTCTTGTCTGTAATATCTATAATAGCGTTTTTCTTAGTAACTTCCGTAAGTGGTTTTATAATTTTACTTAAATTAGGAACAAATTTTCTATAATATCCTATCAATCCTAAAAATCCTCTAACTTGTTTTAATGTTTTTGGTATAGGGAATTTTTGAATGACCTCTATTTTAGACTGATTTGGTTTTAAGCCATCTTTATTTAAAATATGTCCTAAGAATTCAATTTCTTCTTTCATAAAAACGCATTTGTTTTGGTTTAACTTTAAATTAACTTTTCGTAACGCTTCAAAAACTTGTTGTAATTTATTTATATGATCCTGTTCATTTTTTGAATAGACTATAATGTCATCTAAATAAACTAAACAGATATTATGCGAGATCTCATTTCTTAATACATTATTCATCATTCTTTGAAAAGTTGCTGGTGCATTTTTTAAACCAAATGGCATTCTTAGAAACTCATAATGACCGTTAGGTGTACTAAACGCTGTCTTCTCAATAGAGTTATTTTCCATTAATATTTGGTGGTATCCTGAAGTTAAATCTAATGTTGTAAAATAATTATTACCTTGTAATTTTGAAAATAATTCTTCTATATTTGGCAAAGGAAATTTATCGGATTTAGTTCCTTCATTTAATCGCCTATAGTCTATTACCATTCTCCATTTCTTAACACCTGATTGATCCATTTTTTTAGGAACTAAATGCACCGGAGATGACCATGGAGATTCGGACGGTCTTATTATATTTTCGTCTAATAATTTACGAATTTGACTATCCACTTCTTGTTGTTGAGTTTGTGGTAACCTAAATGGTCGTTGATAAATAGGTTCCTCGTTTATTAACGTAATTTTATGACGTATTGAAGTTGTTGCGCTATTTGTTACGTCTTCGGTAAACAAATCACTATACGTTTTACATAAATCTTTAATGTTTAATAAGTTGTCATCAGACATATGAAAAATCAATAATTCATTTTCTGGTAAAATTAATTTTCTTTCCCTTAAATCAATTAATGCTTCTATCTGCTCTATCATGTCGGTACCCATTAAAATATCATATTTGTCACTAAAATTAAATACGTAAAATTTCATATTACCCTTTATCTACATCACCAAAATATTTTGTCCAAAATGGTGTTTCAATTAGACCATCGTGATGTGTTACACCATGAGAAGTTCGCACCGTGAATTTCTCTGGTTTATAATATTCACTAAAGTTTTCCGAAGCCTTTTTTGTAATA
Source organism: Pieris macdunnoughi (assembly GCA_905332375.1). Classification (NCBI taxonomy): domain Eukaryota; kingdom Metazoa; phylum Arthropoda; class Insecta; order Lepidoptera; family Pieridae; genus Pieris; species Pieris macdunnoughi. The sequence goes on from CAJOBZ010000062.1 coordinate 2,514,333, forward strand.
AAAGAACGTTGACTACCGGTATCTATCAAAATTTTTAACTTTGGATTATTTGTTTCGAAATATGGTAAATATGATTTAACATGATTAAACTCTATGATTTTTTTTATTACTTTTTCTTCCGATTGAAAATTTTCTTCATTGACAACCTCTGAGGATTCATCAATAATTGCTTGTTCACTATATTCCTCGTATTCATGAGGGTATCCATAATATTCATCTTCCCCCATATTTTCCTCATGGAAGAAAAACTTCTTCCGCTACCATACCTTTCCCTAAATTTATTTGCCCCGGTCTAAGGTGAGGAGCCGTTCGCATTGACACATCAGTCGTCTCATTTGGCAACCGATTTTGTTGAAACTTTTGATTAGGATAATGTTGTTGTTGACCCCTAAAGTAATCATGTTTAGGTTTAGTAAATACATTATTTGGATTCGGTATCCAAGCATTATTTGGTTTGTTTGAATGCATTCTTTGATTAATTGACCTTTGTGTTGGTGGATAAACATGTCTCGAATGTTGTTGCGGTATGTTATACGATCGCGGATACTGGTAACTAGGTCCCGCTGCATTATACATCGGATAGTGTGGTTTAATATAATTTTGTATAATCTTTGGTGGAGGTAAAATTTGCGAAAATTTTTGTTTTATATTATCAAATCTTCCCTCTGCTTCAAAATTTAATACCCGATTTACAGATTCTGTAAAACTACAATTTGAAATAAAGTTTTGATCGTGATATGGAAGATTATTGCCAAAGTATTTTGTGCTACATTAACATATGGTATCATCATATCTTCTACCCTATTCCTATCTCTATAAGTATCCATTAACTTACTTTTCATATAAAATAATTTTTGTTTCAACTCAAAAAATTAATTCACTATATGTATTTTTTCGTTTTAAATTTACTATTTCTATTAATAATGTATTAAGTTCACGATTATCACCACCACTTCTAATATTTCCTCTATGTTTGCCCATTTTAATTCATGGTCCATCATACTCACGCATGCGGCTGCTTTGCCTTCTAACTTACTTATAAGTAACATAGTAGTATCTGGGGACTCACCTCCCACGCGCATTAACCATTGTTTTGCTCTGTTTAAATAGTTATATAATCTATTTGGGTCACCATTATAAGATGGGACGTATGCTAATAAAGTTTTAGGATCCATATTTCTGATCCTTCTTTTTGTTTGTATACTTAAAAAATCTAATGAACTTGGAACACTATGGAGCAAGTTAGTATTACTATCTAATGAACTTGACACACTATGGAGCAAGTTGGTATTGCCCTCACTACTAGAAGGGAGGGTGATTCACACCACAATCACTAACACTTACTCTATTATATACAAAAGTCGGAGGTTTGAGAAAGAAAGGAATTTTGACGGGATTTAAAATGCAAAGGTACTTACAGAAGACCTTGTAGTAGTTCCCGGAACATGTCCTTCTTCACTTTTCCTCTTGATATTTTGACTTATTTATTTCTTGTGTTACCCAGCGTTTCGTTTTTAAGAAAACTTCGTAATTCCTTGGTCGTTGAAATCAACTGGATCGATGATCGCGTTGTTAAATTATTTATTTATTATGCGACGAGAAATTACGTTGCTGGGCCCCACGTTGGGCGCCAGTCAAAATATCTCAACGTGTGAGATATTTAAAAAAACTTTATTTAAAAGATTACACTTTTTATTTTAAAGATATACAAATTTACTTAAGATTTAAAAGATTACACAAATTACTTAAGATTATCTAGAGCCTAGTGCTAGGTGGTGATGTGAATGATCAGTTGTCACGAGTCTTCTGCTTATATACAAAAGATGCGGCGTCCGCGGGGTAGGATGCCGGTGGTCACTGGTGTCATCTTAGGAATGCAGTTAATGACTTATTGTTTATTAATGAGCCTTTGTTCTTAATGACTTATTGTATCATTCCAAGGTGTCATTGCTCGGAGTTGTTTATCTTTATGAGAGGTGTCAGGATTCTCAATAACAAGATCATTGTTATTTCTTTTAAAAAGAACCCTAGTACTTGGGTGGCTTCACTCGCGGATAAAAATTTCTTTATTCGCGGATATAAAATTTCATACAAAATTCCAATAGGTGTTTAACGCAATATCATGTAGATAATATGGAGTGTAATCCTGATATGAATGTTATGGAATCTGGTAGAAATTTGACGTAGCAAAATCATCGTAAACATAAAAGAATCATTGGACGAACTGACACCACACACATTGAAGTCATGCTGGAAAAAACTATGGCCTGCTCTGACTGCGGAAAATGAAGAAGAATCCGTGCAAGTTCAAACTTTGAGTTTGGTTTAAGAATGGCAAATGAGCTTTGCGATTTCTTTATGAACATTGATCCATCTATGGAACGAAGTCTTAATTTTAAGAGGCAAATTACTAATGCGACTGCTGAGTATCAGTCTGAATTGAAGGAGCTATTAAAAACTGCCAAGCAAGAGAAAATAACAAAATTCTTCAAACAATTGCCTAAGCCTGAGGATAATGATTATATAATCAAAATGTTCAATAACATCAAAAAAATTGATATTTGTGTTTTTTATTTTGGCACCTAGGAACGTATCCCCTATAAACCCATATAAATTACCATTCTGTATTCACGGTTTCTGTATTCGCGGCATATTTATGGAACGTATACCCCGCGAATAAAGAGATTTTACTGTACTAATTGTTTACATATAAAAGTACTTTGGTGCACAGCCGGGGTTCGAAGTAACGAACTCAGTCGCACGTTCAAGCCAGAAGGCCAACACTTCCGATCTTTTAAATATATTATATACGTTATTTAATCTAACTAATCAAATCAGAACATAACAAATTTCCATATAATAAACCACACAGTATTATGTTATAAGAAATAAGAACGAACGAACTAGGGCTTAAAATAATCGATTTTCACGAAAACTCCGCTGAAGTTTCCCGGATCTAGGTTAAGCGGAGTAATAAATATGGAAAAATTGCCACATTTATGCCTCCGTCCGCTTTAATCACAAACTCATCCATTTTACGGCGAACCTGCTATATTATCATACATTGTTAATAGTATCATTAGTGCTATAATCTGTTCTGGATTTGAATTTTACCTTCTAGAAGAACGCATACTTTAATCTTGAATCGTTTTTTATTAACAAGTTTATGACAAGTGCACTGTAACTCTGTACTCGGCCGTACCTTTTCTTCAGCAAATGGACTACCAACTTCTAGAAGAAGATTTCTGATAGTCTTCAGTCTCATTCACTCACTCACTTTTCTTACATACCTATTATAATAATCTATTCGTTTTTTTTGTCCTGTCAATAACGACCACAAAACATATCTCATACAAACGTTTTTTTTTTATATAAGGGGCAAACGGGCAGGAGGCTCATCTGATGTAGATACCGCCGCCCATGGACACATTGCCAGAAGACTCACAAGTTCATTTCTGGTCTAAGAATTGGTACGCTCGTTGAAGGATCCTAAGTTGAAGTAGTGGTGCGCAGGAATTACTGCTTTAAGAAACGCTCAGTTATGGAATGACGGACGTCTAGGTGATTATTCGTATTCTGCCTTGACGTCCGATGATGAAACTTAAAGCTATTAATCCGAACAACGTTCGAAAGTTAAATATTATAGTTAATGCATTTACACTAATAGTAGAGATATCTGTCAAAAAAGTATTACATTATTTTACTTTTGCTTGATTAGTTATAAATAGACAAAGAACTAAGTGACCTTTGCATGTTAAGTGGCTGTCATAGTGTGCGATATAATCTATATTGTATTAACAGGAAACAAATTCTTGTAAAAGCAATAAATCTACATATTTTATTACTTTCATAAAAACGTAATCAATTGGTTATAATAATGATTTATGGATATATTATGTTATGGTATGATAAAATACGATATATTTAATGTATACAAAAATATTTAACACATACCTACTTGCCTATTAGAAAAAAAACAAATGAACAGGTACAGGATTCTGAGACCCTAAAAAGGTTGTAGCGCCACGGGTTTTTTAATACATTACTACTGTGTCCTGTAACAACATTCATGACTTAATATAATAGCGAATAGCTCAGAGATTTTATGTTAAATTTTCATCGAAATCTCATTCGATCTGGACTTGGTGAGCACTTTAAGGTTTAAAGATATAATCAATAACACAAAGTCTTTCTGCTCTTTCCTTTATGTCTAAAAATTCAGAATTCGTGTTTATTAATCGGGAATAATTTTGCATTGAAATCATGTCACATTATACGAAATGGCTAGACAGGTAAATTTAAAAAAATTATAGCCAGAGTTAAGTTTAGTGACGGTTGATGTAGGGATGTTGAAATATGTTAAATAAAACTCTTTGTTTGAAGCTGGGTGTCAACTTCAATTGTTTAAAACATGAGCTTATAACTAAGGGGCTGTCTCCACGAGCGAGTAACTCGCAACGATACAATCGTCCTGCCACGCATTTCTATACAATCTCATAGAACGTGTCTCCACACGGCGATCTTAACGCGGCGATGCGACGGGTGGTGAGGTGCGCGCGAAATGTCATTACAACGCTGCGAGCCTGTCGCAACTGGTGGCGAGCACGTCACGCACTCGCAGAGAGCGCGCGACGTGCGCGCTGTTAAACGCAGGCGTCCTGTTCACTTCATTTATGCTTTGCATCTCGCCAAAAAAGGACCTTGCGTATCGACCAGCTTTTTAAACAATAAGTATGTACAATGTTTGATATTGAAAAGTTTATACTTGAAGTGAGAGGGAAACCTGCCCATTACGATGTTCAGTTGCAAGAGTATCGGAACAGAGAATTTAAAGCAAAGTTATGGTTTGATTTTCCATAGTAAATAATTGTATTGACTGATTTAGACACTACTTATTTCGGTCTCGTCTGACACCACTGAGCTCTAAATGAACACTGAATAAAATAATAGCACAACGCGTCATCAAAGAAACGCGGCGATTCCGTTACGAGTCGTTGCGGATACGCTGTGGTTCCGTTACGAATCGCGACGATACGCTGGCGGAATAATCGCTCGTTCATGGAGATTACCCGACGATAAAAGCGCGGACTCGTCGCGATTCTCTCGCTTGTGGAACCGGCCCCTAACATAAAATTCAGGGTAGTGGGGTTGCGACGCTAACAAAAAACTAACTTGGCTTATTTAAGCGTTCTTAAATTTAAGTGACACTTTAATATAAGTGTAGTCGACCTTTTGGTCATTGTTGGAAACAAGGATGTTATATTAAAATTTATGAGTGTGGGAAAAACTAAAAGGCTCATTTTGGCTTGAAGTGTGCGATGATTGCTAACTGATTGCGCTTCTAATTATTAAATAAAATATTATTATAAATTACTCCAGGTATAAAAATATTTTTACTACTTTTTAAATTAAATCGGCTATTTTAATTAAACCTGTCTTAATCCGAGTTATATCTTAACGGAGCATGGACAAACTTCCCAAGTTTGTTCATAACTCCGCCTTACACAGGAGTGCTTGGAAAGATATCATTTCAACTTAGTATAGAAAGCGGCAATATCCGGCTTCGCCACTCGATAATAGTTTCTGTTTATAACTCAAAGCGCATTTATAAGTTCTAAGGGAATGAACCAACACTTAACACTAAGTTTTTCTGTTGACTTAAACTGGAAAGACATATTCGAATCCAACCCCGAATCGAAAGAATTTAGCTGCCGTTTGAAAGACCGATACGTATAGAAGGGCAAAGGGACTCATTTGCTGCACTTGATATGCTGAAGGGTGAAACTCCAGCGAACTCCTAGACGAGGGTAGCTTGTGCAGTTTCAAGGAAAATATACCATTCATTTATATATATAAAAACGGGAGCAAAGTTGCAAATGAATAAAAAAATTGTATCGGAATTTTGTCACACCATAAAATAACATACCGATAAATCTGCACTGTAACAAATTGATTATTATTGTACCATTGAAGGTAGTAATAATAGATTTATTGCTTTTAACAAACGCCGTACGAAATTTGGTGTAAAAAAAAAATATATTATGCGATAAATACCAAGTTTTTTTTTTTAAATTTGCTTTCAAATGTGACACATATAGATTTCTAGACTTAGCTATTAAATAAATAAATTAATAATTTATTTGTATTTACAATTTTCTTGACTTACAAAGTAATAATAAAAATTATTAACAGGAAAATTAAAACAAATTTTAAAAGTTTGGCCCCTGTGGCAGTGTACCTTTAACGCTGGCAGCATTTCCTTGCTGTTTTGCGATACTTATTCTTTGAACCAGGTAAGCACCAGCACTGGGGTAACCGGTACTATCTACCAGGCGCCAACATAAATCTTTAATAAGCGCCTATGCACTTGAACCCCACGGCCCAAAAGTCTTCTCCAAAGGGAATAAACTCACTCACTTTAACTCTAAGTTATTTATAATTGTTGTCAAACTAATTGGTTCAAATACTCGCCCACGCTATAAAGGCGCCTTGCCTTTAAAATTTTCACCTTCCCCTTAAAAGCATGTGCGCGGCAGTGATCTATAACTTGTATTGCACAATAAGCATACAGAGTATTCATTTATTTAAGATTCTCACAATTTTTACGTAACATTCGTGAGCTTAAAATCGCGTGAATTTTTTCAGCATCTGCTTTGAGCATTTCCAGACTTTTAATATTCCGGTTGAGAGTATTCTAGTTAAAAAGGTTTTATTTTCCTTCAAGTGTGAAATCTTAAGTTGTACCATACAATACCCGACTTCTTGTATCTCTATAGAATATAGGCGTTTTATTTCTGCATTAAATTCAATTCATCGAATTATTTGCTAAAATATAATTAGCTTTTTAATAGTTACCTTATTAAGCCATTAATAGTCAAGTCATTGTATAGAAGCAACAAAGTATTAAACTGGTGACCAAGGTAGGTATAACAAACACAAAATATGAAGACAATTTAGGTGGATATTGTTACGAAGACGGGTCGACTGCAATGTTTCTAGATTTTTCCACTACTTAGAGAACTTTTCAGCAGGCTGAAATGTGATTTCTGACCGTTTCAGGAGAGGGTCAATCACATATTAGAAAATCGTAATTTACAGAATGTTACCATAGTTTTCAGGAGACTGAACCATTTTTTCAGGCCGTTTCAGAACAAGTGTAGTCGAGTTGTACACTTTTCATGAAACCCGTTTTCAGGCGTTTTCAGGCCTGGTTATACCCCTTTGATGAAGGAATGTTCTAGAACGAATTTTCTAGGTGTGGGACAAGGACGGAATGATACGCGAGAGAGAGGGAAGATCGGAACCTTCTCGAAGCTAGACCGAGCACTCTAGAACGCCGTACGACAAGGACGGAGCAATGTGCGAAAGAGGTAGCTAGTACGCAAGTTCTAGAATTGTGCGATCGCTACTCAGTTGCGCTGCCGCCTAGAGAGTTCTCGAACATCGTTCCCAGGGATATATAAGCGAGCCGAAACGCGACCAGTGAGTTCAGTTTTGAATGCGATACCAAGAGATAAACACCGAAGTGACAAAGTGCGAATATAGTGAAGACAAGTGAAAAATTATTGTGTGAAGTGCGTGTAATTAAAGTAATTAGTGACAGTATTTTGTGTGTGTATTTAGTGAATTTTTGTGCGTAATTTCCAGTTTTTAGTGTTAACAAATTCCTCGTTAATTTACTTAGAAATAAACCCTTGAAGAAATCTACGGCGTTTTCTATCCGATCCCCTAGCTCGTAACAATATAATAGAATAAGGAAACAGCATGTGGTACAGAGTGGCACAGTGCAGACGGAAGTGGCAGGATTTGGAGGAGCCTTTGCCTTTACAAAAAAAGGGCACAGTTACATTTAGTAGGTAGTGTCTGAAATAATAGGCTTTTATTATACGAGTATATTTTTTCTTTGATTGTATAGCCAAAGTCAAACTCAAAAATCATTTATTCATGTAGGTAACACAATGTACACTTATGAACGTCAAAAAAAAGAAATATACATTAAATGATTCTAATTTTACATTTACTGCCAGTTCTCAAATCAAGGGCGTAGAACGGAAGAGAAGAACTGGCAATAAACTCTCCGCCACTCTTTTTAATCGCCAAGTTTTTTGTTTTACACAACGTTTGTAAGGAGCTGCAACCATTACACCATGTTCAACATGACATCCTTAGTAATAAATAATAATAAAATAAATTAAAAACAAAGATTTGTCCTCTATCAGCAGGAGGCATGGTGAAATAGGAGCACGCACTTACATTCTCGTATGCCACCGTGAAGGTTTTCCCCGTCTTAGCCACCTAATAACTATACAAGTGGGTGTATCATAGGGTGAACCTTAAGTTATTAAATTAGACCTAAACAGGTCAAGCTAAATAAAACTATTTAAGACAGATCGCACTGCGAGATCGATCTGAAAAACTAATAATCAGGGCTAAATTTAATTAAATGATACACTTAATTTATGTCATACAATTTAATGATTCATCGATCTTATTAAATACTTCCACGTAACTTATATTACCAATAAACAGCTGATAAGTGAGGTTATGGGTTACTATTAACCGATTAATGACCCCGAGTTGAGTGGAAGTGCATACGAGTATATTAGTAATCCATCATGTTTTTATGCATGAAAATGAAGACATTTTTAACTTCAAAATTTAATTCTTATGAAATCTATGCTGATTTAAAGAAAATTTCATATGATGGAGAAGATTTTGTTACTATGACTATAAAATAAAATTTTACTATGTATAAAATATTACTTTTTATATGTAGAATACATCTTGATAGAAAAGATACCATTCAATTCTAAATCAATAACGCAACCATATTGTGGTCGTTCCACGTGACGTAGGATTTACATAAAACGGTTTAGATTCTCAATTTTTCTAGTAAATAAGAAAAGAAAGAATAAACTTTATTATACCTAATAAAAAAGGATGTTTAGTAAGTATAATAAAGTTTACCCACATACTAGGATCCGTGTCGTGGGCAGCTAGTATCTTCTTTCTTTTGACAATAATTTCTACATAATACTTACATTTTATAATTAAACTATTGTTGCACAATAACGATATTTTTATTTCCAGCATACGACAGGTTGAGAAGATGTTGTTTCAGATTGTTAGTGAATGTATAAAGTTTTGAATCGTTAGAGAAAATTTTGTTATGAATTAATTGGTTAAATATGAATTACATCAAAGCTCCGAGTTCTAGCTTCTATCGTTATATCTAGTGAGTACCTATATGTATATAGTGTAATATATTATTACAGTTATAAGTTGCTGTTACTCGTTTAGCAGTATTCGCGTTTAGACAGTTAACGAAGCGCTTTCACTGACAAACTGAAAGTCACTAATTGAGAGTCGACGATGTTTTAATCTTATTGAACTTGATCGATTGAATGGAAATTGCTATTGGCAGAAACTGCTCGCGCCATTGGGGAAATTGGAATCGGGAAGGTGTGCATTTAGTGAGCACTTATGGGACGTCTACGGAGTCGGGATGACAGTATAAATCTGGAGAAAGGAATGCTTTTAAAAGTTTATGTCTGTTTCGAAGGACCAATAAAAATTCTACATTTTCTTATAGATATTTTTGGCTCAGTTATAGTATTTATTCCAAATTTGTAAACTCATGTAATGTTCGGGTTGAACGGGACACTTTTATTTAAAGAACAATTACTAGTTAAAGAAATGTATCATAGTTGTTCTGCGACTTTAGCAAAATTTCATTACTGTCCAAAATTTGACTATTTGTTTTTAACTTTTTGTTAATATACCTATACTGACAAAGCCTTTAAATAGTCTTTGAATTAAACTTTCATATAAACGTGAATTTATTATTTACATAGCTCGATACCATAGTCACCTAGAGCAGATTCACAAACTTGACAAAGCAGTTTGATATTAGTAGTGTATCGATTTTCAATTGTTTTCTTGTTCAGTCCTCGTGTTATAGAATATTCTTTGTTTTGTACAAATGAAATGTATGTGTAATTTTTATTGCATGTTAAAAAACTTCAAAAATACTTGACTTAATTTTTCTGTTAACTGGTGTAGATTCTATGAGAAAATCGATTACTAGCTAATCCGGCAAACGTCGTTTTGCCATGTACCTATATCATTTATAATAAAAAATAGGGGTTGATCGTAGAGGGGTGAAAATTAGGGGTTGTATGTATTTTTAATGCTGTATCATAACAAAATAAAATTTATCTAAAATTAAAAAATAAAATTTATTGGTAGACTACCCTTAACATTTAGGGGGATGAAAAATAGATGTCCGATTCTCAGACATACCCAATATGCACACAACATTTCATGAGAATCGGTCGAGCCGTTTCGGAGCAGTTTAACCACAAACATCGCGACACGAGAATTTTATGTATATTAGATATCTGTGTCTCTATTGGCTAAACAGTTGATTTAATCTCTCTAGGAATTTTATACTGAATTACAAAAGCCTTTACCTTCAGTATAGATTATCTTCACAGTTAGTTTCTTCGAAGTGAATTTGCCGGTGAAAATCCGTGAATGTTTAATGAAAAGGAAAGTCAAGATAAGGTGTATTGACTTCAGGTGTTCGCCCAAATTACAGGAGAAATTTGCGAGCGAAATACTTAAATATTAAGAGCGCCGCGCCGTCGTATTTGGTTTGATAACATGGAGTTTGATTTCGGCACGTTCCTTGTTATATTGAACCGTTACGTTGGCGGTTCTTATTGTTAATTAGAACGTTTGCAAAAATCGTTAATTAATGATTTTTTTAATACCACCTGTTCCTGTTCCACCTTTGTTTCCACGACTGAGCGCTTTTTAAGACAGTTCTTGCCACGCACAACCACTTCATTTACAGCTGCCATATTAGGTATTGCCAAACCCATACTTAGGACCCTTCAAGAGAAGAGCGTACTACTATCTTAAAGACCAACCAAAAAAAAGGCCACCAACGCAATTGCACTTGGTGTTGCGGGTGGCCATGCACGGCACTTATGATGAATGAATATTTAACGATATTTCGTTATTTTTGTCGTATTTCGTATTTGTGTATATGATATTTCGTCTTTAATTCTTAAGCTCTATACAAATATACATTTAAGGCCTATTAACCTTTGTCAAAACAAATGAAAAATATATTCACGTGTACTGTGTAATTGTACTGTATGTTACGTGTCGTGTGTGCGTATGTGTGTACGTGTGTACCAGAAAGTAGAAAAATATTTACGTGTTCAATTTAATTTAACACAAATAAAATAAAATACGTTATCGTTTGGTAAGCTTTTTTTTAATTGTTTAATTATAAAATACCTTACTTATTCTAGTTCACCTCACTTTTCCTATAACAAAACTAGAGTCTCATCAAAGTTTCTTGAAATTTTTGCTAGTTCCTTTCTTGTAACCGAACAATCTTGAAACTTCAAGCTTGCCGTCGCACAATTTGTCACAATGTAAAAAAATTGTTTCTAACATCTATTGCATTTTTTAACCATATTTCTTAGTCTGGCATTAAAATGTCATAAAATAATTGCTTCTTTAATTCTTTAAGAATTGCTTAATAATATAGCATCGTAGAACTCTAAGGCAAAAGACAAAAGAGAAAATTAAAACAAATTTAAAAAGTCAGTGTACCTTTAATGCTAGCATTTCCTTACTATATTGCGATATTTATTCGTTTAGCGAGGAATACATCAGCCTTGGGGTCACCGGTACTATCTACCAGGCTCTAACTATAATTGAAATATGTGGAACTGATAATAATAATCCAAATCCTAATATGTTTTTTTGATCATTTTCTTTATTGAAAAGTGATCAGCCTCCCGAGACTGACATGAATCCCGTATCTGATTTTCTTATATGCAAGTGTTAATTACGAAAAGAAAAATCCAATAATGCACAGAGTACAGACGGGATTAGAACACACGACCTCAGGGTTAAGATTCAAACTCTTAAGTACTTAGATTTATTACTTTATTATATTTAAAAAAACCAGTGGCACTGTATAGGGTTTCTGATCATGTTATTTTTCCTAACATGCACGCCGTCGACTTTTGGGGGATGTTAGGCCGCTATCCTCACGATGTTTTCGTTCACCATACGAGCGAGTGTCAAAAGCGCTAGACAGAAAGTTCATTAGTGCACAGCCGGGTATCGAACCTACGACCTCAGGGATAAGAGTCACCGAAGGCCAACGCTCTATATATTATTTAAAGCATTATAAAAATAATTCATCAAAACATCTGCCGATTAAAAAGCAAATGTCTAACATGTGCAGTGGGCGTATTTATCTGTGACCCTACGATTATTCGGTCATTACTGGCGAGCATTAAACTTTAGTTAAAATGTTAATTAACTACAACTTAATTAATATGTACTTAATAACTCGCCTTAATAAGTTTGGGACATTTATACTAATTCTAGTGGAGTTTAGAGCAAATAGTGGACTCACACTGACTTCGCTGTCTCTGCGACCCAAAAAGTGACACCGAAATGAGAATCTAGCTCTCTGTCCTGTGACATCCCCCGCCAATTGGCTTTCAGCTGCAGCAGGACCTCCTCCACTCTGTTTATACAGCGGTACCTAGGCCGACCTGCTGGTCTCCGACCACTAGGACTAGTGTTGCCCAAAAACGGGTTGGGTTTTGAACCCTGGGGTTTTTTCTCCCTTTCCCCCCCCCCCCCCCCCCCCCACAAACCCCCCCCCCCCAACCAACCCCACCCCCAAACCACGCCCCCCGCCCGGGGGGAAAAAAACCAAAACCCCCCCCCCCCCCGCCCCCCTGCGTTTTCAAAACAGGGGAAGGGGGGGGGTGGGGGGGGTGTTTTGGGGGTTTTCGTTTTTGGGGGCGCGCCCCCCCCCCCCCCCCCCGGGTTTCCCCCCCCCCCCCCCCCCCCCCCCCCCCCCCCCCCCCCCCCCGAGAAAAGTTTTGTTTTGGGGGGGGGGGGGTTTTTTTTTCCCCCCCCCCCCCATTTTTTGGGGGGGGGGGTTTTCCCCCCCCCCCCCCCCCCCCCCCCCCCCCCCCCCCCCCCCCCCCCCCCCCCCCCCCCCCCCCCCCCCCCCCCCCCCCCCCCCCCCCCCCCCCCCCAAAAAAAAACTTTTTTTTTTTTTTTTTTTTTTTTTTTTTTTTTTCCCCCCCGTTGGGGCGGGGCCTTTTTTTTTTTTTTAAAA